>LR991066.1:0-1314309 GCA_905163555.1 Notocelia uddmanniana | reverse complement strand
AGTAATATCATAATTGTTTAAAGAATCAATAGTATTCATGTTTATGCCCATTCGTGTTTAAATTATTTTCGACCACAGCCTCTGCATGCCAGCCGGTCCTATGTTTAACCAAATAAACGCCATGCAACGCCAACGCCACGTGGCAACAAAGACTAAACTGTTCTAATTTAGTAAGTATTCACATTTTTGTCCATTCATTCTCAAATACAAATACAAATTGTTTATTGTTTGAATGTGAGTGGTTATAAAGGGTGGTAGGGTTAGTATCTGGTTACATCACAATCAGCCAAAGTAAGGCATACAATGTCTTGACTCTCAATTTGCATGTCATTAAAACTAACAAAAATTATCAAAATTATCAATATACAGCAATGTCAGACTAAAAAATAAGTATTGAGAAGAGATAAAATAGAAACATACAACAAATCAATGTCATGCAAACGGAAAAGTGGTATAAAATTAATTAATCTTATTTTCGGAACCATCCCATCTGCCAGACCGCTAGCTACATCCAATCAAGGCCAGATAAAATACGCATTTCAAATTAAAGGGAAAAATTTAGAGCTCCGAGCAGGATGAGACATCTGACATACGCGGCCAATCGCTCTAGCCACTGAGCTATCGGAACCAAGCAAGCACAAACACGAAATCCTTCACTAGTCCCTCTTACAACGCCTTAGAGAGGCGTACAGCGACATCTACCGTAGAAAACTTAGGCTTCTTTTAACGGCACCAATGTCTCAAATTACATTGAGAAATCGTCAGTAACGATCCGCCATCCCATACTAGAATAATTTTGTATTAAGCAATAACGCTGCAAACGAAAGTTCTTAATTTCAAATTAAATGGATTCGACAACCAATTGTAGTCGTATCTTTCTGCTGGAATCACGACGTTTTTTTGTCTGAAATAATTTGCGATTTTCGGTGGAAAAATACACTTCGATTCTGTTTAAAAAAAAGACGGGAGAGCATAAACATTTTGATCTTTTAGGGTTATGTTTATCGTCATAACTTAATTCAAATTTATAGTCTTTTTTCCCTCAGTTTTGAGAAAAGCACTATTTAGCCTCGGTGGAATGTCAATTGCTGGCCTCGTATTAATTAAACGGACTCCCAAGGTCAGCGGTTTAAAACTAATGCTCGGGTCTATGATGGTTGCGATTTTATCACTTATCGTCGTGGATAAGACATTCGGCACGTTCTGACAAGTATGCCAGTGCGAGAGTGATGGGCGTTTTATCCACGACGATAAGTCATAAAACCGCAACCATCATAGGCCCGCAGCCTGCAATAGCCTCCTCTCATGCCTCGACAACAATATACTATTACTAGCTGGTGCCCGCGACTTCCACTGCGCAGGATTAGTATTTGGAGAATTCACACAATATCTTTATAAATTGTAGCCTATGTATTATTCTGATGTATCATCATCATCATCATCTCCCTGCCCTTATCCCGCTTATGCAGGGTCGGCGCAACATGTTTTCTTCTTCCATTCCTCTCTATTATTCGTCACTTCAGCGCTTACTCCTTTCTTTCTCATATCCTCTCTCACACAATCCATCCATCGCTTTTTGGGCCTTCCAATCGCTCTTCGTCCTTCTACATCCAACTCTAATATTCTTTTATCAATATGACATTCATCCCTCCTCATTACATGCCCATACCATGCTAACCTACTGCTCCTCATTTTCTCTGTCACGGGTGCCATTTTCAATGTATAAGCTATATTATTGTAAAGTTTCATTTAAATCCATTCAGTAGTTTTTACTTGAAAGAGTAACAAACATTCATCCATACTTACGAACTTTCGTGTTTATAATAATATTGGGGGGACAATCTTACACAAATCGACCTAGTCCCAAACTAAGCAAAGCTTTTACTATGGGTACTAGACGACGATATACATACTTATATAGATAAATACATACTTAAATGCATAGAAAACATCCAAGACCCAAGTACAAATATCCGTGAAAAATGCACAAATAAATGCCCTGGCCGGGATTCGAACCCGGGACCTCTAGCTTCGGAGGCAGAGTCACTACCAACTAGGCTAAACAGGTCGTCGAATAATATTACCTATAGTAGGATATATGACACATGACAAATCCACTTAACGTTCGAGTTAAAAATACTCAAAAACCCTTGCCAAAAACGGTGTATTTCCTCCTTAGGGACTCAGATACAAAAATAAAACATTACTACTGCTTCTTTATTTACGCCTACATCAATTTTTAACGTTCCATACAACCTTTTCGCGATCGTTCTCGACAGGGGTTTGCCATTAGGGAGGCTTTGAGTGATGTTGCTTCGAATCGAATGGCTCGATGACCCGAACGGCTCCGATTCTATTTTATTCGCCTTTAAATATTAAAGTCCACTCAAGTTTCTAATGCACGTAAAAAGGATGGTTTGATTTGTGGAATTTAATATTTATGAGTGTAAATTGTGCGATCCTGAACAAATTCATATAACCTAGGAGAGTTAGTTGAATCTAAATATAATTTTCACCTCGGGGCTCGTAAATGGCGGTTTTGCTGCTTGAAACCAGTGAGCAAAATGCAATTACTTTTTAATTTTTCATATCTTAGGTTAGTTTAAGTAACTTCATTCTCTCTATCACTATTCCTTTGCGTAATATGTTCTCGCCGCTGAGGTGAAAAGTTGTATGTATCACACGAGAGCAAAGATATTTGCATCTCGTGTGAGTCTCTCGCTACACTCAAGATTCTAATTTTAGAATCTTTCGCTTGCTCGGGACTCAACATCAACACTCGCAGCAAAAATCTACTTTGCTCTCTTGTTGAACAAATAACTATCATTTTTTGACTCCACAGGGTCGAACCTATCCCAAACTCATAGTGAAGTTAAGGTTAGGCTCATATTAGCTATACCTCGTAGTTAGTAACTACGTAGGCCTAAGTACCTAGTGCAGTCAGCATCAAAAGTAGCTACGCATTTGAAAAGTTTAAAAGTCTTTATTACAAGGGAATAAGAGCTTTTCACATCTTCATATGCGTAGCAACTTTTGATACTGACTGTTGAGTCAACTGCAAAAATATGGGTGCATACAACTTACTCCAAAATATGTCTTATAGCTTAAGCTTAAGAGCTATAAGAATATCAGTGCTTCGCTCGAAAGAGCGTAGCGTATCACTGAGTCAGAACCCTTTTGTTTTGCTGCAATGCACTCAGTTATTGTATTTTCAAACCACATGCTCGACAATGCCGAATTATAGGTCATGTAAACCCTACCGAAAGCAAGACATTAAATCCCTTGGTATTAGCCGGGTTATAATGTTGTACTGAATTTCATTATAACCCGCTGGTTAATAATATGATTTCACTTTTCATAATTCTTATTACTATATGCATAAAGTTTAATTTTGCTAAACACAATTTGTCCTAGGCCATGGCCTACTTGATTTGACAAAATAAATGAAGTTTGCCTCCGTGTGAACCCCGGTCCGGAGGAGCGCGGTGTTCGAAATTCGAATTTCGAATCTAGGACCACGGCTTGTGCTTTCGAATTTGGAACGTCGCGCGCCTTCATTTGTTCACGCGTGACGAACAAATCGAGTTCTTGTAGGTGCCTATAGAAGATTTAATTTCAAAAATAATATTGAAAATGTCGAGTGATGAAAGTGTTTTGACTCCTGAGTTTATCAAATTAGATGCCATAGGCATTGTCAACAATCTGCTGCCAGAAAAGTCAAAGGAAAAATACCTAAAAGCCTACAACCTACTGCCTATTTATCTACTGAGCCTGTTTTTTTGTCTCGCATAAGGTGTGAAAAGTAGAGTATACACCTCGGGGATAAGACTGTTTTAGTCTTGGGCGGTTGAACCCCTCACTGCACTCAGGACTCAGTCTTAATTCCCTCGCTTCGCTCAGGAATTAACTTATAACTCCCTCGCTACGCTCAGGAGTTAAATTATGAGTCCTTCGTTACGTTCGGGATTCAATTCGCTCCCGTGACATAAAACAGTGCTTTATCCCCTTAGTGTATAATCTACTATTTTATTTTTAAGTTTTTGTTATATTTTATTATGATGCTATGTTTGTTTTATTTTTCTGTTCGTGTTTATTTTTTGTTTACTGTGTGACTTGTGGCAATCAAATAAATTTTTTATCTATCTATCTATCTATAAGACATATTGTTTGATCGGCGGCTATGTCGGCGAATGAAGGTTGCGGTAGAGGATTAAATCGATACGTATTTTTCAGTTGACCGCACTACCTACTATCTACTTTTTGGAGAACTGCACCCATATGCCGCCAAGAACAGTCTGGCTATTAATATGGCTCCGCTATTTGTTTGTCTATCTGTTTGTTACATACACCACCACCACCATATCAGCCCTAGGACTTCCACTGCTGGACATAGGCCTCCCCCAATTTCATGGGGGGTAAATGCCATAATCGCCACGCTTGGCATGCGGGTTGGCGATCGCAGTACATACAAGGGTGTATCTATTGAGGTAAAATAATTAGTATACATTGGAAAATTTCGTGCGTTGTGGGGGTAGTAAGATGACGAATAGACCCCAGAATTCATACTTTTTACGTTGAGTTGAGAGTTGACGAGCGAACGAATGTCGATAGCTCGATTTAACAACAGTTACAAGGCCATCTACCGAACAATTATGCCTTCTAAATATACGATTTCAAGCTAACATGGTCACTAACAATAGAATTACTTGAAAATGGTGCTTGCAACAGCGCCGAAATATCGGAAACTCAACAATATTAACATACATGGTAAATATCCCGTTTTGAACAGTAATTCTATTAATAATGCCTTCTGAAAAAGAGCGTTTAAAAATACAGGTCTTGTATTTTTTTAATACTCCATTTCGGCCAGTACCCTAGGGTTAACGCACGTGCAAATCAACAAAGAATTTATGAATAAAAGCATTCTTTTATACATGAGTTGGAATCACGGCGGTGCGGCATGTTTTGTTTATCGGCCATGTTTTATGCACGTGGTGTGTGCACTTGGGTAGGGTCGTTGAGAACTGGCATGGGCGCAATTGCGTGGATGTGAACTAAGTTAAATAAGATTTGGGACAGCGTGGGGACTATTCCTACTCTTTTATTCATAAAATGGGACCCTTAACCACGCTTTTTAACGAGTATTTCGGAGATATTTGAATCAGACAAAGTATTTGCCGGAAATTGTTTACATTTTAGTTATTTACTTTAATTCTAGTTTGCGTTTGGTATACTTCATTTATTTGTTTCAATTGACAACATTTCATGTTTTTAAGCGGGGAAATCTAATAGAGGATGAAAAATTAAGTATAACCACATTTTTAATTTCTCGAAAATATCTCAATTTCATATGAAAAAATCTATTTTAAAAGTTCCTCATTCTAAAAGAGAGTAATAGACTAGTGAATAATTTTTAAGAAAAAAAAACCGACTTCAATGGGGGAGTCCGGTGAAAGATTATTAATCTTAGATGGTGCACTCTTAGATTCAATACAAATACAAAAATGGCTATAAGTATGTTTATAATGGTAGAAGACTAAGTACCCTCAATTCCTCATGAAATCATGGAAAAACCTTGCTTGCTTGACAAACAAAACGAAGAGAACAAATCGCCAAACGTGAACTACGCGTCGTTGAAGAGTTCCGTTCTGATCATCATCAGCAGTTCCACTTCATGAAATGTCACTTTTATGAATGAAAATGCTTGATTAGTTCATGAAAATACTAAAATCACTATTTGTGTGCCTTTCACATTTGAGGAGTTTCCTCGATTCTTAATGGATCCCATCATCAGAACTCGAGCATGACAAAAATCAATCGTGAAAATAGAACTTGCTTAACAAACACAGCTAGAAGGACAAATCGCCAAACGTGAACTTTTCGTCGTTGAAGAGTTCTGTTCTGATCATCATCAGCAGTTCCACTTCATCAAATGTCACATTTTTGTATGATAATGCTCGATTTGTTGATAAAAACACAAAAATCACTATATGTTTGCCTTTAAGATTTAAGGAGTTCCCTCAATTCCTCATGGAGTTCAACGTGAACTTTTCGTCGTTGAAGAGTTCTGTTCTGATCATCATCAGCAGTTCCACTTCATCCAATGTCACATTTTTGGATGCAAATGCTTGACTTGTTGATAAAAACACAAAAATCACTATATGTTTGCCTTAAAGATTTGAGGAGTTCCTTCAATTCCTCATGGATCCCATCATCAGAACTACCTTTTGACAAAAACGGGACCAACTTGGATATATATACATACAATCAAAAAAAGAATTTTTCAAATCGGTTAAGAAATGACGAAGTTATGGAGTAACAAACATTAAAAAAAAAAAAAAACAAAAAAAAACATACAACCGAATTGATAACCTCCTCTTTTGAAATCTTGAAGTCGGTTAAAAATCATACAGAAGCCCAATTAATATGGCCGGATTTACTAAAGAAAGTGTACTGCTGTTCGTTTTGTGCGTTGTTTTACTGTCACATTTCAGCCTAGTGACGTCATATATACGATAGTAGACTATCTTCACATTTTCGAGACTATCTTGAAAACTAATTAATAGTTATAAAAATATTTTAAAAAAACATTCGGGCTTCTTGAAATGAGTCAAGATTTCATACTACTTGCAAATTTGAAATGTTGTCATGTCATGAAAGAAAGTAAATATAAAGTCGTAAGTCTGTAAAAAGCATTTTACTTTTCCATCCGTCTTTATGTTAATGCTTGCTTCAGCAACGATTAAGAAACCATCTTAACCAGCTAGCTATTCCTTCATTTAATTAAGAGGGCGCAGTACGTTCTATTCTCCATACAAACGTATTTATGCTCTCATTTTAAAACGCCAGGCTAGAATATCATGAAACTTTGTATACACAATGGGATCCGGCATATCTAGGTCGGACCATAGTTTCTGTTGCTTGAAATTATAATGGAGAAAAAATACAGCGATTATTAAGGTTTTCATACAAGCCGTAAAAAAGTCAAAAAGCCGCTGTATTTTTTTTCTTTTACAATTTCTAGCAACAGAAACTATGGTCCGACTTAGATATGGCGGATCCCATTGTGTACACAAATTTTCATGTTATTCTAGCATGGCGTTTTACAATGAGAGGGTAAATACGTTTGTATGGAGAAGAGAGCCAGACCGAGCGTACTGCGCCCTCTTAAGGAAACTTAGGTCTAATTTAATAGCAGCACATTTGGCGGCAGTACGGTAGTGGGAAATAAGCTGCAGAGCCTAGCAAATAGACGCAAAGTAGCATGTCTGTGCGTCTTCTACAAACTGTACTTCGGTGAGTGTGCTCAGGAGCTCCATGAGCTCATACCGCCTTCCCCCTTCTTCCATCGGACATCCAGACGTACGCCTGGCTACCATCCTTCATCATCATCATCATCATTCCCTCACAAAGGGTATGCAAAAATGTCTGGACATTACATAGTTTGTGAGGCTAAATAAAGAAATTTTATTATTATCATTTCAGCCGAATGACGTCCACTGCTGGACATAGGCCTCCCCCAAAGACTTCCACAATGACCGGTCCTGCGCCACTCGCATCCAGCGGACACCTGCGACCCTTACCAGGTCATCAGTCCACCGTGTGGGGGGCCTGCCCACGCTACGCCTTCCGGTACGTGGTCGCCACTCGAGAACCTTCCCGCCCCAACGGCCATCGGTTCTGCGTGCTATGTGCCCCGCCCACTGCCACTTAAGTTTAGCGATTCGAAGGGCTATATCGGTCACTTTGGTTCTGCTGCGGATGACCTCGTTTCTGATGCGATCACGCAGAGAAACTCCCACCATCCTTACCTGGTCGAAATTCCTCTAATTCGAACCAAGCGCTTTGCATCTTCTTTCATAATGCGCACTTCTAAGGTTTGCAATTCTCTGCCGGCGTCTGTTTTTCCGAGTTCATATAACCTGGACCTTTTTAAGGCACGAGTGAATAGGCATCTTCTGGGTGAGCTCGCTTCATCGTCGGCCTCATCTTTGCCCCCCGGCTAGATGCTGGCCAAGAGCAATCCCATTTTTAACAAAAAAAAAATTCATCAACTTCTATCAGACGTGTAAGTGCCTGTGATTTGTTCGGCGAAAGCGTTTTTCTATTGCAGCGATTTTGCCAGTCGCATTTTCCCGCCATCGATTATATAATTTCGCGTTGTTTGTATCTTGAAAGCGGAAAAATTACTTTTTCCGCTTAAAAAAAATATATTTTTTAATCGTAGACATTAAATAACTGTCTTATTGTCTTGTATTTGCTTTTTTCCCCATTGATTTTTCTTATAATCGGAACATCTTCATATAGCATTTCCATTTATAACCTAACATAACTCTTTATATAAACCTGACCAAAGAAAGAAAGTAGTGCCGCTACAAGCAACTTACATATGGCTAGGTACAATGTGTATTTGTCATGTGGTAGTGAATAAAATGTCACACGTATAGTTAGGTCAGCGTGAATTAGCTTCTGCATTTCTTATACTTGAATCCCATCAGGCTGAGCAACAGTAATCGCATAAACTCTTTTAAATTTTAAAAAATATCTGTTTTCAAAACGGTAAGCAGGATATCGGTGAAAGACAGTAGGTACTTGCTTCCGCTCAGTATAAAATTCATACATCGATGCCTTCGTTCACAATTGTACTAATTACGAGTAAAAATTTATTGTAATTACAACTATAGTGCACGAATCATGAAGCCTTAATTTGGCTACTTTTTTTCTCGTAATTAATACGATTGTAAACTAACGCATCGACATTTTGTGACTTCTGCTGCTTATATCAAAGTCGCCTGTCTATTCTTTCGCTGAGTGTTTTTAGTGACAGAATTTTCGTTATTTTTATAAATTTTTAGTAACTTAAATATAGTTATTTGTTATACAAGGGTGCAAAGTTGTATTTTACCCGCGAGTGTGGAATTGAAGCACGAGCCAGCGAAAGGATTCTATAGTAGAGTTCTCGCTTCGCTCGTGGTTCTAAAATAGAATCCTGAGCGTAGCGAGTGTTTCAACACACGAGAAGTAAAATACAACTTTGCACCCGTGTGTAACACAAAACTTTTCTCCTCACTATAGCGAGGAAAGTGCAACCAGCAAAAAACACAGTTCCACAGGCATGATTTTCATCACTGGAATCACCGATTTTTTTACGCTATTATAACAGAAAACTCTGGATGTTGTGTATAATATTTACGTGAGTCGGAGTTGACATTGACAATGATGACATTTCTTTCTGACGATGCGTTTTGAAATTGCATCGACTCAACTTGTGCGTTTACAATTAAACTCAATATCATTATAAAACAAATGTTATTTATAGAATTTGAAGGTTTAAGACTTAAATCATTAAATAAAGCTAAATTTGGTATTTTGTATTAAATTCTCAAACCATTTATTTAATGATAATTGATATCAAACTAACCATTATTATAAGCGTTTTACGTTTTGTTATCTGTCAAAAGCTACTCAAACACGCTCCAAGGTCAAATTACTTTCCCCACTGGATAAAATGCGTTTTTACCCGCTTGTTTCAAAGGATAAAAGACGGCTTTCCGAGCTAATGAGGGGAAAAAATATAAGTTGAACCGTAACCAAGTAACCGTTACCGTAACCATGTTTTATCAAATAAATTATCTTATCAAGTAACCAATCCAACAAGACCACACTGTTTAACGTCAGTATCGAACACGAAAATGGTTATTTTCGTAACAATATTTAACGGAAAGTTCCTTTCCTCTTATGAAATAAACATCAACACTTATAAAATAATTCACATAAGCCTACGAAAAAAGGCGGAATCCATTGGCTTTTGCAAGTAATTTTCAGGTAGGAGCAAATAGACTAAGAAATGTTTCTATAGGAATGTTGATATAAATAAATAAATAAATAATATTGGGGGACAATCTTACACAAATCGACCTAGTCCCAAACTAAGCAAAGCTTGTACTATGGGTACTAGACGACGATATACATACTTATATAGATAAATACATAGAAAACATCCAAGACCCAAGAACAAAATATCCGTGAAAAATGCACAAATAAATGCCCTGGCCGGGATTCGAACCCGGGACCTCTAGCTTCGGAGGCAGAGTCACTACCAACTAGGCTAAACAGGTCGTCAAAAATGCAAATATGTATAAAGTATTGTCAAGACACATGCACCAGATACTTTTGCCGGGGCTACGTCGACTGCTTCAAACTCTGCTGCTGGTTGCGTTCGTGTGCTCTTACGAGTATGTAGCTTACGTAGCCGATCTTATAACCCGTGTACACAGCGGGTACGTGAGTAGACCATTTCTGTAGTTGTAGCTGATTGCCGCTGGTGGTCGGGCTTTCAGCTCATCTCTTTTGACCCAGAAGATAGCTGTAGCGGTAAATCATACAGTGCCATGTTTGGAGCCGCTCAGCACAGGAGAACCTTCATTTAGTAGTCTTTGTAGAAGACTTCAGCCATATTATTTATAATATCGGTAGGTATATAATGCCCAACAAGTTGCTTAATGGGGCGTTTTATAAATAGTACTCACTTTTAATAGAAAGCCTTCTACAAAAATTCAAGTAGCAGAGACGTACGGTTTAAGAAAAAATATTGCAGTGTTGAAAGTTTCTATACTAAAATCGGTAATCAATACCACGCCATGACAGTCGGACTTCACCTTCGCTCCAGGATGAGCAGCCCTTCGTTCTTCGCGCAACAAAGCACCAATTAAATATAAGACGTTGCATCGGTCGATTATTCTGTGCCTCCAACCAACCTGAGGTGAGTAGCCGGGTCAGCAACCTTCTCGTCACGACCTGACCGTGCCCAACGACATCTGGCCAGCATTATGCTTAACGCAGTTCACGTCGGTACGTTGAACTGCATAAATCTGGGTTTGGAGAGATAATTTACGTGCGTTAAGATCTTGAAACTACGTCATGTTAAAGTGAATTCAGCAGCCTAAATAATTGAAAACCCAGGTTCTTGACTTTTTTTCTTGATGCCATTTGAACAAGTTTTTAGAACAAAGCACAATACGGAAAAAATGACAATTTAAATCTGACATCGATAGCGACCTCAGAAATGGGTCCATACTAAATGAGTGCATCACGTGACGTCACTAAATAGTTGCACTCCGTACTAACTTGTTGCATGGTTTACTATCCATAAAGTGACCCACCACCACCATATCAGCCGAAGGACGTCCACTGCTGTATATAGGCCTCCCCCAATTTCATGGGGGGTAAATGCCATAATCGCCACGCTTGGCATGCGGGTTGGCGATCGCAGTATATTCACCGCACTCCAGGGATGCTGCTGCCCATCCCCCGGTGGTCTTGGTCGTAGTTTAAGGACATACCCGGGTCCCAATAATAATCGTATGGCATTTATTTTCGAACCGTGAGGTCTTCGAGAAGGCAAGTACGGTTGCCAGTTTTGTTGCACTTTTAGCACCAACCAGGGGTCACGTGTAGGGTAACGGTGGGTATTCCCTACGGACGTGGTGAAACTTCGACCCCCCTTTGTCAAGTGAGTGGGCAACTTGACTGTTAGAAGTTCTCAGGCCGCCCGAAGGCCTCTAACTTGGCTTAACGACTGCTGTCATAGACAACAGCTGGGATCAACGGCTTAACGTGCCTTCCACGCACGGGACGCTCAGTTAGTAACCACTCAAAGCGGTTACCCATCCAAGAACTGACCTGAGCCCACATTGCTTAACCTCGCATACCGCACGCGGTTCGCGGGCGCCGCCACACGACCACTTTATAGGTTCTTGGCGTTCAAAGGGTTAAGACGATCTTAAACGTCATTAGTATCAAATTAAAAGATGATTTTGTAAATATTTTGATGCAGACGCAATGACGTCATTAGTGAAACTAAATTGTAAGGGTTAATCCGGATGGCGACGTAAGACAGCGGCAGTAGCCATTGACTTCTATTCAATAAAAAAATGTATTTGGAATTTCCTAACGTGATTGGACAATCTTCCTTAATCCTTACGTTTTTGCATAAATTCGTCACCGCGAAAATTACAGAAAAAATATAACTATTTCCCTTTTAAAATGGTTTTTGCGGATGGTTTGTAAGAGACACGCTTATATACGAGTATGTCTTCGGCGCACGAGAAAAAGAGATTCAACGCTTTTCGGGAATGTTTTTTTGACATTTCTCGATAAATTTCTGACTTTAAATAAATACATATTCCCGTAACGGTCTTGCAAGTTATTTCCGTAAGAGCCGTTCCTCAAATTAGAACGCTGCTTAAATCATTTTTTCACGGATGAACAAGGCCACTGATGCGAGGAAAACTTACACAAATCGATCTATTTAGTCCCATGGTAAGCTCAATAAGGCTTGTGTTATAGGTACTAGATGACGATATACAGTGTGTAATTCTAATACGGGCGATAAATTAAATCGGACATAGTATTCATTAGTGTAATCATGAATTAAACAGTTTTTTTTAATTACAGTTCATCACGACCCCATAATTATTATTTTTTAAATTTCTCAGCAGCAATGTACTGTAAACATGGTTGCGGTACCGAAATGTCAAATGTTCATTAGCAATACAAACAACGTGAGTGTGTTTGCATTACATTGCGGGCTGAATTATTTTGTATGGACAAAATTATTGTTGCAACTTTAAGTAAATGTTATCTAATTACCTTTACTTTGTCCTATACTAACCACCGTTAAGAGATTCGCCCGTATTAGACTTACACACTGTATTTCAAAGTCAAAATCATTTATTGCAAGTCCCATTACAGTTAAAAAGATGGAATTAAGAATACACAGGTCTACATGTGACGCCCTGCAAGGGCACAGCAACATATTAATCACATACTAATTATTTAATAGATATATATATGTATTTATATACTTAAATACTTAGAAAACATTCAAAGGAAATGCCGTTAATGGGATTCGAACCCGATTGCGGACTTTGTTAAGATATATTCAGATTTCCTCTTAAAAATTTAGATGAGATAATAACGTCATTTTAATTTAATGTCTTTTAATAATGTATTGCTTAAGTAGGTTGAGACAAAAAAGAAAAGGAAAGATTCAACATTGCATTTTTTCTCGAAAAAATGTCCAGTGTGTGTTGCCAGTGATGACATATGGTACTGAAACGTGGTCGCTTACTATGGGCCTCATAAGAAGGCTCAAGGTCACCCAAAGAGCAATGGAGAGGGCTATGCTGGGAGTTTCTCTGCGTGATCGCATCAGAAATGAGGCCATCCGCAGCAGAACCAAAGTGACCGATATAGCCCTTCGAATCGCTAAACTTAAGTGGCAGTGGGCGGGGCACATAGCACGCAGAACCGATGGCCGTTGGGGCGGGAAGGTTCTCGAGTGGCGACCACGTACCGGAAGGCGTAGCGTGGGCAGGCCCCCCACACGGTGGACTGATGACCTGGTGAAGGTCGCGGGTGTCCGCTGGATGCGGGTGGCGCAGGACCGGTCATTGTGGAAGTCTTTGGGGGAGGCCTATGTCCAGCAGTGGACGTCATTCGGCTGAAATGATGATGATGATGATGACTTTTTGTTTATTCGGACAGATCGTATTCAATACGCCCTTAATATTTGTAAATTTATTTTTATATAATTGTTAATCAGTATATTTTTTTAATCATTATTATTAAGTAAGATTGTCAGTTTTTTTTTTTAATTGTATAAATTCACGCTTTGACTTGTAAAAGTGCCCTTGTGGCCTATTTGCAGAATAAATATTTGATTTTGATTTTGTTATTAAGGTTTTCTTTGAAATAAATAATTCTTTTTTTAATTTTCAGCTATTGTCAGAGAGAATCAAACCATAGTGCTTCCTTGTCAGCACGGCGTTTTAAAGAACTCTATATTTTTCATTGCACTGTATAACTTTTGGAATCCTAAAACTGCTCAATAATTGTGAGATTATCCTGGCGTTAGATGGCCGGAGCTGTCGCCATGTGAAGCCCTCAAGCTTATCTATTGAATGGCGTCCCAATTTCCTGCCTCTTTGTTCCCGCCCTTGGTTGGAATTCTGACCAAATTATACTGGGATGGATGAGTTTTGTGAATATGTTGTAGTTAATTCATAGGCCGAGCTATATCGAATAAACTTGAATAAAGATCTATTGATTATAGCTAGTTTTTAGGGTTCCGTACCCAAAGGATAAAAACGGGACCCTATTACTAAGACTTCGCTATTTGTCCATCCGTCTGTCTGTCACCAGGCTGTATCTCAAGAACCGCGATAGTTAGACAGTTGAAATTTTCACAGATGATGTATTTCTGTTGCCGCTATAACAACAAATATTAAAAACCGGCCAAGTGCGAGTGCGACTCTTTTTGCCGTTTTTATAGATAATGGTACGGAACCCTTCGTGCGCGAGTCCGACTCGCACTTGGCCAGGTTTTATTTACCGTATTGAATTAAAGACCGATTAATTACGAAATGAGAACCTGTGGAGTATATGCCGGCAACCACTTATTAGCACGGAGATCGCAATGGTACTGAATTGGATATTATTATTATTGGATATGCTATTTGACCGAGCGAGCGAAGCGTGTCCGTTTCAGCTTTCGACAAAAATTCTTTCGTATGTCTGTCTGTCTGTCTGTCTGTCCGGATGTTCTCCTCGACACGTCGCATTTCTCAACCGATTCTCGTGAAATTTTGTGAGCAGGTTCGATAATTATCAGTTTATCTAGAAATAAATATTAGGGGACATTTTTTACACAAATTGAACTATATGGTAAGCTCAATAAGGCTTGTGTTATGGGTACTAGACGACGATATATACTTAACCAACAGAAAACATGCAGAAAGAAATTGAAAGACGGACAGCTAACACTTGGAAGGTATTTTGGTCGCTAAGCGAAATAATGAAAAATAAAGAAATGCCAATGTCGGAGAAACAAAAAGTATCCTACCATGTCTGACATACGCATGCTAATCTTGGGCCTTAATTGATCAATAACAAAATAAAATAAATATATGCCAGAATGGAATAGAGAGAAGCGTATTGGGCGTAAGGAGAACAGATAGAATTCAGTTGAAAAATATAAAAGGAAAGACTAAGCTCAAAAAGGTTCAAAGAGTATGCAGAAAACTTAAATGGCGCTGGACAGGACATATGTTGAGAAAAAAGAAAGAGAAATGGACCAAAATAATAACTGAATGGTACCCCAGAGGAAGCAGAAGAAGTAAAGGAAGACAGTTAAAGCGATGGGAAGATGATTTCAAAAAAATTGCAGGCCCTGAATAGGTACGTACAGCAAAGGACAGAAAAAAGTGGAGAGCCTTAGAGGAGGCCTTTGTCGAAAGACAAGCTGTTAAGAGGGGAGTCCAACCGAATACCGCGAACATGATTTAGTTTAAGTTAATGATTTAGTTTAAGTTAATTAGTTTTTCTCACCGTTACTTTCAACTTTTTGAATAATTGTATTGTAATAAACAGCAATTTGTTATAAACAGCAATAAAGGCTTATTTTATTTTATTGATTATATACGAGTACATATACTTAAATACATAGAAAACATCCAAGTCCCAGAAAAAAATGTTTCTGCTCACCACAGAAACAAATGCCCTTACCGTGATTCTAACCCTGGACCGAGAGCTAAGCTAGAGTTTAGGAGGCACTGCAGTCACTATCAACTAGGCTCAACAGGCCGACATCTCAATCTAAATTGAGAGAAATTTCTTCTCTCTTTAAACTACGCTCAGACAGAGGCTATCATAGATATAGTGATATAGTGATCTAAGTTTTATTACATATTTTGTACTTTAAATTTAAGTTTTCTTTGTATTTCATATTACGCAAAATGTAATACTCTACTTTTTCTTTGTTTTACTGCACGTAACTCTATTTTTTAAGTTTTAACTGGTTCCCCGCGACACAGGCGAAGCCTAGTGCGGGGACCCCTGTCAATTATGTAACGAACTATGCTATTAAATAAACGATTATTATTATTATTATTAGATATACAGAGCATATGTGAATTGAGATATTGTGTTTGCCTGTTATGTTTTTGGAAATCACATGTCAAACAAAAAAAAGAGAAAACTGTCTCAATACACATATGCTCTGTATGAATTGAAAAAATGCACTGATTTAAAAACTGCAACTAGTGCATATTACGCTTACGCGCACGCTTGGCTGAGCTATGGGATTGTTTTGTGGGGGAATAGCCCACATGCCAGTGAATTGTTTATCCTACAAAAAAAAGTGCGTGAGAATTTTATTACATATATCACAACTAGAGAGCTGCAGATCACACTTTGTTAACCTAAAAATTTTAACGTTAACATCTATTTATATATTTGAATTATGTAAATTCGTAAGGAACAATAAAGCGTTATTTGAGCAGGCACAGGAAAACAGCACACAACCTCGCCATAACCTCAGAAACAGAAATAAATTAACTAGTACATTTACGAAACTGCAAATTGTAAGATCAGGCACACACCATATGGCGGTAAAAGTGTACAATAGCGTTCCTTTGAGTATAAAGCAGGTTGAAAAAAATAGGGTATTCTTTAAGAAGTTGAAAGATTTCTTGATCACGAAAAGCTATTATACATTGAAAGAATATTTTAGTAGTAATTCATAGCTGCATGTTAACCTTAACCTTATTATTATTATTATATAATGTTATAATTACTTTTTGCAGTGCCCTTATAGGGTTTATATTGGGACATAAAATATTGTAAGACCATCTTGTATAACCATATAAAGCAATAAACGATATGATATGATATCTATATATCAATTAAAATGGGTACTCAAAATGAATTAATCACACAAAGTTTTATATTTCAAAAAACTGGCAGACACAAAATATTTATTTGCAAAATGTAGTGTTCCACGCGCATTGTAGGATTCCGTACCAGTATTTTTGCTCAAGCTGAAACGGAGACGTTTCGCTCGCTCGGTCAATAATGAATGCTAAACGAGCTGACATCGTAAGCGGTCATTAAGAACTGCGTATCGGTTAAAACATGTGGAACGACATTCTACCTTAAAGACATCAGGAATCCGATTCATTCTCCCCACTGACCAACAAATCGCCCTGGGTTGTCAAGCCAACTGCCTCAGTTTCGAGAAACCTCTCCAAAGTCATAGGTGATCGCACTCCAGTTCAAAACTCTGACCTGCATAATATCCCCAGATTATGCAGAGACGATGTTAATGTCCAGTATCAATAAAAGATTCCAACCCGCTTTCAGATTTCATGTATGCACGTTAATTTTTTTATGTACATATATGAAAAGTAAGTGGGTAGGAGATATTGCTAGGCAGAGTGATGGCAGGTGGACCAAAGCGTTAACAGATTGGTGGCCACTTGCAGGCAGAAGAAGCGTCAGTCCGTTCACTGGCTCGATGGGTTTGCGAAGTTAAAAAGACCGCGGCTCACTCTTAGGTGAGACTAGAACGGGAAAAGGAGCCCCGCGGAAGCGCGGGCTTCTTCTCGCTTCTTCTTCGCAGCTTCAATTTGCCATAGATATATTGAAAACATACGATTGGTTGTATAACATTCGTTTTATTTATTTAGTTAACATAAGGAAGAATATTTAACCAATATAGACAGCTTTCAATACAATCAACAACGTTGCTTAGTAACCTGCTATGTTATTCACAAAACAAGCCAGAGGTGGGGTGCACGTCCAAGACCGATGACGGCACAGCCCACCCCTAATATATATTGACGCCGGGGCTCATAATAACAATACGTAATCGGGGGTTTAACGCATTGGTCCGCTCGAGTCATCACCAGACGTCCGTCTATTTGACATTGCACCTAATTCACATGCTTCTGACATTGACAGTCTGCGACGGGTGCAAGAAGAGACGAACGACCGAGACATTGGCGTGGTAGGGATTGACTCATCCGCATTGGTATTATTTTATCGATAATATTGTCTAGGTATATCATATCATGTTTTAGGTAGTACATACGTAAGGTCTGCGGCATACTTTAGCTTCACGGTTTGTCGGAGTCAATTTTTACCCGACTTTGACGATAAAGCGTGACCATAAAATCTGCCATTGTGCTATCATGCTAGCTATATAGGCGGTCTCACGTAGTTCTGCAGTCATCCTATAAGATAGACTAAGATCTATAGCAGTAAAGTAAAAAGTATTTTCTCGGTCTATTTTAAAGCTTGAAGAATGTTGCGCATATTGCTATGTAATTTGGGGTTAACAGCTTGAGATTTTTCAAATTAGTCGCATT
The DNA here is from genome assembly GCA_905163555.1 of Notocelia uddmanniana. Lineage (NCBI taxonomy): Eukaryota > Metazoa > Arthropoda > Insecta > Lepidoptera > Tortricidae > Notocelia > Notocelia uddmanniana. The sequence goes on along the minus strand of LR991066.1, from coordinate 1,296,100 downwards.
TTGCAGCTGGATACTTCTTTGATTGTAAACTTGTATGAAAAAGCAGTTCAAAAATATGTGCGCTTCATGGTTCTTTTATGGCTTCATAGTTTAATATGTATTCCAATCGTTCTGAAGATATGACTTATTCATGGTCGTTTATGAGCGTCATTATAAGGCCATTACATATTACACATCTTGCAGTTTGTCACAAAAACCGATAGAGTTGTAGGTTTAGTTAAAATGAGACAGCAATTCATTTCAGCCATTTCAGGCTGTCATGACAATTTGCATCGTTTCTATTGTGCTATGAGTAAGTATACTCAAATGACGCCCATGATTTCCTATGTAATTTATTTATAAACAATTCCCCAAACTTAAAGGATTGAAAATGACCACAGTCAATTCCGACTATACGAAGAAAAAACCGGACAAGTGCGTGTCGGATCACGCACAAAGAAGGGTTCCGTACCGACACCTAATCTACATTTAAAAGCACAATACAATATATTGAATCAAAAAAGGTTGTATTTTCATAGGAAATTCTCGGCACTTAAGCCCTTTTGTTTGAGTAAGACATTTTTTCAGCAAAAACTCAAAACAGTTAGATCTATCTTGTTCAAACCAAAAATTGTTGAAAGTAGTTATTAATGTACATCATCTTGATTTTTTTCTGAATTTTAAACTTCATTGCTTGGAAATTATCCAGCCAGCTAATATCTCACCAACAACGGTAGAAATAAAAAAAGCCTTGTTTCCTTGTTTTTCATGACTTCCTTCAGTGACCAGTACCTTTTCCAAGCATTGGTTGTTCGCCTGTCGATCTCTTTTCCATTTGATTGATCATGGATATTGTTTGTCCTAAGTATATGTACTCATCTACATACTCAACAATTCCCTGATTGACTTCTATTGGTATCTTCTTGGAATTAGTCATTGTTTTCGTTTTTTCCATATTTATTCGCAAACCCATTACTTCACTCTCGTTAACTAGTTTGTAGAGCATCGGCTGTGTTCGAGATTAAGACTAGGTCATCTGCGAAACGTAGATGAGTAAGTATGGTGCCATCTATTTTAAATCCGTAATTAGGGTTCCTTTCCCAGTTAATGTTTCTAAATATTGCCTCAAGTACTGCAGAGAAGATCTTTGGGGAAAGTAGGTCTCCTTGTCTTACTCCTTTGTTTATTTTGATTGTTTCTCCCTTACTTTCTAGCATGCAAAAGTGCATTGAAAAAAAAATTATGACCCTTCTGTTAAATACATGGCGTGCCCCCCAGTTTAATTATTTTTTTCGTAATTTCACATCATATTTCTATATCGGTTCATAGAATACACCTTCCTACCAAATTTCGTAATTGTAGTGCTCATATAATAATAATAAATTGTGTTGCTGTCTCTGCGTGCGTCTCATGATACGGGCAGGGACAGCATCCGCTCGGTGTACCCCTTGCATTTCATTAAATTGTCAAAAGGGCCTCTTCGTGTTGGCTATGTGGTACTCGGTTGTTACTTGGTACCTCGGTACTTCGGCTCCGCGCACGCCTTCCAAAGGTCCAGGACACCATTTTTTATTTCAGGCATTGCCCATAAAGTGTTAATAATTATTACAAAAGTCTTACAAAACTACTGTTAGTTAGTACAGAACACAAACACAATAATCTAAAAACCGGATGAGCATTCAAGTTAAATCAAAATATATAACATATGTATAGTCCCTGACTAAATCGGCTGTGACATATTCGGACGGACGGACAGACATGACGAATCTATAAGGGTTCCGATTTTGCCATTTTGGCTACGGAACCCTAAAAATCAGACGTGTATTACCGCTCTTTGTAAATTGAGTATAGATTTGTTATTACATTTTCTCTAATTCATACGGAATGATTAGAAGTGAAAATTAAGACTTAAGTAATATTTACTCATACATAATTCATGGTTGGATCTCCGTTACAACCCGCTGCCTTTTCTGACTCGACTTGCTACTTACTAAACCTCTTTACAAGAAAATCAACTCATCGATTGTAAATTTTGACAGCAAATGCCTAAACCGGTATCATAGATGTACAAAATACTAAATAAAAGGAGAGACTACTGTTGTAGTAGCGGGCCGAAGGAAATTTATTTACTATTTTGATCAAAATTTACGTATATAACTTGTGTTAGGTTTCAGTATGTTATTAGTCAATAGTTCATGTTTTTGAAAGATATTGGTTAAAGCGTTTTAATTTGTTAGATTTTCTGATCGTGTAAACACATCTTAAATGCCTTATATCCCATTGTGTAAACTGGTAACAATTACTCAGTAAGAATGGCAACACTTCGATACCTTGATTGGTGGGAATTATGGCGCGAGAATAAGGCGGTTCTCTGATTGGATCGCGATGCTGGCATCGCGTGATATCGTGGACCAATCAGAGAGCTGGATTTTCCCGCTGAACTGGGGAATTCTTGGCCAGGAGCGGGGGCTCGAAGGGACATTCGGTTACTGAACGTCGACGACGTAAGGTCATAAGAACTTGGTATAGATTATTTAATTTAAGTGAATATTCTGTAAAATTGTCCGAGTAATAAAAGTGTCTACAAGCTGTTTGACTTTCCTTGAAGAGTTCCTGACACCTGGGGTAATATCATACTTCAGAAGTGACAAGAACAATTAAAACGTAAGTAAACGCCCGTAACGTTTCATTTAATTTGTCTGATTTGGTCGTAATTTATCGCAAAGCCAATCTTAGAATTCCAGTTTTACCTAACAACCTATTATTACAAGCTATTTCTTCCACTATTTTCGTTGATCGTTCTTAGTTAAAGCTATCTATCACTTAATTGTAATTTATTAATTATAAATTGTAAGTATATTGATTTTGTTTGGCGGGTACATTGATTTTTCCGCTCGAGTGCAAATACTTCGTGAATTTAGTAGTTTACTTATATGATTCCATGTGGGTACATTTACTACTTAGTATAACTTCCATGAAAACGAAAACTGGTAAATGAATGCCAGGTTCGAATCCTGGTCAGCGGCCGAACGGTTAAATGTAAACTACGTCTAGCCCATACAACGAAAATTGAAGTAGGTAAGTGTTATCTCTATTCTTATTGCTTCTTATCCTTATTGTTTTCTTTGTGTTGGCGGGAAAAAGATCAATTTATTACTTACCGCCATTCGATTAATTTTAACTATCGTTTATACTCCGTTACTGACTGGTATAACGTTTAAAATTTTAAACCATATTGCGATTGGTCTTTCAAACTGTTTTTTTTTCTTTTTCCATGTTTCATGATTATATTTTCAGAATACGTTGTGGTTGCCTCGGGCTATATATAACTTTGCTAACAATATTTAAAATTTTATATCCTTTTGTGTATTTATAAAACGAGTTTATTCCCAATACGTAATACCTTTAAATATAAGGTTCTCAAATTCGCGGACGTGAGATTTCAGGAAATGTCGCAGCCTCCAGAGCGACGAAGGCTCGCAACGCCGAGTCGAAGGGGTACCCACTCTGCCTCACGGAGCCAAAGTGACCAGCGAAGTCGGAGCACCAGCCGGCGTGGTCCGGAGCCGGACATCGAGCTGAGACGAGAGCGACTGCGGATGCTGGAAGAGGAAGTTAGGCGGGAACGAGGCCACGTGCGCGCCGCTGAAGACCGGCGCGATGCATCGCGACGCTCCAGCGAGCTGCGGGCAGACAGCCGCCGCCGAAACAGCTCCGAGGCCGCACGGCTTCGGGATGCTGAGCTGCGAGCAGAGCGACACGTCGAGCGCAGACAACGGCAACGCGATCGCCGCGAACGGATTGACAGGTCACGTAGCCCTTCTTTAACTAAGAGAGACTTATTTGATTTATTTAAGAATTTGAGAGATGGTCTTGCATTACCCCCCGTAAACCAGAGCGCTCCACAACCAGTGCAGAAAATTGACAATAACAATATATTGCCAAATTTCGATCCCTCGTCCAAAAATCAGCGGATGGACGCGTGGTTGAGAAAAGTCAATGAGTGCGCTTCGGTGTACGGGTGGGATGAGAGAACCACTACTCATTTTGCTATGCAGAAGTTGCAAGGTCTGGCCAAAACGTGGTATGAAAGCTTGAATACTATACTTTACACGTGGCAAGAATGGCAGGAAAAGCTACTTAGTGCGTTTCCATGCGAACAAAACTATGGCCAGACCTTGGAAAATATGATTAGGAGAAAGAGTAAATACAATGAGTCTATTGAGGTTTACTATTATGAGAAGTTAAGTCTAGTGAACCAATGTGAGATAGTGGGCACCCGCGCAACCGAATGCATAATACACGGTATTACAGATAAGACGCTTAAATCGGGAGCTTTGGCACTTCGTTGCACCCATCCCGATCAGTTATTGCAATACTTAATTAGTAATAGGGATTACAACCAATCAGTTCCGGACCGTTTTTATGCACGAAATAGGTATTCTGATACTACGTCTGCCGCCTCTACAGCTTATCCCAAATCTGGTACAAGGCCGAATAATGTCACTGGGTGTTACAATTGCAGGGAAAGGGGCCATAGTTTCTTGCACTGTCCTAAGCCACTGGTGAAGTGCACGCGTTGTAATAAAATTGGTCACACCTCCGAAAAGTGCTATGTTAAACCAGATGACAAGGTAGCCAACACCGGTGGCGCAGTGCAGAAAACTATGAGGATAGATTTTTTAAACGGGGATGTAGGTGCGCGTAATGACCGAGGGGCCAAGTTTCTGAAAGAGATAAGGATCAATAACTTGGAACTTAAAGCGTTTGTAGATTTCGGGAGCGACGTTACTCTTATCAAAGAATCTGCCGCAAAGGAGCTAGGACTCTCTCACGACAACGTCCCTACGTTTATGAAAGGGTTTGGAAATAGTGTAGTCCAGTCACTAGGAAACCTGAGTCTTGTCATGAGTGTCGATGGGGTAGAGGCTACAGTGACATGCAAAGTTGTAGATGATAATTTGTTAGAGGTCCCTGTGCTCATGGGGCAGACTTTCACGGAGCAGCCTCATATATCAGTCTACAAGGACAAAGATAGGTTGCAATTTTTCGATATTGGAAACGAGTTGCCTGGTTCTGAACTCGCCGATGATGGTGACGTCTTGCTAAAGTTTTCACCTGTTAGGTCAGTTTTCCTTTATGGTCCAGCGTCCGTGAGGGTGAAGACCCAGTCAGCATTTAGAGGTGATATCCTTCTGAGAAACAGTGTAGCGGGGAAACCTAACGAGCAGTTTATCGTCAGCGGAGGACTTCATCGTTTGAACAAAGATGAAATTGACGTCATAATCGTGCCCTGTTCTGAATCTTGCCACATTTCATCCAAGCAGGTTCTTTGTCGCGCTGAAATGGTGGAAGTAGTGAATAGAGTTGTCGATGAACGCTTCATGAAGCCTGTTGATAGTCATAGCTTTGATGAAAGTCAGGTTCGGGTCGGTGAAGGGACGCCTGACGATGTCAGGAGAGCTTTAATGGAGATGCTGCGGAAATACTCGCATTGCTTTGCCTCTTCGTTGAAGGACTTAGGTTGCACCAGCGTCACTGAGATGAATATAGAACTGAATAGCCAGCGTCCAGTTGTTTATCGCCCATACAGGTTGTCCCATCACGAACGGGAGAAAGTGCGTACGATGGTCGGTGACATGTTAGATGCCGGCGTGATACGAGAGTCGGTGTCAGATTACGCTAGTCCCATATTGCTCGTGCGAAAGAAAGACGGTTCCTCAAGGTTATGCGTAGACTATCGTATGCTTAACTCGATGACTATTAAGGAGAGGTATCCAATGCCTATTATCGAGGATGAAATAGCAAGGCTTTCTGGGCAATGCTGTTTCATAATTCTCGATCTTGCGTCTGGTTATTATCAGGTGCCGATCTCGGAGCACAGCAAACATTTGACATCCTTTGTTACGCCGGACGGCCAATACGAATTTAATCGTATGCCGTTCGGTTTAGCTAATGCCCCTGCAGTTTTTCAGCGGATGATTAATAAGATACTGGGATCGGCTAGGTTCAATAAGGCAACCGCGTACATAGATGATGTTCTTATTTACGGGAAAGACCCTGTACAGTGTCTTGAGCGTCTTGAAGAGGTGTTACAGATGCTGGAAAAGGCGAACCTTACTTTGAACCTGTCAAAGTGCGAGTTCCTGCGTGATAAGGTTGATTATCTAGGCTACGAGATTAGCGCTAGTGGAATCAGGCCTGGTGAAAAGAAGATTTCCAGCGTCGTCAATTTTCCCCGTCCCCAGAATGTGCACAATGTCCGGCAGTTCCTAGGCTTGACCAGCTATTTTCGTAAATTTATACAGAACTTTGCCCAAATAGCGTTTCCCCTGAGCAAACTTCTAAAGAAGAACTCTGGTTGGGAATGGAGCGACGATCAGGAGCAAGCGTTCGAAAGGCTGAAGTCTATTTTGGTCACTAGGCCGGTTCTTGCTATATATGACCCTAACGCGGAATTGGAACTGCACACGGATGCGAGTAGATTGGGAGTTGGCGGGATTCTTTTACAGCGAAAGCAGGGCTCTGAGAATCTTCATCCAGTGGCATTTTACAGTAGGCAAACATCCCCAGAAGAAAAGAACTTTCACTCTTACGAGCTAGAAACCCTAGCAATGGTTTGCGCGCTACGTAAGTTTAGAGTTTATTTATTAGGTAGGGAATTCAAGGTCGTCACCGATTGCAGTGCGTTGCGTTCTACGTTTTCAAAACGGGATTTAATTCCAAGAATAGCACGCTGGTGGCTGACGTTACAGGAATTCAGTTGCACTATAGAGTACAGGCCTGGAGTTCGAATGAGCCATGTTGACGCGCTATCTCGAAATCCGGTCGAACCATCAGAATGTCTCGACGATCAATTCCCGGCTATAATGTCTATTAGTGGCGAGGATTGGCTTCACACGCTGCAGTTAGGAGACTCTGAGCTGTGTAGGATTATGGACGTTTTGAGAAGTGATCTGGACGAAAAAGGGCTACGGTACATCAAACAGAATTTCGTTATTAAAGACAATAGATTATTTCGTTATTTGGACGGTGATGAGGAAAAAATCAGATGGGCAGTGCCAAGGGGGGCAAGGTGGCAAGTCTGCAAACTCAATCATGACGACATTGGACATTTTGGGATTGAGAAAACTTTAGAAAGAATTAAAAGTAACTATTGGTTCCCAAAAATGTCCAAGTTCGTCAAGAAGTATGTAAGCGCTTGCATTGAATGTGCGTATGCGAAGAACAACTCTAGCACTCGCGAAGGGTTACTGCACCCCATCACAAAGGTAGAGATTCCTTTCCATACTCTTCATGTGGACCACCTTGGACCTTTTGTGAAGTCGATTAGGGGTTTCACTCACTTGCTTGTGATTGTTGACGGCTTCACAAAATTCTGTTTCCTCAAGCCCGTTAGGAATACGAATGCCCAAAATGTAATTAGGGCTCTGGAAGATATTTTCGGCATATTTAGGAACCCTGACAGACTCATCAGCGACCGTGGTAGTTGTTTTACCTCTCATACGTTCAAGCGGTTTTGCTTAGATAACGGAATCAAACACGTCTTGAATGCCGTTGCTAGCCCTAGGTCCAACGGGCAGGTTGAGCGATACAACCGTACGATCCTCGATTCTCTCAAGGCACTAAGCATTAAACACGGCGAAAAGAGCTGGGACAGTCATCTAGGACGCGTTCAATGGGGGCTCAATAACACTGTTCAGAAAACTATTGGTAGAACACCATCAGAGGTGATGTTTGGAACTCGTATGAACAGTGAAATTAATCCCATACTTAACGATGCCACGGCAGGCACCCGTAAATTCGATGACTTAACAGCGATCCGTGACAGCGTTAAGGCTAGAATAGATAAAGAGCAAGTCAAGCAAAAGGAGAGATATGACAAGGACAGAAAGCCTTCTCGTACCTATAGTGAAGGGGACCTTGTAAAAATAACAAAAACCTGTTTTACTAACAACGGACTAAGCAAAAAATTGATGGCTTCTTTCATAGGTCCATATCGTGTTAGTAAGGTTTTAGGCAGGGACCGGTATGTTGTAGCCCCTATACCAGGACTAGTAAACACCGAGAACAAAAGGCCAACGACCGTCGCCGCGGATCGCATGAAGCCGTGGATTCATGTGACCGCTTTAGAAGTCAATGATAATGATGTCGATGAGAGTTCTGATAGTGACGTTGATGATTCTGGTAGTAAATTAAATTAATTATCTTTATTCAATTGTGTGGAATGTGTGAACAATTACTTACACGATGTTCTACGTCGTTACAGAGCAAGTTCGCGAGAATCGATCGGATCGCGGCTTGGTGCAACGAGTGTCAAAGCAAGTCCTTCGGCTGTCATTATGAGCATTAATCGATCGGCTCGTACTGGCGTCGATAGGCATCCTGATTAATCGATCGTTCAGGAGGTTAGGGCACCCTGATTAATCGATCGTTCAGGGAATAAAGGTATTCTGATTAATCGATCGTTCAGAATACTCGTATGTATATTTTGTCACGATATAATCGATAAGTTGTGACTCGAGTTTAGGTTCGTTTTTAGTGACCCAATTAATCGATCGTTTGGATTCACTGTATCAAGTGCCAGCAAATCGATTGCTGATGGCTTTTATTTGAAAATTTGTGAGTTTAATATTTATAAAATAAGTACTGCTTGTACAGTAGGCTATCAGATTGTTACTTCAATTTTATCTTCAACGATTCATTTGTACTGTAGCACGACTAAATTGATTGCTGATGTTTTTGATTTATTCTTGTTTGAGTTGTAATACCTACATACATTTGTTAAATAGAAAGTTCATAATGTATATATTGAGTTATTACTTTAACTCTCTGTTTAAGTTAACAACACAATTGTTGCTTTCCTGCACAAGCAACTAGTTAATATTAATTTATTTTACGTGCATCATATTATGTAATTCTGTTAGTAAATCATACTGTTAATTTGTTGGTAAAGCTACTGGCCAAGATACCCGATTGTTAGGTTACCACCTGGTGTCGTGTGCAGGGCCGCACACGATGTCAGGACGGTCGATTGTTAGGTTTCAGTATGTTATTAGTCAATAGTTCATGTTTTTGAAAGATATTGGTTAAAGCGTTTTAATTTGTTAGATTTTCTGATCGTGTAAACACATCTTAAATGCCTTATATCCCATTGTGTAAACTGGTAACAATTACTCAGTAAGAATGGCAACACTTCGATACCTTGATTGGTGGGAATTATGGCGCGAGAATAAGGCGGTTCTCTGATTGGATCGCGATGCTGGCATCGCGTGATATCGTGGACCAATCAGAGAGCTGGATTTTCCCGCTGAACTGGGGAATTCTTGGCCAGGAGCGGGGGCTCGAAGGGACATTCGGTTACTGAACGTCGACGACGTAAGGTCATAAGAACTTGGTATAGATTATTTAATTTAAGTGAATATTCTGTAAAATTGTCCGAGTAATAAAAGTGTCTACAAGCTGTTTGACTTTCCTTGAAGAGTTCCTGACACCTGGGGTAATATCATACTTGAGAGATATATTACAAATAAAATTGGACTATGTATTAAATAAACCAAAAGATTGTTGATAGTACCTACTCATTGGAATAAAACTTATGTTATGGAGGTCTTCAATCAACAGAGTGAAAGAACAATTTTTTAACATGATGCCTTCGATCAATAATAAACCTAGATACACTATCACCTGCAAATTCAAGTCGAAAAAGTGTCCGAATTTCATTGCGACTGTGTGCGTGTATAGGAGACACACAAAAAAAAGTAATACGTTTTGTACCATTTCCTTTTATTCGATATTAAGCCTTACGTCACAAACATAACGTTTTATTTTGAATGATAGTGTTTGGCGGTTATAACATTACAAAATGCACGTATCGATTGTGGAAAATTTCCACAAAAGTCCGCATTACGTATGTTAACAGATTGTACACCGTAAATCAAGAGCAATTAGGTTCAGTTTCGTTTCTGTTGATTTTCCACTGATTAGATGTTAATATTGGAACAGAGGCCGTATCGTGTGCCGCGGAGTCGAAATTGTTTTTTTTTTTTTAATAGGCATCGGTGGAATACAAGCATACGACTTGTCAGGTGGTAACGTCGATTTATACCACCACGACCACTTTGGCTTAGTTGATAGCGACCCTGTCTGTCTATTAAGCAGGAGGTCTCGGATTTGATTCCCGGTCAGGGCATTTATTTGTGTGGTAAGCAATTGAGCATAAATATTTGTTCCTGAGTCTTGGATGTTTTTTTATGTAACTATATTTAAGTATGTATTTATTTATATTTAAATATAAGTAGTATATATTATGTAGTAGCCATATTACAAGCTTTATTAAGGTTGGGACTATGTCGATTTGTGTAAGATTGTACCCTCATATTTTATTTTATTTTCATACCATATAAATCATCACAAACAATTTGCTTTAACTAAATGTTACAAGGGCATTTTCAGAAATAAGTATACCCAATTAGCGTGAGTTGTTAAAAAAGTTAATCAATGTCAGTTTAGTGGCAATTATTAAGAAATAATTTTAAATGAAAACTGAATACATAGTTTATTTTTATCAGTTATATGCGTTGTCATAAAACTAAATTCTGAAAAGTGACAGGAACAAACCACGCTAGAATCATTTGGTTTAAAATATTCTTCACCTCTTTCTTTAGCTACAATTTGCCTCCATTTATCTCTCTCAATTTCATTTTTTGGATAACTGTAACAAGGTTAATAGTAAGTTAGGTTAGTAAGCTACATGTAAGTGAAAACCGTATCAAAATGAGTAAAAAAGTTTTTGATTTAAACAACGTATACTGAGCAGAGCGACATGTCAGACAAACAAACTGTTACCACCCGATTTTGATATATGAATAAAGTAAAATACAAATACACTCCATACATAATTATGTGTGTACAATAAAAACAATACATGTAAACTTTCGTAAAAAAAGTTTTCAGTCTGCGACTCCTTTCATTCGAAATTTTACTATAGTCCAATTCGTCCGTTCTCCGTTTCGTTTCAATATACGACTAACTCAACGTGAGGGAAAGAGACAGTAGCGTAGCTGGTTGGCTGTTTGAGTATTTCAAATATTTACATAAAATAAATAAATAAATAATAATAAATAAATATTAGGGGACATTTTTTTTACACAAATCGAACTAGTCCCACAGTAAGCTCAATAAGGCTTGTGTTATGGGTACTAGACGACGATATATTTAATAGATATATACTTAAATACATAGAAAACGTCCAAGTCTCAGGAACAAATGTCTCTGCTCACCACAGAAACAAATGCCCTTACCGGGAATCGAACCCGGGACCTCTAGCTAATAAAAATATTTTTTATAAGCGTGTTATAGCCTGATATAACTACAAATTCAATAAATTATGAAACTTTAAATAAATACTCATCGAAAATACGAAATTCCATCCTTTTTTAACGTCGTTAACGTGTTGTTTTTGCACTTTTTCACGGAGCACTTAGGCATGTTGACTCGCCGATGGCTAGCGCGCGACTGTGAACGCAAGAGTGCTTAAACGGAATTTAAGCACTCTTGAGCGTGGACGCCGTTGACAGGCAAATAGTGTATCTAGGTTTATTACTGATCGAAGCATGATGCCGACGGCCGCTTTCTATCATCGCACTGCTCGCCGTCGGCAGGGCATTCATCCTCACACCTTAGAACCTAAACGGTCGCGTATGGTACGGTCTCAGAGGAACTCCCTCCCTCGGACGCTCTGGTTGTGGAATGAGCTCCCTGCCGAGGTTCTCCCGAGTAACCACAGTATGGGATTCTTCAAGAAAGGAGTTTATACATTTTTAAAGGGTCGGCAACGCGCATGTGACACCCCTGGAGTTGCAGGTGTCCATAGGCTGCGGTGACTGCTTACCATCAGGCCGTACGCTTGTTTGCCACCGACGTGGTATAAAAAGAATAAAACAATCTTTAACTTAAAAGTTGTTAATCACAAGTTAAGGAATTATTATAGGTCGATTCACAAGAGCTGGCGCGAAAAATGTATGTAACTGTCATTAATTTCATAGATATTCCGCACCAGCTCTTGTGAATCGACCTATATATACATCTTGAATGAAACCAAATTTTTAAATACTCAGAAGTATAAATAGGTAAAGGTCCAATTTGTTAGAGAAAAAATATACCAAAACGCTCGCTTAGTATTGTTTGTAAGCAAATTTACCTAATGACGTCACAATTTTCTATGGTCAAACTGCGCCCTAATTTGAAATATTATTAAAATTGTATACAGAAAGCTCCCGTGAGTTTCAAACATATTAAAATATGATGAAACGGGTCATTCACGTTGTTAAGGTCAACTATCGCTCGACATGTTTCAGACCGGTTCGCAGACCTTAATCGTGAGATTCATGAGTACTTATCGCAGCGGCAGTCATTTTACCCCCTCCTTTACCCTTTTAATGCTAAAAGAAACGCCGCCGCTATAAGTACTCATGATTAGGGACCGTTGACCTCGATGACAGAATTAGTGATCAAAAATGTAAACACGCAAGTTTCAAAACAGAAATAGCTTTCAAGATCTATGCAGGTTTCCTCTCGATGTTTTCCTTCACCCGATGGTAAATATCAAATTAAACTCCGTATTACTTAAGTTCCAAAAAACTCATTAATACGAGGCAGGTTTCGAACCCACGACCGCCACTTGAGAGCAGCATTGATAACTTCAAGCACTAGCACTACATCTGTGAATAATTTAAAAACAGACTTGTGACTTTAGACATAAAGTTTAATTTTAACTGTCAAGGTTTTAAAAGATAGCGGTCTCGTATAGTTCTATACAATGTCTTTGATGAGAATATTTTCCCGGCTTACACAGCGCTCGGTCGCATCGCATAGCAACGATAGGCAAATTATAATGAATAAATGATTTTTATTTTTATTTTATTTGATTTTATATAATTTTAATTCTATGCTCTTAATTTTCTGTAATTTTGTACATGATATAATGGTAATCATATACGGCCACAAGCGCGCAGCATATGCACTAACAAACACGACCTGCAAAGGAAGATACGAAGCATGCAGCAAGCCGGGTCTAATGCTGCAGCTGTCATGATGGAGTAACGGCTTCCGATCACCGAGAAACCGAGAACTGAATGAAAAATTAAAACAACTGGCAGCAGTGATAAGATGTCGTATATGACTGATCGAGAACATACAACGCAAAAGAACAAACATAAAAATTATCGATATCCTGCATTGTCATACTTGTTGATTATATTTTAGAGAAATGGGCGACCTGTACTATAATTAAAGAGTACCTGAACTATACATAATTACTTATAATAACTTGCATTTTATTTATTTATTTATTAAAGGAGTTTCAACAGCTTTTTAAACATGTTGACATTTTAAATAGAAATATGGAGCCAATAACAGAAACTCACCAATAGAAACAAGATATGAACTAAGGTTACACACTATGTTACAGTATCTTAAAATTAAAAATCAAAGGCTATAAGAGAACACAACAAGAGATGTCCATCGCTCACCGGACGCTCAGAAGATACACAGATACCACTTGTATTACATACATACATTCTCTTACTTACTCATAAGCTACAGGAGATCTAGTACCCAGGGCCCACATAAGGGCCACAGGTGATGTTGGAGCCATCACGGTCAGGGAATGATATAATAATATGTGTATATAAGTGCGTATGTCTAAAATTGTTTATATAACAATTATACATATAACGGGAACAATAGTTACTAACATACAAGCCTGTTTTTATTCAAAAATTTAAAAGCGAGACAAATATATAGGGTGCTGGGAGCCTGACGCTTTAGCCTTCATAAATGAAGGAAGGCGACGAAACTAGGAGAGGGTTTGATGCTCTATTCTTGTCTGGTGCAAAGGTTGTCCATCGCCATCCAACTGATCCAAAGTGGTAACGCAGCAAGTGTGATGGGTACCTTTTCGCCCAGTACAACACAGGGGTTGGGGGTTTTGTGTTGGTGTTTTTATAATGTATTAATAAAAAATAAAATAAAATATTCTTAATTTTATTCTAAAATATAATATCTACAACAAATGCTATCCTATGAAGAAAGAGTAAATAATGAATAAGCATTGAAAGGGTCCTTATACTGTCATTAACTTCTGGTTCTTCATTTTACTAATTTACTAAGCCGGAATATATTTATCATTATGAATGGTTGAAATATTTTTCCTTGTACTGCTTACAGCTGTATTTGTTTCATTTTGCAGCTTACATTGCATGATCACCAAGTAGAATTTCTCCATAATCCTGCAATAAAAAAACACTTAACATGCTTTCGGCAACTAGTACTTGGTACTTAAATCATCGGCAAACCTCTCCCAGCTAACATGAAATACATATTTAGGTAGGTGGACATTAGATTCATCAAAGTGTTAGGCACATTTTCTTTCCAATTTACATGTTAATTTTCATAAACACTCGGCAAAACAAATTTACATAATAGGTTACCTGTCCGTCACATCACTGGAATTTACAATAGAAGACATCTATTCTATGTGGAGAACCAAAGGCATGGTTAAATAATGATCCCCAACAAAAGGAAATTAATTTTTCAGACTGAAATACTGATTTCTTGTTACATTATAGATGTCTATTTTAAACATCTTAGCACATGAAATATATTACTGACACCAAATGTCAATTGCCTTAGCAACTACGCCCGCGACGGCCACCCACCATAGCAACTACACCTACATTGCTAGAGGTGTAAGGTGGGGACAACGTTTTTGACATTAACGTGTCGTGGCGTGCGTCCCCACCTTTTCAAAAATACTTTGCGAATACGTGTAACTGTCAAACCATCTCACCTCTAGTGATGTTCTAGTTATCGACGTACTAATCGATGGATTTATGCATTAAAACTATCCTGATTCAAGTAATATAAACCGCTTATTGATTAAAAAAACACTACGAATGAAAGAGAAAATGATTTTTACAAAATTTGTGTATGAAATATCAACTGCAAAGCCTACATTTTATCAAATTAAAACCATGTTACGTATATAGGAGTTAGACTGTACTGGCTGACATATGACAGATGGAGCGAGCGTTTAAGGTGGGGCGAGCGTTGAGGTGATAACTAGAGGTGGAGACGTACGTCTTTACGCCACAAGCCAATACTTTTACAAGAATACCACTTCTGTCCGAATCGTAAAGTTCATTAATGGCATAGAGGCCATATGCCTTAACATGGTTGTTGTCTTAGCTGAGTACAAGTTTTTTTTTTAATGTAAGAATGCAGTTTTCCTTGTTACTAAAATCGATGATATGGTTCCTAAGAGCTTCGTATGTCTTATAGTTTCAGACTTTCCCATACTGACCGATCTAAATGTTACACCTGTATGTAAGTAGTAAAAGCTGTTAGACAAACTGAAATTAGGCAAAAGTTATTAGGCCAGTCAGGGGAATACCCCTCTTAACCATTTATTACGGAAATAATAAACCTAATGCTAACTTTTAATCACCATCTAATCCATAAAACGCTGTTTCTATCAAATTTACGAGTTACACGAACATTATTCAGTGGAATGACCAGTTATATGTACGTAGCACGAGGTGAGTGCTGTTATGGCTTGGAACACGGAATTAAGATAAATGGCAAGTGTTTTTTCACGAAGGGAGTGTCTACCGGCCGTATTCTGGTTAATTGGATCGTTCGATTGTTCTGTTTCTGATACATTTATTGCTTAGAAATGGCCTTTCATATGGTTCTAAATCATGCTTCGTTATATACTACACGTTGAATAACTGACAATTTAAAAAGTTGAAAAACCCCCGACATTTCCATTTCAAAGCTCAATATCTCATGAACGTCGAAACCGATTTTAATAAAACATACAAATAAGAACCACCGCTGGAAAACCTGCTTTCAAGTAAAGAAAACCGCATTCGAATTGGTTCACCTGTTTAAGAGCTTCGATGCCGCGGACAGACTCACACATACACAGATACACACGTTAAACTTATAACACCCTATTTTGCGTCCCGCTTCGGGGGTTAAAAACAGAAGTTATTATATTACCCTCAAGTATTTTGGCAATAGAGCGCTCGTGGCCCAGCAGGTATGCAAGGTTAAGCAATGTCGGGCGAGGTCGGTCCTTGGATGGGCTTTGAGTGGCTACTAACTGAGCGCTCCCATGCTTTGGAACGCACGTTAAGCCGTTGATCCCGGTTGCTGTCTATGATAGCAGTCGTTAAGCCAAGTTAGAGGCCTCCGGGCGGCTGGAGAACTTCTAACGGTCAAGTTGCCCACTCACTTGATAAGCCTAAGCCCATTATGGTCTGGTTTCCCCCTCGTGTTGGAAGGTCAGCTGGCAGTCGCTTCCGAAGAAACTAGTGCCTACGCCAATTCTTGGGATTAGGTGTCCGCTACCCAGGCATCCTTCAGGATGCAACTGTACTGGGAATAACGCTAGGAGGATGAAGTATTTTGGCAATGCAGGTATTATTTTTTATTCTGTTTTATTCTGTACATAATTTGCCGTGACTGCCTTTGCAAGGAGTTTCATACTAACTTTCTCCTGCTATTTCAGGCATAGTGTTATCGACAGCTTTTTTAATAATCTCACTTTGTCTGTCTCTGATTCTTCAGGGCTTCGTGCGACATTTCGGAACTGCCGCTGTAAAACGGTGTCACCTTGTTGTATTGTATTCCAGATATTATTATATTGAGAGTGCGCAGTACGCTCGGTTCTCCATACAAACGTATTTATGCTCTCATTTTAAAACGCCATGCTAGAATAACATGAAACTTTGTATACACAATGGGATCCGGCATATCGAGGTCGGAACATAGTTTCTGTTGCTTGAAATTATAATGGAGAAAAAATACAGCGATTATTAAGGTTTTCATACAAGCTGTAAAAAACTCAAAAAACCGCTGTATTTTTTTTCTTTTACAATTTCTAGCAACAGAAACTAATTTCCGACCTAGATATGCCGGATCCCATTGTGTATACAAATTTTCATGTTATTCTAGCATGGCGTTTTAAAATGAGAGGGTAAATACGTTTGTATGGAGAACCGAGCCAGACCGAGCGTACTGCGCCCTCTTAAGAGGCTGACAAGCGCCAACGACCTTGGCTATGTCTGTCTGCGTCTAGTTGCGCCGGAGTGAAAGATAAACTATATACCTTCTATAGTTACAAGCAGATAATCAGAAATTTAATCATTAAATTAAATATATTCACCACATGTGTAATATAAATCGTCTATGCTTTAGGTTTGAGTATGTTGGAACGGGGTTTTTAATTATACATTGAAAAAAGAAGACTTTATTATTATTTTAAGATGATTTTAAGACGTAGCTGTGCGATTTTATTCGATCTAGCCGACTTTATTGAATACAATGAATATTAACGTGTATTTTTATTTGTTTACCAAAACAAATGGTTTTTGTTGAATCACCATTTAAAAATGGCAGTATTGCTCTATCCAGCGTCCTAAAGAAGATTATGTATTATCCTGGAGTTCTTCATTGACGATCGTACGGTTCTTGGTTGGACTTATAAAGAGGAGCACACCGGACAAGGGGTAATACCGTTTTACTGCTTTTTACCAAACACTGTGTATCACATACTAGTAAGGGTTCAGCCCGCCAACTCACGAACCAAAAATATAGACCGTAAGCACAACCATATTTAATCTGTACCCGCTGGTAGATTTTTGACGTTTATTTTTTTTAATTATTTAATGACACCGTGGCAATGGAACTTACTATGAACATCCAACGATTAATAATTATAGCTCATTTAAATTTAACTTTGTGTAGAAGCTCACGGAATTTTCAATTGAACACCAACGTCCGATGTAAAATGAAACTGGTGTTCAATTGAAATACCGTGAACTATGTTGAGCCGTATCTTAGTTAAATGAAATTAAACAAATATTTTACTTATCAGCAGATTTATTTTTTAATGTATCTCATCTCATATCCGGGAAAACGATATATCTTCGTCCTTTCACAGAGTTCTACGTTTTACAACCACAACACTCGTACATTTTGCAAATGAGAACTTGCATGCCATGCCACATGCGACGCACTTAACTATCTTCCATTTGTTGTCCAAACAATGGTTATGTGGCGTCACTCCTGGCATCTGTCAAATCTGACATGTTCTGCAACGCGCTATCGAAGTTTCTAAAATCAGTTGCATATATATAACTTCGAACCAACTCTCAATGGACTTCGGTCCCTGAGAGATCTCTCTATTGTCGTTTCTTCTTGTGACTCCTATCTATTGTATATTATGTATATAGTTTGTAGATAATCCTTTTCTGTATATATTCCTCCTTGTACATTATCCTACCTAGGAGCCTCCTCTCTCATATCTACAGTTATTACGCGCTTCCAGATGAATTTTCGATTAGCTACACACTGTTTCGTTTGTTTACTACATAGTATACTATCAATACTACAATTTAAATAACAATATTAGCAAAAATGAAAAAAAGGTTCGGAGACGACTAGACGAAATTCCGAAGAGACGCCATTTTATTTTTGTTTGTCACTTTATTTTGACGTTTGACGTCCAATGGCACTGCCATTATGGCAGTCAAGTCAAGGCAGTAGCCAACCAGAGTTCGGTCAGTCGTCAAAATCTTTTGACACAATATGGCGGCTATCAAACACGTTTCGTTCTACGTAGATAAATAGCCGTGCTGTGTATCCAGAATAGGCGCGTCGTGTTATTAGATTAACAATCCATTAGCCTGGTTTGTTCGTCTGTCTAAATGTGTCGGCGATTGGCGGGGGTAGCAGTGAAAACATGTTTGTACGACATATAGAAGCTTTTTCTCTTTCTGTCCATGTTTTCCAATTAAGGGAATGAGTTACTGTACTAGGAAGTGTGTTGTTTTTTTTTATAAAACTTGGTAACAAACAAGTTCATGGTCTTCTTGATGGTAAGCGGATAATGTCACCTATTGACGCTTGCCAATTTTAAGGAGCCAAACTTATGTAGCCAATCCTTGAACATGGCAGTTTGAAGAACCTTCCTACGCTACGCCTTCCGGTACATGGAACTCTTTGGGGAAGGTCTATGGCCAGCAGTGGACGTCCTTCGGCTGACATGATGATTATGATGATGATCGAACCTGCAGGACCAATCGCGTAACTTTTCGAACGCACGATAGGTAAATCTAACTGTCATTTTTACTTTAGAAAATGACATTTACATTTACCTTACGCACGCTCAAAAACGTTGTGTAATTACTCTGCAGCTCACAAAATTTTAGGAGAATCGGTTGAAAATAGCGACCTGTAGAGGAGAACAGCCATACAAAAGTATTTTTGCTCAAGCGCTTCCTTTGAGCTGTGCGTACGCCAGGTCAATAATAGTACCTACCTCCGTACAGAAAGTCCTCTATTTAATAAATATGTATAAGTAGTTTGATAGCTAAAAAAGGTGCCTGTAATATGCCTATTAATTTGAAGAATAAACTACTTTTACTTTTACTTTACTTTTTTTACTAATAATGGCATATCGCTCGTACGCGCTGGCCACACAGCGCTTCTATTTCTTTTCTGGCGTAATCGGGTGTATTGACATCCGTGCTTGAAAGCCGAGTGTAGCCGAAGAGAGAGAGCTAGGAGGATGGTGATGATGATAAGAGGAACAGGCCTGTATTTTATACATTTCCTCGCATCCACGAGAAAACGCCTGTGCCCAGCAATAGGACGTAACGTGAGTAAATGTCATTTGACGTCATTTGAACAGTATCCTATCGATCAAATAAAATATCAAGCGAAATCGGACCGGCCTAATCCAAACAATTTTCGTACTTAAACGCGATTCGCGTCGAAAAATTAATTGCAAGTTTAAGGGTGACTTTAAGTGATGATTTTGGTAAAAAAAATTAACATTACATACGTTCTTCTAATTAACTGAATTCAACAAGATCTACAGTATAATTTGGTATCTATTTTTTATTTTTATAAAATAATGCTTGATCGTGGTGATGAGTTTAATCGTGGGTGTAAACATTATTATTGGTGCTCTACCTTGAACACGGCTGGTGTCCATTTGACCCAGGATCATCAGCTTCTCTAGGTCATGCTTTTTAGACGGCATGATATGTCCAAAAAAGCTGAGCGTGCGTTCCCGGCATATCAAGGTGTGGTGATTTTCAGCTCCTGTAGGATGGACTCTCTTAGCCGTCCAGGGCATGCGCAGAAGGCCGAAGTCTTCGCCAACACTATATCTCGAAGACTTCGATTCTTGCCAAGTCGTGACTTCAGACTCTATTAATTTTGTGTTAAGCAGTAATGCTGCTAAAGAAAATTTCAAAATTCAAATTAAAGGGACTAAATTGAAAAAACGCTTAGGGAACTAGTGAAGGATTTCGTGCCCAAGCTTGACTGTTCCGATAGGTAGCTCAGAGGCTAGAGCGATTGGCCGCGTATGCCAGATGTTGCAGGATCGAATCCTGCTCGGAGCAATAAAAAAATATATATTTCCCTTTAATGTGAAGTTCAGACTCCATGTTCATAGTATAGGAATATCAATACGCTAAGCGAAATAGACCTCGCAGCTTCGTTATTGTCTCCACACAAGTAGAACCCTTTAGCGGAGTTTGCGAAGACATTAAGTTATCGGACAAGACGGATGGTGTTTGTGCCCCCTGATTGATGGGACACCTTTTGTGTGGACAGTCATATACCGACCTTAGTGAGTTTGGAGATAAACTTTACCGTCGGACTCAGTATATAAACATGTAGCAGTGTGATTAACTAAGTTCGGCATTAAAAAATTGGGTACTGATTAATTTAGCGTAAGTTTTATATCCGATGTCAAATTTTTCTGAAATCGCAAACGTTTTACGATTCGTGTAATGCGAACCTAACCTAATGGGCTTTATACATTGCCTTTTTAGGGTTACGTACTTTTCGTCGTTGAGGAGTTCTGTTCTGATCATCATCAGCAGTTCCACTTCATCAAATGTCACATTTTTGTATGAAAATTCGCGATTTCATTATAAAAAACACAAATCACTATATGTTTGCCTTAAAGATTTGAGGAGTTCCTTCAATTCCTCATGGATCCCATCATCAGAAATCGAGCATGACAAAAAATTATCGTAAAAATAGAACTTGCTTAACAAACACAGCTAGGAGGACGAATCGCCAAACGTGAACTTTTCGTCGTTGAAGAGTTCTGTTCTTATCATCATCAGCAGTTCCACTTCATCCAATGTCACATTTTTGTATGAAAATTTGCGATTTGTTGATAAAAACACAAAAATCACTATATGTTTGCCTTTAAGATTTAAGGAGTTCCCTCAATTCCTCATAGACACCATCATCAGAACTGCGTTTTGACAAAAACGGGACCAACTTGGATATATATATACTTACAATCAAAGAAAGAATTTTCGAAATCGGTTAAGAAACGACGGAGTTATGGAGTAAAAAAAACATACAACCGAATTGATAACCTCCTCTTTTGAAATCTTGAAGTCGTTTAAAAAGTGTGTGCCACTTTTCTTTCTCTTCACTCTTCTTTCCGTTAAACTTGAAACAATCTAGAGTCCGCAGGAAGCTTGGTTCTCCATACTAAACTAATAGTAATTTCGCTCTTATTTTAAAACGGCATGCTGGAATGACATTAAACTTTGTATACATAATGAGATCCGACATATCTAGGCCAGAAATTAGTTTTTGTTGCTTGAAATTACAATGGAGAAAATATACAGCGATCATTAAGGTTTTTATACAAAACCTAAAAACCTTTTCCACCACCACCACCACCATATCAGCCCTAGGACGTCCACTGCTGGACATAGGCCTCCCCAATTTCATGGGGGGTAAATGCCATAATCGCCACGCTTGGCATGCGGGTTGGCGATCGCAGTATCTCCACCGCATTTAAGGAATGCTGCTGCCCATTCCCCGGTGGTCTTGGTCGTAGTTTTAGGACATACCCGGGTCCAAAAACCTTTTCACAACAACATAAACTAATTTCCGGCCGTCACAAATATCCTTATTATCAGGTAACTTGTTACCAAGAATTTTATAGGACAAAAACAAGTTGGTCGTAAAAAGGTATTTGCCGAACTGTTTCTTATTTCCTGCTACAGGAAAAACAGTTTCTGCTCAAAAAACACTTTTATCCTTGAATCAGCATATTTATATATTTGTTTTTAAGGTTCCGTCGTAAACAAGGAACTCTTATAATTTCACCATGGCCGTACGTCCGTCCGTCCGCCTGTCCTTCCGTCCGTCTGTCCGTGGCTTATCTCAGTAACCGTTACTACTAGAAAGCTGTAATTTGGTATGGGTATACAAATCAATCACGCCGACAAAACAGACAAAAAAAAATTGTCTTCCCTGTCCTACAACAAAAGAGGGGATGCAATTTCTTTTCTTTCATAAGCTACTCGTATTAGATAGCTCGTTAAAACTATGAGCTTTCTTAAACCACTTTTTAATTAAGCTGTTCGTTAGAGTGATATTAATTTTAAAAATGCTTTTTTTTTTGGAGTTTGTTCCCCACTAGGGTTGCCAACTTGTATGCGCAGATTTGCGGTACATTTGTCGTAGAATCGCGGGACGTGGCTAAAAAATGCGGGACACGCTTAAGAGTCCGTATTACACCTTTTCGCTATTTTGTTAAACTTATTAAAGATTTTTCTTGCAAAGTAACTACATTTATACCAGTTTTAATGCATTATAATGTTAGATTGTTCGCTCCAGTTCCCTTATGACCAGGAGGCCAATTCTCGGGCCGTTAGAGATGATGTCTATTAGACATATATCGATAAAAAATGGCGGATGTCGATTGAAAACCCATTTGCGTATTCTCAAAATCTCACACTCGAGATATGTGTCTCCCAGCGTTCAAGATGCAACAAGTGGTCGGTAGCGATCGAGATGGCTTTATCAAAAAAAAAATTGATTCATTATTGTACACTCGATTGTAAACTAACACAATCGAAAAAAAAACGGAACGCGTATTGCAATAGACATTGATATCGTAGTTCGACATAATCTCGATCGTGCCCTAGGATAAGAAATTTCGCTGTGTTCGGCATTTTGGTGAGATTTTTCAATAGGCATTGCGTCAATCGAGATCATTTTGAATGGACATCATCTCGAACGGCCCGAGAATTGGCATTCAGACCCGAAAACGGGACAATTGGCGTCCCGCACGCACCCTGTGCGGGACGCATCCTCTAGGGTGCTGGAAAGGAGACTTCCCGCCTGAGGCGGGACGGTTGGCAACCTTACTCCTACCTTAGCTAAATAGTTGATACAGGCTATGTGAAGAAAATCATGATAGTAGAATATATAATGAGTTAAAAAGGAAAGCTATCACAGCTAAGTCAACATTATTACTTAACGAGTAAAGCCGAGCTTAAGAAATGTACTTGGAAAAACCAAGCTTTCGTACAATTTCCATTTATTACTTAGTTATGTTAAATATAGTGTAAATATAAGTTTTCGACGTTTTAATCCGCAAATGTCACGGGTGGACAGCCACGGAACTCTACATTGCGCGTGGCCCGACACGCAATTAGTCGCTTTATTTATGTAGATGTGATCATGTTGGACCGGCAATCCAGGAGACCAATTCCAACCTGAGTCGCTGTAATTAAACAATTTAATTAGATAATTAACACTCACAATTTTTTCACGGCCTGTTTAGCCTAGTTGGTAGTGACACTGCCTCCGAAGCTAGAGGTCCCGGGTTCGAATCCCGGCCAGGGCATTATTTGTGCATTTAGTACGGATTTTGTTCATGGGTCTTGGATGTTCTCTATGTATTTAAGTATGTATTTATCTACATACGTATATATATCGTCGTCTAGTACCCATAGTATAAGCTTTGCTTAGTTTGGGACTAGGTCTAGGTGAAATATTAATGAATTAATCATTATGGCATTAAATATTAATATGATCTTTTTTTTTATTTTGATTTTATTCTAGAAACTGTCTAGATTTCTATTTTTTATATATTTTTTTATTATTATTATTATTTATGTTTTGACGATCCTATTGTGAATTTTACTACAAAATAATTTTAAAGAATAATAATAGCATCAATAAATTGCTCTAAATAATTAATTAATATATATGTTAATACATGTTATAACTGACGATTCGAAAGTGCTTGTTGCTAGGCCTATTTGAATAAAGAATATTTTGACTTTGACTTTGGTCGATTTGTGTAAGATTGTCCCCCAATATTTATTAATTAATTATAATTTAAGAAGTTATAAGATCTCATTTTGAATGTTCATTTTAACAGACACTTCTTATAAAAATACCTTAATTATGCTAGTAGCAAAATGATTTAATACCCATTCGTAGTGATCATATGAGAGAGATGATGGAAGCTTCCGAGTGCAAAAGAACGTCAAAATTGAGGATCTTGTGGCCGCACGCCGAGATGAAAGCGCACCGTCTCCACTGGGTCGGCCATATGGAAAGGATGGGGGAAGATCGGGGCGCCACACTGTTCTATTAAAGTAGGGAGGCGACCAGTCGGCCGTCCCAGGTATCGGTGGAACGATGCCGTTGAGTTGGACCTGCGCTGTCTCCAAACCGCCAACTGGCGGGAAGTGGCGCAGGATCGAGTTAGGTGGCGACGGCTCGTGTTCAGACACTTTGGATCAGTTAGCCATTGTATTTAGTTACCGTAAAATGGGGTGAGTAGGGTCAAAACTGAAATTCAAACCTCGATAACATTTTATTTTTACATATGAAAATTGAATGGTGTATATAATAAGTGTTCCGGACGTTTGTATTTTAGTTTTTATTTTATTTTGGGTAGTTCCATTTCATAACTTTGACGATAAAGAGGAAAACCCACCTCACGTCGATGTAATGAGGGCGTTTGTTACACAAAAAAAGTGCATTCGTGCAAAATCTAACATTTCAGCCACAGACAGTTGCAGGCCATTCTTTAAAATCTGCCGCCTCCTATAAGGTCTCAGAAAGTATTGTCTACGTTCAAACTCAAATGTAGAACTCACTTTTTTGAACACACAAGTTAATGGTTAGGGACTTATTAATTTCTTCTAGTGTTTCTGATTGTTTTTTGTAATGTTTCCTAAATTGCACTCTATTGACATAAAAATCTTAGATCTAGCCTCCAACTGCTTATTTTACCTACTTTTGTTATTATGTGTTGTAGTTTTTGTTATTATGTTCTGTATATTGTTTGTTTTTGTTTTCTGTATGCGTTTGTGACACCACTCGTTAGTTTTGTAAGTCAGGCCCCCACTGAAAATCAGCGCCGCGGCTTGCCGTGGCATTATGCTGAGTGGGGTCCTTTTTAGCGTTATTTCGTTTTATGTTATTTGTTGTGATGTATGTTATTATGTATATGCTAAATAAATGTATTTTCTTTCTTTCTGTCTTTTTAAAAAGCTGAATATTCTGTCATTACCCTGTATGTATATAAAAAAAAACATGCTTGTTTGTAAAAAAACATCCTTAACTTTTTAGAAGCAGGTCGTATGTTTTTGTAGGTAAGCAGAGATCTCAATACGACGATCTATTGTACCAGCCTCGTTGCTGCGCTGCGGATTTATCGCAAGAACGCGTATAATATGTGCATTGTAATTTACAACAACCTTCCAGCAGACATTAGACAAATGGAATATAATACATTTGTAAAAGGAATTACTAGTTGGTTCGAGAAAAAATGTTTTTATAGTGTTAATGAATTTTTAGACTACTAATACATCTAATAGGTTATGATAATTGTAACTTTTTTTGTGCTGTTCAAATACAATCACACTGATGTATAGGTTAAGACTTGTACGTATAACTTTTGCATGTCGTTCACGACTGAATACTGTACTGTAACACCCTGTACTATTTTTTAAGTATTCTAGCAAATAAAATAATTTTATTCTATTCTATTCACCCCGTAGTGCCTCGTATTTGAGGTAAGAGGGGTTTTCATACTAATGTGATTTTGGAAGATTGTTGGATCGATTTTTTTTATTATGCGTATTAATATAGCTCCATTTTAAATTGGAATTCACTATTTTGGAGCAGTAGCCTTAAAATCCCTTCTCATCCCCCTCTCAAACCTTATCTCCCCATTCATAACCCTCCTCTCCCCGCTAAACCTACTCACCCCGTTTTACGGTACTTAGTCTAGTGATCGTATGGACCTTCAAAACCATTGTACACAAAGTATATAGGTAGAGATCTACCTATGTACTGTACCTGTTAGATAACAAAAACGCCAAAAATACTAGTATCGTCAGCTTTCTAATATAACTACATTTGTCTAAGAACTTGTCGTCAAGTAAAATCATGGAAAAATGTTGCACAGTAACACCATAAACAAAGAAACTACATATTTGAATACATTTAAATTTTCCACATCGTTTAGTCGGTGCTTGACTTCGGACTTCGGACGTATCCTTGGGCCCTCTTTAACTCACAAATGTGCTTAGAATATTGTCAACAATATTGTAATGTACTGCTTCAGTATTATCAGCCTTATATATAAAGCCTAATGGTTAAAATCGTGTGGTTTAGAACTGGATAACTTCAGGGTCCATGTCGCAGGAGTTTTAGAGCATTAAATTCGAATTGTGCTCGAGATTTAATGAGGAGAATTGTTCTTATCATTCCTGAGGCGCTACCGCGAACCGAAAACGAAGTATCTCCCTCTTTGTCGACGGAATACGCAAGTGCGACAGAGAGGCAGATATTTCGTTTTCAATTCGCGGCAGCGCCTCTAGATGTTTTAGGAAACCTTTCTGAAAATAGGTCGTCTTTGGGGGAGGCGAGCCGCCCGGGGCTCGCTCTTGCGCTACTAGCCGCGAAAAATACTAAAAGTACAAAGACCTCGCAAAAATATACCCGCCCGGCGCCTTGCAATGGCTAAGTCCGCCGCTGGCTATCGCCAGAAACAACCGACGTCAAGAGGAGGCGCAATAAAAATCCATGGATGCAACCATCATGAGTATATCGCGAGGTCACAGTTCGGTCGAACCACTAGTACGAGTATTGTCTATTTTCTATTAATACAGAACCCAGCTTACTCCCTTCTTTAAGAGTATAACACCGAGACAAGAACCACCAGGCCTCAGGGTCTTGCATAATGGGGCTGCTGAACCCTTGAAGGTGACTCGACAATGAGGGGGATTTGTTTAGCTATACGCTACATGATTGATCTCAAATAGTTTACTGGGAAATGATACATGAGACTGATGTAATTCTCGTTCAATGTGCGCAATTTAAGAAGCTGTTTTAGATGCCCTGCCTGCTTTATAGTAATCTTTTAGTGAGCGCAACGCCAACAAACTGCTTTGCAATTTGGCGAAACTTTGTCATTCAGTACTTGCTATTTTTTTATTTTAATATTTGCAATTAAAAAAAGATATTTCTTGCTTTCGATATTTTGTTTCAATACGGCATTGATGTGTTTATCTGATAGGTATCTTAATAAATAATCAAAGCAAACACCATACGCTTCCGATTCCCGAACATTCATAAACGCAGTGCTGATCCGATTTGAATATTCGTTGTACCGTAAAATGGAGCGAGTTGGGTCGAAATAGAAGTTCAAACCTGGATAAAAGTTCATTTTTATATGTGGCCCATTGATTTATATACAAAAAAAGTGTTCCGGAGGAGTTAGTCAATGATAATTTGGTGCTTTATTGCATAGTTTCAACGAAAATACATAACAGTACGCAAACCCAGCTCACCCCGTAGTTGGGGTTATAAGGGCTAGCAATGGGGTGAGATAAGAAAATTGCTAGAGTTGACACTTTCGGATTAAGACAATAGTTTGACTTGTCAAGAGATTTTTTTATGAATGTAGCAAAATTATGTTTTATTTATGCTCCTAATTAAACCGGTTTAATGTTTTCTGTAAGTTGTGACTCTTATTTTTATGACGTATAAATAGTTTTTTAGATCAATTAAAAAAAACTTTGATCTATATGGAATTAGTAAGGTGAATCCCATCAAAAACATTAATATGAAATTAATGACCTGTATGACACACTATGACACGTCGGCAGATAGGAACGTCTATCGACGTAGGTCACAATTTTGTGTGCAAACACATGACTAGCATGACACTGCGTCGTCAAATTGACGTCTTTCGTCGTAGTTTTTTTTTAGGTATGCAAAATTATGATCAGCACAGCACATTGCACATTAACATTTAAGCATGGTCAAATATATTCAAATACATCGACATAATGCTACGTCTATCGAGGAAAAAAAGGCTCACAAGTTGAATATAAGTTGATTAAGCACTCAATAGGTAATAGCTTGTATTATTGTATGAAATAAATAAAATGCACATTTTAATATAACATCTTTATTTAATTTGCAATTTCTTGAATTCCTCCGCACTTCAATATTTCTAAAAATAATATTTACCATTTTATCATAATGTGAGACACTTTTGACTACTTATGTAAATCGACAACCCTGAACTACGAACACCAACTCCCTCCTCTATCATCCCGGGACACCCCGTTCGTAACAACAACTGTCCCCATTTATGACCCAACTGTCACCGTTCTTGATCCAACTCACCCCTCAGTACATCCTTGCTCTCCCCATAAAAATCCTCAAATGCGATTGAATCGTAATCTATGTTAAAACCATTATAAATAAAGAAAATATAACTCATGTTTTTCTGTTTCCAATAAGCCATGTAAGTATATAAACGATATCCGAAAGGTGGACGAACACTTACTTTGGTAAACATCACATAAAAACAAAGTTAAATTCAACTAAAAATTCGCCGCTTTCGAGCATCAACTTTGACAGTGAATTTGTGTTTCAAAATTGTATGATTTGGCAGCTTAGTGTTACGAAGAGCAGAAAAAATATGTCTAAAAATATAATCAAATTACTTTGAGAGCAACCTGAGCCCGAAAATTAAAGTAGCTACTGAAAAAAGAAATTCTAGATACGCAACCCAACTCCCCCCGCGAACCCTACTCACCCCATTTTACTGTAAATCACTAAACATACAAATAAATACAGTTAAACAAGAACTCGTACTTTCTGCGTACACAGAAATCCAAATGCGCAGAATTTCTCTTTACTAAAATAGCGAAAAATGATAAGACGCCGAAATATAAATTAGAATTCCCTATCTCTGGGAATCGTCAAGTGCGTGTCTTTAGAGGAAAGTTTCCGATTGATAAAGGGCCCGAAAAGGGCCGGCGGAGCCCTGACGGATACGCACAATTTCCGAGGATAAAAATGTATTTCGGTCCCAAATTTAGCAACCCTCTCAAACTCCTATCTTGCATTCACCAACAAAACCATCTCAGCTTAATTCTGCTAGTGTTAAGGTTTATTATTGTACTCGCGGTTTTAAGGAGATGAGAGCCACCGTAAGCCAATTGAAATGTACGTTTTATATGAATTCCATTTGTACGGAAGGATGTTTATTATAATGTTCGGAATATATAAAGGTATGGAGTATTGTTGCGAGGGACTCGCGCAGGAAATAGACTGCTCTAGCAAGGTCGGGGTAGGTTGAAACGGCGGTGAGTGGAAACTATGTTTTAGTTGTACAATATAACACCACCTGAGGCTGAGCGGTAAGGCATGCGAATTCCAATGTTAAGGTCTTGGGTCCGTATCCCACCTCCTACCTCTGGGTTTTTCAGAAAACTTATATACTTCTAATTCTTATAAAAAAATGACACTATAAACTATCAGTGCTGGGAACCCGTTAGGCGGGCGCCCGTCGCCAAAGAGAATATAATCACTATGTCACGTCGCGTAGGCAGGTTTGTGGTCGAAGTTGCTCCACGTTCGTAGGGAGTACCTACCCACCGTTATCCTACACGTGACCCTTGGGGGGTACTAAAAGTGCAACAAAAACTGGCAACCGTACTGTATTCTGGTTCGAAAATGAATGCCATACGATTATTATTATTACTTGTCAACTTGATTACTGAAGTGTTGTCTTTAAGAATTCTGACTCAAGATTTTACGCTACATATACTCATCGTCTGTGCTTCTACACCAGTTTAACGTTGACGTGAAAAACGCCACTATTTTAAAGAGCCTCTTATCTAGTGTATCGTGCAGCGTTTACACGCTATCCTGCAATCAGTCAGATATCGCCGGCACATCCATTCGTCAGGCCATATTTGCATCCTTTTGTGCATATCGTATATACGTACTGTCGCCTTCGGGTGTATCGCAGCTAATAACATGCTAAAAAACATCTGATTACTATTTTATATAGAAAATACAATAATTTTTAGTATTGCAACATTCAGTGCCCGCTTTTGATAAGTAGTTACTTAAAATAACCGTCTAGACTCTAGTCACTTCGGTTCGAAATCATACTCCGCGCCATTTCTTGTTTAAATTATAAACAGCTCCCAGTCTGGGTGGCTTTTTTCTTAAAGTCATGTTGAAGGCTTAGATACATCCGTGCCATGAGGAATCAAGAGGATCTCAAAGCAGCCACGTATAATCAGGTGGCCGGTAACCTTTTGTACTATGGGTAAGTCTGTACACCTACACGTGTCCGGCCCAGTCCCATTTGAGTTAGGCGGCTGTGTGAGCTACGTCAGCTATTAGACTTTGGAACACAGTATTGTATTCTTAATGCGATCTGTTATTATCACGCCCAAAATACTGCGCTCCACGGCCAAAGTCAAAGTCAAAATATTCTTTATTCAAATAGGCCTAGCAACAAGCACTTTCGAATCGTCAGTTATAACATGTATTAACATATATATTAATTAATTATTTAGAGCAATTTATTGATGCTATTATTATTCGTTAAAATAAATATTGTATTGTTGTAGACATGTCAAAGTAAGAAATTATTTTGTAGTAAAATTCACAATAGCATCGGCCCTCTGATAAACCTTGAGGGCTGGTTTCTGAACTTCTGTCAAAGACCAAGTTTGTGCTCCGTAGAATTGGAAGATTTTTTTAATTTTATTTTTTATTAAAAATGGGATTGCTCTTGGCCAGCATCTAGCCAGGGGGCAAAGACGAGGCCGACGATGAATCGTGCTCACCCAGAAGATGCCTATTCACTCGTGCCTTAAAAAGGTCCAGGTTATATGAACTCGGAAATACTGACGCCGGCAGAGAATGCACAAATGCACATGTGCATGAGTTTTCGTGTTAACGTTGTTGCCTGGTTTCCCTTTATGTACTCTTTAGGTATTAATTGCTCCCGTTTAAAAACACTTGCGCCTGTCATCCTATAGTAGTCAGAATTCAGAATTTATATCTAATGTTGTCAGTCATCGTTCTCCTAGCGTTTTTACCGGCTGTATGCGAAAGGAGCATGGGATCCCCTTTCGCACCAAATTTTGTGACTGCCATCTGACCTAGAAAGGCGAATATGAACGGCGCTTAGAAGACCTGGATGCTAAGCGCCATGTCCGCAAGATTTGGCCGAAGCGCTCCTATACCTACAACTTAGCTGGCCAGCAGCAGTATGCACCGTGTGAACGCATCTTCAAAACAAAGTTTGGATTTGTGAATCCCATCAGAGCGTTCCATGTTCCCAAATATAGACAATCGATGGAGTCGCTGACGATACGGCGAGGAGGACAGTATGTTTCGTATATAGATGTTTTTAGGGTTCCGTACCTCAATAGGAATAATTTTTAAGAAAAAAAAACCGATTTCAATGGGGGAGTCCGGTGAAAGATTATTAATCTTAGATGGTGCACTCTTAGATTCCATACAATAAAATACAAAAATGGCTATAAGTATGTTTATAATGGTAGAAGACTAAGTACCCTCAATTCCTCATGAAATCATGGAAAAACCTTGCTTGCTTGACAAACAAAACGAAGAGAACAAATCGCCAAACGTGAACTACGCGTCGTTGAAGAGTTCCGTTCTGATCATCATCAGCAGTTCCACTTCATCAAATGTCACTTTTATGAATGAAAATGCTTGATTAGTTCATGAAAATACTAAAATCACTATTTGTGTGCCTTTCACATTTGAGGAGTTTCCTCGATTCCTAATGGATCCCATCATCAGAACTCGAGCATGACAAAATCAATCATGAAAATAGAACTTGCTTAACAAACACAGCTAGAAGGACAAATCGCCAAACGTGAACTTTTCGTCGTTGAAGAGTTCTGTTCTGATCATCATCAGCAGTTCCACTTCATCAAATGTCACATTTTTGTATGATAATGCTCGATTTGTTGATAAAAACACAAAAATCACTATATGTTTGCCTTTAAGATTTGAGGAGTTCCCTCAATTCCTCATGGATCCCATCATCAGAACTCGAGCATGACAAAAATTAATCGTGAAAATAGAACTTGCTTAACAAACACAGCTAGGAGGACAAATCGCCAAACGTGAACTTTTCGTCGTTGAAGAGTTCTGTTCTGATCATCATCAGCAGTTCCACTTCATCCAATGTCACATTTTTGGATGCAAATGCTTGACTTGTTGATAAAAACACAAAAATCACTATATGTTTGCCTTAAAGATTTGAGGAGTTCCTTTAATTCCTCATGGATCCCATCATCAAAACTGCCTTTTGACAAAAACGGTACCTACTTGGATATATATACATACAATCAAAAAAAGAATTTTTCAAATCGGTTAAGAAACAACGGAGTTATGGAGTAACAAACATTAAAAAAAAAAAAAACAAATAAAGAAAAAAAACACAACCGAAAGGGTAACCTCCTCTTTTGAAATCTTGAAGTCGGTTAAAAAGACGTAACTCTTATCGGATAACTCGTGCGTCTGTCTGTAGGTCCGTCCGTCTGTCACAGCCAATTTGCTTCGAAATCACTGGACCAATTAAGTTGAAATATATGAAAGTTGGTGACCGAAAGACGAAGCGGACGGGTAACGCATATTTAAAAACATTGTGGTTCGAGCGGGGGTTTGAACAAGGTTTGAACCCACGACCTAAAGATCTAAAGTCCAGTCTTCCCGCTCGGCTACAGTTCCTTAACTTAATATTGTCAGTGTACTAAGTAAATTTATAACCTTAACAACCGAAGCTTAATTCCTTTGATAAGATTCGGCACAAGTCGCTCAATAAACGCTCAAAATTACTTTCAAACTCCTATAATTAAAACTGGTTTGTTCTCGCCGTCTTCCCGAGAGATACCTTTTAATTATTTATCTTTAACATATTGGCATACATTTCGAAATTACTTAATAATTACTTTACTTTGTGGGTTAGTTTCCTACTGACTGTAATGAGCCTATTATTTAAATATTGTGCCAATTGAAATAGACAAACGTTCATTGTGGCCCAGCTGTTACTCAGGGGCGTGGTTTGAACGAATTGAGATATTCCCTTAATGTATTCCAGAAACGTAAACAAACCACTTCTTCAGCAGCCATTTTGTTTTCGAGGTCGGCTTTGCCCCGTTTCAAAGAAGCCTCACAAATCCTGATAAATATCCCACAAAACGCAACAGCCTCGAACGAACATCAAACACTGAAAAATACTCATTTCATATTTCCCTTTTCAAAAGGCAATGAATAAAAATTGGTCCTTTCATTTAAAAGGGCTTTCCCATCAAAGTGATTGTCGGACTAGGGTACAATTCAATTTTTCCCCATTGTACCCCTATAATTTGTATGGAACGCTCAAGGGTTAGAAACACAAAGGGACTATTTATTATGAATCCAAGACCCTCGGATAATGTAAAACTGAAATTCATTGGAGTCAATGGTGCCGACAAAGGCGCAATTTGGACGTGGATTGATTGTTGGCCGCCAAACGTGACAGTAATGTAAAGGCAATGATTAGTTTCGTATAGTTGAAATATATTCCTGCTTATTGTTTCAGTTATCCATTCTTGTCAGTGGATATTCAATTGGTGATTGCAGGGTTCCCCTGTTCTCCGGTGAACAATCCGCCATCCAGACTTCCTGTGGGTGTATGATGGTTGCCATTTTATCACTTATCGTCGTGGATAAGACGCCCGTCACTCTCGTACTCGCATACTTGTCAGAACGTGACGAATGTCTTATCCACGACAATAAGTGATAAAATGGCAACCATCATAGGCCCGCTGTAGCTATGCCTCGTCATCGTAACGTCTCACGGGACCTGTACTATTCCCGTAGCGATCCGTACTGGCAGACTCCCAATCAAAAATCTTACTGTCAACCAAACTAAAATAAAGCTCCATGAATGGCTGAGTGCGCTGACTTACGCTGAAACTGAGGGTCTACTTACTACTTCCTTCTGAGAGGAATCTAAAATGCACTGAACACACCACACACATACACACGCACACACAACGCACTCACACACACGCGCACACACAGACACACACACACACACACACACACACAAACACACACACACACATGGGAATGGGCAGCAGCATTCCTAGAGTGCGGTGGAGATACTGCGATCGCCAACCCGCATGCCAAGCGTGGCGATTATGGCATTTACCCCCCTTGAAATTGGGGGAGGCCTATGTCCAGCAGTGGACGTCCTAGGGCTGATATGGTAACATAATCTAGACAATTCGCGCAAAAAATTTGTTTAACTGGATATAATCTGGTTTCCTACGGGACAGGCTTTGCCTAGTGTAGGAACCATGTCAAACACTCGAAATGGCGCAAACCAGATCTTGCAGATTCTGTATGTCTCGAATGATTTTAGAACGTAAACCTACCTAGAATTTGTAAAGATTTTGAAATAAATGTAAATGTAATTAAATGTAAATGTAAGATTAGATAGGGTTTGAATATTAATAAAGGGCTTACAAGACCCATCTTCGTTATTTGATAAATCTGTGATTGCTCTTTAACCTAGTAGTAATCCCTTCTAACCCTGAGCTAGCTAGGAAACCTTCACTACGCCCTTCAGGGGGAAGGATATGTATGTCTCGCCCTCAGCGACAACTGTCACAAGTTGGTATTCCTCCGACATCCTTTATCTACATTTTGAAGAGCCGAATTTTGAGAAAAAGCTCTATTTTCGATATTAGTATGTTATTTATGCACTTATATGTATTAAATCTACATATAACTGTTCCTTATTAACGTCTCTAACAACTCAAGAGATATTATCATTTTTAATTAATTAAAAAAAAAGTTAAGTTCAATAAACTGTTTTTTTTTTGGCCTAAAATTGCCTTATTTTGATGCCATATATCTCGAAGATGGTGAGTTGCGAATAAAACATGGGATACTATTTCTAAACCTCGTTGTTGTTAATACGATAAGTAATAAAACACAAGAAAACGGAGACTTACTGATTGAAGGGCATACCGACGTCGGAGCCCCTTTATTAATGAGAAAGGCTTAATGAGCCTTAATGAGAAGATTGTAGACAGTGTTAAGACTGCGCAGTACGTTCGGTTCTCCATACAAACGTATTTATGCTCTCATTTTAAAACGCCAGGCTAGAATAACATGAAACTTTGTATACACAATGGGATCCGGCATATCTAGGTCGGATCATAGTTTCTGTTGCTTGAAATTATACTGGAGAAAAAATACAGCGATTATTAAGGTTTTCATACAAGCCGTAAAAAACTCAAAAAGCCGCTGTATTTTTTTTCTTTTACAATTTCTAGCAACAGAAACTATGATCCGACCTAGATATGTCGGATCCCATTGTGTATACAAATTTTCATGTTATTCTAGCATGGCATTTTAAAATGAGAGCATAAATACGTTTGTATGGAGAACCGATCCACACCGATCGTACTGCGCCCTCTTAAAAAGTACGGAAAAAAAGCAATCAACGATTGCATACTCAAGAATCATATATCTTAAAATCAGTCGTTATTGTTTTCTAATCTGTCCGAACGGCGTTTCAAAAAAACGGCATTGCAAGTATGTAAAACAGATAGTTTTTGATGTACATGTGAAATGTAAAATGCTTAATTTCCTGAATTATTATATAAATATTTTGTTCAATCACTATACAGGTTGTGGTCTGTAATAGGAGCAATAAATTTAAAGGATGCTTCCTTAGAGCATCTGCAGTAACCTCTTGTGCCCAAAAAAAAAACTTTTTTCAATTGGGAGAAGTTTTGATCTAAACTTATGACCTCCAAGTAATGGATCTTAGCACCCAGAGATTATAGCGCGGCAGTCAACGCTGATTTTGAGGTTGCTTCAAGTTATGACTCATAATCATTTTCGCATTTTTGGTTTAAAAGGATATTTTTGGGATTTTTTATTTATTTTTTTACAAATTTTTAGTGTTTTTTTAATAAATAGTTATTAATATCACTCCAGTAGAGTAAAAAGGTACATATAAGCTACTTTTGCAAAAAAAAAAACAAAAAAAAAGTTTAAAACCATTTGGAAATAATTGCCCGAGAGCTCAATAGTGTACCGTTTAATTTTTTGCTCCTATTACAGGCCACACCCTGTATAACAACTATTAGAAAGGAGAAAAAACAAAAATAAATTCAAAAGAGCATTGTTCCAACACTACCTCGACGACGGTATTTAATTGCAACCTTAGCTACCTATTCACTTTGTGCCACAACATATCAATTTTTATTTTTAATAACCACTGATTATATGTATAAACTCATGAATCCCACAGTCAAACTGTGCTAACAGTTTTGCGAGACGTTGTATTTATTTTTAAATTGTTGTCAATTGTTTTAAAATAAATAAATAAATAAATTAAAAACTACGTAAATACTATTTAGAAGTCAGAAAATCTCAGTAAAAGTTACACGTTATTACCTTATTACAATAAGAGAAAAAAAATACCATGGAAATAAGCTTACAATTTGTCAGCCTACTCTATGTGTATGTAATGTACATATTATGTATTCTAACGTAAATTTCATTGCTAAGGCAATTTCTGTAACGCACTAAAGGTAGTTTTCTGCTTTTAATTGTGGCTGGACTGTACGCCGAAAAAAAAGTTTATACGTTAAACAATTCACCCCAAAATAACTTGCGAAAAATAAACACCTCCTTATTTCTGTTTTTATTCAGGGTTGATTATTAACATCCGTTACGCATTTCAATTTGTTTTTTTTTTTATTTGTTGGGATTATGGGCACCGGGTTAATGTGTGTTGTGGATGGGCTACATACAACCCATCACATTAATATCACATTTTATTCATCTTTAAACCTACATTTTCTTAAAGTGGTACTCCTGGAACTAGTGACTATGTTAACTGTAGACCCCATGTCAATCTTAAGGGGGTACCAAATTAAAGTTATTGACTATACGATCTTGACATATAATTATCGCGTAAAAGTAAATTTATTTACCTCTATGAGGTCACACTGCTCTTTGGGTGACTGAGCCGTCTTCGACGTGACGACGTTTCAGTGCCATACACATGTCATCACTGGCAACACACACTGTTGGTCGCTGGGGCAGAAAGCATCTCGAGTGGCGACCACGTACCGGAAGGCGTAGCGTGGGCAGTGTAACAACCCCTAAGGGAGGAACTTTAATGAAAACTTATGGAAAGTCAAGGAAGTCTATCCAAAGAAAGCCTAACTAAAATTTCCCTAAAATTCCTAAAGTATACCTAAAGCTTTATACTTACTTTACCAGAAAATCTGAAAACCACGATTTTCCTCAAGTTGCTAATACCTACTGAAGTTCTAAAGCATTTATTAAAGTTTCTCAGATCTAAATGATAGGGTTCCTACTATAGGGAAAGAGAATAAATCAAACAAAAAGTTGAGAGAGAGAAAATAAAGAAACAAAACATTTATTTAATAAAAATGAATTTACTCCAAACTCGAATCTAATAAAGTCCGGGGAGAACTTTATTAGACATCCGCTTGATTACTAGGCCAACCTAGACAAGGGAAAACAAGCGGACACACAAAAACCCTTGTTGCCATAAAGCTAATACAATGGACACAACAAAATAATGAGTAAGTAACTTGTTAATTACAATGTCATAAGAAATACTAAACTTACTACAGTTTTAAATAACTCAACAGCTAAATAATTGAAAGATTAATGGCATGATCATCTAGTGACATATTTAAGACCTTGTTATAAATCGTAGTAACCATAGTTCACTGAGGTGTGAGAAATGTATAAACAATTGAGAATTGGACAATGTTTAAACAATATTACAACATAACCTAAAATTAGGATAAGCTTGCCTAAACGAATAACAACAATATCCTATAATATACTATGAATAATCAATTACTAACCATGAACACAATATTATGAAACCTATAACAAACATACTAGAGATTAAAACATTATCATGAGAATAATAAAAGCAATAAAACAACACTCTTAAGAAGTATTTCTAAATTATCAACAATGCTATATGAACCAGAACAAGTGTAGAATCCAGCCTACTATTTAAATACCGTCGTTGGCTGTGTGATCAATAAAGACCTAAATAAATTGCTTGGAATTAAATGAAGGCAAGTATAAATGATCCGAAGTAGTCATGTAGTACCTAGAAGATTAAGTGTTTAGAAAAAATGGTAGAAAATAGTTAATGGAGCAAAATAAGTTATTGTAGCATATATGTATAGTTAAACGTGGTAGCAGATAAACGTAGGTAAATTCCTGTGAAACATATAGTAAGAAAAACCTTAAAACTAAATTTGCTATGTCGAGATAGCATTAATGTTTCCTACAAAATAGGATATAACAGGTAAAGTCTGGCTTCTTACCAAACATGGCGTAAATCTCAATCTAAAAGATATGAGAACATTGTAAATATAAAATAGCTGATTGCACGCAACCATAAAGCCACAGTTCTCATAAAAGTACCATGCATAAGTCATATAAACCACCAAGCCATTTCTGGACATGATGAGGCAACTATGTCGAGGCAGATGTCTCGCGAAGGAACCTGAGCCTCAAGCTAGCCGCTTGGATATGTCCCTACCTAACACCTAACACGAGCAATCAGGGTATCCTCGCAGGTGGTACAGGCACAAGGCACATGACCGAGACTATGAGAGTTATGTGACAATAGCGCCTGATGAATCAACATGTACATGGTAATAATAAGAGCGTAGCCCATAATATTATGAGACCAGCCATTTTATAATGCATAAAAGCATAGACAAAGTAAACAACTGTGATCTAAATTAGAAGCCAATGGGAATAAATGCATAAAGCATAAGTAGTATATACTACTATGGCCCACAGATCAGCTGAAATATAAATATATTATAGTGGCACTCTATAAAGGAGGCCTACGTCCAGCAGGGGACGTCAATCAGATCATATGATAATGATCAATCAATGTAACACAACTGTGATCTTAATTAGAAGCCAGTTGGAATAAATGCATAAAGCGTTAGTAGTATAAACTACTATGATCCACAGATCAGATGAAATATAAATATATTATAGTGGCACTCTATAAAGGAGGCCTACGTCCAGCAGGGGACGTCAATCAGATCATATGATAATGATCAATCAATGTAACACAACTGTGATCTGAATTAGAAGCCAGTTGGAATAAATGCATAAAGCATTAGTAGTATAAACTACTATGATCCACAGATCAGCTGAAATATAAATATATTAGTATGGCACTCTGCGAGGGAGGCCTACGTCCATCAAGGGACGTCAAACAGATCATATGATGATCAATCTATTACCTCGTACCCAAATATCGTGAAAACAAGACAAAGCTGTTACTATTCAGGTTTAGTGTCCAAATCGAATCATACAGTCATCCCATAAGCTAAGTATCACTACT
Organism: Notocelia uddmanniana; assembly: GCA_905163555.1. NCBI lineage: Eukaryota > Metazoa > Arthropoda > Insecta > Lepidoptera > Tortricidae > Notocelia > Notocelia uddmanniana. The sequence continues at coordinate 1,256,460 of LR991066.1, read as the reverse complement.
GAGTTATGCAACCGCAAAGCCTCAGCATTGACCAGCGTTCTCACGACAGCAAGGAGTTTTGCTCGAGTCTTCAATAGACTGTATCGCCGTTGAACTTTCACATCCCATCTCGCCCATATATAGGTTGGGGTCTTTAATGATCAGTTTCAGCAAACGGCAATACAGATTTCTCGTCCGGGCGGATCTAATAGGTCTTGTAAGAATCAAAGATTCCGACAAGCAATACGTAATAGAATCCGTACCTAACCGGGTCAGCAGCCCTTTTCAAAGCCCGTCCCGTGGATTCAGACCAAAGAAGAAAGCCTGTCGTTAAGAATCTGTAAAGACTGTCCCTAACACCCATTGATGATCGTATTTCATCGATCTGGATAAAAACCGTTGTTTAACAAAATAATTATTATTAGGTATATTTGGGTACTACATATATAACCAATACCTTTCGTCATAGGCTGGAACAAACCACACATAATCGTATCAACCGATCGGCAGTCCAGGCTGTGACGTTACCTCATTGCTGGAAATAGCCACGGATAAGGTCCATTGCGGCCAGTTCCAACAACTACAATACAACCAAAACCTTTTGTCATAGGCTGGAACAAACCATACTTAATCGTATCAAACGATTGGCAGTCCAGGCTGTGACGTTACCTCATTGCTGGAAATAGCCACGGATAAGGTCCATTGCGGCCAGTTCCAACAACTACAATACAACCAAAACCTTTTGTCATAGGCTGGAACAAACCATACTTAATCGTATCAAACGATTGGCAGTCCAGGCTGTGACGTTACCTCATTGTTAGAAATAGCCACGGATAAAGTCCATTGCGACCAGTTCCAACAACTACAATAAATTAGTAGTGTCAGTTGGTAGACTGATATCGAATACTGAAACAGTATCTACTCAAAATCAAATCAAATCAAAATATTTTATTTGTGAATCATAGGTATACAGGATGTTGAAAATACATTGATAATGTTCAGCTATGTTCTACCTTACGGCGTACAAAGGGTTTCTTTTTTATACATTAAATTTAGCCGTCAAATATAGTAGTCATGTTAAATTCGAAATTAAATTGCGCGTATTACAAACTCATAATTATTTTTAAAATCTATTCATATTTTTATGTCAATAAGTCATGCATATATATAATACAATTACTTACAACCTAATATAAAGTGTCACCAAGAAACTCTGGCAACGAATAATAACATTTTGAAATTAATAATTTATTCAAATCATTTTTAAACAAGGGCAATGGCTTCTTCCTTAGAGCTATTGGAATTTTGTTAAAAATCTTGCTAGCCAGACAGAATACACTTTTCCGCATTAGTGCAGTACGAGAAAATACTGTACAGAGGTTGTCGGCACGGTACGTATTTCTGTTAAATATTTGTGACACTTGTTTAAATAAATTCAAGTTTGTTTTTACAAATACAGCAGTTTCTAATATGAAGAGACAAGGTAGAGTCAACAGATTAAATTTTTTAAAATATGGAATACAGCTATCCAATTGATGCAGACCGCACATTGATCTTATGCACCGTTTTTGTGCTTTGAAAACGATCTCCCTGTTGGTCGAATTCCCCCAATATATAAGACCATAGCGGAGGGTTGACCCAACATAACCATGGTATGCGGCAATTACTGCTTCAATGCTTACCAGCTTCGATAATCTGTAAAGCGCGTATGCATATTTACTTAGCTTTGTACAAATTTCTTCCGTGTGTGGTTTCCAAGACAACTTGCTATCAATAGTTAGTCCCAGAAATTTTGTTTTTTCAACTGGATCAATAGCGAGTCCTTGATAATTACAATTTACAGGCAGCATGGGTGTGTTTTGTCGAAAGTGCATTATTTTAGTTTTATAAATATTTATTATCAGATTGTTATCATTAAGCCATTTTATTATATCATTTATAGTATCATTAATTTCCATTTCATAATTATTAATATCCTTACATTCAATTATAACTGTACTGTCATCTGCAAATAAAACTATAGGGTGCTTGACATGTCTAGGGAGATCGTTGATGTATAGTAAAAATAACAGTGGCCCCAATACGCTACCTTGAGGCACACCATACCTCAACATACGCACATCCGATTTGTATGACCGTTCCTCTTTTGTATTCAAGCATATTTGAGTTAGTTCCGTAGTCTGTTCTCTGTTACTTAAATATGATTGTAGAAGTTGCAGAACATTTCCGCGGATACCGTACGCGTTTAGTTTTTTCAGAAGTATCGAATGGTTCACATAATCGAAAGCTTTACTTAAGTCCATAAAAATGGCGCATATATGTTGTCGTTTGTCTATTTTCGAGATTACAGGGTAGACCAAATCGTATATGGCCATATTAATAGTTTTCTTTTTGCGGAAACCCTTTTGTTCAGTAGCTAACAGATTATACTTTTCTAGATAGTTATATAAAGCTTCATATATAACTTTCTCAAATATTTTTGAAAACACTGAGGATAATGCAATTGGTCTGTAATTACATATATTGTATTTGTCTCCTTTCTTAAGCAGAGGTTTAACAATCACAGGTTTTAGTTGATCAGGATAGATACCACTTGAAATTGACAAGTTCATTACATGACTAATTGGGGTTGCTATGATATGGGATACCTGTTTAATAGCCTTAGTACAAATATCATCATGCCCGACACTGTGCTTGTTTTTAAGATTTTTTATGATCGCCACGATGTCACAAGGAACAGTCGGCCTCATATATAACGATCCCGGGACGTTCGTCGTAACATTGTGCGCTCCAGCCATTGCCATATTACCTTTAATTTCATCAATGAAAAAATTATTGAATGCATTCGCCATGTCTGATGGATTAGTTATAGTTATTCCATCCCTAGTAATTTTTAAAATCGGTTCTTTAGGCATATTTTCAGTAGTATTTTTAATGACTTGCCACGTCGCTTTGGACTTGTTAGTAGCATTTTTTATAAAATGAGTATTTTGAGAGCGTTGCGTAAGGTTAATAATTTTTTTAAATTTAGCACTGTATGTTTTAAAATTATTTTTATTTAGTATGCTAGGTTGGGTTCTGTATTTCCAGAGCAGTGACCTTCTTTTTTTACTGCACAATTTGATTCCTTTGGAAATCCATTTAGGTTTTTTGATTATTCTGATTTTAATAGTTTTATGTGGGAAACACAAAGAATAGAAAAGTTGAAAAGTATCTAAAAAGTTATTGTATGCTAAATTCGGGTCGGTACAACTGAATACATCCATAAAAGACAAGCAATTCAGACATTCTTCAAATCGTTTTAAATTCTCTGGACTCAGGTCACGCCTCTTGATTCGCCAGTATTTCAGAATACAGCTCTTTTTTACCGGACATTTTAAAATTTGAGCAGTGTGATCGGACAGACCCAGTTCTGCGACTTCGCCCTTACATCCCTTTATATTATGAGCAAAGTTGTCAAGACAGGTATTAGTACTCTTTCGGGTTGATTCTTTAATCTCTAAGTGTAAGTCGTGATTAAGAAGTAGGCATTCAAATTGAAGGGTCTTATTGTTTCTATTTAGGATATTAATATTGAAATCACCGCACAAAATAATTCGTTTTCTAGTATTATCACATACACTAGAAAGTAAAGCCTCAATTTTATCAAAAAACAGATTAATATTAGAGTTGGGTGTTCTATACAAACATATAATAATTATCCCTTGACTAACTAATTCAACGGCACAGCACTCAATGGCACATTTGACAGAAAAACTTTTAACATTACTTAGCTCTACATACTCTAAATTCAATTTAATCAATATACAGGCTCCTCCTCTCCGACTATCCCTTGAAAAACAGGCAGCGAGTTTGAAATTGGGAATAGTCAACGAATTTTCAAGGCCATTTAACATAAAATGCTCAGTTATGCATATTACATCGATGGACTTCCCGTTCGTTGCTAGGTCTTCCAGGTAGACGGCTAGGGCATCGGCTTTGTTCAGTAACCCTGCTATGTTTTGATGTAGCACATAGATGTATCTGTGCGAAAAAAAACGCCATTGGCATCGTTCTGAGTGTTTAAAGTGGGGTTTTCATTGTTACTTAAATCGTGGTCGGGGTCGTTTTCAGCATCCGTACTCGTAGCCTTAGCGATGCAAGAGTCCTCGGGTCTTTGTAGACTGTAAATTAGATCGGCAACGCCACGAAGCACAGTTCGGATTCCAGAGTTGATAATTTTCCCACTGAATGAGGAAAATTTGTCTATTGATAGGTTCTGATTAGAATTGTAAACGAAACCATAATTATGTTTTTCAATATCTTTCATAAGTGCATGTCTAAATGAATCAATTCTTGAGTTATATAACGGTGCACCGCAGATATACGTTGGTAGAACCATTATAATGTTTGTATGGGAAATGCGTGTTAACTTTTCATTTATTGTGTTAACTAATTCACGTATCTCCTGCGTTGTATAAAAATCCGTCTCACCGATTATAATTATACAAAAGTCCTGTTTGGTAAACTGGCTGAGCTTTGCTTCGATATCCCTTAGCAGTATATGAATTCCTACATTAGGTGTAATAAAATGACACCAATCGAACTGTGAGTAGAAACTATTAGATTTCATATTACGCAGTAAGTTGTATCTTTTACTGCTAGATATTAAACATAGTTTGTTAAGTTGGTTTTTACATTTTGTCAATTCAGTAACACGTTGAAAGTGCCTATTTTGCATTACACGCAATTCCACGGGTGGAGAAGTCTGCCGCAGTTTTTGTTGAAGGCTCTTGATAACTAGGTTTAGGTCTATTATTTCCTGTTTCGAAAGAGATAATTCATTTTCCAGTGTTGTTATCATTCGTTCCATCTGTATAAGTTTAAAGGGGTGGCTTACAGATGGGCTGGAATTGATTGTGTTCATAGGACTCGCCACTGAAGTTCGGGACTTACGAATAACTTGGTTCGCGGGCGATGGGGTTCTACAAAGGCTTTTTAATGTACTTAACTCCTGCACGAGCTTGTTTGATTGACGTGTAAGTTCATTCTTTTCGATTATTACATTTTGTAGTTCTAACTCTGTGCTTGCTAATTCAATTTTTAATTTTTCTATTTCATGCTTGAGCTCTATGACAAGGCTAGACTCGTTGGTTAAGTCAAGACTTCGCGACAGCTCCTCGTCTTCATATTGGAATGTATCTTGCATATAGTCCCCAGTGTGCAGTATAGATTCAGTGGACTTGGATCTTAATAACACACTGTTCTGTGTGGTAGAGACGCACGAAGTATTTTTGATCTCTTCCGTAACTTGAGAGCTATCGCTCTGGGTAATAGGAACGCTCGAAAAGGTTCGATGGTAAGGTTCGTTGGGGACGATAGAAGTCTCTAAAATTGCGTTATTGTCCAATTCCGGCTTTTTCCAGGAAAGAGAACCAGTAGCAGTTGGGAAAACGGAGACATTTAAGGCTTCTTCAGGCTCTTCCGCTTTTTGACAGCGATCGCATTGGGAAATCGGAACGCCCGGAAAGCCTACCGGCTCTTGCATAGTAGAGGAAAGTTCGTTTTGGACGAGAAACTCTGGCTCTTCCGAGGAAACAGAACCAGTAGCGGTGACGACGACCTTTAAGGCTTCTGCAGGCTCTTGCGCCACATTGGAGACGGCGATAGTGGCGGTGTTAACAGTATATTGTACTGCTCCACTTGTGGAAGCTGAGTAATTCGAGAGATTTTCTGGCTCAGATTGTTTATGACATGGGGGATTATTTGCTGAAACTAGTACTGCCGCCGCGATCTTACTTATTGTTTTCGTATTTTTTTTTCTTATAGTGACATTTTGTTCGTCCTCACTTCTTAGCATAATGGGTTTTTTTCTCGTCGAAATTTGGATTGGTGATAGTGTACTTTGGCGACACGTAAGGCATACCCAGGCTCTTTTACTTTCTGTCGTCATTAAAGTAAATAATTTACTAGATCTTCCTGCACATTTTATGTCAAAAGTATGTTTGCATTTGGAGCATTTCAGTATATCTTTATTTAATAGGCTCTCGTTGCATTTGGCGCATGTCGGTGCCATCTTACGACTCAATCAGGAAGTACACACAAAAAACTCGTATGCCTGTAAGCGCAGGCGGATAAGTATAATATTGGTGAGATCCGGTTCTATCCGGTTCAGCGTTACGTCAGTAGATGGCGCTCTGAGTGCCCTCCGCAGTACGAGGTTACGGGTGAACGGTATGTAGATGGCGCTGTAACCTGCACTCCTTAGATCACTTGGTCAAGGTGTAGTTCAGTTGGGTATGACCAGACAGTATACAGATGGCGCTGTAATCTGCACTACTTAGATCACTGGGTCAAGGTGTAATTCATTTGTTTTTCACTAGGTGGATATGTGAGTTAGTTGACCTTTGTCTTAAGGTAGACTGTCTTTGTTTATTTTGAATAAACTAACGGTAACAAAATGTTATTTGATTCACTTTATCACTGTTCTACACAATATATCACAATTATATTCCTTTTTTATTGATATGGGATGGTCGATGTATATCGCTATTTCTCTGATTTTCTTTAAATACACGTAATAATATGAGTTTATAACACTAGTGAATAATAGTCTTTAGTCACTTTATCTAAGGTTCTTTCGCGTAGCTAACACTTTCTAGGGGCAATTGCACAAAGTTTCACATGTTAGTTAGTTTGTTACACTGATATTTGTTATTAAACTATTTTTACGTAAATATTATGCACTGAGTTGACGTTACTCGTGGCAGTGGCGCCACCTATTATATTTATACTTACTCGTAACACGAGTAAGTATAAATATCTATATATCGTATAGGGTGACGTCATAATGATGAAAATATTAACGTAATGTGAATTACGTGTGACAGACTATGCTTTAATTGGAAATCAAATTTCATCAAGATAAATAAGTCAAGATCACTCAAGACATTTGTCGTACGTGAAATATGGTTGTAAGACAAAATCAGATCACACAGCCAACGATAGCATTTTAGGCCTGTTGTAAAGACAGCATTAATTATGATATTTAAATTACCAGAGAACATAAATAAGTATCATAGATTGAATAATAAAATCAGAATAATGATGGAAATATTGACGTAATATTAATTAGACAGATTTGTAATTGGAAACGAAGTTCCATCAAAAGATACATAAACCAAGATCACACAAGAAACTGGCTGTAAGTAAATAATAAAATCTGATCACACAACGCAACGACAACATTTTGGCTTGCTATAAAGATCACATCGTTTATGCCATTTAAATCGTAATAGAACATAAACAAATATAGCTCGCACAAGAAATGGGTTTCAGAGATTAAGAAAATCATATCTCATAACACAACGATACCATTTCGGCTTGATATCATTTATGCCATTTAAATCGCAACAGAATATAAATAAGTACCATAGCTCACACAGTCAGAAAGTTTTGCAAAACTTAGAAAACCATCCAAGGATCTCTTCATCTGTGCGTGTACAGCCGTATTCTTCAAAGCCGTCATGCCGGAACAATTCCCATATGTAGTAGTTGAAGCCTTGACCAACCAGCTCGATGTTGCAACACATCTTCGTGACCATCTTCTAGCAGTGGTAAGGAAAGCCGTTGATTGCCACTCAGGGTTGTAGGAGATAACCCAGAGATAGAATGGTATGGTGTTCAGTAGCCCCCTCAGGTTGAGCATTGGAAGTATGGCAGGTCGTCATGGCACAGATGTAGTTCGCGATGGTCTTCATTGGTAGTCAGTTGTTCGCAGCGCTGGAAACTTCTGGTAACATATGGTAATGTGCGCAGGAACGCAGTTGGATATAGCGTTTGATGGATGCTTGGCGGATGTCACATTGTCATGGCACAGCAGGAGATTGATGGTGGCCTGGATCTGGTCATCGATTATCCACATGGTATCTTCTGAGTATCAGTGATGTGGCTGGCTAGCTATCCTTCTCTTAAAAAGGTTTGATTTCGCAAAACCTTCCAAACGCCCGAACTATGGCATAGAAATCTACTAGATGTAATAATCAATTGAATATTAAACACTAATTGAACCCTAATTATTTAACTACCTACATTGACACAACCAGTACCTTTCACTAATAATGCAAAACCAATGTTAACCGCAAAACCTATGAAAATATACAAAACCTACTCAAGAATTCGTAATGAATGTGTTGGATATTAATAGTTATATTTATCATGTATAATTATAAATTATGATAAAGTTCATTCAAGGTTATAAAAACAAAATACGACTAGACACATAAAAATCACCCAAATATTTTAAAGGAGATATTAATTCAATACGAAACGCATAACCACTGTAAGTATATCACGAAATGTAAATCAAAGAATTAATAAATCTCGTAACATTAAAATAACACTGATCCGATACTATAACTATAATCAACATGAACATTACACACTCATTAAGACGTACTCCCGTTTGCTACCATCATTGTATAAAAAGTACGAAGTTATGATCCATGATCAAGGCATAATAATTAAGATAAGATTCGGTAATAACCAGCTTGTATGAATAGCACCTACGTATATCAATAAAGGAAATAGCACACACAAATCCGCCACCATAATTGGTAAATTATTAGCATGCACAATAAATATAGGTCGAATAAAAGACAATTTATTTATTAAATCAGGTAGTAATCAAACGCCGCCGATGTACCTCTCATATAGCAAATATATAGATAACGCAGTTGTTAAATAAGGCAATACGACACTCGATAGAATAAAATGCATCTCTAATGGAGAAAGTGACAAACTGCAATTCTATTATCATCCGTTTACGGGAATGTGATATGCTTTATCGAATCCTCATACATATCTTCCACCAGAGAGTTATCTGGTCAGGTAAATATGTATAATTAACCACATATAGTCTCCGGACTCGTCCGTATCGACAAATATGGTTCGATTATTGGATAAGCAATACCTTCATAACGTCTCACTTCAGTAAAACAAAATTAAGAAAGGAAAACGAACTTACGATTGTGGTTTATCTAGTCAAATAATGGAACACTAATATATCACCAATATTTGCTATACGAGGTTTTAAGACATTCGCTGACAAAGAAATCCCTGTGAACAGAAAGGATTATTCACACACATCCTAAATATCCTAACATAGTGAAGACCCCAGCCAGAATCCCTAGCCAAGACACTTTAAACAACTCACATAAAGACACTCCTGAAGCACCAAGACTACTGTTTCTCGTTGCTCTGGTGAAGGCAAAAGTCCCCTAAAAACGTTGTGAATCTCCTTATATACCCCCCTCATCCGATCATCAGCGCCACCAATATCACGCGATCACTATGTCTTTCCGTAAATTTGGAGGGAACGATTCTAATTGGTTTTCTTCCTAAATCTGAAATACTATTGGTTGACAAAACTCGCAAGTTCTCCTACTTGACACCAGACACCTCCACTCTCACTATTCCTTTTAAAACCTCACTAAAATAAAAAGTCACTTATGCAGAAACAATTGCTTACTTTATCATAAATTTCATTTTAGCTGGGTAATCATAAAGTCAGGCGCGAGTCTACCCGCTCAAGCCGGCTCGGCAGCTATTGCTATTCGATTAATACCTTCCATCAGCGAGACTCACAGCTCACGTCTAGTATATCTTGACACCGAGATCCGTACTAACAGCTCGTAGTCGGCGGTCAGACCTACACTGGTTCGCCTAAGGAGAGGTAATTTTTACTTCAACTTTAGCGCTGTGAATGATGTTCTCACAACTACCCGTATAAATTCAGATGGCTACAGATATCGCTACTGGACCTACCAAATGACGTATCTTTGACACGGTTGGATTATTATCTCTTGTCAGTTAAGCAACTTGTCGCTAGATGGCCCTGCCTGGCCTAAATAAACATTAAGAAACTTTGTTAAAGCTGTTCTAATAATTATATTGATATACTATTCTGAAATACAATAAAAATTTATTAAAACTTGGGAGATATTATGAAGAAATAGTAGATAATCAAACCTATTAAAACTTAATTTAAAGCCCATTAACTTTTACCATGAAAACCTTCATCGATAATGAAAATTCAAGAAAATAAATAAGCTTTCCCGATTTTCCCGAAGCTTAGAAGCGTTTTCACAGGCTGAGGGATGTCGTTCTGTTACAGCAGGCCCCCCACAATGTGGACTGATGACCTGGTAAGGGAAGCGGGTGTCCGCTGGATGCGGGTGGCGCATGACCGCTCATTGTGAAACTCTGTGGCAGAGGCCCATATGTAGCAGAGGACGTCCTCCGTGCGTAATGATGATGATGATGAGGTCGTCAGGCGTATCGGATGTATTACAGCATCCATGGTCACGAGCTAACTGCCGTGCCGTAAGCTGGTATCAATGTTACTTGGCCGACACGAAAAGAGATATCTTCTACCTGGGGTATTTGTGTTGGCCCTATGTATAAATGAAATATAGGTACGAGTAGCAAGCAGTTCGAAGAAACCCATGGAACTAAAATATATTGATACCCTTATGCAAGTCTGCTTGCGATCAAGGATGCTGTAACTCTACGTGGCGTTTCTCATACATTTAAATAATGAATAAATAAATATTAGGGGACAATCTTACACAAATCGACCTAGTCCCAAACTAAGCAAAGCTTGTACTATAGGCACTAGACGAGGATATACATACTTACGTATAGATACATACATACTGAATAGAAAACATCCATGACTTAGGAACAAATATTCATGCTAAATATACACAGAATATGCCTGACCGGGATTCGAACCCGGACCTCCGGCTTCGTAGGCAGGGTCACTGCCAACTAAGCGAAAGTGGTGGTGGTGGTTATGTACCTAATTATCCTCCTAGCGTTATTCCCAGTACAGTTGCGTCCTGAAGGATGCCTGGGTCCGCTACCCAATCCCACGAATTGGTGTAGGCACTAGTTTTTACGAAAGCGACTGCCATCTGACCTTCCCACCCGAGGGGGAAACTAGACCTTATTGGGATTAGGCTTGTCAAGTGAGTGGGCAACTTGACTGTTAGAAGTTCTCAAGCCGCCCGAAGGCCTCTAACTTGGCTTAACGACTGCTATCATAGCCAGCAACCGGGATCAACGGCTTAACGTGCCTTCCTACACAAATTGGCCTAGTCCCAAACTAAGCAAAGCTTGTATTATGGGTACTAGACGACGATACACATACTTATATAGATAGATACATACTTAAATACATAGAAAACATCCAAGACCCAAGAACAAACATCCGTGTTAAATGCACAAATAATGCCCTGGCCGGGATTCGAACCCGGGACCTCTAGCTTCGGAGGCAGTGTCACTACCAACAGGCTAAACAGGCCGTCAACCAGGGACCATCACAGAGGAAACCTAAAAACGTATGGAAAACGGGGGACATCTACATCAGAATCAATCGTATACATGATTCTGAGCAGGAATCACCAAAAAGCAAGAGGTACCTACACCTTAACAATACAGTATAAGTACAATAATCATCATGCGCTTGTCCTTACGTATTACCCCATGGACTTGGGCTCGGCGCAGCATGTTTTTTTCCATTCATACCTCTTAGTCTACCACCCGTCATCTCATCACTCATATTCTCCTTGTTCATGCCATCTCTCACACAGTCCATCCACTTTTGCCTTGGGCAACCCCACAGACATATATGTAAGTTCGAAACGCACAGAGCGGGTGCGGCGCGGTGTCGGTCGGAGGCGGTCGATAGTATCGATTATTGCTTTATATGTCACACACGCTGTCTCCGCCTCGCTATCCGCGGTCGCTTTACCGTAAAACCGCCTCCGTGCCGCAACGACGCTGCACGCGCTTTGTGCAGTTCTGTGATCTCCCTTCTCCTACATCCCTCCACATTCGTACCTAATACCTTTCTGGTCACATGACTTTCATTTTTTTTCATAACATGTCCATACCACCGTAGGCGTATACACACAATAATAACACATTGAAATCAAAATGGAATTATTCTTGTATGTCGCGAAGTGACCCCATTTTGTTTGCCCTCCCACGAACGCCCACGGTTGAAATTAAATTTATCTCGTCGGTTTTTTTTTACGATTTCTAGTTAAATGTATTCTGTATGGACTTTAATTAATTTTAAATTGATTTAGGATTCCTGATGGGAAATAGGGTAAATTGCATATTGCTGGCTACCCCCCCATAAAGGGCCGCTTCGCAAAAATATACACAAATTAGAGAATTTGTTGCTATTTCTACAATTAGAGGTAAATTAAAAAAAACTAGATGATGCAGGGAACTGAGTCTACGTATCTTGTAATAAGTAAACCCCGTTATCTTGTCGCACTGACGTTTTCTTTCGTAGGGGTTGAATGTTTTATTAATCGACTATTTAAACGACGATGGTGTAGTACTTAGAGTTATATGTCACCGACAATTGGACAAAGGCAATCACTAGGTACTAACGGATATACACGTACATCTGATAAAAAAAACTTGATAAATAAAAGTCTCAGGAGTTCGTTAACTTCGTTAGTTAAGACTTTTTCTCAAACATGCTATGAAATATTGATGTTATGTTCCTTATAATAGGCTGCGAAGTATGAAGTTTCAGGTGCGGCTAGGACAAGAGGTCGTTAATGGAATTTCATACAATACTTGCAGGCCTAGGCCGGCAAAGTCCTCTTTTTTAATTCCATTGCACATAAATCTGTGGCACAGGCATCATGACATTCTGCCACTATGCGTATTAAAAATTAAATTTTGTTTTTTTTTTGTTCTTTATTTCATTGCATGTTTGAGAAAAGCACTATACATACCTCGGCGGGAAATTTGGGGTTGCCCGCCTTAGACCTATCCGGCCTCGCTGCGCTCGGCCGTATATATGTCTTCGGCCGGCAACCCCTTTCTTCCCGGCCTCTGTAGTAATGTACTATTATCACAGTTTTTTACTATAATACCTCTATATTAGATATTGAATGTAATAAACCTATGATATTGTAAAAATTTGCACACTTGCATGCATGTTTTATATGCACGCACAATTTAGCTATAAAGATCATGTTTTGTTATCCACCACCACCACCATATCAGCCCTAGGACGTCCACTGCTGGACATAGGCCTCCCCCAATTTCATGGGGGTTAAATGCCATAATCGCCACGCTTGGCATGCGGGTTGGCGATCGCAGTTCTGTTACCATTTTCTGGCAAATAAAGACATTTTGATATAGATTTTTAATTTTGATACTTTTTCCACGATTATTACGATAAACTTTATACTCGTACAACTCTACATCGTCAGTGTAACTAAGAGGGTTTTTTTTTTATCAATCAATCAATCAAATTGTTTATTTGCTGGAATACAGTAGGTACAAACAGGTGTTATACATTAAATTTTAAAATACAGTTCCATGTATTAAAGTAAAAGTAAAAAAGTAAAAGTAAAAGTAGTTTATTCTTCAAATTAGGCATATTACATGCACCTATGAACGTCAATAAACTACCACCGGTTCGGAAAAATAAACCTCTGCCACGAGAAGAACCGGCGTAAGAAACTCGGCGAGGTGTCATTTTTTCAAAACAATATACATTGTATAGTTAAATATAAATTACAGTGTCAGCTACTACAAAATAACTGAATTAACAATGCTACAGTAGAAAACATATTTTCGCGATAGATTACCCGTGCAGGACGCTATCACTGCCAAACATCCCTATCCATGATGTAATCGTTTATCTTATAATATGCTTTTGAAATAAGTGTTTGTTTTACTACAGATTTGAATTTAAAATTACTAAGTTCAGTAATGTGTTTAGGAATTTTATTGTAGAATTTGATACAATTTCCCAAGAACGACTTTTTCGCCTTTACTAGTCTATAGAAGGTTACTTTCAGTTTCCCAGTATTTCTCGTGGCTATTGGTTTATCAGCGTTCGTTGGAAAATTGCCCAAATTCTTCCTAACATACATTATTATTTCAAATATACATAGGGACGGCAGGGTTAGAATATCTATTTCTTTGAAAAAATCTCTTAAAGACTCACGTAACCCCAAGTTATAAATTGCTCGGATAGCCCTTTTTTGCAAAATAAAAACAGTTTCAATATCTGCAGCTGATCCCCATAAGATAAGACCATAAGTAATTATACTATTAAAATAAGCAAAGTAAACTAACCGTGCCGTTGCCACATTGGTAAGCTGCCTTATTCTCCTGACTGCAAATGCAGCAGAGCTCAACCTACTTCCTATCGCTGTTATATGGGAACCCCACTGCAATTTTGAGTCCAATGTAATACCTAAGAATACAGTAGAAGTAACAAATTCTAATGTTTGACCATTAAGTCTAATATTTGTATATAAGTTTCTGTTTGATGAGTTCGCAAGAGAGAATTTAATACATTTCGTTTTTTTCGGGTTCAATACTAAGTTATTGGCAGCAAACCAGTCAGATATCATGGAGAGGGTATTATTTGGTTCAATGAGTTCAGTATCTCTCCTATTTACCTTGAACAGTAATGAGGTGTCGTCTGCGAACATTACAATGCCTGATCTTCGGCTTACCATATATGGCAGATCATTTACATAAACAAGGAACAGGAACGGACCTAGAATAGACCCCTGAGGTACTCCCATCTCTACCACTGTCTCTGACGAAATGGCTTTATTTATCGCTACCTTTTGATTTCTCTGTGTTAAGTATGACTTCATGAGATCTAATGCGTGCCCTCTGATGCCATAAAACTTAAGTTTACAAATTAAAGTACCATGATCTACACAATCAAAAGCCTTGGAAAGGTCACAGAACACTCCGATGGCGTCGTGCGACTCTTCCCAAGACTGCAAAATAAATTTTAATAAACTTGCACCTGCATCAGTAGTTGACCTACCCTTCGTGAAGCCGAACTGCTGTGCGTGCAAAATATTGTGAGAATTAAAGTGAGAAACCAATTGCGTAAGCATTATTTTTTCGAATATTTTGCTAAACGCAGGTAGGATAGAAACTGGACGATAATCAGAAGGATTATCTCTATGACCTGATTTGAAAATTGGAACTACTTTACTACATTTCATTAAGTCTGGAAAAATGCCATAGTCTATACAGTTATTAAAAATGAGAGCTAGAGTTGGTGCAACGACCTCCAGAATAGATTCCAGTACCTTGACTGACACGCCCCATAAGTCCTCAGTGCTCTTTATTTTTAACATTTCAAAGGACTTCAGTACATCTAGAGGAGAAACATGATGAAATTTGAAATTAGTTAGTGATTCTAATTTTACGTTGTCATTCAGAAGGGATTCAGCTTTTGTGGTAGATGATGCTAAACTTTGAGTAGTGACTATAGGAATTTTAGAAAAGAAATTATTAAATTCATCAGCTACTTTTACTGCATCAGTTACTAAATTATCCTTTACTTTCAAAGAAATTGTGAACTCTCTATTATTTCTCTTCCCAGTCTCTGTGTTTATTATTTTCCAGACTGTCTTGGCTTTATTATCTGAGGACTTAATTTTATTATTCAAGTGCATTGCTTTTGCTTTTGTGCACACTGTTTTAAACAATTTGGAATAATCCCTAACATACTGATGGAAACATTCGTCAGTGGTGCAAGATCTCCTTTCATAAAGTTGGTATAAGTTATCTCTACTTTTCCGAATTCCGGTAGTTGCCCACTCATTAAATCTCATTTTATTATTTATCTTAATACGCTTTTTACTACAAGTCTTATTAAATTCGTTGCACACTGTATTCAGAAGCATTTTGAATTGATCATTCGGATCATTTGATTCTACCTGGGTGTTCGGCATGGCGACTAGTAGATTAGACTTTAGTAATTCTAGTCTACTTCTACTCAGCGGTCTTATTTCTATAACGCGATCTGGATGTTTTACTTCGCAAGGTAGCCTGACCATCTGAGCTTTATGATCCGAACGAACTCCATTCACTATGCTACTGTCTATATGAGGACTGTTTAACCAAATATTATCTATACAAGTGGCCGAGGTCGGAGTAACTCTGGTAGGTACTTCAAACAAGTAGTCAAAATTGAAAGATTTCAAAAGAGTAATGTACTCATATTCAGCCTGCAAGCAGGCATGCAAACATTTCAGAGTGCTACGTTACGTCAACATTAACAAATAAGCAAACAATACAATAACAGAATATTAGAAATCACAAAATTAGTCGGTAATAATTATAAAATAAATGTCAATATAACGGAGTAAAAATTCAATTTTCTACGTCAACTTTGGTCTAAATAACTTTTTACGCTATAGAAACACTTGTCCAGAAGCCAAGTGGACAATTTGTGTTTAAAACTATTACCTCGTAGTGATTTTATTTCGTCAGGTAAGATATTAAATAGTTTTATACACATGTTGAACACATTTCTACCGTACATCGCCTTACGAGCACGAGGTTTATGCAACAGATTCATAACCCTTGGTCTGGTTTGCCTGTGCATGATTTCAGAACGTTTTCTGAAGTATGACCGGTTGTTGCAGACAAAAATACACACATCTCTTATATATAAACAGGGTAATGGGAGTATGTTTAGCTTTTTAAATAAGGGTACGCAGCTATCATCTATCCACGCATTGCAAATTTTGATGGTTTTGGTAATAATAATCGCATTGTTGCATAATATAAATTGATATTGAGACGGTCGATAAAAAAAAAAACATTCAACCCCTACGAAAAAACAACGACACTGCAACAAGATAACGCTTTGGTTATCATAAAACAAATAATCAAATATCGATTGACTCAAAATTGCTCAAATTGGGGACAATATTTTGGCTGATTTGCGGGACATGGCCAAATATCAACGCTGAAAGTCGGGACGTCCTGAAAAATGCGGGACACATGGTAACCCTAGCCCTGCCTATCCCTTTTTGTATTACAGACATGAAAATATGTACGTATAAAGTTCATATTAATAGATTATCATGTCTACACTAGGGAGCATTAAAACGGGTCACTTTGTAAGGAAATTCGATGCAAAGTGTACCCATTTAATTTGCTCCCAACCATATTTCAATAACGTGTATATTGATTTGGGTGACACAGTTCATTTGGTTATGTATTGGCTTCGGAAATTAATTTCCATTGTGTTCCATTATTGTGAAGTCACTGTTCCATAAAATAAATGGGAAAAGCCTCCGGCTTCATATCCTGGCCTCAATTTCACCATCTCGACAAGGAGGGCCATCCTTTTTAGGGTTCCGCGCCAAAAAGGAAAAAAGAAACCCTTATGGGACGTTTGCCTGTGTGTCTCCCACATCGTATTCTTTATATCTTGTTTTTCTAGGTCAGCAATAAATAGTATTTTCTCAAACATGCAATGAAATTTCTTCATAACGAGCGTTTATAATCAAAGTATCATCTTGCAGGCGGAACAACTCGGGAGAACTGTAAAGGAATTTCATAAAAAATTGAAGGCCTAGTCCGGGAAGTATCTATTACTGGTAACACCCTGTATATTTTTTAAGCTGGGCTGTTCCAAATACGAGCGAGATGGCATTCTGCTGTGCCCTGTATTCTCTCATGTGAGCGAGCGTAACATACATACTCGTAGGGTTTCGACAAACCCACCCTTCGTAGCATAAATTAGAATCTGCTACGCCAGCTACGCCGTAGCAGCTACGAAACATGCTGCGCTACGCGACCGCCATTTTGCAAATAGTTTCCCTCTAAAATTGCACTTAGTATTTCAGTGGCATACAACCCAACTTGTTTAATGCTACGCCAATATTATTTTTACTACGTGGGCATAAAGTTAATTTCAGCTTGATTCGTATTTAAGATGAGTTGGCAGTCCTTGACTCACATTTGTCTGGGTAACTATGACTTAATCTTATTAGTTCTTTTGGGTTTTTGTAGATTAGACCGTGTTCTAAGGGTCTAAAGTTTAAAATCCAATGCGAGGTCATAATGTGATGCGGGCTTTAGTTAATTGTGTGCCCTTTGCCTCATATGCCATTGTTGGAGTAATTTTGTTTGTTTTTAACCCGGAAATGGCCTGTTATGTAAGTTTTAATTGAGTTTCATAATATTAGGACCTAAATATTATAACATTTCGTGTAATTTCGCATTATTTTGGAGTATTTGTATAATTACAATTATAATGTTTGAGTATAACGTTCGTCGGCCTGTTTAGCCTAGTTGGTAGTGACACTGCCTCCGAAGCTAGAGGTCCCGGGTTCGAATCCCGGTAAGGGCATTTGTTTCTGTGGTGAGCAGAAACACTTGTCCTGAGACTTGGATGTTTTCTATGTATTTAAGTATATATCTATTAAATATATCGTCGTCTAGTACCCATAACACAAACCTTATTGAGCTTACTATGGGACTAGTTCAATTTGTGTAAAAATTGTCCCATAATATTTATTTTATTTTATTTTAATGTTATAAGAAACAGCATTATATTATAATGGTATACTTATTATAACGTTATTGTATTGAAATCAAATGAAATGAAAGTTTATTCACAGGAACATATGGTACTTATACAATAGATCTTATAGACATTAATTAGATCCTTGATATGTTCAGCCGTTAGGCATGTGAAAATTATGTTGGTTTTAAGTTAGTACTTAAGCCACATAATTTCTGTTCGTCTTAGTCATCATCATTCGCGTGCCCATTTCCCATTTACTTGGGGTCGGCGCACCACGTTTTTTTCTTCCATAACTCTCTATCGCCCGTCATCTCGTCACTCACATCCTTCCTTTTCATATCGTCTCTCACGCAATCCATCCACCTTTTCCTTGGTCTACCCCTCCTCTTACATCCCTCCAATTTCATACCTAATACCTTTCTTGTCACATGACTTTCATCCCTCCGCATAACACGCCCATACCACCGTAGACGATTAGCTCTCAACTTATCATCTATGGGTGCCACTTTCAGGCTTCCTCTTATATACTCATTTCTTATGTGATCCATTCTCTTGTGACGCCACTCATCCATCTCAACATTCT
Source organism: Notocelia uddmanniana (assembly GCA_905163555.1). NCBI lineage: Eukaryota > Metazoa > Arthropoda > Insecta > Lepidoptera > Tortricidae > Notocelia > Notocelia uddmanniana. The sequence continues at coordinate 1,237,519 of LR991066.1, read as the reverse complement.
CATCTCCGTAACATGCAATCTCTTTTCATCCGTCATCTTTGCGGCCCAACATTCCGATCTGTTCGTCTTAGTACAAGACATTAAAGTTTTATTTACATAGCGAATTAAAATAATAACGCCTCCTTGCTTAAGATGTACAAGAAATTTTCTCCAAAGATTTCCAGTAATAATGTATATGTTGTAGCTCGCTATGTCTTTTGTTCGTGTCTAATACAGTATGACTTAGCTTCACATTTTCTATGAAAGTCATAATATTCAACTACCACTCATTTATACAGCCAAGCGACTATAGTGTCTATGTCAACGCAATAAGAGCTGTTACCTAAGCGACTTCCGTTACTCGTGCTCACTAATGCAGCCAAGCGATAGTAGTCTATAAATCAAAGCAATAAGAGCCATTATCTAGAAGTTGGTTTTCGGGTATTCCGGTCACGCCAACAGACGTCGTGTCGTAAACCTAGTAATATTTTCTACGCATTTCTGTAGATGGCGGTAGATGGATAGATGCGGCATTAAAACCAGAAGTATTTTAATAGTACGTAAGAAAGGCGGTAGTGGGAAATAAGCTGCAGAGCTTAGCACATCGACGCAAAGTAGCATGTCTGTGCGTCTTCTACAAACTGTATTTGCTTCAGTGAGAGTGCTCAGCAGCTCCATGAGCTCATACCGCCTTCCCCCTTCTTCCATCGGACAGACGTACGGCTGGCTACCATCCTCACCTGGTCCAAATTCCTCTAATTCGAACCAAGCGCTTTGCATCTTCTTTTATAATGCGCACTTCTATGGTTTGGAATTCTCTGCCGGCGTCTGTATTTCCGAGTTCATATAACCTGGACCTTTTTAAGGCACGAGTGAATAGGCATCTTGTGGGTGAGCTCGCTTCATCGTCGGCCTCATCTTTGCCCCCTGGCTAGATGCTGGCCAAGAGCAATCCCATTTTTAATAAAAAAGGCCGATATCGCAGAAGTTTGAGGCCCGAGCCGCAGGCGAGGATCATAAATATGCGAGAGAGTTTTGTACACAATTTTACGTCACCACTTGGCCAGAAAGTGGGTTTTTCCGGACGCGCAGCGTGCGGAAAAGCGCGCTTTTTGGCAAGGTGTGGTGTAATATATTTTATATAGAAAACACGGGAGTTTTAGATATCGCTCACATCTTTATTGTCGAATATCGCTCGATATATTTCAGACTGGTTTGCGGTCCTTAATCATGAGTACTTATCGCGCCACCTGCCGGACCGAGCAGCCGAGCGGACACGGCACGAGAAGGCAGTAAACCGACTTCAATGGGGGAGGCCGGTGAAAGATTATTATACTTAGATGGTGCACTTTTAGATTCCATACAATAAAATAAAAATGGCTCATGGAATCCTCCATCAGAACTTAAGCTTGACAAAAATGTGTCTTGAAAAGATTTCAAAAGAGGAGGTATCAATTCAGTTGTGTTTTTTTATGTTTGTTACTCTATAACTCCGTCATTTCTTAACCGATTTTGAAAATTCTTTTTTCGATTGTAAGTATAAATATTCAAATTGGTCTCGTTTTTGTCAAAACGCAGTTCTGATGATGGGATCCATAAGGAATTGAGGAAAAACCTCAAATCTTAAAGGCAAATATATAGTGATTTTTATGTTTTTATCAACAAATCGAGCATTTTCATACTAAAATGTGACATTTGATGAAGTGGAACTGCTGATGATGATCAGAACAGAAATCTTCAACGACGAAAAGTTCACGTTTGGCGATTTGTCCTCCTAGCTGTGTTTGTTAAGCAAGTTCTATTTTCACAATTAATTTTTGTCATGCTCGAGTTCTGATGATGAGATCCATGAGGAATCGAGGGAACTCCTCAAACGTGAAAGGCACACATATAGTGATTTTAGTATTTTCATGAACTAATCAAGCATTTTCATTCAAAAAAGTGATATTTGATAAAGTGGAACTGCTAATGTTGATCAGAACGGAACTCTTCAACGACGCATAGTTCACGTCTGGCAAATTGTCCTCCTTGCTGTGTTTGTTAAGCAAGTTAGATTTTCAAGACCATCATTTGTCAAACTCGAGTTCTGATGATGGGATCCATGGGGAATAGAGGAAACTCCTCAAATGTAAAAGGCATACATATAGTGATTTTAGTATTTTCATAAATAAATCAAGCATTTACATTTAAATAAGTGACATTTGATGAAGTGGAACTGCTGATGATGATCAGAATGGAACTCTTCAACGACGCATAGGTTCACGTTTGGCGATTTGTTCTCTTCGTTATGTTTGTCAAGCAAGCTAGGTGTTCACGACACATTTTTTTTGTCGGCCTGTTTAGCCTAGTTGGTAGTGTCATTGCCTCCGAAGCTAGAGGTCCCGGGTTCGATTCCCGGAAAGGGCATTTGTTTCTGTGGTGAGCAGAGACATTTGTTTCTGAGACTTGGACGTTTTCTATGTATTTAAGTATATATCTATTAAATATATCGTCGTCTAGCACCCATAACACAAGCCTTATTGAGCTTACTGTGGGACTAGTTCGATTTGTGTAAAAATGTCCCCTAATATTTATTATTATTTATTTATTATTATTATTTATTATTTTTGTCAAGCTTCAGTTCTGATGGAGGAGTCCGTGAGGAATTGAGGGTACTCAGTCTTCTACCATTATAAAAATACTTATAGCCATTTTTATTTCATTGTATAGAATCTAAGAGTGCACTATCTAAGTATAATAATCTTTCACCGGCCTCGCCCATTGAAGTCGGTTTTTTTTCTTTAAAATTATTAATATGTTAATTGCCATTTAATTTTGATGTATTTATCACCCCAGTGCATGTTGGGGACTTCATATACATCCGGATTCCTTCGCAGATGTATGCAAGTTTCCTCACGATGTTTTTCTTCACAGAAAAGGTAACGGTAAATATCAAATAATTTTTAAGAAAAAAAGTAACGACTTCAATGGGGGAGGCCGGTGAAAGATTATTATACTTAGATGGTGCACTCTTAGATTCCATACAATAAAATAAAAATGGCTATAAGTATGTTTATAATGGTAGAAGACTAAGTACCCTCAATTCCTCATGGAACCATGGAAAAACCTTGCTTGCTTGACAATTCCTCGTAGATCCCATCATCAGACCTGCGTTTTGACAAAAACGGGACCAATTTGGATATATATGCTTACAATCAAAAAAAGAATTTTCCAAATCGGTTAAGAAATGACGGAGTTATGGAGTAACAAACATAAAAAAAAAACATACATACAACCGAATTGATAACCTCCTCTTTTGAAATCTTGAAGTCGGTTTATAATATTTCGTACGAAGCAAAACTAATTTTTTATGACGGTCGAGCCGTAAGATCGACTTGATTCAGGAGACCACGACCACGTCTTCGCTATTATTGATGCTCACTTTGAAACAATAACGCCATAATTTCGTTTTATTTTTAACCAGTCACGAATCTGAACTGCACGGCATCGCTACATTCGTCAGATGTATGAGATGGTTGACGAACGCTATGTCACGTCGCCGTGTTACCGCTTGCATCAAACGATGTATCGTCAGCCTACTTCATCCTCCGGATCCTCAAGTGTGAGTAAGAGGGACAACGTAATGTCCACTTCCACTTACATTGATACATTTTCGAGTAGCAACACTCATACTCATAACGCCAATGCCAGCTGTGTAGGTACAGTCAACAGCAAAAGTAGATGATTTGCACTACTTTGATTTGTCGCATCCCAACTGTCGCAGTATTGATATGTTAGTGCGATAAAGTGCAAAATGATGGGTGCATAGAACTTACTCAAAAGTACGTTCCCCCAGCTCATACGTCGGAAAATTAAGGTTTCTGAGAGGACTCATTCAATAATAGTACATTACTACAGAGGCCGGGACGAAAGGGGTTGCCGGCCGAAGACATATAGACGGCCGAGCGAAGCGAGGTCGGATAGGTCTCAGGCGGGCAACCCCATATTTCCCGCCGAGGTATGTATAGTGCTTTTCTCAAACATGCAATGAAATAAACAACAAAAAAATCACAGTTTTATTTTTAATACGCATAGTGGCAGAATGTCATGATGCCTGTGCCACTAATTTATGTGTAATGGAAATTAAAAAAGAGGACTTTGCCGGCCTAGGCCTGCAACATTTGTATGAAATTGCATTAACGACCTCTTGTCCTAGCTGCACCTGAAACGTCATACTTCGCAGCCTATTATAAGGAACATAACATCAATATTTCATTGCATGTTTGAGAAAATAGTTTTACACCACACCTTGCCAAAAAGCGCGTTCTTCCGCACGCTGCGCTTGAACTCAACAAAACTCACTTTTTGACCAAGTGGTGACGTAAAATTGTGTACAAAACACGGGTCGTAAAACAGAAAGCCCTCTCTCGCATATTTATGACCCTCGCCTGCGGCTCGGGCCTCAAACATCTGCGATATCGGCCTTTCTTTGTTTTACAACCCTTGTATCGTAATGTACTAATTTCATTTGACTTGTAGATATAAAAAAAAAGTTTATTCACATATATCTTGCTTACTTCTACATATTATATTCTTTTGCCAAACCACAGGGTGGTTTGTTAGCAGACGAGGCTCCTCTACACTTATGTAAGCTATTAGGCAGATAGTTGAAATGTAACTTAAACTAATGTTAACTCTTTACCGCACATAGCAGTTATAGTTTACAACTCTATTGATGGCTATTAAAGTTGATTTCTAAACGAATACTTTTTTATTTTTGACATGAAACAAGGGGTTAACTAATAATTTAGGGGTAATCTGAGCGTACAGTGCAGAAATGTAATGTACTATAGAGGTTGTATTTAACATTTTGAATAGAAATTCGCTTAATTTCTTTTTAAATGTTTGTTTTGTCATCCTTTTGGTCTTTAAATCCGAAGGAAACTACTTATAAATCATAGGGAGTAAATATTTTCTGCATCTCTGGCCAAAATAATTCATAAACCTAGGTACCAGCAATTTATTACTATCTCTGTTTCTTATTAACCTTTGATTGACTATGGGTATTTTAAACTCATCATTACACATTTGTTAAAATTTTGCATTCTACCTATAAAAAGAGTTGATCATAGGTACTACTTTTACATTTAATTTTGGTTTTTTTTGTCAGCCATTAATTTTATGAATCTAATTTGCAACGCCTTGATCTGGTCTAGATACGTTTTAAATGTATGACCGTAGCTGGACAGCCCATACGACAAGAGTGAATCCACTAGAGCATAGCACTAAGATGTGGTTCCTAGTAGAATTAATGTACAAGGCTGGATATATACAGAAAAGGGTTGTCTACAAGCTATCATCATCCTCTTAGCGTTATTCCCAGTACAGTTGCATCCTGAGGGATGCCCGGGGTCCGCTACCTAATCCCAAGAATTGGCGTAGGCACTAGTTTTTACGGAAGCGACTGCCATCTGACCTTCCAACCTGAGGGGGAAACTAGACCTTATTTGGGCTTGTCAAGTGAGTGGGCAACTTGACTGTTAGAAGTTCTCAAGCCGCCGGAGGCCTCTTAACTTGGTTTAACGACTGCTATCATAGACAGCGACCGGCTTCAACGGCGTAACTTCCAAAGCACGGGAGCGCTCAGCGCCAGCGCCACTCAAAGCGGTCACCCATCCAAGGACTGACCTCGCCCGACATTGCTTAACCTCGCATACCGCACGCGGTACGCGAGCGCCGCTGGGCCACGAACGCTCCGTTATCAACAAGCTATATACCAACAAATATACTCGTAGATAGGAGACACAAGAAGAAATGACAATAGAGAGATCAAGATCACTCAGGGACCGGAGTCCATTGAGAGTTGTTTGGAAGTTATACTTATGCAACTGATTTAAGAAACTTCGATAGCGCGTTGCAGAACATGTCATATTTGACAGATGAAAGTAGTGACGCCACAGGCTCTATGTGGTGTTGTGTTCTTGGTGGTGAGCAAGTAGTAGCCAGAGCTCCTGAAGATGTGCTGTGTTGAAATTCAGGGACCTAAATGTCTCTTTTATCAATAATGCGATGTGGAGGCACACCTAATTAGGCTAATTTTTTTCTTAATATATAGAGCCCTCTTGTTCACAAAACAGTTTCCATATAGAAACGGGTGAGGTGAGGAGGTGAGAGGTGAGAACGAGTAGGTAAACCCCAGCAGTGGGCGTCTATCGGATTATATAATGATGACAATGATATATCGATACGTCTAAGAGTGAACATGCGTTGCATTCATAATATTAATAAATAAGTCATAATAGCCAAATTTGCAAATATAGGTCTCTCGCTTAACTTCACTAAGTGCGAAATTTTTCTACCCGATCACTTACCCACAGATAGAAAAATTGAAATATTGACAAACTTTAACGCGATATTACCTAACATTTCTGTCCATTCCACTTCATCTCTTACACTTTTAGGGTCTCCAATTTTTGACGAAGCGATCAGTCCAGTTGTCAATTGCAAGTTAAATCAGTTTAACTGTACCTCTAACTTACTCCACGAAATAAATCCCCATATGGCCCTTTTTATCATCCGTTTTTGCCTATTTACGCCAAAATTTATGTACTTACTCCGTTGCTGCCCGATCTGGAAATTTCCCTCCATTCTATCATCTATTGATAACACGCTCCAAACAACTCTATCCAAAATTCTAAATGTCTGTTTTGATTCAACTTCATGGTCCCAAGCAGTTTTGCCAGTAAGGTTCGGTGGTCTGGGTGTTCGCTCCTCGTGCAGCGTGGCACTTCCGGCTTTCCTGCCCTCCGCGTACAGTTCGCTGTCTCTCGTCGGTATTATTTTAAATAACCCACAGATACTCGACGTTGAGATGGCGAGCTTGGTGGAGGCCAGGAGGGCCTGGTGCGACTCGTGCCCGGGAGCAAACATTCCAGACATGAGGCACATACATCAGAGAGTTTGGGATACACCTCGCCTCAAAGCTATTCACGCATCCCTAATCGACAATAGTCCGGACGATTCGGAACGCGCCCGACTCTTGGTTGTCTCCGCACCAGAGTCAGGGCACTGGTTAAATGCCCTTCCCTCACGTAACATAGGCACGGTTCTGGACCCAGGTACCTTAAGAATAGCAATAAGTTTAAGGCTGGGTTCTAAGATTTGTATTCCCCACACTTGTGTTTGCGGCAAAGGTGTGGACCAGCTGGGTCGACATGGCCTTTCATGTAACAGAAGCGCCGGCCGCATGTCCCGTTACGGTACCATAAGCGACCTGGTGCGTCGGGCGCTCGCTACCGCCTCCATACCCTCGTCATTAGAACCGGCAGGTATGACAAGAGACGATGGCAAGCGCCCTGACGGAGTAACATTGGTACCGTGGAAACTCGGGAGCGCCCTGGTGTGGGACGCAACGTGCGTCGATACGTTCGCTCTGTCCCACATTCAGGTAACCCGTTCCCAGGCCGGCGCTGCGGCTGATCAGGCCCAAATACTCAAACGCCGCAAATACTCCTCTCTAGTACAGAGCTACGAGTTTGCGGCGCTTGCAGTGGAAACCATGGGACCCTGGTCAGCCGACATGAAGAGCTTCATGAAGGCCCTGTCCTCGCGGCTGGTCCACGCCTCAGGGGACCCCAAAGCTGGCGCGTACCTCTCTCAACGGATCGCTCTTGCGGTTCAGAGGGGAAACGCTGCCAGCGTTTTGGGGTCCATGCCGCAGGCAGAACTTTTGGATGGAGTTTTCTTTTTGTAATTTGTTTTTTTTATTTTTATTTATTTAAGTAGTATAGTAGTAGTTATAGCTTTAAGTGTTTTCATACTTTTCCTATACATGTTAATTGTTGTTATATTTAGTCTGTAAATTTCTTGTTGCTTTAATAAAGTTACTTATCAGTCATAATATTTTATTCAAAATAGAAACGTAAAGAATACTTTTTGAATGTCAAAAATTACAATTATAGAATGGATTCATCCTGATGTGGAGTCGTTACGTAAATTACAATGTGATATAATATAATTCATGCATGAGGTTTCTTAAACAATATCTTTAGCTCCTTATAATAGCACTTAACTGATAGCGCGGGAATGTCGCTAATTGGAGGTATAACATTTGTCCATAAATCTTTGTCTAGCAAATACTCATCTAATTTATATTAGGCTCTATTACTTAGTGTTAGTTTTACAATCATCTTAATAGTACATTACTGCAGAGGCCGTGAAGTAAGATTTGAAGTTGAAGAGATTGCAGGACTCGTTTTATCCGGCCTCGTCTACGACTCGGCCGTTTATCCCAAACTCGTCCAGCAATCCCTGTTCCGGCCGAGGATTGTATAGTACTTTTCTCAAACATGTTAGAAAAAAAAACAATAAAAAAACTACAATGTAAAAATAACTAAAAAATACAAAACGTCCAAAATTAGCAAAGCATCACGACAAATAACGGAAATTAAATAAAAACTCGAAACATGCTGCATTACAACAAATACATGCACCATTTAAAAAAAAACACGAAAGAACTAATAAATACCAAGAAACACGTAAAAACTAAAAAAAATACCAAATACATGGAAAAACAAAAAAAAATGTCGAAAAGTACAAAAGAATTTAGAAAAAACTTTAAAAAAGTCCAAAAATATCAAAAAACAAAAAACGCTACAAAATAACACGAAAAATCTAAAAAACTACACAAAACTCGAAAAATTCGAAAAAAAACAAAATACAAAAATACAAGAACGACAAAAAAACCGGAAATATCTAAAAAACTACTAATTTACATAACGAATTAAAAATACGAGTATATATACAAAATCGTGGCGGTTGGCTCTATGTAATATTTCCTTTATCAGTTGATTTAGTAAAGAAATTTAAAAAGTTAGAGCAGCGGACAATAATGTTAGTTTCATACTCGTACATTCTCCATACATAGTAATGTAGGGAGCCGTAAACAGGGAACTTCATGTCCTCTTTTCGTGACATTAATGCATACATTTAGGCGCATGTTTGAGAAAATTTATTTTCTGGCATATTTGTAATGGCTTTAGGTAACTTATTATAACAAAGTGTACAGAATCCCATAAACGACTTCTGAACTTTTCTTAGTCTAGTACTTACTGCTATCAATTTATCTTTATTTCTCGTATTGTATTTTTGAACGTCACTTTTTTTACGAAACAACGTAATATTTTTTCTTACCCACTCAAGTGCTCGCGTTAAAAAAAAAGGTGGTCTAAAGTGCTCAAGATTCACCGAGCATTAGCAGCGCATTGTCTTGTGCTGTTAATAAATCGGTTGCCTGGCTTCGTCTTAACTTTATGCTATGATTCTTTTTATGTTATAAAGCTAAAGGAACAGGCAATTTGTTTATATAATTAATTACATAGGTCACCATAGTAAAATATTTTTTTAAAAAGTCACAAACTTTACATACCGTTTCGAATGAGATCTTATGCAATAAATATATTTTTATTTTATAATCTAAATCGATAACATATATAAATCTTATGTTTATTTAAAACTGTAATAGTTTACGCTTCGATTGATACCAAATAAAGTATATGATCCCGGGGAAATATTTTGCATAAAATCTTTTTCATTTGCAATGTTTACATTGTCAGTTTTGCAATTCGCCGCAAAACAGTGTAGTTTGTTTATGATTTTTGTATGAATAATTTAGGCAAACGAGTACAAAAATATTGTCAGACGTAGATAGAGACACTATTAATCTTCAAATAACAAGTGCCAATTTTGTCAAAATCGCAACAATTTCTGTCACAAATTATCAATAACAAAAAATAGCCTTACATACCTAACGTAATGAGTGCCGCTTTTGACGCCCGATTAAAAATAATTCCATACACTTCAAACCACATAAAACTCTTAACACATATACTACACATGTTACACTTCACAACTTAAAAAAAAAAAAAAACGCCTTAAGCGCTGATAATAACATGACGTATTTTTTCTGCTCCTCGTATTTAAAATCAAAATTGTTATAAAATCGGCCCCGGTCGGATGAAACACAACGACATATCGTGCCTGATGGGAGGAGTGGTGGATCAGTGCGTCACTAACAATAAAACATCGACGAAACTGTGAGTTTTTGGTGTTAAATACCAGTTCAACCGCTACGATTTTGAACTTGCTTTGGTCATTCAATACAGATAAAGATTACTACCCACCAATCCGCGCTCTTACTTGAACGCACACATATACGTTCCAGAGGGATTTTTTCACAACCAACTACAACGAACGTGTTTGCGCTGATAAACATTGCAGCCAATATAGCGGTCCGAATTGGGCTCACTATGAACGGTCCGAATTGAACTAAAAAGTTACGGTCTGAACGCAATAAATTACGGTCCGAATTGGACAACAAAGTTACGGTCCTAACTAAACATTACGATCACAACTAATAAAAATGAAGTGTTTGGCTTGCAACACTCAAATAGAGGACATAGTCGAAGCTCTCACATGTGTACTGTGTAAAGACACGTTTCACTACACATGTCTAAATATAACAACAGCGACTTTTATGGCCAAGAACTATCAGATTAAGAAATCATGGCATTGCATGCGATGTGTAAACATTACATCCCGACGCAAGGATGACAACACACCGGCTCGTTCTGTCCTTGAACAATCTATCCTAGAGGATACTGCCATGTCAGTGGAAGACCTAGTAAACGACCAAAACCTACCGGATGACATCAACGTATCCAATATTACACAACAACGCACCCAAGAAATAAACCAACACGTAATTACCCTGGAGCAAATAGCCCAAATCCTGGACCAAAAATTACGAGACAACAATCAACACCTAATAGCACACGTTGAAAAAGTAGTACAAAGTGGAATAAAAATAGCTGTAGAAAAAATGAACCAGCAATTCTCACACAAAATAAATGATCTAAGTGCCAAACACGAAGCAATAACTGAAGAGCTCCAGACAGCAAAAAACCAAATAAAAACATTGGAACTCCAGAACCTGAAAATAAAATCGGAACTGATTGAATTACACGATAAAATTAATAGTCTGACGCACCTAAACATGAACGACAATGAAAAAAAGATAGTTTTATACGGCCTTGATGAATATCAGGGCGAGACTGAATCCGACCTATACTCACGCCTAAGCTACATGTTTTACGATATCCTCAACATTGTCATAAATGGATTTATTGAAACGGCCAAACGAATCGGTAAAAAAGGATACCGTCGACCAATAGCTATCGAACTCATCAGCAAGAGGATGAAAAAATATATATTAGACAATGCACATCGCTTTAGAAATACTGGCTATGCAGTATTTAAGCACATGGAGGGACAAGAACTACAAATTAGAAAAATACAGAGAGAATGCCTATACAAGGCTCGAAAAGAAGGAAAAGTGGCTTACATAAAGAATAACCGACTAATTGTTAACGGAGAAGAAATTACTCCTACCCCACTAAAGCGGAATATCTCTAATGCATCCAATGGTATTACAGTATCGGCTCCCGAGATACTCGAAAATAAAGATGAACTTAAACAACCAATAACGGTGACGCCAGTTAAACAAACAGAGAGAAGCCCATTTAAACCCACACCATCAAGACGCATAACTTTTTTAGACCAGAATTAAGTTCAAATGAAACTAAAAAATCCACAGAGAATAAAAAATTTACCAGCTTAAATGTTTTTCATCAGAACATGTGCGGGATAAGCAATAAAAAAGATGACTTAGAAATATACCTAAACTGTAGAGACAGGGAAACTCATTTTGTTTGTATAAGTGAGCACTTTTTAAATAAAGAAACAGTATCACTTTTCCACATGTCACTGTACAGTCTGGCAAGTCATAATGTACGAGTTAATAAAAAAAGAGGGGGTAGCCTTATCCTTGCAGACAAGAACAGGAAAACCGAAGAATTAAAGTACTGTAAATCACTTTACAAGGCAGAATGCTACGAAATATGCGGGGTCAAGGACTGTGAAACAAATGTGTGTATACTTTGCTGTTATCGCAGTCCTCGTGATAACAATCTGGAATGTTTTATGCAAAAATTAGAGCGGACACTTGAATATTTTTTCAACAAAAAATGTATTATATGTGGCGATTTTAACATTAATTTGCTGAAATGTGAAAAAAAAGTGGCGGAGTTTCGTTCACTTCTTGAATGTTATAATTTTAGGCCGCTTGTGAATGACGTAACCTTTAAAAGAAACAATTATGAATCTTGCATTGACAATGTATTATCCAATCTGACTCCAAATTGCATAAAAGAGATAATTATCGAGCACAATGGGCTAGCTGACGGGCATGCGGGCCTTTTCTGTGAAACTATCATAGAGATCACAAAACGTGAACCTGAAAAGCCTACGGTATACAAAGAACGCCGTGTATTGAACAGTATCAATAAAGCAACTTTTAGAAAAAATCTATTTAACCAAACCTGGAATAATATTGGAGTTAACACGTTTATCAAAAAGTTCAGCGATTCATATAAAAGCTCCTTTGTAAAAAAGAATAAGAAAATAGTAAAATGGCAGAATAATATATGTTGGATCACTAAAGGTATCAAGATAGCAAGCAAAATGAAGCGTTTCTTAAATACGATTAACAAAGAAGACTGCGATCCATCTATTGAAAGTTACCGGCAGAACTACCTTAATATTTATAAACGGACCTTAAGAACTGCGAAAAGAAATGCTGTACAAACTGAGATCAGTAAAGCTGATAATTCACGTAAAGCTATATGGAAAGTTGTCAACAGGCATAGAAACAAGTCTCAAATAAACTCAAGCAAAAACAAAACAAAACATAACCCTACAAACACACAAAATGATTGTTGATCCACAGGAGCAAGTGAACACGTTCTCTGAAATATTCGACCACGGAAGTAGCTCAAATGATTCTATTCAAGCCTTAAAACTACTTCAAGAACATGCTGCAAGAGTTGAAAACTGCATGGATTACAACCTCGTTACTTCGAATGAGGTCTTCAAACTAATCAAAGAAATGGCACCAAAAACATCAGTAGGACACGACGAAATACCTATTACGGTCATTAAAGAAAATGTGGACTTCCTAGCCGAACCTCTTGCAAACTTATTTAACGAATGTTTTAGATTGAGCACATTCCCAGACCAACTTAAAATAGCCAGGATATTACCTATACATAAAAAGGGGTCAAGAAGGGACCCAAAGAATTATAGGCCCATATCCTTGTTACCAACAATATCAAAAATTTTAGAAAAATTAATGAAAGTGCGACTGCAAAGGCATCTCAATCTACACCACGTTCTCAATAACAGACAATTTGGATACCGGAATTCTGTCGGTACAAGCGAAGCCGTAGACACATTAATCAATGATGCAGTGAATGAAATAGGCAATAAAAAAAAGGTCGCGGGTCTTTTCCTCGATCTCAGTTCGGCGTTCGACACCGTAGATCATAGTATACTCTTACACAAACTCGAGCACTACGGCATCAGAGGCAGAGTACTAAAGTTTTTCGAGTCGTATCTATCAAATAGGAAACAGTTTGTCGAGCTCAAAGCAATTGAAAATGGAGCAGAAAAGGTTTTCAAATCTAAGTTGACAAACATAAGGCGTGGCGTGCCCCAGGGATCCATCTTGGGTCCACTCTTTTTTATACTTTTTTTGAACGACCTTATGTCTTACATGAATAAAATAGTGCCCCACGCAAAGACCGTGGTTTTTGCTGATGACACAAATGCAGTAATCGCTGCCGAAAACATGATGCTTCTCAATGAAACAGTGAACGCGGCCTTATTAGCCTTTAGTAAATGGTTTGAAGTTAACAACTTAAGTCTAAACACTAATAAAACGAATGTAATGTTATTATCAGCCACTTCAAACAGGTATGATGCCTTAGATGTCAATTTAAACGGAGTCCGTATCATTCAAACCAACGTAATTAAATTTCTGGGCATTCACATAGACTCTCAACTCAACTGGAAGCATGAAATACAAGAACTAAGTACCTCAATCAGCTCAGCCTGTTACGCTCTCCGCAGTCTACGAGATGAAGTCCAAACAAAACACCTAGTGATGGTTTATTATGCTTTAATTGAAGCAAAGCTGCGATATAGCATAAAACTTTGGGGAAATGGTTATAAATACAATGTTGAAGCCGCTTTTAGATTGCAAAAACGGGCTATTAGAACTATAGTACGCGTTCCGCAAAGAGAATCCTGCAGAGATCACTTCAAGAGATTGAAAATTTTGACTGTGCCATGTCTTTATATCCTAGTTCTGCTCACAGACTTCATCAAGCATTTACACTCCTATGAAAGCCAGAGCGAGAAGGACGCCAGATTCTTAACTAGAAGAAAAGATATACCGAACAGGACAGTACCAAAACTGAATATTATAAAACATGCTACTCGTTATCAAGCTGTGTCGCTATTTAACAGGCTACCAATTCAGTTCAAAACAATTGATAACAGACATACTTTCAACGCAAGATTGAAGGAGTTTCTACTCGAAAAATGTTATTACTCGGTGACTGATTTTATGAAGGATAGTTAGAAGTGAATATGCTCTCTTTATTTGTGTTTATCTGCTTACGTATGAATGAAATTTAATGTTTTTCTATTATTATTATTTATATTTTAATGTAATTATGGTTATTATTTATACTCATCCGAATTTCATTATGTATTAAGTTGGCACCTTGACATTGTACTTACTGTGTATAGTATTAACTTGAATAGTGTATCAATTATCATATATTCTTAGGTTTAAGGCATGACATTCAAACACAATGTAATTTGTTAATGAATATATATAACTAACTAACTAACTAATAGATATTCGACCGATTACAACTCGATTTATATTTTTGTTCTCATTTCAAAAGTATACATAAACCCACGCAAAGGTCCCGACTCAAACTAACGGACATACTCCGGCGGACCTGCGCTGTGAAAATTTAATCATGGCGGCGATATAGGACGGGATACACTGGTGCGCAACGAAACCACAGTTCACGCAGTGATCGTCAATATTGAAATTACGAAATTTACATTTCTTATTAAATCAATTACGAATAGTTACAAATCCTTAACTTATGACTTATACAATGCTAATACGAAATTAACAGCGGTACACTCATGGTGACTTTAATTATATATTCTTGAAGTAATAATAACGTTTGGCATTTTATTTTAAATATCATTGGCTGTCGTGATATAGAATAACTGACAAAGTAGAAAAGTTGGAAAACCGCCGATATTTTCATTTCAAAGTTATATATCTCAACAATGGCTGAACCGATTTTGATAAAACATGTTTTACTAATATTATCGTTTCCGGAGAGAAAAGTTATGTTAGTAACTTATTATAAATTCGAGGAGTTAAAAATGCAGTATTTTTTATATACACACCATAATAGTAGCAATTTTTTGGCTCGACATATCAGATCTCAATGACCTCGTGTTTACGTGTCTAGGCATTTATAGTTGCTTCAGTCATATTGATCCACGGCTATAAGATACTACTAAATTTCTCTTGGAAATCCTGCTCTGAAAAAAAGACAACCAAATAGGTTCACCAGTTTAAATAAAAGCTACGATGCCACAGACAGATATACACATTAAACTTATAACCCCCCTCTTTTGCGTTGCGTAGTATAGTAGTAGTAGGTACGGTACCAAAACTGACTATATTGTAATTTCATCATGTCAGCCGAAGGACGTCCACTGCTGGACATAGGACATATATTTATTTGGCACCCCAACAAGTTTTTTTAACTCTAACAGGTTCTCATTGCTGAGGTGGTAAGTTTTATGTGATGTGGTATGTGTGTGGTACACGAGAGCAAAGTTACCTATATGCATATCGTGTATTCGAATCCCTTGATACGCTATAAAATCTATCATAGAATCACTTGCCCCGCTCCCTAATAGTGATTCGACTAAGGCATACTTCGCTACCTCGGGATTCGAAATTATTACTCGTCGTAAAAAAACGACTGCTCTCTTATTGCACAAATAATTATTGAATCCTTGCCTGACACATCCCATAACCACTAACGAGTAAAATTACAATAAAAGAAATTAAATTGAATTAATATTTGAAAAAAATACATCACAAGTAACAACAAAATTCATACACTTATTTTGTGAGGTAAGTATTTTTTATTGGTACGTTATTTTCACTGCAAATTTTAGGGTGTTAAGTTAAAACGACTATGCAATAGTTTATATGCGAGCTACAAATAACTGAGATAACGGTCAATACGAGTCAAAATCAGAGGGCCTACTCCGAACTTCGAAAATCGAACTTCGTGTCGTGCCGTCCCTTTCACTCTTGTGTTATACACTATATGACGGAAAGGGACGGCACGATACGAAGTTCGATTTTCGAAGTTCGGAGTAGGCCCTCAGAACTGGTTTTTTGAAAAAAGAAAACCATACATTCTTATTTGAACCATTACATGGAATATGTGAATTTTATAAATTTATATGATCAGTTGAACAAGTAAAAGTGAACCCTACCTCTACTTCATACATTCATAAATAAAAGGTAAGCAGTTACATTGGTAATGGGCCGCCACTTAGTATGCGTAAAAGAACCTATCAAAAATGAATAAACTAAATTAAACCATTCTGCGACAATAGCCCAGTGTGCACCACGCCTTATGACACAATAAGTGGATCCGACGCGAATCGGCGGAAGTGCCTTGTGCAACCACAGTTGCGTACAATAGTATTTATAGACGTCACAAGTTCATTCACCTAATCCTGCATAGAACATACCTAATTGTTCATTAAAAGTGGATTAATGTTGATTTTAATAGACGCATTTATTGATTTTAATAGCCTAGTACAGAAATATGGCATAATCACATAATTATGTACAATTTAAAATTAACCTTGCAAAATTTTCATCACAACGTACTTTGTTGGAAGAATTTATTACATTCCATTTTAATTAGTATCCAAATATATGCTTCGTCTTATGAAGCAGTAAACCAGGATTAATTTGGTATATAATACCAATTAAAAAATGCACAATTGATTGCTCACAGCATTTTTTAATCGCGAGCTCTCTCGCTGACGTACCGAACTTCGATGGTCATGAAAACAACTTTTATATTTTATAAAAATTGTTCCGTAGACTGCGGTTTTAATTTTTTTTAATGTTTCCACATTCATACTCTACCTATATAACTCAATTAAAAAGCGTTCTTTGCATGTTCCGCATAGCAACAATTTAAAAACCGTTGGAACTCCAACTCGCAACTAGTGTTGCGAGAGCACTGTACGTTTTCCCAAGTCGCAACCCTAGTTGCGGAGAGCACGTGAGTGGTTATATACATTATGTTTTCATAAATGTACTGACAAGGCAAGGTTAATGTATTAATAGATTTGAATAATTCCCTAAGAGAGTCACGGCTTTTTAGTCCGTCTCATAATCACCAAGCGCTTTGCATCATCCTTCATAATGCGCACTTCTAAGATTTGGAATTCTCTGCCGGCGTCTGTATTTGCGACTTCATATAACCTGGACTTTTTTAAGGCACGAGTGAATAGGCATCTTCTGGGTGAGCTCGCTTCATAGTCGTCCTCATCTGTGCCCCCTGGTGGTTGGTGTTGGTGGTCTATAGTGCTGTCATCGAAATCCAACGTGTCCTTAAATCAGTAAAGGGTCAACGTGCTTGTGACACCTCGGCGTCTTTTTACCGTATGTTTGCCATCTTTGTAATATAAAAATCCATTAAACGGCCGATATGAACCACGTTTCATCAATTCACGGCTCGGTAGGATAATAATGTTCACTCAAAATATAGACTCGAGTTCCATAATACGTACGCCACGTGGTGTGGCCATAACGGCGGCAGAGGCGACTCGTAAAAGTTTACGATGTTGCCAACCGCACCGCGCTAATGACTGCAACTCTTGCGCAGTGGATACCACAATAACAGTAAGTTAACTCTTCATGGTCCTTTTCAAAGCACATTAAGCCAAAGCAAGGGAAGGCAAGTCGTTAAAAACGTCGGCCGGCCAAGTGCAAGTTGGAATTGCGCACTGAGGGTTCCGTAGAACTAAAAAACATATGTGATTTGTCAATATATTGGTATTTGTTAATAAAATATACGTTTAGCCTAGTTGTTAGTGATACTGCCTCCGAAGCTAGAGGTCCCGGATTCGAATCCCAGCCAGGGCATTATTTGGGCATTTAGCACGGATATTTGTTCCTGGATCTTGGATGTTTTCTATGTATTTATCTATATAAGTATGTATATCGTCGTCTAGTACCCATAATACAAGCTTTGCTTGGTTTGGGACTAGGCCAATTTGTGTAAGATTGTCCCCCAATATTAAAAAAAATAGTAAACATGATCACCAAATTTCAAGTTCAATCAAGATCAATGGGAAGTTAAAAAAATCTTCGGAACTAAGTGTGTGACAGACGAGTCTCTAGTAGGTACTTCGATACGATATGTTTTGTTTTCCAATAGGTTTTATCATACTGTATCAATTTGGTTTACCGCGGTAACAAGATATGGTAAGAGCCGGTGCCTTATACCGAGGGAAATTAACTTCCTGAATTTGGGTCCGCAGGAACCATCCTTTAAAACTTAGGCCCATCGGTGCCAGATTTGGCTCCTCTGACTTAGTGAGACGTTAATGAGACTCCTCAATGACTATTAATTTAATCTACACTAGTATACTAACTCTGCACCTAGCCACCCTCTTATTTGGTGTCATTAATTTCAATCCTATCAATTAATTAATGGAAATAATAGAATGACGCACATAGCAATGATTTCCGGGACACTACAATGTTTGCTATGAAATGGAATCGTGGCCCAGTTGTCTTAGTGACGTGAGGGCCCCACGGTGGGCGCCAATATAGGCTGGTCTTACGGAATAGCAATTAAATTCTAAATCCAAGAGTTCCAAGACTATATATCGTGTCGTGAATATATTGATTGGTTGACTGATGGCGACAGTGGCCTACACTCCCCTTGCGGCTTGTGTCTGAGAGTAGATGGGTAGCTAAGGAGGTATGTTCTTTCATTTTTCTCTGTTATTCTGAGAAAAGAGAGGCGTAAAAATAGAAATATTGGGACGACAAAATTGGAGCAGCCCAACTAGGGAAGTACTTCTTCTTACAGGCCGCAATACGAGTAATAATACTACTATCTACTCTGCAGGTATGTGGTGTTGTTTTTGGTGGTGAGTAAGGTAGCCAGAGCTCCCAAGAAAGCGCTGTGCAGACTGTCGAGTGAACACATCGATGCAGTGAGTGAACAGAAACTAATTTCCGGTCTAGATATAGCGGATCCCATTGTGTATATAAAGTTTCATGTTATTTCAGCACGGCGTATGAAAATGAGAACGAAACTACGTTTGTATGGAAAATCGGGTTTAATCGAGCGTGCGGGGGACCCTTAACTTGATTCGTTGTATTAAAAGCTAGAAACAATATAAATAACAATGTACATATTGGGTTCCCGCACACATCCGTCCAGTTGTCTACTAGCATTCTAATCCTGTAATTGGTACTCTCACTACGAAAAGCAACTGTAGGAATACACTCGTAAACAACAGCGTCGGTGAACTCGTTAGGGATGGGCACATGCATCCATTTTTGCATTTATCGATAAAATCATGAGAAGAGAATTTTACCTTTAAAACGATAAACTTCGTTTAAGGGTGAATCAAAATAATGTTTATTACAGAAATACAAATTGTTAATTTTAGTAAAAATTACGAGTCCAACGAACCTATGGTTCGTATTTATTGTATTGGGGGTTCGTCTATTTTGATATTATACACACCTATGATGTGTAATGTAGGTACATATATGTAACAAAGAAACATCCTAAATAATAGTTCAGTGACCGTTAATAAATTTATTTTAAATATTTCATGGCAACATCATTCATAGTCGATCTGTAGACTATTTTATTTTTCCTGCGATATTTAGCTATGCAAATAACTATATTTAAAAAGAAAATGTCATGAAAACCATTCGTAATAATTAATCAAAACGAAACAACCAAAGATGTGCCGTAATGGACACGTGTATATTGCCGGCCTTTTCTGACCTATTTTTTCCTTTATTAAAGAACTTCATGTTATATTGTATGCTAAGTATACATGCTGTAACAAACACTGCTACTTATTTGGCCCCGACTTGAAAAAATATGGCGTCCTTGCCATCTTATATCCTAAATTTCATGTCTCCTTTAGAAGTCAGCTTGACAAGGACTTGAAACAAAAGCCTAACCTAAGTCTACCCTGATATATCTTCCATAATAATATAACATTCTCTATGTATTTATCTATATCAGTAGAATTTAGTATCTATTTCTATGTATTAATCTAAATACGTATGTATATCGTCGTCTATAACGGATTTGTGTAAGATTGTCTCCCAATATATTTATTTATTTTGTATAATTAGTTTAATAGTATGGATATTCTAATTGTGTCCTTAATTGCAACCTTAATTTTTATACAACCACGTGGCAAACGAGCTGGCGGCCTACCTATGGAAAACGGACATCGTAGCCTATGGACGCAACATCATAAGCGCATTGTCGACCCTTTATTGACTTGAAGATTCGTTGTGTTGACAGCTAGAGACATATTTATTTATTTAACAAGGACAACTTAGATCCAATCGGTGTTAGTTATGCTTAGCCTATGTTACCATACAATTGAAAAAGGAGATTTGGTCCTCTGACTGAGATTCCACATCAGAGGACAATCTAACTTATTTGCTATCATATTTAGAATGCTGTTGTTACTGCCGCGCACCCAGACCATTAGCGAGGCAGTTTTCTTGCGCCAGACGGCGTCAAGACCATCTGTGCGCGCCTCGGCAAACATGGCTGACGCGCTGCAGAAACGTGGCAGTCTCAACAGCACCCTAAACGCATTATTGTACTGAATGCGAAGGGCATTGTAAGCTCTCCGAGTGTAACTGACCCACAGACTAGAGGTGTACATTGAGGTGTTGCATCTCTCACTCACATAGCGCATCCATGGGAACTCTGGTGACCTTGCTCACCACGAGAAACCCCGCAGACATGAGCAACCTTTATAATAATATACTTCATCATCATCCTAGCGTTATTCCCAGTACAGTTGCATCCTGAAGGATGCCCGGGGTCCGCTACCTAATCCCAAGATTTGGCGTAGGCACTAGTTTTTACGGAAGCGACTGCCATCTGACCTTCCAATCCGAGGGGGAAACTAGACCTTATTGGGATTAGGCTTGTCAAGGTGGGCAACTTGACTGTTAGAAGTTCTAAAGCCGCCCCAAGGCCTCTAACTTGGCTTAACGACTGCTATCATAGACAGCAGCCGAGATCATTTATAATATACTTATACTAAGTAAATTTTACTGTTCCACAGCGGAACAGCGATATTCAGTAACGTGCCTACTCAGCCCGCTAATCCACGCTGAATTATTAAAGATGCTTAATGGGAATAATGGGTCACGCTTGATCAGCCTACCTAACATTCACAAAACGTTACATCAGGAGTTCCAAAATAATTTGACCTCCATATCCATAACAATTTCAAGTAAGCAAAGGTCAGGCAATACTGGATAGCGTTCACGATGCGCTTGACAAGCGTAGTGATTAAGGCTTGGATGTAAGCGTAATTTAAGATGGATTTAGACTCGTATTGCAATGGAATAGGGTCTACAATTGTGATGTGCAAATTACTGTTGCTAAAGGAATACATAGTGTCTGTGTTTCTTATGGGATACTGGATAGTAAGATATTCTCGTAGCTCTACTCCTGTATGAATCGTTAATAACACTCCGGACTATAAATCATTATATTCAACTTAGACCTAGAATGCACCACCCTGTTTCATCCCGTGGGTGTGGTTGGAGACGACTATGCGATACGATGGGCTAGCAACCTATTGCTGCAATATTATATTTCCTCCATCTTCAAAGTTAGGTTTTTTTTTTTTATTTTTTTTTTATTTTTTTTATTTTTTTTTTAGTATTGTAAAGATTAACGAAAAGTGAAATTCGCAGTTTAATTCGGGCAGTCAAGGCATTATTTTGTATGGATATTGTTCCAAACCTTGGATGTTTCATATGTATTTATCTATATAAGTTGGTATATCAATGTATACGAGCTTTGCTCAGTTTGGGACTAGGTCGATTTGTGTAAGATTATCTCCCAATATTTATTTATTTATTTAAATTTCACGTGCTCTGCTTACACCTTTAGGTAACATGCGTGAGTTAATGTATGTGTCAAATTAGGTGACAATGTAATAATAAGAAAATATATACAAGAATACTTAACCAAAATAATATAAATATAATTAAAATAAACTTAAATCTACAACAGGCTCTTGATGCATTTTGCCGAGTATGCTGGTGACAATAAGTGATCTTCTAACCCAGGAGGAAAACTTGACATCATTCGGATTACAATGGATGTCCCAAAAAGGAAGCATGATTTCAATTTGCCGCCATTTTTGTATTTTAGTGCTAGCAACCCTAAAAAAACTAAAATTGGCGGGTTATACGAAAGATCAATATTATAAATATATTCAACAATACGGGGCCACACAGCGAGAAAAACCATGCAATTACTGCATGAAACATTTCCTAGTCGTGTGATCTCTCGATTCGGTGATCAGAATTGGCCTAGGGGGCCAATCTTGCGATTTACCGCCTTTAGACTTCTTTTTATGGGGTTATTTAAAGTCTAAAGTCTATGCCAATACGCCCACAACCACTCATGCTTTAAAAGAGGAAATTCGACGCTGCATTGGAGAAATTCAGCCGCATCTATGCAAAATGGTCATAGAAAATTTTGACAAAAGAATGCGTATGTGCCAGCAAAGCCTTGAAGGAAATTTGCCTGACGTATTATTCCACAAATAAGCCTATTTTATGTATTTCAAGATTTTATATACAAATATATTAAAACGTAAAAAAAGTGTTTTTCATCAATTTCAAATCTTGCGTCTTATTTGGGACACCCTTTACTAGACCTTTGGGGTAAGGCATTTTTAAGGTTTTTAGGTTGTTTCCACGCCTTTCTTCCTTCTTTCAACTCGATTAAAATCAAATCTGCCAGGACTTATTAAAATATATTTCAATCCGAAAGCACAATGTTGGAAGTTTTCTCAACCCCTGTCAGCTTGGTAAGCGGTACACGCGTTTCTCAAAGAACAGTTTATCTACCCCCAACTTTGCCATTTATAAATAAATGGGGTGAAACTGGGCTATTCACAAACTCTGTTATATCACTTCTCCATTTGTGTCTAGTATATCTTGATCCTGAATCCGAAGTAACTTATCAAGATTCAAATAATTTATTCTGTACACGGAAAAATTCAACTAAAAATATTTTTTAGCTAAAAATATTTTTTAGTTGAATATGTCATATGACAACTATAAATATGGTAAACGCATTAGAATTATGGATGTTCCTCATCATTATCGGCACAATGCCGTAGGGGCCATTATTAGATTTAGTTTAGTTTTGGTTTAAATGTATTTAGTTATACTTTAGTTTAATTTTACCATTAGTCTTATTAGCCGTTATTTAATGAAACATATTGCTTGTTGATAAAGTATTCACTATATTAAATCAGGAAATGACAAAATACTACCAGTTTTCATCCTGACAATTGATATTGACTAACATGGTTTCACGTTAACAGTTATAATTTTATAAATAAATAAATATTGGGGGCCAATCATACACAAATCGAACTTAGTCCCAAACTAAACAAAGCTATGGATAATAGACGACGATATACCAACTTATATCGATAAATAAATAACCCCTCTGTTGTTGCGAGTGTCCATGGGCGGCGCTAATCGCTTACCATCAGGCGATTCGTCTGCTCGTTTGCCTCCTATGTCATAAAAAAATACATACTTAAATACAAAGAAAACATCCAAGACTCAGAAACAAATATTCGTGCTCACCACATAAATAATGCCCTGACCGGGATTCGAACCCGGGTCCTTCGGCATCGTAGGCAGGGTCAGTACCAACTAAGCCAAAAACTAAGGTCGTCAATGACATGAACTTGTCAATCAGTTAATACGGTAAGTAATGTTAGCATGATAGCCATTTCTGTTCTGGTTTATGCCATGTTCGAGCCGGATATTCTTGAGTCAGAAGTAAGAGCCGCTATTCATCATCTTAAAAGTGGAAAACCCACAGGGAAAGATGAAATCCCAATTGAAACTATACGCGCATTGGGAGAGCGTGGCGTTCATATATTTCACATCATCTGCAACAAGATATGGCTAACAGGCAAATGGCCCTCTGAATGGGCTCACACAGTTTTCACTCCTCTTCATAAAAAGGGTTCCACGAAGAAGTGTAGCAACTTTAGAATTATTGCCCTGATAACACACGCTAGCAAAAAAATGCTACACATCATAAATGAGCGACTGAAAGCATATTTGTCCAGAGAAATTGCGCCAGAACAAGCCGGATTTGTGAAAGGAAAAG
This sequence comes from Notocelia uddmanniana, assembly GCA_905163555.1. Taxonomy (NCBI): domain Eukaryota; kingdom Metazoa; phylum Arthropoda; class Insecta; order Lepidoptera; family Tortricidae; genus Notocelia; species Notocelia uddmanniana. Next base: position 1,213,079 of record LR991066.1, on the reverse strand, counting down.
GAACCCGTGAACAAATCCTCATTGTTCGTCAGATTATTGAGAAGGCTCGAGAGTTCAATAAGCCCACATACATATGCTTTATTGATTTCTCCAAAGCGTTTGATTCGGTAAAATGGCCAACTTTGTGGAATACACTACTGGACATGGGCACACCACAACACCTCGTACACCTGCTCAGGGAACTCTACGAAGGGGGAACAGCTTCAGTGCGGACAGATGATCTCCTCTCAGATAGTTTCCATCCCAGTGCGGGCGTGCGACAGGGATGCATAATATCTCCTTTACTATTTAACATCTACACCGAGCTTGTAACGCGAATCACTCTCGAAGACTGGACCGATGGTGTTGTAATTGGTGGATACAAAATCGCAAACTTGCGATTCACAGATGATACCACCTTATTTGCAAGTAACGCTAAGCTGATGGAGGAATTATTTCTCAGAATGGAGCGCGTAAGCCTTACGTTTGGGTTAAAGATAAGCCGATCTAAGACCAAGATTATGATCGTGAATCGCGTCAACGACAATTCGCCAGAAGTGACGCAGATTGCGAATTGCGACGTGGTTCAGGCCTACGTATACCTCGGGGCTTTAATCTCAAATAACGGCGGGTGCGTAGATGAAGTAAAACGATGTATGGCCATAACCAGAACTGCGATGGAGAAGTTAAGGAAAGTGTGGAGTAATCGCAACATTACGAAAGCCACCAAAGTCAGGCTCGTGCGAACACTTGTTTTCCCCATTTTTCTTTACGCGGCAGAGACGTGGACAATACGCGAGTTGGAAATGGGGAAGATAGATGCTCTGGAAATGTGGTGCTGGAGAAAGATGCTCGGGATATCGTGGACGAAGTTCCGCACCAACGCGTACATACTCCAGGAGCTCAGCATCACGCAACGTTTGTCGGCCATAGTACAGTCGCGCATACTACAGTACTTTGGACATGTCTCTAGACGGGATAACGACTCCATCGAACGGCTGGTCGTGCAGGGAAAGGTGGAGGGAACCCGCTGTAGGAAACCGCGTGTCTGACTGCGCCAGACAGTCTGCCAACAGGAAGAGATGACGGGAGATCGTGCGGAGAGCTGTGTCCGCCTCTACCACCGACGTGGACGCCTCGACGTGACCACGACCGCTCTGCCAAGAGCGAAACGATAGAGAAGAAGATTCCGGTTTAGCTGATGGGAATATGGGAAAGCATTAATCACTACATTACATCTGTACCTATAATATATATTTTTTTTATAGAGTTGTTATTAATGACTGCTGTCTGTTATTACGAACAGGGGTCCAACTATACTAGGGAGTTGTGAACGAGTGCAATTGTTTTGTGAAAACATGGGCTTTAGTTTTAATTCATCGTCGAAGTTCCCCGTAAGCCGCCTGTATTCACAACTTACCACAGAAAAACCAGTGTAAGACAGACCTCGAATCACCTTTGCTTCAAATGGATTTTAGGACCAAGTTCTATTGGACTTTGGGAAGTTTCCGCCCCGCCACGGTATGTAACTTGACTGTGCATTGTTTGAAATTTAATTTATTTATTATCTTGGAAAGTTTGGCAGGGATTTGGGCAGACAGGTTTTAAAAACTAATTAATGGTCGTGTCTTCGAGATTGTTTCCTGATTTAATATTTAAGACATGTTTTTGAAGTTTAACAAGTTATACGTGTTGGTTTTTTGGAAAATTGACTTGGTACGATGATTTTCTTGTCGGGTAAAGAGAATACGAATTATGAATTTTGGAAGGTGACCGCAAAAATATCTAACTTATACTATTAAAAAATTGAAATTTATAGGGTGTGATAAAAATGCGGGCAATCCGTTTAATTAAGGAATTATTTACGATATCTTTAGAATACTAGAAATAAGTACTTAAGCAAAACAATTTTTTGCCACCAAAAATACATTTTTGTGTGTACCAAATGTTTTCGAGTCAAAAAACATTCCCTATTTCAATCAATCAATCACTAAATTTATTTCATTAGTAAGTAAACTCAATTAAACTTATTAACATGTCACATAGTCAGAAAATTAAAATAAAAATATTAATTAATAAATAATTCAGATTCGACCACCGTATCATATATGTCAGTAGCTACATATTTAAATTAATTATTAGCAAATTACGTTTTGTCATCCATACGCTCCGTAGACCACATCCATACGCTCCGTAGACCACATCCATACGCTCCGTAGACCACATCCATACGCTCCGTCAGGTTATACAGAAGACTGAGGAGTACAACCTGCCCCTCTGTTTAGCGTTCGTGGACTACGAGAAAGCCTTCGATTCGAACGAAACCTGGGCTGTACTACAATCTCTCCAGCGGTGCCAAGTGGACTACCGCTATATCGAAGTGCTGAAGTGTTTGTACGAGAACGCCACTATGTCAGTCCGGCTCCAGGACCAGAGCTCGAAGCCTATCCCATTGGAGCGGGGAGTCAGGCAAGGAGATGTTATTTCTCCTAAACTGTTCTCCGCTGCACTGGAGGATGTTTTCAAGACTCTGGACTGGAGAAGGCTAGGCATCAACATAAATGGCGAGTACCTCACTCACCTTCGGTTTGCTGACGATATAGTAGTCTTGGCTGAGACCATGGAGGATTTAAATACAATGCTCAATGACCTCAGTAAAGCCTCCGAGCGAGTTGGTCTAAGGATGAACATGGACAAGACGAAGATCATGTCAAATGTCCATGTCGCACCAACTCCCTTAACAATCGGACACTTTACGCTCGAAGTTGTAGACGATTACATATACCTAGGACAGACTGTCCAGTTAGGTAGGTCCAACTTCGAGAAAGACGTTAATCGTCGAATCCGACTCGGCTGGGCAGCGTTCGGGAAGCTACGGCACATCTTTTCGTCCAATATTCCGCAGTGTCTCAAGACGAAAGTCTTTGACCAGTGTGTGTTGCCAGTGATGACATATGGTACTGAAACGTGGTCGCTTACTATGGGCCTCATAAGAAGGCTCAAAGTCACCCAAAGAGCAATGGAGAGAGCTATGTTAGGAGTTTCTCTGCGTGATCGCATCAGGAATGAAGCCATCCGCAGCAGAACCAAAGTGACCGATATAGCCCTCCGAATTGCTAAACTTAAGTGGCAGTGGGCGGGGCACATAGCACGTAGAACCGATGGCCGTTGGGGCGGAAAGGTTCTCGAGTGGCGACCACGTACCGGAAGGCGTAGCGTGGGCAGGCCCCCCACACGGTGGACCGATGACCTGGTGAAGGTCGCGGGTGTCCGCTGGATGCGGGTGGCGCAGGACCGGTCATTGTGGAAGTCTTTGGGGGAGGCCTATGTCCAGCAGTGGACGTCTTTCGGCTGACATGATGATGATGATGACGTTTTGTCATTAAAGACATTTTTAAGGCTATAATTCAAGTCAGACCATACTAACTAACGCCTTAAATGATCCCAACAATTTTTGTTATACTCTATTGTTTTAACCCCCAATGCGGAAAGGAACGCACTAGTAAATTTTTAACAAAAAAACACCGACTCCAAATTTTTCCATACTCACACTCGGTCCTTCCTGCTATATAATTTGAGGAGTTCCCTCGATTTTTCCAAGATCGCGTCATCAGATCCAAACTTGGCGACAATGGGACCAACTAGAAAACATACACTTTCATATAAAAAAAGAATTTTTGAAATTGGTCCACTAGTCTCCGAGTAGTCGGTGAACATACATAAAAAATCCGACGAATTGATAACCTCCTCCTTTTTTTGGAATCTGTTACAAAGAGGGTTGTGCCAGAAGTATTGCAATGACGTTTGCTATAACAGGCTAATTGACTGACAGGTCAACTAAAAAATTACATTTCACTGATGTTATAGCCAGCTTCATGGTCTGCAATTATTGCTGCTCTTTCATGGATATTTAAATTCCTTATTATTATATCGCTTTTGTCGGCCTGTTTAGCCTAGTTGGTAGTGACACTGCCTCCGAAGCTTGAGGTCCCGGGTTCGAATCCCGGTAAGGGCATTTGTTTCTGAGGTGAGCAGAAACATTTGTTCCTGAGACTTGGATGTTTTCTATGTATTTAAGTATATATCTATTAAATATAACGTCGTCTAGTACCCATAAAACAAGCCTTATTGAGCTTACTATGGGACTAGTTCGATTTGTGTAAAAAAATGTCACTTTATATATTTATTTATTTATTATTATATTACATACGACTTAGAGTAATTATTGATCGTAAAAATTACAAGAGACAATATTGATACTGAATAACATTGATAATTAAATAGAATATATTGGATTGGAACTCTTACGAAGTTGTTTAAATTGACTAGGCCATTAACAAGCAAAATTAAAAATTACAAAACCCGACCGCGTTAAAAATGTCTAGTGACATTTGGACAATTAAGACGAATCGATTATCGTAAGAATCATCAAAATAGGCCGACACGTTTGCTCTCTAGAGTGCCACAAAGGAACAAACATACAGACCTGTTTAGCCTAGTTGGTAGTGACTCTGCCTCCGAAGCTAGAGGTCCCGGGTTCGAACCCCGGCGAGGGCATTTATTTGTGCATTTTTCCCGGATATTTGTTCTTGGGTCTTGGATGTTTTCTATGTATATAAGTATGTATTTATCTATATAAGTATTTATATCGTCGTCTAGTACCCATAATACAAGCTTTGCTTAGTTTGGGACTAGGTCGATTTGTGTAAGATTGTCCCCCAATATTTATTATCCCCCAATATTTATTTTATACATACATACTGTTAAACATATTACCCTCCTTTGCGTGACGTAGTCGGTAAGGCTTGATATTGATACGAAACTAGATGTAGTTCAGAGGTGTATATACTATTTTGACCCTTGTTGTCATATCAAGTAAGTATAATTTTATTAGCATTTGTCTACTTTGTACTTTTGTTTGAAAAGGTACTACGAGTCTATGACTTGATAAACAAATGAATTTAATAACCGACGGAGGTTTTCATACCCCGACTGTACATATAAAGGCTTTGTCACACTGTCCCATTAGCGCCCCGCATCGCGCTCGCGTCGCGCCCCCATCGCGCTCCCATCGCGTTCTCAGCAAGCTCGCTCTATAAACTCCTGCTCTTTCTTCACCCAAACAAGATCACACACACTTTTTAATCGTATGGCATTTATTTACGAACCGTGAGATCTTCGAGAAGACAAGTACGGTTGCCAGTTTTTTGCACCTGCGCCGAACGCCGGGCTGTGTCTGAGGGCCTACTCCGAACTTCGAAAATCGAACTTCGTATCGTGCCGTCCCTTTCCGTCATATAGTGTATAACACGAGAGCGAAAGGGACCGCACGACACGAAGTTCGATTTTCGAAGTTCGCGGTACGCCCTCAGGACGCGAGACTGGTTTAAAACACGTCGTGTTAGCGGTGGAAAATTGGAAAATTATACCTCTTTGATACTCGTTTAGGGCTCGTGCTACACTGCGACAGGTTTTTATTAAAAATACTATGTTACTTTTATGTTGAAAGTATTAGACTTATCACATTTTACAATTAGAAATAAAATTGAGATATGTAGGAAAACAATTGGGAAACAACAAACAAAGTGGGGGACAATCTTACACAAATCGACCTAGTCCCAAACTAAGCAAAGCTTGTACTATGGGTACTAGGCGACGATATACATACTTATATAGATAAATACATACTTAAATACATAAAGAACATCCAAGACACAATAACAAAATCCGTGCTAAATGCACAAATAATGCCCTGGCCGGGATTCGAACCCGGGACCTCTAGTTTCGGAGGCAGAGTCACTACCAACTAGGCTAAACTGGCCGTCAAATAAAGAAACAGTAAATCATTTCTCTTTTCCCGAGACAAATACAAAATAACAACCAGAAAAATCACAAAAAAAATTGGTTGTTTGTAAAGTAGGTTTACGATCGAGATGTTTACGTGATAACGTCTTACTTCACTGGCACTTCACTTATACCTGCGATCGCGCTCGTGAGGTTTTGGTGTGACACAAGTTTCTGAACATGTCACCCGACTAAAACGATTTTAAAGACGTTATCACGTCAAAAACAACATAGGTAAGTACATGTAAATTACTTTCGAGACGTTTTTGCATATGTAGTAGTATTTGTATATTTACAGGGACACACGTACACGTTGACGTACACAGACACACGTCAACGTGTGTGTGAGGCTGGCTACAGAGGTCACTACTACAAATGCAAAAACGTCTCGAAAATAATTTACCTGTAAGTTGAGAGACTACTCCGACCTTCGAAAATCGAACTTCGTGTCGTGCGGTCCCTTTCACTCTCGTGTTATACACTGTATGACGGAAAGGGACGGCACGACACGAAGTTCGATTTTCGAAGTTCGGAGTAGGCCCTCTGAACTCTCGTTTGTGATTTGTGTACCGCAATACGCATGTGACCTTGTTTTAATTATAGTATTCGTCAAAACAAGATAATCATGCTAATATGTACATACGGGGTGGGCCCTGTAACAAGAGCAAAAAAATTAGCGGTCCACCGTTGAGCGAGCCAGCAATTACTTCCAAATGGTCTCAGTAAAAAAAGACTTTTTTTCTTTTTTTTTCTTACATGTATTTTGTTAATCTTCTGGAGTGATATTAATAACTATTTATTACAAAAACACAAAAAAATACTACCTCATAAACTACATTGACTGGCGTGCTATAATCTCGTGGTATCAATATCCATTACTTGGCGGTCATAACTTTAGATCAAAATTTCTCCGAAAAGAAAAAAAATGGGACACAGGGAGTTACAGCGGATGCTCTAATGAAGCGTCCTTTTAAATATTTGCTCCTGTTACAGGGCCCACCTTGTATATTATGTTAGCTCTAGTTTCTTTCTTATTTTATTTTTACTATTTTACTATTAGCTAGCGTAGTAGCCGCTGTGGAGTGTTGTGCGGTGTGCAACTAGGTTTATGGCCGATGTTAAACGCCTCAGAACTGCTGTCATTTCCTGCCAGTCCTTAATGACATTTAATAGCCGCTGAGGGACGTATTCCACTCATCCAATATCTTTGTCCAATATACATTTGATCAAAGAAATTGGATGATTTCGTCCAACTTGGATGGGACCCCGACATTCGATCAAAGATTCTGATGACAGTTAAATCAATATGGCTACGCATGAAAAAAAAAAACTTGGATAAAGATATTGGATGAGTGGAATGGGCCTCCGTCAAAGAACTTTGATCAAAGATTTGACAAAGAAATTGGTCAAAGATATTGGATGAGTAGAATACCACCCCGTATTAAACTCATCCAATATCTTTGATCAAAGAAATTGGATGTTTTCATCAAACTTGGATGGGACCCCGACATTGGATCAAAGTTTCCGATGACAGTTAAGTCAATGAAAAAAAATAAAACTTGGGCAAAGATATTGGACGAGTGGAATGGGCCTCTGTCAAAGAAATTTGGACAAAGAAATTGGACAAAGATATTGGACGAGTGGAATACCACCCTGAGCTACGAGTAGCAGATGAATTCATACTCTTACTTCTCTTCGTCGCCTAGTACCCATAGTACAAGCTTTGCTTAGTTTGGGACTAGGTCGATTTGTGTAAGATTGTCCCCCAATATTTATTTATTTATTTGTTCTTGGGTCTTGGATGTTTCCTATGTATTAAAGTATGTATTTATCTATATAAGTATGTATCTATATAAGTACGTCGTCTAGTACCCATAGTACAAGCTTTGCTTAGTTTGGGACTAGTTCGATTTGTGTAAGATTGTCCCCCAATTTTTTTTTTTTTTACTATAATAACCGATTGAACTGAAATTTGGCATACTTATTTAAGTTAGTTACAGTTTTGTTCGAGGAATATACATTTTATAGAAACTTAAACGTTAAATAAAGCTAGTTTTACTATGACATTTCAATGGTATGTATCAAATCAATAAGTGTGTTTGAAAAAGTACAATAATCTAATTATAGAAACAACTCCTCACGTAACTTGTTCATTAGTCAAATTATGCTTCAAAGGGACTTGCTCATACATTTTAATTAGGCGCATATTTTCGTAATGGCGACCATCATAATATTACTACCGTTTCTTCTCGGTTGTGCCCTAGAGGAGCCCGAGGTCCGCTTTTACACAGAAGCCTAAGATTTGGCGTAGGCACTGGTTTTAGGAAAGCGACTGCGAACTGACCTGCCAGAGGGAAAACTAGGCCTCGTTGGGGTTACACCGGTTTCCTCACGATATTTTCCTTCATTCACCGATAAGCTACTGCTAAGTATCAAATGATATTTTATACATGAGTTTATTTGAAAAACTCATCACACTACCATTTGCACTCTACGTCTTTCTTGTGAATGGAGGGGGGGCTGATGGGACGCTTAGGGGTCCGCACGCTCGGCTGAACTCGATTCTCCATACAAACGTAGTTTCGTTCTCATTTTAAAACGCCATGCTGACATAACTTGAAACTTTGAAACTTGAAGCAACAAATTATCATTTTTTTTTTTTTTTTTTTTTAATAAATATTAGGGGTCATTTTTTACACAAATCGAACTAGTCCCACAGTAAGCTCAATAAGGCTTGTGTTATGGGTACTAGACGACAATATATTTAATAGATATATACTTAAATACATAGAAAACATCCAAGTCTCAGGAACAAATGTCTCTGCTCACCACAGAAACAAATGCCCTTACCGGGAATCGAACCCGGGACCTCTAGCTTCGGAGGCAATGACACTACCAACTAGGCTAAAGAGGCCGACGTCTTCATTGACAAACTAAAATTCATACATATAAATCAATGTGCCAAATATCAAAATTAACTTTTATGCAGGTTTGAACTTGTATTTCGACCCAACTCACCCCATTTTACGGTATCTCAGAGATGTATATGGTCTCTAAGCATCCAAATACAATTAGTAATAATTATTCATTAGTACTAAGAGATGTACATGGTCTCTAAGCGTCAAAATTAAAATAAGTATAGAAAATAGCACTATTTTAATATTGTTAGAGATGTATAAGGTCTCTAAGCGTCAATAACAATAAAACCAATGCAGAACAGGATGATGTATCTCATCAATCTACAATAAAATAACACTAGTATTAAGGTATCTACTACGCCCTTGCAAGCATGAACAGACCGGACTCCACAAACAGCACCCGACCCACAAGCGATTTACATTTGTGGCCTAAAATTGAGCTCCGCATTATAACTTAATTTTGTGGTTCTATGCATGAGTTTTCTCAATTTTTAATAGCTATTTAATAAAACTATTACTACTCCCGAAATCATATAGAAATCTGAAATAAATGTTACTTAATTGAAGTTCCCAGAAGAACCATTGAAGCGACACCATTCTACTGTAGACAGGCACTAACAATTACTGCCTAATTAGTAGCCCAGGCGCTTGCCTTACCGCTCGACTGGTGGGTTATTTACATGACATTGCTTAATATACGAGTGTATGCTTACATTACACGTCCATATGCTGTTCAAATACAGTAAAGAACAACTTTGTCAAGCAGTCATTTAGGGGTCCATCTGGGCCAATACGGAGGGTAAACACGAGCGAACAAACACAGGTGTCCGCAACAGTGCTTTTTACCCCAAATGTTGATAGCTGCGGTTGACTGGACCCTTTAGTGCCAAGTGCCCTTTTGTGGTTTTGAGCCGACAGCAGCTATTCGACTTTGTATAATATATCATCGAGATATGTCCAAATGGAGTATTGTGGCAGAAGAATTTTGTTTACAACGCATGGTTGTCGTATACCTTGTAATCTGTTACTTCAACCATTTGCCATTTATGAATTGACGTTTGTAGTGATGAGGCTAAGACGTATCGTTTGTCAAATAAGCGATTATTAACGAATGGTTAATTGAATCGATTTTACAGTCGATTTTTGAATTTTTTTTATGATGCCTTTATAATTTTTATTACACATGATTGTATCAGTCTCCTCAAACAAAAAATGTTACTTATTATGTATGGAGTTCTATATTCCATACAATAAGAAACATTTTAAGAAGAAATAAGAAAGATAGGCATATTCTCTTAATCACGTCATCGCTATGCTGATGCCGTCGCTGGTCGGTCTGTCTGTCATTTATATCAATCAATAAATGTTGCACATGTTTTCCAACTTTACAGAGTTTTACTAATATTTAGGTGTACAGCGTCAATAAAGTGGTCTTCGAACCGTTTCTAGTGTAAATTCGAACCACACATGTGAACACCGCGAAATATATATATTATGTGTTTCGCACGCCGAGTGGAATGTTACTCGCGCCGAACGCACGGCAGAAGTCTCCATAGAAAAACTCGTACTTCGAGCTGAAAGGCCCTTGGTATCAGTGGCTCTTATGTTGTATATGTTTTTACAGCTGTCACAGATTTTTCTCTTTTAATTATTGTCAATCAATAAAATTGCGCATATTTTCCGATTTTACGGAGTTTTACTAATTTAGAGCGTCAACAGATATTTTTTTTGTTATTACCGTCATGAATATATGCGTAACTAATCGATTTCTATCAATTTACGGAAATATCTTCTGCATCGAAACGAAAGACTTGGTCACAACACTAGTTTTAAAGAGAAAACGACATAACACGTAACTGTTTGGGTGGTGAAATATTATCGTAAAATACCCAACAACAATGATCTAAAAAAAATTAACATAACTTAAATTATGATTATGAAAACGGAAATGTCATTTTTATTTACTTGAGAAGCCCTATTATAATTACGTGATTTTATTTATAATGTCGATGAGTCATACGTGTTTACGTTCTATGGGTGTTGTGATGTGTCAAATGGTTGAAGTACCAGATTACAAGGTATAAGCAGGGTGCGCCTGACATAATTGAATGTGCTATTATCTAAACCACAGAATAAGTAATAAATAATAAATAAATCTTGGGGGACAATCTTACACAAATCGACCTAGTCCCAAACTAAGCAAAGCTTGTACTATGGGTACTAGACGACGATACACATACTTATATAGATAAATACATACTTAAATACATGGAAAACATCCGAGAGAAAACAAAATCCTTGCTAAATGCACAAATAATGCCCTGGCCGGGATTCGAACCCGGGACCTCTAGCCTCGGAGGCAGTGTCACTACCAACTAGGCTAAACAGGCCGTCGAAATATTCTATACTTTCAGTCTAGTTCGGTGATTCTTCCTCCGTGGTATGTCTGATTTACAAATTTATTTTATAAAAACCTACGCGGCGTTAGTTGTCACGGTGGTTAAAGGTTGTCTTACTAAATATGTTTTAGGAGGCGAATAAATAGCACAATAATTTTTTTTTCTCAAACATGCAATGAAATATTGATGTTATGTTCCTTATAATAGGCTGCGAAGTATGACGTTTCAGGTGCGGCTATGACAAGTGGTCGTTAATGGAATTTCATACAAATCTTGCAGGCCTAGGCCGGCAAAGTCCTCTTTTTTAATTCCATTTCACATAAATTTGTGGCACAGGCATTATGCCATTCTGCCACTATGTGTATTAAAAATAAAATAATGTTATTTTTTGTTGTTTATTTCATTGCATGTTTAAGAAAAGCACTATACATACCTCGGCGGGAAATTTGGGGTTGCCCGCCTTAGACCTATCCGGCCTTGCTTCGCTCGGTCGTATATATGTCTTCGGCCGGCAACCCCTTTCGTCCCGGTCTCTGTAGTAATGTACTAATATACTTATATATTAGGGGACATTTTTTACACAAATCGAACTATTCCCACAGTAAGCTCAATAAGGCTTGTGTTATGGGTACTAGACGACGATATATTTAATAGATATATACTTAAATACATAGAAAACGTCCAAGTCTCAGGAACAAATGTCTCTGCTCACCACAGAAACAAATGCCCTTACCGGGAATCGAACCCGGGACCTCTAGCTTCGGAGGCAATGACACTACCAACTACGCTAAACAGGCCGACAACAAATAATCTTCATGTTGGTTAGTTTAGTTCATCAATCTACAATTTTCTACATCCATCTCATTCTCAATATATATATTTTATATGTAACAAGAGCGAAAAATTAAACGGTGGACTATTTAGCGGGCTTGCAATTATTTCCAAATGGTCACAGTTGAAAAAAAAAATTTTTTTTTTGAATATTTTGTTCTTCAAATATGGTTTACGTGTATTTTTATTACTTTTCTGAAGTGATGACATTAATGTCAATTTACCATAAAAAGTCGGAGCGTTCGTGGCCCAGCGGCGCCCGCGTACCGCGTGCGGTATGCGATGTTAAGCAATGTGGGCGCAGGTCAGTTCTTGGATGGGTGACCGCTTTGAGTGGTTACTAACTGAGCGCTCCCGTGCTTTGGAAGGCACGTTAAGACGTTGATCCCGGCTGCTGTATACGACAGCAGTCGTTAAGCCAAGTTAGAGGCCTTCGGGCGGCTTGAGAACTTCTAACAGTCAAGTTGCCCACTCACTTGACAAAGAGGGGTCGATAACTTGCACCACGTCCGTAGGGAGTACCCACCGTTACCCTACACGTGACCCCTGGGTGGTGCTAAAAGTGCAACCAAAACTGGCAACCGTACTTGTCTTCTCGAAGATCTCACGGTTCGTAAATAAATGCCATAAGATTAAATTAAAAAAAAAACCACGAAATGTCAATAAAATTGAAAACAAATACTTAAAAATACCAATAATATCATTGAAAACAAGAAATGCAAAAACAATTATGACTCATAACTTGATACTACCTCAAACACTGCATTGACTGTTGAGCTGTAATCTCGTCATATACGGAAACTTTAGAATAAAATTTTACAACAAAAATTGTACACCAGTTGTACACCAGGGTCACCAGGCCACTGTAGCAGCACCACTGCTTTTTGTAATGTTTCACTTATTTTAAGTAGGTTAAATATTTTAAGTTAAGCTAGTTATTTTGCTGTCGTTTCTACTAACATTTTAATTGTAATGTGCTGTTCTAAGGAAGCGTCCTTTTAAATATTTGCTCAGGGCCCACCTTTTATAAGCCTATTGACCACTGCGTAAACGAATATTGGTTGGAACGAAGCTCCACAACCCGCAATTCGCGTATTTCGTTGAAGTTCTATGGCTTCTGAACCATACAACTGTTTTTTAAATTCTTAAAGAATAAAACAAAAAAATAAGCCGCTTTAGCGATGCAAACCGTGGCGGGTCTAGACTGCAGATATAGCAATAGCTTCGCTGCAACATAATCATCGAGCACACTCTGCTTAACCCTTTGAACGCCAAGAGCCTAAAAGGTGGTCGTGTGTCGTCACGCCAACAACTACTAAAAAGGTCGGAGTGAAGGTGTACTTTGATCATGAAAAAAAAAAACAATTATGAATTGTTTTTATTGGTTTAAACGTTACATTAATTTTTGATACCTTGGCGTCAGAGTGATCACTTCATTCAAATATGATGGCGTTCAAAGGGTTAATGTTAAGTAAGACTACCTAGTTTTAGTTCATTTTTTGTGGCGACTTAACACAGTGTATAATTAAGTGTAACGAATGCTTTTTGGTGTGATTTTTCGTTCTTGGTCTAAGCTAAATCCACATAACGCACAGAAACATACGTGTATGTGTTATCTATACCTATATTGATAAAGCAAACGTAGTTGTTTTAAGGAGTCTTTAGCCACTCCCTAGCCTGAAGCAAATCCATCAGTAAAAGTCGGAAATTGAATGTCGGGCGAACATCCGTCTCCGTTCAAACACATTCGGTTACCAAATAAGACATAGTAGTACTTAAGGGTAGTGTACAGTCAAGAGCAAAAAATAATAAACACTTTTTCACCTCAGAGGCTCGAAAATGGCGGTTTTGCTACTTGAAACCAGTGAGCAAAATGAAATTTTGCTGCGAGCGTGAAAACGACTTTTCCAGCTTGAAACCAGTGAGCAAAATGCAATTTTGCTGCGAGCGTGAAAAAAAACTTACTTTTTAATGTTTCATATCGTAGGGTAGTTTAAGTAACTTCATTCTCTCTATCACTATTCCTTTGCGTTATATGTTCTCGCCGCTGAGGTGAAAAGTTGTATGTATTACACGAGAGCAAAGATATTTGCATCTCGTGTCTTTGAGTCCCTCGCTACCCTCAAGATTCTAATTATGAACAGAATCTTTCGCTTGCTGGGGACTCAACATCAACACTCGCAGCAAAAATCTACTTTGCTCTCTTGTTGAACAAATAACCATTTCATACTTGCAATGCTGAAAAGATTCATTATTGTCCTCGAATAGGATTAAATTCGTATTTTACACACGTATTTACATTTGTATTTTTAATAAACACTTTTTCATACTTGCAGTTCCCAAAAGAGTAAAAGTAAAAAAAGTAAAAGTAGTTTATTCTTCAAATTAGGCATATTACATGCACCTATGAACATCAATAAACTACTACCGGTTCGGAAAAATATACCTCTGCCACGAGAAGAACCGGCGTAAGAAACTCGGAGTAATTGTTGTCCTCGAATGAGGGATCAAAGTCGTATTTTTCTTCCGTCGTTTGAGGGTAACAGTGACTCTTTTCCTCATAGAAGGCGTGAAAAGCAGTATTGTGCCACTCGTTAGCAAAATTATTTGTCAGTGATTTTTTTTTTAGCAGCGAGTCTCATAAATGAACTTTATTCTTCATGTAGGCCGCAATGGCACTTTTACAAGTCAAAATCTACTTGCGTTTCTTAACAAGAAGACCACTGCCGAGAAAAAACGCCGAAAGAAACTCGACAGTCAGTCATTTTCTCCCAAAAATATGCTGATTACAATGATAATACTTAACCTACTTAATATAAGTAAATCTAAGTATGGATAAAAAATCAAAGCATATGCGGTGTGAAAGCAGTACGTATCACACGGTAGCAAAATTAATTCCGTCTTGGGTGTAAACACTTGAATCCGTCGCTACGCTCAAGATTCTACTTTAGAAACTTTCACTTCACTAGGTTTCAATAAACCGCCCTCGCCGTAAATATATCATAGTATGATTTCTTGAGACCACGTACCGGAAGGCGTAGCGTGGGCACCGTTCATTGTGGAAGTCTTTGGGGGAGGTCTATGTCCAGCAGGACGTCCTTCGGCTGACATGATGATGATGATGATATTGTAATTTAACAGCTAATTTATATTTTGTTGCATTATATACCTAGGAGTAGATCGCCACAGGTGTATGTAGGCCAAATTTTGATAAAGGTAACCCAAAACAATGTACATTTATGGTAAAATCAACAGCAAATGTAGTTAATCATTTTAATACCTTGTCACTTTCACTACTTTGACGCATCCCAACTGTAGCAGTATTGTTACGTTAGTGCGACAAAGTACTAATACGTATGATCATCTACTTTTGCTGTTGACTATACTACGTTATATATACAAAACCTTCAAATGGTAAATTGGACATCAGGAGACTTGACTTTTGGAAAAAGGGTTTTATTTATATTACCCTGTGTATTTAAGCCAAATTATCCCGGATATGATTCTTAAATTATGATTTTATGCAAAACGGTACGGATATCCAAAACAAACCGTCATCTTATCTCATTTAGGCAATGTTTGCTTTATCCGGAAGGCTCTAGGGAGCAAAAAACAAACACGGTTCGATGTGTAAGCCTAACACAATATAATTAAAATATTCACGTGGTGCACTTCACCCAGCGTTGTTTGAGCGCGGGCGCGCGTCACACCGAAGCATTGGCAATATTATTATATAGGGTCCTGAGTTGTCTAGTATTACATGCACAGAAGCAACTTGTACCAATATAGCATTGCATAATAGGTATTGTCCTGCGTCCGCTCATTCCGCACCCATCAGGAAGCACTATAGGCTCAGCTTGTATGAAAAGCACTCAAACGAGGTTTTTAAATGTAGGCAAGTAATAAAAATATCAGTACCGACGACCGGTCTAGCCTACAGCAAAGCATTTTTTTATGTGATGAATGAACAGAATATTTATGTCTATTAATAATAATAATAATAGGGGCTAATATTCTATTAACCGCTATTAATCCATCTTAGCAGGGAGCGAGTCACCGTCTGCCGGAAATAAAATGTGACACTGTTTTATTAGGCAGGCGTCCGATGTCTCACCCAATAGCCCAGCCATTAGTCCATCATCCTCACCAAATATCCCGGTTCATTTAGATTCCATCAACCAACAATTCGGCTTCGTGCACGTCTTCGCAGGTCCGGGACACCATTGTCCCGTGAGCGGAAAATACATACAATAATAATAATAATAATAATATATAGGCGTAGGGATGTGACGACCCCATCGCCCACTGGATCTCCAGTGCAGTCAGTCAACGTAGGGCAGCTTGTGGCGAGCTGTTAGGGAGCAGCGACCCTATGTACCCCTGGCACACGAGGTAACCGCCATGTGGGATGTTGATTCAACGATCATTGTCCCGATAGTCGTCTCCGCGAACGGTCTAATAGCGAAGAGTCTCGACCAACATCTCAAGAGACTCTCATTAGATGGCAGGGTCAAGGGTCAGATACAGAAGGCGGTACTCCTGGACACGGCGCGGATAGTCCGGAGGTTTCTCTCTCTGTCGCCCTAACCACCGGTAGCTTAGGCTCGCCTCACTGCCGGCGGCACCCTAGGTTAGGTTTTTATAATGCTTTTATATTTTGTATGTATGTTTATATATTTTACTTTTATAAAGTTATTGTAAAAAACCTAGCTTAAGTACGAAAATAAATACAGAGATAATATTAATATAATAAGAAAATAAATACAGAGAATAATATAATATAATAATCTTTATTTCAGTGCCCATATTAAAAACACAATACAATTAAATTTACCTAGTAATTAAATATCTTCTTCGTCTAGTACCCATAACACAAGCCTTATTGAACTTACTACTCGTATCCGTGCGCTTCAAGTTGGCAGTTTCTTCCCGTCCCGTACCCATATCGCACCCCGCTGAAGCCCTGCCCAGCTTCAAGCAGGGTGAGGGTGGAGGTAAAAACCTCACCGAGGGAGCTGCCATCACGAAGCGAACGCCTTCGACTGGTTGAATTTGTTAAAGATTGTCCCTCTAATGTTGATTTATTTATTAGTTTCGATTTTTCTGACAGTCGACACTGACAGCTTACTGATATCGCACCGATTCCGCACCGTTATATGCGAAAGTAGCCTAGCCTTAGTATAGTCGCTAAAATATGAAATAACCGGTGTAACAGCGGCCGCTATAGCCTAACTTTACGAAGCATATTATTCATGACATGTTGCCCCGCCATTACCATTCCCCGCTCATGCTGAAACGTTATCTCAACTTAACTTACACTAACAGGTGTGCCACAACAATTCAAGAAGCTGTGCCATATATGGAACATGAACATGCTGATTTTATGCAGATCGTTCTGAATATCGAATGTGTATAAGCCGTAGCAATAAAATAAATTCTAAAATGTTGACTATCGCGCTGAATTCGTTCACAAATCACAACACCTTAGGCCGCGGGGACTGGACGCCAGCCCGCGCAAGTGTATGAGCGCCTGCTTGCCGCCCCGCTGCCCGCTTGTGTCCAGGCCGTGGCCTTGCAGTGTCTTCTGTACGACCGTAGCTATTGTCACTCATACAGTCAACAACAATAGTAGATGATCATTTTACTACTTTGTCGCACTAACGTAACAATGCTGCGACAGTTGGGATGCGTCAAAGTAGTGAAAGTGATAAGGTACTAAAATGATCATCTACTTACGCTGTTGCTACGATGTCTGCTTACCATCAGGCTAAAAGTTGCAATATTACATGTGTAAACATTGGTGAAATGGCCTGTTTTTATTGGTCAATCGCAATGTCAAGCCGTAGCCGTTGATGATACATCATCGTAGCGTTATCCCAGTACAGTTGCATTGCACATACATAGCTAAATATTATGTACCTTGAAAGAAAAAAACGAAACCCTTATAAGATCACTTTGTTGTCCATCCGTCTGTCTGTCTGTCAAGACCCTTTTTCTCAGGAACGCGTGGAGGTATCAAGCTGGAATTTTCAAATAGTCAAAGTCTACTGTCCCTTGGAGCTGTGAAAAAATCAAACTTCTAAGCCAACGCAATCAAAAGATACAGTCGTCTATGCCGCAAATTTTCGGCACTCGCAAGCGAATCAAAACCTACAGGGTACTTCCCGTGAACTCTGAATCTGAAATTTGGTACGAAGCAACGTCTTATAGCACAAATTTTAGTTACATCATATATACCAAAAATATATTTTACGGAACCCTTGGTGCGCGAGTCCGACTCGCACTTGGCCAGTTTTTTTCTCTAATTGAACGCACTTTCCAAGAGTATTAGATATGAATGTAGATGGATGCAAGAAATGAGGTAGGCCAAAGGAAATGTGGATGAATTCTGTGAAAGACAACATGAATAGGAAGGATGTAAATGAAGATGAATAAACGCGTGATAGAGATATGGAAGAGAAGACATTCTGCACCGACCCCAAATAAATGGGAAAAGGGCAGGCGAGTGATACGACGATATATAACGACTAATGATGTAAATGACCCTAAGGAACCGAACTCGGGACCTCTTGCACAGTCGTTTTCACCAGCACCCCACTCCTACCACAGACATAAAAAGGGTTTATAATTCTACGAATAATGTGGTTCTTACACCTTTTTATAGCGAGAAGCTGGTGGGCGGTAAATCTGCGCCTTTCTAATGACCGGCCGGCGCCGGCGCCGGCGCCGAAGAAAGTCAAGCGCGTAATGGCGTGAATTAATCCGGTCCGAAGGACCAACTGTTGCGAAGTGCATTAATATGATGAAAGTGGTTTCTGATAGCTACAGTATAGAGTTAAACAGTAACTACAGTCAACAGAAAAAAGTAGATGATCACTTTTGTACTTTGTCGCACTAACGTAACAATACTGCGACAGTTGGAATGCGTCAAAGTAGTGAAAGTGACAAGGTACTAAAATGGTCATCTACTTTTGCTGTTAACTGTACCTGGGAGATCGAGCTTCGCTCGGGGTTGTCCTAGTTTTCTTGAAAATGAGACCTGATGTGATATATTTTATTCCCGTAAACTCCTACGTCGAAAATTTCATTAAAATCGTTAGTGTCATTTTTGAGATTCAAATACAAAAAATTATAAGTAATTAAGTACGTACAAATATTGCTCGTTTAATAGTATGGACAATATTTTTAGCGTTTTAGTGTATCAAGTAAAGTCAAGTCAAAATATTATTTATTCAAATAGGCCTAGCAACAAGCACTTCTGCATCGTCAGTTATCCATGTGAATTATAGGTGGACTGATGACTTGGTAAGGGTCGTGGGTATCCTCTGGATGCGGGTGGCGCAAGACCGGTCATTGTGGAAGTCTTTAGGGGAGGCCTATGTCCAGTAGTGGACGTCTTTCGGCTGACATGATGATCCCAGGTCAAAAGAAGCAGGCAAATAAGTAATTTTATATTTGTGAGAAAATAAACCAAAATATCATCACATTTTCATCTAAAGGGCAGATTAAAACAATTTTTATTTGGTTTACATAAAAAAAAAACTAATTTCTAGGGAACTTAATCCGATAGATACGAATAACATATGAATTGTCTCAAGTCGCCTTACACTTGATAAATAGGTATGACATGTTTTGACGTCAAGATAATAAATGATTAAAATAATAAAGACAGAACTAGTAACTGTCATAACATTAATGCAAGGAACAGCAACCTTGATGTTTTATGTCGTGCACACGAACTTCAACCGTAGGATGGTAGACCACATTTTTGGCCGACTGTACTAGGCAAGTAGTAAGTTTCATCTGTGACTGGGCGACGAAGAGTTGTTAATACCCAATTATAGTATTGATGGATTATCATCGATATAAAACATACTCGCAAAGTTTCAAACCTAAACCACTGCAGGTTCCCGGTTTGGAAAAATATTTGTGTGACAAACATGAATATTTGTTCCCAAGTCTTGAATGATTTCTATGTATTTATTATTATCTATTATCTTATTGAGCTTACCATGGGGTTAATTCGATATAAATGTATTTTTACAAGCTTTTATTTTAACTTACACTGTTCCTATGTAAGTAAGTATGTAAATTGCCATCTAAATTAGCTTCCTTTTTTCAGCCACTTGTCGGTGTCCAATTGAGCTGAAATTTGGCTTACTTATCTACGAGTAGGTTCGGCGGCAACGCAATATTATGGCGCGACAGTAAAATTAAAAGATGTGGAAAAACAATACTAGGTAAAATTACGGTTGTGAAAACATGCAAATAGAGAAATCGCTATAAAGAAACAACGATTTTGGGAATAAAATCTAACAAATCACTGAGCTGATCTAATGAACTTGTGGCGTCACTCGTGTCATCTGTCAAATCTGACATGTTCTGCAACGCGCTATCGAAGTTTCTAAAATCAGTTGCATATATATAACTTCGAACCAACTCTCAATGCAGGGGCCTTTCAGCTCGAAGTACGATTTTTTCTATGGAAATGTTATTTTAACTTGTTTGTACCAGATGTCACTTGGTGCTATCTCTATCGCACTTGCATATTGAAGTGACAGGGATGCAGCGGTCGTGCGGTTAGTTCTTACTAAATACATATTCTATCTCAGTATATACAGGGTGATTTTGGGGTCGTGATCCGGAATGATTGTACATGGTCAAGAATTCAAAGTAGACAACATCACAGTTGGTATGACGGTTTATAATTCAAATAATACTCTTTGTCTTCAAATTCTGATGGAAAATAATACTTTTTCATACAACTTGGTCACCCTATCCCACTGTCAACTCTCCATACTATTCGTCAAAGAGAGAAGATGATTTTTTGAGATTTTGTATTTTTGTCATCAAAATATATAAAGAAATACGTTTGTTTCGTGTCACTACAATTTTTTTGAAATGGCTAACAGATACCAAGTCGTAAAACTTATTCTTGATCCACGACCCCGAAATCACCCTGTATATTGTACTTTGTGTCTCAATGGACTTCGGTCCCTGAGAGATCTCTCTGTTGTCGTTTCTTCTTGTGACTCCTATCTATTCTATATTATGTACTAGCGTTTGCCCGCGACTTCGTCCGCGTATAATTCGTTCTCGCCTTAGAACGATTTGTTTTCCCATAAAATCTTTCTCAAGCTCAGGTGGACACCAGGAACTTAGGGGTGACATGTTGGAGAAGGAAAGCCACAAATAGATCGGACTGGAGATATTTGCTTGACCAGGCTAGCCTAGGGCCCACCCGGAGCTATATAGCCTCAGATGATGATGATGATACAATCTTTTACCCTTCTTTACACCCCCTTAAGAAATGATTACAGTCAATATGACATTCCCTAGAAATCCTATTGTCAAAACGAATGATTAAGTGCTTATTTCGGAATATGAAATGCACCGATTCTAGACGAATGAATCTGGTCAAAAACATTACATGTACATTGTACAATTGTTAAAGTCTCGCTACGCAGTTCTGCCGTAAAACGTTATTCCGACAGAGCGGGTTCTTCATGTAAGTATGATGACCCAAGGCCGGAAGCAGAGCGGCAAGGCATGCGAGAGTAATCACACAGAGCGAGCTTCTCATGTAAGGCTGAGGGCCGAATGCCTGAAGCAGAGAGGCGAGACACGCGACGCTGAAGGCCGAGCCTCCCAACAGAATAGATTCTTTATGTAAGGTTGATGACTGAAAAGCCGAAGGAGACTGGCAAGGCATGCGAGGCCGAAGGCCGAGCTATGTCGTCGCCGAAGATCAAGTTTCTATATTAATGAGGTTAAATTATACTCCATTCGTTCGTTTTCACGTGATGCCTAGACAGAGAGAGATATAAACAGACAGACAAACAGATTTTTAAAACTGTTGAATCGATTTCTGTTATCGATTCTAAGTATCCCCAGCCAACTTTTTTTCGAATATCTTCCATGTACAGACTTTCGATCCTCTTCTAAGTGTACATCTAAGATGTTCCAACTATCTATGCTGACGATTGGGCTGCCCAGTTCAAGTGATCTCTTAAATCAAACAGTTTTTATGGTGTGAAGGGTCAACAATTACGTAAAAAATAACGCACGACAAAATTAAATGGTACACCGACGATACAAAGCGTGCATTGAAACAGCTGTTTTTGTATTTAAGCATATGAATAAAAACAATGCCAAAGTATCGCAAATGCATTTTGATGTACACGCAAAGTATAACTAATTGCGAAAAGGTTGTGCTTAAAAATATCGTCAACAATCAGAAGGAATTATGATACTTCGGTTTTGACATAATGAATCGTCAACTTGTTTACAATTCTGCTATGCTTTAAGATGATGTTTTTCCTTTGTCATCAAGTATATGCTTACCAATTTTCATACCTGTAACTCATGGATTATAGGAGTTCCCATACAAAATTCGCTCGACCTCGAACACTGACTTAACACATGTGGTGCCAATCATCTTCGATGGTTTAGTCATACCTTTTTCGGCGGAGGTGAGGAATCTGGGGCTAATAATTGATCGTGACCTGACGTGGGAACCCCAGGTTTCTGACGTTTGTCGCCAGGTTACAAACACTTTGAGATCTCTGTATAGATTTAAATATTTTCTGCCAGTCAGTACGAAAATTCTCCTCATCCAGTCTCCTAGTCTTATTCTATCTGTCCCTTATCACCGCTCCAATTCCATGTCCAGTTCTTTCACCGTGCAGGCTTTTCGACTGTGGAATGCTCTCCCCCTCACCATTCGACAGGCTCAGAGTAAGTTTTCGTTCAAACGCAAGTTGCGCAAGCAAGCATTTATTTGAAACTTCTCGAGACTAAGGCTCCTCATAGTTTTAGTAGCAGGTATTTTATGTATTGTATGTATGGTATATTGTACTTATCTTGTATTGTATTATATTAAGTATGTAGCATGTGCTGTATCCTATATAACTGTTTTACGTACCTATATATATATATATATATATATATATATATATATATATATATATATATATATATATATATATATAACTACCAATAATTTGTCGGCTTTGTTCGTTTCTTTGTTCTAGATTTGTCTCGCACCTGCTATATTAATTCTCTGTTTGCCCTGAAGGTTGACTGGTAGAGAATGCCTTGTGGCATTAAGTTCGCCTTTTGTATCCGTAACTTGTTACTGTGCAATAAAGTTTAAATAAATAAATGAAATAAATGAAAAATTCAACCCCTCTTTTTACCCCCTTTTAACCCAAATCTGCACAATTTTTATAGCCTAAAACCTGACCGGGTATTTACTCGACAGATTAGTGACGTTTCCATCAAAATCCGTTCAACAGTTTTCACGTGATGCGCGGTCATATAAACAGACAAAAATTCTAAAAACTGAACTTTTTAACCGACTTCAAGATTTCAAAAGAGGAGGTTATCAATTCGGTTGTGTTTTTTTTTTTTTTTGTTTTTTTTTTTAAATGTTTGTTACTCCATAACTCCGTCATTTCTTAACCGATTTGAAAAATTCTTTTTTTGATTGTATGTATATATATCCAAATTGGTCCCGTTTTTGTCAAAAGGCAGTTTTGATGATAAGATCCATAAGGAATTGAAGGAACTCCTCAAATCTTTAAGGCAAACATATAGTGACTTTTGTGTTTTTATCAACAAATCAAGCATTTGCATCCAAAAATGTGACATTGGATGAACTGCTGATGATGATCAGAACAGAACTCTTCAACGACAAAAAGTTCACGTTTGGCGATTTGTCCTCCTAGCTGTGTTTGTTAAGCAAGTTCTATTTTCACGATTAATTTTTGTCATGCTCGAGTTCTGATGATGGGATCCATGAGGAATTGAGGGAACTCCTCAAATCTTAAAGGCAAACATATAGTGATTTTTGTGTTTTTATCAACAAATCGAGCATTATCATACAAAAATGTGACATTTGATGAAGTGGAACTGCTGATGATGATCAGAACAGAACTCTTCAACAACGAAAAGTTCACGTTTGGCGATTTGTCCTTCTAGCTGTGTTTGTTAAGCAAGTTCTATTTTCACGATTGATTTTTGTCATGCTCGAGTTCTAATGATGGGTTCCATTAGGAATCGAGGAAACTCCTCAAATGTGAAAGGCACACAAATAGTTATTTTAGTATTTTCATGAACTAATCAAGCATTTTCATTCATAAAAGTGACATTTGATGAAGTGGAACTGCTGATGGTGATCAGAACGGAACTCTTCAACGACGCGTAGTTCACGTTTAGCGATTTGTTCTCTTCGTTTTGTTTGTCAAGCAAGCAAGGTTTTTCCATGATTTCATGAGGAATTGAGGGTACTTAGTCTTCTACCATTATAAACATACTTATAGCCATTTTTGTATTTTATTGTATGGAATCTAAGTGTGCACCATCTAAGATTAATAATCTTTCACCGGAATCCCCCATTGAAGTCGGTTTTTATTTCTTAAAAATTA
Organism: Notocelia uddmanniana; assembly: GCA_905163555.1. Lineage (NCBI taxonomy): Eukaryota > Metazoa > Arthropoda > Insecta > Lepidoptera > Tortricidae > Notocelia > Notocelia uddmanniana. Next base: position 1,188,680 of record LR991066.1, on the reverse strand, counting down.
TTTTCGAATATCTTCCATGTACAGACTTTCGACCCTCTTCAGCTTTATTATATCTATAGCTATAGTTTGTAGATAACCCTTTCCTGTATAAATTCCTCCGTGTACATTATCCTACCTAGGAGGTGCACACCTCATATCTACAAACTACATACTCGTAAGATAAACCCGTCGTGTTTGGGCTCATTGGAACCGTTTTAAGAGTGCGCAGTACGTTCGGTTCTCCATACAAACGTATTTATGCTCTCATTTTAAAACGCCACGCTAGAATAACATGAAACTTTGTATACATAATAGGATCCGGCATATCTAGGTCGGAAATTAGTTTCTGTTGCTAGAAATTATAAAGAAGAAAAAATACAACGACTATTAAAGTTTTCATACAAGACGTAAAAAAATTAAAAAAACCGCTGTACCTATTTGTTTCTTTTACAATTTCTAGCAACAGAAACTAATTTCCGATATGCCGGATCCCATTGTGTATGTGTGTACAAAGTTTCATGTTATTTTAGCATGGCGTTTTAAAATGAGAGCATTAACACGTTTGTATGGAGAACCGAGGCTACTGCACCCTCTTAACAAGCACTGCAATAAAAGTGCAGTCGGCATTAAATGCTTGCACCAAAAATGAAATTTTTGACAGAAACTTAGGTATTGTACTTGTGTTGCGCATTTGTGAGTTTTTAGTGTTCCGTACCCAAAGGGTAAAACGGGACCCTATTACTAAGATTCCGCTATCCGTCCGTCTGTCTGTCAGTCCGTCTGTCACCAGGCATCTCATGGTCTTATGAGCCGTGATAGTTAGACAGTTATAATTTTCACAGATAATGTATTTCTTTTGTAGCTATACAACAAATACTACAAATAAAATAAATAACGATGAATACAACGAGCAATTTAAAAGATGCTCGTTGTATTCATCAGGCGTTGGGTCCGAAAATGTATGGGAAAACTAAAATCCGACTCGCACTTGACCAAAATGCTACTTAATATTATTTAAGGTTCTTACTACTGATAAAAAAATATTATTATTTAAATTAAATTAAAAAAGGTTATAATAAAGTATAGGCTTTGGTTTAGTGATCCGGCTCGAAGAACTATGTAATGTTGAGTTTGCTCTTCGATTGGGATCGACGTAGATGTGGACTGTATCTTTTATCTTGAATAGGTAGCAGGAGGTACCGAATAAAACACCAGGGTATTCTTCAGATTTGCGAGAGGCGAGGTCGGAGAGAATTCTATTGTAGAGGTGTTCTCGGTTCGAATGCTCGATTGGCAATGAATAAGCGCGGGTCGCCTGCTATGTCCAAGCGCCCCGGCTCCGGCCCCCTCCTCACCCCTCGTGTTCTTTATTCTACAGGTTACCTAATTGTTTTCGGGTTCGGAGCGGCACCTTTCCTCCGCAAAGACACAAATATTTATTAGCCTAGGTAATGACCATTGAACGTTCTTTTACTATCTTGTCGGCTTCTTTGTGCATCGCAGCTGTATGTTACTATACAATACAAATTGTGTTTTTAGTGCACACCCCAGAAGACAAATCAGTTCCGAAAAATATGAATAGGCCGTGGTAAACAATAGGCATTTCCTTTAAGAACGCCTACGCAGAACTGGACTATTGTTTGTTACATTATTATCTCGGCGTGTGAATTTCCATTTGTCAAAATATTTAACAACTAAATGATCTAAAAGTTAACTTAACTAGGTAATCTAATCTAACATAACTTTTTATAAATATTCACTTAATCTACTTAAATATTTCGTCGTGAACATAAAGTGTCTAATGTTGTATAGATAATAGTACGGAACCCTTCGTGCGCGAGTCCGACTCGCACTTGGCCGGTTTTACTGTTATGTTTTGGAATATTCTGGAGCTTTGACCTGAGATAAAGGCAATCTGTAGATTTCGCAAGCGTGTCGATTACGAGCAATAAGTTGTGGTGATATTTACGCGCGGTGACCTTTCTTCTGCGCCCGCGCCGCTCCAACCGGCTTGTGCTTGGATTAGGGCGTCGGCGCACGATACGCCCTTTATTTCACGTAACTATATAATCAGCAGGGTAGAAAAAGTTACAGATGAAGAAGTCTTAAGCAGGGTAAAAAAAAGAAGATTTATACTAACGATAGAAAATGCAACCCAACGCAACGCACCCGCATGCCAAGCGTGGCGATTATGGCATATACCCTCCGTGAATTTGGGGGAGGCCCATGTCCAGCAGTGGACGTCTTTTGGCTGATATGGTGGATAGAAAATAAAAGAGCTACTGCCTTAAGAGGGCGCAGTACGATCGGTGTGGATCGGTTCTCCATACAAACGTATTTAGGCTCTCATTTTAAAACGCCATGCTAGAATAACATGAAACTTTTTTGTTGTATGAAAACCTTAATAATCGCTGTATTTTTTCGCCATTATAATTTCAAGCAACAGAAACTAATTTCCGCCCTAGACAAGCTGGATCCCATTGTGTATACAAAGTTTCATGTTATTCTAGCATGGCGTTTTAAAATGAGAGCATAAATACGTTTGTATGGAGAACCAAACGTACTGCGCCCTCTTAATGCACAATGTACAATTTTTTTGATTCAGGCAACAAAGGCATATATTAATATACTCGTAGCTAGACTTACATTTTTTTTAATGATAGGGTGACCAGCGATTGGCCTTAGTCTCACCTGATGGAAAGCGATGACAAGGCCTAAGATGTTTTGCTCGCTGGTTCAGTAACATACATGTAAATATAAAATATTCTTAAAACTAAAATACAATGCTTATAAAGGTATAGGGTACCTTTATAAGCATTGTATTTTAGTCTCTCTCAAGTTTTGACTAAAACTGACTTGAAAACTAGAAACATGGCGTAGTTCGTTCGTTTGAGTATCTCCTGCACCCTCCTGGGTGCTAGAGGACTCCTCCTGTGCCGGGCGCTTTGGGAGCTGCGGCGGGTAGCGTCACCGCTGCGGCGGGACGGGCTTCCGGCCGTCATTTGGGGGACGGCCGATGCCGCTGTTGATATTGCCGTGCGCCCCGTCCTGCGGGCCATATTGGAGGTTTGGCGCAATGGAAAGCAAAGAAAAGATTATTTGAACAGAATTAAATAATGAACGTTTATTGAACACCACTTGGAAGCAAGAAGGTAGAATCAAAGAGGGTAGCGAGAGAATTGCTATTTACAAAAACAATAGTGTTGCTAGATCATGTTTCAATTTGATTTAACGTAGTATCATTTTATACATGGTTATTTTAGATTGATTTTTGCATCATCATCATCGTCGTCCTAGCGTTATTCCCAGTACACTTACATCCTGAAGAATTCTAATCCCAAGAATTGGCGTAGGCACTAGTTTTTACGAAAGCGACTACCATCTGACCTTCCAACCCAAGGGGGAAACTAGACCTTATAATATTGGGATTAGGCTTTGTCAAGTGAGTGGGCAACTTGACTGTTAGAAGTTCTCAAGCCGCTCGAAGGCCTCTAACTTGGCTTAACGACTGCTGTCGTAGAGAGAAGCCGGGATCAACGGCTTGACGTGCCTTCCAAAGCACGGGGGCGCTCAGTTAGTAACCAGATTTTTGCATAATAAAATGAATATAAACCAACAGGCCAGCTACGGCGTCTGCTGCTGCTGAGTCTCGTGCGGCTGGTGTCCATCTGTAAAGTCGAAAATAAACCTCTTTAGTCGTCGATGGTGAACATTCCGTAGGCTTCCCTCGTGTGCAGTAGCCCTATACACAAGCAATAGATCTGCGAGTAGCTCGCGGCGGTGCCCTTTGCTCGATCGCTCCTGATTGGCACGATTGTAACGTTTGGAAATCATGGCCCTAGCTTTAGACAAAGCTCTGTAAGCGATGTCCATTAATTTATTACTCGCCAAAGGGCCCTGTTAGGTTAAATGACAGGTGAATAGATGTAATTAAGAGAATGTTAAATATACATTGATTACGAACTTTTTCTTGCTCATGCTGCCATATAATTAAACCCATAAAAGGTAACGTTGTTATGTCGGTTACTGTCTAGCTAATTTATAGTGTGCCAGTTTGCGACCACTTGGATGAATTGGTGAAATGAAATGTTTACTTGGTTTTTTAATTTATTCTGTGGGAAGCGTCCTCAACAGCGATAAATTAGACTGTAAACATTCACTTTTAATTCAAGTTATTTAATAGATAAATATATTTTTTAATAGATATCACTCACAAGTCACAAGTGCTGCCAGCGTCTTCGGCACAATGCCGCAGGAGCCATTTTTGGATTTAGTTGGATTTAGTTGTAATTTATTTTAAGTTTATAGAATTAAGCCTTATTTTTGTATGATTTATTGTTTTTTTCCGCATTTTGTTTTTAAATAAATATATGTGTCGTTTATTCTTATAACATACGAAAATTTCTTAAAAAATATGTATGGTTTTATTGTCTAAAAGTTAAGAACAAATAAACAAGACATCAAGAAAAAAAATGTGAATGACAGCACGCCTAGGTACCTATTATGAGTAATATCTTAGAAGTGTTTATCGTTGTATAAAAATGTACCTAGCAATAGGGCTATCGAATTAACCATAGTTTTCCAAGTTTTAAGAGTCCGCAGTAAGCTCGGTTTTCCATACATACGTAGTTAGTAACATGAAACTTTGTATACACAATGGGATCCGGCATATCTATGTCAGAAATTAGTTTTCGTTGCTTGAAATCATAATGGAGATAAAATACAGTGATTATTAAGGTTTTCATACAAGACGTAAAAAACTCAAAAACGCGCTGTATTTTTTTTCTATTACAATTTCTAGCAATATATACTATTTTCCGACCTATATAAGGCGGCTCCCATTGTGTATACAAAGTTTCATGTTATTCTACTTATAGCATGGCGTTTTAAAATGAGAGCGTAACTACATTTGTATGGAGATTCAGCCGAGCGTACTGGCGACTCTTAAGTGCGAAACGGATCATCGAAGTAATCACGAATACGAGGATTATGTAGTAAGACAAAATAAGTAGGCATATGACCTATATATTGTTTTTAGTACTGTGATGTTCATGTCCCTGAAACTCCCAAAAGTTCCTTTATTTACCTAGTACTTACGTCAAAAGGCGTAGATTTTGCGGTCCAATTCATGTCAAGCCCTAAAGTTATATCATGCCCTTCGTACGACTTTTTGGCTTAGTAAACGAGTATCCATTAGGCTAAGACTTTTATCTGAGCACTTAGCAGACAATAGTGGATCGCCGGTTCCCGGCGATAACGCAGAAAACACTTATCTTTATGGGTAAAAGAAAGCAAGATGTACATTAAGATTTGCGGTGAAACAAAACCGTAATTTGAGATGGAGAATAATTTACAAATTGCGTAGATGGAGGGGAATCTTTTCATCAGTAATGTGATTTTGTTTTCTTTTGGAACTTATTATGTTATGAGTACCTTAAATCTTGGTTGGTTTAATTAAAAGCGTTGGTTACTTTGAAACCGCTCTAGTTTAGTTGGCCCTGCTAACGAAGCTTGTGGTCCAGGGTTCGAATCACGAATATTTGTTCACAATCCATGGATGCTTGGTTCCATAGTAAACAAAGAATCCTTATATTTTCGCCATGCCCGTCCGTACGTCAACGACTTAGCTCAGTAACTGTTCGTACTGGAAAGTTGTAATTTGGCATATATTTACATATTCATCAAGCCAACAAAATGCTAGAATAAAATATTGAAAAAAGAATTAAGTTACCTCCCCTACATGTAAAAGTAGGAATGCAATTTTTTTAACAGCAAATCCGATCTTATGGGAAATCGTTGGATAGCTCGTTTAAGATTAATATGGGTATTTTATACCATTTTTTGAGGAAGTAATCCGTTTGCGTGATATCGAACTTTAAAGTGGTACTTTTTGTTGAAATCAAGTGTCTCTCTCCCCTTACCCTTGTCAGCTAAACGGTTGCTACTAACTAGGTATGAAAAAAAAAACATGGCAGTGGTATGTATAATAAATTTAAAAAGAAAACTATACCTAACAGCAAAGTAGACAGTTTTGGTTAAGAAGTAATAGCCGAACTTAATCAATGTCTCTGAAAAAGCAAACTTTTGTACAATCCATTGATTACTTACATAAACTTGTTGAACTTGTTCCTTGTGTCAAACACATACTTACTTAAATACATAAAAGTTTGACATTTTAAGTCCGCATAATGTAAACGGCTACTCTCTACCCTACATGCGCGTGGCCCGAAACGCACTTGGCTGGTTTTTAACCGAGTTCAAAAAAGGAGGAAGTTCTCATTTCGACTTTTTTAAGCTTGTTACCTCAGAACTTTCGATTGGGTGAACCGATTTTCATGATTCTTTTTTTATTTGAAAGCTGGTGCTTCCCGTGTGGACCCATATTAATTTGGTCCAGTTCTGACAACGGCATCAATGAGAAAACCATGTAAGTTTTAAATTTACATTAAGTATGTGCACGATAAATGGACGAATAACAACAAGTCGGTTTTTATTTGTAAAAATTATTTATTACTATCGACTCAACCATCGATCTTTTTTTTCATTATTTATATGTATATTAAATGAACGCTCTACAAGGTATGTCCCAGTGTTCTGCAAAGGCACTGGATGACGGGATTAATAAACCCCGAGTCCGAGCGGATTTATTATATAAATTAATTTTAAATTGATATATTATATAAATTAATAAAACTAACATAAGCTAACTTTATAAACTAACATAAGCTATAATTAACCTAATTACTAACGACTCGATGGACCTCCGTTGTCTGATTAAATAAATTATTATTATTATGTACTTGAAATATTTCCCTAATTTTCTCTCTGCATGCGTACATATTGTATAGGCACGTCCTAAAATAATTCCAAAGACCACCCAACCTCATTGGAATTAAAATTCAATAACATACCGCCTCGAACTTAATAGATATTCCATTTTAATTAGGGACTGGTATCGTAATAGTTTCAATAAAAACATGAGAAAAAAAGATAACCCTAGTTTCAACCGGTCCGAGATACATCTTAGAAGCTACTTGCAATCATAATTATATATCTATAGGTAATGTTTTACTAATTACTCATGTGATAATATGGTTAAAAGAATAACTTGCTTGTCTTTTGTAAAGTACCTATTGCTGTATAGATATAGAACCTCAATAAGGTAAGCAGATTTTTACCCTTAGCTTGGCAAGAAATAGAGAATGTCCCTAATTCTAGCCTCGGTGACGCTGAATAGTCATACTCATACTGGCCAAGAAAAAAATACAAAAAGACGGTCAAAGAGTGCGGGAAACCGAGAGGACGTTGCCAAGTTAAAGGTTGGCATAACTGACAGCATAATTATATCTCACCATACTTCGTCGTTCGTTCGTCGTTCGTTCGTCGTTCTTTAATCAAATTGCTACAAGAAAAACAGTGTTACGAGATAAAGATGTTCCTCTTAGATAAGTTTTTTTTAAATGTACCTTTTATTTTATAAAATGTTGCTACACCCTACCAGGGTCCTTGTACACAAGGTTGCAAATAAATATTATTATTATCTCTGTATTTATTTTCGTTCTTAAGCTAGGTTTTTTACAATAACTTTATAAAAGTAACATATATAAACATACATACAAAATATAAAAGCATTATAAAAAACCTAACCTAGGGTGCCACCGGCAGCGAGGCAGGGCCTAAGCTACCGGTGGTTAGGGCGACAGAGAAAGAAACCTCCGGACTATCCGCGCCGTGTCCAGGAGTACCGCCTTCTGTATCTGACCCTTGACCCAGCCATCTAACGAGAGTCTCTTGAGATGTTGGTTGAGACTCTTCGCTATTAGACCGTTCGTTCGCGGAGACGACTATCGGGACAATGGTCGTTGAATCAACATCCCACATGGCGGTTACCTCGTCTGCCAGGTCTAGGTACTTGCTGGATTTGTCCTTCTCAGCCTTCACGAGGTTCTCGTCATGGGGGATGGTGATGTCAACGAGTATTGCCTGGCGCTTAAATCGATCTGTCAGCACGATATCAGGCTTGTTGGCTACAATAGTCCTGTCCGTGATGATAGATCGATCCCAATAGAGCGTTGCACGACCATTATTATTATTATATTTTTATTATTATTTGAAAATGTTCCAGAACCGAGTTTCGTTGAAATCCCTAACAGGTATGACCAATTCACGTATTCACACACTATAATAAAATGGCTACCTACTCCATTTTATCATTTTCCTAGAAAAATCCAGTGATTTGATCACATTACTGTGTCGGTTTAATACCTAACGAGCTCATTCCGTCAACTCACTGACGTGGTTTAGGGATTTTGTCAAATCACTAAACTAGTCTAGTGAAATGAATGACAAATCGAGTTGACATTTTTAGGCGGTTTTATCATTTCTCTAAAGCGACTCAGGGATTTGATAAAATTACTGGATTTTTCTAAAGAAATTATGAAATAGAGTAGCAATTTTAAAATCCTGCGTGATTTGATCGTATCCCTTGTGGATTTGATCAAATCTCCGTTTGGATCATATCCTTGCGGCATATATATTAGTTACATTCCTTGTATTTAATTAAGTCTGTTTTGTTTATCTCATAAACGAGCAATTCTTGTGTATTTATCAGTGAAAAATATTACTTATAATTACAGTACTTAATGTCAAAGTGTTTTATTGAATTATTGTATCGGATTTTGTTTCAGAGTTCAATATTTTTAGTTTAAATATTTCACAAACATTTATAATAAACAGCATTTAAACTAAAAAAACGTTAGTTTTCATGAAAGTTTATGAATAAGGTTTAGGCTTTTTCCTAATACACTAAAGGATGATTCACAGTAGACCGTTCCGTGTCCGGGCCGGCCCGTTTTCTTCTAGAGAAATACGCCGGCCGTTGCGTTTGCTGTCATAGAAAACGGGCCGGCCCGGACACGGAACGGTCTACTGTGAATCATCCTTAAAACCTTACGAAGAAACATTGTTACTGCCGAGTGCCTTAACAAACATCACATTACCAAGAACAGAGCTCCCCCAATGTTTACAAGAATATTATTTATTAGTTGTTTTTCTGAAACTTACCTTCCGTATCCTGCCATTAGGGTAGTTAGGGGAAAAATAGCACAAAGTTACTCATACCGGTAACTAGTAGAATAACATCCTAATAACTCTTCGAATACAAAGTAACCTAACTCCCTTCTAATTTACAAACGAAACTATACTTTAATCCCTAAAAATATGGCGCCTAATCCTCTAAATAGTAATCTGTCTTTGTTCTTAAAGTAGGAAGTTCGCAACTACGTTGTGATGCGTACGGTGGAATAGGTTTGTATGAGCTAAGCGCTTTTGTTGGACTTCAGAGGCATCTTTAACATCAAAAGGTAAACTTTGCTGTGCATATTCGTACTAGGTATCAAATACTCGATACGATACCTGTTATTTGCCCTTCAGTGCGTTGCGAAATCGGTTTACGTTGTCAATGTGAAAGTACTATTCAATTTATTTTGTTATGTATTTCGATGACATTGTAAATTTAAGAGTGCGCAGTACGTACGGTTCTTCATACAAACGTATTTATGCACTCATTTTAAAACGCCAGACTAGAATAACATGAAACTTTGTATACACAATGGGACCCGGCATATCTAGGTCGGACCATAGTTTCTGTTGCTTGAAATTATAATGGAGAAAAAATACAGCGATTTTTAAGGTTTTCATACAAGCCGTAAAAAACTCTAAAGCCGCTGTATTTTTTTCTTTTACAATTTCTACCAAAAGAAACTATGGTACGATCTAGATATGCCGGATCCCATTGTGTATACAAATTTTCATGTTATTCTAGCATGTCTTTTTAAAATGAAAGGGTAAATACGTTTGTATGGAGAACCGAGCCAGACCGAGCATACTGCGCCCTCTTAATAAAGCTATTTTATTTTAATTAAACCAAGAGAGGGTACAAAATATGAAATAGGATTTAAGCAATTAAGTACGTACATAAAACAATGAACACTTAATTCATCACTTAATGGTCACGTACGGTACGGTTTCAGAGGAATTTCCTCCCTCGGACGCTTCGGTCTTGGAATGAGCTCCCTGCCGAGATTTTAATTGGCAGGTAGGTACTACTACTTTTTACGGAAGCGACTGGCATCTGACCTTCCAACCCAAGGGGAAACTAGACCTTATTGGGATTAGGCTTGTCAAATGAGAGGGCAACTTGACTGTTAGAAGTTCTCAAGCCGGCGGTGGCCTTGACTTAACGACTGCTGTTACAGACCACCGTTACCGAAGCAGTTGGGCTTAACGTGCCTTCCAAAGTACGGGAGCGCTCAGTTACTAACCACTCAAAGCGATCACCCATCCAAGAGTTGACCTTGGCTGACGTCGCTTAACCTCGCAGACCGCACGCGATACGCAGGCGCCGCCGGGCCCGCGCTCTATTAAAAAAAGTATGTATACAGAAATGTTTTCTCTGCTAATACTTACTATTGCCATCCTAGCGTATGATACTCGCAAAAATACTTGTTCCTAAGCTTAAACTGTACATTATTTTGTATAAACAACGTAAATTAGAGATCAAAAGGACGACTTAAGCCCGGCGGCGTGCCACCTGCCCACGATGATGTTGATGGTGAAAGAATAAAGGGAAGTGTGGATAACTGAAGGGGAAAACAACAATTAAGATGCAAAGGATGTCATGTTTAGAAAGGGATAATTATTAAGGAAGGCTTAGGTAAACTCGAAATTTTGTGGGCACTTTTCAGGAGCTTGATTCGAGATGACAAAATTGAGCTTCTCAGCATGCTATAGGGATATCGCAGCTTCCGCGTGACTTGAAGGTTTCGTCCTCAAAATTAACATAAGAGACACTCGTACTATCGCGTAGCGCGTGCCATTTTACACTATTTTGAAATACATATTTTTTTTTGTAAGGTTGATTTATCTACCAGCTCTTGGCTACTCGGACCCGTTCAGACGACAACTTTGGCTTAGTTGGTAGTGACCCAGCATATGAAGCCGGAGTCCCAGGTTTTTTTTTATGATAGACTCACCAGCGATTGGCCTTAGTCTCACCTGATGGAGAGCGATGCAAGGCCTAAGATGTTGCTCACTGATTCAGTAATAGCCTATTCACTCTTGTCTTGAAGTTACTCAGATTGTATGTATCAGGAAATACAGACGGCGGCAGTAAATTCCAGTCCTTAGCTGTTCGCATTAAGAAAGAAGAAGCAAATCGCTTCGTGCGAATAAAAGGTAGGCTGACAACGTAAGGATGCAACCGCTTACCGCGTCTGGACGTCCGGTGATGGAATGGGGAGGGCGGAACTAAGTCATGTAATTCCTGTGCACACTCTCCAAAATGTATCCGATAGAACACAGACAGACAAGCGACTCGACGACGGTGTTCCAAGCTCTGTAACTTAGATTCAACTGCTGGATCATCCTCGAAAAGCCTACGAGCACGGCGCTCTATCGAATCCAAGGCCGCTAACTGATACTTGGCGGAACCGTCCCTAAGATGGCAGCAGTACTCCATGCACGACCGAACCTGCGCTTGGTACAAGGATAGAAGCTGTTTCTGTGTAAAATACCGCCTCACCTTATACAGGACACCAAGTTTTTTAGCTGCAGTTTTAGCCTTGGATTCGATAGTGGACCCAAAGTTCAAGTTGGAGCTGAGACTCAAACCAAGGAGCTCAAGGTGATCAGTCAGTGGTAGGGATACATTCTGGAAAGTAGGAGTCAAGGTGAAAGCACTCCGTTTCGCAGTGAAAAGGCACGCCTGAGTTTTGGTGGTGTTGAACGCGACCAAATTGGTTTCACCCCAATCGGATACGGCTCTCAAGGTCGCATTTGTCCACTCCACCATATTTTCCCTGAGGGATTGAATCTCGGGTTCGAATCCCGGTGAGGGCATTTATTTGTGTGGTGAGCACGAATGTTTGTTCCTGGGTCTCGCATGTTTTCTATGTATTTAAGTATTTATTTATCTATATAAATATCATCATCATCATCATGTCAGCCGAAAGACGTCCACTGCTGGACATAGGCCTCCCCCAAAGACTTCCACAATGACCGGTCCTGCGCCACCCGCATCCAGCGGACACCCGCGACCTTCACCAGGTCATCAGTCCACCGTGTGGGGGGGCCTGCCCACGCTACGTCTTCCGGTACGTGGTCGCCACTCGAGAACCTTTCCGCCCCAACGGCCATCGGTTCTACGTGCTATGTGCCCCGCCCACTGCCACTTAAGTTTAGCGATTCGGAGGGCTATATCGGTCACTTTGGTTCTGCTACGGATGGCCTCATTCCTGATACGATCACGCAGAGAAACTCCCAACATAGCTCTCTCCATTGCCCTTTGGGTGACTTTGAGCCTTCTTATGAGGCCCATAGTAAGCGACCACGTTTCAGTGCCATACGTATGTCATCACTGGCAACACACACTGGTCAAAGACTTTTGTCTTGAGACACTGCGGAATATTGGACGAAAAGATGTGCCATAGCTTCCCGAACGCTGCCCAGCCGAGTCGGATTCGACGATTAACCTCTTTCTCGAAGTTGGACCTACCTAACTGGACAGTCTGTCCTAGGTATACGTAATCGTCTACAACTTCGAGCGTAAAGTGTCCGATTGTTAAGGGAGTTGGTGCGACATGGACATTTGACATGATCTTCGTCTTGTCCATGTTCATCCTTAGACCAACTCGCTCGGAGGCTTTACTGAGGTCATTGAGCATTGTACTTAAATCCTCCATGGTCTCAGCCAAGACTACTATATCGTCAGCAAACCGAAGGTGAGTGAGGTAGTCGCCGTTTATGTTGATGCCTAGCCTTCTCCAGTCCAGAGTCTTGAAAACATCCTCCAGCGCAGCGGAGAACAGTTTAGGAGAAATAACATCTCCTTGCCTGACTCCCCGCTGCAACGGAATAGGCTTTGAGTTCCGGTCCTGGAGTCGGACTGACATAGTGGCGTTCTTGTACAAACTTTTCAGCACTTCGATATACCGGTAGTCCACTTGGCACCGCTGGAGAGATTGTAGTACAGCCCAGGTTTCGATCAAATCGAAGGCTTTCTCGTAGTCCACGAACGCTAAACAGAGGGGCAGGTTATACTCCTCAGTCTTCTGTATAACCTGACGGAGCGTATGGATGTGGTCTACGGTGCTAAAGCCTCTTCGGAAACCGGCTTGTTCGGGAGGCTGGTAGTCATCTAGCCTGCGTGCGAGACGGTTCGTAATGACTCTTGAAAACAGCTTATAGACATGGCTCAGAAGCTATATAAATATAAGTATTGTATATTGTCGTCTAATACCCGCATAGTTTGGGACTAAATCGATTTGTGTAAGATTGTCCCTAAATATTTATTTATTATTATTAATGAAACAGAAGCTAGCGTAGTAAGCTGGACCTACTTTTTACAATATGGTCATTTTAGTGTTTTGCGGTTTTAGTAAATAAAAGCTTTTGTTAAATTAAGTGGATTGGTCAAAACAAAAACCCAATGAACATACCTACTTTCTTTATTCGTTAGATACATACATGTATTTAAAAACTATGCTTAACCCCGCATGCAACCGAAGTAACCGAGCAACCATAACAATCAAGCTCAGGCACGAAATTCTTCACTAGTTCCTTTTTACAACGCCTTAGAGAGGCGTACAGCGACATCTACTTCAGAAGAGTTAGGCTTCTTTTAACGGAACCACGACACCAACATTTCACATCGAGGAATCGCTTTCCCTGTAATTCGAAATTTAAAATTTACGTAAGCAGACAATACCAAACCACACAAGCAGTAATACAAAACCAGTTAATTATTTTCGGTTGTATAAACAACTCGCTACACTGGCCATAAGTAGATTTAACAGTAAACAAACAACAACATAATGTATTCTGATTCACGGGCAGGTGGCACAATAACGTTTAACGAACCGCCACGTGTAACCTTCACCATAGATCCTATGAATCACTAGCATGAAATGTCTGTTAATAGACGGTGTTTCTTGCCTTTGATCGATCACAAATACCAACCTTATTGCTTAGTAAACAAGAGATCATAATAACACCACTACTCGCTCTGTGGGTTTCTGGTGGTAAGTAAGGTCGCCAGAGCTCCCGAGGATGCATTGTGTTGAGTGAGTGACATGTATATGTTTCTAGCTGTTAATGGGTACGTGGTGTTGTGTTCCTGGTGGTGAGTAAGGTCGCCAGAGCTCCCGAAAATGCGCTGTGTTGACCTGTAAATGTGTCTAGCTGTTAACACAAACGAATCCTCAAGACAGTGGGTCGGCAAGACACTTGTAATTGTTCTGGATTTGCAAGCGTCCATAGGCTACGGTGTCTGCTTACCATCGGACTGGCGAAATCTTGTTTGTCGTCGTAGTATACAAAATGGGTAGTTGTCATATGTTGGATAGGAATAAACGCGGGCCTAATATATTGCCTTGCGGGAAACCAATTTTTTTTTGGGAATAAAAATAGAAAGCTTAGATAGCTCAAGGTGGCACTGAAATTAATTTTCATGCGCTCTGCATGCCCCTTTTGAGAATATAGGCGTGCATTTATCTATGTATGTAAATAGAAAGCTTATTGCGTAGCTAATATACTAATCTTCAACATAAATGTCCGTGTACAAGTCACGAAGCACTTCAGACTCCAGACGGCTTGATAACGCGTGTCTGACTGATAACCTGATAAGAGATAAGGGTGGCGTGTGGCCACCAGACTGCGTTATCACTAGACTTGAATAACATAATACCTATATGTGCGACACAATATGCCGTTGTGTCTATAAATACACAGAAACACAAAATCACGTCTGTTTTACCAAAATGGATAGGATTTTTTTATACAACAACGGTGGAAAACAAGCTTGCGGCCTGCCGGAATGTAAGCAGACGTCGCTTATGGACTTTTGCGACTCCGGAAGAATCATAAGCCCCTCCCTTGCCGACCCATTAATAACTTGAGCATTCGGTGTGTTAACATCTAGAGACATATGCAGGTCACTCTCGACATATTTTGGATTGTGCAGCGGCTGTGGCAGTCGTGGCCTACCTACTGCGTGCGCTATGCGAGGCTAAGTAAGGGATGATTCACAGTAGACCGTTTCGTGTCCGGGCCGGCCCATTTTCTATGACAGAAAACGCAACGGCCGGCGTATTTCTCTAGAAGAAAACGGGCCGGCCCGGACACGGAACGGCCTACTGTGAATCATCCTTAATGTGGGCCTAGTTCAGTAATTGGATGGGTGACCGCTTTGAGTGGTTACTAACTGAGCGCCCCCGTGCTATGGACGGCACGTTACGCCATTGATCCCGGGTGCTGTCTATGACAGCAGTCGTTAAGTCAAGTTAGAGGCCTTCGGGCAGCTTGAGAACTTCTAACAGTCAAGTTGCCCACTCCTTGACAGGGGGGTCGAAGTTGCACTACGTACGTGGGAAGTGGGTACTTTACCATTACCCAACACGTCACCCCTGGGTGGTGCTAAAAGTGCTACCAACTGGCAACAGTACTGTCTTTTCGAAGATATCACGGTTCTAAAAATAAAATGCCATACGTTAAATAAAAACTCTCGATACAGAAAATCCTTGGGAGCTCTGGCGACCTTACTCACCACCAGGAACACAACACCACATACCTACCTAAGGGGCAAGTAGTGATGCTATTATGGCTGCGGTCTTCTGTAAGGTGGAGGTACTTCCCCAGTTGGGCTGCTCCAAATATGAGCGAGATGACGTTCCGTTGTGTGCTACCTCTCTGTAAAGTATTTTTAAATTTTTTAAACGTATTAAATAAGTATTAGAAGACAATCTTACACAAATCGAACTACATAGTACCATAGTAAGCTAAATAAGGTTTGTGTTATGGGTACTAAACAATTGTATATTTAATAGATTTATACTTTAATACACAGAAAACATCCAAGTCCCAGGAACAAATATTAGTAAGTACTCATCACACAAACAAATGCCGTAACCCGGGACCTCCAGCTTCGTAGGCATGGTACCCACTAGGCGAAACAGGCCGACACAGTTATTTAATATTTACACACATAAACATATAATCACGCCTGTTTTACCAAAATGGGTTGGTGGAGGACGTGAAATTTAATTTCAGTACCACTATTAGCAAATTGTAGGTTTAAGGATGGAGAAAATGTGATATTGCAGTGAAAGGTTGCTAGCCCGACGTCCACAACACACTCCTACCCGGTTCTCATAGTCGACTTTTACGACACTCATGATAGGAAGAAAGGGGATAATAGGTAGATGTAGGTGAATATTTAATAGAGAAGTGACTTTATGTATATTTTTATTTACCATCTAGATGTCTAAGCCACGTGTAAATAGAGTAAATAATGCGCTGCACAGTACGCTTCAGTAGATAATACACAAGGCCACACGTGTATTATGCAATGCGCACACGCCGATGCCAGTCCAGTACCGAAAGGACTTAACAACCTATGGAGCTGATACATTGTTACCTCCCTTTTTCGATCAGTAGGTTGCGGTAGCCATCGAGACGACTTGTTAGCATATAATCACAGTAAATATATTAGCTAGAGCATATCATCAAGAGTCACTTAGGACCTGTTTAGATCTACTAGTTGATTCACGTGTCAGACTTTCGCAAGGCAGATCAAACTGCCACCTCGCCGAGTTTCTTACGCCGGTTCTTCTCGTGGCAGAGGTTTATTTTTCCGAACCGGTGGTAGTTTATTGACGCTCATAAGTGCATGTAATATGCCTAATTTGAAGAATAAATAACTTTTACTTTTTTGTAACTTTTATTTCACATTTTTTTCTTTTGTAAATACTGTCACAAATACGTGTATATTTTTTTCTATTGTATCTACGCGTGTATTTGTGAGTGCGTCAAATCGGATATTTTGTTTTACTGCTTCAGGCTATATCTCTTGTGATATAATATACAATGTACCTACTAAATAATCAATAGTACCAGTAATTGAGATGATGAAATTATTGAACGTGATTGGTAAGAGGGTTTTTGCGATTTAGACCTTCGACGGATGATTAATAACTTTGATGGTAGTTAAAGCAATAGTTTATTCGATATTTAAGTGCGAGTTATATTATACTACTTAATTAACATTGTGTTTACAAAGTCGAGCACCTCATAAGCTAAGCAATCAAAAGTCTTTATTCAATCTCATCAATATTTAGGGGCTGTTTTGAAGGGCGAGTCGAGGCAGCACTCTGGTCACTCTTATTCCCAGCCAGCCTGACTTTCTGACACAAATTAGTAGCAATCCCTTTTAATTAGTTGACGCGATTTGTGGTGAATATATGGTCTCTCTTAAGTCTAAAATCGTTGTCACCCTCTAAAATGAATGAAAGGAAACTCTCGTGCCGTAGAAGATAGGCAACTTATTCTATTTCTCATTCTCCTCTATCTACATATTTTGCATTTTTTTAAATGAAAACACTATTTTTCTAATTCTACGGATGTAATCCGCCTGTCTAGCTAACTTATACCTTTTTGTATATTATGTTATGACGATGGCATCGAAAAATACGGCCGGCATGGTGGCAAGCTAATACCGTAGTCTATCGACTCTTGTGACTCCAGAACAATCACAACCGCAGAACAGGCAATAGCAAAAGTAAGTTGACACTTTTTCATTTTAAGCCATTGTAATAAGGTGAAAAAGTGTGACTGTCTATACCCTTTTCTATTGACAGCTTGAGAGTTGAGGCACATGCTGGCCCTTCAACCTCAACACAGCGCGTCCTCTGGAGCTCTGCCTTACCGCCAGCTCATAATATAGGCATAGGTAGTTAGTTACAAGTTACTAAGCTAAAGCCTCAGGGAGAGTCAATTCTCGGGCCGTTCGAAATGATCTCTTTAGACATATCTTGAAAAAAAATTGTGGATATCAATCGAAAACTAATTTGTGTATTCTCGAAATCTCTCTCCCGTGATATACTCCCAGTGTTCGAGACACAACGAATGGTGGTAGCGAATAGCGATCGAGATGATTTTATCAATAGTTTTTTGACATTTGATCGGCCAGTAGCCAGTGGTGTTAAATATTGACAACTTAAATAGTTGATCGCAAGCTTACAGCATCACAAAATAAACATATTAACGAAAAATATGTCGATTTATTTAAATGATTTAATGGCCAACGTTGCGTACGTCGCGGAAGTATTGACGGAAAATATTGACAGATTGCAAATATTGGAAGTAGCCTTTAGGTCAAACTGTCAAGTCAAAACAGTTTTTGTGTGCTCTATTTCACGTAAGTATGTCCATAAACGGGCAGATACTTTTCAATTATCTATTACCTACATTACGTGTTGTATAATAACACTTTTTTTATAAAAGAGATTTAATTACTTAATGTAAAATGATTCGTTATTTGACACTTGATTTACACAATCGAAAAAAACGGAACGCGTATGTGCCCGTACCCCAGAATAAGAAATTTTGCTGTGATCGACATTTTGGTGAGATTTTTCAACAGACATTGCGTCAATCGAGATTATCTCGAACGGCCCGAGAATTGGCCTCCAGGAACACAACACCACATGTCTCTACAGGACAAGTAGTGGTTGTTATTCTGAATCACTAAACTGGGGCGTTGTTCACAAACCGACTGGTCCTCATCTCTCACCTTTTTTAACCGACTTCAAAAAAGGAGGAGGTTCTCTTTTCGTCGGAATATTTTATATTTTTTTATTTTTTTACCGACTTTAATAGAAGGAAGGAGGTACTCATTTCGTCTGCAAGTTTGCTTGTTATTTTTTTTATGTATGTATGTTCCCCGATAACTCTTGACCACGTTGGCCGATTTTGATAATTCTTTATTTGTTTCAAAGCAGGTACCCCGACATTGGTCCCATATAAAGTCGGTGAAGGTCTGATGATTGGATCTAGGAGGAATCGAGGTAACTCCTCGAATTTGATAAGCACGCATATGCCGATTTCGGTATTTTCTGTAGGTAACCAAGCATTGGCTCACGGAAACCACCAATTGTGGCATAGCAAGTACAAAATTGAATTCGTTTTTTTTGGTATAAATTATTTTTATCTATGTTCACCGATTACTGAGAGTCTAGTGGACCGATTTCAAAAATTCTTTTTTTGTTTGAAAGGGTGTGTTTTCTAGTTGGTCCCATTGTCACCAAGTCTGGATCTGATGACAGGATCTTGGAAAAATCGAAGGAACTCCTCAAATTATATACCAAGAGGATGGAGTAAGGCAAAGTTTAAGTCGGTGTTTTTTTGTTAAAAAATTACTTGTATATGGAAACTGTCAAAATTTGATAAATGCCATTTGACAGTTTCCATATAAAAACGGGTGTGGTGTGAGATGAAGGGGAGGACGAGTCTGCTTTTGAATAAGAGGGCTGAAGTAATGAATTACTTTGTGTAAAACATACTATATCATTATCGAGACTATTATATTTATGACACTAGCAAAGATCAAGGGTTATGTTTACGAAGATCTATCGCATTCGCGTTGCGGCCATGCATGACTGACACGGGTCGTCACGCACTCTAGGAGGTCAGGGGTCCAATTCTCGGTGCGATCGAGATGCATGTCTATCGTGACATTGTATAGAATGGTAGTGTCACTTGTATGGAATCTCGAATAGAGATCATCTCGATCGAACCCGAGAATTGGCCCCCATATGTGTTACACTGTTTACAGCGATGCGACATAAAACTACACTTAAGAATAACGGTAGCGCCAGATGGTCTTTTCTGAAACGCTAAGATTCGCAATGAGCCGGAAAACAATTAGAAAAAATGACAGAATTTTTATTTCTTGCAAAACGTTAAATACTATGTTAAGAAAACTTGCAATAATGCGGTTCAAATTTTTTTTTTACTACTATTAAATCATAAGTGATAATTATGTTCGCTCCGGGTATGTCCTTAAACTACGACCAAGACCACCGGGGGATGGGCAGCAGCATTCCTGGAGTGCGGTGGAGATACTGCGATCGCCAACCCGCATGCCAAGCGTGGCGATTATGGCATTTACCCCCCGTGAATATGGGGGAGGCCAATGTCCAGCAGTGGACGTTCTTTGGCTGATATGGTGATGGTGGTGGTGGATATGTTCGCGGTTCTTTCAAAAAAAGATTGGCAATTCATTTATCTAAAATCTGAATGTTTCATATGCTCTCATCTATGATATGACGCCTGGAACCAGCAGTGTGACGTATATATTGAATTCAGTGTGTTTTTATTGAATTCCGTTAATTGCGAGGGCACAATCCTCAGATGAAATAAAGTAATCTTCTCTAAGACCACCAGCATCCCAATTCGTACCATTTCGAAGATATTCAAGAAATTATTTTCGTTAAATAACACCCCTAGTATAGTATAAAAGATCCTTAACAATTAAACAATGTTGACGTGCGTGTCATACGAATTTCGAATTGTCGTACTTGTCATTAACATTTGCTGAACTCCACGTTAACTCATAAGACCGGTTTTCATTCATGGTGATATAATTATAGTCTATAGGCAAATTTACAAAAAGTCGTCTCCTTCACGATTTTCGTCGACATCTCTTCTATATACCTAAAACTGGTATGGATGTGTTCCTTGTTGTCTCTAAAACACGAATCTACCTGTATTAGTTCATGGAGGGGGGAACACACATAGCTGTGACGTCATAAAGATGGCGGCCGACCGACGTTGATTTATGTTAAAATCTCGGGTTCTATTTTATTAATCATTTTGTATGAAAATGAAAAGAAATTTTTTTTTCTCGACTTTTAAAAACTAAATATGCGAGTTCGTTTCTATGGCTATATACGGCTATATGCTATAAGGAACAGAAATCAATAATAAAACCCTCTATAGGCCCCGCATGCGGAGTGGAAGAGATTTTCAAGACGCATGCCATATATGGGCACATATTAGGAATGCTTGTTGGATGCGGGAAACCGTTTTCACTGGTCGATAGCGCCCGCATTTGGGGTGCTAACGCAGGCCATAGGGCCCGCATGCGGGGAGCCGTTTTCATTGGTCTTTAAACTGGTGGATGCTCCTCGCAGGCGCTATAGTGACTAAAAGTGCATTTTGATCGACAGTGATCGTCTCCCCGCACGCGGGCGCTATGGCATGCGTTTTATAAATCCCCCGTACCCCGAATGCGGCCGCTAACGACCAGCCGGATTACATTTCATTAGTCTTTTATCGACCGATCGATGTATCGATAGACTTAACGAATAATGAAATTGCGCCTCAGCGGGTACGTTTAATACGGCATTCCCATACAAATTTTTCCCATTTCGATTGCTCTTACACGCACTGATGTGACGTTGCCAATATTCCTATTCCCAGCATAATGCCGTACAAGAAACTCTTGATTGTTATGGCAGAATACTGTACAGAAATGTTTGAGCGAACTGTTTGTCAGGCTAAGTAACAAAAAACTAAAAAAAAAAACTGAGAAGAATCTGTAGAGTTAAAACATGACCACTCCTGTCTGAGTAAGTATATAGCTGCTTGTAATGTACAACTGTTTAAAAACAGTTTTACTGCGCATTTTATTACTTTCTGACATCTATTTTGCACGTTGTGTATGTAATAGTTGAGTTACTTAGATGATATCAATTGGCGTTCTGTGGCGTCACAGGGATTCGTACTCATCAGTATAAAACTTCCTTTCACGATACCCAAGTAGTTCCAACGAAACAATCGTGCCAGAAGGTACGATCTTACACACAAACAAACAAACACATGAATCTAGTCGGCGAGTGCAGTTTGCTTGAATAAACATTAAGACCGGTCATGTAAACAATTGACTCACTTGTTCGCCGCTAATTATATAACAGAGTAGGTATATTCGTGTTTATAGCTTCGTTTAGAACTGGAATGGAAGTGGTATTAACTTAAGTGGGTAACTATTGAAAGAATGATTAGGAACAGCTTGTAAATTGCATACAATTGGCATGTTGACTCGGTTGGTCGGACATGCTTTCTCATCGCCTTAAGCTCGGAATAAGACTCGACCATGTGGCTATTAATTATCGTACTAAATGATTGATAAGTTCATGTCTGTTAATGTGAAATTTTGTCCGTCTATGTCAAATGTCAGAATGATAAAGGGCAGTATTAAACAGTTAAATACGCTCCATCAGTACTGTAGAGAATGTATTGGCTATGTGCACGTCAGAAACGTCAAACGTCAAAGGTCCCGAGACAATGTCAAAACTCAGAGGTGTCAAATAATGACACATGAATATTATATTTACTTTAGTAAACGAGAAAGACCCCGTATTGGAAATTTTACTGAAATAAATAAGAGAATAAATAAATACATACAAACGAAACGAATCGTAGGAAACCGTTAAGAAATCAATAGAAAACGTGAAAGTAAATTTGACAGTGGTCCCCGGTAAGTACACATTTCTGCCATGGTGTGCGCTACGATCGCCTAGCTTACCCCCACCACCTACTTCGCACATAGCCAATAGATTAAGGCCAAACCGTCTGTAATCGTAAGCGGTGTTTGTTAAAATCTGACTGTATGTATGGAAAGTTTGACATGTTTCTATGCAATGATAGCTGCCGGCGCCATATTTCACGTTGATCGGTCTGTTATCGTAAGCTGGTGCAACCGAACCTAAGCCCATACAAATAATAGAACAGCTTAGTTTCTACTAGGTAAGTTATTTAACATTTAAATTTAAAATGGAGGTAAGATCGCTGTCGCAATAAGAAACAATGTACAACAGTAATAGAGGTCACTATATGGATATCTTATAAAGCAAATTATTGCAATAAATTGTAATTAAAAATAAGAACTCAATCGACGCATACACACAAAATATACAAAAGGTATGTATGTGTGTGTTGTGTATACCTCGATACGACATTACTTGACCTTATTAGTATGAGCCGTTTCTGCTGACGCGATTTTTTGACTGTCATTATGTTGTGCCCGAATTGCTCTTTCTCTAAAAGGCCCGTACTATCCTGTTGTTTGTCCGTCTATCTGTTACAATTTATATTTATATGATTAATATGTCACGTGATATTTTGTATTCAGGGCGTCCCACGGCTATGCCACACGGAGGGAAAGTACCTTGAATATTCTAGAATAACATTTTACTGAAAGAAGACATTATTTTAATTTAAAAAACAATTTAAACTGCATTCATAGATTTTTAAATCATTACATGGTTGAAAAGGGAATCGAACCCGCTACACGAGAAAAAAAAAATCCCTGTACCTTTACCATCCCGATCTAAAGGCTTCATCATAAGGATTATTTTTTGCTAAATAACATAGTGTCGGAAATAAAAGGAAGACCATGAATTTTAACATTTTTAATTCAAAATAAATCAATTTAATTTATCAAATGCTCAAAATGAGTCCCATTCTGTTAAGTCGCACTCTTTTGATTATTTCGCTCCCTGCCGATTTTTTGGTCATGTTGTGGTGGATATTTATAATAATACGTCTTCTTGTAGCTCGTGGACATTTTCATACTAGTTCTTGTAAACTATTTTTTTACATAACCCCATTTATAAAAATCTATCGGGGTTAGATCTGGGGATCTTGGTGGCCATCTTATTTGTCCATTTGTCCCGATCCAGGAAAGTAAATTATAATAGGAATATGATGCGTACTTCTCAAATGGGTACTAATTCATTAGTAATAGGCACTTTAAAACGATAATGTCAGTTGTTTATGTCCTTACGGCAATGTCAGCTTTTCATTTTTCTGAATAAAATTTCTCATCAAATGTTAAAATTCATGGTCTTCCTTTTATTTCTGACACTATGATATGTTATTTAGCTATGATATGATATTTAGCAAATTTATCCTCATGATGAAGCCTTTCGATTCGCTTGATAAAGCTACAGGGTTTTTTTTTTCTTGTGTAGCTGGTTCGATTCCCGGTTCAAACTATGTAATTATTTAAAAATCTATGAAAGCAGTTTAAATTGTTTTTTAAATTAAAATAATGTTTTCTTTCAGTAAAATGTTCCATCTACAATATTCAAGTTACTTTCCCTCCATGTGGCATAACCGTGGGACGCCCTGTATAATAGATGTGCTGCCAGTGCTGCTCCTAGGTAGGATAATGTACAAAGTTACATACATACATACAGGAAAGGGTTATTTACAAGCAATATACAATATAGAAATACGCCGACGAATACGATAATACGGGGTAATGCTGCCAGTGTTATTGGCACGTTTGGACCGGGTGAGTATCGGAGTGGGGTGTGAGTTGATTAGTTTTTTCTTTAGTGTGTAGTTTACGAAACCTGTTGTAGATTTATAATTTGTGCAATGCATGCGTATTTTAACGAGGCATGTTGCTGATGCTGTTCTGGAAGACGAAGCCTGTGTTGTGGATAAGGTATTCAATTTGTCAATAAAATACTACCAAAGCTGTCACAGACGAAAGTCTTTGACCAGTGTGTGTTGCCAGTGATGACATATGGTACTGAAACGTGGTCGCTTACTATGGGCCTCATAAGAAGGCTCAAAGTCACCCAAAGAGCAATGGAGAGGGCTATGCTGGGAGTTTCTCTGCGTGATCGCATCAGAAATGAGGCCATCCGCAGCAGAACCAAAGTGACCGATATAGCCCTTCGAATCGCTAAACTTAAGTGGCAGTGGGCGGGGCACATAGCACGCAGAACCGATGGCCGTTGGGGCGGGAAGGTTCTCGAGTGGCGACCACGTACCGGAAGGCGTAGCGTGGGCAGGCCCCCCACACGGTGGACTGATGACCTGGTAAGGGTCGCGGGTGTCCGCTGGATACGGGTGGCGCAGGACCGGTCATTGTGGAAGTCTTTGGGGGAGGCCTATGTCCAGCAGTGGACGTCATTCGGCTGAAATGATGATGATGATGATGAAAGCTGTCATCCAACTGCGCAAATTTCCCAAACGAAAAAAAACACCGATGAATCAATTGAATTGAATGAATAATATAGAAATACACAATACACAAATATACAGTAGATAGGAGGCACAAACAGAATCGACAATCGAGAGATCCCTCAGGGACCGAAGCCCATAGAGATTTGTTTGGAAGTTATATTTATGACACTGATTTTAGAAACTTAGATCGTGCGTTGCAGAGCATGTCAGATTATTCAGATGACAGGCGTGACGCCACATGATTCATTATACATGTTAGCATGTTACCTACCATAACAAAATTAGCTTTAATTACAATCAGCATGAAAATTAAAACACCATCGTAGGTACCTTTAAAAATAAACTAGAGGTTATAAAAATAAGTATTTTATTTACTTGAGGTAAACCGTATAGGACTATCGTACGGGACGTATTTTTTTGATGATAATGATGATGTGTCAATAACTGGCGTATTTTGTTACATAATCTATTTGACGGCGACTCTATTTGCACCTATTTATAAAACGTTTAATATGCCACAAGCACAACAATGATAAACTTAACACTATGACGTCACGAACAAGATTTATAAATGCAAGCAATAACTCATACATTCTAGAACAGACACAGTCTTTATCTATTTGCAATAAGATCTACAAAATGGTCATTTGTGGGTGTAAACAGAGTTAATTGATGGCACGTTGATGCACTGATAGCCGTTGTCGATTATTATTATTGTATATCGTTTGAGTTACAATAATAAATAATACATACATACATATAATCACGCCTGTTTCCCAGAGGGGTAGGCAGAGATCACGGATTTCCACTTGCTACGATCCTGATGTACAACTTTCGCTTCATGAACTCTCATAACATTCTTCATATCATGCATGCGCGCCGATTTAAGGTACTCTTGACCTGGCCTTTCTGCAGAATGTCTCGGATTTGGTCGGAGTACGTTCGCCGAGGTCTTCCCCTTCCAACTTTTCCATCCACTCTTCCTTCATACACTCGTTTTTTCAATCTTCTTTCATCCATCCTCTCTACATGTCCAAGCCATCTGAGCATACCTTTCTCAATTTTCGTCACTATATCTTCATTCACTCCACACCTCCGTATTTTATCGGTGTTTCTCACTCTATCTCTCAAAGTAACGCCACACATACTTCTCAGCGCTCTCATTTCCACTGCATTCACTCGACTCTGATGTTTCTTCTGCCACACCCAACTTTCGCTACCATACATTAGTGTCGGCACCAACAATCCTCTATGCGCAGCCAGCCGCGCCTTTTCTGACAAATATTAGGGGACAATTTTTTATACAAATCGAACTAGTCCAAAGTAAGCTCAATAAGGCTTGTGTTATGGGTAGACAACGATATATTTAATAGATTTATACTTAAATACATAGAAAACATCCAAGTCTCAGGAACAAATGTTTCTGCTCACCACAGAAACAAATGCCCTTACTGGGATTCGAACCCGGGACCTCTTGCCTTGGAGGCAGTGACACTACCAACTAGGCTAACCAGGCCGACTAATAACTTATATAATAGAATTAAAGAGCTTCGGCGGCCTAGTGGTGTGGTTCAAGCATGCGGCTGCAAGCAGTGCCCGTGGGTTGGAATCCCAGCTCGTATTATTTTTGGGACTTATGTCATCATCATCATCCTAGCGTTATTCCCAGTACAGTTGCATCCTGAAGGATGCCGGGGGTCCGCTACCTAATCCCAAGATTTCGTGTAGGCACTAGTTTTTACGGAAGCGATTGCCATCTGACCTGCCAACCCAAGAGGGAAACTAGACCTTATTGGGATTAGGCTTGTCAAGTGAGTGGGCAAGAAGTTCTCAAGCCGCCGCAAGGTTTCTAACTTGGCTTTATGACTGCTATCATAGACAGCAGCCGGGATCAACGGCTTAACGTTTTTGGGACTTATGTACGGAATATAATTTGATATGTGGCGTCAATCATCTATCAAATTGCGTTCCACGAGAGCGTTACAATCGCTCCGATTACCGTGACCCATTATTATCGGAGTTTCTGTTGAATTCAGTGGCATGTTGAAGGCTTCCCGGGCTATTTACGAAGTGACTTCAAACGTCATCAAACTGAACAGAAAATTCGCCAAACATGGGTCAGTAATGAGAGCACTTAAAACGCTCATTGAATGACCGCCTGACGTATTCCGCATTGTACTATCGAAGTTTTAAAAATCAGTTACTTAAATATAACTAAGCTCATCTTTAACAACACCCATTGGACTTCAGCCCCGGAGAGATCTCTTTATTGTCGGCTCTTCCAGTCTTCCTGTGTAATCAACTAATGATATCTATTGTCTAGATAATAATTTGAAGATACACCTTGCCACGCCAATGTCGATCCTTGGACATTATGCTACTACAGCTATTTACAAAAAAAACAATACGTTTATTTGTGACAGACACGATAATACAACACAATACACATCATTGCACATCTCTGAAAGAAAAAAAAGGGCCGTGCCACGAAATGGACTCGACGTCCACCACAGCCACCATCTTCTGTAGCGCATCAGGGTTGTTTGCTGAAGCGCGCATAGATTGATTTAATACGACGATGCACATCGCTGGTGCGCCGGGTGCGGGCCAGCCCCAACCCCATCCTACTTTTGATAGCTGGGAGGTTCGACTGCCGATATTTGAGGCATTGTGAGGACATGCATGTTTCTAGAAGTTACTAAAGTTAAAAGTTACTTTGTTACATTTGTTTTGTTGTGTGTGTTGTGTTGTTGTTTTGTGTTTGTTGTAATGTTGGTGTATTGTTGTTGTTTGTTGTTGTATTGTTTGTCTTTGTTGTTGTTTGTGTTTGTTTGTTGTAGTTCGTTAGAAGTTACTTTGTTTAACCTACTTAAGTGCTTCTAGAAAAATGACCCTATTAAAACTATTTTTTAAATTTTCTTAAAATAGATATTATAACATAGCTTTAAGTAAATACTAACCAAATGTATGAGTCTGTAAATATACTCGGAATAATTATTTATTATTATTAACTTTTCGATGAAGTGTCATTAATTTATTTATGTGGGAGAATAATTTAATATTTTCTTTCTTCCCTCATTTTACCTGTATTCATAAATTACTGATGAAGACTGCCATCCACCTGTTTCTCAGATTTTGTGACCTTTAGTACACTTTACCGCGTTCTTCAGGAAAGCGGGCCCCAGTTTAGAAATATACATTGAATGAATGAATGAATGAAGCATGTATTCGAAATACAGACACAACAACATTAACATACACTACAAAATATGGAAACAAAGGTTACACAATGCTGCAAGTGTTTCAGAATAGGATAACACCCAGCATGTGTCGCAGCACAAAGTGTTACGACGCCGATTTTCATTGTACCCATTGACACGAAAATACAACCACGAAACAACACAAAACAAAAATTACACCAAGCGAGATACAGCAGAATATGCAGTGTGCGTTGAATTATTGCGAAAATCACAATAACAAAATATAGGTAGGTGATAAAACTGATAAATAATGATATAAATACTTAATAAACAAATAAATACTTGATAAACAACGACGACCTGTTTAGCTTAGTTGGTAGTGACTCTGCCTCCGAAGCTAGAGGTCCCGGGTTCGAATCCCGGCCGGCATTTATTTGTGCATTTTTCATGGATATTTGTTCTTGGGTCTTGGATGTTTTCTATGTATTTAAGTATGTATTTATCTATATAAGTATTTATATCGTCGTCTAGTACCCATAGTACAAGCTATGCTTAGTTTGGGACTAGGTCGATTTGTGTAAGATTGTCCCCCAATATATTTATTTATATTTATATATATTTACAAATAAAAAGGTCTCAAGCATTGGGATAAACAGATACAGATTGACATAGGCCATCTAGGTGGAAGTCGTTTGTTTCTTTAGCAGGTGCAGTTTTAGTTTGTTTGATAGCTAGAAACTGCTACGGAACGCTCTTGTTGTTTCTTATCCTGACCCTTTTTTAGCAAACGTCGTCCCGGCCCAAATTAACTTCCCCAAAGTATTTTAACAAAAACAACACGGAAGTGGTGAAGTTCCTCCGGGAGATAAAATTTTCCTTTTAATTATTCAGAGGATACCTGCGGAGTGGAAAGTTGGTAAACACGGCCCAGCGCTGGGCCTGGGGACTTTAAAAGGGAAGAATTTAATTTTCACTTGTCTTGTTTGTAAAGATTCCTGTTTTCTCTAGGGAAAGAAACCTATGTTGCAATCATTAACAAAGGATTCGAATCGGTGGATTTTTCGGTATGTTATAGACCACGATACGTGTGTGTGTATCGTGGTCTATAACACACACACACACACACATCACACGATAATTTGCTCTTCTAAGTACATTTCTTTAGAATACTTTTATTTGTATGACACAGGTGATCCAAGAAGGTCTTAATAATTATAATAATAGAACTCTGTGCTTTGCCTATTGGCGTACAAAATTTAAATTGCCTTAACAAGCCTAACACTAATTAAGTAATAATGGACAATAAATTAATTTAACGCTGCTAACGAAAATTACAAATTAAAGGGAAAAATTGAAAAATTTAATGCTCCGAGCAGGATTCGAACCTGCGACATCTGGCATACGCGGCCAGTCGCTCTAGCCTCTGAGCTATCGGAACAACCAAGCACGTCCACAAAATCCTTCAATAGTTCCCTCTTACAACGCCTTAGGGAGGCGTACAGCGATTTTTTTCCCTTTAATTTTGACTGGACAATAGAATTGTAAACAATTCATCATCATCATCATCATGTCAGCCGAAAGACGTCCACTGCTGGACATAGGCCTCACCCAAAGACTTCCACAATGACCGGTCCTGCGCCACCCGCATCCAGCGGACACCCGCGACCTTCACCAGGTCATCAGTCCACCGTGTGGGGGGCCTGCCCACGCTACGCCTTCCGGTACGTGGTCGCCACTCGAGAACCTTTCCGCCCCAACGGCCATCGGTTCTACGTGCTATGTGCCCCGCCCACTGCCACTTAAGTTTAGCGATTCGGGTAAACAATTATGAAATACAAATATAATTATGAAACATTCAAATAATTTCAGTTGACCTACAAATTAAATAATCATGACATTAAGAATATAATATTAGGTCTATAGGGGTCTAAAAAGAAAGAAATAATAATTAATAATTCAAAGCTACATACCTATAACACAATTAAATCAAAATAACTACATTAAATAATTTACAATTCCTCTAAATGTCAGAAAAATAATCATTTGTCGAGTAATATGTTTTATTAAACAGATACATTTTTAAGTCTTTCTTAAATTCGTCAAAGTTTTTAATTTTTATACGGTCTGGGATTTTATTAAATATTTTGGAAGCCATTCCCAGTATACTTTTAGCTAATAAGGCCGCTAATAAGTTATTACTCATCATAGTCATCATTTACAAGTAAACTTAGCTGTGTATAGTTTTAGCAACCTGTTAGCAGGTAGAGGGGGGGGGGGGACACCTAACTCAAACAAAAAATTGCAATTTAAAAATACATATCACGCAAACGGATACGTTAATCAAAAAAATATCAATGAAAGTTTTTTAATTAACAGGCTCATTATTATTGGTAAACGGGACTTAATCGCGTACAACTGAAAATTATTCACCTGATGAGGTGCGCCCGACGTTTCGAATGTATCACAACATCCGTGGTCACGAGCTGACTGGCTTGAGCGGGTATCAACATCTTCTAGCCGCACGGGTTTTCCGTACTACCCGCACTTGGTCTTTATTATTCACATGTACACAAGGGTTGTCACTCGCCCGACACACAACACTAACAACATCCGTTAATGTAATGGACGACGTATTTTGACCTAATAACTGGATTCCACGAAGATGTCTTAAAACCCTCATCCCGGTTGAAATTACGATGTTTCTTTGATTTCAACGGCGTCAAGTACTTTTCTAATGTAAAAATGACGTTCTGTAGAAAGGACTTTCGGTTTATGAAGCTCAATCCAGTCGTTTGGTCCTGATTCTAGTAAATGCTCGGATATATAATAATGAGTAAAAATCGTGCATCAATATAATTAACAAGGTATCTAGGTACCCAACAGTCCCAACACGGTGGGTTTTGCAAGAAAAAGAAATGGCATGCCCACTTTACATGGAGTTAAATTTTTTTTCCTACGTTTTCTGTGCATAATTACGGCATTCCAGTAGTAACTGTTACTGAGCTATGCTGCGGTCAGACGGACGAAACTATAAGGGTTCCTTGTTTACTACGGAACCCTAAGAAGGGTAGGCAGAATACATGAAATATTTTTTCAGTGTCACTTTAATTTTAAGATGGAGTAAGTGTTATATCGCTGTGATAGGTTGCCAGTCCTCGTCCACAACACACATCATCGCTATTCTCATAGTCTACTGTATTAATCGCCGATTTTTTTAAATTAAGTCTGCCTGTCCTAATAATCAGAATCATCTAAATTAAAACAACAAACAAGCTTCCAAACGTCCTCACACATTACCTCTTATCACTGAAATGTGTTTTAAATTAATATTAATTAGGTCATACATGGCAATTGATAATGATTAAATTAACAATTTGTAAGCGCATTTTCGCTATTCGTGGTTACACGGAAGCGACCTCCACTCGCAAAATGTTGTTTACTTCGTTAACACAAACAAAAAAGAACCTTATTATGACCGATCAAGTTCGAAAATAGGTCAGGATACGTACTTTAAGATACAAGGCAAGGAAAATTGAGCGTTATTAGCAGCGTTTAAAATTGGAATTTGTTTTTTTATTCCACGATCCCTCGTTCTCAACTGCCAGCACGTGTATAGTAAACCAAGATAGTTTTGCAGTTGTTTATCTGTAATTTAGACCTTATTACTGGTCTGTAAGGGTATTGTTTATACAGGATGAGTAAAGCCAAGGCCGGCAGTTATCAGTCGAATAAAACAGATGTCGTTGGTGTAGGGTAACCTATTTACAAGTGGTTCATTGCATAAGTGTTGTATAAAAAGTGTTGTATGAACAAGGAAGGCGTTATCGGAGTAGATAATAGGCTTATTGTTCGGGGCTAAAAATAGGGAATTAGGATGTTTTCGTTTGACCGATAAATATTGAAATAAGTACTTATAATATAGTGTCCCACAACTTTGCCAAATAAAGGGAAAGTACCTTAAATACTGTATATTGATTTAAACTTGCACGATTTTTACACATTATTCGGCCTGTATAGCCTAGTTGGTAGTGTCACTGCCTCCGAAGCTAGAGGTCCCGGGTCCGAATCCCAGTAAGGGCATTAATTGCTGTGGTGAGCAGAGACTTGGATGTTTCCTATGTATATTTAAGTATATATCTATTAAATACAGGGTGTTTGGTAACAGGATGCAAAGACTTTCAGCGATGAAAGAGGAGGTCATTTAGATACTCGTATTTTAGACACAACTTGCTTCAATACAAAGTCTCTTAGTTTCCGAGATGTGCACCATTTTTTTTTTGAAAATTATATGTTTTCCACTACCATAATTTGGAAAATGTTTAGATTTTTTTTAATTTTCCCTTTTTTCTGGCTTATTGTAATTTTTCAGTAGCTGTAGGAACTAAGGAAGTTTTTAAAATCAATTGAATTGGGCCTAACGATTTACTGCCTGTATTCATATGGTATTCAGATGCGAATTTCTCTCCATACATTTTCATAGTAGGAACGAAAAAAATTAACCCGTTATTTTCGAAGTTCTTGTGGTTACTTTCGAAGGAGCGCTCGTGGCCCAGCGGCGCTCGCGTACCGCGTGCGGTTAAGCAATATCGGGCGAGGTCAGTCCTTGGATGGGTGACCGCTTTGAGTGGTTACTATCTGACCGCTCCCGTGCTTTGGAAGGCACGTTAAGCCGTTGATCCCGGTTGCTGTCTATGATAGCAGTCGTTAAGCGAAGTTAGAGGCCTCCGGGCGGCTTGAGAACTTTACTCTACTATACTTCTTCCATCGGACATCCAGACGTACGGCTGGCTACCATCCTTACCTGGTCGAAATTCCTCTAATTCGAACCAAGCGCTTTGCATCTTCTTTTATAATGCGCACTTCTAAGGTTTGGAATTCTCTGCCGGCGTCTGTATTTCCGAGTTCATATAACCTGGACCTTTTTAAGGCACGAGTGAATAGGCATCTTCTGGGTGAGCTCGCTTCATCGTCGGCCTCATCTTTGCCCCCTGGCTAGATGCTGGTCAAGAGCAATCCCATTTTTAATAAAAAAAAAACTTCTAACAGGCAAGTTGCCCACTCACTTGACAAGCCTAATCCCAATAAGGTCTAGTTTCCCCCTGGGGTTGGAAGGTGAGATGGCAGTCGCTTCCGTAAAAATTGGTGCCTACACCAATTCTTGGGATTAGGTAGCGGACCCCAGGCATCCTTTAGGATGCAACTGTACTGGGAATAACGCTAGGAGGATGGAGGATGGATGGATATTCGAAGTTCTTGTAGCTCCTAAGATCCTAATCGCTTAGCATAATTTTGGAGTAATTAGGATTTTAAAAATTTTATTTCTTTTTCTGTTTCTATGAAAATTTATACGTATAGTATCTACCCGGAGATGACAATTAGAGCTAAGGGGTGCTTACGTAACGTTCTCGAGCGTGCGTAAAGTTGATCTAAATTGCAAAAAAAACCGGCCAAGTGCGAGTCGGACTCGCGCACCGAGGGATCCGTATTTTTTTTTAATTATTATTATATGATGTAACTAAAGATGTAGTTATCGCAATTTTTCCTTTATCTGTGGTATAAAAAAATATTGGGGGACAATATTACACAAATCGACCTAGTCCCAAACTAAGCAAAGCTTGTAATATGGGTACTAGACGACGATATACATACTTATAGACATAAATACATAGGTGCATGTAATATGCCTAATTTGAAGAATAAACTACTTTTTACTTTTTTTACCGAAAATTTTCGACACTCGAAAGGGAATAAAAACCTACAGGGTACTTCCCATGAACTCAGAATCTTGAAATTTGGTATGAAGCAACGTCAAAGTCGGCCTGTTTAGCCTAGTTGGTAGTGATATTGCCTCCAAAGCTAGAGGTCCCGGGTTCGAATCCCAGCCAGGGCAATTATTTGTGCATTTAGCACGGATATTTGTTCTTGGGTCTTGGATGTATACATAGAAAACATCCAAGACCCAAGAACAAATATCCGTGCTAAATGCACAAATAATTGCCCTGGCTGGGATTCGAACCCGGGACCTCTAGCTTCGGAGGCAATATCACTACCAACTAGGCTAAACAGGCCGACTTTGACGTTGCTTCATACCAAATTTCAAGATTCTGAGTTCATGGGAAGTACCCTGTAGGTTTTTATTCCCTTTCGAGTGTCGAAAATTTTCGGCATAAACGGCTGTATCTTTTGATTGCGTTGGCTTAGAAGTTAGACAGACAGTAGACCTGAGTATTTGATATAAATTCCAGCTTGATACCTCCACGCGTTCCTGAGAAAAAGGGTCTTGACAGTCTCAGACGGACGGACGGACGGACAACAAAGTGATCCTATAAGGGTTCCGTTTTTTCCTTTCGAGGTACAGAACCCAAAAAATGACAGTTACATATACATAACGCAAGTTCGACACGTTACATAACATTATATCCGTGATATTTGTCAGAAAAACACCTTTTCATATGACATTTATTTTGTTTTTAATCCCAAACGTGGAACCCAAAATAGGGGTGTTATAAGTTAAATATGTGTACTTATCTGTGTAAATGTATCTGTGGAATCGTAGGCTCATAAACGGTCGAACCGATTTAAATGCGATTTTTTATTTGGAAGCATGTTTTCCAGCGATGATACTTAGACATGTTTAATCAAAATCCGTTGAGCCGTTTTTGAGATATTGAAGTTTGAAATGAAAATGTCGGGGATTTATCATCTTTTTTTAACTTATCAGTTAGGTACAGATAATTATTGGCCTGACTATTATTATTCTGTTAACATCTTATTGAAGTATCACAATAAAGTGTAAGTAGGTATATTATAAAATACTATTATACATATAATTAAAATGATTAAAATACTTGTACTGTTTAAGCCTGAATTAATTGTCTCGGAACCTAGTATTTTCTTGTACAAGTTTGATAAAATTATTATTGCATGTTAGCTGTAAGATTAACATTGCTGTGCCCTGACAGGGTTCATGTCTTCGATTATAATGTACCTATATAAGACCTTATGTATACAACATGATGCAATGAATAAATGAATGAATGAATGACATGTACATGACTTATACAATTGAATAAATAAATAAATAAATAATACATAATGGCTATGTTGGGCTATGTTCCCCAAAAAAAAACTATAGCAACAGTTTCACTATGGGAATGGGATCGACAGACTACTACGATTTTTTTTATACCACGTCGGTGGCAAACAAGCGTACGGCCCGCCTGATGGTAAGCGGTCACCGCAGCCTATGGACGCCTGCAACTCCAGGGGTGTCACATGCGCGTTGCCGACCCTTTAAAAATTTATACACTCCTATACGATCTAAGGGTTTTATACTTACAAACGACCTAGATCGTTCGATTGATGGCCTGTTTAGCCTAGTTGGTAGTGACACTGCCTCCGAAGCTAGAGGTCCCGGGTTCGAATCCCGGCCAGGGCATTATTAAATTTTGTGCATTTAGCACCGATATTTTGTCCTTGGGTCTTGGATGTTTTCTATGTATTTCAGTATGTATTTACCTATATAAGTATCTATATCGTCGTCTAGTACCCATAGTACAAGCTTTGATTAGTTTGGGACTAGGTCAATTTGTGTAAGATTCTCCCCCAATATTTATTTTATTTAGATACTATGGTATTATATAAATATACATGTATCTGTCTCTTAAAATTGGATTGACAGGTATATAAAGTGTAACTATTAATAATACATGTACTTCTTAGCATAACAACGTAATCTCTAATCTCTGGTACTATCACATAAATCGGTTTGCTCATAGCCATACCTTTGAGTTGTTTTCGCATGGAATATTTTCGCGAAATGAATCACGAGCTACTTATACCAAAACCTATACATAGACCAGAACCATAAAATATTGAACGGAACACGATAAGCATCCTTCCTGTAATCCTACGTGTGAAAGCAGGACCACACGAGTGCTGATGATGGTGAATGATAAATTTTACGATTGACAGTTGTAACGAATATAAATTAGTCTTGGTTCTCCGATTTCAACAATAGCCTAGTTATTACTCGTCAAACTTATTTTCCACAGATATATTAGAAACCATATCTTCAGAGCTAAAGAACACATCTTCAGAGCCAAGATATGTAAAAGCGTCAGGAAACGATTTGTTAAGACCTACATCTAGAGCATAGCGCTCTACGGAAGCGAGACGTGGACATTGACTCGGCGAGATAGAGAAAGATTAGGTGCCTTCGAAATGTGGTGCTGGCGGCGAATGGAAGCCATAAGCTGGACAGAAAGGAAAACAAATGAAGAGGTTTTGGATTTGGTAGGAGAGAAGAGACTGCTTTTGAAGATGATTGAGAACAGAAGAGGAAATATGTTGGGGCACCTGATACGACATGACAATTACATAAAAACCATAATCTAAGGAAAGTTATAGGGGAGCAGAGGCAGGGGAAGACCGAGATCAAGCCAAAGAGAAGGTCAATGTAATGTCGTATCAGAAGCTCAAAGCATTGGCAGAGAACCGAACAGAATGGCGATCACTCCACCGACAAGAGGTACACTCTTAAATATATGATGATGATATTGTAAACCGTTTGTGCCGATGTTGGCTCCTTAATCTCAAAAACTACTGGACGGAGTTTGACGAGATTTTCCAGTAATGTTAGCTTCATCATATCAGCCGAGGGTCTTCTGATGGGCGTAGGCCTCCCCCAAAGAGTGTCACAATGACCGGTCCTACGCCACCCGTGATCCATAACTTAAATAAATAAATGTTGGGGGACATCTTACGCAAATCGACCTAGTCCCAAACTAAGCAAAGCTTGCACTATG
Organism: Notocelia uddmanniana; assembly: GCA_905163555.1. Lineage (NCBI taxonomy): Eukaryota > Metazoa > Arthropoda > Insecta > Lepidoptera > Tortricidae > Notocelia > Notocelia uddmanniana. Next base: position 1,151,818 of record LR991066.1, on the reverse strand, counting down.
TACATATATATAAGTATGTATATACATATGTAAATACATACTTATATATATGTAAATACATACTTGTATGTACAGCGTATAAATTTGATACGGGCGTATACTTTTTCCACCTATAGTATCAATTAATACGACTCATATTGGATAATAATTTTGATAAACCTTCAAAAAAGCTGTACGCGTTTTAGTTGCTGGTAGTCTACGGAATTTTTAAGGTATCTGTTTAGTAGGTATTCGTTATTATATAAGTACCTATATCTATTTATCTATAATTATGTGTTTGTGTATGTCTATGTAATAGTTAAAATAATTATTTATGTAACTAGGTATATGACATATGTATATATTTTGAATAAACATTTCGTATTCATGCTTACCAAATTTGTTCTCTGGTATTTTATAGTTGCACCGCCTACATTCTTTCTGTTTTGGCTAAAGGTTGACTGGTAGAGAATGCCTCATGGCATTAAGTCCGCCTTTTGTACCTTAAGATTTCTTATTGTGCAATAAATAAATAGTATTATTAATTAGGTGTTACGTTTTTTTTTTTAAATCCAACCGAGCACTCCGAGTTGCAATGTACGCTGTCCAACATATTTTGACACAGTGTACTTTATTTGTTATAACTTTTAGAAACTATATTTTTCCCATGATGTTTTTCGTTTGATAGGAACAATCAGGACTTAGCAACTTGACTTAATTAATGAAGCAAAATAATTTAAATACTGACATGAAGCATCGCTACAATAATTATCATGGATACAATACATTGCGTGCTCAATTATTATGCATGAAAAAAAAATCCTAATTACCTGAAGAAATTAATGCAAATAGAAAATAATAATGTAGAAATTAAATTAATGTATGAAGAAATTAATGAAATTAATGTATGTATGTATAACACTTTATTGCACAAAAAAACAATAACAATCGAAACAAAATAACAAAATGTAAAAGTACAAAGGCGAACTTATCCCTATAAGGGATCTCTTCCAGCTAACCTTCGAGAAAATGAGAAAAATAAATGTAGTACACAAAGGCGACAAACTAATTTTGCACAAACACGGACATTTAAGAAAGCAATGACAGATTATGAATACACGTAAAACTAATAAGCTTGTTTACACTATAACATAACTATTCATGTAAATATATACTTAAATATATATATATATAATACACACATATATACGTTTTATACATAAATGCAGGATAAATAATAAATAAACATTAGTATTCAATATGTCCATGGTCAGAATTCCGAAAGCCACAATAGTTTCGCCCGTATAAAATTCACACACTGTAAAGATAAGATGTTTTCTATGTATACTTAAATACATAGAAAACATCCAAGACCATAAAAGAGCGAACCTATTTCGTGCTTGTATCCAGTGTAGATACATACTTTAACTGCACTATCATCATTCTCATAACTGACACGTCAATCCAGCCTGAAACTACCCACCACGATAAATTTTACGACAACACCGCGACGAATACGTGTAAGCTTTTAGTACACTTGTAATCATATTTTGATTAAACAACGCCCTCTATTGTAAAATATGGAACTAACATTTCATACTAAGGTCAAAGTTATATTTTTTAAGCAAGTAATTGAATTGGAGTATTGTTAATTTAGAGCCATCTATTATAATTATATTGTACACAGTAAATATAAGATAAAGAACATAAATAAGATAAAATAACTTAAATGACTTGACATCGGTTACCCTATTTCCTGTTGGCGCCTTTTTGCCAGTCTTGAGTGGGGATGACAAACCTTCGAGTAATCGATGTCAAGTCGAGGATTCATTCTGTTGGAAGACTCCGAAGTGTAAACTTGTCTAGAACTAAATAATGTACCAATATTAAAGAACAAAACTAAAGTAAGTTATTTAAATAAACTTCATTATAAAAGTAAAAGAGTTTCACTCATTTATAACCGGCGATCCTGACAATAGTTTTACATACGTAACGACCACGATACGTGACGTTGTACCGAGTACCCTCAGTTTGTCGTTACTCTAGTTTATGACGCTCGTTACGGACACTTGGTGAGTGATTCCAGTGACATGACATGACGCATGTCACGTATTGATAGGGACCGGGTTTATGACGTTTTAATGATCGGGAGGCTAGTTTTGTAAATAGTGGCAATGCTACTCGTGAACTGTAAATTTCTATATCTACTTGAAATACACGACGGGTACATGCGTAATCTGGATTGATTAAAAAAATATCCAAAAAATCTATTATAAGTGAAAGCCGCCGAGACTACCGGTCATTTACAGAAAAGTGTACAATTTTTATCGGCGCTTGGGGTGTTTTTTTTCGGTCTGTTTGGCCTAGTAGGTAGTCACACTGTCTCCGAAGCTAGAGGTCCAAGGTTCGAATTCCGGCCAGGGCATTTATTTGTACATTTAGCACGGATATTTGTTCATAGATCTTGGATGTTTTCTATGTATTTATATATATATATGTATGTTTATCGTCGTTTGGTACCCATAGTACAAGCTTTGCTTAGTTTGGGATTAGGTCGATTTGTGTAAGATTGTGCCCCAATATTTATATTTATTTTTATACGAGTATACGGTCGACACCGGACATGTGACACCCCTGGAGTAGCTGTTTGTCATCTACCACCACCACCATATCAGCCCTAGGACGCCCACTGCCGGACATAGGCCTCCCCCAATTTCATGAGGGTAAATGCCATAATCGCCACGCTTGGCATGCGGGTTGGCGATCGCAGTATCTCCACCGCACTCTAGGAATGCTGCTGCCCATTCCCCGGTGGTCTTGGTCGTAGTTTTAGGACATACCCGGGTCCAACACCTACATGTTAATAAAAACAAGAATACTCATTGCCTTTTTAGACTGATTATGGGGCGATACAATACAAAACCAATTACAATTTATTTTGTTAAGTAACAATTTTTTTAAAATTCAAAAATGTTTATTTCGGACCACTTGATCCATATTTTGTTAGTAGTTACAGTAATAACTTATGCTAAGGGTTAGTATTTATAAAATGAAAGAATTAAAAGCGGCGCGTTGGAGCGGCGACAGGCGCGAGCAGCTGCGCATGCCGCCACACCAGCGGCGAATCCCAGCGGTGGGCTAGCGTACTCAGGATGCTGTTTGAGCTGCCGCGGCTGCAGTTGAGGAGCGAGGTAATCCGTTTTCTCATAATAGCGTAAAAGCAGTCTGTCTGAGCATCAGCGAACATAGCCGAAGCACTACAATACCGCGGAAGCCCAAACAGCATCCTGAATGCGTCATTATACTGGACGCGCAGAGCGCTATACGCCCGCTTGGTAAAGCTAGTCCACAGACCGCACGTGTAGAAGGTTTGACAAAATGCTTTAAACAGAGTTAATTTCACCTCTTTACTAGCACGTGCGAATCTGCGGGCCACGCTAAACTCCATGCAAACTTTGTAGCCTCCTCATTCTCTTAGGGACGAGGACGATTCACACCGAACAGGTGGAGTCGGCGCGCACCCCACTAGAGTCAAAGGGATTCGAACCCTCCATACACAAGTTAGATTTCATATTAGAATGGGTTGCGGGCAGCCGGTCGGATGCCGCCGTCTCTGCGACTGCCGTTTGGATACGAAGTCTAGCTTCTTTATGGAGGGTTGGAATTCCTTTAACTCTGCTGGCGTGCGCGCCGACTCCGGCCGTTTGGTGTGAATCGTCTATTAGCATTTTTTTAGCTGTTCGATTTGTGGTTACATTCTTACGGCCCAGCCACGAGCGGCGGCGGGAGCGGCAGCGGTTTTCATAATACCTTGCGTGTAATCCCAACTAACAGCGTGTTTCGCGTCTCGACCGCGCAATGGACAGACAAAACTCTTGCCGCACCGCAAAATGCTAGTTTCCAAAAAATATTAACGATGCTATTCGAACCAGTTTTTAAAGGTGATTAAATATTAGTATGGGACCGACTACGATTAAAGCAAAAGTAAAAGCCGCAAATGAGGGTCAAAGGTTATTGTTCTCGGACAGCAAAAACGCTCCATACTAATTGACAGAATATTATGACGTCACACGAGCCACGTAGTAACGTTGTATGGAAAAACAAGAAAATTGCTATGTTGATCATGAAATACTGCGTTTAAGTACATAGTTGTTGTACTATTTCTTTTTTATTGAATCATGTAAATTCTATTGGTAGCATTTATTTAACTTTTAGATGATAAAAAAAAAACATATCTTTCGTCTCGCTTTTTATTATAATTCTAATTTTATTTTGTAATTTAAATTTTATTGTCTTAATTGGTCTGAAACGTGGTCGCTTACTATGGGCCTCATAAGAAGGCTCAAAGTCACCCAAAGAGCAATGGAGAGAGCTATGTTAGGAGTTTCTCTGCATGATTGCATCAGGAATGAGGCCATCCGCAGCAGAACCAAAGTGACCGATATAGCCCTCCGAATCGCTAAACTTAAGTGGCAGTGGGCGGGGCACATAGCACGTAGAACTGATGGCCGTTGGGCGGAAAGGTTCTCGAGTGGCGACCACGTACCGGAAGGCGTAGCGTGGGCAGGCCCCCCACACGGTGGACCGATGACCTGGTGAAGGTCGCGGGTATCCGCTGGATGCGGGTGGCGCAGGACCGGTCATTGTGGAAGTCTTTGGGGGAGGCCTATGTCCGGCAGTGGACGTCTTTCGGCTGACATGATGATGATGATGATGTCTTAATTGATGGTATACTACGAGTATTTATATAACGGCAATATGTTATAAAGTTTAACACTAGTGTCTCTGTGAGTTGTAGACCTCGCAAAAAAAAACGAAATTTCAAAATTTCCAAAAACTGACTCGACAAAAAAAATCTATATACCTAATTATCGAACCTGCTCACAAAATTTCACGAGAATCCGTTGAGATGCGACCTGTAGAGGAGAATATCCGGACAGACAGACAGACATACGAAAGATTTTTTGTCGAAAGCTGAAACGGAGACGCTTCGCTCGCTCGGTCAATGAGGCTGCTACCCTATTCGCGCGAAGTCGTGTTCTGGCTGTGACGAAAGCTTACCTTCTATCTTAGGGCCTAGCTGAGTTTCTTGCTGGACTCAGCTAGGCTAGGTTTAGTGAACCAGCGATATTACTCCCAGTATACAGGATGATTTCGGGGTCGTGGATCAAGAATAAGTTTTACGACTTGGTATCGGTTCGCCTTTTCAAAAAAGTTGTAGTGACACGAAACAAACGTATTTCTTTTTTAATTTATTTTGATGACAAAAATACTAAATCTCAAAAAAACATGGTTACCTTTCTCTCTTTAACGGATAGTATGGAGAGTTGACAGTGGGGTAGGGTGACCAAGTTGTATGAAAAAGTATTATTTCCCATTTGAATTTGAAGAAAAAGAGAATTATTTGTGTTATAAACCGTCATACCAACTGTGATGTTGTCTACTTTGAATTCTTGACCATGTACAATCATTCCGGATCACGACCCCAAAATCACCTTGTAGAACACAATTACAAATAAGCAGCATCGCTCCTCCTCCTCTTAATAGGTATTATTGTTATTCTTCAATAGAAAAATAAAATTTTATTAGTATTTACATGTGTTTAACTATTTATTTCATACTTAAAAATGTAATGTACCAATCAGTATTAGTCCAATATTGTAGTCCGTTCGATTGTCTTTTATACAACATAAGTTAGCAAGGAAAACCTGTTATTGGCCATACTGTTTAGTTAATTAGCATTTAAGTTATACTTTCTGTATCGCTGTTGGTTTTCTGAATAAATAAATAAATAAATAAATAGAACTTTGATTCCACTTATACCCTAGATTCGGTTGAAAACCGTTCAACCGGGAAATTGGTGGAGCTCAACTCTTACAGAATTCCAGTCTTTAAACCGCCCGCGTGTGTAACGTGTCGTGTCTGAGGTTTCCCCTGGATTTTCCCCAGGCTACTGTCCCACCGCGCACTCCTTATCACTTGAATGGACGGCTAACCACAGTCAGGACCTAAAAAACTTCTATTATCTTAATTCTCGGCTACAGTGGAGAAGCCACCCATAAACTGTCCCAACAAAATGACAATAATCTCCGTTCCACCACTTCGCTAACAGACCCAGCCTGCAAGTCATCCCGACCAAACTCGAGATTAATTAAAATCCGCTCGTGCGTAAACTGAACTTGATTAAAGCTTAATTTTTATCAGGTACTGACCAGAGGGACCGCGACTCATTAAAAGTTGGCTGAAAAAGGGAGTTTACTTTATGAATTTGTTGTTCATTCTACTTTGTTTGTGGCATTGGGTTAAATTGGTAGTCTCTCTGGCGCTTGACTTAAATACAAGGATAACTTGGCAGGGATTTGCTTTATAATATTACATACACACAATCACTATTACACCACGACCGGCATGCCCTAGCCAGCTACGGGCGCGATTTGCGGGCAAGACATCTGGCATTATTATGACGAGTTAGAGAAATTCGAACCTTGTATACAGAAGTTAGATTTTAATTTTAAATGGCAGTAGCAACAGTCACGAACAGTCATCTGCGCGCATCGAACATGTGGAATGTAACTAGTGTGCAGAAGGTTCAAATTTCTTTGAATCTAGTAAGACGCGCGGCGCCTCCGGCCGGCAGTTCAAATTGTTCGGACAGGCCTATCCTTACTTTGGAAATCATTAAATCTAGCCTACTGTGTATAACTCTTCATCTTTAAAGAAAAATAGCTCGTCGCGTGTTATACAGTTTGACTAATCCAAACGATTCAGTGAGGAGACATCAGGGCCGTTATTCGAGTTACAACATTATATATGACGTCGTCTGTATATCATAAGGATATCCCCACTGTATCTTGTCTTTTAAAATCAAAATGATAGAAACGTGAAATAAAGGCGATATTAGGGATGTCCCCTTCTTTCAATTCATACGAGCATGAATGCAGATGTGGGCCTTAAACTAGAATAAAGGAATATTGTCGTTGAATAATAAAGACCAACTCTTATGATATTGATAGGTATAGTAGAATATTATAAATAACCCTGTTAATCATTAAACTCGACCACCGTCTATCAATCATATTAATTGATACACAGTGGTGTTTTGGTCCTAACTATTTTCACCATTCATAGTGACTGAAAGGCAAACATAATAAGCAAAATAGGTTTTGTTAGGGCATGCAATTTCCCGGGAAATCCCGGGAATTCCCGGGATTTTGAATAGAAATCGGTACCGGGACTGCAAACCCTAGGTTTTGTGAACGAATATGAATAAGGTAGTCTCTTAGAGATCGCTCTTGAGCTATACAGGGTGATTCGGGAGACGTGAGCAAGATCAACACTACGGATTCAGTAGATTCTAAGCAACTCCTTCGTGCCACTATTAGTGTAATTAACGTTCATTTATCGTTGGTGTTGAAAACAAAATGTTTTAAATTATTTACGAAATTCATGGTCACTCTACAATCAGAATGCTTAAGTGATACGTTTCAAATTGAATGTCATCTTAGTGTGATTACTTTTGAAATATCGTATCTCACTCAATGTGACAATTTACTTTCTACGTAATTAAAGTGCTGTCATAACAGTTAGAGGTTTAATCTTTATAAACCAGTTGTTGTAGGGTGACCATGATTGTAGATTATTAAACTTTAACTTAACAAAAATTCAAATACAGGAAAAAGGTATGAGTGTTTCACTTAAATACAATGATTCATTGCCATTTACTATGTATGTAGTGTTGATCCTGCTCACGTCTCCTGAATCACCCTGTATAAGATCGCCCGTTATCTGCCATAGTTATGTTTACGTAATGAACTTATTAGACTTGGCTGGCGGCCAAATTACCAAATTATTTATTGAGAAAATCTTTCCTATACATGCTATAGGAAGTATGGCAAATAGGAACTCATTGCAAACTTTGGGGACCAAATCCAAGATTCCACAGTAAACATACCATCTGTTTAAACCATATCAAACCCCTTTTCGCGCCGGCTGTCGAAAATAGCTGATTTAGCCGCTCTGCTTAGAATTTCCACGTCATTTTACCCTTTACGTGCATACAAATCATATATCCCAGAACAAAGGGTCCCGGCGTAAGTCGTTTGTGCTACCAACCAATACCAGAGAGCCCTGGATTGGTATAAACACCTATAAAGATACGACGTTTTCGCTCAGTAGGGTTGCTTTGTCCGGTCCGATCCGTATTCCGGGCAACCTTTTGGATAACGGGCAAGCAAACATTATATTAGCAAAGACACTTGAAGTCCCCGTTTTTGAGATTACGCATAAACCCATTAGTAAAAGGTACGTTTCCTGATCCGGGGCTGAGGTTGAAGTTCCTCTGGCGATTTTAAGGGTCTTTGTATGATGTATTGTTCAAAGTATTTGGGGCAACTCGACATTATTTTCGTAAGGAGCTTAAGTGGGTTTGAATAGGCGTTTTACCTATGGGAGGCTCGTAAAAATTCAAGCTTTTGTCTGCCTTTTCATCTGAGAGTTACGGTACGGCAAGTAGCATTTCTTAACACTAGTAGAAAATCAGCTTCAAGTTAAAGTTCTTTGAGAGCCCATCTCATAATTATAGAAAGAAGGAAAGTACATTTATTAAACGTCACACAGGGAATAAAAAATACAAACAGGTAAAATAAAATAAAATGACGTTAAAAAGGATCCCCACTCAGCATGAAGCCACGGCAAGACTCAGCAAGCTGAGGCGTTTATGATGATGATGGGCTTGTATATGTTCCTGATGATATATGAGGTCATCAGAGCTCCCGTGGGTGCACCGTGTTGAGAGTGAACGAATCTTCTAATCAATACGGGGGCGGCAGCGGGCTTGACTTTTCTCTCACTATACGGAGCTTACAATCACGTAGGCCATATGCCATCGACGTGGTTTTATAAAATTTTTAGTACCGGTCTCAAGCTTGCACCAAAACTAGCGTATTACCATATTTCTATCTGAAAAGTGCAATTAAGGGTTATATCCGGTAATGCTTTCCCGATTATGGCAAAATGCGCTTAATCCAAGAACTTCTTAATTCAGCTCCAAGCACTATGCTTAATAAGTATCTTAATGCAACTGAGAAATCTCCCTTATTTGCCCTTCGCGCGCAGACTTACAATTCGCAGTAGGGACATTTGCTATATCAACTTAAATACAAAAGTAGTCTTAAGCGAAACTACGGCAGCCTCGTGGTTCAAGCACGAGGCTGTAAAGGGTGCAGATGTGGGTGTGAATCTAGGCTCGTTCTAATGTGTTTAAAATAAATAAAGCGTGGACACGAAAAAATCTGGTCATGTATGATATGGTAAATCTGGTCAATTAATGTGGATTTTCAAGCAGCACTTTTTTTTAAATAATTTGTGTTTATCAAACTACATAATAAAAATACAATCATAATATAACGTTAAGTTGTCTGTGACTTTCAGCATTATATATTCCGCCATACCTATATTTTGTTGAACAGCGCCTTCGGACAGTCTGTACCAAGTTTTCCTGTTAATATTTTTATTTTATTTTTAACTGGATATTTCAAATTTTACCTTATTACATCTTCCTTTCACAATGGCTAACATTTTTCTAGTTGACTTCAGATTGACGTAGTTCGTTTTTTTTTATTTTGGTTTATTTCCCTTTTTTACAGAAAAATGCCTCCCATATAAAACAACTTTCAATGCTTGGAGTAGAAAGTCTTCCTGACTGCCTCAAGTAGAAAAGAGTTCAAACAAGTATGTTATTGGAAAGATGAAATTCTAATGAGCTTAAAACAACTCGTAAAAATATAAATATAATTGTAGCTTTGTAGCAGGAAGCGAGTGAAGATTATCAGAAACCGCTGTTCAACAAAATATCGGTACGGTGAAATATATAATTCTGAAAGACACAGAAAACTTAACGTTAGATTATGATTGTATTTTTATTGTGTAGTTCGATATCCACAAATCATTATAAAAAAGCGGTGCCTGAAAATCCACATTAATTTTAAAGATTTACCATATCATGCATGACCAGATTTTTTCGTGTCCACACTTTATTTATTTTAAACACATTAGAACGAGCCTAGATTCACACCCACATCTGCACCCTTTACAGCCTCGTGCTTGAACCACGAGGCTGCCGTAGTTTCGCTTAAGACTACTTTTGTATTTAAGTTGATATAGCAAATGTCCCTACTGCGAATTGTAAGTCTGCGCGCGAAGGGCAAATAAGGGAGATTTCTCAGTTGCATTAAGATACTTATTAAGCATAGTGCTTGGAGCTGAATTAAGAAGTTCTTGGATTAAGCGCATTTTGCCATAATCGGGAAAGCATTACCGGATATAACCCTTAATTGCACTTTTCAGATAGAAATATGGTAATACGCTAGTTTTGGTGCAAGCTTGAGACCGGTACTAAAAATTTTATAAAACCACGTCGATGGCATATGGCCTACGTGATTGTAAGCTCCGTATAGTGAGAGAAAAGTCAAGCCCGCTGCCGCCCCCGTATTGATTAGAAGATTCGTTCACTCTCAACACGGTGCACCCACGGGAGCTCTGATGACCTCATATATCATCAGGAACATATACAAGCCCATCATCATCATAAACGCCTCAGCTTGCTGAGTCTTGCCGTGGCTTCATGCTGAGTGGGGATCCTTTTTAACGTCATTTTATTTTATTTTACCTGTTTGTATTTTTTATTCCCTGTGTGACGTTTAATAAATGTACTTTCCTTCTTTCTATAATTATGAGATGGGCTCTCAAAGAATCGCAGGTATACGGACGGGATCTTAAGCACGTGTTATTTTGCTTGCAATGTTATTGGTCCCATGATCATAAGCTGTAATATTTTTTAAAGTGGTATTCTATAGTGGGATGCGTTTGTGATCACATAGTTCTCGGACTCTTTACTTGTTAAATCGCTGTTTAAGTAACGTTTGTTGTGTTTGTTATCTTTTTTGTTACTATTCGTTGAGATTATTTGCGTTGTTAATTTTTTGTTATTAAAAGTTGGTGTTATTAAAGACATGGAACCGACTCCATCTACCCCAAGTGGCCCACGCCCCTTCAAGGTGTCATCATCATAAACGCCTCAGCTTGCTGAGTCTTGCCGTGGCTTCATGCTGAGTGGGGATCCTTTTTAACGTCATTTTATTTTATTTTACCTGTTTGTATTTTTTATTCCCTGTGTGACGTTTAATAAATGTACTTTCCTTCTTTCTATAATTATGAGATGGGCTCTCAAAGAATCGCAGGTATACGGACGGGATCTTAAGCACGTGTTATTTTGCTTGCAATGTTATTGGTCCCATGATCATAAGCTGTAATATTTTTTAAAGTGGTATTCTATAGTGGGATGCGTTTGTGATCACATAGTTCTCGGACTCTTTACTTGTTAAATCGCTGTTTAAGTAACGTTTGTTGTGTTTGTTATCTTTTTTGTTACTATTCGTTGAGATTATTTGCGTTGTTAATTTTTTGTTATTAAAAGTTGGTGTTATTAAAGACATGGAACCGACTCCATCTACCCCAAGTGGCCCACGCCCCTTCAAGGTGTTTGTGTCACCACGGAAGAAACGGAAAATGTCTCATTTAAGTGAAAATTTGTATAATCCATATAATAAGTGATAATCCAGTAATCGTAGCGTTTTATTTCTTCCGCTTTATATATTTATTAAAATGTCTAGAAATCTTTAAATTGCTAATTGAAAAATTACCTACCTTTCCAATTTTTTTGACGTAAGTAGTTATTTTATTGTGTTTGGTTCTTCACCGTATTGGCTATGTGCACGTCTGAAACGTCAAACGTCAGGGGTCCCGAGACAATGTCAAACTCAGAGATGTCAAATGGTGACACATTAATATTTTATTTATTTTAGTAAACGAGAAAGACCCCTTACTGGAAATTTTACTGAAATAAATAAGAAAATAAATAAATAAATACAAACGAAACGAATCGTAGGAAACCGTTAAGAAACCAATAGAAATCGTGAAAGTAAATTTGACAGATGTCCCAGGAAAGTACACATTTCTGCCATGGTGTGCGCTGCGATCGCCTAGCTTACCCCCACCACCTACTTCGCACATAGCCAATAGGTACCTTAATTACTTAGAATGGCAATGAGAACAATAAAATTCAACGGAAACAAGTAAAATGCCCTCTATAAATGTAATAGATATTATTTTAAATTAATTACACATCCTTGCCATAATTCATTGAACACAGTATAAAAATGTTGTTGACCACTGCACTGGTTGTAGATGCAACGGTCAAGGTCGGTCAGCGAACTACAGCCCGACGCGCTTCGTTTTTGAATGTTCTTATGTGATGTGTAATATGGTCTCAAAAATATTACTTGTATATTATAAGTATAAAATAGAGTATTAGGTAAAATAATGTGTTGCAAAATATAAACACATAACACCGTTTTGTCTTCGTGTAATGTATTAAAATCTAAGCTCAAATAAGTAACGTAACGAACAACGTATTATCTTTAATAATGCAATGGAAGTAACAAAACTCACAGACGGTTTGTGTACAAACATTGATGCGTAGTTTTGCGTGTAGCTTCGTTTCGTTTGATTCCAAATAAGTTATAAGCGCTCTTTTAGTTTTTTACTCGACTGCACCAGAAGGAGGGTTATGTTTTTGGAGAGTATGTATGTATGTATGACGTATGTATGTATAATTGTTGGCACGCTCTGCAGCCTAAACGGCTTAATGGATTTTAGCTTGAAAGGTGTCGTTAGATTAGTATTTACTGTGAGAGTGACACTAGATATATAAAAAAAAATATGGCGGCTTTTTGGCGCCAAATTCTAATTACACTGAAACGCAGTCGGGTTTTAGGATTTAAAATGGAATCCTTATAGATTCGTCATGTCTGTCCGTCCGTCCGTCCGTATGTCACAGCTAGGGCTTGAATAAACGGTATTTTTGGAAACCGGTATTGTGACCTTGTACCAGGAACCGGTATCAGACATGGTACCGGTACTAGCTAAAGTACCAGTATTGCTAAAACCGGTATCCTAAATGATACCGGTACCGTGAGAACCGGTAAATTGATGAAATTTACCGGTTTTTAACAGTTAAAATACCGATACTCGAAAGTGCGAGTGGAGTGAGTGAGAGAGATAGACCTACTGAGGTCACAAACACTCACATCGCGAGTAATGTATGGAGAATGTATGCAATTAACATTAGTGTCCGCTGCTCTAACTTTTTAAATTTGCTTACTAAAGTCAACTGATAAAGGAAATATTACATAGAGCCAACCGCCACGATTTTGTATATATATTTTTAATTTGTTATATAAATTGTTTTTTTTTTTTTTGTTTTTCCGGGGTTTTTTTTGTTCTTGTATTTTTGTAGCATTTTTTGTTTTTTATTGTTTTTCTTTCCGAATTTTTCGAGTATTTATGTATTTAGTTCGTGTCTTTTGATGTTTTTGGACTGTTTAAAAGTTTTGTCGTATTTTTTGGCTTTTTATAAGTTTTTCCTATTTTTTTTGTACTTTTCGTCAGTTTTTTTTGTTTTTTTTTTTATATATATATTTTTTTGGCATTTCTTTTAGTATTTACGTGTTTCTTTTACATTTTTTCAATTCTTTCGTGTTTTTTAAATCGTGCTTGAATTTTGTAGCATTTTTCGTGTTTTTAGTTGTTTTTTTCAATTTTTTGTGATTTTTTTTTAATTTTTACTTGTTATTTTGTAGCGTTTTTCTGTTTTTTGATCTTTTTGGAATGTTAAAAAGTTTTGTTTGTACTTTTCGTCAGCTCTGTTTAGTGTTTGGCTTTGTTTTACGTGTTTTTTTTTTGTATTTTTTGTTCTTTAATATGTTTTTTTAAGTCGTGCTTGTATCAGTTTGTGTGTTTTTGTTGTTTCTTTCGAATTTTTCGTGAATATAGGTATTTTTTTTATTTTTTTGTGTAATTTTGTAGCTTGTTTTTGATGTTTCTGGATTTTTTTATTTTTTTCGTGTTAATGGACTTTATTCAGTTTTTTTGGTTTTTGTTATATGATTTTTGGTACTTTTTGTAGTATTATTGCTTTTAGTTGTTTTTTTTCGATGTTTTTGTGAATTGTGTTTTTTTTTTAAGTTTTTACTTGTTATTTTATAGCGCTTTTGCTGTTTTTTGATGTTTTTGGAATGTTTAAAAGTTTTTTTTATACTTTTCGTCAGTTTTACTTAGTGTTTTGGCTTTGTTTTAGTTTTACGTGTTTTTTGGTATATATCTTTGTTTTTTCTTTGTTTTTTTTAAGTCGTGCTTGTATTTTTGTATCATCTTGTGTGTTTTTTGTTGTTTCTTTCAATTTTTTCGTGAATTTTGGTATTTTTTTAGTTTTTTCGTGTCATTTTGTAGCTTTATGTTTGTGTTTTTTGATATATTTTGACTTTTTAAGTTTTTACTTGTTATTTTATAGCGCTTTTGCTGTTTTTTGATGTTTTTGGAATGTTTAAAAGTTTTTTTATACTTTTCGTCAGTTTTATTTAGTGTTTTGGCTTTGTTTTAGTTTTACGTGTTTTTTGGTATATATCTTTGTTTTTCTTTGTTTTTTTTTTTAAGTCATGCTTGTATTTTTGTATCATTTTGTGTGTTTTTTGTTGTTTCTTTCAAATTTTTCGTGAATTTTGGTATTTTTTTAGTTTTTTCGTGTTATTTTGTAGCTTTATGTTTGTGTTTTTTGATATATTTTGACTTTTTAAAAGTTTTTCGTATATTTTTGTACTTTCGGTTGTTTTTTAAATGATTTTCCATGTTTTTTGGTAATTTTTTAGTTTATACGTGTTTTTGGTACTTTTTTAGTTCTTTCGTGTTTTTTTAAAAGGTGCTTGTATTTTGTAGCATTTTTCGTGTTGTTAGTTGTTTATTACGATTTTTTTGTGGTTTTTTATATTTTTGTTTTTACTTGTTATTTTTTACGGTTTTTCGTGTTTTTTTGATGTTTTTGGACTGTTGAAAAGTTTTTTCGTATATTTTGACTTTTCATAAGTTATTTCCTTTCTTTTTTGTACTTTTCGTCAAGTTTTTTTTTATGTTTTTTTGGTATATCTTATAGTTTGTACGTGTATTTTGGTATTTTTTTTAATTCTTTTGTGTTTTTTTTAAATCGTGCTTGAATTTTGTAGCATTTTTCGTGTTTTTAGTAGTTTTCGTGGATTTTTTTGTGAATATTGGTATTTTTTTAAGTGTTTACGTGTTGTTTTGTAGCGTTTTTTCTGTTTCTTGATGTTATTGTAATGTTTAAAAGTTTTTTTGTACTTTTCGTCAGTTTTGTTTTGTGTTTTGGCTTTGTTTTAGTTTTACGTGTTTTTTTTGTTGTTTGTTTTTTTAAGTCGTGCTTATATTTTTGTATCATTTTGTGTTTTTTGTTATTTCTTACGAATTTTTCGTGAATTGCGGTATTTTTTTAGTTTTTTCGTGTTATTTTGCAGCGTTTTTTGTTTTTTGATGTTTCTGGAATTTTTAAAGCATTATTCGTGTTCTTATGCTTTTATGTTTAATTATTTTTGGTTATTTTCGTGTTTTTTAGACATTTTTTTGTTGCATTTTTCGTGTTTTTATTTGCTATGCTTTGATTTTTTTGGACGTCTTGTATTTTTTATTTTTTTTACATTGCAGTTTTTTATTGTTTTCTTTTTCTAACATGTTTGAGAAAAGTACTGTACAATCCTCGGCCGGAACAGGGATTGCAGGACTCGTTTTATCCGGCCTCGTCTACGACTCGGTAGTTTATCCCAAACTCGTCCAGCAATCCTTACTTCACGGCCTCTGCAGTAATGTACTATTAGGTACCTAAGTTCCGCCGCCGCGCCGCGCATACGCACGAAATGGTAACATCGCATACAAGTGTAGGAACCTTTATAAAGAACCGGTATTTTTCGGTTCTAATACCGGTATTTTTTCTTAACCGGTTCTCTGGAACCGAAACGAAGAAAACCTATAAATACCGGTATGTTACAGGTATTTTCGGTACCGGTTTCAAGCCCTGGTCACAGCCGATTTACTCGGAGACTATGACCACTACAATTATGAAATTGTGTGTGTGAAGGTGTATGTTATGAACCGCTATAGAAATATGATGTGAAATTATAAAAAAGAAATATTAAACGAGGGGGGCACGCCATTCATGTAATAGGGCAGTAATTTTTTTTCCAATGCACATAGGCGTGTAGGGTGTCTAGGGATAGGCCTTCAAAAATGACATAGAGGTTTCTAGAAAACTTTTCCATTTAAGTCAACTGTTTGGTGAGATATTAGCTGTCAAAGTCGTAAAAAGTGTGTCCCCCCTCTAATTTCCAAAATATGAAGTTTAAAATTCTGAAAAAAATCAAGATGATGTACATTAATAAATCCTTTTAACGATTTTTAGTTTGAGCAAGATAGGTTTAACGCTTTTTGAGTTATTCAATGAAAATCTGTCTCGCCAAAACAAAAGAGCGTAAGTGCCGTAAGTTTCCTATGAAGATACGACCTTTTTTACCCGACAGCGCCAGAAGGAGGGTTATGTTTTTCGAGAGTATGTTTGTATGCATAATTGTTTGGCACGCTCAGGGGCCTAAACGGCTCGATGGATTTTAGCTTGAGAGGTGACGTTAGATTCGTATTTACTGTGAGAGTGACACTGGGAATATATATCAAAATGAAAATAAAAACAAAAAGCCGGATTTTTGGCGCCAAATTACAAAGGAGCGCAGTCAGGTTTTTTTAGTTTTTTTAAATAATTAGTCTTGTTTATTAAATGTATTGTATAGTGGTTTTAAATGTAGATTATGAGAGGTGTCGGTAAGGAACCCTTCTTTGTGCATGGTCCGACACGCACTTGGTCGGGTTTTTTTGTTTTTTATTTGATTAGTCTTGTTTCTAATAACGACGACCAGACCTTCTAAACGGATATTGTGATTTGTGTTCTTTATCGTTCGCGACTGTTTATGTGTACGGATTCGGACGAATACAGCACTTACGATGACTTGGCACTGACTTCGGACCCTGGCAGATAAATCTACGCATGACGACGTGGCTTTTGAAGATTATAGAGTCACAATAATAATGTCTTGTTCAGTGGAAAAGATTACGAACACATTATTATAAGTAGCCGGAATTAATCGATTGTAATTAAATATATTCACGTTTTTTAAGGTTTACCCGACCTTTCGGATGTATCACAACACAACATTCTTAATCGAGAGCTGACTGGAATGGGCATAAAATAAAACCCGTGCGGCTAGATGTTGATATCCGCTCACGCGAGTCAGGGGGTCTACTACGAAATTCGAACTTCGTATGGTGCCGTCCCTTTCACTCTCCTGTCATACACTATATGAGTGAAAAAGATGGCACCATACGAAGTTCCGATTTCGTATTTCGGAGTAGACGCCCAGTTCGTAACCAAGCTTGAAGTGACACATCCGAAACGCCGGGTGATTCTCAAAAAGGTAATTACATTTTAATGGTCGCGATTAAGTCTCATTTACGTACTAACGTAAAGGAGTGAAATCTTGCCAGTTTAGTAGTACCTAGTAGCACTTCAGCGAACGATTTCTACTAAGACAAACGAATAAGTCTACGAAAGAAACTGCATTAACACACTACA
Source organism: Notocelia uddmanniana (assembly GCA_905163555.1). NCBI lineage: Eukaryota > Metazoa > Arthropoda > Insecta > Lepidoptera > Tortricidae > Notocelia > Notocelia uddmanniana. The sequence continues at coordinate 1,134,261 of LR991066.1, read as the reverse complement.
AAATACTACTGACATATTGAACGGAGGCACATTCCAATGCCCCAAAATAGGTTTTATTGTAAAGCCAACCGCCTTCCGTAAGTAAAAGTTTTAAACACGTAGTACTACAATTAAATATCGAACTGTAAAGCAAACAGTGACTCAGGAGAGGCGAGCGCTCCCGAGCTTACGCATACAAGTATGGCGAACCCAGTTTCGTAACCAAAAGTTTTAGAACCTAAAAAATACGCCGTCATCAATATATAATGAACTGTAAGGCGACCACTGACCAGTGACTCTGGAGAGGCGAGCGCTCCCGAATTACGCATACAAGTATGGCGAACCCGGTTTCGTATCTAAAAGTTTCAGAACCTAAAAACACGCTGCCGTCAATATATAACCAACTGTAAGGCAACCAGTGACTCAGGAGAGGCGAGCGCTCCCGAGCTTACGCATACAAGTATGGCGAACCCAGTTTCGTAACCAAAAGTTTTAGAACCTAAAAATACGCCGCCATTAATATATAACGAACTGTAAGGCAACCAGTGACTCAGGAGAGGCAAGCGCTCCCGAGCTTACGCATACAAGTATACTCAACCCGGTTTCGTATCAAAAAGTTTCAGAAACTAAAAACACGCTAACGTCAACATATAACGAACTGTAAGGCAACCAGTGACTCAGGAGAGGCGAGCGCTCCCGAGCTTACGCATACAAGTATGGCGTACCCAGTTTCGTAACCAAAAGTTTGAGAACCTAAAAAATACGCCGTCATCAATATATAATGAACTTTATGGGGGCCAGTGACTCAGGAGAGGCGAGCGCTCCCGAGCTTACGAATACAAGTATGGCGAACCCGGTTTCGTAACCAAAAGTTTTAGAACCTAAAAATACGCCGCCATCAATATAATAATGAACTGTAAAGCAATCAGTGACACAGTAGAGGCGAGCGCTCCCGAGCTTACGCATACAAGAATAGCGAACCCAGTTTCGTAACCAAAAGTTTTAGAACCTAAAAATACGCCGCCATTAATATATAACGAACCGTAAGGCAACCAGTGACTCGGGAGAGGCAAGCGCTCCCGAGCTTACGCATACAAGTATACTCAACCCGGTTTCGTATCAAAAAGTTTCAGAAACTAAAAACACGCTAACGTCAACATATAACGAACTGTAAGGCAACCAGTGACTCAGGAGAGGCGAGCGCTCCCGAGCTTACGCATACAAGTATGGCGAACCCAGTTTCGTAACCAAAAGTTTTAGAACCTAAAAAATACGCCGTCATCAATATATAATGAACTGTAAGGCGACCAGTGAGTCAGGAGAGGCGAGCGCTTCCGAGCTTACGAATACAAGTATGGCGAACCCGGTTTCGTAACCAAAAGTTTTAGAACCTAAAAATACGCCGCCATTAATATATAACGAACTGTAAGGCAACCAGTGACTCAGGAAAAACGAGCGCTCCCGAGCTTACGCATACAAGTATGGCAAACCCGGTTGCGTATCAAAAAGTTTCAGAAACTAAAAACACGCTAACGTCAACATATAACGAACTGTAATGCAACCAGTGACTCAGGAGAGGCGAGCGCTCCCGAGCTTACGCATACAAGTATGGCGAACCCGGTTTCGTAACCAAAAGTTTTAGAACCTAAAAATACGCCGCCATTAATATATAACGAACTGTAAGGCAACCAGTGACTCAGGAGAAGCAAGCGCTCCCGAGCTTACGCATACAAGTATACTCAACCCGGTTTCGTATCAAAAAGTTTCAGAAACTAAAAACACGCTAACGTCAACATATAACGAACTGTAAGGCAACCAGTGACTCAGGAGAGGCGAGCGCTCCCGAGCTTACGCATACAAGTCTGGCAAACCCGGTTTCGTAACTAAAAGTTTTAAAATATAACTGTAAGGCAACTAGTGACTCAGGAGATGCGACCGCTCCTGACCTTACACATACAAGTATGGTCAACCCGGTTACGTAACTGAAAACTTACACACGCATAACTATGACATACATAAAAAAATTGAGACGAACTGAGAACCTACTTTCTTCTATTGAAGTCGGTTAAAAAGTTAATATATTTATACAATTTATAAAACTATTAATAATATATACCCAAAAAAACCTGACTCCAATTTTGTACTTCGCTATGCCCCACACATGACATTTTTGCATATTCTTCCCACTTCACCACCTGTACTGCTTTCCGATAACAAAGGAGGTGGTTACTGTTACTACAGATCCCAACCAAGTCACTTTATATGGGCCGATGATATTTGAGGAGTTCCGTCGATTCCTCAGGGAACCCATACTGACGTTCAGTTACTCATCATAAGTTCCACTTTAAAATGTGTATTTTGACGAGCATTAGTGGCTACGTCAACGAAATTTTATCGTAATCTGTGAAATGCCTAGATGATTGAGCAGTTCCATAAGTCATCTGTGGTCATCATCACCAGTTCCGCTTCACCAAAGTTGAGGTTTCGGAGAGCCAATGCTTGATTAATGACAGAAAATACCGAAATCGGCATTAGCATATCAAATCAATTCGAGGAGTTCCCTCGATTCCTCCTAGTTCCCACCGTCAGACCTTCACCAAATTCATATTGAACCTCGTTGAGGGTACCTACTTTGATACAAAAAAAGAATTATCAAAATCGCCGAATGTGATCAGGGAACATATCAATGTCAATACAAGAAATAAACATGTTATAGTTATAGTCTATAGGTAGGTATTAAACATTTGGAATCGCACAACGATGAAGGAATAAACTGAATGAATGCTTTAGGTATATTATTCATTTTGAATAAACACAACCTTAAAGAACCCCTGGACGTCGCGCGTCTCCACTCGCTGCCAGAGAAGTCACGCCATCTAGTGACATCTTAATACATTACTAAACTACTAGCCACGGCGACAGCGTCACAGTCGTGTTAACCCAGTTACTGCATCTAGTGTTGGAACTATGGAAATAAAAATTGCCTACCGAATAGCCTACCTTAGGAAGGCACACTTTTTCTGTATGGGATTGGGTATCTGTACTAGTATTCTTTGATCTGTGGTATTGCGTTTGCGCAGTAGTAATATCATGCACAGGAGCAGCGCAGTACTGCATTCGTATCGGTTGACACTGACAGCTGACAGTTTTCTCATATCGTACCGCCTTCGCGCCGACAAATCAGGAAGGCACTTAACAGTCAAGTTGCCTACTCATTTGACAAGCCTAACGACTTAGCGTTTGCGTAATATTAGTGTCTCCGCTAGTTCTTGGAATTAGGTAGCGGACCCCGGCCATCCTTAAGAGGAAACACTAAGGGCAAGAGAATTGAAAAATTGGTATTTATAAAATCTATTGCCGTCACGCTATACCCGAAAGAAATGCCCATAGAGAGCGATAGGGACAACTGCAGCTCGGACCGAAATTACCTTCGAAAAGTAGACAAAATCAACGTTTCGTAGTCACTTGTTTCCTTCTCCAAAACTGGACCGATTTCATTACTTTTTCATTAACAATTAGAGGAAGGTTTTTGCTGTCTTACTACGTTTTTCAATTTTTATATAATCTCTTCAAATTTGTTTGCTGGATGGCTGAACACCGCGGAAATTTTGGCCATTTTGTTTGGTTTTTAAACGTTAAATGTCTCTTTTAATAATTAATTTATGAAAAAGAGGAAAACATAGGGACATGACAATAATGGCCATAGATTAAAAAAATACTCTAGTGGCATTATCCATTGAGGAAACAGGGGACTACGTTTGTATGGAAAACGGCCGTAGTGTGGAAACAGAAGAGAATCCAACTGGCATGGCACTGGCACTGGAATTCAACTGGCATTCTTAAGAGGAATCTTAAGAATGCCAGTTGCATCATAAGATCATAACGCTTGAATGTCAAGAGCGATCCTACTTGCCCCAGTATAAGGCGGAGCCGGATTTCGTTGGTGGTTGTAGACGGTAGTCCAAAGCCCTCTAGCCACGGTTAGTCCGTCATACTCGTCCTCCCAGACAGGACGGGATGCGTAAATTTCCTTAACGTTAAAAAAGAACGATGATGATTCTAAAGCCTGTGTTGATATGCCACTGTTTCGCACAAAGCGCATTGCTTCTAGTTTTCTTACGAGGACGGCTAAAGAGTGGAATTCTTTTCCAAATAACCTTATCCCACATACTTATAACTTGGATGTGTTCAAGACGAGAGTGAATAGGCACTATCTAAAGTCGAGTCCAGAATTAGGCGAACTAACTTGACAGTTCATTGTACACTAATGTTGCCACAGTATGGCTAGTGCTGTTAATATCGATGTTTAAAAAGTCTAGTTAATCATTATTATTTTGTTTGGAATCAAACTAATAATTTTAGTAAGCAAAATAATAATAATGAAAATTGGTTGGAATTAAAAATACATCGAACATCATTTTGGACATCGTTAAGGACGCTGTCCGCCATTTTGTTTTGTTAAATTAAATTGTTGTAGTTCGTCCCTATTTAGCAAGTATGTATGACTGTGAAAGTTTCGACGGCAATTACTTGATAAAATATAAATATAATCAGATTTATAGAAGGCATAAGGTAATATCGACATAATTGTGTCGACATAAACCTATCACTCTTTTGGCAACATTTTCGGCTGTCAAGTTAGTTCGCCTCATTGTAGGTACGCATGTAACACCCTCGACCTCATCATCACTTACCTTCAGGTGAGATAGTGGGCAATGCTTACCTATTTTATATATATAAAAAACCTACAGTAGACCGGGGTCCGCTTTGTGATCGGTGCCCAAGATTTGGCGTAGGCACTTGTTTTACGAAACTGCCATCTAACCTTCTAACCCAGCGGGAAAATAGACCTTATTGGGATTAGACCGGTTTTCTTACGGTGTTTTCCTTCACCGAAAAACCACGGTTAAATAACAACTGATATTTCGTACACAAGTTTTTTTTTAAACCCAGTGCTACCCGCGGTTCGAACCCGCGACCTGCAGATTAATATTAGCTCACGTTGCCGCTCTGCTACAGTGATTTCAGATACGTAATACGGTATACACAAAACTAAATCCATAAACTCTGTTGTTTATACGCCCATAGACAACCGTGAGCCAACTTCCGCCATTAATCCAGAGACATAAACACTAAAACACAACATCCGATCCGGCCGGATTCAAACTTCAACCATGGACGAGTAAATCTAGATGATTGACAATATTACCTCTATTGGCCTGTTCTGTACTAGTTTCCCGCCATATACACAAAAAATAAATTAATGTTTTTTTTTTTAATACGCATAGTGGCAGAATGTCATGATGCCTGTGCCACAAATTTATGTGGAATGGAAATTAAAAAAGAGGACTTTACCGGCCTAGGCCTGCAAGATTTGTATGAAATTCCATTAACGACTTTTTGTCCTAGCCGCACCTGAAACGTCATAATTCGCAGCCTATTATAAGAGAGAAAAAATAATGTTAATTTTCATTTCATTATACATTACATGATACATATCAATGACTTCATGTGGCATTTAAGCTCGAAACGCATAGAGCGGGCGCGGCGCGGTGCGGGGCGGAGGCGGTTTTTCAAAATGTAAACGTTTTACAAGTAAAATGTAAACGTTTTACAAGTAAAATGTAAACGTTTTACAAGTAAAATGTAAACGTTTTACAAGTAAAATGTAAATGTCTTTGTGTTCCCGCCCGGGGTGATCAATTTTTAAATTTATTATCGGGCGGTTTTTCACTTTTGATCTTTCCGAAACTGTCGACTGTCGATTACTGCTGCATATGTCACACACGCCGCGCCGCCTCCGCTCTACCGCGCGTTTTTTTTGGTGCGACGTGCCCTGCACTGCGTCCGCTTTACCGCGAAACTGCCACCGCCCCGCAACGACGCTGCGCCGCGTTCTGAGCGTTTCTAGCTTAAGGCATTTGAATGATGACGATCCTTGTATACTCACGGACTTTTAATATTGAGCCAATTAGGTGTCAAACTACTTTTGTAACTTTGAAAGTTAAGCTATGAAGGGTCCAGTCTAAAGTGAGCTCTTAATGGCTCAACAATTATAGTCTGTAACCGTACATTATGTAAGTCCATTGGCAATACATACATACATATAATCACGCCTGTTTCCCAGAGGGTAGGCAGAAATCATGGATTTCCACTTGCTACGATCCTGACATACAACTTTCGCTTCATGAACTCCCATAATATTCTTCATGCATGCGCGCCGATTTAGGGTACTCTTGATCTGGCCTTTCTGCAGAATGTCTAAGGTTTGGAATTCTCTGCCGGCGTCTGTATTTCCGAGTTCATATAACCTGGACCTTTTTAAGGCACGTGTGAATAGGCATCTTCTGGGTGAGCTCGCTTCATCGTCGGCCTCATTTTTGCCCCCTGGCTAGATGCTGGCCAAGAGCAATCCCATTTTCAATAAAAAAAAAAATGTCTCCGATTTGGTCGGAGTACGTTCGCCGAGGTCTTCCCCTTCCAACATTTCCATCCACTCTTCCTTCATACACTCGTTTTGTCAATCTTCTTTCATACATCCTCTCTACATGTTCAAACCATCATAGCATTTACGACAATAATTTGGGCAAAAGGCATATGTTATACGATTTACATAAATAATAGCTATGGGTTAGAGATAAAAATAATTTGAGGTATAGACGGCGCCAAGGTACTTGATTAACATACAAACGACCACGAATTTGGAGGCTAAGCGTAAAAGTCATAGAAAAAATGGTTCCGTATGTTAATAGGGAAAACTAGAACAGTGCACATTTTTTATTATTACCACTTCAGTGGCAAACGTTCGTACGGCCCGCCTGATGATAAGCGGTCACCGCAGCCTATGGATGCCTGCAACTCTAGGGGTGTCACTTGCGCGTTGCCGACCCTTTAAAAATGTGTACACTCCTTTCATAAAGAACCCCATACTGTAGTTTTTGAAGTTTTTCTCGAAAAATCACAAAAAAATACATTTTTTTAAATTAAAATTACATCATTTCGACAGGACAGCTCTATGTACCACAGAGGTAAACTTAGAGCGTCTCAATGTGTGTGATATCATCATCATCATGTCAGCCGAAGGACGCCCACTGCTGGACATAGGCCTCCCCCAAAGACTTCCACAATGTGCTTTATAGTAATATTTTAGGAAACGCAACGCCAACAAACTGCTTCGCAGTTTGGCGAAACTTTGTTGTTCGGTACTTGCAGTTTTTTTTAATAAATAAAAAAAATTGATAGATCCCGCGCCACCCGCATCCAGCGGACACCCGCGACCCTTACCAGGTCCAGTCCACCGAGCATTAATTAGTCTCCGGCTATCAACACAACAAATCCTCAATTCAAAACGATCGGCACCGTGCTTGATAGAATAGAATAGAATAATTATTTATTGTCAAAACTGTGTACATTGTTATAACATGCCATAAAATAATGAGTATCAACAGTTTGCCCATTTCGGACGTACAATAATATTATGTTAAAATCTGAAAGAATTAAGGAACAGTGATGTAATAATTAAAATAATAATAAAAACAAAGTGAATAATAATAATAATTTTCCTACGAGAAATATTAATTTAAATCATAAAAACAATTGCATAGCAGCCAGTCCTTAAGTTTCCTTTTAAATTGTGCTCCTTCCAACGACTTGAGACTTTCAGGTAAATTATTGTAAATTTTAATCCCAGTAAAATATGTGCTTTTGTTGAGTATATAGCTAGAAGGACGCACTGTACACAAGTCATACCTAAATTGGGATCGTAAATTTCCCTTAGAGTTACATTTCTTAATAAAAATATCTTTAGCTTTAGTCACAAGCGTTTAAAGCTTTATAGCCCGAGAGCTATACGGTTTCACTGTATGAAAAAACAACAATATATCGGTATCAGCAAATTTTTTGCATCAAAAATTGGGTTAAGTAATTATACTAAGTATTCTTTAATTATACACCTACATTTATTAACGCGACAGTAGAAAATATTAAAAACAAATCTATAAAAAATCCGTAAAAATCTAGCGAAAACACTATAAGAATTATTTTCTTTATGATATACTACTTCTGTTTATGTTCTTTGTAATGTATGAAAATCAACTTATTTTTGTTACGGTAACTTAATAATACAATCAATTATTAATATCGTAAAACATAAAAATGCATTACGCTAATGGCATATAAGGTATCATTACAGTTAGGGTTTTTATATGCCTTTATCATATTTCTTGACACTTTTTATATTGAATCAACCCAAAATACCTAAAGCTATAACTTTCGGAATTAATGTGGCAGCCAAATGCACTCTGTAGACTATTCATAAAGGTCAAATTGACTACTACTACTACCTATTAGATATTTTTTTTTCTCATTTCCCGTTGCACATATTGTTCGATTCCGGTCGTAAGTATTAAAATAGACATAAACATAGAAGTACTCATCATAAAAATACTGATACCCTTTTTGCTGCAAATATTCACCAGTTTTCGGGCACATCATTTTTTTTCCAACTTCCGGTCTTCAGATTCGGAAATTTTAAAAATATAGGTTCTTAAAATCACATAGTAGGACCGTATAACAAAAACTGGCCAGTTATTGAATTATTTAAAAAAAAACCGTATCTTTCTCGGGCTATTAATAAAGGCTACCGTGTATTCTTGCTATGAAACAGTCTGTATGCTTGTTTGTCACCGTTATGCATATGCAGTGATCGTAACTTTTGTAGCATTGTCGGTGCAGCGTAGTGGTGTTAACGAAATTGGGATAAATGATTTAAATTCTTATGATTCATTAATAAATAAATAATAAATATTTGGACCCGGGTATGTCCTAAAACTACGACCAAGACCACCGGGGAATGGGCAGCAGCATTCCTTGAGTGCGGTGGAGATACTGCGATCGCCAACCCGCATGCCAAGCGTGGCGATTATGGCATTTACCCCCCATGAAATTGGGGGAGGCCTATGTCCAGCAGTGGACGTCCTAGGGCTGATATGGTGGTGGTGGTGGAGGGGACATTTTTTACACAAATCGAACTAGTCCCACAGTAAGCTCAATAAGGCTTGTGTTATGGGTACTAGACGACGACATATTTAATAGATATATACTTAAATACATAGAAAACGTCCAAGTCTCAGGAACAAATGTCTCTGCTCACCACAGAAACAAATGCCCTTACCGGGAATCGAACCCGGGACCTCTAGCTTCGGAGGCAATGACACTACCAACTAGGCTAAACAGGCCGACAGCGTTAATAACGTTAATATTAATCTTAATTAACCGTTTAAATTGTATTTGTCCATAACAACTCCGTTAACACCACTACGAGACTGGTACAAAAGTTCCGATCACTGCTTATATAAGTTTGTTTTAAAAGTATTTATGGGATATAATATATATATTTACAGTATGGGATTCTTCAAGAAAAGAGTGTATAAATTCTTAAAGGGTCGGCAACGCGCGTGTGACACCCCTGGAGTTGTAGGCGTCCATGGGCTGCGGTGACCGCTCACCATCAGGCGGGCCGTACGCTTGTTTGCCACCGACGTGGTATAAAAAAAATTAAATTCCTCCGTGTGGCTTACATAGCACCACCTTTCTTACCATGGGCACAATATCACACTCCATCTTATGAACCTAAAAAGTTGTTAAGAGAGACACTAAAAAATAATTCATGTGCTCTGCCTATTCCTTTTGGGAATACTGGCGTGACTTTAATGTTTAAGTGTGTAAGTTTATTTCCCAAGGATCCCTAAATCCGTAGGTTCTTGTCGCGTGTTTGATGGCCGGCGTCCTCACTAAACACGACCAGTTTAGGAACGAGTTGCTACCTCAAATTATTGCCATGATAATGTGACAGGTCGTGCGTGAAGTTCCAATACTGCGATTAAAATCTGCAGTCGCAATGTTAACCTTTTTAGCGACAGGTGGCGAAGTAATACGCCGTGCCCCTGACGCCAGAGCCATAAAGTTAAGCTAAGTAATAATGCTAAAACATCATAAAGGGTTAGGTCTTGAACGGACGTCAATTGACGTCGGCGGCGTCAGTGACATGAGTTTCTTATGGCGTGGTTTGCCGTCTTCGGCGCTCAAAAGGATAAATTATAGCTGGGACTAAATACAAGTTTGACAACATACTTTAAGCTAAATTACTCAAAGGAGAAAATGCGATCAGACTTAAAGTAATTGACTGTGACCAAATACGAGCAATTACTTTTGGCTTTGTAGTATATTCGTGTATTTTTTTACTAAACTTTTTTTAATACATTTTTTGACTGAACTTACCTAATAAGTTAATTAAATCAGACTTTGGATTGAAACAGGACGTCATACAGAGAAAATTAATGCGGCATGCATACTTATATATACTTTAATGCTCTTCAGTTTAGCAGACACATTTGTTCCTGAGACTTGGATGTTTATTTATATACTGTTTTGCAGAAAAAATTGTTCCTGAGACTTGGATGTTTTCTATTTATTAAATATATCGTCGTCTAGTCCCCATAGGTAAAACAAGCGTTATTGAGCTTACCACGGGACTAGTTCGATTTGTGTAAAAAATTGTCTCCTAATATATATATATATATATATATACCCCTGATTTCGTAGTTAATATATATTTTTAATATATATATATATATAGCCGCTATGTCAATCTTTCAAAATGTTTAAGAGGATTCGTGTTGAGCAGATAGACTTTGATATTTATCATTATATTCATCTTTTATATATATATATATATATATATTATTTAAAATATATATTAACTACGAAATCCGGTTAAAGTGATAAAAGATGAATATAATGATAAATATCAAAGTCTATCTGCTCAACACGAATCCTCTTAAACATTTTGAAAGATCGACATAGCGGCTGTGACTATCAAAACTTTAAAGACCCCATAGGCTGCGTTGTCGGGTTACCATCAGGCCGGCCAGACGCTTGATTGTCATGACGGTGACTTAAGATCCTATATCCCATAGATAGGGCAGTTTCCGTCCACAGCAATTCTCCATGCCAATCAGTTTTGGTCTTCTTGCTTCATTTCACTACAAGACTTGCCGATCTTCACCTGAACGCTGAGTGAACTGAAAACGAAGTATCTCCCGCTTTGTTTCCTGTTGACCCGCCTAGCAAATTACGTACAGCTGTAAGAAAACACACAAACATTTAAGAGGTTCTGAAAATATTAACTTATTTAAAACATGTTTATGAAAAAAAAAACAGTAATTAGCTAGAAACTTGTCGATTCGACGTTATGTTTGAAGCGATATATTATCTTAAAGTACAACTAAACGAATATTGTTTACTTAATGTAAAATCTATGCAATAAGACTGTACTTAATAAGAGGCTACGAACACTTATTATTGTTATCGTACGCTAAAACAAATCTGTTAATTTTAGTTTTATCTTCACAAATTATGCATGTGGAGTTTATCTTTAAGTAAGTGTTACACTACTCGTAGAAACAAGTACTCATGTAAATTAATTTAAGCATCGGTGTAAACATTTGTTGATAAACCTTGATTAAAAAAAAAAAAAAAATATGCAAGTGCGACGGAGAGGCACATATTTAGTTTACGGTTCGCGGTAACGCTCCTGGTCTGTCACCAAACGCCGCCAGGTTTTGTTTGTGACGATTACGCTTCTTCCTTGGGGATTCTAATTTTATTTCAAAATAACTTCATTATGATTTTAGGAATAAAAATAAAATCACTACCGGTCGCGACAGTGAAACCGTCGCCTAAAACCAGTACAATTGACACGCATCGACAAAGCACCGTTACGTCGTCAGCGGCTAGATACAAACCAAACTCTCTAGTCGACACGCGTAAAGACATATAACAACGTTGAAAGTCGCATTTGGCTTGTTCAGCATAAATATGAAAAAAAAATAGTAGCATAACAATTAGTACCGATGGCAATGGGGCGGAAAGGTTCTCGAGTGGCGACCACGTAACGGATGACCTGGTAAGGGTCGCGGGTGTCCGCTGTCTACCCTTGCTGCACCAGCAGGACCTGTCATTTTGACGACCTGTTTAGCCTAGTTGGTAGTGACACTGCCTCCGAAGCTAGAGGTCCCGGGTTCGAATCCCGGCCAGGGCATTATTTGTTCATTTAGCACGGATTTTGTTCATGGGTCTTGGATGTTCTCTATGTATTTAAGTATATATTTATCTATTTAAGTATGTATATCGTCGCCTAGTACCCATAGTACAAGCTTTGCTTAGTTCGGGACTAGGTCGATTTGTGTGAGATTGTCCCCCAGTATTTATTTATTTTATTTATTTTATTGTGGAAGTTTTTGGGGGAGGCCTTTGTCCAGCAGTGGACGTCCTTCGGCTGACATGATGATTAAGTAGGTCATATTTGATCCAGAAGCGGGTTAAAAGTAAGGCATGTCACCCCTAGGGTTGAAACTTAATAATAAAAATTCTAATTTAAAATCGAAAATGAAAAATTGATCACCCCGGGCGGGATTTGAAACCGCGACCTCTGGAATCCGTCCATCGCTGTTGCCAACTGAGCTATCGCGGGTTATCCCAAGGCGACGAATCTTTCAATCAGTTCACTCTTTTTAATTAAGCCTTGAGGGAGACTTGTAGCGACATCTACCGTCAAAGTTGCTACAACTTTTTGAAACGGCACCAACGTCTCAAGTTACATTGAGAATCATTAGTAACAATGTGCTACCCCATTCTAAATGTAAATGTTTTTACAAGCGGAAACGTCCACTTAGCGGAATTATAATTTCCAATCGAAAATGAAAAATTGATCATCCCGGGCGGGATATGGAACCAGCGACCTCACACAGAAGAAAAAAAATTAAAAAAAAGATAAAAATTCTATATAATAATAAAAATTCACGAGAATCGCTTGAGAAATGCGAACTGGACATTCGGACATACGAAATAATTTTTTCGAAGCTGAAGCGGAGACCTTCCTTTCATTCGGTCGATTAAAAATTAGTATTTTACTTAAATATATACTATAAACTTTATTGTATAAATGTGTACATGCCCATTTCGGATGTACAATAAGACAACTTATATACTAAATGACATGGCGAAGAAATATAATTCAAACATTTCTCGTAGAACCGATGGCCGTTGGGGCGGAAAGGCTACCACGTACTGGAAACTGGAAGGCGCAGCGTGGGTAGGCCCCCCCAAGGTGGACTAATTACCTGGTAACGCTCGCGGGAGTCTGCTGGCTGCGGGTGGCGCAGGACCGTTCATTGTGGCATTCCTTAGATGAGGCCTGTGTTCAGCAGTTGACGTCTTTCGGCTGATCATCATTCAGCCGAATGACGTCCACTGCTGGACATAGGCCTTCCCCACAGACTTCCACAATGACCGGTCCTGCGCCACCCGCATCCAGCGGACACCCGCGACCCTTACCAGGTCATCAGTCCACCGTGTGGGGGGCCTGCCCACGCTACGCCTTCCGGTACGTGGTCGCCACTCGAGAACCTTTCAGCCCCAACGGCCATCGGTTCTGCGTGATATGTGCCCCGCCCACTGCCACTTAAGTTTAGCGATTTGGAGGGCTATGTCGCTTTCGGCTGATATGATGTTGATAATGATTGTTTTCTTTAAGCAAAATACTCCTTAGTATCATAATAGTATATTACGATACAAGTGCGGAGAACAGGAAATTCGCAACGAGTGGTGACAAATTAAAACACGACTGGAGGGAGTGTTTTAAATCGACACGAGTTGCGAATTACCTATTCGCACCTGTATCGTACAACGTTTTACAGTATATATGGCTCTTTAAAGTTTCGACATATGCACGTAATCTGCTGATTACCGCACTCGTGCGGTACAGTAGCACCATATGTACTGTAAAACATTTTTTACATTGTTTCGATGTGTAAGTTCTGTATTGCGCTTATTAGAAACGTTAAATGTTAGCGCCAACACGCTGGAGGGGCTCAGATTAGTTCTGGTTTTACTCTACCTTGGATACCTGGACAGCAGTCATTTGAAAAGCTCTTTAACGTTTTACTTAGACACAATTTGGCAAGCTACAAAGCGTGTAATTAATATAGAGATTATACATCCAAAAAAGCAAGATTTTTAGTAAAGGTTTTCAAGGTTTTCCCTCAGTAAAGTACTAATATATTATTTGAATGAACTCTTGATTATCTGATTGACTCTTAAATTGGATCGGAAGCGACGGACCGTAATAGACCTCCAGTTTACCTCGAAACAGGTATCGTTGCGCAATACTTGCCATAGAGGGTGTCCAGTTTAAGTTTCCATCTGTGTAGGTGGAAGATGTCTACATTTCTAAGAAAACAATAACTACATATACCTTAATCAGCGAAATGAGATATTAGTAAAGTTGGTGCTTAGGCCGTTTTTAACGGTGCTCTTAATATAAACGCCTTGACTCATCGGCAACAAAGACGTAAGCGCCAAACGCTCTAAGGTCCTTTCCATAGACGGTACATGTGATTTCTTGACATTTATGTCGTTTTTCCACAATAGTGTCTAGTATCTGATGACCACACATGTACGCCCACTATGTTATTCTAGCAATAATGTGGTAACATATTGTACAAATTAAATATATCTTACCATTGGTTATCATTATCAAACAATTATGAGATTTGAGATTGTATGAAATGGGACATATTTTACACTGTTATACACTAATAATAACAATCGTATGGCATGTATTTTCGAACCCTGAGGTCTTCGAGAAGACAAGTACCTACGGTTGCCAGTTTTTGTTGCACTTTTAGTGCACTTTTAGCACCACCCAGGGGTAACGTGTAGGATAACCGGTGGGTACTCCCTACGGACGTGGTGCAACTTCGACCCCCCTTGTCAAGTGAGTGGGCAACTTGGCTGTTAGAAGTTCTCAAGCCGTCCGAAGGCCTCTAACTTGGCTTAATGTTATCATAGACAGCAGTCACGATCACCGGCTTAACGTGCCTTCCAAAGCACGGGAGCGCTCGGTTAGCAACTACTCAAAGCGGTCATCCATCCAAGAACTGACCTGCCCACACGTTGCTTAACTCGCATACCGCACCCGGTACGCGGGCGTCGCTGGGCCACGAGCGCTCCAATATTATAACACTGAAGTAACGTAACGTTTTCGAACGTTCGTTGTGCAGACCTAAGTGTTTACTGTACTAAAAATTACTTGCGTAAGTTTGTTACAGAATCAACTAGCAGGTGACCCTCTACCCGTGACCCCTAACTAACTAACTATCTTGGCTCAGTGACCCAAAACGGGTCTTGGCCTCCGAAACGAGAGCACGCCACTTATCCCGATCCTGCACCACTGCTTGCCAATCTTTGACCTGCATATGACGCAGATCCGCCTCCACTGTGTCTTCCCAGCGATACCTGGGTCGCCCGACGGGGCGGCGACCAGTTGGTCGACTCAGGTATGCTCTCTTGACGGCACGATCCTCTCCCATTCTCTGTAGACAAACACTCACCCGCTCACGCGTCGCGCCGCGTGTTCACTTCGCTGGTTCGGCCACCCGTGACCCCTGGGTGGTGCTAAAAGTGCAACAAACTGGCAAACGTGCTTGTCTTCCCGAAAATCTCACGGTTCGAAAATGAATGCTATACGATTATTATTAACTGGCATGATGTCTGTCTGGGCTTCTTCTTCTTAGCGTGCCATATCCTATCGGATGCCGGCGATCAACAAACGAAAGTCTTCTCTATTTTTCGCCACTCTGCTGAGAGTGGTAGCGTCAGTAACCCCGGTCCAGTCCCTGATATTTTCGCACCATGTTGTTCTCGGTCTTCCCCTACCTCTCTTCCATTCTATTTTTCCTTCTATTATGTTTCTTATTATGTCTGAGCAATCATAGAAATAACCCTACTCTCCAGAAGTCTTAGTATTCTCCTCGAGTTTTCACACCCTATTCGTCCCTTGCGTTCCACTGTGCCAGTATCTATAGCACCGGTTAAAAATAAGTCACCTAATTTCGCTAGTACTTTTAAGTATGTACGTCAGTAGAAATAGTAAAACGTTATAAATTCATTAACAGTTTTAAAATATTTGAAACGGTTTACAAAATAGTTGTAGATCATTAAGGGTCTTAAGGGGCATCTAGGCCGAAATTTAGTTTCTGTTGCTGATATGGCGGATCCCATTGTGTATAAAAAAGTTTAATGTTATTCCAGCATGCCGTTTTAAAATGAGAGTGAAACAACTTTTGAATGGAGAAACGAGCTTGAAAAACTTAACCCCAAGAAACGAGTAAATAAATATGTTACTTGTAAGTATTATTTAAAAAAAAAACTGGATTTTTATCATGCGGATAAGTTCGTAATTTACAAATTCAATGCCAGTTAGCTTTTAAAAAGGAATAGAAATTAAGCCTATTTAGAAAGAGTAGCTGGGCCATGTGCACAGAATGGAATCCTCTCGTATACCTCGCCGTATCGTGCTTGGCGCTATAGCCAACGTCAGGAGAAACGTTGAGAGACCGATGCTGCGCTTTAAGGACTGCGCTAAGCGTGATATGGAGTGCTTTCGAATAAACAATCAAGCCTGGAAATCACTTGCCGTTGATAGAGACGGATGGCGCAAGCGCGTTGTGGACGGCAGAAAGTTGTGTGGTGAAGCCTGGTTTGACGAATTAGCAAACAAAAGGTTGCGCAGACATCAAATCCGAGCTACAGCTTCTGACGTCATCCTTTACTGCAACAACTGTGGAAGATCGTGCCGTTCCCGCATTGGTCTATACAGTCACCAAAAACGGTGTACAGAAAGTGCACAGCAAATAGACGTAAAGGCCCATGATGATGATGAGAAAGAGTGGACACTCAATTGAAACTAAGTATCTTTGGTAGTTGTTGCAGTGGTATACTAAAAAGTTTTACCGGATTCGACTTGTATTAATGATAGATTGGGTAATGGATATGAAACTTATAATCAGACTTGTATTACTCTTGTACGAATTACTTAAAGCCGCGGGAAGTCGATAGATGAGGGCGTCGCAGGACCGGTCACTGAGGAAATCCTTAGGGAGGCTTTTATCCAGCAGACGTCTTTCGGTTGATATGATGAATTACTTAAAGGTTACATCTGAGTGTCTGCCGATTTAGGCTGGGTTGCACCAAACCGTCTGTAATCGTAAGCTGTGATCGTTAAAATTGGAATGAATGGAAAGTTTGACAAGTTTCTATGGGATGACAGCTGCTGGCGCCATATTTAACGTTGATCAGTCTGTGATCGTAAGTCGGTGCAACCCAGCCTTAGACCCGAATATTGGCACTAAGCTTTATACAAGGCGACCTGATCCACGGACGACGATATAAAAGCTCAGATCGTATATTGTCACATTCGCCTTCGACTCGAGCGACGAACACCGGGATTTGACGTTCCTTTGTTTTGCCGTCCCAGGTTACGTGACGTCAGCTGTATGCCTTGGCTTACAGTAATTACGTATGCAAAGGTACCGAAGTCTTCAAAACAAAACATTATAAATCCTTTCCCAATGGCCGCGCTCTGAATGGCGATGGCGATGGTTTGTTTGGAGCCGTGCCTGGAATACTGTTAGGTGTAGGTGTGTTGGTAGTCCAGGAGATGTCGTTGTATATTGCTAGATTGTTATCAAATGGGAGAGGTACTATGCGGTTCTATAATAACATTTTTACTGTGACTACGCTGTCTTGTGTTGCAGTGTTCGCCAACTTCGTGCCACTGCCACCACCATATCAGCCGAAAGATGTCCACTGCTGGACATAAATCTCCAAAGCGATAGACCGACCAGGTTAAGGAGAAGACGAGCAAGTTCTATGATGCGGTGCGGATGCCCACTAATAGAAGCCGGTGGAAGCAAGTCGTACTATCCAAAAATACATCACGATTTTCAGTCATGAAGGAACGATTACAGAGTGACCATTATTTTAACAATACAATGACTACCCGTGTGGTGTCTGGTTAGAATACCATCATCCCCTCTCTTCCCAAGGGTATCAGAAGTCGACTATGGGAACTGGGCTGAAATATGTTGAGGACGATAGGCTACAACCTATCACTACATTATCACATTTTCTCCATCTATACATAGGCACTGAAATTAGTTTTCATGTGTTCTGCTTATCCGTTTTGAATATACAGGCGTGAATTTGTATATGTATGAATGTTATGTCTTTTACTTGAACGGCTCTTAGCCTATTCTGCGCGTACGCATATCGGTTACCAATGGCGGCGGTTAAATTATCCATACTAATGTAACAAATGCGAAAGTAGGTACTGTATGTCTGTTTGTTACCTCTTCACGCTTAAACCGGTTAACCGATTGGGATGAAATTTGGTATGGAGATAGTTAAAGAACCCAAAAAAGACATAGGATAGTTTTTACCTCGCAAATCATACTTTTAAGGGGTGAAATTGGGGTGGAAGTTTGACGGAGGTATAAACGGGTTTCACGCGAACGAACTCGCGGACAAATGCTAGTATTTAATAGATTATTCGAGACACGGCGAGGCCGCCGCAACGCCTGTATGTCTGTCTGTTGCTAACAGCTGATTGTGAATAACAAACAATGTTTTACTGCTTGAATACAATGAAAATACCTACTCCTTATTGCACACCTCACACAACGTCAGTTACAAAGAGAAACAACAATGACATATATGTAGAGGTAGATAACAGGCGATATTATTGCTATAGCGTGATCTCTTCCAAACAACCTTTAGGTAGCGAAAAAAGAAGAAAAAAGAAAGATACATTATATTGCCTACTCAATATTTTTTGCATCAATTCCACTTCCCAAAGGCTGTCTGTAAGAGATTGCTCTTTATGAAATGAAATGAAATGAAATGAAATAACGTTTATTTGGAGCATAAAATGGTACAAAAAAAGAGAATACAGAAGTGGAAACATATACACCAAAAAGGTTGTCACTCAGCATATGCCACAACTGGTGTGTCGTGACGCTGATTTTCAGGACAACCGGAAATATAATACTAAACTTAACCTAATTATTCTAATTGGTGACGACACGACCGCTTTTTTAGAATCTAAATAGCATTTAACACAATTCAAATGGTTCTTCAATTATACCGCAATAAGACCGCCAATTGCCTACCGTTATTTAATTATTTAATTACTGTTTAACTGTTTTTGTTTTTGGTGAACAATAAAGAATAATTGTATTGTATTGTATGGTTCAATTTGACGACCATTGGCTTAGTTGGTAGTGACCCTACCTTCGAAGCTGGAGGGCCCGGGTTCGATCCAGAATTTTAAACCCTTATGTAACGTTGCACAACAAATTAAAATGATATCAATTAAAAATCGAGATGGTGGCAGAATACGGGCTCTTTTGAAAATAAAAAAAGTTTTATAATAAAAAAAAAGTAAAAGTAGTTTATTCTTCAAATTAGGCATATTACATGCACAATATTAGGCAATAATAATGTATGGAAATCCATTTTGATTCTCCCACCAGTCATATAATGACTTGGTATGGTTACTTACACTGAGTACTTTGGTTTCAAAAGGTACTAAGAGTATGACTTAATAAAGGAATGAATTTAGTAACTGACGATGGATTTCGTACCCCAACTGTACCTATAAGTACATACAACCCGTCGGAAATATCTGCGAACCTGGCTGGGAACAAATTGTTCGAAGCCAGGTTCACAGATATTTTCGACGGCTTGTACATAAGTACTGATCATTCTGCGCTAATACTTTGTAATCGTTTTACAGTCAGCATTAAAAGTAGCTACGCACATGAAGGGGTAAAAAGCTCTTGTTCCCTTCTAATAAAGACTATTGGACTTTTCAAATGCGTACCTATACTTTTGATGCTGTCTGTACACGTTGATCAAGAAAGCAGTACCTACACGACTGGTTTCCAATATGGCCGATGTTTTCAACGAGAGAAAACCCATGTACTGCCATAAAGTATCAACAAAGTTGCCGAGCAAAACAAAGCCATTCTATAGTTACGTGTGTCCGTATGTCTGTCTGTCCAATTAGCGGGCGCATTACCATAACCTGTTGGGTTGTGTTTCCATTGTTTGCTATAGAACTGGTCGTATAAATAATTAGAATTACGTTGATTTGTAGAGAGGTAGATAGCCGCTATAAATGTCATCGTTTTTGAATGCAATACAATGCAATATAATAATATAAGTCATGTGACAAAAAATTAGACATGAATGTGGAGGGATGTAAGAGGAGGGGTAGACCAAGGAAAAGGTGGATGGATTGCGTGAGAGACGATATGAAAAGGAAGGATGTGAGTGACGAGATGACGGGCGATAGAGAGTTATGGAAGAAAAAACATGCTGCGCCGACCCCAAGTAAATGGGAAAAGGGCACGCGAATGATGACAGTTTATTGCACACCTCAAAAAAAAAACTAGCTCAGAAACAGCATAATGAAATCAGCGCTCTATATTATGGATCTCTGCAAGCTTGTAAGGCGATTCCCACAAGTGTTTCCTCCTAAAACTAATGTAAAAAGCGACAGGCTTAATGCAATATATGCTTATGATGTCCAGACACCTGTCGGTAAAACAGCAATGTTCCAGAGATGCCACAGGCATGCTGCAGCCAGGGTTTATAACGCCTTGCCAATTGACATTAAGGCCCTGCCTCCCACAAAATTCCCTATTAGTTTAAAAAAGTACCTTGTTGAGTTATATGTCCATATAGCCTTCGTTTGTTCCACCCAGATAACCAAGTTTGATAACTGGTTAACTAGGTGGAACATTTCTTCCGCGAAGAAAACCAGTTATGTGAGTGTAATTCTAATTCCATATTGTTAACCGAGTTGGATTACTGGAATGTATCTTCTACATATTCTACTTAAGGCAGGTCGGTGTAGGTACAACGACGAGCGAAGCGAGGAGGAGTGTTAGTCGAACCGCGACCCTACCGCGCGCGAACCGAGCGAGAGAAGCGAGCGTGCCGCGGTAGCGGCCGGCGAAGCGCCAGTACCTAACTAACAATATACTACTTGAAATTTTGTAATATTGAGAATTAAATCATATTATATATAAAGAAGTCTATAAAATATATTGTTAGTATCTCCAGTAATCCAACTCGGTTAAGAATATGGAATTAGACTTCCACTCACATAACTGGTTATCTCCGCGGAAGAAATAGTGCGTCTAGTTAACCAGTTATCAAACTTGGTTGTCTGGGTGGAACAAAGGATAGCCTTGATGAATATTATAATTTAATATAAAATGTACAGCATGTTAACATTAATGTAAAGCTGAAATCGTTACCTTTCTTTCTATGTCTAATTTTTCTGTGATATTTAGTTACTAGTTATTGATAATGCTACACCAACTTGGTAAAATTGTATTGCGTCAAACACATATCATAATTAAAAATTGTACCACCTCTTTATGTAAACATACAAATTATGGCAAATAAATGAAATCAAATCCAAGCAGAGGTAAACAATGATTGACCACATCATTAATACCTTAATACTAGTGTTATTTTATTGGAGATTGACGAGAGACATCATCCTGATTTGGATTAATTTTATTGTTATTGACGTTTAGAGACCTTATACATCTCTGAGAATATTAAATTACTTAAGTGAGAGACTTTTGGCGGTCGGAACCCGGGAGGCTGGTTACTGGCTACATGCCCATCCCTCGCCAAATACCGGTACCTTCCTGGATCCGACCTCGCTTAGATTGGTGACTGGACTGCGACTCGGGGTCGCGGTATGTACCCCACATATATGCTCTTGTGGCACGGACGTGGACCGACTGGGACACGATGGATTGTGTTGTCAAAAAAGTGCAGGCCGTTTTTCGAGACATGCGACGCTTAATGATATAATCCGCCGGTCTCTTGCCACCGTCAATGTGCCTGCTCTTCTTGAGCCGACTGGCATGGTCAGGGACGATGGTAAGAGACCTAATGGGGTGTCTTTAGTTCCTTGGAGCGTGGGACGGATGTTGGTGTGGGATGCTACCTGTGTAGACACACTGGCACCGTCTCACCTCCAACGGACTACAGTAAAAGCGGATGCAGCGGCGGAAAACGCCGAAATTCTAAAGCGTAATAAATACAAGGGCCTCGGCAGAGAGTACATGTTTGTACCTTTTGGCGTCGAAACTCTAGGTCCATGGGGTCCCAGCGCGCATAAGTTATTTGCAGAAATTGCGAAGCGTCTGGTTGACGTAACTGGTGACCGAAGAGCTGGCGGTTTCGCTCAACGTATCAGCATTGCGATACAGCGAGGAAATGCCGCCAGCATCCTCGGTACAATGCCTCAAGGGCCCGTTTTAGATTTAAGTTAGTTTTAATTTTCTTTATATTATTTTGGTTAAGTATTCTTGTATATATTTTCGTTGTACATAAATAAATGATAATCTCCTAATTACTTAAGTGCTATTTTCATTTAGTACTTATTTTAATTTAGACGCTTAGAGACCATGTACATCTCTAAGGACTTAGGAATAATGGACGCTCAGAGACCATATACATCTCTGAGATATTAAATTTATTGTATATACTTTTGTGTATTCGGACAGAGACCTTTTTTTTATATAATGTATTGTAAGTTTATTTTAATTGAATATTGTGAGTTTGTTAATCACTAAAGTTTTGAAATCATTATTATTATTGTCTACTTTTTTTTAGTTCTGCAATTCTGTTTTGAAAACATAATAATTATCATTGTCAATTTATTTAATTGTATAATTCATGTGTTGACTTGTAAAAGTGCCCTTGTGGCCTATTTGCGGAATAAAAATTTTGATTTTGATTTTTGACAACAGGCGGTCCTATCGTTAAAGAGCAATCTCTTCCAGACAACCTTTGGACCGTTTTATTATGAATTAGGTCTCCTAGGGCTAGTTGATTACTTCGACTTATATTTCTAGTGTGGAAAATGACTTTTAGACCTTATGTTGGGTTTATACGAGCTTAGCAGCTAATCCTCAGTAATTATCATTTTCACGTATCACATGTTTGTAAAAATTGTATTAGTGCAACTGCAATTGCAGATGATAATGCTAGGTTTACATAAGCTTAGTAATTATCATTACTGTGAATGATTAGAGACATTAGAAAATATTTCTCAAAACAAGTCAGCAGAGTGTAAACGGGTACTTGTCACGTGGCACTCTGCAGATATCCCTTCCCTATCCTTAATTATTGACACTAATGGAGTACTAAGCTCAAGTAAAACCTAGGCACGCGTGACAACGTTGCGTAACCACTGGTCGGTTCTATGCACACATGCGCGGCATACGTGACTTTTTAATTTAATCGTATGGCATTTATTTACGAACCCTGAGATCTTCGAGAAAACAGTACGGTTGCCAGTTTTTGTTGCACTTTTAGCACCACCCAGGGGTCACGTGTAAGGTAACGGTGGGTACTCCCTACGGACGTGGTGCAACTTCGACCAACTCGACTTTGTCAAGTGTCAAGTGAGTGGGCAACTTGACTGTTAGAAGTTTTCAAGCCGCCCCAAGGCCTTTAACTTGGCTTAACGACTGCTGTCGTAGACAGCAGCCGGGATCAACGGCTTAGCGTGCCTTCCAAAGCACGGGAGCACCTAGTTATTAACCACTCAAAGCGGTCCAAGAACTGACCTGCGCCCACATTGCTTAACCTCGCATACCGCACGTGGTACGCGGGCGCCGCTGGGCCACGAACGCTCCAGATAGGTGACTAACTGATGCACTCGCGTTCTGCGAGGTAGGTGTGTTGTTGTGGTGTTGTATTCCTGGTGGTGAGTAAGGTCGCCAGAGCTCCCGAGGACGCGCTGTGTTGAGAGCGGAGAGGCCGCATGTCTCTAAATGCCCATACAAAGGATACTCATATCAAAAGCCGATTTAGAGCGAGTTAAACTCGCGTGGAGAGGGTTTGAAGTACCATATCCTTCTTATGTTTTCCCGTAATCTATAGTAAAGAACCAGTTTCAGTATTTTTTTCGAGCTTTTAGTTTCAGATGTAGAGGGGACAAGTTTTGCTTATTTTCATAAATAACTTTAAATACAGGGTGTGGCCTGTAATAGGAACAATAAATTTAAAGGACGCTTCTTCAGCATCTGCAGTAACCTCTCGTGTCCAAAAAAAATACCTTTTTTCAATTCGGAGAAATTTTGATCTAAAGTTATGACCCAGAGATTATAGCGCGGCAGTCAATGATGATTTTGAGGTTGCTTCAAGTTATGACTCATAATCGTTGTCGCATTTTTGGTTTAAAAGAATATTTTTGGGATTTTTTTTTATAAATTTTTAGTGTTTTTGAATAAATTGTTATTAATATCACTCCAGTAGAGTAAAAAAGTACATATAAGCTATATTTGCGAAAAAAAAATTCAAAATAAAACTTATTTTTTTCAATTAAAACCATTTGGAAATTATTGCTGGAGAGCTCAAAAGTGTACCGTTTAATTTTTTGCTCCTATTACAGGTCAAATTACTATTATATTTAAAAAAAATGTGATTCTCCTTTCATTTGGTAAAACTTATTTAAATATTCTAATTTACCCACCAGTCCCACCACCATATTAAAAATCATTTATTTACGTTACATGTCCATCTTTAACTTGCCTTGTTCTTTCAACTAAATTAATCCCGTAATTTCGGAGCAATTGACTGAAATAGACGAACGAACACACACACAAGTGATCCTATAAGGGTTCCCTTTTTATTTTCGAGATACAGAACCCTAAAAAGAGTGAGTAGCGAGCACGTGATTTTTCTACAGTTGTAAGCGTCTATAGGCGTAGTCTGCTTGTAATCAGGCATCAGGCAGTATGCTTATTTGCCACTAATTAAAAAAAACTAAATTTCAAATGAAAGGGGTAAATTGACAAAAATTTAGTGCTCCGAGCAGGATTCGAACCTGCGACATCTGGCATACGCGGCCAATTGCTCTAGCTACTGAGCTATCGGAACCAATCAAGCTCAGGCATGGAATCGTTCACCAGCTCCCTCATACATCGCCTTAGGGAAGCGTACAGCGACATCTACCTTAGAGAACTTACGCTTCTAGGCTTAGGCTGGGTTGCACCAAACCGTCTGTAATTGTAATCTGTGTCCGTTAAAATTTGAATGTATGGAAAGTTTGACAAGTTTCTATGGGATGACAGCTGCCGGCGCCATATTTAACGTTGATCAGTCTGTGATCGTAAGTCGGTGCAACCCAGCCTTAGTGTGTAAACTTAGGCTTAGTGTCTTTAGTGCTCGTTAAAGCACTAAAGACACTAAATTTGTCCGTTTTTCCCTTTAATTTAGAATTAAAAAAACTGTGACAATGGACACATTCGCTATAGAGCCTAGCAAAGGTCGCGGGTCGCGGTGAAAGCCGTGACGTCACGAGCGTGCGCGTGCGTTGATCTGTTACCCAACGGGGTTACAAGTTCAATCCGCGGTTATTATCGTGCTATTGTTTATTGTTGCTGCGGTTTGATACCATTTGGTTTCTTTGACTCTTCTAACCACTCGCTTGCTTTGAATTTTGAGTTGAACTTTATATTTATATTATTCCTTTGTAATAAGCAGTGATCTCCATACTAAGACGCTACCACACCACTATGCATTTTTTTTAATTTATTTAATTAACAATTTAGTACAATGTTATTTACAAAATTGCTGATGTCCGAATGTGATGTTCGCATGGCGTGGTAGTGATCTCCATTCTAAGTCGCTACGAAACCACTATGATCTACCTGGCTTAGTAACGTCGTCCATACTAAGTCGAAATAGTTGTTCCTGGGAAATTGTATAAAATTCTTCAGCCCAGGCAGCCATTCTCAGGGCAGAATTGCAAAAAGCGAGTCAGTCGTAGGCACATAGATGAATCCAGTGCTGGACTGGTACGAAAATATACATGTACCCTGCCAGCGCCGTCATTGGATTCATCTAAAAGTACTTTTTTTTAAAACCACCACCATACCAGCCAAATGACGGGACCTCCCCCAAATTCACGGGGGGTATATGCCATAATCGCCACGCTTGGCATGTGGGTTGGCGATCGCAGTATCTCCACCGCACTCCAGGGATGCTGCTGCCCATCCGCCGGTGGTTTTTTAAAACCGGTCTTCGTCAACCACGCCCTCTTGTCTCTTATACGGAGACACGTTTATAAGATGCCTTCGCACATGAGGGAAAGAGACGTGACCATGACCACTCTTCAGTTTTTTTTTTAGGAATTATGACGGTAAATATCTAAAACAACAACAGAAGCAGTTTGCTGGATAAATATTTTAGAAGTTTATCTTGTATAGATACATATTTAATCCCTTGAATTATAACTAAGACTCACCATCTCAAACAAGTTCTAAATATAACAAACATCAAAAGCACGATTCCAATATATTTTTAAATCACGGAGCAAACAAGGCAGTAACCACGTCATTTTATTTTTAGCCATATTCCGGCCCGTTCTTGGATTATTTCTGTCCTCTTTTAATGTCATGTGTTAAAGTAAAACAAAAGACAAGTGACACCAAAAAGTTGAAAAAATAGCTTACGTCAACGTCCAATTCGTTTTTGGCAAATATTTGCCTGTTTTGATTATAGAATTCATTTGTGACACGTTTATCGTAACAGACCGTTTCTTGTTTGCTTATCGTATTTTATTTATTTTCGATTATAAAAACTTCGGGCGTTTTACTTCAAAGTATACCTTTTACTTTTTCCCTCAGAATTTTGAAAACTTTTTCTAACTCATAACCAAGAGATTTTTGATTAAAAATGATTAATATAAAAGCTGATAAAGAAAAAAAATATATCCTACTTTTTATATGAAGAAGAAGAAGAAAAATATTTATTCGCGACAAAAAATAATTAGTATACAATAAAAAAATAAAATAAAAATCGTAATTCGTCACGTCAGCATAAATGCAGACTCAGGGAGCCGGCGCTGATCTTCCGGCGAGACCTAAGTAAGAGCGTGTTCACATTATATCGATGTCGGATTCTACACTGACATAGATCGGATAATGTGAACACGGTCGGAAAGTGACGGTGTTTCTAGTATGATATATGTATGTGAAGCGTGTTTGGAGAGCAGTTTAAGTTTATTTCTATTCAAATTCAGATTTCAAAGACATTGTAGGTTGTAACAGCTTGAGCTCTGGGCATGAGACTAGGGTGTGGGATGAAGCCTCAAGCCTGCGGGCAGACATGGGTCGGATATGTGACAAGGAAATAAAACCGTCGGGCGCATTAGGATCGATAAATGATTTAAAGAGAAACGTATTATCACAATTTAACTTACTAGACACTTGTCCACCGACTGTGGAATGAGCTCCCTGCCGAGTTTTTACCAAGGCACTACAATATGGGGTTCTTCAAGAAAGGAGTGTATACATTTTTAAAGTGTCGGAAACACGCATGTGACACCCCTGGAGTTGCAGGCGTCCATAGACTGCGGTGACCGCTTACCATCAGGCGGGCCGTGCGCTTGTTTGCCACCGACGTGGTATAAAAATATCGACTAAACCAGGCCTTAATCGAACGTTGTCTTCGGTGGTGAGAGTCGATATTGAAAAGGAATTATCATCATCATGTCAGCCGAAAGACGTCCACTGCTGGACGTAGGCCTCCCCCAAAGTCTCGGGTGGCGCAGGACCGGTCATTGTGGAAAAAGAAGTCGTAACTAAAATACTTATTTCGTGTGTGGAGCTGGGCGATAAGTCGTCGGACGAAAGATTGCAAATATTAGAGTGTTTGTGGAACCCAGGGGCCTACTTGCCGTCCTGGCCCATCTTCGATAACCTTTTTATCTTGTTCCCAACCAGAAAACCAACCTCCAGTAGCCGACCAAATTCCGCCGATTCCTTATATGACCAGACTGTGTTAAAGAAACAAACGGTTTATGGCACATTTCACTTGTTGACCTAAACAAATAATAAAGAGCCGTAGATTGGTAGAAAGCTAAAATTGGGCTCTAAAAACGCAGATTACATTAATGCAACAGAATGCATTCGAAAAACAAAAATTACTGAACGCAGCCCGACAAGTGTTGCTACGCAGAAAAATAATTCTGGGGCTAAAGTCATGAGAGTGAAAATAAAGATAAAAAATACGGTGTTACAAGGTTAGATAATCTATGCAACGTGACTTTTGGCAATAATGATAAGAATGGCACCATAGAAAAAAGTGGGGAAGATGTATAATAATCGTAAAGGTACACGTATTATCGCTAGAAAGCAATCTAATTCAGACAACTTTTGGTGGAGATGAAGCAAAATAATTTAACATGAAAATTAGTAACTAATAACAAAAGATCATTTAGACATATAGCGCTGTGACAGACGAACAGAATCCCACCTAACGGTTACTTTTTCCATAATTAACGGATCCTTAAAAAATTTTTGGAAATGAAAATAAAATGAAAATTGAATGCCTGCAGTGATTGTGACTTACTTTTAGGTAAACCTGCGTTAGGATGCCCCACTCTTCCATAACTGTTAAATAGGTAGGAAATACTATATACATCTAGAGGTTACTTATTTAATCTTAGCTTAATACATTTTTAACAATGGTTTTAGGTTTCTATGTGTTTTAATTTGGGTTTTAGTTAAATAATAATAAATAAATATTAGGGGACATTTTTTACACAAATCGAACTAGCCCCACAGTAAGCTCAACAAGGCTTGTGTTATGGGTACTAGACGACGATATATTTAATAGATATATACTTAAATACATAGAAAACGTCCAAGTCTCAGGAACAAATGTCTCTGCTCACCACAGAAACAAATGCCCTTACCGGGAATCGAACCCGGGACCTCTAGCTTCGAAGGCAATGACACTACCAACTAGGCTAAACAGGCCGACAAACAAGTTATCGTTAAAGTTACGTATACTCGTTTAAAAATCACAAATGAGCAACTTACGTTACGCTACTTTACACAGGAAGTACCTACAAAGCCAGGAAAACTTATTTAAGCACAAGTGATAATTGTAACAGTTTACTTAGCAGCTTAATTAAGTTCAAAGCTCTGCTAGTCCTAAAGCTTTCACGTCGCGACTTGTTCTGGACGACTTTCCAAAAACGACGCAACTCCTGTTATGTTTATTTTGGTGTTACAAATTAAAGAAACTTGTCACACCGACTAGTAATATAACACTTTAAACTCTCGCGCTTTGTAGGTACACATTCTTAAAAGATTCGTAGGTACACGGGTCTAACACGAAATCTATTTATTTACTGACGTCTCAGCAAGTTATGGACTACTAATAATACTTACATATATAAACATATATATATATTGGGGGACAATCTTACACAAATTGATCTAGTCCCAAACTAAGCAAAGCTTGTACTATGGGTACTTGACGACGATATACATACTTATATAGATAAATACGTACTTAAAATTCATAGGCATCTCCTGGGTGAGCTCGCTTCATCGACGGCCTCGTCTTTGCCCCCTGGCTGACCAAGAGCAATCCCCTTTTTTAATAAAAAATAAGGAAACATCCAAGACTCAGGAACAATATTCGTGATAAATGCACAAATAATGCCCTGACCGGGATTCAAACCCTCCCGCGTTTGAATCCCGGTGAGCCGGAGGTCCCCCTCAGGCTTCTTAAGCAAGGTCACTACCAACAGTGTGCAGTAAGCCAAAGTGGACGCCATATAGACAACATATAACATTGAAGAAGAAGAAGTTAAAAATGTATTTAAGAGTTTCACCAACTGCGTCAACCATCATCATCATATCAGCCAATGGACGCCCACTGCTGGACATAGGCCTGCCCAAAAGAGTGTCAGTATGACCGGTCCTGCGCCACCCGCACCGGCAACTGTCATCCCCTAGAAACTTGTCAAATGTTCCTTACAAATCAGATTTTAACGAAAACCGCTTACGATAACAGACGGTTTGATGCAACCCAGCCCAGCACGCGGTGTAAAAATAATAAAAAATTGACCTGGAAAATATCTTCATCAAATCATAGAACTAATCACGAAAATATTTGAGAATAAACCTGCATTCAGTATGAGTATCACTTATTTAAAGCAGGAAATAGGTTAATCTACTAAATCCAAAAAAATATATATAATTCTAAAGTAATTTTTAGTTTTTCCAGGTTTTTCTAACCATTGAATAGTCAATTCGACGGGAATCGAGTCTTGGAGATACTTTTTGTATGTGACGCATCATAAATCATAGCTTTAAAAAGAACACGACTCATTTTGTTTAATCAAACAACGAAAAAACTATAAAGAACATTGCAATAAAAAACTAAAAACTAAGAGCTACCTATAAATAAAAAATATCCTCTAATTCAGTGCCGATGGGTAGTGTGCCCAGAAGACTGGCCGCACTGCCAGGCTGTATAGCAACACAAAAAATATATTTCAAAAAATGTTCTTTTGAATGTTATGATTAAAGCGTGTCACACACTGCCACGCTTTAATCTGTCACAGGCTTTAGTGTTTTCGTTTATTATTTTATTAAAAATGGGATTGCTCTTGCCCAGCATCTAACCAGGGGGCAATGATGAGGCCGACGATGAAGCGAGCTCACCAAGAAGATGCCTGTTCACTCGTGCCTACTCCCTACAATCTAGATGTGTAAAGTAACAAGTTGCTTACGCGTCGGTGTAAAAGCGGCCGTCTTAACGACTTACCCGTATTTTTGGGTCTCGTCGACGTTAATTGCATGATTTATTTATATTTATGTTTCCTCGAGCCTGCAGCCTTTGAAATAGACGCTGATCAAATTAGGGCTCGTTACACCGCGCTGTAACAGAGGCAGGGCCGTCGTTTACATGTCATTATTCTCGTTAAGGAGGTGGATGCGTGCCGAGTACTGTGTGGGGATAATGTTACGTTTGTATAATTGAAATGGGTACGTAATTAAAAATAAAATATAAGTTTCTTTGTAATAATATCATAATATAAATAATTTCAATTCATCTCATTAGCTTAGGTACTAACATTAGATTATAGGCACAAGTTATGGTAACTAACTAACAAAAGTTATGGACTTATGTCTGAAATAAAATTTATTATTATTATTATTCACCTTATTTATTTTTAGACATAAGTGAGGTTTTTTACAACAAATTTATAAAAGTAAAATATAAAAATACATGTACAAAATATAAAAGCATTATAAAAAACCAAACCTACGGTGCCGCCGGCAGCGAAGCAGGGCTTAGGCTACCAGTGGTTAGATTTGTATGAAATTGCATTAACGACCTCTTGTTCTAGCTGCACCTGAAACGTCACACTTCGGAGCCTATTATAAGGAACATAACATCAATATTTCATTGCAAGTTTGAGAAAAAACTAAAATAGAAATAGGTATGTTTAAAGCACACACGGTTAGCGGCTCTTCAACCATTAATTCACATTTGCAAGAGTCGAATTGACATTATTATTTATTAACTTTCGACCCTCTTCAGCTTTATTATATGTATAGATAGAAGATATATCCATCCAAATAAATAAATTTTGTATTTGTATAAACTTAATAAATAAAGATTATAATTTTAAATAAAAAAAAACACAAACGAAATAAATAATAACTTAAAATATGCCTAATTAATAGCTAATGATAATAATAATGGGTCATTATTTATTTATTTATTTATACTTTATTGCACTAAAGAAACCTTATCGTACAAAAGGCGGACTTAATGCTATACCCACTAACCCCACTACACACTATCATCATCATCATCATCATATCAGCCCAAGGACGTCCACTGCTGGACCCCACCCAAAGAGAGTCACAATGACCATTGACACTATCGAACTTCAAAATATTTTATTGCCACTAAAAACTTATAGTAGGACATAACTTATTATAGCTGAAAAACTTAAGTAAGTCACCTGTTGTATGTAGTTGTGACGTGTTCGAATAGGCGTTTGCTTAAGTTTTTCACCTATAATATTGCAATTACCGGTCTCAGTCTCAGCATGTGCTGAGCAGGAAGCGCTGGTTGTCTTCTCCGAAATTCGTAAACCGAACTTCGTATGGCGCCGTCCCTCTCACTCATATAGTGTATGACAGAAGAGTGCAAGAGACGGCACCATACGAAGTTCGTATTTCGAATTCCGGAGTAGACCCCCTGGTTTTCAGACTGAGCCTTTGAGATGTGTCGGTCACAAGCAAATACATTTTGTTAGATGTAGTGCTTACTGCTTATATGTAGGTTTGGTTCTAACGATCGATCGATCACCAAGTATTGGGTAAGTTCAGTGTTATGCACTGGTTCTGTTAACTTTATATTTAAGTATCGAAACTTACACAAACTTATGACTCCAGCATTCGAGAATAACATAAAAATGGCATTTCTTTCAACCAAAATATTATTCACTAGGAATTTGTAACGGTGCAATATTAACATTATTACTTAGTACATTTTCAGAGTTTCGTACCAAACAGGTACACATAAACCAGCTTACTGTGTATTTTTGTCCGTTCGTCTGTCTGTCGCATCGCGAAATGTCTCTGGAACTACTTACGATATATCGATTTGAAACTTAATAGTTATAAACAGTTCTAAACTAAAGAAGAAAAAATAGGATACGATTGGCAACCCTAATTAACAACTGTAAACAACTGGTGTTTAGACCTACTCATTTCATCAAGCTGGCTCATTTAATGTAAAAACTGGAACACTCAACAACTAGTTGCGCTATTCTAAATGGGCCTAAGTACCGTTTAATTTCAATATACTTAAGTCATTTCAATGCCGGGGCTATACTACCCGTGAATCTCTAAAAGGGCTTAAAAGATAAAGGGTCAGTAATTGAATGAGGTCATAAATCAATGATTACATATCCTTGGACTTGAAATAAAACCCTTGATGAACTATTATAATTATTTAGTATAATTTGATCAATTTTAAGATAGGGGAGAGCAGACCACTATAGCACTCTCATGTTTTTTTTTTCTTTCGCTACCATTCCTTCTGCATTCATTATCCTACCATTTAGCATACTCTCAAGCCTCCAGTCTGCCTGATGGTCTTTTTTACGAAAGTGCATTATCTGCACTGGAGCATCGTGCGGACTACTGTCGTTCCTCAAATCTATGAGAAGCGGCCTGTAGCCAGGAGTGAGACATATGCTGATGATGAAGTATTTGATTTTCCTGTGTCATGTTATGATATTCAGAGTAAAATGGTTTTTTAGGAAGAAAAAATTCAATGATTATCTCAGGAAAATTATCTAAAACTAGGCTCTGGTTATCAGGGTATAACTTTAAGGTAATTTTTTTTAAAGTAATTAATTTATCGGCTGTTTTAGACGCAGCTACGGCAGAACGAATGTGCGGAGAAACGTAATTTCGCCTAAAGTGCCCTTAAGGCTAGACGGGACGATACACGTGTTGTTCAAGTACATATGTTATTCGATATTATGTGGCGCGGTGCGTCCTCACTTGTGCACAAAGCTTTTCTGAGAATATAATGAGCGACATACAGTCGTGTTTTGTTATATCCAAGTTTAACGGAATCCCAGCTGTTTCTTTGTGGTGCAGTAACCGTTGTTGTGACAAAGGGTAAATATTTATCAATATGAAGTCTGACGTATACACTTTTTAAATTTAATTTAATCGTATGGCATTTATTTACGAACCGTGATATCTTCGAGAAGACAAGTACATGTACACTATAAAGCAATTATTTTATGCAATTGATTCTCATAAATAGATCAAATTATTCCACTGTGATTTGCGATAGACGGGTTTCAGAGGGCGAAAAATTGTTCTGGGTCCGATGTTGGGAAAATTCATTTTATACTCCCCGAGGGCACAGCCATGTGTTGATTGCTTTTTCATCAAAAATGCATGGCGTGGGTTTTTAAAATTGCTCTGATAATTGGGGGCTAAAATTATGGGTAAATTGGTATATACATGATGGCACCGTGAATTTAATTATGTTCCCGGGTACTACGCGAAACATTAAAACATGTAAGTATATTATGGAACAAGGGTAATTTTTTTATTATTTAGTTTAAGGAGCACCAAGCGCTACGTAAATATGATACGCAGGTAAGAATACCTACGAAGCTCATTAAAGGAACTCAGATAGAAACCTAGTAAGGAATTTATCAAACCTTGCGCTTTCATATAAGCTGAAAAAGTACGTATATATAGCTCAATATCCACCCAAAATTAAACTCGCGTAGTAAGTGCGATTCAAATCGCACACTCAGCACTTACTTAGAAGAACGATTTCCTAATCCATTGTTTAATTCATGTCATCTAGTTAACAATAATCCATTAAACCTGACTCGGCATCTCCTGACTGCTGGAAATGGCCCACATTTGCATAAACTCATCCACATCCCTCCAAATCACATCCTCCTAAAACACCATCAATTACACGCAAATTGCAACCTTACTCCGCAGACTTAAGGTTCTGTTTTGAATGTGTGATTGAGCGAGTTGGGAGATTGTGGAAGTTACGCGTGCGGTGGTTTGCATATTTCCTGAAGTTTTGCACTTACGCGCCTTTGCCATGGTAAAAGCTATATTTATGTGAGTTGTGGACTTTGTTGCGATAAGCTGGGATTGCGTTAGCGTTTATTTGGTTAAATTATAAAATTTTAGAGATAGATAATTTTCGTAAGTCATTTCCGCTGAGATTATCACAGTTAAAAGTTGAAATGAAATAATTGAAATGTTTGAATTTTTTTTTTTTTTTTTTTGAAATGAAATAAATAAAATAATTGTCACAGGAGAATACACACTTAATTAAAAAAAAGCAACAAGTAGTACTTTAGTACTTCTGTAAGGTGAAGGTACTTTCTCAGTTGGGCAGCTCCAAACAAGCGGGATGATGTTGCGCTTTGTCTTACACCTTATACATATTGGGCCAAGTCATCGCTTTCCATAATCTCTGGTCAGTTCATCATAAAAAAACCTCTCTTAAAAATGTTTAAACTTAAACTCGTGGCCCAGCGGCGCCCGCGTACCGCGTGCGGTATGCTAGGTTAAGCAACGTGGGCGTAGGTCGGTTTTCGGATGGGTGACCGCTTTGAGTGGTTACTAACTGAGCGCTCCCGTGCTTTGGAAGGCACGCTAAGCCGTTGATCCCGGCTGCTGTCTACGACAGCAGTCGTTAAGCCAAGTTAGAGGCCTTCGGGCGGCTTGAGAACTTCTAACAGTCAAGTTGCCCATTCACTTGACAAGGGGGGTCGAAGTTGCACCACGTCCGTAGAGAGTACCCACCGTTACCCTACACGTGACCCCTGGGTGCTTTTATGCAACAAACTGGCAACCGTACTTTTTTTCTCGAAGATCTCACGGTTCGAAAATAAATGCCATACGATTATAATTACTAAAGTGTCTGAAAAATCTAAGTGTCCAGCTACTAATGAGTTCGACTGTACTATGTTGTTTTCGTATAGATGTAATGTTATTTTGTCCTTGAGGTGTAGATTACTATGTGTTCATGATGCTAACCACGTGCTAATTAAGGGGGAAGTTAGACAATCAACCGGTACTTCTCATTGTGTTGATGTGTGGGCAGCATTATTTATACTACGACGGTGGAAACCAAGCATACGGCCTGGCTGTAACAAGAGATACCGTAGCATATGGACGCGTGTGACTCCAGAACAATCATAAGTTCGCTGCCGAGCCTTTTTTCCGTAGTAAACACAAGGAACCCTTATAGCTTCGCCATGGCCGTCCGTCCGTCAATCTGTCCGGGGATTAGCTCAGTAGCCGTCACTACTAGAAATCTATAATTTGGCATAGATATACATATCAATTACTCCGTCCAACCGCTAGTATAAAATTATGAAAAAACATTTATATCACTTTATACTCGTACGCACGGAAAGAACTGATGTAAAAGGCGTTTAAAGATAGTCATCGGGGTTAAGAGTGCACCACTTGGCGCGGGGACCTGGATATCAACTACAGGGAAGGAGGCGTAGATTTAAGATGAGCCAAAAGGAGTAAAGGATAAATCACAGTAGACCGTTCCGTGTCCGGGCCGGCCCGTTATCTATGACAGCAAACGCAACGGCCTGCGTATTGCTCTAGAAGAAAACGGGCCGGTCCGGACACGGAACGGCCTACTGTGAATCAACCCTAAACCGCGAGAGGAGCTCCATTGCGTTCAGTATTGAGATCCTGGAGTCCTCCGCATTAGAGCGCAGGTGTCGGTCACCGTGGAGTTTTTAGTGGATAGAGTCAAATTTTTTATTGCACCCTTAATGTGACATAATATTACAAAGAAGTAATAAAATGGACCCCGTAAGGGCAGGGTATAGAAATACCACATGGTTTTTTTATGACATAGGAGGCAAACGAGCAGACGAATCACCTGATGGTAAGCGATTAGCGCCGCCCATGGGCACTCGCAACACCAGAGGAGTTGTAAGTGCGTTGCCGGCCTTTAAGATGGGAGTACGCTTTTTTCTTGAAAGTTTGAAGGTCGAATCGGTACGGAAATACCGCAGGCGACAGATCATTCCACAGTTTAGCTGCGAGGCAGGAAATTTCTGGAGGGACGTACAGTTGAGGACTGCCAACCATCTAAGTGGTGAGGGTGGGTGGTTCGCAGGTTTTCTCCACACAAAAAATTAATAAATAATGTACGAGGGCTGTTCCGAAAGTTTTTAGCTGCTCTCACTCTATTCATGCGATATATGTTTTAATGATACCATTATGCGGGTAATTTCGATACATATCTGTTGGGGTGAAACTGTTGATGAAAGTCGCTTGGGTTTTTTTTATTGTGTTTTAAGTACGACGTGTCAACAGCCCTATCGAATATGCGATGAACGGGTCACAATACCAATTTTGTGTTGCGGGCCAATATTAATTAATACGTCACCACAACTAAACGAAATTTTATACATTACAAACTATGAATCTTCCCTGTCTCTACCCACGTAAACTGTTTCGATTGCATGAAAATCAGCGAAAATGAGCAGGTGTGTCGAATATTAGTCTAGGTTGCGAGACTAGGGACTGGTCATCATCACAAAAAAACTTACAATAAATAAAATCATTTAGTGTTTTTACATTAAAATCAGCAAAACTAAGTTAGGAAGTCATCACGGGCATTTTCCACCACAGTTGTTAGGGATTTCGATGTCAAAACTATTTTTAGGTATCAAAAATGGTACTATTTTCCCAAATTTTTAAATGCCCATACAAAAGGCCTTTTGGTTTAAAAAATTGTGAAAAAAATATTTGCTGCTTACTAAAGATTTTATCCCAGCTCATAACTATTGAAATTACCCACATAATGGTATAAATAAAAAAATATATCGCATGAATAGAGTGAGAGCAGCTAAAAACTTTCGGAACAGCCCTCGTATGCCAACTATTACTAAAACTAAAATGTAATTATTATTGTATATGGACATTGTCTGAAATAAAGAATTATTATTATTATTACTAATTGTCACTGTGGCACTTTTTGCTGGAGGCCTATGTCTGCTTGTCTAGCAATGGCCGACATTCAGCTGATGTGACGAACACCTAGACAACTTGAAGCGTCAAATATTATAGTTCGTCGATAAACCTGTAATTTTGAGATCTCTTAAAAGTAAAAGTAGTTTATTCTTCAAATTAGACATATTACATGCACCTATGAACGTCAATAAACTACCACCGGTTCGGAATAATATACCTCTGCCACGAGGAGAACCGGCGTAAGAAACTCGGCGAGGTGTCATTTTTTCAAAACAATATACATTGTAAATAAATATAAAATTACAGCTCTTATCGCGCTTGATGTTGCCATAATCCCGGTCTAGTGTGTTACGCAATGTGTAAAATAAACACCTCTCTATGATAATGTGTAATGTCAGTTAGTGTATGTTAATTAAGAAATGAGTCGTAAACACGCTTGTTCGAGGCTTGTTAGCGATTAGTCGCCAACTCTACGTGTATTCTTAATGTATAGTCGACTTTTATAGTTTGTCTACAGTGGTCTTATATGGTTGTTTTTTTTAAATTATATTTATTGAAAAAAAATTGGTTATGTACCAAATATATATGGAGCAATAATAAAAAGAAAATTAATTTTATATTAAGCAGTAGTTGCTAATGAAAAACCAAAATTTCAAATTAAAGGAAAAAAATTGAAAAATGTAATGCTCGGAGCATTACATTTTACAATTTTTTTCCTTTAATTTGGAGGAGATTTTTTCAGGATTCGAACCTTGGCCGCATATGCCAGATGTCGTAGGTTCGAATCCTGCTCGGAGCATAAATTTTTTCGGTTTTTTCCCTTTAATTTGAAATTTATAAAAAGATAATTCAGTCGATCTGTGGCAGGACGGCACCGTCATCGAATCATGGTTGTTTTTTGCTTTGTAACCGCGTCAATGACCTCCGATTCACAATTCACCACAATTGCGGGAGACTGTACCCGTTAGTAAAGGGCCATAGGCATTGAATCAAACTGGTTGTGGCTTGCATTGTAGCATTTGTAGTCTACCTGTTATGGAAATATTACTCGAAATAAGTAATCTTAGAGGACGATGAGTATTAAGTATAATTATTATAGGATAATTCTTAATCGGCATGCCTTTGTTTCGTAGGAATTAACTCGCATTAACGTTAAATTAACTTGCATTAACGTTAAATTAAAACCCCGTGTGGTGCCGGGTTAGAATAGCACCACCCCCTTTCTTCCCTTGGGTGTCGTAAGAGTCGACTATGGGAACCAGGTTAAAGTGTGTTGTGGGCGATTAGCTAACAACCTGTAACTGCAATATCACATTTTCTCCGTCTTAAACGTACAATTGCTAAAAGTGGCACTTAAATTAAATTTCGTGTGCTCTGCCTACCCCTTTTGGGAATATGGGTGTGAGTTTATTGTATGTATATATGTTAATAAAAAAATAAATGCATAGCCTACTTTATTATAGTGTAGCGGACCCCGGGCATCCTTCAGGATACAACTGTACTGGGATAACACTCGGCATGATGATGATTATAGTGTCCCACTGCTGGGCAGATGCTCCGTGATCTCAATGCATGAGTCCTTATCGAGTGACTCTTTCTCCGGATTGCTGAGATGCATCAAGGTATAGTTTGTTTTATTTATGTTAGACGACCTGTTTAGCCTAGTTGGTAGTGACTCTGCCTCCGAAGCTAGAGGTCTCGGGTTCGAATCCCGGCCAGGGCATTTATTTGTGCATTTTTCACGGATATTTGTTCTTGGGTCTTGGATGTTTTTATCTATATAAGTATGTATGTCGTCGTCTAGTACCCATAGTACAAGCTTTGCTTAGTTTGGGACTAGGTCGATTTGTGTAAGATTGTCCCCCAATATTATAATTTAAGATGACAAAAAGTACATTAAACCAACCACCATCTATTGTTTAACTGTTATCTCCAAGTTGGGTTGTAAAAAAAGACCCAGAATTGTATTGATTAAATATGTTTACAATCACGTGCCGCACTTCGGTCAGTTTTATAACCACCACCACCACCATATCAGCCCTAGGACGTCCACTGCTGGACATAGGCCTCCCCCAATTTCATGGGGGGT
The DNA here is from genome assembly GCA_905163555.1 of Notocelia uddmanniana. Lineage (NCBI taxonomy): Eukaryota > Metazoa > Arthropoda > Insecta > Lepidoptera > Tortricidae > Notocelia > Notocelia uddmanniana. The sequence goes on along the minus strand of LR991066.1, from coordinate 1,094,859 downwards.
AAATGCCATAATCGCCACGCTTGGCATGCGGGTTGGCGATCGCAGTATCTCCACCGAACTCTAGGAATGCTGCTGCCCATTCCCCGGTGGTCTTGGTCATTGTTTTAGGACATACCCGGTTCCAGTCCTCCGGGTCCGGGTCAGTTTTATAACATCTCTTTCTTATCTTTCCTTTTCATATTTAAGCAAAAAAAGCTGTTGTAAAATCCCGCTTCAAGTGCTTTTGGCCATCTTAAATAATATAAACTATAAACCCGCAAGCTCCGTCAGGCCTGTCCCGTATACGTCATCCGTCATGTGGCACCCACTTGATATCTCCTAGCCTACCTATCTGGATGCATGCGATGATGCAACAGATCGGACATCCAGACGTACGGCAGGCTACCATCCTTACCTGGTCGAAATTCCTCTAATTCTAACCAAGCGCTTTGCATCTTCTTTTATAATGCGCACTTCTAAGGTTTGGAATTCTCTGCCGGCGTCTGTATTTCCGAGTTCATATAACCTGGACCTTTTTAAGGCACGAGTGAATAGGCATCTTCTGGGTGAGCTCGCTTCATCGTCGGCCTCATCTTTGCCCCCTGGCTAGATGCTGGCCAAGAGCAATCCCATTTTTAATAAAAAAAAAAATGTGGAAATCTTATTTGAGCCCCAAATTAAGGTTAGTCAGTCCAAGTCTGATTACGATCAATGCGTCTTTCATCAAATGCATTGAAATCGACAGATAGTGCACAATTAATGGGTTCAAATTAATAGGTTCAGAGTTTCTCGGGTTGATGTGCCGATCTAATGCACAAGTGGGCCTTCAGGTCGGACCCAAATTGTACCTGCGCTGCGGCCAGATCCAGTCGATGTCCCACATTACCGATGCCCGCCATTTGACATCCAGGGTGGTATCGCCAAGGTCCACCAAGCTGACTCAGAAGTTTTAAAGTGGTTGGACTACTGCCTTTTACTTTGTAGCAAAACTGTGCACTTGCCATACACAAAATAACATAAATAAATAAACAAAGACGAAAGTCTATTGCATGAATGGAACAGGTTATAATACATTCATACATAAACTCACGCGTATATTTCCAAAAGGGGTAGGCAGAGCACATGAAAATTAACATGTTATAATTATAATACTTGTAGATATCGATATATATTACGAATGGCGCACTTACCTCTGTTCTGCACCTATTTCTATTGACTTTAAACTTTTCTAGAAACAGTATAACCTTTTAGATTCTGATAAACTTCACCAGTTGGGAAACTTTACTCGAACACAGCACGAAAAACAAAAACGTGATTGTATCTACACAACCACGTTTCGGCATTTCAACACATAATTCCAAAACCTCCTATCTCTCCTCATTACCCCGTTCCAATCACGACTCTATTCCGCGCGTATACGGTTCAAGTTTGTGTGGAACTGTGAAGCGGGGCAGGTTGGTTGGAAAGCATCTCGTACTGCCCTCGACATTTGAGAAAGGGCACGCCTAATTGCCTAGAACTACAAAATAAGTAACGAGCTCAGAGGGCCTACTCCGAACTTCGAAAATCGAACTTCGTGTCGTGCCATCCCTTTCACTCTCGTGTATAACACTATCGGACGGCACGATACGAAGTTCGATTTTCGAAGTTCTGAGTAGGCCCTCAGAGACAATGCCTATTCGTGATCTAAATAGGGTGTATGCGACATTATTGTGTTCCAGGGTCACTTAGGGTTTGTACAGCATTGTAAGGTAAAAGTTCTAGTTTTTGACACAAAACCGGTGCATGGAACTTTCACACTTAATTGATATATGAGACGATATACTATCACGTGGTGTATATTAAAAGAAAAATAAGGTGTCAAACATTCGGAAGCTTACTTTACATGCAAAACATTCTCAAAAAGATTTCGAGATTTTTCTCTAAGTGTTTACAAGAGCTAAGATCATTTCTACTTAGGAAGTTCCATTTATTAATGATTAAGGCTAGGTACACTTTTTAAAAAGGGTTATTTTTGCTATAATTTTCTCGTCCTACGCTTACGGTTGAACCCAGGAAAGAAATAACTGTCCTCACAGAAAGATACGGAATACAGAAACTGTCGTAATTGTAACATTAGATTATAATACTAGATAATAGAAATCCGCTGACATTGAAACCATATTTATCCTACAAAAGAGGGCAATAAGATCGATTTATCAGTTAGGATCTCGTGTTTCCCTAAGAGAAAAGTTTAAACACATTAATATTCTCACAGTCGCGTCCCAGTAAATATATTCTTGAAAATATAATGTATGTCAATAGAAATCAGCATCTGCTTAAATTGAATCATGAAGTGCATTGTTTTAACACAAGAAGTAAGGATAAACTTGCTGTGCCTTGGTTCCGTCTCCATAAAGAGAGCTCGTCTTTTATGGGAAATTGTGTGCGCTTCTACAATAAAATCCCTAAGGATGTTTTGACTTTGTCGCTAACAAAATTTAAGAAAATTGTAAAAGACCGCTTAGTATGTAAGGCCTATTATAGCGTTAAGGAATTTGTAGAAGACAATAACTTCTCTTAAGCCAATCAGTCATTGTTCAGTGTGAGTTGACTATATTATTTATTCTACTATATTATATTAAATATTTTATGTGACATGTTATTTTATTGAGCCTAATTAATTTCGATGTGTGTTTTTGTGTTTTTATATTGTTATATGGTATATAATTTTGTGTGAACGTTCAGCTGTTGACGTGTATACATTTAATGTTACTATTTCAATATGATATTTCTATATTTTATTTTTATTTTATATAATTGACATTTCTCATTTCTGTATTGATCATCGTAAATTTTTCTGTGACGTTTTTCAAGCACTCTTTTGAGTTTATGTGAAATAAAATGTTTTTGAGTTTGAGTTTTAGTTTGAATACTAACTACTAACAGATATGGATGCAACCTTACTCCGAAATAAATGTATTATTATAATACTCAAATTAATGCACCATGTCATTGCAGGTTAAGTACAGGGTGATTCGGGAGACGTGAGCAAGATCAACACTACGAATTCAGTAGATCATAAGCTACTGCTTTGTGCCACTATTAGTGAAATTAACGTTCATTTATCTTTTGTGTTGAAAACAAAATGTTTTAAATTATTTACGAAATTCGTGGTCACTCTACAGTCAGAATACCTCAGTCAAGTCATACGTGTCAAATTGAATGTCATTTGAGTCCGATTACTTTTGAAATATCGTATCTCACTCAATGTGACAATTTACTTTATTCGTAATCAAAGTGCTGTCATAACAGTTAGAGGTTTATTCTTTATTAACAAGTTCTTTGTGACCATGATTGTAGAGAATTAAACTTTAACTTAACATAAAATAAAATACAGGAAAAAGGTATGGGTGTTTCACTTAAATACAATTGTGAACGATTCATTGCCATTTACTATGTATGTAGTGTTGGTCCTGCTCTCGTCTCCTGTATACACTATCTTTTATTCGGATATAACAGTGGTTATACCATCTTCATTGGTCCACAATTTTATAATATGAGATCACATTACTATGTTGCCTGCTACTTTGTACAGTATTAAGTATAATAATCTGTTCAGTAGTTTTGAGAGTAAGGAACATCGGCACTAACTTTCAAGTTTATAAAATGTATTAGATTAATTCACTTCGAGTATCATAATGTCAAATATAAAAATAAAAATAACGTAGACACGAATAATACAAAAACAAGAGGTATACATTAAAATATAACTAGATACATATTTAATTAAAGTGTAACTATTTGTCAAGCGGATATGCCCGCTTAACAAAACCAAAATTTAGAAGCGGTTGTTGGTTCAAATCTCACCCGTGGCCATTCATTTTTCAATATTTCACTCCTATTGCAATTTGCTAATTTTGGTGCTAGGAGAACTGGTACCAGTCTCAGCTATTTCTAGGCATCAATTCGACAGATCGTTAATGTCTTCGTGACGTCACCGTGCTACCAGATTCGACAAATAAATACACTAAATCATTTCAATACACATTGTACCACCGCATCAATTAAAGCTCCGTAACAAATTACATGAAAACTACCATCCTAACCTACCACTATCACATCCCATCTAAGCCTTTCATTACGTTTTTCTACGCCACACAACCTTGTCACAATAAAACCACTATCAACGCCACGTTGAGTCTATGTGAATTGATTGACAGCGACAGGGTTCTATGAACAAATTAAACTAACGAAGTCTTTTCTCCAGTGCTGTAAACGCACACACGCGCAGTGTCACAGTGTCAGTGCGCTTGTGTGCGTGGCTCAGCTGTTATTTGTTACCATCGGCAAGGGGCCTCGGCGCAGGTCGTTGAACCGGCCATAGAATATAGGAGCAGAGGCAATATAGTTTTTTTTTAAGATGAGGTCAAAGGGTTATAGAAAATCGTACGAGCCAATTATAAAAGAAAAAAGTACAACGAGACTTTATGTGTGTCTATATGAGTTTAAAGAAATAATGTTGCGGACAATATTTCGTCGTTATTATGTTATTTAATGAAATTTAGTTCACTATTGTTATGTTAATTCCATAAAATTTGATCGTGATTATATGTATGTATGTAATTTCTTTCATAAATATAAATTTGATGAAGTCCTCGTTGCTTTAAATTTTATTTTATTGTAGTAAAATTGTACAACTACTTTTTTTTAATACACACACTACATTTTTCATACACACACTACAATTCTTTTTTTCATTAATATAATGTTTCAAGAAAACCTGGTTGCTTTTATTTATCCCCCGCAGATTAAAATGATATTTAATTTTATGGCGATAAAATTGTAAAACTAGTTTTTTTATACACAGGGTACAATTATTTTTTCCTTAAAATATTTTTCAAGAAAACCTTTTACCCTTTTATGGCCTGCAAATTATAATCATATTTTATTTAATGGCAATAAAATTGTTAAAACTACATATTTTTATGATTTTCAACGAAGGACAAGCCTTAATCCTAATATTAAAACTGAATGCACAAGCAAGCACAGAACACACACCGTAAACATTGATTAACTCTGCGCCTCTCACATCATCTCCCCTGTTAGGCACAAACCGCTGTCACCTCTGACTGCACAATCATCAGCATAGCAACAGCGTAGCACAGTTGCAGTGCAAGCCGACATTGTGTACGGCGACACGGCCCCGACACGACCACGACACGAGGCCGCGACACAAGCGGAGCGAGTTACAATTTTGTGCCGTGAACCAAGATATCAATATTGAATGCTAATAGTTTGCCCAAGGGTTTCAAATAAAAGACTTCCACAATGACCGGCCCTGCGCCACCCGCATCCAGCGTACACCCGCAACCTTTACCAGGTCATCGGTCCACCGTGAGGGGGCCTGTCCACGCTACGCCTTCCGGTACGTGGTCGCCACTCGAGAACCTTTCCGCCCCAACGGCCATCGGTTCTACGTGCTATGTGCCCCGCCCACTGCCACTTAAGTTTAGCGATACGGAGGGCTATATAGGTCACTTTAGTTCTGCTACGGATGGCCTGATTCCTGATGCGATCACGCAGAGAAACTCCTAACATATCTCACTCCATTGCTCTTTGGGTGACTTTGAGCCTTCTTATGAGACCCAATATTTTATGAGACCCAATAATAGCTTAAATCTAAAACAATGATTTAAATAATAGCTTAAATCTAAAACAGGCCCTTGAGGCATTTTATCGAGGATGCTGGCGGAATTTTCTAGCTGTATCGCAATACTAATACGTTGTGCGGAGAAGTCGCCAGCTCTTCGGTCAAGTTACATCAACCAGACGCTTAGCAATTTCACTAAATAACGTGTGCGCTAGGACCCCATGGACCTAGAATTTCGACGCCAAAACAAACGTACTCTTTACTGATCCAGTGTTACGAAGGTGTCTGTTTCAGCTTCGGAAAAAAGCTTTTGTATGTCATTTTCGGATTTTTTGCTGCTCTCTTCTCCAGGTCGCATTTCTCAGCCGATTCTTGTGAAATTTATTGAGCAGGTTTGATTATTTCGTAGATTCTTTTTGTCGAGTCAGTTGAATTTGTTTACGAGAGGTCTATAGCTCGCCGAGCAGGTATTTTGTCGGCCGGTTTAGCCTAGTTGGTTGTGTCACTGCCTCCGAAGCTAGAGGTCCCGGGTTCGACTCGCTGTAGGGGAATTCGTTTTTGTGGTGAGCAGAGACATTTGTTCCTGAGACTTGGATGTTTTCTATGTATTTAAGTATATATCTATTAAATATATCGTCGTCTAGTACCTATAACACAAGCCTTATTGAGCTTACTATGGCACTAGTTCGATTTGCGTAAAAAATGTACCCTAATATTTATTTATTATAGTCAAAAGCAAAAATAGATTGATTGTCTTGTTGAGAGTAACGAATTAAATATAACATAGAGCTACACACACACAAACACACACACAGACATACACATCCTACATTGGTGGATTATTATGTTTGTTATCCTTTTTCTATTTAGTATACACCTAGTCATAATAATAATAATAAAAAAAAAAAAAAAAAAAAAAAAAAAAAAAAAAAAAAAAAAAAAAAAAAAAAAAACCCGCTGACAACATCAACACGTCATGTTTTCATATTTATTTGGAAAATTCGTTTTTTATGTTTTCTACGCCTGAATTGCACTTTTACACCGTTATATATGTACGTTATTGTCTCCCATCATGTGTTTTTTACCCAAAATACGGCACGGACTTTACTATGGAGCCAACTTCCTGGATTTTACATGGGAATTGACAAGCTGTCAAAGTTACATATCGGCGAGAACTAAATAACGAATAATACAAAATAAATAATGATTACGAGGACGCGTTCACGAGCGGCACAACGCGCACGCCCACCATCTCCGCCCGCGCCATCCAGCTCTTCGCCATCATCGTCGGGTGACGAATTCGCTACAGCGCCCGACACCAGCGAGTCGAGCTGTGACGAGCGTGGGCCGCCGTCCCCTCCGCCACGACCACCTGCGCGAAGAGGACGACCACCGCTGCCGGCACGCTTGGGGCCTGTGGGGCACTCCGCCCTGCCCACGGCTCCCGCTGCCGGTGGTGTAGTGCGCCGCATGCGATGGACTCAAGAAATGAACGAAAATTGCATGCGAGCGTACTTTGGGGCGACAGAGGGGGAAACCAACCTGTCCGCGTATCGTGTCCGGATGCTTCCTCTATTTCAGGCCCTTGAACCAACCATCACCGTGACTGCGCAACGCCTATCGGATCAGGTGCGCGTCATTCAACGGCTCAAGCGGTTGGATGACGCGACACTTGATCGGCTACGCCTGGAGGCACTTTCTGCTCGCACAGCTTCCGCTTTGGCGCGGGACCCGCCCGCCACGTCGCCGGCTCCAGTGCCCACACCCGACATGGCACCGGGGGTGCCGCGGGTGGATCCCAGTGTCGACGAGGACTGTGCAAATCAGACTGTGAGTACCCAGGCCAATGAGCAACTGAGGAGGGCTTTGGAAGAGGCGATTACGCGATATCGCTCCACACCCAACTCTAGGCCACGATTACCGCGCTTGCCCGTGAATAGACGTAATTTAGCGCTAATGGGAGCCCTAAACGATCTCCTAGACCCGTATTTACGGGCTAGCGAAGATCTTATTGACACACACTCAATTCTGTACTGCGGGGCCATCGCGGCGTGCCGTGTTGCTCGCGTCAAGTTTCCGGACGCTGACCGTGCACCTAGGACCGCCGGGGGTGTCCCTGCCTGGCAAGTACGAATTGAGCGGCGTATCAATACGTTTAGGACTCTCATTGCAAAGCTGATCTGCTTCAGGGGGGGCAATGACCGCCCCCGAGTTATGCGCTTCGTGAACCAAGCCTTTGCGGGGACTGGTGTCAGGCCCCGCGACTATGTGACTTGTGTCACGGAACGCATTGACTTTCTGAAGCAGAAAGTCTATGCATGGGCAAGCCGTATTCGCCGCTACAGAGAGCGTGTGGACCGATACCAGCAGAATCGCCTTTTCCAGAGTGACCAAAGGAAGGTATACCGGAAGTGGGAGGGAACCGACCATCGTGTGTGCGACGGTCAGCGACCGGATGCTACTGCCATGGGTAACTTTTGGCGTAGTATCTGGTCGGTGCCTGTCGAACACACTGAAGGTGCCTGGATCGGTGTTGTCGAACGTGAGTGTGAGTCCATCGAACCCATGGGGTCTGTTACCATCAGCCCCGAAGACATAAGTTGTGCCATCCGTACTGCCCCGAACTGGAAAAGTCCGGGACCGGATGGATTGCACAACTTCTGGCTGAAGTGGTTTCGATGCTCACATGAACGTTTGGCAACACAGTTCCAGCAAGCCCTCGAGCTCGGTTCCCTGCCACATCTCTTAACAACTGGTGTTACCTCCCTGCTCTACAAGTCCGGTAGTACCACGGAAGCGAAGAACTACAGACCCATCACGTGCTTGCCTACGCTGTACAAGCTCCTTACATCCATTTTAAGAGCAAAAATTAACACGCACATTGTTGCGAACAACATTTTGGCCCCTGCTCAAAATGGATGTAGGGCTGGGTCGCGTGGTACTAAAGAGCTCCTCCTCATAGACATGACCATCTGCCAACGAGTCCGGCGGAGCAGAGGGGCCCTCTCGGCCGCTTGGATTGACTATAAGAAGGCCTATGATTCGGTGCCTCATTCATGGCTGAGGAGGATCTTAGAGCTGTATAAAGTTGATGCAGCTTTAAGATCCTTCTTAAGTGCTTGCATGGGGCAGTGGACCACAGTCCTTCGTCAACCGGGAGGAGGTGACGGCTCCTCTGGTCCGCAAGACTCTATCAGGATTGAGCGAGGTATTTTCCAGGGTGACAGTCTGAGTCCCTTGTGGTTCTGCCTAGCGCTGAATCCGCTCAGCACTCTGCTGAAGGATTCGGGGCTAGGTTGCCAGCTGCGGAGAGGGGGTGAGGTCATTTCTCATCTGCTCTACATGGATGACCTCAAGCTATTTGCACCAAATAGACAGGACCTGTTGGAGCTACTGAAAACAACAGAAGTTTTCAGTAGCGCCATCAAAATGGAATTTGGTGTAGATAAGTGTGCGGTCATGCATGTACAGCGGGGGAAAGTTGTAAATTCAACAAATTTACAGCTTTCTGAGACAATGTCACTCAGATCTCTCTCCGAAGCAGAAACCTACAAATATCTTGGTATGTCACAGTCTTTGGGTATTGAGGGTGAGGGCATAAAGCAGGCGATGAAGGAGCGCTTCTTCTGTCGCCTGACAAAAGTACTTAATAGTTTTTTGTCGGGTGGCAATAAGGTGCGCGCATTCAACGCCTGGGTTATGCCCTTGCTCACATACTCCTTTGGCATACTAAGGTGGACTCAGACTGAGCTGGATGCCCTGGATCGAAGGGTGCGTGTACTGCTCACTGCTCACCGCATGTTGCACCCACGCTCGTCTGTTATGAGACTGTACATCCCGCGGAAGTGTGGAGGTCGCGGCTTTTTAAATGCCAAAGACCTCCACAACCGCGAGGTGTGCAGTCTCAGGAATTATTTCCTAAACAGCGAGTGTGGGATGCATCGTGACGTAGTGGCAGTAGACGCATCTTTCACCCCGCTCTCCATGGCAAACGAGAACTGGCGCAGATTTAAAGTACTGAGCACCGAGGACCGCAAGGCGGAATGGAAGAGTAGGGAGCTACACGGGCGGTTCTACAAGGCCCTTACGGGGCCCGACGTAGACCTGCTCGCGTCGGTGAACTGGCTACGTTTCGGGGATCTCTTCGGGGAAACCGAAGGTTTTGTCTGTGCAATTGCGGACGAAGTTATCATGACGAACAACTACCGGAGGTATATCCTGAAGGACGGTACGGCCGACATTTGTCGGGCATGCCGCCGTCCCGGAGAGTCACTCAGGCATATCATTTCCGGTTGTGGTCATCTTGCTAACGGCGAGTACTTGCACAGGCATAACTTGGTAGCCAGAATTATTCACCAGCAACTTGCTCTTTCATACGGTCTTGTGAACTTCGAAGTGCCGTACTATAAATACTTACCTGCGCCAGTTCTCGAAAATGGTCGTGCTACGCTCTATTGGGATCGATCTATCATCACGGACAGGACTATTGTAGCCAATAAGCCCGACATCGTGCTGATAGATCGATCGAAGCGCCAGGCAGTGCTCGTCGACATCACCATCCCCCATGACGAGAACCTCGTGAAGGCCGAGAAGGACAAAGTCAGCAAGTACCTAGACTTGGCATACGAGGTAACCGCCATGTGGGATGTTGATTCGACGATCATTGTCCCGATAGTCGTTTCTGCGAACGGTTTAATAGCGAAGAGTCTCGACCAACACCTCAAGAGACTCTCGCTAGATGGCTGGGTCAAGGGGCAGATACAGAAGGCGGTACTCCTGGACACGGCGCGGATAGTCCGGAGGTTCCTCTCTCTGTCGCCCTAACCACCGGTAGCTTAGGCCCTGCCTCGCTGCCGGCGGCACCCTAGGTTAGGTTTTTATAATGATTTTATGTTTAGTATTTATAGTTATATATTTTACTTTTATAGAAATATTGTAAAAACCAACCTAAGACGAGAAATAAATAAAGTGAATAATAATAATATTGGGGGACAATCTTACACAAATCGACCTAGTCCCAAACTAAGCAAAGCTTGTACTATGGGTACTAGACGACGATATACATACTTATATAGATAAATACATACTTAAATACATAGAAAACATCCAAGACCCAAGAACAAATATCCGTGAAAAATGCACAAATAAATGCCCTGGCCGGGATTCGAACCCAGGACCTCTAGCTTCGGAGGCAGAGTCACTACCAACTAGGCTAAACAGGTCGTCATTTCATTATCATTAAATCATATTTTCTGATTTTTACGCAATTATTGTAATTATTGGAAAATCCTTTTTTGAATTGACTACCTGCGAGACATAGCCTAGTGTAGGGGCCAGTCTAACCACATATGAAAAGCCCCCGCAGGACATTCCTTACTAACATCATGTTCAACGTGTAAGTAAACCTTTATGTACCTACAAATAAACTTTTTATCGACCGAGCGAGCGAAGCGAGCGAAGCGTTTCCGTTTCAGGTTTCGACAAAAATTCTTTCGTATGTCTGTCTGTCCGGATGTTCTCCTCTACAGGTCGCATTTCTCTACCGATTCTCGTGAAATTTCGTGAGCTGATTCGATAATTATATAGATCTTTTTTGTCGTGTCAGCTTTTAGAAATTTAGAATTTTGAAAAAAAAAAAAATTTTTTTTCCTATGTCTGACGTCTGTTCGTATATTCTCCCCTACAGGTCGCATTTCTCATCAGAAATGTTATATAGAATTTTGTCGTCAAGTCAGTTTTTGGAAATTTTGAAATGTGAAAAAATATACAAAATTTTATCGTATGTCCGGATGTTATGCTCGACAGGTCGCATTTCTCAACCGATTCTCGTCAAACTTTGTGAGCAGGTTCGATAATTATATAGAATTTTTTGTCGAATCAGTTTTTGGAAATTTTGAAATTTGAAAAAAAAAAAATTTTTTTGCGATGTTTACAACAGCTCATGGAGCCACTAGTTATGTCTTATGATCATTTTACTGCCTACCTTGTCACTTTCACTACTTTGACGCATCCCATTTAGTTTAGAACCTTGTAACAAAAAATTCTTTGATTTTCTCAAAGATGCGAGGCGACCTATTATAAAAATTGGTTTATACGTTTTGGTTGTTTCGTAATATGTAGCCGCCCTTTATCTTTATAAGCGTTATAATCCGGCAAACTCATAAAGATTACAAACCTGACTAATACCGTGTCGCGTGACGAAATTTTGAACTTAATTTCGAAACGCAATAGCTTCGACTCTTTACCTTTTCTACTACATATATGTGGGGTTTGCACTTTTCGATGGCTGTGTAAGCTGCTAGATGATGAACAATTGAAACTCCATTTGAACGAACGAACGAACCCTGCAAAAATTGCCAATTGATTTTTGTAACACCCTCGACCTCATCATCACTTACCATCAGGTGAGATAGTGGTCAAATGCTTACCTATCTTATATAAAAAAAAAATTGGTTGTTTGTAAAGTAGGTTTACGATCGAGATGTTTACGTGATAACGTCTTACTTCACTTGCACTTCACTTATACCTGCGATCGCGCTCGTGAGGTTTTGGTGTGACACAAGTTTCTGAACATGTCACCCGACTAAAACGATTTTAAAGACGTTATCACGTCAAAAAAAAAAAAAAGATAATTGACAACATTACATTTTTTTAAGTGGACTGTTTTCCACTGAGATCTAATAAAGGATAAAAAAAAAATTAAATTATCGAAAATATCCCAATTTAATTTTTCAAAAGTTCCTCATTCTAAAAGAGAGTAAATGCCAAGGAAGGCATCACAGCATAAGTCGGATTTACTAAAGAAAGCGTTGTGGCTGTCACATATCCGCCTTGTGACGTCATATAGCGATGGTAGGCTTTCTTCATATTTTCGAGACAATCTTAAAAAGTAATAACTACTTATATAAATATAATCATAAAATATTTTTGGGTTTCTTGTTAACAGAATAACGAAATGTGTTAAGATTTCATAGTAATTGGAGAAATGTTGTTAATTTTATTGTTAGTATGCATTACTCGTTTCCCATTTGCTTTAGAATTGCTTTAGAATGTCGAATGAGTTGAATCATATTCAATATGTATAAGTATGGTAAGCTGAGCATCCTAAATAAGGTCAAGCGATACTTCACCCCTGGGCAGCTTCTATCTTTATATAAAGCCCAAGTCCGGTCTTGCATGGAGTATTGTAGTCACCTTTGGGATGGCTCGGCTAAGTACCAACTTGCCGCACTCGACTCGGTGGACCGCAGAGCCAGGAGTCTCATTGGCGGCAGTACGGTAGTGGGAAATAAGCTGCAGAGCTTAGCACATCGACGCAAAGTAGCGTGTCTGTGCGTCTTCTACAAACTGTACTTCGGTGAGTGTGCTCAGGAGCTCCATGAGCTCATACCGCCTTCCCCCTTCTTCCATCGGACATCCAGACGTACGGCTGGCTACCATCCTTACCTGGTCGAAATTCCTCTAATTCGAACCAAGCGCTTTGCTTCTTCTTTTATAATGCGTACTTCTAAGGTTTGGAATTCTCTGCCGGCGTCTGTATTTCCGAGTTCATATAACCTGGACCTTTTTAAGGCACGAGCGAATAGGCATCTTCTGGGTGAGCTCGCTTCATCGTCGGCCTCATCTTTGCCCCCTGGCTAGATGCTGGCCAAGAGCAATCCCATTTTTAATCAATAAAAAATAAAGTATAAGTATTAGTTTTATTTTTCCAAAAACAAGTACATATTTCGAAGTTTACAAAGATTACTGGTCACATATGGGGAACAATATTCAAAATTGGAACATTGGCTCCTGCAATAGGCGAGGCCTGTCCTGCAGATAATCAATTCGAGCGTGAGTTTACATAAGACATGCAGCGGGGAAAAAAATCAACATTTCTGATGAGATCGGAAAAAGGTTACTAAGCTTGACCTGATTCTAAAATAACATGTTATTAATAATGTAATAATAATAATCGTATGGCATTTATTTTTCGCACCATGAGATCTCCGATAAGATAGTACGGTTGCCAGTTTTGTAACACCACTCAGAGGTCACGTGTAGGGTAACGGTGGGTACTTCCTACGAACGTGATGCAACTTCGACTTATGTCAACAGAGTGGGCAACTTGACTGTTAGAAGTTGTCAAGCCGCCCGAAGGCCTGTAACTTGGCTTAACGACTGCTGTCATTGACAGCAGGGGAACAACGTGATTTCCAAAGCACTGGAGCGCTCAGTTAGTAACCACTCAAACCGGTCACCCATCCAAGAGTGGACCACGGCCGACGCTGCTTAGCCTCGCACAAAGCATGCGCGGGCGCCGCTGGGCCGCGAGAGCTTTATGTACTTATAGTTTTCACTGTCTCTGCAACAGTTTTGTGTAAATTGGCTAATATATGTCACTTTTTTAACGCCTGAAATTGAAAACGATGCACACGAAGTAGCGGGAAAATACTAGTGACATAGTAAATCAAACCGTTGATAAACCTTTGTCAATACTCCTATGAGTACCTTTAGTACTTCAACGCCTGCAGAATCTGTACTACCAGTTATTATATTAATGAGACAAGCAATTTATGTTGTGCTTTTACAAAGATTTTAACCCGTGTAACGCTACTCATTCCAAGATAAAATTTGACTTAGTGTATTCAATATTTGCATTAAAACGGCTCAATACAAAGAAATATTAACCGTGATCGCGCACAACTTTTTCAATATAAGATAAGATGAGATAAGATAACATTTATTTCATGACACATGAGTCACATAGGATGTCATAATTCACAGTTTCTGTTAACTATACATACATGTTTCAAAATAAAACGAACTTACCAAGTGAAGTTCGATGTGAGCAGCTTCATTCGACGCAATTTATTGTTGACATGTTGTGCAAGGCTAAGGCTAGGTGGCGCTACTACAACATGTAAACAATAAATCGCAAAGAATGAAGCTGCGATACATAATTTGTTGTCAAATCTTGCATTGATTTTTTTCCATGCAATTAAAATTTACTACTTAATAATTTAAAATATTAATAAAATCCATTCTTTTAATCTAATGTCACAGTAGTATGTATAAAATGATTTACATAAAATCATTCCAATGATATTAGTCACTAAAGCTACTTTGACGCATCCCATTTAGTTTATAATAATAATAATTTATTTATTTCAAGTTACTAAAGACTCATATTTAGACAATTACACTTTTGATATTTTAATTTTAATATGTGGTTGACACATGAAACATACACTCCCCATGCTTTCATGTGTCACCCACAATGCCGCTGGGCGCATGAAGTCCACAGCAATGAGCAATATATGGGCAGAACCTATCTGCGATCATTGCCAACACACTGTTGGAGCTGCGGGGCTATGATGGTTGCCATTTTATCACTTATCGTCGTGGATAAGACATTCGTCACGTTCCGACAAGTATACGAGTGCGAGAGTGACGGGCGTCTTATCCACGACGATAAGTGATAAAATGGCAACCATCATACGCCCGCTGTTTAGAACCTTGTAACAAAAAATTCCTGCGCCAGCGCTGGCTCTGCCAGCATTACGCTGAGCTATGACCATTTCGTGGCAAAATGTGATAATGTAATGTGATTGTTTGTAAATTGTATTGTGTTTGTCATTATTAAAAAAATATATAAAATATATATTATTATTAAGGTGAAAAATATATATGTTAATATAAAATGAATAAGTTTTTCTGTTAAAAAACTGTTTAAAAGCCAATTTAGGTCTTGCTGCGTCTTAATTCTTAAGCCCACACGGCATTGTCTGTCCCATGCGGGAGTGTAGGTTCTCATTAATATAAAGTAAGTACCTAGTCTCATAGTCACGAATACGTGACTGGAGCATTGGGCGGGTAGAAGCTTGAACGGGTTTCTGATCTAGGTTAGCGTACACCTGTAAGGTGCTGAGACCTAACCGGTCTAGTCTACAATCCGCTACAAATAAAGTAAGTATACATTCAAACTACTCAATCTCCGATCGAACCATGTATTCCAACGTATTCGAAATTCGGCTTTTGCTTAATTTTCGGCGAAACTGATTAACTTATTTTTTAAGAAAAAATAATAATTATGATAGTTATTTGTAACGGCTGAAACAAATGATTATTGTTAATATTATTTTACGCGCGCGGCCAGTTCAGTGTCACTTTAAACCGGTGAACTACCGGATAGAGTGTATTGGCTATGTGCGAAGTAGGTGGTGGGAGTAAGCTAGGTGATCGTAGCGCACACCATGGCAGAAATGTGTACTTACCGGGGACCACTGTCAAATTTACTTTCACGTTTTCTATTGGTTTCTTAACGGTTTCCTACGATTCGTTTCGTTTGTATGTATTTATTTATTCTCTTATTTATTTCAGTAAAATTTCCATTACGGGGTCTTTCTCGTTTACTAAAGTAAATATAATATTCATGTGTCATTATTTGACATCTCTGAGTTTTGACATTGTCTCGGGACCTTTGACGTTTGACGTTTCTGACGTGCACATAGCCAATAGCCATATGTACTCACGTTTTAAAACAAAATCGCCGACTGCGTATGTGTGGGTGCGGGTATTGGTTATTAACGGTGGTGGTATTTGGAAGGTAATTTGTCAATAGCTGTCCACTGTTATGACTTCCACCACCACCATATCAGCCAAAGGACGTCCACTGCTGGACATAGGCCTCCCCCAAATTCACGGGGGGTATATGCCATAATCGCCACGCTGCACTGTTATGACTTATGACCTTGTTTTTAATATAAAAGTCCTATCGTAATATTCTTCAGTGATTGTCGAGGTGGGCCGACAATTTAAACCCAGCCTCCCATCCCATTCTCGGCGCCAATGTGGTATTTAGGAATAAAACAGCGCGAGTACATTGACACAGCTGATTGCTTTATTGCAACTGAGGGCAGGTGTGCATACATATTATAATCAACTACGAACGTACCCACAATTATATACATAACACTTACAACCTTCCTCCCTCGGACGCTCCGTTTGTGGAATGAGCCTGCCGAGGTTTTTCCGAAGACTTATATATGTGATTCTTCAAGAAAGGAGTGTATACATGCATGTACGCATGTGACACCCCTGGAGTAGCAGGCGTCCCAAGGCTGCGGTGACCGCTTACCATCAGGCGGGCCGTACGCTTGTTTTGCCACCGATGTGGTATAAATTAAAACCTTTTTTCTTTACAAATTTAAATAAAATTTGAACCACCTCATCAACTTGTATTAGCTTGATGACTTTGGTGAGTTTTGAATAGCATTTGGTGGCTCGCGTAACATTGCAATTTTGCACAAGTAGAGCATAATTGTCCCAGGTTCTCCTAATCGAAAAATATTTCAAAATATATATCGGGCTTAATCATTAACCTAACTCCTTGCACTGATTTGAAAAGCTATAAAACTTCTCTTCCTTATTTAGCAGTTCCATATCCTTACGGGAAATCTGAGCTATAACCGATACTGTTATATCAGATAATGACGCAATAAAGAGCCTTTTACTAAACAATATGGAGGCGTTTACCATTTTATAGCTATACAAACTACACTAGAACGCCAATCGTGGCGCTGGCGTCGCTAAAGACAAAATATTTTAAAAAATAGAACCTAACAAAGCCAATTCTAAATTAAACCTTAACACACGGGTGTTGAGTCTAAATTAGATACCAGTCTTTATCCCGCTTCGATCTTTTCATGTTTTTGAGCGTTTGAGGAAAATTTTAGTTCCATTTTTCACCACCAACGTTGACAAGAGTTTTATAACCCATAAAAATGGTAGGTTCGTGTTGAACTTTAACACGACGATTTCGTTGTGTCTGTAGTTTTGAGGTAGTTAATGGCTAGGAAGTGCAGGTAATGTTCAAAAGGGTTAGTGTGGAATGATTGTAGCGTTTTAGTTTTCTTAAGTTGCATAATTTGTATTTGTAGCAACATTTTTCTATATGTTAGGTAAATGTCTAAGTGCGTGACAGTTGCATCATGAAATTCATGAATACTTGAAATTATCAATATTAATTTAATATAGCAATAGGTGCCAATAGTTGTTGGAGCTAAATATAAAAAATCAACTCCTTAAAATTTATCTTATTCTGATCCAGGACTTGATTTAATGGTATAATGGTTTATTTGGCCTAATTTTGTTAAGTACATAAATTTCCAGGAGCCTCCACACTAGGCTTCGCTTGTTAGTACAGTCTTGTAATTACATATTTGAATTACATATCAAGTTACGAACATGTTACGAATAACTAGAGGAACTTGAAATTAACATACCAATTTTACTTAACAATATAGTCTAAAGCAAAGCTAAAGTACAATATCCAAAATAGCTTCTGTCTGTGATGAAATGAAATGATGAATGAAAGAAGTAAATTGGAAATTAGCTTTTTTGCCTCATTTAAGGATGATTCACAGTAGACCGTTCCGTGTCCGGGCCGGCCCGTTTTCTATGACAGCAAACGCAACGGCCGGCGTATTTCTCTAGAAGAAAACGGGCCGGCCCGGACACGGAACGGCCTACTGTGAATCATCCTTTACAGTGTGGCCTTTAAGGTTACAATATTTTAGGATTTCATTGTAAGTGGACACCCTTATATAAATGGTAAGGAAAATACGCGTTTTTTAAGTATTATATGTATAAAAGCTTGCACGGCCCCGAGCTCA
Organism: Notocelia uddmanniana; assembly: GCA_905163555.1. Classification (NCBI taxonomy): domain Eukaryota; kingdom Metazoa; phylum Arthropoda; class Insecta; order Lepidoptera; family Tortricidae; genus Notocelia; species Notocelia uddmanniana. The sequence continues at coordinate 1,076,592 of LR991066.1, read as the reverse complement.
CGCAACTTCGCGGCCACCAAATGCTTCCAGCGATACTTGGGGTGAACTCCAGGACTCCGTCCGATCGGACCTATGTCCAGCACTGGCCTCCCTATAGAGTGCCACAATAATCGATCCTGCACCACCCGCATCCACTATAGAACCTTTCCGCCCCAACGGCCATCGGTTCTACGTGCAATGTACGTTCTGTTTGTATGTACATACAACAGTAAGTTAGTTTTATTAAATTATTCTGTGACATTATTTCGGAGCGTAATGTAATTTGAATGCTAAACATAGGTGTCAAATTAACTCCCAGATGGAATAGAGTTCTATGCACTATTTACGACAGGTTTGAATGTAAATCTCGTTGCATTTACTCCTGTTGCCCATTGCGACAGCACGCTCAGCATACGAATAGACGGATTAAGGAACGTATGTTCCTTACGTGAACTGAAACTACAATATTAACTAACTCGGGATTAAAGCAAGGGATAGATGCTGGCCAAGAGCAATCCCATTTTTAATAAAAAAAAAGCCCTAACCAGAGCAAGAATCGCATGCATTTTTGTGAAGTTTTATTCATATTTCATATTTTGAGGTTTTAAATGAAGTAAAATACTTACCATAAAATATTACTTGTTAATTTTTACCTAGCAAAGTAACTAGAACTTAGGAAACAAGTAAATTTTTAACAAAAAACACTGACTCCAAACTTTGCCAGACCCCATCCTCTTGGTTATTCGAGTTCCTTATTTTTTGCCATACCCCATCCTCTTGGTTTATAATTTGAGGAGTTCCTTCGGTTTTTCCAAGATCCCGTCATCAGAGTCATACTATTTCGGTAAAAATCGTTGTTAACACGTAAGCCCCAAAAAACACGAGAAAACGGAGAGTTACAGATTGGGAGCCCCTTAACATAAAATATTACATTGAAATTGAATTGTGTGACTTTTCTTACAATGACGATCTGAGGGCGTTCGCAAAGTCGTATAAGTCTGATCGGTTTTGTAAAATAAACCTTAATGTTACAGCTTACAGCTGATTTTGTTATAACACCACTGGGGGCCAATTCTCGGGTTCGATCGAGATGGTCTCTATTCGAGATTCCATACAAGTGACTCTACTATTCTATACAATGTCACGATAGACACGCATCTCGATCGGACCGAGAATTGGCCCCCTGATCTAAAGTTTTCCATCGAAGTTAACCATTCTATAGAATAAATAAGGCCATTATTATTCATCTATGCACAATAATTTAGCTGTGATGGATTTATTTAATGGGATTGTTTTCTTGCAGTTGAATTGGAGAACCAAAAGCTGAAGATACAAAGGTTCTAACTCTTAATCTACATCTCATTGTAATTTCAATCTTATTCACATGGATTCAGAGTTCATAATTGATACGTACAACCGCGGCAGTTAGTGTCTACTGCAAGACGTGTTCGTTTTAGAGAACGCATTCGTCAAGCAATATTGAACTCTAAAACGGTGCAATATGAATTTCTGTTTGTGGTGCAATAAAGAATATATTATTATTATTATTATTATTAATATGGTACAAAGGCAGGTTTTTTTAGAAATAGTTTAGTTGTTTCAGTGTAGGCGTATGTTGGCTTGGGTTTGTTTACTATTCGACCGAGTAGAGGTTAGTGACTGCATGTTACATCGTCAGATTCCTTTTTGTATTACAAGTTTTAACAAAAAAACCGGCCAAGTGCGAGTCGCGCACCGACGGTTCCGAACAACTTAAAAACAATAGATTAAACAATATAAGTATTTGGTATTTGTTAGTAATATAATAATGAACATTATCACCAAATTTAAAGTTCATAGGTCAATGGAAAGTAAAAAAAAAACTTCGGAGCAAAATGTGTGACAGACGACAGACGGACACTCGAGTGACAGCAATAGAGCTCCGTCTGGACCCTTCGGATACGGAATCTTAAAAAATGAATCCAAATTCCTACTATAAACAATTGCACGTGCACTTTAAAAATACTGGAATAGTTATAAGAATGCCTATAAAAATTGAGGAGTTTCATCCCGCGATTTCTCCCTCCCAAGATCCCAAGAACTTTATGGCATCATCCTCCTAGCGTTATTCCCAGTACAATTGCATTCTGAAGGATGCCTGGAGTCCGCTACCTAATCCCAAGATTTGGGGTAGGCACTAGTTTTTACGGAAGCGACTGCCATCTGTCCTTCTAACCCGAGGAGGAAACTAGACCTTATTGGGATTAGGCTTGTCAAGTGAGTGGGCAACTTGACTGTTAGAGCTTCTCAAGCCGCCTGGAGGCCTCTAACTTGGCTTAACGACTGCTATCATAGACAGCAACCGGGATCAACGGCTTAACGTGCCTTCCAAAGCACGGGAGCGCTCAGTTAGTAACCACTCAAAGCGGTCACCAATCCAAGGACATTGCTTAACCTCGCATACCGCACGCGGTACTTGGGCGCCGCTGGGCCACGAACGCTCCAACTCCAAGAACCAAATAGACAGCATAGGTAGCCTTTTAACACCCCTGCTTTGACGCATCGCATCCCAACTGTCGTAGTATTGTTACGTTAGTGCAACAAAGTACTAAAATGATTATCTACATTCGCTGTTGACTGTACTAACCCCAGATTTGGCGTATCACTAGTTTTACGAAACTACTACCATCTGATGATACGAACCAGACCGAAAACTAGGCCTAGTTGGTATTAGACCGGGTTCCTCACGATGTTTTCCTTCACCGGAAAGCTAGTGCTAAATGTGAAATGATATTAATATATTTTTGTCACCTGCACTCACGGACTCCAAGATACAGGCTGAGCCTAGTTTGGGGCCCACTAGATACGTGTATAATGTTAATTTAAACTTTTTGGTCAATAAACAATTTTAATTTTTTTTTTAATTTCTTACGTAGGATTTTTCGAAAAGTTCTGGCCTTAGTACTTGACAAAAAATTGACCGACTGAAAAGAAGATAATAATGTGAAAAGAAGGTCACCGATTCAGCTTAAAAAAATGATTTCATATGTCCGGATTTCGGGTTCTCCTCTTCGGGTTGCATTTCTCAACCGATTCTTGTGAAATTTTGTGACCAGTTTCGATAATTCTATAGTTTATTTTTGTAATTGTGGAAATTGCGAAATTTCTTCAGCTTACAGTGCCACTAGTTCAAAATGTCCGACTTAAAAAAAATTGCTATTAGATTTTGAACTTACTCGTTTGTATAGTAAGTTCGCTTTTTGAACGGACTAATCTAATATATTTCGGTCAATTGGGTGTGTAGCACTATACTGTAGTGGCTACCCTAACCGTACTTATTCATTTTAAATCTCCCTTTTTTAGAAGCAAGTCACATACAACTGAGGAGCGTTGGCGATATCAATATAACCAACACCCAATTATAGGTCAAATAATCACAAGGCCGAAAATATTTGCGTTTGTACAAACCTATAGGCAAACACTTTGTATTTACGGATTATCTCGGTCATGTAGAGTAGACTATTTAGACAGTAGGTATACTTAAGATACAAAATAAATAAATAAATATTAGGAGACAATGCGTTAAGGGAAACTAAACCACCGACTTGAAAACAGCAGTATGTGCATACCACGCATACGCGCAAGCCTGGATTCAATACGGAATTATACTTTGGGGCAATAGTACCAACGTAGGCGATTTGTTTCTGATACAGAAGAGATGCATTAGAATATTAAGCAACATAAGCAACCGGGAAAGTTGTAGGCCCCATTTCAAAAAACTCAGAATACTTACGTTGACATGCCTATATATCCTTGAGACGTGTAAATTTGTCCGCAAACACCCAGACCTATACACCCAAGCCAAAGACGAATACAAGGGTTCCCATAATCCGCGGCATAGAAATAAGCTGGTAGTAGGTACTCTTGTTAAATTAAGAATGTACGCTAAGGGACCCCATGCAATGTCAGTTAAGATATATAATATATTACCAAAATACATATCTGAAGAAGAAAAATGCCATGCTTTATCAAAAAACTAAAGAACTTTTTATTATCTAAATGCTTTTATACTATTAAAGAATATATGGAAGATGTAGACTAAGCGAATTAAGACCAAAATGTAATTGTTTAGTTCTAATATTAAAATCAAATCGCAAATATGTATCGATTCTAGGTTAAGTTTAATATAAGCTGTTGTTTCGCCCTAGCAGGGTCCACGTAGCACTGTAATATTTATACAATGTCAGCTTGTAATACCATGGATGCAACTAATAAATAAATAAAACAATTTTTATACAAATCGAACTAGTCCCATTAGTAAGCTGAATAAGGCTTGTGTAATGGGTACAGTCAGCATCATAAATATGTATACAATTTTGAATCTTGTTCCCCAGACATTAGTTCCGAAATGTATACATATTTATGATGCTGACTGTACTAGATGACAGACGATATATATACGAGTACAAAACATCCAAGTCTCTGGAACAAATGTCTCTGCTAATCACAGGACCTCTAGCTTCGGAGGCAGTGGCACTACCAAGTAGGCTAAACAAGCCGACAAAGAAATGAAAATGGAAAAATCGGAAATGGTTCTAAACCAACAAAGCTGAGAGAATGAGCACCAAGTTGAATTCCATTGCAGAACTGAGATATTCATATTTTAGTCACAATACGACGGTCTGTGTAGCCTAGTTGGTAGTGACACTGCCTCCGAAGCTAGAGTTCCCGTGTTCGAATCCCGGGCAGGGCATTATTTGTGCATTTTAACACGGATATTTCTTCTTGGGTCTTGGATGTTTTCTATGTTTTTACGTATGTATTTATCTTTATAAGTATCTATATCGTCGTCTAGTACCCATAGTACAATCTTTGCTTAGTTTGGATCTAGGTCGATTTGTGTAAGATTGTCCCCCAATATTTATTTATTTATTTTATATATACTTAATGCCATTAGAATAATTAATTGGACGCTTAGAGACCTTATACATCTCTGGGTTAGTGGACTCAAACCCACGACGGCAGTTTGTCAGTCGCGTGTTCGAACCAGGGGCTAACGTATTGCAGTCTTATCTGGGACTAATAATCTTTGTCCAAACACCGGATCGAGCCGACCTCGGTAAAGCAAATAAACTCTATTGTATGCGCTCGCGCAGTGAGTTCACGCGGACTGTGTGTGCGCAGCTTTACAGCCCACTGTGTGTACGCGTGCGCGAGAGTTCGCGCCGCTTTATAGCCAATGATTGAGTTTTATATTTTAACCGACTTTAATAGAAGAAAGGGGGTTCTCAATTCGTCTGCATGCTTTTTAATGTATGTAGGTATGTTCCCCGATAACTCTTGACCACATTGGCCGATTTTGATAATTATTTTATTATTTCAATGTAGGTACCCCTAAATTGGTCCCATATAAATTTGGAAAGGTCTGCTGATGGGATCCAGGAGGAATCAAGGGAACTCCTCAAATTTGATAGGCGCGCGTATGGCGATTTCGGTATTTTCTGTAGTTAATTGGAGTCGGTTCTATTTGGGTATAAAAATAATTAAATAAATAAATATTGAGGGACAATCTTACACAAATCGACCTAGACTTAAGCAAAACTTGTACTATGGGTACTAGACGACGATACACATACTTATATATTAAGAAATACAATCTTAAATACATAGGAAACATCCAAGAATCAGGAACAATATTCGTGATAAATGCACAAATGATGCCCTGACCGGGATTCAAACCCGGGACCTCCGGCTTCGTAAGAAGGGTCACTACCAACTAAGCCAAAGTGGTCGTCACTAAAAAAAACATCAAATCAAATTACTTGTTTTTAGTTTTAGAGCGGCTGCTCGATTTACGAATAACAGGGGGAGGTAGTGCCTGTTACACTAGGGGTGCCAGGTCTTTACCTCTTCATGAGGAGTCCGATGATAGTCTGTAAGTAATGTCATAAGGTCTATAAGTACGTCAGTCTACTGCACGAGACTGTAATAAAGGGAGAACGAGGCACGTTTCACAGTCACAACCCTACGCCTGATTCTGCGTGTCCTGGAAGAGGTTTTAGTAGGTTACGCCCCTCAGAACATATTGGATCAACATTTCTGACACCCACAGATAATATAAAAGCGCTTTCATTACCTACAGCGATACTTTACAAGCATTAGCTTTTCTGATAAATAATACCACTCCCGAGAAGGTAAGCTCGAACAAACTCGACAGTCAATAATTTTCTCCCAAAAATATGCTTTTTACAATAATAATACTTCATCGAGGTACTTCAAGTGAGTAAATAAACTAGGAAAAATATCTACAATTGACGACCTGTTTAGCCTAGTTGGTAGTGACTCTGCCTCCGAAGCTAGAGGTCCCGGGTTCGAATCCCGGCCAGGGCATTTATTTGTGAATTTGTCACGGATATTTGTTCTTGGGTCTTGGATGTTTTCTATGTATTTAAGTATGTGTTTATCTATATAAGTATGTATATCGTCGTCTAGTACTCATAGTACAAGCTTTGCTTAGTTTGGGACTAGGTCGATTTGTGTGAGATTGTCCCCCAATATTTATTTATTTATTTATTTTATTTTAATTATAACAGGATACTGAGAACCTAGGGACTCCAAAAAACTCATAATAGCGTATTGAAAATACGAGTAGATAAACTGAAGTCAAATTAAGGTTGCTACTAAATAGATGAAAGTCAATGCATTTCATATACCTAATACCAATTGTAATGGCTGGCGAAACCTTGTCATAATAACATAATGTGTATGGACACAAGATGTGATTGCAGCCATAATTGCATATTGCCCGTATTGGCTGATTGCAAACGGAAATGGAGATGAACATTATGTTGTTATGTCAATGTTATTATGGCTCTTAAGATAAATAGGTGTACTTGTATGTACCAGTTTTAATATTTAACCAAATTGGCTGGCTATTCGACACGCACTTGAAGCTCCTAAGTGTTCAATTATTGCGAGATATGCTGATTTTAGTCTATTTAGGTATATTAGACTGCGACCAAATCGGAGACATTCTGCAGAAAGGCCAGGTCAAGAGTACCCCTAAATCAGCGCCTAATACCCTAAACGAAGAATTAGAATATGTGTGTTCATGCGAAAGTTGTATGTCGTGATCATAGCAAATGGAAATCCGTGATCTCTGCCTACCCCTCTGGGAAAGAGGCGTGATTATATGTATGTATGTAGTCTAATATAATATAAATAGCATAGGACTATGAAGCATTTTGAATTAGCCCTGCCTTATTATATTTATCTTTACTGAACCAGCGAGCAACATCCTTAGGCTTTGTCATCGCTTTCCATCAGGCGAGACCAAGGCCAATCGCTGGTCAGTCTATCATAAAAAAATAAAATAAAAATCCATTAAGAACTCTATAGGTCCAATAATTTTTGAGTAATCGCTGAAAAACTGCCATGCTCAAACAAAAGAACGTAAGTGCCGTGAGTTTCCTATGAAGATAAAAACTTTTTTAATTCAAAGTATGTCGAGTTGTGCGTAGTCCGACACGCACGTGACAGGTCTTTAACTTTACACGTGTCTCCTTAATATCAGTTAACAGTACGAGGTACTTTGTCAAAAATAAATAATTTATAGGATTTCTGGATACATTGGTGTGTAATTTTTTGTGAACATTACTATAATGATATTTAATCGCAATATTTTTAAACGATGTTGACGGTTGCAACTTACGGCTTGCGTGATGGTACCGTAAAATGGGGTGAGTTGGGTGAAATTTGACTTTCAAACCCCGATAAAAATTTATTTTTACATGTGAAAACTGAATGGTGTATCTAAAAAGTGGTTCGGACGTTTTGTATTTTATTTTGGGTAGTTCCATTTCATAACTTTGTCGATAAAGAGGAAAAAGACCCACCTCACCCCGTAGTGTATTTGGGGTGAGAGGGTTTTTCATACAAAGGTGATTTTGGAAGATTGTTGGATCGTTTTTTTTATTATTCGTATTACTATAGCGCCATTTTAAATTGGAATACATTATTTTTGTAGCAGTAGCCTTAAAATCCCTTCTCATCCTCCTCTCAAACCTTCTCTCGCCATTCATAACCCAACTCTCCCCGCGAAACCTACTCACCCCGTTTTACGGTAAGCAGACACAACCTATGGACGCTTGTGACTCCGAAAGAATTACAAGCGGAACTCTAGGAGAACATATTTCTCAATTTATAAACTAAAAAAAAAGTTAAAGTAGTTTATTCTTCAAATTAGGCATATTACATGCACCTAACTAATACGAAACCAAGCCGAATAACCCTCAATACAGAGTAATCTCTATCAAATTTAGAAATGAAAACGTTAAATCCCATTAGAAAGCTAAATTATTATTAAACTGGTTCCCGGTGGAATTAAAACACTAAATTGCGATAGCTGGCACCCGGTCAAGAGGACTAGCAACCTCGTTCCAGTTCAGTCAGAGGTAGGGATGCGCGTGCGACGATCGCACGGGCCGAGTTTTTTTTATACTAAACTGACAAGTGAGTAGATGAACATCAGTAAGATCTCGGTAGAATAGAAAATAATGCATACTGATCCGCCCCGCCAAGTCAGTAAGTAGCCTATATTCACAAAAGGGGTAGGGAGAGCATACGGAAATTAATTTCAGTGTCACTTTGTAACTGGCAATTTAATCGTTCATTAAAAACAAGCTATAGATACATATTACCTAAATACTTAATATGAATGTCGCCAAATGATTACTCAGGCGTCTGGAGATAATCATCATCATCATCGTGTCAGCCGAAAGACGTCCGCTGCTGGACATAGGGCTCCCCCAAAGACTTCCACAATGACCGGTCCTGCGCCACCCGCATCCAGCGGACACCCGCGACCTTCACCAGGTCATCAGTCCACCGTGTGGGGGGCCTGCCCACGCTACGCCTTCCGGTACGTGGTCGCCACTGGAGAACCTTTCCGCCCCAACGGCCATCGGTTCTACGTGCTATGTGCCCCGCCCACTGCCACTTAAGTTTAGCGATTCTGGAGACAATACCATGGTAATAATACTATGTAATATGGATAAAGGGACACAGTGATTCGAGAAGAAACGATGCAGTGGATGAACTAGCCAGAGAAGGCTCAGAAGCATCGGAATGAGGACCAAAACCCCTATACCACAAAAATACACATATAATCAACTAAATCGGTACGCCAAACACCGCATCAAAGGAAGACACATGTATACAGAGTAAAGAAATACTATTGGAACAATTTTGTACGTGTTGTCTTGTTGAACAACGCATTGTAAATACTTTTCCTCTTTTTGTGTTCACACTCATATTTACTTATATTAAGTAGGTTGGACCCGGGTATGTCCTAAAACTACGACCAAGACCACCGGGGAATGGGCAGCAGCATTCCTAGAGTGCGGTGGAGATACTGCGATCGCCAACCCGCATGCCAAGCGTGGCGATTATGGCATTTACCCCCCATGAAATTGGGGGAGGCCTATGTCCAGCAGTGGACGTCCTAGGGCTGATATGGTGGTGGTGGAAGTAGGTTGAGTATTATCATTGTAATAACATATTTTTGGGAGAAAATGAGTGACTGTCGAGTTTGTCTGGGCGTTTCTTCTCGACAGTGGTCTTCTTTTTCAGAAACGCAAGTAATGCCATTCTTGCAAAATAAAGTTCATTTACTCGTATTTCAAGATCACAAACTCACAAATACTTACACTGAGACCACATACAGGGACCAACTACGTAAAGTAGTAGGACATAACACACCAAACAAACATCTTTACAAGTTTTACAACTACGGTATCACAGGCAGTAGTATGTGTAGAGGCATGCATGGAGGCAGAGGAGACGTCAAGACATATTCTACTGGAGTGCAAGCAGGTAGAATGTAAGTATTCAGGACAAAGTATCTTTTTTTTCTACGGGTAGACAGTGCGGAGGTTATGTCAGACTTGCACCGACTAAAACCCCCTGATGGTCCTCCTCAACACATTTTGGACGGCTCTGGGATCTCCTTCGGAACGCAGCAGTGCTGTCCTAGTCACGCCTCTGTCTGTTTTGATGGACGATCGCGGCCCCCCACTGCGACCGTCTTCGGCCCCAAGGACCCCCTTTTAGTCGTCTTGTACGACAAGCAGGGGAAACCGTAGCCGTATTCTATGCTCGGGCTACTGGGCGCCAGGGAAAAACAAAACCTGGGAACTCCGAACACTCTGCACGAAGTAGTAAACAATATTAAAGCATTGGTAAGCTTCGTACGGGAACTAGGGTGGTTAGAGTTGCTCTACCCATGTTTTTAACATAATAGACACGTCGTAGAACTAACTACCTATTATACTGGTTGATACGTGCTATTTTACCCAGAAACCTCAATTTGATTAAACTCGCTTTAACCGAACTCAAGTTGGGTGCATCCCTAGCAAAAAGTTTATAAATACTCTATCTGTACGCGGAAATCTCGAATACTAGACTAACTTGACCTTCCGCGTATAGGAACATCGGGGAATACCGCGGCCCAAGATACGTTGGTCTAGGAACCACGCCGGATGGGTCGTAAACAGGGACTGCATAACCGTTAAATATCGGTACCTTTATTTAACGGTATGACGTCATACCGGTATGTCTGGGTCATTTCGATAGCGTAACCGAAAAAATTACGGTACCTTTATTTAGCGGTTTGACGTCATACCGTTAAATAAAGGTAACCTTTATTTAGCTGTATGACGTCATACCGGTATTTTCAAGTCATTTCGATACCGTAACCGAAAAAATTACGGTACTTTTATTTAGCGGTTTGACGTCATACCGTTATATAAAGGTAACCGATATTTAAAGGTATGACGTCACACCGCTAAATAAAGGTACCGTAATTTTTTCGGTTACGGTATCTAAATGACCTGGAAATACCGGTATGACGTCATACCCTTAAATAAAGGTATCGAAAAATTAAGGTACCGTAATTTTTTCGGTTACCGTAACCGTTTTCATAAAGGTATCGTTTCTGCTTTGGCATCGTTGCCAATTCGTGCGCGGTTTTAATTTAACTTTCGGCCTTCCATAACTTTCCTGCACTTTGCTTTGCGTTAGTTCGGTTCGGGCGGGCACACTGGGCAGTGGGCACATGTTCAGGAGACTGGAGTGTCAGGACACGTATTTAATTTTGATTACGTTACACCGGCCTCGTTTCGTATGAATTCAGTGATAATTTATACGAGTATATCGTCCTCTCAATAGCAACTAATCAATATGGTACGTATGTGAATGCCTCTATTAGTAGTTATTGTAGAAAGATTGATAAATAATTACTTTCTCAAATAAAATATAGGTATAATGTTTTAACCGACTTCAAGAGAACAAAGGAGTTTGTCAGATCATCTTCATGTTATTGTCTTTTTTTAATGTATATTCAGCGATAAGTATGTCAAAATGTGCAACGACGCCAAAGCAGAAACGGTACCTTTATGAAAGAGGTTATGGTACCCAAAAAATAAAGATACCGTAATCTTTTCGGTTACGTTATCGAAATGACCCAGAAATATCGGTATGACGTCATACCGGTATTCCTAAGTCATTTCGATACCCTAACCGAAAAAATAACGGTACCGATATTTAACGGTTTGACGTCATACCGTTATATAAAGGTAACCGATATTTAAAGGTATGACGTCATACCGCTAAATAAAGGTACCGTAATTTTTTCGGTTACGGTATCGAAATGACCAGGAAATACCGGTATGACGTCATACCCTTAAATAAAGGTTACCGATATTTAAAGGTATGACGTCATACCGGTATAACCATGAACCGAAATTTTTCGGTTACCTTTATACGATACCTGTATCACGTAAACGATATCGTAATTTCATACCGGTATAATACAGGTATACCGAAACCGAAATCGGTCCCTGGTCGTAAATTGCAGAAAGAGTTCACTATGAACGTGACAAGCCATTTTATTGTGTTTGTGGCGTGGAACTTTGAAATATAAACTTTATTGCCGTTTTATTCTTCGCTGATTTAGTTTATAATTTTATTCTTTAGTTTAACCACTTGACAACGTACACACTTGATATAACTTTTTATATTTATTAAAAAAAACTTAGTAGTGCCAGTTCTTGAGATTAGGGACCGAAATGATGATTTTTCTACATGATTTTATGTATAGTTATCATGTAATGTACACCTTATAAGTAATTGACAATCCAGCGATTTTTTTTTCAGTTCTTTTATCTTTCTAATTTCAGAATTGCCATAATCCGCCGCCTCGACAAAAACATCAATATAAATTAATGAACCAGCTCACAAAATTTCACGACAATCGGCTGAGAAATGAGACCTGTAGATGAGAACAATCTGAAATCTAGACATCTGGACGTCCGGACATAGGAAATCATTTATGTCTAAGCTGAAGCGGAGACCTTCGTTTCACTCGTTCGATTGTTTATTTCTGAAAATTTCATGGATTTATTAGGACGAAGTTATTTATTAAAAAAAAGCAAGGATTGTATTTTTTTAACAACGACGGTGGCAAACAAATAAAAAAAGATTTTTGTAGATATTTATTTTGATGTTCATGATCATGATGATCAAGTTGCGAGCTAATATTTGTTTCTTTCTAAATAATGAAAATCACATCAATATAATTATGCATTTCAGATTTCTTTGCGACCCAAGGCTAGTGAGGACATCAGTCCATATTGTTAATTACTTGGGCACACTGCTTGGGCAATTAAGAGTGTTGGTTTTAAAGTGTGAATGAGCCGTGAGGGGCATTAGCGGTCGAGTCGCTCCTTATACGGGGAGGCCTGTAATTATTACATCACCTCGCACGACTTTTTGTGAATGTGCTAATAATTAACACATTCACTGTTGATCCTATCCCAAACATTAATAACACGTGAATGCGGTGGAAAAGTAATGTCTAAAATGAAATTCTAGACATAGGTAAATTCTGCAAAAGTATAAGGTAAAAACAGAATTTTGATTTAATTTCCTACACGTACGTAAATGTGCATAGTATCATCATCAGTTTAAATACGACCCACTGGTGGACAGGACCGAACGTCTTTGCTGAACGACCCAACCATTTCCAACAAGGCAACTAACGGAAATTAGATAGCACGAGTAATTACAGGATATCTACACAATTAACTGTACTTTCTAGCTTATCCGCCATCATTGTCAGTAAAGCAGTTTGTATGTATGAAGCCTAGGAACAGATAATGTGTTTTTACCCTGAGTGCCGCTATCTCTAGGAAGCGATGTCGATAAGATATAACGATGCGGGGAGAAACGATATCGTCGGATATTATATAATGTATGTACAGTGCAAATGGAAGTATGAGTTTAAAGCTTATTCATTTATGTACTTATGTTTCATCAAATTGGCCCGTGTGTTAATCGGTAGATCTATACAGACTGTGGCCTGTAATAGGAGCAAAAAATTAAAGGGTACACTATTGAGCTCTCCAGCAATAATTTCCAAATGGTTTTAAGTGAAAAAAAAAAAAGTTTTTTTTGGATTTTTTTTTGTAAAAGTAGCGTATATGTACTATTTTAATCTACTGGAGCTATATTAATAACTATTTATTTAAAAAACACAAAATAATGATACAAAAAATTTTAAAAATCCAAAAAATATCCTTTTATACTAAAAATGCGACAGCGATTATGAGTCGTAACTTGAAGCAACCTGAAAATCAGCATTGACTGCCGCGCTATAATCTCCGGGTGGCAAGATCCATTACTTGGAGGTCATAACTATAGATCAAAATTTCTCCCAATTGAAAAAAGATTTTTTTTTTGACACAAGAGGTTACTGTAGACGCTCTAAGGAAGCGTCCTTTAAATTTATTGCTCCTATTACAGGCCACACCCTGTAAAGTTAGACTAAAATGAAGAAAACATTGAAAACTGCCTTTTTCACACAGTAAAGCATACTTTTTTTTCCAGGGGGAAAATTAATTATTGATACCACCGCACCGCGGGGACAGTAAGGTGGTTATTTCGGACTTGCACCGACTAAAAACCCCCCGATCGTCCTCCTCAACTCATTTCGGGCGGCTCTGGGATCTCATTCGGGCGGCTCTGGGATCTCAACAGCGCCGCCCTAGAGTCACACCTCTGTGGGTCCCGCCATCTGCTTTTATAGACGATCCCAGCCCCCATCTGTGACCGTCTTCGACCCCAAGGACCCCCTTTTAGTCGCCTTCTACGACAGGCAGAGGATACCGTAGCCGTATTCTATACCCCGGCTACAGGGTGCACTGTAAAGCATACCTAGACAATTTTCAATGACTTAGCCCCGACTTTTCTTTTAATAGTCAACAGACAATGTACAATCGCATCGTAAATGCTTTTAAAGCTTTTTCCGCTACATCTACAGCCATTTTGAATAAAGAAATGCATTTGTTTCTATTTTTCAATCAACATTTATACCGGGATGGGTGCCGGTAACCAGGGCAATGTGTGGGAATATTGACAACGGCACATCAGTACGAGCCCCGGGGCCCATTACGCCTCAACATATTTTTTGCCCATTTTGAATACCGCTATCCGTTATTTAGCTATCGGATAATATTTTTGTCATTGAGCCTGATAAAAGTAATAAAAGGTTCGGAGTAGGTATACGAACGCAGGAACGTTTCGTTTCATCATTTTGCAATTAAAATTAAGGGAATATTGCATAAATTGTTTGTATCGGTAACACTGGCAGTGTTCTCGTGTTAGCAGTTGCATAGGAATATGGGCAAAACCGACATAGACATATGCTATTGCCAGAAATGTTACAAAATTTCGGGCACACTTAAACTGTTTGAAAAAGAGCACCTAGGACAGACAGAGGGAGCCAAAGGGGGCACCCTTTTTGCCCCCAAACTTAAACGTAGAACCGATGGCCGTTAGGGTGCGAGTGGCGACCACGTACCGGGGTAGTCCACACGAGGTGGACTGATGACCTAGTCTTTAGCAGGTAGCGACACCTAAGTACGTAGCGACACCCAAGTACGTAGTGACACCCAAGTACGTAGCGACACTCAAGTACGTAGCGACATCCAAGTACGTAGCGATACCCAAGTACGTAGCGACACCCAAGTACGTAGTGACACCCAAGTACGTAGTGACACCCAAGTACGTAGCGACACTCAAGAACGTAGCGACATCCAAGTACGTAGCGATACCCAAGTACGTAGCGACACCCAAGTACGTAGTGACACCCAAGTACGTAGTGACACCCAAGTACGTAGCGGCGCCGAGGACGCGGGAGCGCGCCTGGATGCGGGTGGCGCAGGACCGGTCATAGTAGCACTCTTTGAGGGAGGTATATCTCCAGTAGTGGACTTTTTTTATATGTATGTGTGATTATGAGGACATTGAACGACCTGACAGCTACGTTCAGTTTAAAAGAATCTACGTATCACCGGAATACTATATTTGTCATCATATCACCGAACCTACTTAAATAAATGTTCCCCAAGATAGGAGTTAACCTTTGAGCTCACCAATTTACCCGTTACCCAGCTATATCTCTTTATTCCATTTTATCTCCACTAACCACATTTCCCTAGGCGCGCCTGATAAAAAATCGCAACGAAAAGTTAACATAATCGTATTCAACCAAAACTAAACCTTAAAAGACAGATTTAAAGTGTGGTTTGGCTTGGGGACAGTGTGCTATTTTTGGATTTTTATCCTTGGGAGGAAACTTGGTATAAATGTAAGAAGTTGATACAGTCAGCCCGAAAATAAATGAGTGCTTTGAAGTTTATTTATGGGCTTTGGAATATGCTCGTGTTTGGCGTTTTTGTAGACTGTACGCCTATGGAGCATGTTTGTACAAAGGTTTGGGAAAGTGTAATTTTCGATTGCAAAATATATTCGGGTGTCGCGTGAGTTTTGTTATTTTGAATTAAATTATAGTACATTACGATACAAGTGCAGAGAATAGGAAATTCGCAACGAGTGGTGATAAATTAAAACACGACCAAAGGGAGTGTTTTAAATAGACACGAGTTGCGAATTACCTATTCGCACGTGTATCGTACAACGTTTTACAGTACACATGGCTGTTTAAAGTTTCGACATATGCACGTAATCTGCTGATTACCGCACGGGTGCGGTAAAAAAGCACCATAAGTACTGTAAAATTATATAGTACAAGAAGATATGTCGCAAAACAGATTCTTAATGAATTTGATTTTGGAATACGCTGTCCAGGTTTTCCCGCAGGACTTACTACGGTTTGGGGTTCTTCAACACCCTTGAATTTTCAAGCATCCACAGGTTACGGTGATCGCTTACAATCGGGCGATACCACTACAGGTATACTACTACGGCTGTATACTTATTTACCACCATCATCATAGGCCTTGACGTCTATTGCAGACGATTTAAGGCGCAGGGTAGGGCAAGCCATTCTCCATACAAAGGTTGTGCAAGTTTTTTGCGTTAGCTTTGGCACTATAGCATTTAATTTTATTTTTTGTGTTGTACATATTGGATATAAGCAAAACTTGATGTTGAAAATTTGAATTATTTCAAAAAAAAAAAAATAGATAAATTATTAAAATTAAAAAAGAAAAACATCAAGACATAGCTAACAAAAAAATAAGCATATGGAATAAAAATAGTAACTGGAGTGCAAACACAAACGAAGAAAAACTTGCACAAAGTTTGTATGGAAAGAGCTTGCCCACCCCTTCGCCTTAAGCATTGCTGTGCATTTTCTGTACACCGTTTTTGGTGACTGTATAGACCAATGCGGGAACGGCACGTAGTTATTCTTCTTCCATAGTTATTGCAGTAAATGTTGACGTCAGAAACTGTAGTTCGGATTACCTTTTGTTTGCTAATTCGTCAAACCAGGCTTCATCACACGACTTTCTGCCGTCCACAACGCGTTTGCGCCATCCGTCTCTATCAACGGCAAGTGATTCCCAGGCCTGATTGTTTATTCGAAAGCACGCCATATCACGCTTAGTGCAGTCCTTAAAGCGCAGCATCGGTCTCCCAACGTTTCTCCCAGCGTTGGCTATAGCGCCAAGCATCACAACCGACGTGCTATATAAAATCCAACTCGCAGAGTTATTATCGCTTTTCACCACCGACTTCAACTTCAAGTATGGTGAAAATATTTAATTTTAGGGCGCTTTTCCCGTATTAAGGGTGCTGAATTCAAGAAGATGTAATAACTCCTTTAAGACTACGGTATCTGGTTACCACCAGCAGTCCATACGCTTGTTTATCACTGTCCTAATATAAAAAAAACACATTCCTACCTAAATTCATTTTTTTTATTTATAGAACAAAAGTATATAGTACTTACAAAAAACATTGAAATTTACATTAGTAAATTTTATTGTAGGTAAAAGCTTGAGGAGGTTTGTATGCCGATGGGGAGATCTAATTTTAAAGAAATATACAGTAGTCCGAAATAAATTCTTATTAAAAAAAAAGGAATTTATTTCGGACAACTTTTGATCAATATGTTGTTAGTACTACAAAAGACTTAAAAACTATGTTAGTACGTAAACTATGTAGCATTAAACTTTAAAAAGCGAAATTCAAGCGCTACCCGCTGATAGACAAATCGAGCCCGGGGGCGGTTCCGAACCGCTCGACATTTATCGCGCACGCGACACCCTTATCGCACATCTACTCGTAACGTTTTTATTTCAACCTAGTTCCGAGCTTCGGACGACACGGACGTGCAGAATACAACTGCTAGTGCACTCTACTCTACGTTATACACAAGACTAATTAATAAAAAAACTAAAAAACCTTACTGCGATTCTGTGTAATTTGGAATTTGGCGCCAAAAATCCGCCATTTTTATTTATTTATATACCTATTGTCACTTTCACAGTAAATATGAATCTAACGTCACCTCTTAAGCTAAATTCCATAGAGCCGTTCAGGCCGCAGAGCGTGCCAAACAATTATACATTAAAAAAAACATAGGTCTCGAAAAACATAGCCCTCCTTCTGGCGCAGTCGGGTGAAAATACGATTCTTCTAATCCACATCTTCATCCTAGCATTATCCCAGTACCGTTGTATCCCAAAGGATGGCTGGGGTTACTAGGTTACCGGGCTACCCAAGTGGGGTCCCAAGAATTGGCGTAGGTAGACACTAGTTTTTACGGAAGCGACTGGCATCGGACCTTCCAATCCAAGGGGGAAACTAGACCTTATTGGGATTAGGTTTGTCAAGAGAGTGGGCAACTTGACAGTTAGGAGTTCTCAAGCCGCCCAAAAGATTCTACCTTGGCTTAACGACTGCTGTCCTAGACAGCAGCCAGGATCAACGGCTTAAAAAAAGAAGATTATTTTCCATCATAATTATTTTTATAACAAACGCGTTTAGTCACAATGTCTGAGATGTAAGATAAACTAGATAAAGTATTAGCTTTTCGCCACCTGCTTGTGAGAATTTGAAAGTTATGTAATTTTAATAGCGACGGTTTTAGTTTGCAAGTTTTTCCGCCTGCGAAAAAATCACGTGTAAGTACTATTTGAGATCCTTATGAACTTTAATGTAAAACAGTTTATCATAATTAACTTGTCTGTTCTAATCTATGCCATCCAGGATAGTAGGCAGTTAAGCACCTCACCTTTCCACCTGCACTGCCTCACCATAATAAACTCTAAACACAGGGGAAAGAGTGACTTTTCCTTTGCACCTTCGTTAGGGTTGGAAGGATTTAATACCACGCTTTACGAGGACTCAGTCGACATGACATGGCGAGTAATAAAATGATAATTGTTATTTAAAAAATATCGCGGCCGACGCACGCGACGGTAATAACCCGCCTAAATATGTTTTCATTTTTTAACTTTTGTTTTATGGCTCCAAACATGTACAGTGGGCCCATGAAAATGATGAGCACTTTAGTGCTTTGTCAAATTAAACCAGAATACTTATGCTTATGACATTTAAGTCTAAACGAAATTTCTTTCGTTTCGATGCGACAAGGTTCCAAGTATGCTCAACATTTTCGTGGGCCCACTGTACACGTTAAATGATGCATTAGAACTAAAAAATACCTATTACACAAGTATACATAGTCTTTTTTTCCTTAATTTGATACATGTGCTTGTTTACCCAAATAGTCAGCCTCTTTATAATTTGTTGCTGCTCATTTCTACTCTTTATCTACTTCAGAAACATAATTTATCTACAAAAATTATCGCCTCCTCAACCATAATCCATATTTCCATATCTAATGCAACATATTCGAGAGAAGTCAACAAAAACATAGTAAATGCCATAGCACGTCATAAAAATAAAAAATGGTTATATTATACAAGTAACCAGGCCGAGTTACGAAATAACCATAAAGTTAACATTCATCGGTCATAGATAAGTACGTTCTATATCACAGAGGTAGTAAATATATCCATGCTCGATTTGCAATCATCATAATAATAACCAATGATCGGGTACAGGTAGCAATTTTAAGACAAAAGTGTTACATGAAGGTGACAAAAAAAAAAATATTCACCAAAAAAATTCACCATCATCATCATGTCAGCCGAATGACGTCCACTGCTGGACATAGGCCTCCCCCAACGACTTCCACAATGACCGATCTTGCGCCACCAAAAAAATCATACTACACATTAATACACTTCTGCCATATCACGGTTGGCAGACGAGGCTCCTATTATTAATATTTAATTACGTAAGTACTAAATAATCACATTGCGAAAGAAGGTAAGACTAAGGTTTCTGGGTGGGTTTAAATTCCGTGTATAATTTATACATGATACATTGTTGTGATACATTCGAAACGTCGGGCACACCCCAGGTGAATAGTTTTTGTACGAGATTAAGTCCCGTTTACCTATAATAATGTATAATTTATACACTAAAAATTGATTCGTTTTTGATACCTAGAATGATAACGACGTACGATAGCGATAGCTTTCCAACTTAGGACCGCACACGTACGTTGATGTGGAGAGATAATTATCTTTGAATAAGTAAATTATCAATCTTAAACTAAATAGTAAGCGCATTCTGAGGTCCTGCGCTTTCCACATCCAATTCCTTCCCTGCTTTTAAAAGTAAAAAGAGAGATAGTAAAAAGACGGTCGACGCCCGATCGGTCAAACAAAGTATCATTGGATACACGAAGTCCAAATTGATCTCTTCTTCTTCAACCCTGAGCTACCTAATCTATACTATAATATTATAAAGCTGAAGAGCGCTAATCTCAGGAACTACTGGTAGTACTGGTTCGAATTGAAAAATTCTTTTTGTGTTGGATAGTCCATTTATCGAGGAAGGCTTTAGGCTATATAACATCACGCCGCGACCAAGGAGCGAAGACGCGGACGAAGTCGCGGGCAACAGTTAGTGCTGGACAAAGGTCTTTTCCATGTCCGCCCATCCTGTGCGGTCCTGTGCTCTCCTCATCCAAACCTTCCCAGCCATACGTACCAAATGGTCAGTCCATCTCGCCCTCTGAAGGTAAAAAGACCTCTGCCAGGTTCAAAGTGTTCAAACAGCCACTCTGGCGACAAGCTACCCAGGACAGATCACAGTCGCGTGTCTTAGTGTTGGAGGCCAAGACCGACTATGGGTCGCTGAGCCAGCGTAGTAAGTAAGTAGTAATAATAATAAATAATTAATATATATTGGGGACAATCTTACACAAATCGACCTAGTCCCAAACTGAGCAAAGCTTGTACTATGGGTACTAGACGACGATATACATATTTATATAGATAAATACATACTTAAATATATAAAAAACATCCAAGACCCAAGAACAAATATCCGTGCTGACCGCACAAATATTGCCCTGGCCGGGATTCGAACCCAAGAACTCTAGCTTCGGAGGCAGTGTCACTACCAACTAGGCAAAACAGGTCGTCAAAATACATAAAAGGATTAGTTGTGTATCTGTAAGCACTTTATCTTACACAATAACAGGTTAAAATAATATAAGTACCTACATATCACGCAAGAAAGTACTAAGGCGAACTGTATCCCTATAAGAAACTTTACCCGCTAACTTTTAGGGAAATAAAATAAGTCGAAAGCGGGAAAAAGAAGTTACATCGTGTACAAAGCCGTTTCAGTGATTGATTTCAATTACAATCTGTGGCTGGTACGTAACGAAAAATCTACAGAGCTCTAAAAATAAATTTCCATCAAAAACAGAATACAAATTAAAGGATTTATTCTAATGTATTTAGCATCAACGGCCATAATTCTTGTCCAAAAATAGCTCTTATTACCTCGCATTAAGGCCCAGGGTCGCGACCCTGGGGCCGCCGTTAGTACAAGGCCAATTGCATTAACCATTCAAGTGGCGCTTCATTCTACGGCATTTAAAGTGTTATAAGTATTTAGAGATATGACCCGGTAATGCGTTCAGTGTAATGTTAAGCTGATTGATTTTTAGGTTCTTCACGGATTGTTGTTTAATAAGCGACAAGGATAAGTTTAGATATATTAGGCCATTATCTTCTCGTCCAGTATCCGCGGTGTCTCAAGACGAAAGTCTTAGATTTGTGTGTTGCCAGTTATGATCTACTACGGCTTTAAAACGTGGTCGCTCACTGTGGGCCTCCTAAGGAGCCTACAATGCGGACATTTTATATAATATCAACCATATCAAGGATTTTTTCACTATTCAGATTTTTGGAGAATTTTTAAAAAAATCCATATATTATCGAACTTACCCACAGAATTTTAAGAGAATCGATAGAGTAAAGCGAGCTGTAGAGAAGAAACAGGCTATTTTGTCCACATCCCGACATACGAAAGCATTTTTTCCCAAGCTTGACAAGCGACACTTCGCTCGTTCACTCAATAAAATTGTTCAAAACAGTATGTATTAGGTATGAATAATTAATTGTATTTTTATATTATGTTAAAAGGTGTCAAGGATTTTTCTGATTTTATTGTTTTAGAATATATTTAATGAATTATAATGCATTTAATTTGTTTTGAATTGTAAATTACGTGGCAAAATATTTTTATGGAATCAGTAATGGGATTTACACAGTGTGGTTGTATCTATTATATTACTTATTCCCGCCTAAACCGATGAACTAGTTAGGAAACTTCGACGTATCTAGGTCGGAAATTAGTTTCTGTTGCTTGAAATTATAAAGGAAAAAAATACAGGTAGTTTTCGAGTTTTTTAGGTATTGTGTGGAAACCTATAAAATCGTCAAACCTTTATTAATTTTGTATGAAGCATCGACCGTGCTGACGACTATTAAAGATAACTGAAACCTAGGGAAAGTTAAAATACCAAAGTAAAATACCAAGTTTATTGCAGATAGTCCCCTAAGAGGATGAAATAAGGGGTTCAAATGTTGTACCTGTGGAAGTGTAACTAATAGGTCTTCCTTAGCGCCAATTTTCCAAATGTAAAGTTTTTCAGAAGACAAGTTAATGTTTTTTTTTTCAATCAAAGCAATTTTAGCACAATTTTTTTTAAATTGTTTGAAGTTATCGATCACTGTGATATTTAGTTGAAGTAGGACTGTTCATGCTTATGGTCGTTAACTGACGTCCAGAAGTCCAAATTGAAGGTTTGCCAACGAGCTATGGAGAGCAGTATTTTAGACGCTAAACGGACGGATCGGAAACGCTACGCAGCGCTCCAAAACACGCATAGCTGACGTAAGCACAAAAACTGCCAGGCTCAAGTGGTATTGGGCTGGCCACGTCTGTAACATCTGGATAGGTGGGCTAATGCAGCTACCAAGTGGGTGCCACATGATGGGCTACGCAGACAGGGCAGGCCTAGACGGAGATGGCAGGATGACCTTGACGCTTTTCTCAGCGACTGAGAGGAAGAAGCACTCAGTAGGGACTCATGGAGATCACGAGACGGAGAGGCCTTTGCCCAGCAGTGGGACACTCAATAGGCTATGTATACCTCTAGTATAATATTTTTATTTTTTATTCCTGTTTAATCATATCCGACATTATTAGATTAATAAAACAAGACCTATTAAAACCGCCACGATTTCTCAACAGATTGTAGTTTATAATATTAAAACAACGCGCGTGTAGTAATGTCAGTTCCTCGTTACAGATCTATCGCTATTGAGTATTTGTTGTGTCGACCATTAGGCACAAATTCAGGAGGTCTTCCCTTTCAC
This sequence comes from Notocelia uddmanniana, assembly GCA_905163555.1. Taxonomy (NCBI): domain Eukaryota; kingdom Metazoa; phylum Arthropoda; class Insecta; order Lepidoptera; family Tortricidae; genus Notocelia; species Notocelia uddmanniana. The sequence goes on along the minus strand of LR991066.1, from coordinate 1,053,514 downwards.
GCATATAGTGTATGACAGGAGAGTGATAGGGACGGCACCATACGAAGTTCGGATTTCGAATTTCGGGGTACACCCCCAGATCCCTCACGCTCAACACAGCGCGTCCTCGGGAGCGCTGGCGACCTTATTAGACACCTCATTTTATGGTCTGCCTGATGGTAACCAGCGTAGGTTATGGATGCTTGCGACACCAGACGAATCACAAGCGCAGTTTTAGCCGTGCCATTATACAGGCAACTCAATAAACGGATCTTTAAGTCCCATACCCGTGATCTGCGCCAATTCAACACAATACAAATCGTATTGAAGAGACCATCGAGCAGTATAAGGGCTCTAAAATGTTCTCACGAGATCTGGCTTTTCGGCAGAGCCAGCTCGTCAAAGTAAAAACTGGAGACGGCAGAAAGTTAAGGTAGAAGTGAGCTTCTGAGTGAGATAGAGTGCTTTTATGGAAAACTATACCCGTCAACTAGTAGAGCTCAAGTTGATGCGGCGGAAGACCCGAGAGCTAGACTAACCCGGCATTATACCGAAGACATCCCGTATTTTTTTTATTTAAAAATTCTATATTTTTTTTTTTCTAAATAAATAAATAAATATAATAAATAAATTAAAAAATCCCGTAAGTCAGCCTTTATGAGATTAGAATGACACTTGAACAGCTTAAAAACAACAAGGCACCCGGTGAAGACGGAATTAAAGCCGAACTCCTGAAAGCGGGTGGAAAACCGGTCCTTACGGCCCTTCAGGAGTTGCTTGACTCCGTCTTTTTGAAAGGGAAAACGCCAAAGGCATGGAGCGGAGGTGTGGTGGTGCAGTTTTTTTTTTTAACTAGAGGAGTCATTGCGTTAACAGTCAGAGATATAATGCAAGACTAGAAATCACCCATAACATCTCGCTGTTAACTGTACCTCTAGTTTATAATTTATATTAAAAGCATGCGTATGCGCGTGTCGTGACGTCACTTCCCTGTTACAGATCCAGCTAAAATGGCCGCCGCACGTCAGTCGTGACACAAACCAGTTGCGTGTTTGTGTTATTAATCGAATTCGAAAAGATTGCACGAAAGCTTTAGAAAATTGGCAATTGATGTAAAATTTTGTTTCTGTAAATATATATTTAAAAAAAATATGTTTCTTTCGATTACATTTCTTGCACGAAGCTTGGATATGATAATTGTAACTTATTGTCTTTTTAACAATTAATATATTTAAATAGTGATTTAAAGCCTCACAAGCGATAAATAAGCATAAAATAATTGCGCCATTCTATTTATGATTTTGTCTTGATTTTGTACGGCAAATATCAAGTACACTGTAGTTTATAATAAACTCCAGAAATATGGCCAATCTTCACATTATTCTGGTCAGGTTCCATTGGTTTAGCAACAAGTCTGAGTTCACAGAAATACGGTATGTCCCAGAATGTATTTGGATATAGTGAAAATCAGTTCAGGCATTTTTGATCACAAATTTCATTTAATTTTTTGTAGTTTTTGCGTTTTACATATTTTATTTCGATTATTATTTATATTATTTACGACCCACTTATAGATTTTTTTCCGCATTCAAGGTAATTACTTAGATTCTTATTTTCACAGTAAATAAGATATTTTTATAACATAAAAAAAAATATTTGTCAAAATAATTTAAATTAAATTTACTTAATTAAATTTTATACAACAAAACCATAATACAAAAAATATCTAAATTGAATATATAATAAATTTTCTATTATTTATTTATTTATTTATTTATATCTAGGATCACCAACAGTGGCAACAACAATCATTAACATTGGAACAAAATAACATATGGTTTAAATTTAATTGCGCCACCAATTACAGGTGAACACAGCATGCAATATAGAAAACATCGACTTTAAAAACAAATTACAGTGAGAAGACATGAAATATTGTTAATAGTAATATGCTTAAACCTAAACTAAAAATAAGAGGGTCCAAAATCCAAAATGAGTGACTGTGGTTACAGAGGCAATTTAACTAATAATCGACAGCAATTTGGTCCTGAATCGACGTAGGCTGTCATGGTTTATATCAAGCTGCTGGTCTGCATTGTTGTTCAATTGATGTTGATTAATTAAATTAAAACAACAAATCTTAGACATTTTATCATTACTTATAAATAAAAGATTGTGACATAGTGTAAAAATATATCTCTGTATTATATACTTAATTGGTTTACTTGTTCGCTCTTTTTGACTATTTTTAACATGCCAGCTGATGGCAAAATGTAAAACTGTGTGAACCCCATAAAAGTTTTCTGTATCAGAATTTAAGCAATATAACAGTTTCGCATTTGTATTTTGATTTCCGTATCTCTATATTAAACACATAACTTCTTATGCCAAATACCGGGATCTCATTTAACGCCAACTATAAATAACGCATGCGCGTTAACAGCGTCATAAAATGCCGCATCACAAATCGTCTTCCTTGATGCGCGCGCATCGCGTCACGCCGTGACAAAGTTTTACGTTCAACAGTATGAGGTCGTTGACTGCGTCATGTTATTATGGTTATATAAATATCTTCTCAATAAGTTGTGTGATTTGGCCACAAAGAGAGTTTAAAAATAACATGTCAAAAATTACATTTTGCACGCCAAATTGTATCGCTTTGTGTGGTAACTGACACTGAGCGTGAGTGGTAACTAACGCTTTGGAAGCACGTTAAGCCGTTGATCCCGGCTTAGAGCCCTTCGAGCGGCTTAAGAACTTCTAACAGTCAAGTTGCTCGCTCAAACCGGTCGCTGCAGGGGTCTACTCCAGGGCGCTAGTTGGGTAACTCTTCCAGTTCCTCAAGAACCTCGCGGGTCTGGGGGAAGAGAAGGGTTCTGGCCGGTGCGCTCTGGAGGCAACGGTAAGTGATTCATCTTCGGAGGGATCACTTACCGGTGCTACCAATAACCCGGAGTCGCTCTGGCTGGTCCTCTGTTTTAGCTGTTGACGCTCCAGATGCGACCGACGGGATAATTACGCACCCGTAACCCTGACTGCGGCAGAGGGCCGCTATAGTTGTGGCGTCACTCGTGTCATCCGTCAAATCTGACATGTTCTGCAACGCGCTATCGAAGTTTCTTAAATCAGTTGCATATATAGAACTTCTAACCAACTCTCAATGGACTTCGGTCCCAGAGAGATCTCTCTATTGTCGTTTCTTCTTGTGACTCCTATCTATTGTATATTATGTATATAGTTTGTAGATAACCATTTCCTGTATATAATCCTCCTTGTGCATTATTCTAACTAGGAGCACCTCTCTCATATCTACATTGATGACCTCCGACAATGGACATAAGCGCAACTCTGAAGATTCTGACGCCCCGCAGCTAATCTCCCTTCCTCTCTCTCTTTCTCTCCTCACCCGCTCGTCGTCACCCTGGCTCTGAGCACTCGCTCGCCACGCTGACTCTGAGCACTCTCTTCCTACGTCGTCGTGACTCCTCCGTCTCAAAGGGGGGCTGATGTGGCGTCACTCGTGTCATCCGTCAAATCTGACATGTTCTGCAACGCGCTATCGAAGTTTCTTAAATCAGTTGCATATATAGAACTTCTAACCAACTCTCAATGGACTTCGGTCCCAGAGAGATCTCTCTATTGTCGTTTCTTCTTGTGACTCCTATCTATTGTATATTATGTATATAGTTTGTAGATAACCATTTCCTGTATATAATCCTCCTTGTGCATTATTCTACCTAGGAGCCACCTCTCTCATATCTACATAGTCTGGAGCGGGGGCTGTCACTGTCAGGCCGGGGCCGGGTGGTGGCTGCGAGGGAGAAAACCTCTATAAAAAGTTACAAGGGGACCTGAGGGGGTGAATCCGGGGTTTTTCACCCCGGAGGTGGAGGTCCTTTGGTCGGCAAGTGTGTGGTGTCGCCCTGCATGCTTGCCGAGGGGTGGGGGGCGCAAGCCTCAACCGAGAGTGGACAGCTTCGGCTGTCGCAGCAGGCGGTGTTCGCGGTTGTGTGCCTTGGCGATCCCGTGTCACCGCCACTACCCATACATACCCAGGAGGTTTTAGACGGTAGTCCGGGCAGTTCCCGGAAATCCGTCATACCCGTCCTAGTTCCCCGGCTAGGCGGGGTGCGTAAATGCATTTCCCCAGGTAAAAAAAAAGCCTAATCCCAGTAAAGTCTAGGTTTTCCTCCTGTGTTGAAAGGCCAAATGGCAGGCGCTTCCATAAATTAATGGCTACGCCAATTATTGGGATTAGGTAGCGGACACCGGGCATCCTTCAGGATGCAACTGTACTGGGATAATGGTGATGATCTGATGATGATGAAGGGAAGACTTTATTGTATATGTAGATCTTGACTTGGAGACCATTTGCAATACAATACTTCATAGTTACATGTGAGTTATATGATGTCATCATCATCATCATCATGAAATAAATAAATAAACTGCAACTAGCTGTTTCCCGCTACTTCGTCCGCGTCTTCGCTCCTATTGGTCGCAGCGTGATGTTATATAGCCTAAAGCCTTCCTCGATAAATGGACTATCCAACACAAAAAGAATTTTTCAATTCGAACTAGTAGTTCCTGAGATTAGCGCGTTCAAACAAACAAACGCACTCTTCAGCTTTATAATATTAGATTAGGCCGCAATGTTATTTTTACAAGTCAAAATCTACTAGCGTTTCTGCAAAAGAAGACCACTGCCGAGAAGAAACGTCGAAAGAAACTCGACAGTCAGTCATTTTTTTCCCAAAAAGATGCTTGTTACAATATGATAATACTTAACCTACTTAATATAAGTAAATCTGAGTATAGATACAACAAAAAGAGGAAAAATATTTACAATCAGTTTATAAACGTCCCAATGCTGGGCACATACCTTCTTACATACTAGTTGAGACGCAACTTATTGAAAGGTAAACTTCTAATCTCTTGTTATTAAAACAAAACACGCTGGTTTCATCACTCAACGACCATTAATACCCGCACTATATCAGCTGTTTCATGTGACCCCGTATATAAAACGGTAAATGCCGCGATAAATAACGTACTCATCGCCAACACTTGGAACTAATTTAGATATGTTATAAATCTGCTGAAAAATATATGGTTTTGGCCCTATGAGTAGCATTATTAATATTGAAGAGGTTAATCAGCAGGCAGAAGCGTTGTACAGTCAACAGCAAAAGTAGATGATTATTTTAGTACCTTGTCACTTTCACTAATTTGACACATCCCAACTGTCGCAGTATTGTTACGTTAGTGCGATAAGGTTCTAAAATGATCATTTAGCAAAAATATAAACAATATAAGTTACAGATTAAAGCCTTTAGAATAGAAATTATTTAAAATGTATAATACTAATGGATGGAATTCAATATGCGCTTAAGAATAATGTATCATCATCATCCTCCTAGCGTTATTCCCAGTACAGTTGCATCCTGAAGAATGCCTGGGGTCCGCTACCTAATCCCAAGAATTGGCGTAGGCACTAGTTTTTACGGAAGCGACTGCCATCTGACCTTCCAACCCGAGGGGGAAACCGACCTTATTGGGAATAGGCTTGTCAAGTGAGTGGGCAACTTGACTGTTAGAAGTTCTCAAGCCGCCCGGAGGCCTCTAACTTGGCTTAACGACTGCTATCAAAGACAGCAACCGGGATCAACGGCTTAACGTGCCTTCCAAAGCACGGGAGCGCTCAGTTAGTAACCACTCAAAGCGGTCACCCATCCAAGGACTGACCTCGCCCGACATTGCTTAACCTCGCATACCGCACGCAGTACGCGGGTGCCACTGGGCCACGAGCGCTCCAAGAATAATGTATCAATTAAGAATAATGTATCAATCGAATTTATTTAATGGGACATGTTTGATATGCTCAGATCTTTGCTATAATGTTATAAAATTATAGTTAGCAGTAGACGTTGAACTACATAGATCGCTATGCCCGAAAGGGTACATGTTGAAACAAATTGTATTTTTGACAGCAAAACCCATGTATGCAATAAATGATATGAATCATCATCATCATCATCATATTAGCCGAACGAGGTCCACTGCTGGACATAGGCCCCCCTCAACATAGGGGTAAAATTCCATAATCGCCACGCTTGGCATGCCGTTTGGCGATCGCAGTATCTCCACCGCACTCCAGGGATGCTGCTGCCCATCCCACGGTGGTCTTTCGTAGTTTTAGGACATACCCGAGTATAAATGATATGAATAATAATAATATTGGGGGACAATCCCCCGGACTCGGGTATGTCCTAAAACTACGACCAAGACCACCGGGGAATGGGCAGCAGCATTCCTTGAGTGCGGTGGAGATATTGCGATCGCCAACCCGCATGCCAAGCGTGGCGATTATGGCATTTACCCCCATGAAATTGGGGGAGGCCTATGTCCAGCAGTGGACGTCCTAGGGCTGATATGGTGGTGGTGGGGGACAATCTTACACAAATCGACCTAGTCCCAAACTAAGCAAAGCTTGTACTATGGGTACTAGACGACGATATACATACTTATATAGATAAATACATACTTAAATACATATAGGTAGAGAACATCCAAGACCCAATAACAAAATCAGTGCTAAATGCACAAATAATGGCCTGACCGGGATTCGAACCCGGGACCTCTAGGTTCGGAGGCAGTGTCACTACCAACTAGGCTAAACAGGCCGACATTGTGATATGCGAATGCACATATTGCGAATGAATGACTTACTTTTGCTGTTGTCTGCACATATATGTCGCGCCTGCATATTCTGTCACGGCCGATACGAGTCCATGGTGGAGTCTGTTCGTCAGAAGACCGGCTATTCGCTGGGAGGCTGTTCTAGCTGCATTCGCTATGTGTAATTGAGCTCGTTTGTGGTGCACGTGCCGCAGCCGCTGCATGGGACCATCGCGTGTGCTGACTTCCGGACGAAAGGTGTAGTGTTTCGGCGGTTCTGGGGCAACCTACCGAATCCTACACCGGAGTTGGCGCCACAACTGAGTCATGCTGTTACATCGTCTAAATAATGTGTTTGTTTTTAAGAATATTACATTTTGAAATGTATTTTAGTCTGTAAAGGCTAATAAATAAATAATCGTTTAACTTTCCTTATCAACATTATCCTCTGGATTTCTTCCGGTTGTAACCCTTTAATGTCTGATTTGACGCCTAATCCCAAGATGGCGTAGGCACTAGTTTTACTAAAGCGACTACCATTCGACCTTCTAACTCAGACGGAAAAATTGACTTGTTTGTGGACAATCTTACATAAATCGACCAGTTCCTAACTAAACAAAGCTTGTCCAGGTAAATACCTAGAAAACATCAAGAATCAGGAACAAATATTCGTGTTCATCACAGAAATCAACTCCCTGACTCTACCACGTTACCTACCGAACCTTACCTACCAACTAGGCAAAAGGGGTCGTCGAATTTTGAAGGTGACATTAATTTCGTGACAACATCAGAATTATTTTAGGTAAATATCTGATGTGCCTGGTGCATTCCTCTTGAAGATGATGCTATTATTGTTCATGACACATGAGAAAGTAATGTCTACCCAGTCAAAACAGGGCAAATAAACTAGTCAACACTGAATCCAGAACACACTAATTCTCATTAATTCTTAGAAACGGGAACCGCGAGTCGTCGAACTCTTTACTACTTCATTGAATTATTGAAACCAAGTGTCACGTGCTAACAAATCACGGTGAAAAAAGAAAATGGCACTAAATAAACAACAAGGGTAGATCGATTTTTAACCTAAATGACTCAATGTTAAGGTTGAAAACAGAATGAGGTTGGTAAAGGATAAAGATCGTTATGGTTTTGCTAGGTAAATTGTAGAAAAAATAGTGGAGTGTGGTAGTGGGATTATTGAAATGGCTGTAGTAAAAAAATGGAGCAGAATAATGTGTTAAAAGAGTTCTAGAATTGCGACTTAAAGTCTAGACTGTGTGAAATAATCGTAAATATAGTTTGGGTGATGATTAAATTCACCTAGAACATTTTTGGTTCAGAAAGTCATCAAAATTTAGTATGCAAATATTTTTAAGGTTAAAAAAAGGCGAGTATTCCAAATTGATATCTTATTGCTATGGAGAATGTGAATATTAACTGTATGCAAAAATACGCAATGAGGTTCACCTTATCATAATTAAAATAGACCTTCACGTTCACAAATTTAGAGTTCTTGTAGGTTATTTTTAATAATTTTTAAGTTAGAGTAATTTTCTATTTTATTTCATTTTAGCTCTACGTTTTTATAAATTTTGTCCGTTTGTCTTTTTGGTAAATATTGTACTAAAAAGTTATATTATTTCAAATAACATTTAATTCAATGAAACGTTATTTATAATAACCCATTTCTTAAAGATTTATTGCGATTTTAATACTTCATTTAAAATAAAAGTAACACGTACTTTATCCCAATACCAAAATTGCAGGTACTTACTAAATCTTTAGTAAGATCATTTTAGTTCTTGTAAGCGTCCATAGGCAACGGTGTCTGTTTATCATCAGGCAAGCCGTATGCTTGTTTGCCACCGTTATTTACCTAGTTATTACTATATAATTAAACCGGATTCGTTCAACTTCACAATAATCGCAATCCTCTCAAAAATGTCGGGTCTTGCGCATCCTGCATTAACTTAATGGAAGTAATCTTAACATTAAAAGGAATTACCTTTTTCATTGAAATTAAACTTATAATCGTTGAGTAATTGGTTTAATTGCTGGGAAAAAAGATCTTGTGATTTTAAATGTTGTGAATATTGTTAAACTTTTTACGGTGAGTCAATAACATTTATATAGCAGCATCATTCTGCCATATAAATGTTGCCGTACTAATGGACGATTCTGACCAAACGGCAGGAGTCGGCGCGCACACCACCAGAGTCAAAGGAATTCGAACCCTCCATACAGAAGCTAGACTTCGTAAGTATCTAAACGGCAGCGGCAGAGCCGGCGGCAGCCGACCGGGGCCGACCGGCTGCCCGTAACCCATTCAGATATGAAATCTAACTTCTGTATGGAGGGTTCGAATTCCATTGACTCTAGTGGGGTGCGCGCCGACTCCAGCCGTTCGGTGTGATTCGTCCATCATTACGTGTATTAGGGGGAACCTCTGTGGCCCAGCCAGCGCCCACATAGCGCGCGCGGTATGCGAGGTTAAGCATCGTCAACTGTAGTCAATTCTTGGATGGGTGACCGCTTTAAGCAGTTACTGAGCGCTCCCGTGCTTTGGAAGGCACGTTAAGCCGTTTATTGCCACAACTGCATTGGGATAACGCTAGGATGACGATATTGATGATTTACCCATTATTTGTTGCGTTCTCGAGCAAATGGTCGTTCTTTGTCGATGAAAATAAAGACCATTTCTAGTTAAGTCAGTAACGAAATGGCGCCCTATTGACATCGCCATACATCGATAAACATACACCACAGTCCTACGTCTCCACCTCTCACTATCACCTACCTAAGCACACGATTCACCTGTCATGTGACATCCAATATAATCTTGCCTCAGGTTACGTAACCAGCGCACCTATAGCTACCGATTCAAAGGCCAAAATCGCCTAAAATGTCCCATAAAACATGACCATAAACCCTGTCGTGCTGACTGCGCAGTATACTGTTTTGTTACTCCCCCTATTGCCCTTATAAGGGGTGTTACGTAACCCGTTTCGAGGCCGGGGAGCACATGGCTACTTCCTCGCAGGGCAGCCAAGTGGAACGCCATTTATTTAAGTGATAATTTATAAAATGGATCGCGTGGATTCAACGATTGCGTACAGCTTAGTCTATGGACAGTGCTTCAAATTGACATATATTTATGTAGTCGAACTCTTTCATTAAACATCAATTTACCGAGACTAAGACATAATATTACCCCATGACGGTTTCTAGTTGTATCCGTTACTGAGTTAAGGCGTGGACAGATGGACGGACAGACAGCGAAACTACAATGGTTCCCTGTTTACTACGGAACCCTAAAAAATATACCTAATTCTTCTAGAAAAAAAAGGGTACCTCCGCTATATGTAAAAAGGGGACTTGTAGGGGTGGTACACATTTTTTTTCTAAGTATATTTTATTCTACCGTTCTGTTGGCGTGATTGATATACAGGGTGACATCGGAGACGTGATCAGAAATTATTTGAGTCGATGAAGTTTTGAAAGTTAAACTCAATGAAGACGATATCACAGTTACTACTTGCAATATTGACTATTATTTCTCAAATTATTAACAGAAAAAATAATGTTTCATACAACTTGGTCACCCTACACCACACGACGTCTTGTCATCCTTCATACAACGTGTGTCAAAAGTGATAGGGTGACCATGATTTAAGTATGGCGTTATTATTTTTCTAGTAAAAATTTGAAAAAATAACTTGTTTTATTCTATGTAACAACTATTGCATTGAAAAGGCGATCATGTGTAGAGTCTGAAAAATTAGCTTCTGATCACGTCTCCGATGTCACCCTGTATATACCTATACCAAATAGTTACAGAGCTAAGTCGCGAATAGACGGACATGGCGAAACTATAACTTTCCTTGTTTATTGCGGATTTTAAAATTACGGAACCCTGAAAACGAACTTCTTTCTTCACTTCACTCAAATTCTCGTGTCCTTTATAACCACCACCATATTAGCCGAAGGACGTCCACTGCTGGACACAGGCCTCCCCCAATTTCATGAGGGGTAAATGCCATAATCGCCACGCTTGGCATGCGGATTGGCGATCGCAGTATCTCCACCGCACTCCACCGTCTGAGCACGAGGGGTTATAGCTATACAAATGATATTTTACAAATGATTGACTGAGAGTTTTACAAGTAATTTTTGTACCATATAATCTTGTATTCCTGACATTCTTGTTATTTTAAAACTTATGTGACATATTCTTCTGAGATTAATTATTAGTATTGATTTTTATTTATAAATTATCTGAGTGTATTGTTTTGTGTGTTTAATAAGTGTTAACATTTAGGCGGACACGTAAATGCATAGGTAATATATAATTAAATAATAGTTTATCAATTGGCACATAAGGTTTGATTACTGTTAGTGCTAATTTGTTTATTAATATTTTAAATAAATAAATAAATTATTTAATAGTTAAAGTATATAATAGACCAACTGGTTGTGTTGAATATGCTGTGCCTATTCGCGTGGGCGTCCTATCGACCTACATTCGGCTCTGGACTAATTCGGAGCAAAGAATAATGAAATGAGCAGACGAGACTTGACTCTCGCTAGGTTGATCAAGTAACCTGTCTCACTTACATTAGTTGGATTTAATTTTAGTATGAAAAATAACATTTAGGTCAACTTTACGTACACTGAAAAACGTTACGCAAATACTTAAACAACTCTGCCACGCGATTACGTAAAGTGTCAAACATACGCTACCCTGTCAAAGTATCGTTTTTAGTATGGAAAATGATGCGGCTCCAGTGCTTTCAGAGAAGTGCAGTTGGCAGTAAAATATGGAAAAAATACTGCGACAAACCCCAAGTAAATGCGATAAAATCATGTGAAGATGAATTCTCTCCGGTAGATCTAGCTGTCTATTTTAGAATGGAAAATGATGCGGCTCCAGTGGCTTTCAGAAAAGTGCAGTTGGCAGTGAAATATGGAATAAAAAAACGTACTGCAAGGACTCCAAGTAAAGGATTAATAGGCCATTCCGTGTCCGGACCGGCCAGTTATCTATGAGAGCAAGACGCGCCGCGTCCGGGCCCGGTGATGCTCGAAAGCGACCCGGCCGATCTTTGGTCAACACAAGCGTTTGATGACCGATCCAGCTACGGCCAAGACACGGAATGCTATAGATAACTGGTCGGCCCGGACACGGAATGGCCTACAGTGAATCATCCTTTACTTGGGGTTCGTGCAGCACGTTTTTTTATTCCATATTTCACTGCCAACTGAACTTTTCTGGAAGCCACTGGAGCCGCATCATTTTCCATTCTAAAATAGACAGCTAGATCTACCGGAGAGAATTCATCTCCACATGACTTCATCTCCTCAGTCTCGGTCCAACCTGGAAACAGAACGGCCAGTGGGAATCATCCTTAGGCTGGGTTGCACCGACTTACGATCACAGACTAATCAATGTTAAATATGGCGCTAGCAGCTGTCATCCCATAGAAACTTGTCAATCTTTCCATACATTGAAATTTTAACGAACACAGCTTACGATTACAGACGGTTTGGTGCAAGCCAGCCTTAATGCGATAACGTCAGTCGGAACTCTCTCCGGCTTTTATAAATAATCTGTGAACGAACAATACAATCTTGAGTACTAACGGTTTCAAATAAAACGACGTACGAATGTTTAGAAAACTATCGCCAAGAATACCCGGCCTAGAATTTTAATATTCTCATATATTTACGATCCTAATAACTTGGCAGGGAGCATTTTATTAATTTAGTTTATCAATATGCCCATTGGCCTCTTTTTAAAATTAGCTACGTCTTCGTAGGTATGCTGGTGCTCAATCGAATGAATTGGATTACGTATATTTCAATGATTTCATAGTGTGATAATGATAAAACTATGGGCTGCCTAAGAAGAAATTACCACTGTTCAATGATTTTAAACATGTATATCTATGAGATACTATTTATAGTGTGATAATTATGGCTTTCTTTTTCCGAAACTATATCCAGAAAATAATCGATGCTTTTGTCTTTCGCTTTTTCCGTGAATTTCTACCGGTGGGATTCTTTCAGTAATCAAAGTCCATTTCTTATAAAAAAGGTAGGGCATAGCGGGACGTCATCTCACTCAAATTTGGAGCACCCGAAATGTGGAAGTAAACCTCCGTCTTACAGAAGCGCGCAGCCATTGATAACACCACTATACTTGCTCCTTATGTATGTGGTTGTGGTGTTAGTTGTGGTGAGTAAGGTCACCAAAGCTCCCGGGGATACGCTGTGTAAAGAGTGAGGGACCTGAATATCTCTAGCTGTCAACACAACGAATCCTCATGTCAATAAAGGGTCGGTGACGCACTTGTGATTATGTCCATAGTCTACGGCGTCTGCTTACCATCGGGCAGGCCTTAACTTGTCTGCCATCGTTGTTGCATAAAAAAACAGTCTTATAGAATAGAATATATTTTTATTGTTTAAGTGTGTAAAATACAAAGATGGATTATCAAATACATAGCTCAACTGTTACCCTTTACGGGCGTACAATAATTGTATCTTATAACTATATACTACATACATATGTATATTATATGGCTGCTAAAGTGGTCTGTGCTGCTAAATAAAAACCAATATATTTTCTTATTAAATATAATGAAACGGGTCACTCACGTCTTTAAGGTCGAATATCGCTCGACATGTGACATGTGAGTGACCCGTTTCATTATATTTAATATGTCTCAAACTCACGGGAGTTTTCTATATAAAATATTTTCTTATGTTAGGCAGCAAGCAACTCAAGAAACTCAGGTTTTATTTTAATAGAATTCATTCAAATTATAGACAACTTTCCGAATTAGGTAGCCTATTTTTAAGCTTTCGTTTAAATAAAATCCCTTCGAGGACTTTAATCTCGGCAGGTAAATGGTATCAAACTGTAGCGCATCAATAAACTTAACTGTCCCGTTGAAACGAATATTTAAATTTATTTGCACAACCAATAAATCACGTAGGCGTACGCAAATTCTTCACTCTAAATACAATAAAATCTCCCGGCAAAAAACTCCTCGTGCCGCTGTGACGCAACTTTTTTGATCTTCGAAGGGCGGGCTTTTGTTTTTATTTTGCTCATGTCAAAGAAGATTAAATCAAACTGAGTGTACACTGCGTCCGATCAAGCGTGGACGTAAACATTTTGTTGTATTTTTTTGTTCGTGAAGATGTTTTGGGTCATTTGTTTTGTTAGGAAGATACGGTTAACTAACCAGTCGACAACTATGGTGATTTGTGTATGTTTTTTGTTTGTATTAGGCGATTTTTAGCGGATTTCTCAGTAGGTAACGCGCGACCTTTGTGCCTTGTAGCCATAAAGTCATGTTTAAACTATCATACTTTTCCGACGGGTAACAGTGACAAAGTACCAATTAGTAATAAAAGCATCCAGCTACTAATAGTTTGACCGTAATTACTATTGAAGAGCATTGTAGTTAGCAATTAGTCTTAAAAATTGGAGTATTTATGCTCTTGCAGTGAAATTTTAGCTGTACTGAAGGTTCAAGATTCTAGTCGAAAAAATAAGGCAACTTTTTTAATTGTGTTAAGTAGGTACGAGGTCAGATTACTGTCCGCTGATTACCAAAAACTGTTGAGAGGATGAGGTAGTATGAGAATCTCGGCCTCAAGCTCCCGAGATAAAGTCTACATGTGGAGAAGAGGATATTCAGAGCCTTATGCCCTCAAAAGTCTTTTTCTTATCTGACCGTAGATACTTAAAAAAAGTGTGTCAGGATACTAGTGAATATTGACCAGAGAGAATCGTGTAGACCTCATTTTATCAGACATGAAATACTCACGCTTACCTCCATGTATATTTAAGAGTCATGTAAATTTGTTAGAGAGCATACGAGTCTTTATTCACCGTTAATAGACAGTAAAAGAAATAACCGAAATCAAAACACAGTAAAACTACCTTTTTCTACATTAAAACTCGTTACATCAAATTCCCATTACATGACAATCAAAATATATAATCACCTTCCGAATTCTTTAAAGAATATAGATAAACTTTTTTCTTTGCACCTTTCATAAATCTCTGTTTAGCCCAATGGTTGGCTGGTAGAGAATGCCATTTGGCATTAAGCCCGCCATTTGTACAATTATATTTTGTGCAATAAAGTTTAAATAAATAAACCTAATTTATTTAATAAAAGTTTAAAAATCTATCTTGTCCACAAGAGCTTTTATAATTTAAATGACTTCTTTAAAGACAAATACGATTAGAAAAGTTATTAAGAATGTTTATACTAAAAGATAGTCTTTGTACTAAAAGATTTTTAAACTGGCACAAAATTGGTCCATAGAAACTAGATTTAAGTAACCTTAGTTATAGGCTTATATTACTGTTGCTATGCCCTTGCAGGGCGTCACATGTAAACCTACCTTATAAGATGTTTTAACCTGTAATGTGACATGCAATAAACGATACGTTCATTCATTCATATTCCTTAATACGTGCGTTTGGTATTGTTAAATCTAACGATAAAACATGAACAGATTTATTCAAGAGCGCTGAAAGTGTAAAGCAGTGTAACGTAGCGGGGAAAGCGAAACTGTTTAGCATATTTAACTAATTAAAGATACGGAAACGATTTGCCAGCGGAACCGCCCTTATACCGCGGGAGTACTAAAGGCTAGGATATTTTGCGATGTTTTTCTTTAATACTATGAAACGTCAGCAAACAAGCCCGCCCGCCTGGCGCAGACTCCGCTTGCAACTCCAGAGGATTCACTAACGCGTTAGCCTCTATTGATTTGAGAATTCGTTGTGTTGTGTTGACAGCTACTGTGTTGTGTCGGAAGGAGCTGCCTCTAAACTAGTGCACTCCACGGCAGCAACTTTCTAGAGCCTGAGCTCACGTGGATCCGAGCATATGCCGAGCCATCAGCGGTGGCATACGAAAGCGAATCCCGCGGTGTCTCACTAAGGCGATGATGGCAATACCTTATGTTGCCTAAAGATGACAAGAAAGAGACGTCATAAAATTGACCAAAGTCCACGGACTGTATTGTAATAGTACATTACGATACAAGTGCAGAGAATAGGAAATTCGCAACGAGTGGTAATATTTTAAAACACGACCGAAGGGAGTGTTTTAAATCGACACGAGATGCGAATTACCTATTTGCACGTGTATCGTACGTTTTACATATGGCTCTTTAAAATTTTCGACATATACACGTAATCTGCTGATTACCGCACTCGTGCGGTAAAGTAGCACCATATGTAGGTACTGTAAACATTTTTAAACAACACGCATCCTAGAACCGTACTTGAAGATAACAGTTCAACAATAGATGGTGGTAATGGTGGGTCTATAGTACTTTTTGCCATCTTAAAACTTACTTCTTCACAGCGAGTCCTCGAAAGCTCTGTCGACTCTTTTTCGTTTTTTTGTTTAGTTCCTCTTCCTCGTCTTAGGTTATCCCAGTTACATCCTAAAGAAGTCTACGGTTCGCTAGCCCTGTTCATTAAGTAAAGAAAATGATATCTACTGACCGAATATAAGGTTGGACCCGGGTATGTCCTAAAACTACGACCAAGACCACCGGGGGATGGGCAGCAGCATCCCTGGAGTGCGGTGGAGATACTGCGATTGCCAACCCGCATGCCAAGCGTGGTGATTATGGCATTTACCCCCCATAAAATAGGGGGAGGCCTATGTCCAACAGTGGACGTCCATCGGCTGATATGGTAGTGGGGGAGTGGAATATAAGGTTAATATAATAGTAAACAAAGATCCCGCCCAATTCTGGATTGAGACAAGAAGCAAGGGGTGGAAGTGATAAGCAGTATTATTTTATTCTGTGGTGGAAGTAACATTCAGTGATTAAAAAATCACTTTCACATAAAGGCTTACATTACTCGTGGTAGTAACTGTAATTTTCACAACCTTCATAACTTGATAGTTTCTATACATGCGTTCAAAAAGTTAGCCAATCACAATGCATCTAACTCTTCTATATGTCAAGTTTTTCAACGTTTTATGCAGTAACAGTGATATACATGGCTAGAATATAGCGCAATATCCAAAGTACAGCCTGAACTAATCAAGCAAAATGTGAGCTCCTGGTATGCCAAAGTCCTAAATCACTCATGCAAGTAAATTCCTTCCAAACAATTCAATCATTCAATAATAGCGCCGTCGTTCCAACTGCTTTCAAGAGAATTATAGCTTCCCTGCCACTGTTTCTCAGCCTTTATTCGATAGCATGCTCAAGTGTTGACGTTTTAATGCCAAGGGGCGTGGCCTTGCAAGCACGAGTAGGCTACTATACTAGCTAGACATACTTGGTCCTTCGAGCCGGATGCCCGAGAATTCTCTTTGTCGGCTCTCAAAATCAGATGGTAATGAGAAGGGATTATTTTGATTTTGTGAGTGATGGAGAAAGGGTGATTCTTAATTTATGTTTACGGAAGGGTGAGCAAGGGGAATTTGTCTTCGTTTGAGGAAATAAATACAGCTTTTAAATTAAAGATAAGTTTACTCAACATGCCCTACTTTTTGTTTTTAAAAGGATGTCTATTGGGCTAAGCAATACGCAACATGTAATAACTAATATGGTATATCATGCCCGGTTGTACATAACTTTCCTGTAATAATACGAAAGCGTCTGCAATATCCTTATTACTTTGAAGTCAAGGTCCAATTTGGCGTAAATTGCATTAGATATTCTTAGGTACGAATCTACCGCCCCGGAAATCATTTCCAAACATCCTATCGAAGCGTAATAATCTACCTAATTATACAAATGCTGAATAACTGCTTTACTACCGATTCATGAGAATGGCAAACGGAGACCTAGGCATTTATTTCACTGAATTTTGCTAAACAATAATTTTCCGTTATCAAGCAAATTGTACTTCTTGTCACTAGAGTCACAGTATTATAGTCAGCAGCGGAAGTAGCTAAGCAGTTTAACACGTTCACAATTATCTACACAGGACTTATTCTCTTGACGTTAGAGTCTGTGTGTAGCTATTTTTGAGCACTAGGCCCGCGTAGCTACTTCCGCTGCTGACCATACATACATACTTTCGATGACCGCTTTGGCTTAGTTGGTAGTGACCCTCACTACGACGCCGGAGGTCTCGAGTCCGAATCCCGGCCAGGGCATCATTTGTGTATGTTTCGCACGAATATTTTTCCTGGATCTTGGATGTTTTATATGTCTATGTATTTAAGTATGTCTTTATTTAAAATATAAGCATGTATGTCGTCGTCAAGTACACCAATAGTACAAGCTTCGCCTAGTTTGGGACTAGGTCGATTTGTGTAAGATTGTCCCCAAAAACTATCCCAAAAAATAACTTTTGATTTGATTTGAAATGCGACTATACGTACTAGACGACGATAGACACACAGAAACAAATATCCGTGTCAAATGCACAAATAATGCTCTGGCCGGGATTCAAACCCGGGACCTCTAGCTTCGGAGGCAGTGTCACTACCAACTAGGCCAAACAGGCCTACTAATTGAGAAAATAATTAAAGCAGGTCCCAATTGGGTAATTGGGTTCTCGATCGTAACACATTACATACGTAGGTGATACGTAGTATATTATTGAATCGTAAATTATAATTAACCTAGTGATCTATATATTTATTATGGTTTTAATTACAATTGAAAAACTACCGTACACAAAAAACCCATGTATTTACTTCTAACATATTTTTTATCCAATACCCATATAATCTACGCCTGTTTCTTTGTTAACAAACCCGATAAAAAAACTGAATAACATAGCGTTTTTACCATTAATGATTTATGAACGAATAATTGCAGGAAAAAACTGTATGTTCCGGAAACTGTTAGCCCTTTGCAGTGCATAGTTAAAAGGTCGTAAGTCCACTTAAGTCGGTATTGTAATATGACTTTTAGACAGGGGAAGTAACAAACATACTCATGTCGTGACGAGTGAAGTGGAGGAGACCAATCATTACAATCTTGGAAGATGGCGTGAGTTATAAGATATGGCTGTCCGCCATACTATATGGTGTTTTATGTGGTATATGCTTATGGAAATATAGTTGCCTAAATCTTGTCTGCCATTAATAGAGAGGAATGGAAAGAGCTGGGAGAGGCCTATGTGTCAGAAGACACGCTGAATACTAATCCAGACAATCCGATTTGTTAGTTTTTAAGTAAATTGTTTATAAATTAATAGTTATTTGTTATACAAGGGTGCAAAGTTGTATTTTACCCGCGAGTGTGGAATTGAAACACGAGCCAGCGAAAGGGTTCTATAGTTGAACCACGAGCGAAGCGAGTGGTTCCAAAATAGAATCCTGAGCGTAGCGAGTGTTTCAACACACGAGATTAGAAGTAAAATACAACTTTGCACCCGTGTGTAACACAAAACTTTTCTCCTCACTATAGCGAGGAAAGTGCAACATGCAAAAAAACACAGTTCCACAGGCATGATTTTCATCACTGGAATCACTGATTTTTTTACGATATTATAACAGAAAACTCTGAAAGTTGTGTATAATATTTACGTGAGTCGGAGTCGGTGGCAAGTTGTGTATATTTTAGTTGACATTAACAATGCTGACATTTCTGACGATGCGTTTTGAAATTGCATCGACTCAACTTGTGCGTTTACAATTATACTCAATATCATTGTAAAAAAAATGTTACTTATAGAATTTTAAGGTTTACGACTTATGTCATTAAATAAAGCTAAATTTGGTATTTTTTATTAAATTCTCAATCCATTTATTTCATGATAATTGATATCAAACGAACCATTATTATGAGCGTTTTACGTTTTGTTATCTGCCATAAGCTACTCAAACACGCTCCAAGGTCAAGTTACTTTCCCCACTTGTGGATAAAATGCGTTTTTACCCGCTTGTTTCAAAGGATAAAAGACGGCTTTCCGAGCTAGTGAGGTGAAAATGTAATACTGTTTTAGTTTCGGCAATAAAGGCTATTATGAAATCTTGTCTCGATTACTCGCTCATATGCTCTGCTCGCTCGCATGGAACTTGCCAAATTCGTTATAAAAATGTTTGATATAAAACCGATCGTTATAGGAAAAAACATATTTTTTTATTAATAAATTTTGATTCTTTCCCCGCCAGACCCAGAAGCTAGAAGAATACAATACACACATAAAAAATACAAATAGTACAGAAACAGCATAGTGCGATACAAGCAGATAGCAGCATAGTGAATTAGTACATATTATGTAATTGTTTGAAAAAAAAATCAAGCCATTATGTACCAAGTTTTTAGATGTATTTTTTTCAGAATTTTTAGGGCCTGTTGAGCGGAGGGTATGCCTTATATCAAAGTATGTAATCCGCTTACCACTTCCAACATGTTCTAAGTTACTAAACAGAGGCCCTAGCCGGCCAAAGGTACGCGCATTGTTGGTTACGAGCCTTTTTTGTGGTCGACCTTTTATTAAGCAGATTGTTGTCTGTATTACGAAATTAAGGTAATCATAAGAAGTCGTTCAGGGTTTTATCGGTTTTATTAGGCATTATATTATGTAGGTAGGTACTCACATATTCTGTGTATGTATGGGTGATACTTTTATCCACATAAGAAGAAATTTTAGTACTTTTACAAGTGAAACAAAACAACAATATGTAACAAAAAAACTGCGAATTAATCTGAGTAATTAATCTATTAATCTGTGTATGAATGAGAGAAAATATTCACGGAATTAAGTTTCGGAGTATGTCCTGTTCCTTGTATATTATTTTTAGGGTTCCGTACCCAAATGGTAAAAACGGGACCCTATTACTAAGACTTCGCTGGCCGTCCGTCCGTCTGTCTGTCACCAGGCTCTATCTCAAGAACAGTTGAAATTTTCACAGATTGTCTATTTCTGTTGCCGCTATAAAAACTAAATAATAATAATAAGGGGGCTCCCATAGAAAAAACGTGATATTTTAGCCCTTTTTCATGGCTACCAGTTGAAATTTGCACAGATTATGTATTTTTATTGTGGCTACAACAACAAATACTAAAATCAAAATAATAATAATAATAATTAAGGGGGGCTCCCATACAACAGTAGTTGTTGGCGTTTGTTTTCTGGTACGGAACCCTTCGTGCGCGAGTCCGACTCGCACTTGGCCGGTTTTTATATTCCACGATGGTGGTATACAAAACGTCACGATGGTGACGATGGTGGTGGTTGGAAACAATCTTAAGGTCTGCCTCATGGTAAGCAGATACTGTAACTTACGGACAAGTGCGTTGCTGTCCTTTAATTGATTTGAGGATTGTCTGACGGATGCAGGCCCTCAGCCTCAAAACACAGCGCATCCTCTGGAGCTCTGGATACTTTACCTACCACCACTACCACCAGAAACACTTCTTCTTCTTATTATTCTTACCGGTTTATCGTTACTTTTTACTTCAGGTAAATTGTCAACTGCCTAACTCCCCTAATTTCCTGTATCGCCAACTTCTTAACTTATTAACATAAATAGCTTCGTCGTCTACTTTCTAACTTTTCCGTTTTTGCCATCATTAACCCGTTGTCAACTTCTCAACTCGAGTTTACGACTAACAACTCAAAACTTCCACCCCCCATTACGCCCCACACAATTAAATCACTCACACTGTAACAACAATTATATAATAGTTCTTTTTTCTTTCCAATGTGTCATACAATTAGCTCGTAAGTAAGCTTATTAACAATATTGTTACGGACAGCCACGGAAATCTTCCAAATGGTGCTAAGTGAATAAATTGTGTGCGAGAATGGACGCGTTAGAAGTTGCGACAGAGACGCTGTAGTGTTAATCTTAATGTGCTAATTAGCTATAAGGAACGTATGATAATGTAAAGTGATCGTTTTGTACATCGGATAAGCAGCATAAGTCGGAGAAGAGTGTCCGGAACGAGCGCCGAGAACATAATGAGCTGACGCTACAGCGCGCCAGTCATATTTACAAGCTCTGTTAGAAAGAGACAGAAGACGTATCGAGGGTGCCGGAAACGGCGCATTTTCAGCTCTGCGCTCGAAACGGACACACCTGGAATGTTAAAAAGTATATTGAAAATTGAGACTTGGTAATATCTAACTTTTGTAAAGAAAATGAATATCCAGACCGTAGGGTTTAGTTGTAATGGGCGACCAACTTTTATTTTGCGTACGCGCAAAATCTTTGTCGACAGCTAAGCCGAGGAACCCCGGCGTAAATCGGACCACGATAAGGTCTGTCGAAAAGGGAAAACTAGTAACTCAAACTCGAACGCAAGTTTTAGAGAAATAAATTAAAACCGGAGCCCGCGAGAGTCGCGGACAGCGAGTAATGTAGAAGCAGGGAAGTTGGCAAAGTTTGTCGCCCAAGTAAATCCACCAATCAGGAAAGAGGGATTTTTCAAGAACTTTCTAGAAGGGTGTGAAAGGGATATTTTCAGTCTGTCTCGTTCTAAACCACGCCTATTCTCGTGAAGACATCCCCACTAATTGCGGGCCCAGATTGTGGCATAAAAACAGGCCTGGTTTGCAGCGAGAGCAGTGTGTGTGTGTGTGTGTATTGAGTTCAGTATCCGAGTCCTAAATCCGGAAAAGGGAAGAGAAGAGAAGTGAACAGTGCAGTGGTGACCAGTAGTGCTCAGTGTACGTGTAGGCTTAGTTGTAACGCTTAGTTTAGTGCTTAGTGGTGTAAATAAATAAGTGTCGTGATCCGAGTTGTTTTCATTTCGAACGTTAGGCGAAATAGTGAACCGCGTAATCGCCGCACAAGGAGCGTTGCCCGCTATTCCTCACGCGCTCGCAGAACCTGTGACGCACCGCGACCCGCTGAGACGGGTGGGCAGGAACCTTACGCTCCTCGAGCTATCCAAGGGTACGGTGCTGTGGGAGGGCGTCGTCCACAGTTCGTTGGTCCTTCGAGCCGGATTTAGACTAGGATCACAGTTCGACTGGCTATTGTGTGAGTGCTTCGAATAAGGTGATCCAGAACCCCCGACGGGACTGTGAACCTCCGCGTGCGCGTGGAGGCTATGTTATAACCGTGTGAGACTGTTTAACTGTACTGTGAGTACACTGAGCGATTGACTCTGTGATAACTGACGTCTGAAACAGTGAGTGATTGACTTGTCCGTGTTTAAAGTAACAGTGAAGTGACTTAGTGCGCGATGTTTACCCGCAGCAAAACGAACAAAGCCGACGATCAAGAACGCCAACAGATGAATGAGCAGGCGCTGTCCCAGGCGAAGACTACGTCCAAAGGCGTTGCGTGGACGTACGGTACAGAATCGCGTGTTGTCGACGATCGCAGAACTGGTGCGATTCCAAAGAACTCCGGTGATGGTAGAGTGGTTGAGAAGGACGCCACTACCATCCGTCACAAAACCGCCGGGACAGCAGCAGCACCGCATTTAATTGCGAATCGAACACGAGTCCTCACTTACGGCCAGCCTGCCTCCCCGTCCGAAGAAGATGCGGACAGGCGACCAAGGCCGCGAACCGAAATGGCGGAGCAACGACCGGAGGGGGAGGGGCAGCGAACCGAAACAGAGGAACGGCCATCCGACCGCGACAAGCGACCGAAGCCAACTGAGGAGCGCGCGACGGGCACTGGCAACGCTAACGCGCCCGCACTAGATGACGCGCCGCGTGTCGATACGGGTGCGAACTCGGTCGCGCGCGATCCAGGGAGGCCAGTACCGTCGGTCCGATCACGTGCCAGCAGCGCAGCGGCGAGGAAGAGGGAAGCGGAATTACGCGCAGTAGAGGAGCTGGCAGCAATCGAAAGGGAGCTGATCAAGAAGAGGCTGGCGATTGAATTGAAAATGATCGACGAGGAAGAATCACTGCCATCATCACGAGCGCCTACTCCGCCGGTAACGTTTGTTGACCTTACAGATAAGGTTGATGAATGGTTCTCACGCATCGAGCCAGAACGGGAAGAGCTGGAAGAAGCCGCGGCTCGCCGACCCGACGTCAGAAGTCGACAAAGAGGCGCGGAAAAGACGCCTCTCGCACCGTTGCGAGCAGAGCGCGCCCTATCACCGCCACAAGGGCCGCGTGTACAGAGTAAGGCACCGTTGCCTGAGCGTCGTGAACGCGTCGAACGTACCCGATCGCCGCGCGGGTACCGCGAACCGTCACCCGAAGAGCCACGAGCCGGGTCACCGATCGGCCGATTTGAGTCAACGCCGCTGAGAAAGGGTGTAAGGTCATCGGTAGAGCCGCCCAGTGATGCCGCCACCGCTTTCAACCGTCTTGCCGAGCAGTTGAAGGAGACGATGCGACCTAAGCCGCCGAAACAAGTCTACGAGCTGCCGTATTACAGCGGGGATCCGAATGAGTGGTTACTCTTTTATAATGCATATAAAGAGACCACAGCGAGGTATGGTTTTAGCTCATATGAAAACATGGCTCGTCTTAGGAACTGCCTTAAGGGAGACGCAAAACAATGTGTACAACACTTGCTCGCGACATCAAAGCAACCAGAGTTAATAATTAGACTGTTAAAGAAGAACTTTGGTAGAACAGATCTTTTAATAGATAAGGCGTTGGATGAATTAAAGAAACTGCCGCATGTGGGACCAAGCGCAGTAGATTTAAATTCGTTTAGCACTAGAGTTGTAAATATAGTAGGTACTCTTGTCGATTTAGATAGCAAAAATTATGGTGATAATCCCCTTTTGATTAGAGAAATTACGGAGAGACTGAGCCCACACTTGAGGAGTAAGTGGTGTCAGTTTGCTAGAGAACAGATGGGCAGTCAGGGGGCCGGGGAACTGATGTTGCTAGCGAACTTCCTACTAGAGGAAAGTGAAGCCGAGTTGGAATATTCACATGCGAAGGCACCGGCTAAAAGGTATGTGGGTAATAGCGGTCCATCACGCCCTGAATATAAACCGAACGTGCCTGCCAGAGGGAAGCCACCGGTTTATAGAACTTATACGTTAGAAAAGCAGGATCAATGCCTATGCTGCGGGGGCAGCCACAGGACAACCGAGTGTAGAAGGATAGTAGGGATGAATCTGGGTGCCCGTTGGGATTGGGCGAGGAACAATAGAGTATGTTTTAAATGTTTGAGCAGGAAACACAGGAGAGATCAGTGCAGAGCAAGGGGGTGCGGCATACAGGGGTGCCCGCATGGTCACCATAAGCTGCTGCACGACTTTAAAGCGCAAATGAGCGCCCAAGCGCAGACTTCATCGACCCGAACCGAGTCGCCCCGCCAGAACCGACAAGATCCCGAACCTAGGGCGGAGCAAAGCTGCGCGTCAGATGTATATACGGAGCAAGTAGGTATGACGATTTTGTTAAAGGTTATTCCGGTCGTAATAACGGGCCCGAATCGAACGGTGAGCACTTACGCCCTTATGGATGAGGGTTCTACCGTATCACTCGCCGACGAGGATCTTATAAGGGAGATCGGAGCCGTGGGGGTGAAGGAGCCCCTACGAATTCAGGGAGTGGGGTCAATGGCAACTGCGAACGACAAGAGCCAACGAGTGCAGATAATGATAAAGGGTAAAAATAACGAGACCCCACAACGAATGTCAGTAAGGACGGTACGCGCGTTGGGACTGCGCGGCCAGTACCTAAACGACATAACTAAATACACGCACCTATCTGACTTACAGGATGCCTGTTATGAAAAAGCGGTGCCAAGAATACTCATCGGAGCAGACAACTGGCACCTCATGATGCCCCTCGAGACAAGAATGGGCAAGAAGAGCGAGCCGGCAGCCGTCAAGACCCAGCTGGGCTGGGTGGTGTTCGGGACCGCGCCGAGTACGAGCGCGTGGAGAGGTAGCGAGGTCGCGCTTCATTGTCACCTCAAAGAGGACATAAACGGTATGCTGAAAGAATATTTTGCTATAGACTCGCTGGGCGTGCGACATGTGGAGAAGAGAAAACCAGAGGACGAAAGGGCAGTGAGAATATTCGAAGACACCGTGAAAAAGGTAAATATGAATGGACCTAGGTACGAGGTGGGGCAAATGTGGCGAGACGACGACCCGAAGCTGCCGCCGAGTTACGGAACCGCATTAACGAGGCTTAGGGGCATCGAGCGGAAAATGGATCGAGATCCGGAGTTCGCAGAGAGTTATACAGCCCAGAGAATTTGGAGCCTGAAATTGGACTGGGACACGCCTCTACCAGATGAAGAAAAGAAGAAGTTTGATCAATGGTTGAAAGCGTTGGAAGGTGTAGCGAAACTGCGGATCCCGCGACCGTACGCATGCAGCGCGACGGGATCAGAACCGGAGAGACAACTACACGTTTTCGTAGACTCGAGTCTAAAAGCATATGCATGTGTTGCATACTGGCGAGTGGAGTGTGAAGGTGAAACACAGATCGGCCGCAGAACATATATGGTTCCAGTGGGCACAGCGTACCGACTTCGCGAACGAGTTGCTGAGCCTGAGCCGCGGAGAACCCATCCACAAGAAGAGCAAGATCTTTGGACTGGACCCGGTATTAGACACCGATGGGTTGCTGAGGATGCGCGGCCGGATCAACGCAGCTCCCGTACAAGGACTGGAGAAACGACCTGTCATTCTAGACGGGCATAACAGTTTGGTGAGGTTGTTAGTTTTACAAGCCCACCGGAAGGCGGCACATGCGAACAACGAGATGGTAATTAACAACTTAAGGCAAAGGTATTGGATCTTGCATCTTAGACCCACGGTGCGAAATGTGGCACACAACTGTCAGCTGTGTAAGATTAGACGAGCCATGCCACAGGTACCGATAATGGGCGATTTGCCTCTCGCAAGAATCGAACCATATAAGAGGGCGTTTACGAATACGGCGGTGGACCTATTCGGTCCAATAACAGTAACGATAGGGCGGCGACATGAGAAACGATGGGTGGCTCTATTTACATGTCTAACGACAAGGGCAGTACATTTAGAAATTGTAAACTCTCTGTCCACAGACTCAGCAATAATGGCTCTTCGGAGGCTGGCAGAAAGACGCGGCTGGCCAGCTGTGATGTACTCCGATAACGCAACAAACTTCCGGGGCGCCGACGTGGAACTGCGCAGCGCGTACGCCGAGTGGCTGCCGGCGCTGCAGGAATACGGGGTGCGACACAACATGCAGTGGCGCTTCATTCCACCGGGGGCTCCGAACCAGGGGGGAGCATGGGAGCGTTTAGTACGCTCAGTGAAGACCGCGCTTGCCGCAACACTACACACAAAGGCACCGCGAGAAGAAGTGTTGCAAACGCTACTTGCTGAAGCCGAGAACACCATAAACGCACGGCCTCTCACTCACGTCTCCGTGGACAGTCGCGACGAAGAAGCTATTACGCCGGCTCATTTTCTCCTGGGGGGATCCACGGGCCTACCACCTACGGGCCCATGTGACGAAGCCGACCGACGCACATGGCGAGCAAGTCAGGCGCTCGCTAATCATTTTTGGAGCCGATGGGTGCGCGAGTACCTACCTACGCTTGCGCCCCGCCAGTCGTCAACGAACCTAACCCGACCGCTCCAACCAAACGACTGTGTGGTAATCGTCGACCCGAACTTGCCTCGCAACACATGGCCACGAGGCATAGTGAGAAGAGTATTCCCGGGGCCCGATGGCAACATACGTTCAGCAGACGTCGAGACGAGAGGTGGCATTTTCCGGCGACCTGTAACGCGACTGGCTGTCCTACCGGTGCAACGGAGCGACTCGACCGAGTCAGAGGGGGAGAGTGTTACGGACAGCCACGGAAATCTTCCAAATGGTGCTAAGTGAATAAATTGTGTGCGAGAATGGACGCGTTAGAAGTTGCGACAGAGACGCTGTAGTGTTAATCTTAATGTGCTAATTAGCTATAAGGAACGTATGATAATGTAAAGTGATCGTTTTGTACATCGGATAAGCAGCATAAGTCGGAGAAGAGTGTCCGGAACGAGCGCCGAGAACATAATGAGCTGACGCTACAGCGCGCCAGTCATATTTACAAGCTCTGTTAGAAAGAGACAGAAGACGTATCGAGGGTGCCGGAAACGGCGCATTTTCAGCTCTGCGCTCGAAACGGACACACCTGGAATGTTAAAAAGTATATTGAAAATTGAGACTTGGTAATATCTAACTTTTGTAAAGAAAATGAATATCCAGACCGTAGGGTTTAGTTGTAATGGGCGACCAACTTTTATTTTGCGTACGCGCAAAATCTTTGTCGACAGCTAAGCCGAGGAACCCCGGCGTAAATCGGACCACGATAAGGTCTGTCGAAAAGGGAAAACTAGTAACTCAAACTCGAACGCAAGTTTTAGAGAAATAAATTAAAACCGGAGCCCGCGAGAGTCGCGGACAGCGAGTAATGTAGAAGCAGGGAAGTTGGCAAAGTTTGTCGCCCAAGTAAATCCACCAATCAGGAAAGAGGGATTTTTCAAGAACTTTCTAGAAGGGTGTGAAAGGGATATTTTCAGTCTGTCTCGTTCTAAACCACGCCTATTCTCGTGAAGACATCCCCACTAATTGCGGGCCCAGATTGTGGCATAAAAACAGGCCTGGTTTGCAGCGAGAGCAGTGTGTGTGTGTGTGTGTATTGAGTTCAGTATCCGAGTCCTAAATCCGGAAAAGGGAAGAGAAGAGAAGTGAACAGTGCAGTGGTGACCAGTAGTGCTCAGTGTACGTGTAGGCTTAGTTGTAACGCTTAGTTTAGTGCTTAGTGGTGTAAATAAATAAGTGTCGTGATCCGAGTTGTTTTCATTTCGAACGTTAGGCGAAATAGTGAACCGCGTAATCGCCGCACAAGGAGCGTTGCCCGCTATTCCTCACGCGCTCGCAGAACCTGTGACGCACCGCGACCCGCTGAGACGGGTGGGCAGGAACCTTACGCTCCTCGAGCTATCCAAGGGTACGGTGCTGTGGGAGGGCGTCGTCCACAAATATTGTTCACGATTTCGGTGTCGATACAAACCCGATAGGGTTTAACGACACTTTTCCGTTATAACAATGTATCAATTTTCTATTGTAAATAAATAAATAAATAAAAAATTTAACTCCCCTTTTCGGGATAAAAATACATTGTTGTCCGGTTCAAATTATCTCTATACATTTCACTAAAATCGATTCAGTGATAGAGATGCGATGAGCATATAAAACAAAGAGGCGGCGAATTATTTTTATGATTATAATTTTAATATCGATGCCGATATCATATAGGTACAGCATTTTGAAGGTGTTAGCGGATTGGTACAACTGTCCTATTTTTTGTCACTGGGTGGCAAAGTTCAGGACTTTACTAAAATACATCCAATAGCCTTGATCTTTGCCACACCGGTTTTGTGCCTGTTTTTTTGTCTTTTTTAGGGTTCCATGCCCAAAGGGTAAAAACGGGACCCTATTACTAAGATTTCGCTGTCCGTCCGTCCGTCCGTTGTTATAGCTAGACAGTTGAAATTTTCACAGATTATATATTTCTGTTCCCGCTATAACAACAAATACTAAAAATAAAATAATAATAATAATTAAGGGGGGCTCTCATACAAAAAACGTGATATTTTAGCCCTTATTCATGGCTACCACTCGCCGAGCTAGATCTCAAGAACCGTAATACCCCCCCTTTGTCAAGTGAGTGGGCAACTTGACTGTTAGAAGTTCTCAAGCCGCCCGAAGGCCTCTAACTTGGCTTAACGACCGCTGTCGTAGACAGCAGCCGGGATCAACGGCTTAACGTGCCTTCCAAAGCACGAGAGCGCTCAGTTAGTAACCATTCAAAGCGGTCACCCATCCAAGAACTGACCTGCGCCCACATTGCTTAACATCGCATACCGCATGCGGTAGGCGGGTGCCGCTGGGCCACGAGCGCTCGTGTGTTGATCCATTACATTATGAAACTGACTTTTGATACACAATGATGGAGAAATATGCTTTAATTATCATTGATCCCAGCTCAGCTCAGCCCAGCTCTTAAATGGAAGATGGTGTCATTATTTAAACTTCCAAAAAACTATTGCGTTTAATATGAGTTGTGTCTGCGGCTCCTCTCTTGTGGGATTTGATCAGCGTCAAATTCCCCTGGGGGACAGGGGATGGATATCAAAAAATAAAGTGACCCATGACATACCCTAAGGCTCAAGTTTTCTGCTTGGAATGCAGAAAGCTTGGGCCTTAGTTTTTTTACAACGGTAGTTGATATCAATAAAAAAACAAACCTACATTTTCTTTTCCTTTTTTTGGAGAAAATACCATTACAAATATGCACTGTATTACACTGTTAGGACCGCATTCTCACATATTTTGGACACCTCTTATGACGTTCTTCGGATAGCCTGGAGAGAATAACCATGACGGCAAAAGTCCGGGGCAAACCACACGCTAGATGGAGGACCCAAACCACTGCACCCCTGCAACTACATCTGCATGAGGCCAAGCATAAGACGGGTGATAGGAGCCTATGGAGGAGTCTGATTAGCAAGAATAGGGCATGATGTCATGATCCTCAGCATTGAGAGATACTACTAATCATGATGACACTTAAAAAAAGGCTGTTTGATCATAGAAAATTGTGACGTTACTAAATTTGTTCGTATTTCCCTGCAAACTGCACACTCAGGACGTTTTCGACGTTTCGTGAAAAGTTTCAGTCAATGACGGCAAAAGTCCCGGGGCAGACCGCTAGGTGGAGGACCCAAAGCACTGCACACCTGCAACTACATCTGCATGAGGCCAAGCATTAGACGGGTGATAGGAGCCTATGGAGGAGTCTGATTAGCAAGAATAGGGCATGATGTCACGATATTGAGAGATACTACTAATCATAATGAAACTTAAAAAAAGGCTGTTTGATCATAGAAAATTGTGACGTTACTAAATTTGTTCGTATTTCCTTGCAAACTGCACACTCAAGACGTTTTCGACGTTTTGTGAAAAGTCTCAGTCAATATATATTAGTTCAGTAGTTTAGCTGCGAAAGGTAATAGTTACTTTCGCGTTAACAAAGTATGGATGGATAGAAATACAGTAACTTAAAAAGTTGTAGACTTAAGAACGAGTTTGGAAGTTATTGATATGGGATGTACGAATTAGGATATTGGGGACATGCTGGGTAATAAAAGCCATAAATATAACGGCGAAACAGAAATAAAGAAGAGACATTAACCATATTATCAGCATAATGTCAACGTCGTTTGCCTATTAAGAGGGCGCAGTACGTTCGGTTCTCCATACAAACGTATTTATGCTCTCATTTTAAAACGCCAGGTTAGAATAACATGAAACTTTGTATGCACAATGGGATCCGGCATATCTAGGTCGGACCATAGTTTCTGTTGCTTGAAATTATAATGGAGAAAAAATACAGCGATTATTAAGGTTTTATACAAGCCGTAAAAAACTCAAAAAATCGCTGTATTTTATTTCTTTTACAATTTCTAGCAACAGAAACTATGATCCGACCTAGATATGCCGGATCCCATTGTGTGTACAAATTTTCATGTTATTCTAGCATGGCGTTTTAAAATGAGAGGGTAAATACGTTTGTATGGAGAACAGAGCCAGACCGAGCGTACTGCGCCCTCTTAATGTGGAGTTCAAATTTTTGGGATAATACATAGTTTAGGCTTTCAACCTAACCCGGTTTTTGGCCTAAAATTGCCAAGGTTTGATACATACATGTATCTCGAAGACAGTGAGTTAGGAAGTGAATATGGGATACTATTTCGGGGCATCTTGTTGTTGTTAATAACGATAAGCCATAAAAACAACAGAAAACGGAGAGTTGCAGATCGTAGGTCATTGGATGCTAGGAGCCCTGCAACCGCTTATGTGCATGTACGGTATGTTTCTATTATATGGATTTAAAGAAACGGAGAAGCCGTGCATTAGGATTATGGGTCCAATCAAAAATGAGGTTTTATGAGGTTCTTTAGTTAGAACTACGGCTCACTCCCTCTCATCAATGAGAGGAGACCTGTGCCCAGCAGTGGGGCGTATAATAAATAGGCTGATGATGACAATGATACATGAACCTAAGTCTTTTATGACCCAGTTGATGTTCTAACGCCATGATGAACCTGTTGATGTGAAAGCCAATCTTGCACAAGCATCATAGTTCTAAATAGAAATCTTATCATTGTCGTCCCATGCAAAAATCGTGTTAAACGCAAGAGAAGATCGCGGAAAACCTGCTCCTTTGGGAGTGGCGATCACGTTTCTATTATCTTCCTTATTTTTTTGACAGGCCCTTCAAATCATGCGCCCACGTCTAAATATAAAAGCACACAAAGAACATTACACTGCAGAATCAAAAAGACTCACGTACCGCAAACACTCGTTGGTTTAAAACGCCTTTTGGAAATAGAATAGTAATGATCGGCCGTCACACCTGACCTCCATAGCCCTTAGCAACTACCTATACGTTACCTCGCCACACACAAAAATCAACCCAAAGCTTATCTCAATAAGGTCTATCACCAATCTCCTCTTCTAATAGATTAACTATCCCGTCAAATTATATGAAAATGGACCTTCACAGCTTCAGTACACGATTGTGTTTCCTTTGGAACTGCTTACTAGGTTACCACACACCAAACAAAAGACGATCGTTGTACCATTCCAATACAGTCTCATTTATGTTGACTTGCTCTTACGCTGCGGTTCACAAACGCTTTATAGTTTCGTAATAAGAGCTATTTTTCTTTGTTTCAGGTGTTTTGGTAGAACACTGCTGTATGCTATTTTCTGCTTGGATTGATTGCACATAATTGACTTGTTTTGGTGGGCTGTTAATGTGTGAGTCTATGGTTTAAATGGATGTGGAGTGTTGATTGATATTAAAAGTAACCTAAGGCCGAACGGGATGTTTTGTACTTCCAGTACTTTACGCACAGTTCGCTTCACAAATAACATGTCCTTAATGTTGTAAAATCGCTCTAGAAATCTGTCAAATTAATAAAGTCACACATGTTGTACCATGTAGATTATCCGTTATTATGACAATAACGATTAGGTACAATCAGCAAATTTGTATGATACCTACCTCAATAATAGAAAATAAAAATAATTATATTGAGGGACAATACAATACAATACAATATGCGCACCTCAAAAAAGAATTACAAATAGAAACAGCATAAAGATACAAGCAGAGGTAAACAACAGGCGGTCTTATCGCTAAATGAGCGATTTCTTCCAGACAACCTTTCCAGACAATCTTTCACAAATCGACCTAGTCCCGAACTAAGCACAGCTTATACTATGGGTACTAGACCACGATATACATACTTATATAGATAAATACATAGAAAACATCCAAGACCCAAGAACAAATATCCGTGATAAATGCAAAAATAAATGCCATGGCCGGGATTCGAACCCGGGACCTGTAGCTCCGGAGGCAGAGTCACTACCAACTAGGCTAAACAGGCCGTCAAATGCTGTATACATATTTGTTTACAATTTTGTTGGAAAAACGACAAGTCACAAGTAGCTTCATGACTTTTCTATGGTCCAACAGCGATTATAAAGTGACAAAGTCTACTTCCTTTTAAATGGGTATTGAAGTGTATTGGGTAAATTTGTAATATTGAAAAATAAATAAAAATACTAAATGTTTTTTTCCAAATTTGTTTTCTTGGGGCTAGATGTGAGGATATCACGTATCATTTGTGGTATATTGTACAAAAAAAAATCAGCCATATCGTATCTGGAGGAGCCCAAACTTGGTATGTTTTGAAAATTATTTCTGTTTTAATAAAAAAAAATGGGTACAAAAAAATAATGACTCAGCACTGGTTCTAAGGGAATTTATTATAAGAACTGTGGGTCAAAAATTTTGTTTTAACCTCTAGTATGCGTGTGGCAAAAGGTTAAACTGTACATCGATTCGTGGATTTTTTTTTTTTGATAGATAGATAGATAAATGATTTATTTGCTCACCACAGTCATACACACAAGTTAAAACAATAAAGACAAAAATAATAATTCGTGAAACTTAAAAATAACACAAACGTAACACACAAATGAAAACGGAAGGAAACATAATTTATAAACAGTTAGTTATCTTAATTATCTTAAGTGAAATATGTTTGTGTGCACTGCAGCAAGACAAAAAGGTTCCAACTCAGTGTGTAGCTTTGCTCGCAATTGAGCAAAACACTGGTATTCTGTCAGAACCCAAACTTTTTTTGCGTACACCTTCCTTTTCTTCTTATAACACCCATCATTTGCGCCTGTTTTGAAGAGTCCCATACGTAGCCCATTGGGAATATCTCGACAGGGAGCTCATTCCACCACCTGTGTTCTCGTTTACCTTGTATTTCCGAATGCACCACTAGTGGCATGTCTTAGAAGGCCAGCGTTATTAAATTTAATTCCATCCATTTACATATTTCTAATCTCGCATACAATAGCTCTGAAGCAATAAATCTGTTATAATAAACAGCTGTGAATCCTAAAACGTTATTAGAAAGTAAAATGTCCGGGTTAATTAATATCGTACCGGCATTAATATAAAACTGGACTGAGCGCAAATGGAATATATAATAAGGGGCTTTATGGTCGTGGTGTGTTACACCGTTCCGAGTGCGGTGCGAATGTCGTACGGTGCTCGGATGGTTCACGTTGAACGACTTCAAAAATAGGAATAGTTCTCAATTCGTCGGAACTTTTTTTAGGTATGTTTATCGTGCGCCCTGTAGCAGGGGCATAGAATACGGCTACGGTATACTCTGCCTGTCGTAAAAGGCGACTAAAAGGGGGTCCTTGGGGTCGAACACGGTCGCAGTTGGGGGCTGCGATCGTCTATGAAAACAGATGGTGGGGCCCACGGAGGTGTGACTCTAGGGCGGCACTGGTGCGTTCCAACGGAGATCCCAGAGCCGTTCGAAATGAGTTGAGGAAGATGATCGGGGGGTTTTTAGTCGGTGCAAGTCCGACATAACCTCCGCACTGTCCCCGCGGTGCGGTGGTATCCATAATAGATTTTCTCCCCTGATAAAAAAATAAGGTATGTATTTTCACCGTTCTTTGCTCTGTGAAGCCGTTGATCCCTGCTGCTGTTTATAATGCCAGTCGTCAAGCCAAGTTCGGCCTTCGGGCGGCTTGAGAACTTCTAACAGTCAAGTTGCCCACTCACTTGATAAGCCTAATCCCAATAAGGCTTAGTTTCCCCCTTAGGTTGGAAGGTCAGATGGCAGTCGCTTCCGTAAAAACTAGTGCCTACGCCAACTCTTGGAATTAGATGGACCCCGGGCATTCTTTAGGATACAACTGTACAGGGGCGTTATTCACAAACCCACTAGAAATCATCTTACACCACACCTGTTTTGTAAAATTTTGACAGGTTCCATATATACGAGTATGATGAAATGTATTATTTTGACGTGTAATGTGTAAAATCATTGCAAATAAATGAGTATGAGTATGAGTATGAGTAAAAACAGGTGAGGTGTGAGGTGACAGGTGAGGATGAGTCGGTCTGTGAATAAGAGGGCTGGTATAACGCTAGGATGATGATGATGAATGTAATGTGGTATAGAGAGTCATATCATAATAGCACCATTACTTGCTTGAAAGATATGAGTTGTTCAGTTCCTCGTGGTGAATAAGGTCACCACTCACCAGCGCTCTTGAGGATGTGCTATGCTAAGAGTGAAGAACCGGCATGTCTAGCTATTAACACAGCGAATCCTCAACTCAATAGAGCAACGCATTTGTGATTTTGCTGGAGTCGCGAGTAGGCTACGGTGTCTGTTTTTTTTTAATACCACGTCGGTGGCAAACACGCTTACGGCCCGCCTGATGGTAAGCGGTCA
Organism: Notocelia uddmanniana; assembly: GCA_905163555.1. Lineage (NCBI taxonomy): Eukaryota > Metazoa > Arthropoda > Insecta > Lepidoptera > Tortricidae > Notocelia > Notocelia uddmanniana. Next base: position 1,018,108 of record LR991066.1, on the reverse strand, counting down.
CCGCAGCCTATGGACGCCTGTGACTCCAGGGATGTCACATGCGCGTTGCCGACCCTTTAAAAATATATACACTCCTTTCTTGAAGAACCTCATACTGTAGTTCCTCGGGAAAACTTCAGCAGGGAGCTCATTCCACAAGAGCAGTTCGAGGGAGGAAATTCCTCTGAAACCGTACCGTACGTGACCATTTAGTTTCTAAGTGAGTATTAATAAGATGATCGCGAGCGAAGCGATGGTGTGTGGTGTTGTGTTCCTGGTGGTGGGTAAGGTCGCCAGAGGTCCAGAGGACACATTGTGTTGAGAGTGAGGGACCTGAATCCTCAACTCAATAATAGTCTACAATCAAAAAATCAAAATCAAAAAAATATTCTGCAAATAGGCCAAGGCACAAGGGCACTTTTACAAGTCAACACATGAATACAATTACGATAAATTGACAATAATAATAATTATGATTACAAAACATGAATTGTACAACTAAAACCGTAGACAAAAATAATAATGATTTCAAAACTATACAATATTCAATTACCAACAAACTTACAATATTCAATTAAAATAAACTTACAATACATTATATAAAAAAGGTAATATTAGGGACGTATTTTGTGTATAAGGTCTCAGTCCGAATACACAAAAGTATACAAAAGTTATTTGTTACACAAGGGTGCAAAGTTGTATTTTACCAGCGAGTGTGGAATTGAAACACGAGCCAGCGAAAGGATTCTATAGTTGAACCACGAGCGAAGCGAGTGGTTCTAAAATAGAATCCTGAGCGTAGCAAGTGTTTCAACACACGAGAAGTAAAATACAACTTTGCACCAGTGTGTAACACAAAACTTTTCTCCTCACTATAGCGAGGAAAGTGCAACATGCAAAAAAAACACAGTTCCACAGGCATGATTTTCATCACTGGAATCACTGATTTTTTTACGATATTATAACAGAAAACTCTGAAAGTTGTGTATAATATTTACGCGAGTCGGAGCCGGTGACAAGTTGTGTATATTTTAGTTGACATTGACAACGATGACATTTCTGACGATGCGTTTTGAAATTGCATCGACTCAACTTGTGCGTTTACAATTACAAGTATACTCAAACTCATTATAAAAAAATGTTACTTATAGAATTTTAAGGTTTACGACTTAAATCATTAAATAAAGCTATATCTGGTATTTTTTATTAAATTCTCAAACCATTTATTTAATGATAATTGATATCAAACGAACCATTAATATGAACGTTTTACGTTTTGTTATCTGTCAAAAGCTACTCAAACACGCTCCAAGGTCAAATTACTTTCCCCACTTGTGGATAAAATGCGTTTTTACCCGCTTGTTCCAAAGGATAACAGACGGCTTTCCGAGCTAGTGAGGGGAAAAATAAATTTAAAATCACAGAGATCTATATGGTCTCTGAGCGTCCATTATTCCTAAGTCCTTTAGAAATGTACTCATACATGCTCTCTAAGGGTCTAAATTAAAATAAGTAGTGAATGAAAATAGCACTAAGTGCGCAATGCGGTTATGATTCTTCTGGAATCACAAGTAGGCTACGGTGTCTGCTTACCGTACACTTGTTTGCCACTGTCGTAATAAAAACCTCTCGATCGGTACGGTGTAAAGTACATCCTCCTTTAATCACCGGCCTGCTGGAAATTACAAAGGTTTCTGCACTCGGCGGCGACACTTCCGCGCCCCCGCTTAATGGTACGTGATGTTTGTTGAATTATAATTAAGGCTTTAGCATTACTTTGTCCCTTTGTGTGCTCACAGCATAAGGAATTCCTAAATTTACATTAATATTATACGTTGTCACTCGTACGACTAACTTTTATCGAAAGTCATATAGACGTGCGGTATGGGAGGTTAAGCAATGTCGGGATTTCTTCCTTGGATCGGAGAGTTAGTATTTAGTCACACGTTTAGTTTTTCTGTGTACTGGTTTATTATTATTATTTTTTATGACATAGGAGGCAAACGAGCAGACGAATCGCCTGATGGTAAGCGATTAGCGCCGCCCATGCATTCTCATAAACAAATATTACGAAAATACTTGGAAATTTTATTTCTGCATATTTATGCAGTTTAAAAAATATTACATAAAAATGACAAAAAGAACTCAGTCTGGGGGGCAATTCTCGGGTTCGATCGAGATGATCTCTATTCGAAATTCCATACAAGTGACTCTACCATTCTATACAAAGTCACGATAGACATGCATCTCGATCGGATCGAGAATTGGCCCCTGACCATAGAAAATTCTGACGTCATTAGGCATATTTCCCTACAACCTTCATTCTAACCGCACGTTTTTAACCGACTTCAGAAAAAGGAGGAGGTTCTCAATTCGTCGGAATATTTATACGTTAAGTACGGGCACGAATTGGCCCAAAACCTTTAAAAAGCGATTATAATCGGCACCGATTTCGAAAGATAAGCATAAAGATAAAGCTGCAAGTTATAGCTTTATAAAGCGGGGCTTCCGTGCCGGCTATAGCGCGGGCGCCGGTCGGTAAATAATGCTTGAAAATAATGATAAAAGAGAAATAATACACCGTGACAGAAAGACTGAACGTGCGAGTAAAATACTAACTCTCAGAATTATTCGCTCATGAGCATTCGCACAGTTTGTATTTGAGTCAGTACGCTTTAGTTTTTTGTAGGTTAGGTTAGGTTAGTTTTTGCTCGGAGCATTTATTTTTCGAACCGTGAGATCTTCGAGAAGACAGTACGGTTGCCAGTTTGTGGCACTTTTAGCACCCACCTAGGGGGAACGGAGGGTACTCCAAAAGAGAATGATTAATTATCGTGTTACTATTTTCGGACGTACACTAGTGGCTCTGTGAGCTGTAGACATCGCATTTTTTTTTAATTTCTGAAACTGGCTTGACAAAAAAATCTATATAATCATCAAACCTGCGCACAAAACAGATCGCATTTCTCAACCGATTCACGAAAAATGCGACCTGTAGAAGATAACAGCCTGAAATCCAGACAAACGAAAGCTTTTTGCCGAAACTGAAACGGAGACCTTCGTTTCACTCGGTCAATAAATGAAGTCAGACATGTTTCAAATACATATTTGCGGTAAGGCATCGATACCGCCCCGCTTCTACGCAATATGATATTTCTGCGTAAATGTACGTAATACTGACAGTATTCCGATAAGTAAGGAAATTAACCGACATCATTATGGTGCCGGGAAAGTAGAAAATACCGCATACGTGTTGCATCTGGCCAAATCAGAAAAGCATGCGGCAGGCTGAAATGAGGTGTATGAGAAGTCTGCGACCTGCACTGGACCAGCATGAGGACTACTACTTCCCTCTCATCAATGAGAGGAGGCCTGTTCCCAGCAGTGGGACATAAATAGGCAAATGATGAATTTCAACACTCCCCACTTTCTTTGAAACCATAATGATGATTTTTTTCGTAGAAACAAATATTTCCAAGAAAATCACATTAATTTTCAAACTCCTGCTCCCGGCACAAAGCGCCCAATAAAACGCAGTGAAAAGATAATGACAGCTGACATTTGACAGTCGCCCGTAATTTACCCCGATATTGTCTCCGGTCACGCCACTCGCAGCACACTCGTCCTCTTAACACTGGAAAGTGACAGTTACTGTCATTTGGGAAACTGGTTTGACTGCTTGAAGCGCTATTTTCGGAGGTTCAGAGCATTAAGCTAAATTAAACTTTTAAAAATAGCATGGAGTATCAACACAATTTCATTATGATCTATACAGGGTGCACCCTGTAACAGAACCAAATATTCCATGTAGTCTCAATAGTAATTTTTTTTTTGTTTTCTTCAAAGATATGTGTATTTTAAATACCCTTCTGGAGTGATATTGTAGTTGAAAAACACAAAATTATTGAAATTAAATATCGATGAAAGAACTAAGGCACAATACATAAATAAATAAATGATAAATAAATAAATATTGGGGACAATCTTACACAAATCAACATAGTCCCAAACTAAGCAAAGCTTGTATTTACTATAGGTACTAGACGAGGATATACATACTTATATAGATAAATACATACTTAAATACATAGAAAACATCCAAGACCCAAGAACAAATATTCGTGCGAAACATACTCAAATAATGCCCTGGCCGGGACCTCCGGCTTCGTAGGTAGGAACACTACCAAAGTGGTCGTCATATACATAAAAACTCCCAGATTGCAACGATATTTACTAGAACTTCATTTTAAAATTGGTTTTACTCTGCAAGCTAGCGAGAAACATAGAGGATAGTTTTTTTTACCTCATCTTCAATACCCTGTCATCACATTAAAGCCTGTCAATACTTTCCTGTCATTTGTCCTTTAAAGGCTTGCGTACAAGGCAAGCAATCATCGATGATGACTCTGCTACTTATTTTCTAAAGATAAAGGTGACAAAATATAGGAATATTATTATGCACTTACTCCTTTGTTGTTCTAATGTAGCGTTGCACCCTGGGGCGAGCGAGACCTTAGATGACCGGTGATAAAATTACATGATGTGGTGTTTGCTGGTCAATGACCGCGGTGCAAAATGGCGGCAAAGAAACGGTCAAGTGCGAGCTTGACTCGCGCGCCGATGGTTCTGAAGGGAACTTTCGGGGGAGGTGAAGTATGGTCATTAGTCACCTTTAGAGTTTAACAGTAACTTCATAGTTTACTGCAGCATAAACGCATATTGCTTGTATATGCTAAACCTAATGTGTATAAAATAGGGTATTTCTTTTAATAAAGTGTTCATTATATATTTGAATCTTAAGTTTCAATCATCTCCGACGCAACCCTGCAACCGTGCTACCCCAAACGACTACATATATCTCAGTTCCATACAAATGAGATTTACAAAGTTTTTTTTGATGATTTAATAAAAAATTACCTAGATAGAGATTTGGTTATATCTTTCCTGTAATATTTACATCAATATTAATCATATGCAAATGTAATTATATTAATGAACCCGCAGCAAACTTGGGGAAAAAATGGTTTCAGTCAAATGTCACGAAATTTTAATATGGTGTAACTCAAGTCTCTTGATATTTTTTATTAAACCTTGAAGGGAGTGGTATATTTTTTACTTTATGTAAGAAAAAAAAGCATCCCCACTTTTTACACGTAGTGGAGGTACTTATACTTACACATTTTAAAACTAAATATTCTACCAATTTTTCGGCCCCATTGCTATGTACTTGGGTACATATATGTAGCGGATAATGGCGAAACTATTAAGGTTCCTTGTTTACAATGGAACCCTAAAAACGGTTTCAAAATGTGTAGTTTAAGCCCTTTCTGATTGATAAATAAATAAATAAATAAATATTAGGGGACATTTTTTTTACACAAATCGAACTAGTCCCACAGTAAGCTCAACAAGGCTTGTGTTATGGGTACTAGACGACGATATATTTAATAGATATATACTTAAATACATAGAAAACATCCAAGTCTCAGGAACAAATGTCTCTGCTCACCACATGCAATAATAATCTTAACATCAATTTATCTAAAACTAAATACATGCAATTTCGTTCTTACAAATCTAACCCGAAACAGCTGAATATAAGGTATAGTAATAATTTAATAGAGGAAACCAGTAGCATAAAATTTTTAGGTTTAACGGTTGACAGTCACCTAAATTGGAAAGATCATATTGATTTCGTTTGCTCCAAATTGGATAGATTTGTTTTTGCACTAAGAAAACTCAGTAGAACAGTATCTACTGAAGCTGCAATAACAGCATATTATGGATACGTTTCGTCTACTTTAGATTATGGTCTCTTATTGTGGGGCAATTCGGTTCAGGTTGAGAGGGCATTTAAAGTACAAAAAAAGTGCATACGTGCTATCACAAACTCATGGTTAATGGATAGTTGCAAACCTTTATTTAAAAAATACAATATACTGACTTTGGCATGTATGTATATTAGAAAGGCCTGTCTGTTTGTCAAAGATCATAGGGACTATTTTCAATTACGTTCCGATGTGTCTACCGGAACACAAAGGGCACAGTACAGAAATCTCTTGTATCAACCTCGATGTCGTGCTGATATATATAGACGCAATGCCTACTATTCTTGCATATTAGTGTACAATAAATTACCAGACGAAATTAAACTTTTGTGCAATATAGAATTTAGGACAAAATTGACGAAATGGCTCTATGAACATTGTTTTTACTCCGTAAAGGAATTTTTGGACATTGCACGCAACTAAATTAATTTATAACCTTAAATTGTTTTCCTAATATCATTAGTTAGTTCATCAATATTTTTATTTGTAATTATTAATAGAGTATTATGCTAATATTTGCATGCCGTTTAAGGCTGAATACTGCGACTCACAATATAATGTTAACATCTTATGTACATATTCTTGCAAATAAACTTTACTTTACTTTACTTTACTTTACTTTACCACAGAAACAAATGCCCTTACCGGGAATCGAACCCGGGACCTCTAGCTTATTGATACCTCATTTTAACCTGTACCGCGGAGCCGAAGTATTATCGAGGTACCGAAGTACCAAACGTAATTACCACATAGCCAACACGTAAAGGCCCTTTCAACAATTTAATGAATGCAAGCGAACAACACGCAGCAGAACCAAAGTGACCGATATAGCCCTTAGAATCGCTGAACTTAAGTGGCAGTGGGCGGAGCACATAGCACGCAGAACCGATGGCCGTTGGGGCGGGAAGGTTCTCGAGTGGCGACCACGTACCGGAAGGCGTAGCGTGGGCAGGCCCCCCACACGGTGGACTGATGACCTGGTAAGGGTCGCGGGTGTCCGCTGGATGCGGGTGGCGCTGGACCGGTCATTGTGGAAGTCTTTGGGGGAGGCCTATGTCCAGCAGTGGACGTCATTCGGCTGAAATGATGATGATGATGAAGCGAACATTATTATTATTATTATTTTATACCACCTCGGTGGCAAACACGTACGGACCGCCTAATGGTAAGTGGTCACCGCAGCCTATGGACGCCTGCAACTCCAGGGGTATCACATGCCGACCCTTTAAAAATGTACTCCCCATACTGTAGTCCCTCGGGAAAACTTCGGCAGGGAGCTCATCCCACAATCGGAGCGCACGAGGGGGGAAGTTTCTTTGAATCCTTACCGAACCGTATTAATCTAAATGCTTTCCTATTTTACGAAAGCGTCTCAATACGTTCAATTCAATTTTGATTCGTATTTAGCTCTGCGAGAATAGTCGGTCCATCTCAATCGGGCACTGAATGTAGGGCGGATCAATGACCCCAGGTTCACAAAGTTTAGCATCCAGTTAAGGTTAACCTCCAATTACAAACTATTCGTACAGATTCAGGGGTCAAGTTACGTGGTCGGAGGGACAAGTTGTGAATGCATGCGCACGAGTGGCGAGAGATCGCAAATCACTCGCGCATAATTAAATTTGATGGAGGTTAATGGTTGATAGCCTATTGACAATTTAGATGAATATAGAAGTTTAAAAAGATACTTTACGTATATTACCTTCACGCGCTTGCAATAAAATACATATTTAACTTTGAAGCTATCTTATGCCGAGAAAACGTCATAGGTAATTATTGTTGGATAGTTATTAAAGGTTATGACATTTATGACACACTAGCTGTTGCCCGCGACTTCGTTCGCGTCTTCGCTCCTATTGGTCGCAGCGTGATGTTATATAGCCTAAAGCCTTCCTCAATTAATGGACTATCTAACACAAAAAGAATTTTTCAATTCGAACCAGTTGTTCCTGAGATTGGCGCGTTTAAACAAACAAACGAACTCTTCAGCTTTATATATTAGTATAGATTTAATTAACCCACCCTGGCTACGAAGCCCATGGCGGTTCGAATACCAATCACGGCATTTATTTGTGTTATATTTAACTTTTTTTTGAGTCTTGGCTGTTTTCTATGTATTTAAGTATGTATTTATCTATAGTATAAGTATGTATATCGCCGTCTAGTACCCATAGTACAAGCTTTGCTTAGTTTGGGACTAGGTCGATTTGTGTAAGATTGTCCCCCGATATTTATTTATTTATTTATTTAAAGATCCCTTGTACGACCTTACACGTGTTGTGTAACTGTTTATTTCACCTTTACAAAGGTGTGACTGTACTTTCTATCGTATTGTTTATTTTGTTAGTACTATACATTAACAATAACGGCGTCTTTGACTAATAAAAATAAGAAAGTCACTATTAAATTAATCTTATGGTTGCTTTTCTATTGGAGCTAAGCAGTAAAGTAAAGTAATGAGTAACATTCTGTGCTTTCGTCTGTTAAAGAGCGTGCAGATCTCTTAGAGATTGTCCCGGGGTACACGTTACCGGGGTCGCACCAAGAATGTGAAAAATGTGTCAATGTGTGAATGTGAAGAATGTGAATGTGTGTGTGAGTATATTATTAATAATATACTCAAGCATGGTCTATGTAGTTAAGGCGGCGCAGTACGATCGGTGTGGATCGGTTGTCCATACAAACGTATTTAGGCTCTCATTTTAAAACGCCATGCTAGAATAACATGAAACTTTGTATACACAATAGGATCCGGCATACCTAGGTCGGAAATTAGTTTGTGTTGCTAGAAATTGAAAAAGAAAATAAATACAGCGGTTTTTTGAGTTTTTTACGGCTTGTATGAAAACCTTAATAATCGCTGTATTTTTTCGCCATTATAATTTCAAGCAACAGAAACTAATTTCCGCTCTAGACAAGCTGGATTCCATTGTGTATACAAAGTTTCATGTTATTCTAGCATGGCGTTTTAAAATGAGAGCATAAATACGTTTGTATGGAGAACCAAACGTACTGCGCCCTCTTAAGTAATTATTGTGTTCATACTAGTTTAAAGCATTAGCAAGTATTCATTGTTTTAAACCTAAGGAAGAGACCGTATTTTTAATGAAATAAACTGTTTTGTATTTTTTTTGTGACCAATGATAGGACCCGGATAAGTAGTGTAGTGAGGCATAGTAATTACGTATCTTTTCGAACGTACGATAGGTAAATCTGTCATTTTTAGAGTTCCATACCTCGAAAGGAAAAAAACGGAACCTTTATGGGATCACTTTGTTGGCCGTCCGTCTGTCTGTCGGTCAAGTCATTTTTCCTCAAGAACGCATGAAGGTATCAAGCTGGAATTTATATCAAATACTCAAGTCTACTGTCTCTTGGAGCTGTGAAAAATTCAAATTTCTAAGCCAACGTAATCAAAAGATACAGCCGTTTATGCCGCAAATTTTCGACACTCGCTAGGGAATCAAAACCTACAGGGTACTTCCCGTGAACTCAGAATCTTGAAATTTGGTACGAAGCAACTTCTTACAGCACAGATAAAGGAAAAATTGCGAAAACCGTATTTTTTTAGTTACATCATATAATCAATTTTTTTTACGGGACCCTCGGTGCGCAAGTCTGACTCGCACTTAGTCGGTTTTTACTATGAAAAATGACATTTAGATATACCTTACCACGCTTGACAACTCTGTGTAACTATCCCGAGGGTAGCAAATCTGAGTTCTTCAGGGGAATCAGGGGACACCGGTATGTTCGACTGCATAAGTAAATGATAATTTTAATACCTTGTCACTTTCACTATTCTGACGCATCCCAACCTAACTGACTATTGCTACGTTAGCACGACAAAGTACAAAAATAATCATCTACATTTGCCGTTGACTGTACCTATTCATTAACCCCAGGTTCCAATTACCTACTGCAATTAATATTAGAGTTATTGAAAATTATCATATTTATTGTTCTCTTTTTGCGTTGTTAAATAAATATGCGTAAATTCGCTTCATGGTGTTAAATCTAACTGATTGGCCGGACATCGTTATTTAAACGACATTTTACAACATATATTAGTACTACGAAGACAATAATCTTGAATTAGGCACAGACTATTTTTCAAAACCACTCTAAACTTCACAAGGCACCAAACTCGTCAATTCTTAGATACTTAGATTTAGTCAAGTGTATAACGAAAAGACGCAATGTCACGTTTCAAAATGTACTAGCGTTTCTGAAAGAGACTGTCGAGAAGAAACGCCGAAATAAACTCGACAGTCAGTAATTTTCTCCCAAAAAATAAGTTTATTACAATGATAATTGTATAATAGCTACGACTACTTATTGATTTTGAACTATATCTCAATGGCCTAGAGTGGATAATTAATAATCGCAGCTCTTGTTCTATTTTAGTAACAGCATGATGCCTCGTTAACCAGCTGAACAAGTGTTAACACATTGGTCGCATATGTTTGAGAACTATCTCTTAATAGCAATCCGACCAAGCTATAGAAACACTACGTTAATAATTCCAATATGAGGATACCCGACACCTTTATATATTGATTTAAACTTGCACGATTTTTACACATTATTATTGGTCAACGGGACTTGAAAAGTCCCGATTGTGTAAAATTCGAAAAAGCCCATGCGGCTAGAAGACGTTGATACCCATCAGCCACGCCAGCCAGCTCGTGACCACGGATGTTGTGATACCTTCAAAATGTCGGGCAAACCTCAAAAAAGGTGAGTAAATTCTTGTTTTACGTGATTAAGTCCCGACACCTTTATCAACAAGCTAAATCAAGTAGCATGTCTGTGCGTCTTCTACAAACTGTACTTCGGTGAGTGTGCTCAGGAGCTCCATGAGCTCATACCGCCTTCCCCTTCGTCCATCGGACATCCAGACCTACGGCTGGCTACCATCCTTACCTGGTCGAAATTCCTCTAATTCGAACCAAGCGCTTTGCATCATCTTTTATAATGCGCACTTCTAAGGTTTGGAATTCTCTGCCGGCGTCTGTATTTCCGAGTTCATATAACCTGGACCTTTTTAAGGCACGAGTGAATAGGCATCTTCTGGGTGGACCCGGGTATGTCCTAAAACTACGACCAAGACCACCGGGGAATGGGCAGCAGCATTCCTTGAGTGCGGTGGAGATACTGCGATCGCCAACCCGCATGCCAAGCGTGGCGATTATGGCATTTACCCCCCATGAAATTGGGGGAGGCCTATGTCCAGCAGTGGACGTCCTAGGGCTGATATGGTGGTGGTGGTGGTGGGTGAGCTCGCTTCATCGTCGGCCTCATCTTTGCCCCCTGGCTAGATGCTGGCCAAGAGCAATCCCATTTTTAATAAAAAAATAAAAATCGTGGCTTGAAAATTTAACACATCCAAGCGTTTAACTTTCAGACCTAACACCATCTGCTGGACATGCCTCTCTCAAACAAGGCATCAAACATCGGCTGACCGTATCCACTGGACTCCTGCGACTTTAATCAGATAGGTTTTTACGTAACGATTTTGAGCGTGCAAAAGTTTCATCTAAATGTCATTTTCTACTTCTTCTCTTTTTTAATGGCGTTCTGGCCAACAGGGTTGGCACAAATTTGCCAATATCAAGTTGATAGGACTGCTCTGCTCGAGATCTGCAATCAAACGGACAACACAAACATACAAGCACACCTCACCGTAGTTAGATACTACAAAATATATTGTGTCATTTTCTATTCTAAAACTTAGCTAGTAGATCACCTCGTTCAGACCACCGTTTACTGTAAAATAAGGGGGATATTTTCCATTGTCTTCGTGATTAGCATGTTGCAAAATTCTGTTGCTATCCGAAGTCACATGGCAACGTTCTCCTTACGCGACGATTATTTCTGCATTAGTTGCATAAGGACAATGGACAACTAAAACAACAGTCACAGCATCATTATTACCTTCATTTTAAGGTTCAATAACGCTTGGTTCGTCTGCATCGACTTGGTTTTGGTAGCAATTAGGGGAAGACATTGCAGTGTCATCATCATTTGCGGATCTGTTTCAAACCATTAAATGGTAAATGTGACGTTGTTTAACTTTCTACGTTTACGGTAAATTGCTAACGTTTATATGAAAACGATACCTTATTATTGTTTTTTTCGGTTTTCAAATACAATTGCCTTGTTATTGCTTAATAGTCACTAACTACTTATCCTCATGTCAAATTCCCATGTAGCACCAACTCCCGTTCCAATCGGTCATTTTACACTTTCAGTTGTTGACGATTATATATATACACCTAGAACAGACTGTCCAGTAAGGTAGGTCCAACCTTGAGAAAGAAGTTAATCATCAACTCGGCTGGGCAGGAGCGAGTTGGCCTAAGCATGAACATGGACAAGACGAAGATCATGTCAAATGGCCATGTAGCACCAACTCCCGTTCTAATCGGACACCTTACACTTGCAGTTGTTTACGATTATGTATACCTAGGACAGACTGTGTTAGGTAGGTCCAATTTCGAGAAAGAGTTTTACCGTCGAATCTGAATCGGCTGGGCAGCATCCGGGAAGCTACGGCACATCGATTCGTCCAATATTCCGCAGTGTCTCAAGACGAGTCTTTGACCAGTGTGTGTTGCCAGTGATGGCATATGGCAACAAAAACGTGGTCGCTTACATGGGCCTTATAAGAAGGCGTGGGTAGACTGATGACCTGGTAAAAGTTGCGGGAGTCCGCTGGATGTCTTTGACCAGTGCGTGTTGCCAGTGATGGCATATGGCAACAAAAACGTGGTCGCTTACATGGGCCTTATAAGAAGGCGTGGGTAGACTGATGACCTGGTAAAGGTCGCGGGAGTCCGCTGGATGTCTTTGACCAGTGCGTGTTGCCAGTGATGGCATATGGCAACAAAAACGTGGTCGCTTACATGGGCCTTATAAGAAGGCGTGGGTAGACTGATGACCTGGTAAAGGTCGCGGGAGTCCGCTGGATGTCTTTGACCAGTGTGTGTTGCCAGTGATGGCATATGGCAACAAAAACGTGGTCGCTTACATGGGCCTTATAAGAAGGCGTGGGTAGACTGATGACCTGGTAAAGGTCGCGGGAGTCCGCTGGATGTCTTTGACCAGTGCGTGTTGCCAGTGATGGCATATGGCAACAAAAACGTGGTCGCTTACATGGGCCTTATAAGAAGGCGTGGGTAGACTGATGACCTGGTAAAGGTCGCGGGAGTCCGCTGGATGTCTTTGACCAGTGTGTGTTGCCAGTGATGGCATATGGCAACAAAAACGTGGTCGCTTACATGGGCCTTATAAGAAGGCGTGGGTAGACTGATGACCTGGTAAAGGTCGCGGGAGTCCGCTGGATGTCTTTGACCAGTGTGTGTTGCCAGTGATGGCATATGGCAACAAAAACGTGGTCGCTTACATGGGCCTTATAAGAAGGCGTGGGTAGACTGATGACCTGGTAAAGGTCGCGGGACTCCGTTGGATGTGAGTGCACAGGACCGGTCATTGTGGCAGTCTTTGGGGGAGGCCTACGTCCAGCAGTGGACGTCCATTCGGCTAGTGACGATGATGAACTACTTAATAAATTACAAATAGAAATGATAATTAAAAACGCATTCATTTAAATCTAGCCAGGCGGGGACTAAGCCCGGTCGCTCATTACGTTATATGCACACATGATTCTAGTCTGCCTAGACGAGTCGTCGCCAGACATTCTACGAAACTAGCGTGCGAGTCTCTATTTCAATGTAAGTGAGATACTCCGCGGCAACTAGGTCGAGAGTCGTGTATGTCTATCGTAATGAGTGACCAGGCTGAAGTCCCCAAAAATACATATTGCAAGTACTTTCATTCGAATTTCATTCCATTGCAGTGTTTGATCGAACTCATAATACCTTTATAGGCCGCTACCCGGCAATATACTGAAAATCCCATGCAAGTTCTTGTATCTAAGTACTTATTCTAAGTTACCGGTGAATAATCCAAGTTACCGGTGGTTGGGGCGACACTCGGTGACAGTGACATTGTGTTTCCAGATTGTCGTACCTAGGTATCGCCACCTTTGTCTTTTTCATCCGATAATTAATACAAAAAAAACGACTCCATTTTTGTACTTCGCTATGCCACAATTTGTGGTTTCCGTGAGCCAATGCTTGGTTACCTTCAGAAAACACCGAAATCGGCATATTTATTTTTAGTTGTTATTAGATAGATAGATAGATAGATAGAAGACATTTATTCACTACACAAAACAAAAGACACACAGATACAAGAAAAAGGAAAAAAAAAACGCACATTCAACACAATAACGTGTGTCTTCGCGGCAGTGAATCGGTTGCTGTCTCAGCATTATGCTGAGGTGTCAGACACCTGCAGCGCTGGTTTTCAGACAGCACCGTACGTGACCCACGGAACGCAACACAACATAATATATAAAAGGTACACATAATAAATAAATCATATTAATATAATCACAATAATATACTTAAAAACATAATATTCTTAAAATAATTTGAGTTGGCAGAGTTCATTACCGACCGAGCAGGAAGATTCAAAGTGCGATAATGATCAAGACTGTATAACAATAATAATAAATAATGTCACACGCTAAAAACAAATAACAGCTTCAGAGCGAAACAATTATAGGAAGCTACAAGAGAAGAAGAACGTAAGGGAAAAAGAAATAAAGTGGGGATATTTTATGTGCTGGATGGGTTAGGAATTGGATTTTTGGAGCGTCAACAAATAGCCCTTAAGCTTGCGCTTAAAGGTATACCTGCTAGACGCTGCTTGGATAGGTGGAGGGAGATCATTCCAACACTTGGACGCCGCAAATCTGAAACTTCCTCGAAACGCCGCGGTTCGATGCTTAGCCACCAGAACCATTGCCTTACACCTGCGCGCACTTTTGGGCCATAAAAGTTTATTCAGCAAATATGCTGGGACCCCAGACCGCACTATGCCAAAAAGAAGAGTGGCGAGGTGCAGGCGCCTGCGTGCAGGCATGTTCAGCAGACCAGCGGCGTCCAAGTATGGAGTGATATGGGAGCGGGGAGGGACTCGAAAACAGAAACGAATGCATGCGTTTTGCACTCGTTGTATAAGCTTTTTTGTACGACTAGTAATGCAGCCAGCATAGACAATATCACAATAGTTTAATCTTGACAATATCAGCGATTCACAAAGGTTGATACGCAAATCAACACTTAAGTAATCGCGAATATTGTAAAGAACTTTAAGGCGGTAGAAGCAGTTACTCCCAACTTTAAGTATGTGGTTCTCGAAGCGCAACTTGCCGTCCATGAGGAGGTCAAGGTTATTTGCTTCTACCACCCTCTCTATTGGGTCGCCCATGATGGCAACATTACTGGTAGTTAAAACCTCGAGGTTATTGATAGTACTACGGATTTGATGTTCCGACCCAAATACCACATATTTCGACTTGTTCGGATTAAGAACAAGGCAGTTCTTTTCCGACCAAGTAGAAACACGATCAAGATCCGCGTTAATAATATTGACAGTAGCAGATATGTCCTTGGGTGCGCTAGAGAGGTAAAGCTGGAGGTCGTCCGCGTACAGATGGTATTTGCTGCCCTTTATATTATGTATGATGTCAGCACTATACAATATGAAAAGCAGGGGGCCTAGTATTGAACCTTGTGGCACACCTCTCAACACAGGACAAAGAGCGGAACGCATAATGACGCCATCCATCCTACGCAACGCCACCGTCTGCGTACGGCCAGAGAGATAACTGTCAAACCAATTCACGGCAGAAACATCAAACCCGTAATACGACATCTTCGATAAAAGTAAGGGCACGCTAATGCAGTCGAAAGCCCTGGAGAAATCTAAAAGAACGAGTATGGTACTCTCCCCTATATCCCGAGCCTGTAAAATATTGTCGACTACATCAAGTAACGCAGTAACTGTCGAACGACCCTTGCGAAAACCCGACTGTAGTTCAGGTAGGATGCTATTTTCCTCCAGGTATTCCGAGAGCTGGTCGCAGATCACCCTCTCCATTACCTTCGATGAGCAGGGAAGGATGCTTATAGGACGGAGTTCGGAGAGGTTAGCTGGATTTGGCTTTTTTGGTAATGGTGTCACTTGAGCAATTTTCCAGTCTGCAGGGAACGTCATAGTCTGTATACTCTTGTTAATAATGTGAGTCAGTATGTCAGCAGAGTTCGGTAGCGTCATCAGTAGCATGTCAATACCAATCATGTCAAGTCCCTTTGCAGTAGTCTTAATTGATGTCAGGATTTTAATGAGAGCTGTAACAGTCGTAGGTCTAAGAGTGAAAGCATTGTTACAGTGCCTGTCAAACTCATAAAAAGTCATGTCTGATATTGTTACGTCCTGTTTGCCTGGTATATTCAAAAAATGTCTGTTTATTAGGTCAGGGTCGTCAAAGTGATGCGGCAGATCCGTTTGCGTCCGAGAATCTGTAGTAATTGTCCGCTTTAAGTTGGTCCAAAGGGTCTTTGAGTCTGTCACATTGTTAATCTCGTGTTGGAAGAAGGCACGCTTCTCGTTGCAGATGGCCTCGATGACAAGATGTCTCAGGTCCAAGTAATATTGTTTATGTGCAGCGTTCCTTGTCTGCTTAAATTTAGCATGGGCTGCGTTTCTGAGCTGCATCATAAACTTAACGTTACTCGTCAGCCACGGCTTGGGTGCCTCCCTCACAACAATTGTCCTCTCTGGTGCGTGTATGTCAAACAGTCCTAGTAAAAGCTCATTAAATCGCCTAACCATGTCATTCACGTCTTGCAATAAAAATATTTGGTCCCAATCTATGGCGTCAAGGTCATTGTTGAAGTCGTTTAAGTTGATATCCTTAAGAGGTCGGTAAGTAATACGTTTTGGCGTCGGTTTCTTTTTTTTTATGTCAATCTCGGCTGTAATAAAAGCATGTCTGCCTAGGTCTGGAATATGCCTCACGTCCACGGACAAAACGCGAGCGTCAGTACAAACCAGGTCTATTGTGGTCTCACTGTGGTCTGTGAAGTGAGTCGGGTCGCTTACGTGCTGGGTCAAGTCAAGTGTTGTCAAGAATTGTGTCAAGTGTTTAAATTTTGTATCAGTTTTGTCAGAGTAATTTATATTAAAGTCACCAAGTAAGATCAAGCGGTCGTAATTAGCGAAAGAAGTAATTGAGTCAGTAATTGCGTCAAAAAAAGTTTCAACGTTAAGCCACGGGGGACGATATGCAGTTCCGATAACTAAACGTTTCGAATTTATGTTAATCGTCAGCCACAATTGTTCCACAAGCGGCGCGGGCGGGTGCGGCACGGTGCGCGCGGTAAGGCCCCGGCGCAGAAAAAACTTCTATTGAAGTCGGTTAAAAAAAAAGACAGAAATATGAAATGGGCATGACTGTGTCTTGTTACATTTGCTAAGTAAAAATAGTCGCGCATAAATAATTACGAAGATGTTCTGTATCTAGATGTTCCCTTCTGTCCAAATTATAAATTAAATTTATCTTTTTGGTTGTTTATGTATAAAACCATTTATTATACAGGTTGTTCTTATTGATTTCCGTTGCGCATGTATATCCATTGAAACCATGTATTTTTTCAAAATACAAGTTTTTTTTACATTTTCAAACAAAAAAATTAATTATATCACCAAAGAAAAACGGCCTTAAGAGTTAACGTGGAGTTAATCAAAGTTAATGACAAGTATGACAATTCGGAATTCGAATGACACGCACGTCAACATTGTTTTAATTGTTAAGGATGTTTTATACTATACTAGGGATGTTAATTAATGAAAATGAATTCTTGAATATCTTCGAAATAGTACGAATTGGGGAAATAGTGTCTTAGAGAAGATTACTGTATTTCATCTCAGGATTGTACCCTCGCAATTAACGCAATTCAATAAAAACATCCAGTATATTATGAATATTATTCTAAATGGTTCACAATTTCTAATCCGCAATGTAGGCTTCGTTAGGACCTACCTAGGGCCTATAGGAATAGGTGGAATAGGTATATCAGCCTTCGTCATCAGAGATGAAATCTGCAACAGGCTTTGATCAATGAACCTTGATTTAATTAACATAAAGGAACGCCCCGGATTGTAGAGATCGAAATGTATAAACGATTATTTGAACGGTAACTAGAGTACAGTCAACATCAAAAGTAGCTTAGCATATGAAATTATCAAATGATTGTGACGGCTTATATGGCCACAATTGTCTGACATAACCACTTATATGGCCACAATTGTCTGACATAACCACTTATATGGCCACAATTGTCTGACATAACCACTTATATGGCCACACTTGTCTGACATAACCACTTATATGGCCGCAATTGTCTGACATAACCACTTATATGGCCACAATTGTCTGACATAACCACTTATATGGCCACAATTGTCTGACATAACCACTTATATGGCCACAATTGTCAAAAATATAAAACGAGAGCTAACTTCAAAATAACCTTTATTTTAAATTTCAAAAATAGATCACTTCATAGTTGTCATAATTATTTGACCATGTGTCATTTCATAATTATCTGAAAATACTGTTTCATAAGTACTTGAAAGTTTTAAGAACTCTTTGGCATGCATACAAATAAATCATTGTTCTAAAATTAAAAAAAAAACTTTGTTCAATTTGATTTTCTTGAAGCTATCTAATCAAATTGGTTACTGACCGAGCGAGCAACGCGTCTCCGTTTCAGCTTTCGACAAAAATTCTTTCGTATGTCTGTCTGTCTGTCCGGATGCTCTCTTCTACAGGTCGCATTTTTCAACCGATTTTCGTGAAATTTTGTGAATAGGTTCGATAATTATACAGGTTTTTTTTGTCGAGTCTGTTTTTATATTTCGTGCAAGATAATTAGTACGTTTGATTTGTGATTTTATATAAGTTAATAGCGCTGACTGCTGTATAATTTATTCATTCTACCTTTTTAGCGTTCCGTAGCTAAATGGCAAAAAACGGAACCCTTTTGGGTCGTCATGTCTGTCTGTCCCTCCGTATGTCACAGCTGATTTACTCGGAGAGTATGACCATTACAATTATGAAATTTGGTGTGAAGGTGTATGTTATGAACCGCTATAGAAATATGATATGAAATTATGAAAATAATATTAAACTGGGGTGGGGGGGGGGGGGGGGCACACCATACATATAGCAGGGGGTCAATTATTTTGTCAAAGTACATAGGCGTGTGTGTTTATTTATGGATAGGCCTTCAAAAATGACAAAGAGGTTTCTTAAAAAAAATCATTTAAGTCAACCGTTGGTGAGATAATACTTAACAAAGTCGTAAAAACTGTCTTGCCAAAACAAAAGGGCGTATAAGTGTCGTAAGGTTCCTATGAAGATACGACCTTTTGTGATTAAATGTATAGTGGTATTAAATGTAGATTAGTAGGTGTCGGTACGGAACCCTTATTGTGCGTGGTCCGACACGCACTCGGCCGGTTTTTTATAAGTCCAAACACAAGATACGGTCATGTTTAAAAATGTGTATGTGTTTTTGTATCTTATCTGTCACACTTAAATTCCGAAATATATACATATATAGACATGTCTGCACTGTGCACAGGAGGGCCACCACGAATTACGAACTTCGTAGAAACTGCAGTCAAATGGTATCGTCATTTTTGTTCAGTCAAGTTCATAAATATATGTACGATCTATTAGCCAAAAATATCCGTGCGCCAATTCGATGAGAAATATGTGCACATTTATCAAGTCAAATAAGTTCTACAGACTATCACAGCTTATAACAGATCAGTCAGATAAACAAGAAAATATTTTTTTTGGTTAACCTGTAAGCTGTGAAAAATTGAAGACTGTGCGTGTGACTTTGTATATTTTTTTGGATATTTCAATACACAAGATAATTTAAACAAGTCCATCTGAAAAGTAGGGCTTTCTTTAATTTCCGAGGTTCTATGGCAACCTTCGGGCTGCCGCCACTAACAAGTTTTTTTTTTTGCATATTAGCAAAGGAACTGAACTACGGTACGCTACGACGCTCATTTCATGCTTATGCGACATGTCACATAACATTCAGCGAATATTTAACTATTTTGGTACCTACATTGAACTATCTGTCACAACTTACTCTACACTTGGTCTAGTAAAGTGTAAACATATACAAATGTGTAATAAGCGATTCCCAAATGAACAAATGAAAACTCCATGACGTCGGAGCCGAAATGAAAGGGACGAATGTATCGCATGACATTACTGATCTCTTCTCGATGAATGTCAAATTACAAAAGAAAATATTGTAAGGCGTCAAATACGTTCATTCTATTGTGAATTTATGCACTATCCGTTAATTTTGAAATTTCATTGTATTCGATTCTTTTGGGAAATGTCTGGTATTTTGCTTTTGCGTAATTGCCATGATCATTTATTATGAACACTAAAAATCTCAGATAATTCTGAATTGTTAAATGATGTGTGTCTTTAGACATTACTCATGACTATTACTTCTGATAGCTTGTTTTTGTTCAGTTACTTTTGACGCTGACTGTACCTTTGATCGATCATGTTCATTAACTTTGATAGGCGTATTTATGGAAAAAATATTAAGAGGGCGCAGTACGCTCGGTTCTCCATAAAAACATATTTATGCTCTCATTTTAAAACGCCATGCTAGAATAACATGAAATTTTGTATACACAATGGGATCCGGCATATCTAGGACGGAAATTAGTTTATGTTGCTAAAAATTGTAAAAGAAAAAAAATTACAGCGGTTTTTTGAGTTTTTACGGCTTGTATGAAAACCTTAATAATGGTTGTATTATTTCTCCATTATAATTTCAAGCAACAGAAACTAATTTCCGACCTAGATATGCCGGATCCCATAGTATACACAAAGTTTCATGTTATTCTAGCATGGCGTTTTAAAATGAGAGCTTAAATACGTTTGTATGGAGAACCGAACGTACTGCGCACTCTTAAGTGCGAAGATGATGTAGGTACCTATATACTCGTATATAGAAAACATAGTTTCTCTAAACACCACTAGATAGTCATTAGTACATCATGTTTAACATACTAAGTTAATGGACCATGTTATACACGTTTTTACACCCTCAAGATCTAGCCAACATAATAGTCACATGTGAAATTATAAATATGTAAGCAGCAATACATGTGATCAAGCGATTATGATGACTTATGATTTGTTAATTATAATTTCTGCTTATCGTAAACACGTGAAGCAACTAGAATTTTAAATCGAGATATTGCCAACGCATTGTTTCGAAAAACAGTGTGCTCTCAAATAAAATTACCTATCTATGGGAGAAAAGGGCCGAGTGAAGAAAAAATAACGGCCAAGTGCGAGTCGGACTCGCCCATGAAGGGTTCCGTACTTAATCTATAAAAATGGCAAAAATCATGTCTGTTGTATGGGATGTCCACTTAAATATATTATTTTATTATTTTTTTATTATTTGTTGTTATGGCGGTCAACAAAAATACATCATCTGTGAAAATTTCAACTGTCATGGTTCATGATATTCAGCCTGGTGACAGACGGACAGACAGACAGACGGACGGACAGCGGAGTCTTAGTAATAGAGTCCCATTTTACCCTTTGGGTACGGAACCCTTTGCCCAGCAGTGGGATACCTAATTAGGTTATAGAAATACGAATGATAAACCGTTTTGACATAATTTTAATTAAGATTTATTACTCCCAGTACCAGAGGGCCTACTCCGAACTTCGAAAATCGAACTTCGAGTCGTGCCGTTCCCTTCACTCTCGTATTATACAATATATGACAGAAAGGGCCGGCACGATACGAAGTTCGATTTTCGAAGTTCAAAGTAGGCCCTCAGGCAGTGTTAACTTAGCTATATATGTATTATCAAAATAAATATGTATGTATGTAAAATTCTTTATTGTACATGAGTGAAACATAACAATAAAACAGTAATTACAAGAACAGTTGATATATGTACAAAGGCGAGCTTATCCCTATAAGGGATTTCTTCCAGCTAACCTTTGAGCAATTGAGTGGAGATAGGATTTATAGGCAAACCGAGAATTAAACATGTACAACACGGATATAAGTTTATCTTAATAACATCATAATATTATACAGATAAGTGAAATAATACACATAAAATTAGCAAAATGATAGACTTATTAATTTTCACCCAAATCAAATCTATTTAAGAGTCCGCACGAAGCTCGTTTCTCCATACAAACGTAGTTCCGCTCTCATTTTAACATTTTTGCTGGGTTAACATGAAACTTTGTACACACAATCGGATTCGGCATATCATCGTCATCCTCCTAGCGTTATTCCCAGTACAGTTGCATCCTGAGGGATGCCTGGGGTCCGCTACCTAATCCCAGGAATTGGCGTAAGCACTAGTTTTTACGGAAGCGACTGCCATCTGACCTTCCAATTAGATATGAGCGCCGATGGTCAATTCCGCGGCGGCGGCGTGATAGGCAAAATTCCGCGGCGGCGGCGGCGTCTCGGCGGCGTGACCTTGAGCTTTCGATTTTTATTAGGGAGCTATTTGTAAAAAAAAACTCGTTTTTGTTGCCATAAAGAAAGTTTTATTTATTTGAATAAAGTAACCGAGTATGTAAACCATCATATTTATTAATTTCACACTAACTTAAAATAAGAGTCCCCAGTACGCTTGGCTGAACTCGATCCTCCACACAAACGTAGTTTCGTTCTCATTTTAAAACGCCTTGCTGAAATAACATGAAACTTTGTATACACAATGGAAGCCGCCATATCTAGGTCGCAAATTAGTTTCTGTTGCTAGACATTGTAATAGAAAAAAAATACAGCGAATTTTTGAGTTTTTTACGTCTCTTATGAAAACCTTAATAATCGCTGTATTTTTTTTCTCCATTATAATTTCACGCAAGAGAAACTAATTTCCGACCTGGATATGCCGGACCCAATTGTCTATACACAGTTCCATGTTACTCTAGCATAACGTTTTAAAATGAGAGCGAAACTACGTTTGTATGGAGAACCGATCTTACTGCGGAAACTTAAATTAAAAAATTTACATGCGGACACGTGTTCACTCGGGAAAATACGTAGAAAGCGGATAACTATTTATCCTTACTTCATGGCAAAATACTTGAATTGACTGAAGCCATCGTGCGAACGAACGCGGGTGTGATACGAAACGAGTGCGAGCGAGAAATCAAATCGCAACTTGTTGCGCCGGCGCGCCGCGTTTATCACTCGGCGGCGGCGCGCCGACTTGAATTGGCGGCGACGGCGGCGCGCCGGCGCGGCGCTCATATCTACTTCCAACCCGAGGGGAAAACTTGACCGTTAGAAGTTCTCAAGCCGCCCGGAGGCCTCTAACTTGGCTTAACGTTAACGACTGCTATCATAGACAGCAACCGGGATCAACGGCTTAACGTGCCTTCAAAAGCACGGGAGCGCTCAGTTAGTAACCACTCAAAGCGGTCACCCATCCAAGAACTGACCTCGCCCGACATCGCTTAACCTCGCATACCGCACGCGGTACGCGGGCGCCGCTGGGCCACGAACGCTCGAATGGGATTCGGCATATATAGGCCGGAAATTAGTTTCTGTTGCTTGAAATTACAATGAAGACAAAATACAGTGGTTATTAAGGTTGTCATACAAGACCCAAATAATTCAAAAACTCCCTGTATTTATTTTCTATTACAATTTCTAGTAACAGAAGCTAATTTCCGGCCTAGATATGGCGGGCCCTATTGAGTATGGAAAATGGAAAGTTTTATGTTATTTCAGCACGGCGTTTTAAAATGAGAACGAAACTACGTTTGTATGGAGAATTGAGTTCAGTCAAGAGTGCAGGGGACCCTTAAGTAATTCATGGAATCAGGAGTTACTATGTGGAATTTCAAGAACAATATTCCTTCCGTGCGGAGGGAGGGTGGGAAACTGGGAACACAGCGAACTGGGAACTTGTAATGGTTTCGTTGTTGTGTTCTACTCATGTACAATAAATGTACATACATATAGAAGAGCTTGGGTTCTATACCCTTTTTGGGGTACAGGCAAGGGTACGGGTATAAGTATGTAAATTTTTTCACAGTTTGCCGGTTCTCAGAACTGACTTTTTATCTGTTCATCTTTTAATGAATCACAATTACCAAACGTCGTATACCGAAACCCCCAGAATGTAACAACTACTTTTTTGAAACCCGCATCTAAATCGGTTCAGCAAAACGCGAGATAATCGTGGACAAACATACATACCTACATACGTACAATACATACGGGTCAAACAGAGAACATCTTTTTTGTAGACGGTTAAAAATTACGCTTAGAACGCGGGAGAAGCCGCGGGCAAACGCACATATAAATGCCCTCGACTTGTACAACCGAGAATCCTGCACCTATTCCCGAGATTTCATGCACTTATAAATAAGAAAGAAAGAAATATTTATTAGT
Source organism: Notocelia uddmanniana (assembly GCA_905163555.1). Lineage (NCBI taxonomy): Eukaryota > Metazoa > Arthropoda > Insecta > Lepidoptera > Tortricidae > Notocelia > Notocelia uddmanniana. Next base: position 993,882 of record LR991066.1, on the reverse strand, counting down.
GACAAGTATTGTACGAAAGAAAAATACGAGTATGTATGCCACGAAAAGCTCTCTCGGCATAATACCGACTTAGAACTTCGAAAATTGAACTTCGTATCATACCGTCCATTTCCGTCATATACTGTATAACATGAGAGTGACAGGGACGGCACGACACGAAGTTCGATTTTCGAAGTTCGGAGTAGGCCCTCAGTGAGCCTGATCTTCCGGCAAAATAAGTGACTGCCACCTGACCGTCTAACCCAGACGGAAAAGATGAACTTGTTGGGAGACCACTCGCGATCTCTTTCTTCACCGTGCTTCTGTTAAAATAAATATGAAATGATAATCCGTACATAACTTCTCCAGGGCCAGGCGGACCAACGACCTCAGAGTCGTGAATCTCGTTAAAGATAAACATAATCTTTACTTTTTAATAGTAAACACAGACTTAGATATCGAGTTCGTTGACTACCGTTTCCCGACTAGACATGTTTATCACTGTCACCACAAGAAAGTCCCATATGCGGCAACAAAGTGATTATAACATTAGTTTGGCGATATGTAAATCGCCGACAGCGGAACCTGTCGCTAGGTGCGGCCAGTACATGCGCTAGCGCAATGTTTACACGGAGAGAGTTGTAAAAATATATACATTTGTTTCAAAAAACTGCAGATATAGTAACATTATTATATAATTATAAGATAACACGGCACGTACACCACACCACGCACACACACACACGTCACGGCATTAAGTCAGCCTTTTGTATTAATATGTGCAATAAAGTTTAAATAAATAAATAAATAGTTTAAAAAGGGAAGGACATAGCATTTTTTGTGTGTGGAAAAATGGGGGGTAATTTTGTATGGGAGTACGATAAATAAGCCTGCGCGTAAGTTCGTCATCATCATCATATCAGAAGGACGTCCACTGTTGGACCTAGGCATCCCCCAAAGAGTGCCACAATAACGGTTGCGCGTTAGTTTATTAGCAGGGGTCAGAATTCTCGTAGCACTTTTGAGCTGTCATAGGGACTTCTCATTTATCGACTTACGATCTACATATTATATTTGGACCCGGTTATGTCCTAAAACTACGACCAAGACCACCGGGGAATGGGCAGCAGCATTCCTAGAGTACGGTGGAGATACTGCGATCGCCAACCCGCATGCCAAGCGTGGCGATTATGGCATTTACCCCCCATGAAATTGGGGGAGGCCTATGTCCAGCAGTGGACGTCCTAAGGCTGATATGGTGGTGGATGGTGGATCTACATATTATATCGATACATTATAGAACACAACATGTTGATGAAGATTAACAGTAGAGGTAAACAGCAGGCGGTCTTATCGCTAAAGAGCGATCTCTTTCAGATAACTTGAGTAGTTGAAAATGTCAAATAGAGATATGCAATGAAAACAATGAAAAGTTAATAGTTACGAGTAAAAATTTCACATTTAATTAGATCAGTTCAGTATCTGTGTTTGTTTGTTTGCATGTGTCTATAAAACTACTAATCAAAGGTCATCAGATTGATGGCCAGTACCTACGTTATATTATTAGTACCTACGCATTAGGTACGCCGGCAATTCTTGTTTTGAAAAAATGTCTTAAATTAATGCCTCGTAATAAGAAATCCACAAATTATTTATAAGGAACCACCACATCAGCCCTAGGACGTCCACTGCTGGACATAGGCCTCCCCCAATTTCATGGGGGGTAAATGCCATAATCGCCACGTTTGGCGTGCGGGTTGGCGATCGCAGTATCTCCACCGCACTCTAGGAATGCTGCTGCCCATTCCCCGGTGGTCTTGGTCGTAGTTTATAAGGAACAATAAAATATTATATTCCTATTTAAAATTTGCACAAAGTTGGCATCCAAAGGTTATCTCGAAGAGATCGCTCATTCGCAATAAGTTGTTTACTTTACACTTTTAATATTCTGTATTTATCGACATATTTTTGTATATCGGAAGTCGATAAATGAGAAGTCCCTATGACAGCTCAAAAGTGCTACGAGAATTCCAATTCCGACCCCTGGTTATTTGATATAAAATAAATAAGTGTTAATATTAGGGGGACCATCTTACACAAATTGAAGTAGACCATTAGTATACACTAACAAGGCCTGCGTTATGAGTTCTATATGACGATATATTTAATAGATGTAAGTACTAAATACGGAGACATCCATGACCCAGAAACAAATATTCATGTTCATTAAGTACACAAATATGTGCCTTCGGATTGATGCGATTCGAATCCAGTCAGCGTCGTAGGCAGGGTTACTGACTACTAGGCTACATCGGTCCTCAATAACTTAACTTCAATGGCATTACTAAATAGAAATTTAAGTTGCGTTACTTTTACGTCACGTAACGTGTCATGCGTTACGCAATTTACGTTAATGGCAAGTATTTATCTAAGGCATTGTACTCGGACGAAGTCGCGGGCAATAAGCTAGGTACTAGGTTGTACAGATAACACTTCCGAGCGCGTCAGTACCGGGTACAGTCGATATTAGAAAGCGGGCTGGCGCCGGCGCCGGCCGCTCTTTAATTATACCAATCAACTGTACCTTTGGTCTCCGTTTCATGTTACATAATTGTTGTTGCATGGCGATGACTAGCGAAATAGTCTAGGGCCTCTATTTGACATGTTCCCACCAACCACCAACAATATAATGTCAGACTTCGAACAAGCGTTTGTTTTGGGTTCCGTAGTAATCAAGGAGCCCTAATAATTTCGCTATGACCGTCCGTCTATGCGGCTTAGCTCAGTAACCGTTACTACTAGAAAGCTGTAAGATATACAAATATGAATCACGCCGACAAAACTGTAGAATAAAATCTAGTATTTTTTTTATGGCCAGCATAAAGTGGGGATGCAATTTTTTTTTAGCAAAACTCATCGTGTCATCGTTAGATAGCTCGTTTAAAAATGTAAGGGTTATAATAAAAGCTCCGAAGATAAACTAACCTTACCTAACCTACAAAAAACTAAAACGTACTGACTGAAATACTAAAGCGCCTTCTTGACTTGTCGATACGGAGGCGGCACGATATGAGAAAACCGTCAGCTGTCAGTGTCAACCGATATCAATGCAGTACTGCCCCGTTTCTGCGCATGATATTACTACTGCGCAAATGTCATACTGACAGTATTTCGTCGTGTAACGAAATCTCACAGCAGTAAACTCACGTCAAATAACAAAATACATATCACATAATACAGTGTGTAAGTCTAATACGGGCGAATCTCTTAACGGTGGTTAGTATAGGACAAAGTAAAGGTAATTAGATAACATTTACTTAAAGTTGCAACAATAATTTTGTCCATACAAAATAATTCAGCCCGCAATGTAATGCAAACACGCTCACGTTGTTGTATTGCTAGTGAACATTTGACATTTCGGTACCGCAACCATGTTTACAGTACATTGCTGCTGAGAAATTTAAAAAATAATTATTATGGGGTCGTAATGTAAAAAAACTTTATTTTATCGCCCGTATTAGACTTACACACTGTATATCGCACCCGCCCCGCCAAGTCAGGAAGTCGCCTAACTGTGCGAATACTCCACGAGCGAATAATTCAGAGACTTAGTATTTTAGTCGCACGCTCAGTTTTTCTGTGTACAGTCACCAGCATTAATATCTACCAAAACAAAGGCGGCGAAAATATCTGACACGCCCTAACGACCCTAGAAATAGAGTCGTGTCAGATATTTATGCGCGCTTTGTTGTGGCAGATATTGGTGCTGGTGACTGTACGGGTTTATTATTTCTCGAAATTTAAGTTCGTGAACTTTAAAGCCCTCGTAACGGGTGGGGTGCTGTTCCGCTACATTGTGCGTGGCGCGACACGCACTAAACGGTTTTTGTAGTACAAAGACGATTCCAATCAAGTAAAGACCTCATAGCTAATGGACGCCTGCGACTTTAGGCCAGAAGCATCACAAGCGCATTTTACTGAGATTACATATATTAAACGTCTACCAAATTCACCAACTTGACAATTGGCACACGACAATTCGGCGTTACGAGTAATTGTTGGGTTTAGTAAAGGTTGGTTAAATGTCATTGTCGTGGGTGAATTCAATTCGCCGTATTGTCATGGTCAGGTTAGGTTCATTTATTCATTTAATCATGCCATCAAGTACATATAAAAGTTACATGATACCCCGATGGGGTTTAGGTTAGGCTTGTCACGCGAAATGATGCCGACAGTTTACACTGCAAGACCCGCTTTTGAGACAACAAGTATTAAAACCAGGAGGCCAATTTTCGAGCCGTTCGGTATGATGTCTATATTAGACATGAGCATTCTGGAAATCTCACACTCGAGATATGTCTTCTCACAGCGTTAGAGATGCAACGAGTTGTCAATAGCGATCGAGATGGTATATCACTAATTTTTTGACATTTGATCTGCCAGTGGCGGTAAATAATGACAACTCAAGTAAAGTAGTTGATCGACAGTTTCGAAACATATTTACGAAAAATATGTCTCAAGAGCTCTGGCGACCTTACTCACCACTGGGAACACAACACAACTTAACTTACAGCTATTTTTTACATTACTTCGGTGACAAATAAGCTGACACCTGATAGTAAATGGTCACCGTCGCCAATGGATGCTTGCTACACCAAAGGCATCACTCGCTCGTTGAGTTTAAGCGAAATATTCTAAATAACATTTTCTCTCATACGGAAACCAGAAGTTGCTATGAAAATGAATTACTCAGATGTCTCAATTGTAAAGAGAATATTAGAGTTTGTCGAGATTATTTCGAGCATTCAGTTCGTGCAGCTTCTGGCTGTTGGTGATAAATATAAAAGAACTTTGGTACGTTAATCGTGCAATGTTCTGAATAATACAGATAACCAGAATTACTTTACAGAATATCAACTGTTAAAAACGAACACATCTATGGTAATTTTCGTAATCACCCCTCAGAATATGTTAAATGGCAGTTGGCAACCCTATGTTGCGCAACAAATGATTCTAGGTCGAACAAAAAATAGTCTAAAATTACAGCTAACTGAGAATACCTATATTTTTCATATTGGGGTAGGTTCACCGCCACGGGTCGTCGACTCTGGAGCACTAGCACTCACACACCAATGCGATAACACTTTTGTTTCCACCATCATCACTTTACCGTCAACGTGTAACCTCGAATCAGATCCCGGCTACACATAAGGTTCACATTCGCTTGGCTGTAACTTTTACAACTGCAAAGTTAAGTTGGCAGCAGCTATTAATCGAATGCATTCGCGCTTGTGTGCGTGCCGCTGTAAAATAGGGTTGTGCAACGGTTGCTTGTCGAAATCTGGTAGCCATTATCATGGGCCACGTATAAAGATTTAATGGTGACGTTCGCAAGCTCGCATCTTTTATCACAGAAAACGGGAAAGTAGACTTTAAGCTGAATGCCGTTTGGTCTAGTTTAAATTATGTACATAAACGAGATAGGATGAAAGAGTTAACCCTTGATTTGCCGGCGATTGTGCCGGTACGTTACGCAAGGCTTCTAATGGGTTAATTCATCATTAGAAGTGAATGAACTAGCAAGGATTGTTTTAAATTTTTAAGTGTTACGGTTAAGCAACCGATTTGGTTAATGATTAATCATATTGAAGGTCTTCTGGTTAAACATGGTAGTAAATCGAATCAAACCATAACATACATAAAATCGTCAGTTACAGTAGCATTCATTGAAAATACGTACATATTATAATTGTACCTACTGGAAGAACCGACGTTTTCTTTCGGGTATCTAGTTCAAAAAATACGTTCGTAAGTAATAATACCGTCAATTACTATCCGTATTACAATGTCTCATTCCTGTAAATAAATATATATAAATAAATATTAGGGGACAATTTTTTAAACCAATCGAACTAATTCCAAAGTAAGCTCAGTAGTAGCCGCTCTCTCACTAATCTTACTACTCTCTGGTTGGGTATTAGGCGACTTCCTGACTTGGCGGGGCGGGTGCGATATTTGATAGGTATTTTGTTCTTTGACGTAAGTTTATTGGTGTGATATTTCCTCACTTGACGAAATACTGTCAGTATTACGTTTGCGCAGTAGTAATACCATGCGCAGAATTGGGGCAGTACTGCATAGATATCGGTTGACACTGACAGCTAACAGTTTTTCCTCATATCGTACCGCCTCCGCATCGACAAGTCAGGAAGGCGCCTTAGACAACATAGAAAACAAAAATTGTAGGTAGTTCATTAAGCTAACCTTTAAACGATTATATTTAGTTTAACCTCATATTGGATATGACGCAGTGTGGCAGCTGATTGTAGGGATTTTAAAATAAATAAAGACATCTGATATTTAAATACTTCCACACAATTTGTATGGTCCATTTCATGAAGAAACAAATTACAATTTTATAAAACTAAGCCAGCGACCGAAAATCAACGACCGTCTTCAGAGCCAATTGTCACAACCGCCATGTTTTACTATTCATGTAAAAAGGGTATGTACTATCAACATCAATATTTCAACACATAGTTACAAGCGGAAAGCCATCGCAAACACTACATTTGTGCATCAACATTATGTTGCAAGTCCTTCGTGGCCCAACCCTACAACCGGCCACTGCACTCACACACACACACAACAGCCTCGCCTAGCAACCAAAGTGAAGGCAGAGAGATCTACTACATCGACCGGTACTGTATGACAGACGTTCTATTTCCTCCACACTAATATAAAGTAATTGAAGCTTTCATTGCGCGGTTCGCAAGACTTGCTTTTGAAGTCAGGTGCGGAAAAGCGGTAATGCTTAGGCTGCTATTTCGTGCGGTCGTTTTCAAATGCTTGCTGACAGTTTAGTAAATGTTCACAGAATCGTATATATTTTCTAGGTAGCTTAGCTGTATCCATGATGTAAAAACTTGCTGGTTATATTTTAAATGGCGGATGCCCCTTGTAGGACGAGACGAGGTTTTCTAAAGCATAGAAATGCAACATGTATGGTAAATGTTGTAAGAGCTCTGGTTTTAATTCGAGTTTTACGCGTCCTTATTCGGCCGAGTTAAATATAAGCCCGATTTATGTTTTCTGTGGAGGAAACTATTAATTTATAGATTAGATATGGGTTTGGCTTCCTTTGGTTTCTATTTGAAAGTTGTTACGCAATGCGTTTGTGTGCGAAGTAAGTATGGTTTGAACGTAACTAATGTTGATATGGCGGTAGCGATCGTGATATGAGAAAATAGCTGTGTGTTTTTTATCATCGGCACCCTAGTAAGCTCGCAACTCCGATATCCATACGTATCTGGGAATCATAAATAAATATCATTGCAACAAACCGGTTTCCGAAGAGGATTTAGCACCGTAGAACACATCCATACGCCCCGTCAGCTAGGTTATACAGAAGACTGAGGAGTATAACCTGCCTCCCTGTTTAGGGTTCGTGGATTACGAGAGAGTCTTGATTGAAATCTGGACTGTATTACAATCTCTCTAGCGGTGCTAAGTGGACTACCGCTATATCAAAGTGCTGAAGTGTTTGTACGAGAACGCCACTATGTCAGTCCGACTCCAGGACCAGAACTCGAAACCTATCCTGTTGCAGCGGGGATCAGGCAAGTAGATTTTATTGCTCCTAAATTGTTCACCGTTGCACTGGAGGATGTTTTCAAGGTTCTGGACTGGAGAAGGCTAGGCATCAACATAAACGGCGAGTACATCACTCACCTTCGATATGAGTGATATGAGTGATCCGCGTGATAGTGATGACCGAGTAAAGGACCCCATTGGTTTTATGTGTTACCTGCTTGGAAATCACTTGATGGTTCCATCGGAAGATCAGCGCTGGTAATCGCGCCAGCAACACGCTGAGATGGAACCATTTCGTGCAATACCCATTGTGACTTGTTTTTGTTTTCTATTTCTTTTTTGTTGTATTGTATTGTCACGAATAAATGTTTTCTATTCTATTCTATTCTTTCTATTCTTCGGTTTTGCTGACGATATAGTAGAGTCTTCGCTGGGACCGCGCAGGATTTAAGTACGTTGCACGGTGACCTCAGTATAATAACTATATGGGCTATATAAATTGTCAAATCAAAATAATATATGTATGTAGGTAATCCAAACGAGTACGTCCACGTCAAATGGGATCAAACCCTACAAAATAATTTCCATTGATCGCCCTCGTCTTACCTAACAGATCCGTCTTTAAACTGCATTCCATTTCGTTCTCAATAAAAGGAAAAAAAATTTTTTTTTTATTTTCCCTTATCTCAAGGGTGTCGTAATGGCCAGTTATATTTTACATAACCCCACGTTGCCAGCCTCGTGAGTAGTCGCCTGTTCGACATACATGCAGGGCCCAATATTGTATGCGCGGCAGTTTTTTTTAACCGTTAGCAGATTTGAGAAGTAGGGATTTGCAAGATTTTACTAAATTGCAGACACGTGAATAAACTTCCGTTAAAGTCGATTGACATAAAGACGAATTGGGTACGATCTGTTTTAATCTTGCATCTTGCAGATACGTCGTCCTTTTTTTAGGTTTCCGTACCCGATGGGTCCAAACGGAGCCCTGTTGCTGTCACTCGCGTGTCCGTCTGTCGTCTGTCACATATTTTGTTCCGAAGAATTTTTTAACTTTCCATTGTACGGAGCCCTCGGTGCGCAAGTCCGACTCGCACTTGGCCGGTTTTTTGATATTAGGATTCGTTGTATTGAGCTAGAGAGAAATGCCCCATCCTCGGGAGTTCTGGCAACCTTACTCACCACCAGGAACACAACACCACATGCCTACGACATTACCTACAGACATTTACAACTATAAGTATACATAACTAGTGTGGAACTAAACAAAAACTGTTCTACTTCGTGCATCAAGAGAACTTCCATCTAGTGTTGGTAAAGACTCAAGTTTTTGGAGTCTCGAATTCAAGAACTCGACTGATACTTATGGGACTCCAAGCTTAAAAGACTTCCGACTCTATTTTGAGTCATGAGTAGTCCTTCGAGTCTTATGGAGTCCTGTAGTCACAACTCTAGCCTTAGAAAAGACTCCAAGGATCGTATCCTTTATAGTATTTTTTTTTACTTTAGGCGTGCCTCAAAATACTTGAATCTAATAGCAAAGACTCACTTTTGAAGTTTCTATCCAAAGAACTGATTTTTACAGTACCTACTTCACTGAGTAGGCCGCGTAACCTTACGTGTTTTTACAATTCCAGTTGAGTTCTAATCATGAGTTAAAAGCCTTTTGTTTACACTTAGTAAACAAAACGTCAAGTCTCTATAGAAGACTCGAGTCCTTTAGAGGTCTCGAGTCTCTACAAAACACTCAAGCTTCGATTAGTCTAAAAAACTAAATCGAGTCTTCGGAATGTAGACTCCAAAGACTCAAGTCTTTACCAACACTACTTCCAACTCACAAAACACACGGAAAAAAATCTTGCAACCAAAACAAGAATTTGTTTTTGGTAACTATTAACCTACACCTTTTTAAGGCACGAGTGAATAGGCATCTTCTGGGTGAGCTCGCTTTATCGTCGGCCTCATCTTTGCCCCCCGGCTAGATGCTGGCCAAGAGCAATCCCATTTTTAATTAAAAAAAAACTAGATTATTTTTACTTGCATATGTGACAATTATACAAATAGTAAACTCTACGGTTCACTTATAGTTAAAAACATATGTATAGACAAATATACATATAATCCACCATCATATTAGCCAAAAGACGTCCACTGCTGGAGATAGGCCTCCCCAAATTTCATGGGGGGTAAATAAATACCATAATCGCCACGCTTGGCATGCGGATCGGCGATCGCAGTATTTCCACCGCACTCCAGGCACGCTGCTGCCCATCTCCCGGTGGTCTCATATAATAAATGAACTTTTCTCAAACATGCAATGAAATATTGATGTTATGTTCCTTATAATAGGCTGCGAAGTATGACGTTTCAGGTGCGGCTAGGACAAGAGGTAGTTAATGGAATTTCATACAAATCTTGCAGGCCTAGGCCGGCAAAGTCCTCTTTTTTAATTTCCATTCCACATGAATTGTGGCACAGGCACCATGACATTCTGCCACTAAAAAATAAAACATTGATTTTTTTGTTGTTTATTTCATTGCATGTTTGAGAAAAGCACTATACATACCTCGGCGGGAAACATGGGGTTGCCCGCCTGAGACCTATCCGACCTCGCTTCGCTCGGCCGTCTATATGTCTTCGGCCGGCAACCCCTTTCGTCCCGGCCTCTGTAGTAATGTACTATTATTCTGCAACTAGGCCGCAATGGCACTTTTACAAGTCAATATCTACTAGCGTTTCTAAAAAGAACACCACTGCCGGGAAGAAACGCCGGAGCAAAGTCGACAGTCAGTAATTTTGTATTACAGTGATAAATTGAGTCGCGAGTGTGGGCGTCTGAAGAAGACTCCCCTGGAGATTCTTCCTGAGTGTTCTTTTCCATTACAAAAAAAAAAAAAAAAGAAATTTATTCAATAACACAAACAAGTTACAAAAGACATGCACAAATATAGTATGTCTGCGTATTGAAAGGGTTCGAGACTCAGCGAGACCGCTGATTTTCAGTCTCTACCCATGGCCTTACAACTAAGTCTTAAGCCTAATGATAACTAACGAAGCGAGTTCGCTGTCATGACGAGAAGATATATATGTAACTAAATTTAAACGGATGAACATTCGAACACGGGTTGGGTTTTTCTCGGGCTTTCAACAAAACACCTTTACGTGTACAATAGGTCTTCTATTAGTTTCTCAATAGCAATTGAATAACAAGATAAATAACACAAAATACAATTGTGAACCGACAGTTTTAAATTGATAATATTTACTGAATATAAGTAAATCTGAGTATGAATACAAAAAAGACGAAAAATATTTACAATGCCGTAGTTCAACAAGGCAAGTGAGAATAACAATCCATATAGTAAATATTAGGATTCAAAATTGTAAATACTACGATACTATTGTAACTATTAATTCATTGTTGTTGTTATAACATTTAGACAGTAACCTTCGATCAATAATAAACCTAGATACACTATCACCTGCAAATTCAAGTCGAAAAAGTGTCCGAATTTCATTGCGAGTGTGTGCGTGTATAGGAGACACACAAAAAAACGTAATGCGATTAGTACCATTTCCTTTTATTCGATATTAAGCCTTACGTCACAAACATAACGTTTTATTTCTAATGATAGTGTTTGGCGGTTATAACATTACAAAATGCACGTATCAATTGTGGAAAAATTCCACAAAATTGTGGAAAAATTCCACAAAAGTCCGCATTATGTCAACAGATTGTATACCGTAAATGAAGAGCAATTAGGTTCAGTTTCGTTTGTGTTGATTTTCCACTGATTAGATGTCAACATTGGGACAGAGTCCGTATCGTGTGCCGTGGAGTCGAAATTGTTTTTTTTTAATCGGCATCGGTGGAATACAAGCACACGACTTGTCAGGTGGTAACGTCGATTTAGGGATGATTCACAGTAGAAAGTTCCGTTTCCGGGCCGGCCCGTTTTCTATGACAGCAAACGAAACGGCCGGCGTATTTCTTCGGAACGGCCTACTGTGAATCATCCTTTATACCACCACGACCACTTTGGCTTAGTTGATAGCGACCCTATCTGTCTATTAAGCAGGAGGTTTCGGATTCGATTCCCGATCAGGGCATTTATTTGTGTGGTGAGCAATTGAGCATGAATATTTGTTCCTGAGTCTTGGATGTTTTCTATGTATTTATTTATTATATATATATATATATATATATTTAGACGAACAATTTGCTTTAACTAAATGTTACAAGGGCATTTTCAGAAATAAGTATACCCAATTAGTGTGAGTTGTTAAAAAAAGTTAATCAATGTCAGTTTAGTGGCAATAATTAAGAAATTAATTGAAATGAAAACTGAATATGTAGTTTATTTTTATCACTTATATGCGTTGTCACAAAACAAAAACGCGAAAGTTGTTATTTTTTCTTGGTATTCAATGCCAAATTATCGCCATACAACTGACATCGATTTAGAGAGTTTTGACATCAAAAGAGTCACAATCGCGTTGCCGTCTCTTTATTGATTTGAGTATTCGTTAGAGGACTGATTCGATGTTTCTAACACAATATTGGCTCATAACTCCGGTTAGCGACCACTTCAATGAATTAGTGAACTGCAGCAAGACATTTTTAGTTAAATGAAACAAGTGATAAATGAAATAAATGAACTTTATTCTGCAAGTAGGCCGCAAAGGCACTTTCACAAGTCAAATTTTAATATCTTTTCTGCAATAGAAGACCACTGCCGAGAAGAAACGCGAAAAGAAACTCGAAAGTCAGTAAGTTTTTCCAAAAATTATACTTATTACAATGATAAGACTTAACCTACTTAATATAAATAAATCTGAGTATGGAAACAAAAGAGGAAAGAATATTTACAATGTATGTTCAAGAAGACAACATGTGTTTAGTAATTTACTAGACGTGGTACAATGAATATATACATAATATGAATTTTAATGCTATTTAGGTCTCTGGTTTGGGCCATGCATTTCTGTCAGTTAGATAGTCCTCGACCCTGTAATAAGCCTTTGAAATCAACGATTTTTTCAAGTAATTTATTCAATATATAAATTATATCAGGAATTTTCATCAGGTAACATATTATAGAAACGAATACATTAACGCGCTAGAATCATTTGGTTTAAAATATTCTTCACCTCTTTCTTTACTTATAATTTGCCTCCATTTATCTCTCTCAATTTCATTTTTTGGAAATCTGTAATAAGTTTAATAGTAAGTTAGGTTAGTAAGCTACATATAAGTGAAAACCGTATCAAAATGAGTAAAGTTTTTGATTTAACCAACGTATACTGAGCAGAGCGACATGTCAGACAAACTGTTACTAGCCGATTTTGATATATGAATAAAGTAAAATACAAATACACTCCACACATACTTATGTGTGTACAATAATAACAATACACGTAAACTTTCGTAAAAAAGTTTTCAGTCTGCGACTCCATTCATTCGAAATTTTACTATAGTCCATTTCGTCCGTTCTCCGTTCCGTTTCAATATACGACTAACTCAACGCGAGGGAAAGAGACAGCAGCGTAGCTGGTTGGCTGTTTGAGTATTTCAAATATTTAAATAAAATATTTTTATAAGCGTGTTATAGCCTGATATAACTACAAATTCTATAAATTATGAAACTTTAAATAAATACTCACCGAAAATACGAAATTCCATCCTTTTTTAACGTCGTTAACGTGTTGTTTTTGCACTTTTTCACGGAGCACTTAGGCATGTTGACTCGCCGATGGCTAGCGCGTGACTGCGAACGCAAGAGTGCTTAAACGGATTTTAAGCACTCTTGAGCGTGGACGCCGTTGACAGGCAAATAGTGTATCTAGGTTTATTATTGATCGAAGACAGTAACACGTATAATATGGTTTAAGAATTTATTTCTCTAAAAGAATGTTACAATTCACTTAAACTAGAGAAATACAGAATTATCTTAAGTTAATATCTTAACAGTGTACGAAAGTAGTAGCTAACATTATACAAAACAGTAGTTTCTACACCTTAATTATAATTAAACATACAATATTTGAAAATGTGGGTACCATGTTTGTCTTGTTAGCTGGTCGTAGCAACCACCCGTGCGAGCGCGACCCATCTGAGATCATTAAACGACCAGCGTAACTTGAGCGAGAGATCCGCTGCCTCAGTGCGTTATCGGAAGACGTTCATCTGAGCGGTCGTTCCACTCGCCGCGCTCCGCAAGCGACTTGAATAGCTACCTAACAAGACTGCGTTTCTAGTATTAATACGTATCAAGTAGTGATTGCTATGGCGTTCATGACGATAGTGGCCGTGATAGCAATATCATGTAAAAAATAAAATTTCCACTAACTAGAATTAAATATTATCCACTGCTAAATAAATTGTACATCACTTTTTTTGGCTGTACATTAAAATCTATATATATAAAACAATGTCATGTTTAGTTACACCATTTAAAGGTATAACTCAAGAACGGGTAGACCAATTTTATGATATTAATTTTATTGGATTTGTCTTCGCTCCGAATAGCAGAATACATATTAAAATATAGAGAAGAAAATCTCATAAATTTTATATGAAACGGGTCGGGAGCCGAGCGAAGTTCGCCGAGACAGCTAGTTTGTTATAAATAAAATAAATAAATAAAACTGTATTTATTCAATAACACATGCAGTTTTACAGTATTCAGGTTGGTGTCTCAAAAATGGGATTGCTCTTGGCCAGCATCTAGCCAGGGGGCAAAGATGAGGCCGACGATGAAGCGAGCTCACCCAGAAGATGCCTATTTACTCGTGCCTTAAAAAGGTCTAGGTTATATGAACTCGGAAATACAGACGCCAGCAGAGAATTCCAAACCTTAGAAGTGCGCATTATGAAGAAAGCTTTAATGGCTCATGGTGGGTTTAAACAAAAAAAAAATCGTTTACTAAACATCTTGGTAGTATAGTTGTAAATATTTTTTTCTGTGCAGGATCTCTGTTACTTAAGTCTTGCGGTGGAAGCAAACAGGTCACTCAAAGACTACCTACTTGGAGGAGATGTGGTAGCGGAAGCCACTTCCCTCGGGAATAGGTAGCCGGAGATTATCGCAGTCTACGCGCTCCGGAAACTGTAGGAAGCTGTAAACTACAGAGCAAATGGTGATAATAACTAAAATCTTACTACACGAAATACATACCACATTTCTTAGCCTAAGACATTGCCTTCAGACGAGTCATAACACTTGCTGCAGTACCACGCTGGATGGCGATGGAGAACCTTTGCGCCAAGTACGAACCCGCGCGGGCTTCAGATCCCCTCTCGCGAACACGACGCCCCACTTGAGGGACAAAATAATGGTTTTTTTCCAGCGCCGAATATTTGTCTCGTATGGTCAACTCGGCAAATTCTGCAGCGGCACCAGCTGTCTGCATCGTTCGGCCGAGATGTGACTGATCTCAGGTAGCGAATGTGCTGACGCATGACGCGTCCCCCTCTGCCAAGGCAATAACGTGAGGCTATCTGGCCTGAAATCTCAATTCATCATCATTATCATCATTATCATCATCCTCATCAGCCGAAACACGTCCACTGCTGAACATATCTCCCAGAGACTACCACAACAACCGAACCGGTCATTGGCCGCTCTCATCAAGCGGACTCCCGTGAACTGAACGTTCCGTCAGGTACGTGGTCGCCACTCGAGAACTCGCTGGCCCCGCCGGCCACTGGTTCTCCGGGCAATGGCCAGCCCACTGGCACTTCGGCAATTCTTCGGGCTATGTCGGTAACCTTGGTTCTTCTGCGGATTTCGTCATTCTTGATTCGATCTCGCAGGTTAACACCCTCTCCATCTCTTTGAGTGATATTTTAGAATCATAACTTCAGTGGGCTTAACCCTGCAAAGTAATTTTCTTGATACTCGTAGATGTATGTCTAGCCGTGATTTACGCAACAACAAACAGTTATTATAATACGTGTAATTATTATTCAATTATCATTTTATTTCCTCCATAAACATAGTTATCGCTAACTGCGGTTTGTTTATTAGTTTTAAACATAGTTATAAGTCATATTTTTGTTCTCTCCATTATTTAAAGTGTCCAACAATAATAGGTGTTTGTACTGTAATACTAACAACGTTAAATAGTACTTTATATTCGTCACTATATGCAACGTGCCTTCACGGTAATATTACCTTCAAGGTGAACTTACTAGCAACGGTCATAAAATATCCTATGCTACCAAAAGGTCGTATTTCCACACCAGTCAAGTAACATAAGTCTTTCTGCCCTAGCACGGCAAAGTCATAAAGTTAAATAGAATTAAAATAGTTTACTAGCCTACTATGCTTAACATTGGGGTCGGTCAGGTTTAGGTATATAATACCTAATGAGATGAGCAAGGGAAAATATCCTTCCTGTATTTGGGGATAGGTGTGGAAATGGCTTGTAGTTTGTAAACAGGATTAATGCTGCCATGACAAAGTGTAAATACATTTTATGTGCTATTGTTATTTGAAACTGCCGCTAGCTGGTAACGTTTGCATTTTACTGTAAACGATATATTAGAATACTCCATATTGAGAAAGGCACGTTAAGTATATCGATTTGGTATAATTTAAATAGCAACTGCTCTCTAAATTTTATGTAGCAATTTGGATTGAACTATGTACAAATTGGCTTCGAGGTGTAAAAATGTAATCCATAATGTACGTCTAAACTAAATTTATGATCTAAAATATCTAAATGGACTATTTTACACCATGAATGGAGCTAAACAGAAAAAATGTGGGCGTTGCCCCTTTTAGAAACAAAGTTGCTTTAATAATATTACAGTACTAGAAGTAATACCGCAAACCGAAAACGAAATTATGCCTCTCTGTCGCACTTGCATATTCGAGCGACAGAGAGGGAAATACCTTTTTTTATTAAAAATGGGATTGCTTTTAGCCAGCATCTAGACAGGGGGCAAAGATGAGGCCGACGGTGAAGCGATCTCAACCAGAAGATGCCTTTTCACTCGTGCCTTAAAAAGGTCTAGGTTATATGAACTCGGAAACACAGACGCCGGCAGAGAATTCCAAATCTTAGAAGTGCGCATTATGAAAGATGAAGCAAAGCGCTAGGGTCGAATTACAGGAATTTCGACCAGGTAAGGATGGTAGCTAGCCGTACGTCTGGATGACCGATGGAAGAAGGGGGAAGGCGGTATGAGCTCATGGAGCTCCTGAGCACACTCCCCGAAGTACAATTTGTAGACTACTTTGCGTCTATGCCTCGTCTATTACTTCGTTTTCAGTTCGCGGTAGGCCTTCTGGGCGAACGTTGCGACTTTGCTCGGGTTTTTCCGTAGAAAACGAGTTTTGCCGAGGGCCGAAGATGAGACCTAGATATTTTTTTCTTCCCCTATATTACAAATTTAATTAAAATCGTTAGACTGGATTTCGAGATGTCGCTTACAAACAAATAAATATATACAAATGTAACATACAATAACCAAATAAATACATACATACACATACAAATATGAATATAGGTGAAACTTACAAATCAGATAGATTACGACTTATTACTCTTATTAGTACTGCCAGCCAAAAACGTATTTTTAGAATAGAATAGAATAGAAATACTTTTTTAAATTCAGTTTTGTAGTTTACCTTGTTAATATCGATTATAATTGTAATTAGATTTTTATTTAAATAAATTACGTAAGTTTATTAGAACAGGAAGAATCAAAAAACAAAAAACAATAAATAACAACAACATTACGGAAAGGTCCCAACTCAGCATGTAGCGCTGGTTCTCCGTTGGGACCATGAGTGAACCACGGCAGGCAGCGCACAGACATAAAAAAAAGAAACAAAAAAAGTAGCGAGCATGAACATAGGAAAAGAAACAAAACCAATAACTTTACATCAAATACAACAAATAAAATTAACAAGAGAATAAGATAAGATAACAACAACACAGTTACAGTCTGTACGCGGTTTTTACTTTTGTTCTAGCACGTTTACGGACTTACATTGTTGACCCATTTCCAAGCGTACGGCCCGCCTGATGGTAAGCGGTCACCGCAGCCTATGAACGCCTGCAACTCCTAGGGGTGTCACATGCGCATTGCCGACCCTTTAAGAATTTATACACTCCTTTCTTGAAGAACCCCATACTGTAGTCCGCCGGGAAAACCTCGGCAGGGAGCTCATTCCACAATTTAGAGCTCAGTTTAACACTGGACCCTTCATAACTTAGCTAGTAAAATAGCAAAAGTAGTGACACCTAAATGGCTCAGTCATTAAAGTCCGTGGGTGTACCTACAGGAAACTTGCATGGTTATTATAAGTTTGTATGTCCGTCTGTGACAGGCTTATTGTACAATAAACAATACTAAGTATTCACTTCAAAGTCCGGTAGTTAATCATCTATTCCTGCTGCCACATAACTTTCTTAATAGGTTATTTGAGTAAATAGCCGCTGTAAATTATTAGCAGCCGGCATAATATTGACTATTTATGAGTGTAACAATGTATGTTGTTAGGTAACGACTAGCTGAGGTGACTTGGTTTGAGGTAGGTCAGGAGTATTAATAGGCAGCTGAAATCTGCCCTGGCAAATATAATAGCTGTCTATTGAACTAGTTCTACCTGCGTCTTCGCCTATATTATTATTTTAACTATTAGACTAGCGTTTTCATGACTGTATTTTAAAGGAGCACGGGGTCAGATTTAGCACCTAATCCTAAAATTTGGCGTAAGCAATGGTTTAATTGCAAACATCACTTCGGGGAACTTCAAATACTCAGTCTCCCGTCGATGTGTATCCTAGAATCATGTAAATATGTAAGTCCAATGACAATTTAATGTAAGACATTCTATTTCTATGTTATTTATAATGATTTTCGTAATGTAAGCTACGACAGACTTTAATTATTGTGACATGTAAAATTTTATATTTTATCAATAAAATGAGTATGAGTAAGAAACCATACAAACTTATTTTCACCGCCTACGGAAAAATTCTAAAGAAATAATCGCAACTTAAACAAGCTTAAAATACCGCTTACAAAATTAAATTTAGTCGCATCAAGCCCTTACATGGCTATTAAAATATATAACCACCTACCGAATTCCAACAAAAATATAGAAAAGTTATCTCTTCAAAAACCGGCCAAGAGCGTGTCGGGCCACGCTCAGTGTAGGGTTCCGTAGTTTTCCGTCCGTCACATTAAGTTGACATATTAAGTACAGAAACAGAAAACCCTAAAAACGGGCCCACAGAGGACGGTGATAACTAAAGAAAGAGTTATAGATTCGCACCTGCTCAGACCCCATTAAATCAGGAAAAATCTTAACACCGCCATGTAGAAATGAGCGTTCCACGTACAGCGACATCTATCGGCAAATTAAGTAAACTATTGCGCGCGAGCTTAAAGTATGGAAGATGATTTTTATGGAATAATTCTTTATTGCGTGAACCGATTTTCACCGGTTTTACTTTATTTGAAAGCACGTCATTTCATTGTGATTTTGTAGAAATGACAGGTACAATAAACACCTGTTTATACGGTTAAATTACAAACTTAGTTCAGAAATTATTTTTGTAATTTTTTTCAAAAACTATTCAACCTATCAAGTTCAAAATAATTTTTCTACAAAGTTTTTATAAAGTTCTACTTTTGAGATTTTTTTCATATTTTTAAAATTTATGGTTCAAAAGTTAGAGGGGGGGGACACATTTTTTTTTACTTCTGGAGCGATTATTTCCGAAAATATTAACATTATCAAAAAATGATTTTAGTAAACCCCTATTTATTTTTAAATACCTATCTAACAATATATCACACGTTAGGGTTAAAATGAAAAAAAAAAACACTCCCCACTTTACGTATAGGGGAGGTACCCTAAAAAAATATTTTTTTCCACTTTTTATTTTACCACTTTGTCGGCGTAATTAATATACATATTAGTACCAAATTTCAGCTTTCTAGTGCTAACGGTCACTGAGATTATCCGCGGACGGACGGACAGACGGACGGACAGACGGACGGACAGACGGACGGACAGACATGGCGAAACTATAAGGGTTCCTAGTTGACTACGGAACCCTAAAAAACATCTAAAACGTTCTTAATTAACAAATGCTTTTACAATTCAAATGAGTATTTTAACGAGAAATACAATGAGTCGTATTTTGATAGCTCTCTCTCTTACTTCCAAAGATGTCTAATTTTAAGCATGTTAGTTTTAAGTGCTAGAGTGCGGTGGAGATACTGCGATCGCCAACCCGCATGCCAAGCGTGGCACTTATGGCATTTACCCCCCATGAAATTGGGGGAGGCCTATGTCCAGCAGTGGACGTCCTAGGGCTGATATGGTGGTAGTTTTAAGTACGTTGCTGTGCCCTTGCAGGGCGTCACATGCATACCTAGCTGTTTATTATTCAAGCTAATAATTATAATGTAATGTGATTTATGCTATAAACAATTTGAATTTAATTTGACTGCCATCTGACCTTCTAACTCAGAGTGAAAACTAGACATTGTTGGGTATTTCACCTACTTATAATAATATTCCGTACTTACATACAGTGAGTTTTTTTTTAAGCGGTGTTCGAACCCAGGACCACCATATTCAAAATCAGGTGCCTTACCTCTTATACCTAGCGCGGGAGCGCGGATGTACTGATGCTGATGACATGAAGGTCTACTCTGAACTTCGAAAACCGAACTTCGTGCCATGCCGTCCCTTTCACTTTCGTGTTATACACTATATGACGGAAAGGGACGGCACGATACGAAGTTCGATTTTCAAAGCCGTAAGCCCTCTGGTTTAGTCGCGGGACTGGCCATTGTGGCACTCTCTGGTGTAGGCTTATGTTCAGCAGTGGACGTGGACCATCATACTAGCCGAAAGACGTCCATTGCTGGACACAGGCCTCCTGGGTAAATGCCATAATAACCACGCTTGGCATGCGGGTTGGCGATCGCAGTATCTCCACCGCACTCCAGGCATGCTGCTGCCCATCCCCCGGTGGTTTTGGTCGTAGTTTCAGGACATACCCGGATCCAAAACTACCGCAACTCATAAATTTAATATAACCGTCGGGGAAAGTATGAAATAGACGCTACCTCAAATAGTTTCAAACATATTTACAAGCCTCGTGTAATAAACTAAAATATTGCATGAACTTTAAACCATAGACCAATATGGGACCTTAATTATGCCAGGTTTTAAATTTAGCCCCAATCTAAACTTCGGTCGTAATTCAGTCGATTAATCTAAAGTTAGCCAATAAAAGTTACTCCACCCTTTTACGACAGTAATCCGGCACTAGTTGGCTTAGTTCAGTTGAAATTAGAATATTAACGCAGGCAATATAAGGGGCGTGATTTAAAGGTTTGATAGTTTTTAACATGAATAAGCGCTCGAAAAACCTTATGAGGAGGTCACCCTGGTGATAATTATCGTCACGATGTAAACCACGGTTTGCATGGTGACATCAAGAGGAGTGACGACCTTTTTAATCCACTTCAATAGAAGGAAGAAGGTTCTCAGTTTGTCTGCATGTTTTTTTCTTTCTGTTTTATGAATCATATGTATGTTCCCTTATAACTCTTGATCACGTCGGCCGATTTTGATCATGCTTTTTGTGTTTCAAAGCAGGTACCCCCAAGTTGATATCATATAAATTTGGTTTAGATTTGATGGTGGGATCCAAGAGAAATCGAGGGAACACCTCAAATTTGATAGGCACGCGTATGGCGATTTTGATATTTTCTGTATTTATCTGGAGTCTCTGTTATTTCGGTATAAATTATTAGCATTGCTGTGTATTATCCCTGTGTTTGTATTTCTTTCAAATGCTACATAAATTTATTTCTTCATCTTCGTCTTCTTAGATGGGGGACCACTTCGAGTTGGTTACTATGCCAAATTTTGTTTTCTAGTAAATATTACATCCCAGAGAACACTTAGGTTGTGGAATGAGCTCCCTGCCGAGGTATTCCAATTAGGCTACAGCATGGGACTCCTCAAAAAAGGCGTTACGGATCGGCAACGAGCAAGTGACACGTCAGGTGTTGCAAGCGCCCATAGGCGACGGTGACCACCAGGTGAGCCGTTAGTTTGTTTGCAACCAACGGGGTATAAAAAATACATTGTATTACGCCTACAATCTTTCTGCTTTGCCTAAAGGTTGACTGATAGGGAAGGCTTCATGTCATTTATCCCACCTTTTAATAATAATAATAATAAATATACTTTATTGCGCACTACAAAGTGAGAACAGTATAAACAAAAACCTCAGACTAGTACAATGCAACAACAGGCGGTCTTATCGCTTATGAGCGATATCTTCCAGACAACCTTTGGGTAGCAGGAAATTCATAACTCACAACAGTTTACCGGTAGTGCAGAAATTGAAAAGAGTGCTTTGAAGACACATTCATCAATACTATAAAGAAATAGATAAATAATAACAATGATAGCATAATAAATAGACTATACTAACAGTGTAAGAAACGAATACAACATATAAATAAATATATATAAATATATACATATACAATAAGTATATAATTTACACATGCAAAAAGTAATCAAGGGAGCGACAAGAGATGCATTTTCAGAATATTTTTAAAGACGGGAAGTGACTTCGCACACTTTAAATCCAACGGCAGAGCATTCCAAAGACGAACAGCACGAAAGGTAAATGACTTGTACATTAATAAACCACCTCACACCTCACCTTTTGTACATTAATAAAGATTAAATAAATAATAATACTGACAAACTGCGATTTTATTTGGTAAAACCTATCATCTAAATATTCTAGAGCAACGTCGACCGTTGATGGTTCGTTACGATATCCAATGCTTTTCTAATGCTGAACGATCAGTATTCCTTTTAAATCAAAGCTGCAATTTACGGCATAATTATAGTGAGACCAATCTGGTCTGAAACTTCGCATGCTAAGTCGATATCAATGTGTTCTGCACAGGTTTTTCATTTTTTTTTATACCACGTTGATGGCAAATAAGCTTACAGCCCTATGGCCGTACGGTAAGCGGTCACCGCAGTCTATAAACGCCGGCAACTCCAGGGGTGCCACATGCGCGTTAAAAAATACACACTAAAAAGAAAAATACACAACTAAAAACACGAATACAAATTCATGCACTCATGTCTTGAATAACCCCATAATAGTCCCTCGGGAACACTTAGGTTGTCACTTAGGACCAGGGTATGTCCTAAAACTACGATCCAGACACCGGGAGATGGGCAGCAGCATCCCTAGAGTGCGGTGGAGATACTGCGATCGCCAACCCGCATGCCAAGCGTGGCGATTATGGCATATACCCCCCGTGAATTTGGGGGAGGCCTATGTCCAGCAGTGGACGTCCTTGGGCTGATATGGTGGTGGTAGTAGTCCCTGCCACCTGTTTTGCTTTTGCATCAACTAACGATTACAAACCAATCAACGTTAAATAAGGCCACAGTTTGTCATTATTGACAAACTTGCCATACAATTTAACGAACACAGTTTACGATTAATGCGGCTTAGTGGATCGCACCCTAATTTCTTGTGAAAGTCAATTGGAGAATTCCCTTACAAAAGACCATGTTTGCTAAGGTCGCCCGAGCTCCAGAGGATCTCGTACTATGTTGAGACTGACGGACTTGAATATGTTGATAGCTGACTCGCTTTTTTTTTTTTATTAAAAATGGGATTGCTCTTGGCCAGCATCTAGCCAGGGGGCAAAGATGAGGCCGATGATGAAGCGAGCTCACCCAGAAGATGCCTATTCACTCGTCATTCGCTCATCACCCGTCATGTATATATACATCATATATGTGTATATGTCATGTATATGTGTGTGTATGTTTCGTCATGCTCGGGATTCGCTGTCAACACATGGAATCTTCAAATCAATCAAGGGTCGGCAGCGCTCCTCTTACTCTTGGGGAGCTGGACGCAACCAACGGAGAGCTGAACGCAACGACAACGCAACGGGGAGCTGGCGATGTCTGCTTATCATGTCTAACTTATTTGCCACCGTTTGTTGTAACAATGACTAGCGATGACCAAACCAACTGGAAAGCGATTGACCAGAAAGTAATAAATGAAATAATAATTAATAGTACATTACTACAGAGGCCGGGACGAATGGGGTTGCCGGCCGATTCGCTCGGCCGGATAGGTCTAAGGCTGGCAACCCCAAATTTCCCGCCGAGGTATGTATAGTGCTTTTCTTAAACATGAAATGAAATAAACAACAAAAAAAATCAAAATTTTATTTTTAATACGCATAGTGGCAGAATGTCATGATGCCTGTGCCACAAATTTATGTGGAATGGAATTAAAAAAGAGGACTTTGCCGGCCTAGGCCTGCAAGATTTGTATGAAATTCCATTAACGACCTCTTGTCATAGCCGCGCCTGAAACGTCATACTTCGCAGCCTATTATAAGGAACATAACATGAATATTTCATTGCATGTTTGAGAAAATGAGCTTTATTCTGCAAGGAGGCCGCAATGACACTTACAAGTCAAAATCTACAAGCGTTTCTCGAAAGAAGACCACAGCCGGGAAGAAACGCTGAAAGAAACTCGACAGTCAGTATTTTTATCCCAAAAATATGCTTATTGCAATGATCATACTTAAATGTGTAGTTCTGCAAGACAATATGTGTTTACTAATTTCCTAGACATGATACAACGAAAATATACATATATGAATATTAATGCTATTTAGTCATAGTTATTTACTTTACGAAGCCTGTTAAAATTTGCACTGGCCACGACCCTTAGCAATGAGGAATACGATTTATGGAGGTGCTGATAAAAAAATGTAATGTGACCATCTCTTTCTATCGTATACACGGCAGTAACGAACTCTATCGCAGGCGGCGAACCTATTAAATAAATTATCATCATCATCATCATCACTCAGCCGAATGACTTCCACTGCTGGACATAGGCCTCCTCGGCTCCTCAGTTCTGCGTGCTATGTGCCCCGCCCACTGCCACTTAAGTTTAGCAATTCGAAGGGCTATATCGGTCACTTTGGTTCTGCTGCGGATGGCCTCATTTCTGATGCGATCACGCAGAGAAACTTCCAACATAGCCCTCTCCATCCATTGCTCTTTGGGTGACTTTGAGCCTTCTTATGAGGCCCATAGTAAGCGACCACGTTTCAGTACCATATGTCATCACTGGCAACAAACACTGGTCAAAGACTTTCGTCTTGAGACACTGTTGATATAATAGTGTTGTATAAATTATACGTTGATATAATAGCGTTATTTACAATATTTGTTGAAACACACAAAGAAATAACATTGGACCTATTGGCTATGTGCGAAGTAGGTGGTGGGGGTAAGCTCGGCGATCGTAGCGCACACCATGGCAGAAATGTGTACTTACCGGGGACCATTGTCAAATATACTTTCACGTTTTCTATTGGTTTCTTAACGGTTTCCTACGATTGGTTTCGTTTGTATGTATTTATTTATTTCAGTAAAATATCCAATACGGGGTCTTTCTCGTTTACTAAAGTAAATAAAATATTCATGTGTCATTATTTGACATCTCTGAGTTTTGACATTGTCTCGGGACCTTTGACATTTGACGTTTCAGACGTGCACATAGCCAATACTCGTATAATATGTGTGAAGTTTTTAAATGTTTTGTGAACAAATAAACATTTGTGAAGAAAAGCAACTTATTGATATCGCATTGCAGTGTCGAGCTGAATATACCTCTAGTCATTAGTTACAACATACAGTGCATAGATCCGTTTGGTTTATTGAACGGTTTCGCAAACGCAATAAAATGTAGCCACAGAAGTGTGTGAAACTCTGCGGTTAGGCCTAAAGTCGTGTGGTGAGCTGTTCTTGTAGCTAGACTATTTAAATGTAGGTTTGTATTCTTTTTAGGGTTCCGTACCCAAAGGGTAAAACGGGACCCTACTACTAAGACTTCGCTGTCCGTCCGTCCGTCTGTCACCAGGCTGTATCTCAAGAACCGTAATAGCTAGACAGTTGAAATTCTCACAGATTGTGTATTTCTGTTGCCGCTATAACAACAAATACTAAAAACAAAATAATAATAATAATTAAGGGGGGCTCCCATACAAAAAACGTGATATTTTAGCCCTTTTTCATGGGTACCACTCGCCGAGCTAGATCTCAAGGATCGTAATAGCTAGACAGTTGAAATTTGCACAGATTATGTATTTTTATTGTGGCAACAACAGTAAATACTAAAATCAAAATAATAATAATAATTAAGGGGGGCTCCCATACAACAGAGTAGTTGTTGGCGTTATTTTTCTGGTACGGAACCCTTCGTGCTCGAGTCCGACTCGCACTTGGCCGGTTTTTTTAAATAAATATTAAGGGTAATTTTTTTCACACCGATCGAACTAGTGTTATATTTGTTATAAGTACTAGACAGCGGTATATTTAATAGATTATACTTAAATACATAGAAAACATCCAAGTCTCAGGAACAAATGTTTCTGCTCACCATAGAAAATGCCCTTACCGGGATTCGAACACGGGACCTCTAGCTTCGGAGGCAGTGTTCTAACTAGACTAAGCTAGCCGACTACGTGTATACAGTACAAAAACACATTACGTATGCAGTTGAGGCTTCCTAAGCACTGTAATGTTTATAGAAACTACATGATCTAGATCAAACAAGGTTTGGTGCATCTCATCCAAATTCACAGCTCAAGAAAAAGGATGAAAAAGGAAGAATATCCACAAAACAGAAATTCACACAGTTTTTTCCATAACGCAAGACGTAAGTTTCAATTCACTTTTGACAGACACTACTCCTTCCGCCATCCATCTCTATGACAGTCGTGTGGGGGAAATGGGGGAGAAACGTTATGTGCTTACAAACACACAGGAGTCTTTAGAAGTGTTGTGTTCGTGAGTCATTGAATTGTCGAAGGGAGATATTTATTTCATTTCACTAAGTATCTATACATATAATAATTAATAATATAGTTATTTGTTATACAAGGGTGCAAAGTTGTATTTTACCCGCGAGTGTGGAATTGAAACATGAGCCAGCGAATGGATTCTAAAGTTGAACCACGAGCGAAGTGAGTGGTTCTAAAATAGAATCCTGAGCGTAGGGAGTATTTCAACACACGAGAAGTAAAATACAACTTTGCACCCGTGTGTAACACAAAACTTTTCTCCCCACTATAGCGAGGAAAGTGCAACATGCAAAAAAACACAGTTCCACAGGCATGATTTTCACGGAATCACTGATATTTTTACGATATTATAACGAAAAACTCTGGGAGATGTGTATATTTACTTGAGTCGGAGTCGGTGAGAAGTTGTGTAAGTCAACTAAAATATTGACATTGACAATGATGACATTTCTGACGATGCGTTTTGAAATTGCATCGACTCAACTTGTGCATTTACAATTATACTCAATATCATTATTAAAAAAAAATGTTAGTTATGGAATTTTAAGGTTAGGACTTAAAATTATTAAGGCTGGGTTGCACCAAACCGTCTGTAATCGTAAGCTGTGTTCGTTAAAATTTGAATGCCGTAAAACGTGCCTACTTTGCACCAATATTTGCTCCACTTTTCGAAAATTATGTTTTTTTCTGAAAATTATTATACTGTGGTATGATCATATATGTAGCATTGAAAAGTAGAACAATCCTACTATCATGTTGAATTACCTATATGACGCCTTAATCACGTTTCATATATATATATAAACTTTAATTTAGGAGCAATGTTACCCGGTGTTTGGGTAACTTTGCCTCTCAATTTAACTTGTTTCAAAACTTATAATTTAAAGCGATTGGCGCAGTTCTACCCCGTCGTCAAGGAAACAATACTCAATTTATAATCATACCTGCCTAATTTTGAGATAAAAGGAAAAGGTAGAAAAAATTGAAGTGTTCAAAACAAAAGCAATATTGTTTTTAGTTAAACGGTTTTATTTTTATTACAATTATAATATTGTTCAGTCTTTGTAGGTATTGTTTTACTTAGACCATAATCAACAGAAACCAAAAACAGTCTTCTAAAATACAATATTAGAATGTAAGGTAATCAAAACTTTTGTGGCGATGATCAGTCTTATTAGGTACCACTTTCCTTAATTAATAATCAACAACAAATAAAAGGCCTTCTAAAAAACGTAATTAATATTAGTAGTAAGAGATCAATTATTTCCTTTAATAAAAAAGGGTAAATATTATATACCTATCCCCAAATTTGGCTCAATTCCGGTACAGAGTGAATCTCCCGTCTACAATTTTTTTTTGGTGGATTTATGCATCCCAATACTTCCTTCCAATGATAATGGATTTCGTCTTTCGGTTTTGGCCACTTCCAGCACTTAAGAGACCGTTTCATAGAAGATATACTTGCTCCCTTCGCAGAAATTTTTGTTATCACGCCTGGAAACAATTCCCCTTCGTATTTAAACACCACATATTGCCCCACTGCCTTCACAAGTGGCTTGAAATTCCTTTTTTCTGTAGGTTCTTTGGTTAAAGTATTAGTTTCCGTTTCGTTATCTATTAAGTCACCGATGGAAGCAAGATCGGAAGAGGAGTCGTGAACAGACATGTTGACGCTTTCTGCATAGGAACTCTCGCTATTATTTCTGCGGCGAATGCGTTTTGAAGATGTTGGCTCTGGTTCTTCGTTTTCTTTGTCATCGAGAATAGAGTTTAACTCTTCAGTCACACTCTTTCCGGGTGTAACATTTAATTTTGTACGACGTTTTCTTATATTTCCAGCCTTTACCCAGTCTGCCCTCTTAGCTTCAAGCGTTTTGAGAAAGGAATCTTGAATAGCCGATACATCGTCAGAGTCAAAAGCTTTAGGCAACCTCTCTAATAATGGATTGATGTCAAGTGGATAAATTCCACATTTCCGGAAGCCAGAGGTCAAATTAACTTTCTGTGTTGCTGCTAAATTTTCCATAAGTCTATTAAGTAGCATTGGGAAACAACTTTTTTGGATGGTTGTATCTCGTCTGCCTTGTTCAGTTGCTTTCCATTGAGAGAGAATATTTCGCCACGCCAATTTCATGGGTCCAAAAAAAGCAACATCTAGGGGCTGGGTCAAATGAGTGCTGTTGGGTGGAAGGCAAATAAACCTGATATTATGTTGATTACATGCATTTAGGACATCCACTGAAATATGCGATGACAAATTGTCCCCTATAACAACTTTAATACCGTCAAGTTTCTTGAGCCTCGGTAGCATGTGACTAAAGAACCAGTCATTGAATATATTCATGTCAAACCAACCTGAAGGACTGGTATTGTATCTAGCATTCTTTGGCCCATTCTCAGTCCATGTATTCCAGATTTGTTTGGCCTTATACACAGTATACGGTGGGAGCAATTCTCCTACGGCATTTCCACAAAACATAATGGAAATCGCACTTTTTGAAGAATTTCTTATAATTTCTGGATATTTAGTCCCTCGCTTTGTGATGATTTTTTTTTGACCAGGGTCATCTGACAGGTTAGTCTCATCAAAATTCCATATATTCTCGGGTGGCACATCTTTCACCACTTTTTCTAATTCTTGTATGTAAGAAGTAATTACATCTTTGTCAACGGCAGCTCTGTTTCGTTTTATATTCGCCGCAAATCTCTGTGATAAAATCGTATTACGTTTTAAAAAACTTCCCACCCACTCAACACCTGGGCAGTTATTTTTGAACTTAGTAACTTTCCGGCCTGTTTTTTCTAAATACGACTTCACTACCATACGAAGATCAAAGACCGTCAAAGGAAAACCATGCTCACTTAGATTTATAATACACTCCACAAATGACTTTTCCTCTTCCTTTGAAAATGTATTCGGGGCTCCTGGTAGACGCGATGGCTGGTTAGTTCGTATGAGTCTCAAATGATTTATTATCGTTCTACGTGGAATACCATATTTCTCACTGGCCTTTCTTTGGGTAAGTTCTCCATTTTGTATAGATGCCAGGCATTCACGCAATGTTTCTTCGGAATAATTTTTATAATTCCGGCCTCCAATCTGTTTTTTATAATGTCTTGGCATGATTTACTGTAAAACAAAACAACATTTACTTTAAAATGCTAATACCTATAACTATTTATTAATATAATTAACTTCAAGAGGTAACTTTGCTCCAGGATCAAAGTTACCCCAACACGTGGTGCAAAGTAGGTACTTGTAAGAAAATTTAAGGTTAAGCCTTGAAATAATTCTAAACTACTAGAAATATTGTGAATATTGAATAGCTTATTATATATAAGAACACATCAAAACATACTAACCGTGAATCGATGACCACTTGCTGAGATGGAAGTAGCTTTTTGTCATAATATTTTTTTAACGATTTCTCGTAGCGGCACTGTGCGACGACTGACAGAAAGAGAAAATGGCGGAACGAAAGATTGACGTCCAGTGTTGCCACTTAATTGGCAGTTGTATCGAGTGCGTTCGGAAATTTTGACGAATTGACCATAGACATCGACACGCAAGGGAATGAAACTAAATACAAAATTGGAGCACATTTACCCAGTGGGGAGCAAAGTAGGCACGTTTTACTTTATTAAATTCTCAAACCATTTATTTAATGATAATTGATATCAAACGAACCATTATTATGAGCGTTTTACGTTTTTTTATCTGTCAAAAGCTACTCAAACACGGTCCAAGGTCAAATTACTTTCCCCACTTGTGGATAAAATGCGTTTTTACCCGCTTGTTTCAAAGGATAAAAGACGGCTTTCCGAGCTAGTGAGGGGAAAATAACATTATTTATAACGGAATTGTAACAGGCATGGTACAATAATACGAGGTATGACGCTCACTGAAAAGGGAAAATTCGTTGTGCGAGTGACACAAGCCTACGTCAGCACTACTATCGAGCCTGTCGGTGGTTGGCGGTCGTAGTGTGAGCTCGTGCGTGTACAGGCTTTACAGTGACGTAAGCTTGTGTCACGATTAGGGTTGCCAGGTTTTTTTTGGACAAATATAGTACATAGTGGTTTAAAGGTCTCATAAATAAAGTACAGTTAGTAAAAATAAACTATTTGTTTATTCTTCTTGAGTTCTTAAAAATAAAAATCAACACAAACTTTTTTTCATTGTAATAAAACTACTTTATTTAGTAACATATTTTCGATTCGATATTACCTACAAGCCCTGTTAAAGTTTTGTCGTTTATAAATATATTTTACTTACGTTTACTTTATCTACCACAAGACCACAACTTTTACCGCCGAATCAAACGTCATGTAACAGACATTTGAAAAGTGCTAATAAGGGGTTTACAGACAAAATATAATTGTATCAAGTGTCAGTGTCACTGTCATGTTTTCTTGTTATAGTTGCGTTCGGAAACTATTTTGTAATTTTCGTAAACCATAGGTATTTTAGTTGTTATTTGTTAATTTGGAATGTATGATAAAAATATAGTATTTTAGCGTACTTTATGTGCTTTGTATATTTTAAAGTACGCGGAGCCAAAATATAGTACAATACTATATAATATAGTACGTCTGGCAACCCTAGTCACGATCCGGTGTAGCAGACCTTGTTTCCTTAGACAATGGTCTCCAATGGGTGACAGGTAAATCCTTAAAAAACTAACAGT
This sequence comes from Notocelia uddmanniana, assembly GCA_905163555.1. Taxonomy (NCBI): domain Eukaryota; kingdom Metazoa; phylum Arthropoda; class Insecta; order Lepidoptera; family Tortricidae; genus Notocelia; species Notocelia uddmanniana. The sequence continues at coordinate 962,691 of LR991066.1, read as the reverse complement.
TAATAACATGTGGTCTTATCCCTAAAAAGTGATATCTTCCAGACAACGTACGTATTGCAGGTATTGTGTTAATATAATAATAATAATAATAATAAATAAATATTGGGGGACAATCTTACACAAATCGACCTAGTCCCAAACTAAGCAAAGCTTGTACTATGGGTACTAGACGACGATATACATACTTATATAGATAAATATATACTTAAATACATAGAGAACATCCAAGACCCGAGAACAAAATCCGTGCTAAATGCACAAATAATGCCCTGGCCGGGATTCGAACCCGGGACCTCTGGCTTCGGAGGCAGTGTTACTACCAACTGGGCTAAACAGGTCGTCAAATAGGCCTGTTCCACTTGTCATTTCGGCTAAACTCAGCTCTCACGTATGTACAATCGGGATTTTATGTCACCAGCTAACACCGCCGGACAGTGACGGCATAGTCAAACTCGGTTGTGTAAACACGTTACTAGGTGACGGCGTTACGTGCAAACGAGACAACCCTAACTAAACAACAGAGCATGTGCAATGCGGTAGAGCGGGATAGCATGATTCGGTGTTATCAAGGTCAAACAGGATTTGTTCAACAGAAAACCTTCTATGCGTAAGTTGATTTAATTATTCGGTGCTATAATGGTCATCTACTTAAAATATGAGCTAAACGAAAGGGGCAAATCTGGAGGACTGGAACTGTAAAGCGAGGTTACTTTAATTCGAGGGGTGACTTTGACAAAAAGGTACCTAGGTACCTTGATAAAATTTGCCTAATTTACATTGTTCTGCTCTTACTACAAGGTGTTACTAAAACAGCTAAGAATAATAATAAAATATCATAGCAAATAAAATATCAAAAAAAAATTGTATCAACACTACCTTGTCAGTCAGTGTTTATTTTTATAACTAACATGCATTATATTACTATAAAATATTAAATATGTTGTACTTTATTATTTTATATTTAATTATTATCATAAGCAAGTATCAATATCGATCGAGTCCTAGTATAAATGTTGCCCGTCAAAGCACAGTGGCGACCTCAATTAATTTCACCGCTACTACGATTAGACATTTTATACACTTGACTAAAGTAAAACTGCTTCAGCTTCATCGCTCTCAATTTCCCAATAACCTATCCCCCAGGGTTGTCAGCGTCTGCATTATGTGATGAGACGAGTACAGGGCTGTCAGCGCTGCATTACGTGATGTGCGATACACCGGGGGCGTTATTGACGCCGCGTGATGGATTGTACGCAAATATTGCCTAGGGTTGTCGCTACATGACTTGCGAAATGTTAGACACACGACTTAAAAGGAAATGTGTAAATGCCACTATTAAAATAACTACTAGACCATAGTGCCAGAAAATCGTCTTATAACAGCAGCGTTCCTGCTATAAGCTTTTAAACAGCGATTTTCTGTTAAGCTTTATAAGCTTGAATGAAGCCTCCAGTTAGATAATAACATTAATAACGCATCCAATAATGTTATAATAAAAGAAATTTGATATTAAAATTATACTACTAAAGTCAACGTCATCTAATATAGTATTTTATGCAAAAGTTACGTGTGTAATTGTGTATGCAAACCATCATCATCAACCTAGCGTGAAAAATTATGTCTTGTTTCGTCAACAGCTACACACAGGTATTTGAAACCGCCAGCTATTTCTTCATCAAACAAAATCGACTAATTCTCAATTCCAACTTATTTACTGACAGTCTATTTTTCGGAAGCAAATCTGTAAAAATGTTTATGGAATCGTTATGCATATATCTCGATCACGTTGAGAGAATGGGAGATGATCGTACCGCCGAAATTACGTACCTTGGTCGTTCGCTCTGGGGCGTTTTGGTCGACGTCTGATTGACCAAGGGACGACTGACCAAGGGACCGCTGGATAGAAGAAGTTCAAATGACGACGTCTGCCAGCTTCAAACATCCGATTTTCATTGGCGACAAGCTGCCCCGGACAGAGTAGTAACGTGTCTTGGTGTCGGAGGCCACGATCCATTTAGGTAACAAGGGCGAGCATATTAAGTACATTTGTTTGATTACTTTCTATTAAATAAATGCGAATCTGGCATGTGGTAACCCTAGCTACGACATTGAGGGATATTGACTGGGTTCCCACATGATCCTAATAAGAGAAATAGTCGTGTATACGGAACCGTCGTCTATAAAGTAATGCTGATTACAATAATTCTTCACTTTCAGGTTCGATCAAGTAAGCATTTTATTCTCAGGTTAATGTAAAAGGGTGTAGTGGAAGCGTTTTTTTTACAAATTATTATGTTTTTGAACATAGTTGGGGCCGGGCAAGGTAAGGTAAAAAAATATAAATATAGGTCACTGGTTCATATCCGGTTCGAAGGACCACAGAGCATGTTGGATAAATCAAACATGCTTTAAACTTTTAAGTGTTTATTGCGACAAGAAATTAATGAAATATGCAATAAGACTCATTCGCCATTGCCGTAGAGGACAAGAATGAAGGCAACCAACCATATCAGTGTAGCCACCTTAGAATTTTATTAAAGACAAAAAAAGGTATGTATTTATTAATACAGTTGTTCAAAAAGTGGTACTTTTCGTAGGTGCATATCGTTACATATAAATTAGCACAAACATTCACCAATATAATACAACTAGCTATTGCCCGCGACTTCGTCCGCGTCTACGCTCATATTGGTCGCAGCGTGATGTCATATAGCCTAAAGCCTTCCTCGATAAATCCTCGAAAAAAACATTAGCGCGTTCAAACAAACAAACAAACAAACTCTTCAGCTTTACAATATTATAAGTATAGATACGTATATTAGATTATTACCTGAAAACTACAGTCTGAACTGTAATCAGAACTGAAACTCCACACGTCCGTAAATAACAGCAATGAAAGGGAACTGCAGTAATTATTTAAATACAGTGCTTATTGTTCGTGCACTCCATTAATTTAGTTTAAAGCCTCCGTCGGGACTGCCTAGTAATTTAATATACTGAATTATGCCGAGGGGCGCAAACATACTCACATTGAAGGAACGTTATAAGGGACTTGACGTCAGTGGTCCGTTTTACGAAAGTTCAAGTTATAATTTTACGCTACTTCGTCGGCTAATTTATACAATGACGGTGGCAAACAAGCTTACGGCCTGCCTGACGGTAAGCAGACACCGTAGCCTATGGACACTTGCGACTCCAGAGGGATCACAAGTGCGTTGCCGACCCTTTATTGACTTGGGGATGCGCTGTGTTGAGAGTGAGGGACCCGCAAATGTCTCTAGCTGTCAAGCTAGCTAGCAAGCTAACGTGTTAAATATACCTGAATATTTTTTTAGGCTAAAAAATGAGAACAACAGTAAAACAGTTTGCCCTTAAAGTACAGTCAGCATAAGAAATATGTATACACTTTTCAACCTTATCACTAAGCAATAAAGTGCTAGAATGTATATATGTTTATGGTGCTGACTGTACAACAAAATGAGTTCGTCACGGGGATATTTTCTATTCTCGAATCGTGTCAATATAATATAATATATTGGGGGACATTCTTACACAAATCGACCTAGTCCCAAACTAAGCAAAGCTTGTACTATGGGTACTAGACGACGATATACATACTTATATAGATAAATACATACTTAAATACATAGAAAACATCCAAGACCCAAGAACAAATATCCGTGAAAAATGCACAAATAAATGCCCTGGCCGGGGTTCGAACCCGGGACCTCTAGCTTCGGAGGCAGAGTCACTACCAACTAGGCTAAATAGGTCGTCAAATATGAACTTTTATTTAATTCCCAGGTGTAAACAACAGTAGTGCGTCGCAACTATTTTAAGGAATGTCACTATTTGCCATCGTGCCACTACACTTGAGGACAAAAAATAATAGTAACCCTTTTTGAAATTATATTTATTTCGTAAGATTGTAGATGGCATTATTATAATGTGTTTAAGTAATCAAATTGCTTATAGAATCTGTTTTACAAAGCATGCACAATCAATTCCTATAATAATAATAAGAAATAAAACAAAATAACGATACTTAAATAAGGAAAACGAAGAGAAAATTATGCAAATCGAACTTGCAACATACAATAATAATATTGCACGTTGAATGAAATGCCTGTCGTAATAAAATTAAGGTATAGATTGTCCAGATTCAATTCTGCGTTATTTTCCAAAAAGGCGATGTTAATGGAAAATATTTAAAGCCCTACATATTGGTCATATAGTTTCAAAGTTAAATCATTATGATGTTTAAATTAAAATCAAATCAAATTACACTCAAAAGTATCAAACATAAAAAGAAGTTCCTGTCAAAAAAAAAATTATACAAGCTTTTAATGCCAACTGTACTTACTTTTATTCCACAGTCATCAATTACTAGTTCAGTGTTCCAATTCCATGAGCTCAGAACACGTGAGATTTATCTTGCGTAGTGTAGGATTTGTTATGGCCATCTTCTGTTTCCACCATCAGATCAACTCAGTGGTACTACTTATATAGGTAATATTGCATTGTCACCGAACACCGAATTTACCACATAAGTTTGCCAAATTTTGCAGGATCCATGACTAGGGATGGGTAGGGTTAGGGTTCAAAACTAACCTAAAAAAAATTTCAGAAAATACTCTCAACTACCTACAGTGAAGATTGTTGTCACTTATGTGCTACAATCGGTTGGATAACTATACTTGAAAAAATATTGGTAAGATTTACTACAAAAGTACATATACGTAGGTACAAACATTGCAAGTTATAAATAAAAGATTGTAAAAAACAGAACAAGTTTATATATAAAAAAAAAAACAACTTTTAAACGTGGAACCAGTTTTATTATTCATCTCATTTTACTTAACACATTTTCCAAGCGGTAGAACACCAATTACATTACCCTGTAATAAATTGACTTATCAGTAAATATTAAATGAAATCTGGTGATTGAATCAAACGATCGTTACTTATTGGTTTTCCCTTAGCAATTACGTGGGGTTGAATAATGTTCCCACATTTATAAATTGGAGTCATCGGAGCTAAAACATCAAATACTTTTAAAGAATATGGCAATAAGTATCAACATCGTTAAAGTAACCTAGGTATAGTTACTAGCTTTAAACATTTATTAAGGACTGCTTTAAAAGGTATGTTTTGAATATAATATTATTGTCTTCAGCTTATTTTTGGAGATTCACGATAATATTACAATAATATTTTTTTCTCAAACATGCAATGAAATATTGATTTTATGTTCCTTATAACAGGCTGCGAAGTATGACGTTTCAGGTGCGGCTAAGACAAAAGGTTGTTAATGGTATTTCATACAAATCTTGCAGGCCTAGGCCGGCAAAGTCCTAACTCTAAAGGTTCCAAATTTAAAATCAGAAAAATCAATGGGACGTTATTAATTGTGTGTAATAACTTTTTGTTTCATATACTCATACAATGACCTCCATCTATTTTCCATCAAATATATCTAAAAATCTCTATCTTAAGAGGGCCCAGTACGCTCGGTTCTCCATACAAACGTATTTATGCTCTCATTTTAAAACGCCATTCTAGAATAACATGAAACTTTGTATACACAATGGGATTCGGCATATCTAGGTCGGAACATAGTTTCTTTTGCTTGAAATTATAATGTAGAAAAAATACAGCGATTATTAAGGTTTTCATGCAAGCCGTAAAATACTCAAAAAAACCGCTGTATTTTTTTTCTTTAACAATTTCTAGCTACAGAAACTTATTTCCGACGTAGATATGCCGGATCCCATTGTGTATACAAATTTTCATGTTATTCTAGCATGGCGTTTTAAAATGAGAGGGTAAATACGTTTGTATGGAGAACCGAGCCAGACCGAGCGTACTGCGCCCTCTTAAGGTACTTGTACTATAATAATAAATATTTTAATAAAAGTTAAATATATGAAATAAATAAAAATGATTTATTTCAGACCATTTTGATCCATAGTAGGTTAGTAACAAAAGTGTCTTAGTACCTATGTTAGTCGATATTACTGTAAATTTAAGTACTTTACATCTATTTGGCCCTGCCGATTGCCACTTCCACCCAATATTTAGTGACCGGGCAATCAAAACGCTCCGCCAACACCCTCAGGAGGCTGTTGCTGCTGCCTCTCACTCTCCTTAACAGTGAGCCTATTCTTTTGCGCCTGACTGCGAAAAAATCATCAGTGCGCGCTACGGCAAACATGTTGGACGCACTACAGTGCTTCGGCAGCCTCAACAGCATCCTCAGGATGTTGTTGTATTGGATCCGCAACGAGTTGTAGGCTTTTTGTGTAAATCTTACCCACAGACTGCCGGTGTAGAATGTCTGACAGTAAGCGTAAAACTAAATACAAATTATAATTACTATATACATTCCCCGAGGTCGCTGCCTCTGGGGAGGGTGCTCTTAAGGCTGGCCACATTTTCCCGCATCCCCTATGGTCAGCCGTATTAAAAAAACATTTTTTAAAGGTATCTTCAAAGAAGAGTGAATAGGTTATTACTAAATCAGTAATTATCATCTTAGGGTCTGTTTTCACCCAACACCAGGTGAGACTTCCTAGTCAGTTGCTGGTCAGTGTTTTATAAAAATGTAAAAAGCACCAGACAGATGGGTAGCTACAATCTCATACTCGTTTTTCCAAACATCGATATAACCATACGTCACAAAAAAGCCTTTTAGCTAATTGCATCGTTTATTTAGCGGGGCGAATGTGACAATCATTTGACAGGGGAGATTTACGCGAGGGTCGGCCGGGGCAAAGTGCTTATTGTACTGTTTCTACTTTCTAGATAAGAACGTGAGAGCATGGTGGTTGATTAAGAAAAAGGTTGTTTTATGTGATTTCCAATGTTTTTTATAGTTACGAAGTCAGATTGGGATCAGATTACTTCAACAGATTTGCTATCGAGACTTATGTTCCTACTACCACCATTGTACTTAATACTCTGATCAAGCATCTGGTTTTTTCAACCTATACTTGAGATCATTCAATAACCATCAGGTTAGCAATATTGACGGTTTTATAAATGTCATAATTAAGAAACATGAGAAGGGGTCAGTCATTAAATGTTTTGTATGTGTATATAATATCTTGTTTCCTTGTATCCTCAATAAATAATAGGTAACGTACATTTATTATAAAAACACTACTACACTACGAAAAACGGCCTAAAATCTTACAAGAGTTTGGCATAATCAATAATGGTAACAACAGACGGTCTGTGTAATAAAATACATTAAGTAATTACTAAATAGTACAGGTTATAATTACGTATACCACATTCACGTAATTTATATTTCCCCCTCTTTTTTTTATATACAACTTTACTTTTTTGTAGGTAGGTACATTATATCCGCATATACGCTAGGGAGTCCCTATTCACCCTAAACGTAACATCTTATGCTTATATCTGCTGCCTGACCTTTAATATTATGCATCGTGAGCCAAACTACTAAACCAAGTCCCCTGACACGATTTAAATAAATTAAAAATACTCCATCTCCACCGGAAATTACACTTGCTTACCAACTACCGAATTCACTCCGATTGGCGCCACTGCCAACGCAAAACCCAAAAAGACTATACGTTTTTGTATAGTTCCTGCTTTTTCCGTTGTTGGTGAGTGTTGGCGTATACATTGTTTTGTCCGCCAATGCATTGGTTAACGTTCAGAAATCACGCGAAGCCTCAGTGTAATTATTTTTGGGCTACTTCCGCATTCTGTAATAAGTTTTATAATTCAAGCGTGCCCTGTACCTACTCATTCCGAATCCAAAAAGTCGTAAGTCTGTATGAGAATGTAACGAAGATACAACCTCTAGGGTTGGGGGTGGTATTATGTTTTGTTTGTGTTTTGCGTGGTTGCTGAAGCTATGAGTCAGGGACTTTTTGTTTACCTTTTCCGGGGTTAGGACCATTTCGGTTATAACCATTTCTCAGCTGAAGTGGAAATAGAAGGTTATTTATTTATCGTTGAAATTGGCTGCAAAGGGTTTGGAAGCGACCTGCGACATTTTACCATACTCAGGAAAAGAAAAAAATAACCGGCCAAGTGCGAGAAAATTTCTAGTTCATATGTACGTCAATGGGAAGTTAAAGCATTGTGTGACAGACGACAGACAGACACGCGAGTGACAGCAATGGGCTCCGTTTTGACCCTTCGCGTACGGAACCCTAAAAATGGTTCCCTTTTAGTTCATAAGCATATACGTGATTATCATGCTGTTTTCTACATTAACATGCGAGCTATAGCAGTGCTACCATTAATTAAAAAATAAATAAATAAATATTTGGAGACGATCTCGTCCCAAACGGAGCTACGCTCGTACATACTAGGTAAGCTAAACTGTCGTCTATGAGATGATGATGGTATGAGATGTGTCGATCTCATCATCATCCTAGCGTTAACACAGTACAGTTGCATCCTGAAGGATGCCCGGGATCCGCTACCTAATCCCAAGAATTGGCGTAGGCAGTTGTTTTTACGGAAGCGACTGCCATCTGACCTCCCAATCCAAGGGGGAAACTAGACCTAATTGGGATTAGGCTTATCAAGTGACATGATTGTTCATTTCTGCCCTGCCGACAGGGAGCAAAATGTTATTGCGCTTGCTTCCCTTCGGAGCAAGCTCGAGTTTTCCTCCCTCTAAACAGGCTAGATTTCTTTTTTTTATTTATACAACGATGGTGGCAAATAAGCTTAAGGCCTACCTGATGGTAAGCGAACACCGTAGCCTATTGAAACTTTTGCCTCCAGAAAAATCACAAGTGCGAAGTACCACTGGTTGCTTGAAGCCAACCCTCTTAAAATGTTTTACTCACTGACCGCCGTAGCACCTCCCAACGTGCGCAGAAGAGTCACTTGCTCGGTGGAAAAACTGTCTGCACAAAATGCTGACCCTCGCCATCCACTCTACTCTGGCCGGCGAGCCTATCTCGCCTCAAGAGCTGATCCAGCTTCCTACATTCCGCCGATCCAATCACAGTAACCCGAACTATTGAGACCCTCAACCTGTGGAAAGAAACAGCTCCCCCTCCTGAAAACTTTGTACAACCTGCACTAAGCCTACCACCTGGGCACGACCTGCCCTGGGTAATACGGGAGTACTTTAATAGACTGCTTTCTTGTGTTGGTCGCAGTAAAGACAGCCTGTGCAAGTGGGGTTTCATTGGGGCATCCTCTAACCGCTGCGTGTGTGGTGTCACCCCACAAACTTTGGCACACTTTACCAACTGCCCGGCTTTCCCATCCTCCTACCCGCAGGAAGACTGGGTCAAAGCTAACCAAAGGGCATTAGACGTTGCTGATTTTTGGGCCAGCACAATTTAGCATAGCACAGCCATCGATTCGATAAGAAGAAGAAGATATCACCACCACCACCCCCCTTGCGACGTGCGGCGATTTTAGTGACACAGTCTCAGTAAAACAGTAAGCATACTTATATAGTAGAACTCGACTCATCGAGTACAAATTCTTGTTTAGTATTGATTACGAAAGCATATTATAGCACACATGACTACATGAATGATAAAACACCGTGGGATTAATTGTGACTGAAATATTAATGAATTAATAATTATGGCGTTAGATATTAATATGATCTTTTTTTTTGATATTTTGATTTTATTCTAGAAACTGTCTAGATTTCTATTTTTTATATATTTTTTATTATTATTATTATTTATGTTTTGACGATCCTATTGTGAATTTTACAACAAAATAATTTCTTACTTTGACATGTCTACAACAATACAATATTTATTTTAAAGAATAATAATAGCATCAAGAAATTGCTCTAAATAATTGATTAATATATATGTTAATACATGTTATAACTGACGATTCGAAAGTGTTTGTTGCTAGGCCTATTTGAATAAAGAATATTTTGACTTTGACTTTGATAGAAAGAAGAAATAACACTTGATTTCGAAAACGGCAAATAAATTCCTGTTTCGTAATTGATTGCGAAACAGTGAAAAATAATTCTTCTTTCGCAGCCAATTGTGAAACCGCAATTGCGAAAACGGACTAAACGAAACCTATTTCCGTTTAGTCCGTTTTCGCAATTGCGGTTTCACAATTGGCTGAGAAAGAAGAATTATTTTTCACGACTAAACGAAACCTATTTCCGTTTAGTCCGTTTTCGCAATTGCGGTTTCACAATTGGCTGCGAAAGAAGAATTATTTTTCACTGTTTCGCAATCAATTACGAATCAGGAATTTATTTCCCGTTTTCGAAATCAACTTTAAAAGGATAATTTTTTTTTCTGTTCTTAATGAATTAGTTACGAAAGAGGAATTATTTTTCCTGTTCCTCAATCAATCATGAAACAGGAATTTATTTGCCGTTTTAATAATCTTTCGTAATCAACTCCGAAAGAAGATTTATTTTTATTTTTCTGTAATGTTAAACAATATATTACATTGTTTAACGAGGGACGTAAGCAGAAAATTGCGAACGACTGTCTATGATGATTCCAGTTTGCAATCCTACGCCCGAGTGAATTACAATGTGTTTTATCACATTTGCGAGGAAATGAATCCAAATCCAAAATTACAAATTGACGAAATTGACAACTTCACCTCTAGTATTCTTGATCGCCGGGACGTCCTTGCGAGAGGTGCGCGGCGCATCAATGTGACAACCAATCACAAACCAGTATTCAATCAGATCACACACAAACTCACAAGTCCCTCGGGAGTTATGAAAATCCATAACTCCCACGGGAAGTAAGTAGTCTATAGCTACTCTACACTCGCCTGCGTACAATAAGATCCTTTATGAGCAAGTATGCTGATAAAAAAATACCAATTATTTTTACTTCTCCTATTCGAAAAAATGTCTTGTCTAGCCCATTTAGAGGGAGCAAAATTGGATTTTGCTCCCTGCCGGCAGGGAGCACAATGTCATTGCGCTTGCTTTCCTTGGGAGCAAACACGAGTTTTGCTCCCTCTAAAAGGGGCTAGAAAAGACTTTTTCTTTTTTTTTATTAATACAACGATGGTGGCGAATAATGTTACGGCCTATCTGATGGTAAGCAGACACCGTAGCATATAGAAACTAGCGTCTCCAGAAAAATGGCAAGTGCAAAATGCTTTACTGACTGACCGGCGTAGCACCTCCCGACGTGCGTAGAAGAGTCACTTGCTCTGTGGAAAAACTGTCTGCATAAAATGCTGACGCTCGCCATCCACTCTATTCTGACCGGCGAGCCTATCTCGCCTCAAGAGACGATCCAGCTTCCTATATTCCGCCGATCCAATCACAGTAACCCGAACTATTGAGACCTTCAACCTGTGGAAAAAAACAGCTCCCCCTCCTGAAAACGTTGTACAACCTGCCACCTCACCTGGGTACGACCTGCCCTGGGCAATATGGAAGTCCGAAGTCCCTCAATAGACTGCTCTTTTGTGTTGGTCGCAGTGTGCAAGTGGGGTTTCATTGTGGCATCCTCTAACCGCTGCGTGTGTGGTGTCACTCCACAAACTTTGGCGCACCTTACCAACTGCCCGGCTTGCGCATCCTCCTACTCACAGGAAAACTGGGTCAAAGCTAACCAAAGGGCATTAGACTTTGCTGGTTTTTGGGTCAGCACAATTTCGCATAGCACAGCCATCGATTCTATAAGAAGAAGAAAAAGTCACCACCACCACCCCCCTTGCGACGCGAGGCGTATTTAGTGACACCGTCTCAGTTAAACAGTAAGCATATAGTAGAACCGTTTAGTCCGTTTTCGCAATTGCGGTTTCACAATTGGCTGCGAAAGAAGAAATATTTTTCACTGTTTCGCAATCAATTACGAAACAGGAATTTATTTGCCATTTTCGAAATCAAGTTTTGTAAATAACTTCGAAAGAAGATTTATTTTTCTTTGTTTGTAATGAATTAGTTACGAAAGAGGAATTATTTTTCCTGTTCCACAATCAATCATGAAACAGGAATTTATTTGCCGTTTTAATAATCTTTCGTAATCAACTCCGAAATAAGATTTATTTTTCTTTTTCTGTAATGTTAAACAATATATTACATTGTTTAACGAGGGACGTAAGCAGAAAATTGCGAACGACAGTCTATGATGATTCCAGTTTGCAATCCTACGCCCGAGTGAATTACAATGTTTTTCATCACATTTGCGAGGAAATGAATCCAAATCCAAAATTCCAAATTGACGAAATTGATAACTTCACCTCTAGTATTCTTGATCGCTTAATGAAAGATCGCGAAATGCTTCACTCACTGACCGACGTAGCACCTCCCGACGTGCGCAGAAGAGTCACTTGCTCGGTGGAAAAACTATCTGCACAAAATGCTGACCCTCTCCATCCTCTCTACTCTGGCCGGCGAGCCTATCTCGCCTCAAGAGCCGATCCAGCTTCCTACATTCCACCGATCCAATCACAGTAAACCGAACTATTGAGCCCTTCAACCTGTGGAAAGAAACAGCTCCCCCTCCTGAAAACGTTGTACAACCTGCACTAAGGCTACCACCTGGGCACGACCTGCCCTGGGCAATATGGAAGTCCCTCAATAGACTGCTTTCTTGTGTTGGTCGCAGTAAAGATAGCCTGTGCAAGTGGGGTTTCATTGGGGCATCATATAACCGCTGCGTGTGTGGTGTCACCACCCAAACTTTGGCGCACCTTACCAACTGCCCGGGTTGCTCACAAGAAGTCTGGATCAAAGCTAACCAAAGGGCATTAGACGTTGCTCGTTTTTGGGTCAGCACAATTTAGCATAGCACAGCCATCGATTCGATAAGAAGAAGAAGAAGTCACCACCACAACACACCGTCTCATTTAAACAGGAAGCATATAGTAGAACTTGACTTCATCGAGTACAAATTCTTGTTTAGTAATTGATTATGAACAAGGAAAAAGTAAATTATTTAGTAATTGATTACGAAAGAAGAAAAAACACTCGATTTCTAAAATGGCAAATAAATTCCTGTTTCATAATTGATTGCGAAACAGTGAAAAATAATTCTTCTTTCGCAGCCAATTGTGAAACCGCAATTGCGAAAACGGACTAAACGCCTATTTCGCTATAGATATGAACAGGAACGATGTGAGTGATGAAATGACGGGCGATAGAGGGGTGTGGAAGAATAAATGACATGTGCAATCCTTAACAGTATAGCTTAGTTGCCACAATAGATCAATCGCTGGTCAAAGCGGCATAATCAATCGCTGGTCAAAGACAAATAAGACAAATACGGTTTTAATATTAAGCGAAATAAAGCACTCTAATATACAAATTACAGGCCAACATGTCACTTGTAGACGGCCGCATTAGCCCCCATCTGCCGCGGGCAGTGATTCGATTGGCCCCGGTAACAAGGTTCGAACCCGTTAATGTCGTTGGGCCCTGAACTAAATCCTGTCTCACGGAGAATTGGATCCGGCGGAATCCGGTTATATCCTGTTTTAGGTATATTGATAGACTAGTCTGACGACTTTGCTTACGTGGAATGGAAATTCTAATCTCACTTAAAATGTGCTTGAAATTATACAGTTTTTCCACTTTTTAGGTTTTTTTTCCGGTAACTACATCCTGTGTAGTCGCACTGTCAGCAATAAAACAAAAAAACTTCATATCAAAATATTTCTATAAATATTATATCTCGGACGTTAATAATCCATCTTGATTCTGATAAAACTATAAATCACAAAGTGTGTCTCTTCTGCTATCTTTTACGGCTAAAGCACTACCTATGTTATGTTATATAAAAAGATAGCTTAGATCACAAAAGACATCATACTTTTTACGCCCGATAATTATTTTAAAAGTGCTTCACGAATGATGAACAGCTAGTTTGAAAACAATGCTTTTTTTTAATTATATTATAACTGACAATTTTGTCGTCAAATCTACGCAGATTCTATCATAACACCACAATATACAAAAACGCCGTTCCATAAAAACACAATCCTAACCAACTCGCTTGGGACGGGGGCCAAAATAGTCGATTCCTCTTGGAATAAAAGATGGTGGGCACAAACCGCCGCGTCAACAGTGTCGTCTCGGGACCGCACCACCTGCAAACCTAGTTACATTCACGGATGTCAGAATATATTGTTACAACACAAATATACCATATATTTTAAACGTCAGTTGATCTAGTTTTTGGTCCCTCTTGATTTCAAAAAGGGTAGTAGTAAAAGCTCCGAACTTAACTAACCTAACCTAACCTACAAAACACTAAAACGTACTGACTGAAATACTAACTGTGCCAATACTCCATGAGCGAATAAGGGATGATTCACAGTGGACCGTTCCGTGTTCGGGCCGGCCCGTTTTCTATGACAGCAAACGCAACGGCCGGCGTATTTCTCTAGAGGAAAACGGGTCGGCCCGGACACGGAACGGCCTACTGTGAATCATCCTTAATTCGGAGAGTAAGTACTTTAGTCGCACGTTCAGTTTTTCTGTGTACTTTTTCTTTGTCTGCGGATTTTCTTGAAATTTTGTTGAAAGTTTGTTCTCTCTGTTTACTATATTCTGAAATGCTGGACTACCCATGCGAAGCCGATGCAGGTCGCTGGTGTTATTTAGGCCTTGTTTAGGTACAGATGACAATATATGTGGGCGACACTTCACGCCTAGGTAGTTGCTATTTATATGTACTTACAAAGCTCTTCCAGTACTACTGAGTCTGTGTGGAGATGTCATTTTATCAAATTCACCGCCCCGGGCGCCGAGTCAGGGCTCGCCCAATAATCGCAAAATGGCGGCACCACATACATCATCGCTTGGAGGTTTCTGTACCCAACTTTAGGTTAGTTTACATTTTGTTATTTGCACTAGAAATCTGTTTTTTGCTAATGAATATCTACAGTTATGAATTTAGTTACACGTGCTTGAGAACTGTGAGAATAAAGACAAGGTACCCAAACCAAATCCAAAGGTTATCTGGAGAGAATTGCTCTTTAGCGATAAAATCATCAGTTGTTTACCTATACTTTAAGCTTTATGTTTTCTATTGTGTTCGTTTTTGAGGTGCGCAATAAATTGTATTTGTGTTGTATTGTTACAGACACTGTAGCTAATGGATGATTTTCCAAACTGCCGTCCCGTCTAGCCAAGTGACCAAAAAGTTCAAGCATGCGTTGAATGCAGATAGCGGAAAGTCACCTTTGAATCTTCAGCTGGGTCAGAATTGATTCGTTTGTGCGCCGGACTGTCGTCCACTTGACGAGCATTTTCCGCCAACACCACATTTTGAACGCGTCAATCCTTTCCTTTGGGGGCGGAAAGGATCTCCAGTGGCAACCACGTACCGGAAGGCACAGCGCGGCGTCAGCCCTCCTTGTTTCCGGGGGGGCCTTCCCGTAAAGGTAGCGGGAGTCCGCTGGATGCGGGTGCCGCAGGACCGGCCATTGTAGCATTATTTGGGGGAGGCCTATGTCCAGCAGTAGTTGTGCTTCAGCTGACATGATGATATGATAAATACGTGCCTATTTTTCCTGACCTTCAGAGTCCACGTTTCAGAAGTTTATAAAGTATAGAGAAGACTAGGGTCCACATCAGGGCAATTTTTGGTTTTCTTGTTTTTTATTAAAAATGGGATTGCTCTTGGTCATCATCTAGCCAGGGCGCAAAGATGAGGGCGATGATGAAGCGAGCTCATCCAGAAAATGCCTCAGTCGTGCCTTAAAAACGTCTAGTTATGAACTCGGAAATACAGACGCCGTATCCCGTGGTTCTTCCATATTTTCTCTAATCTTTTGACCGCTTCCTTTGCTTTTACGAGTATGACCTCTTCGTAATCAGCGACGACTGTGTGGGATGTTTACTTTACAGCATATTCATAGCGATGATAATGGCAATAAACGTATAAACAAGGCAACATAAACTACCGCAAACTGATTAATTAAAAATTCCACACAAACGCCCCCTCAACGGGAAGTAGTTGTTAATAAATAAGCCTGTTTCAGACCCAAACACAATAGGGGCCGTAAATCTGTGCTTTGCGAACAAAGCCAAGCGGCTCCGTATTCACTTTACTTTGTATTTATCTAGCGGGTTTGCTTAGCCGGTGTAGCCGAGTGGGTTAAGGCTGAGCCACACCGAATGCGTGCGCAGCACGTGCGCGTGTGCGTGTGCGTGGCGTGCGCGTTGTATCGTATGAAATGTCATAGTAGATGACAAACCGCTTGCGTGCGCAGCACGCGTGCACGCCACGCAAGCGGTGTGTAATCTACTATGACATTTCATACGATACAACGCGCACGCCACGCACACGCACACGCGCACGTGCTGCGCACGCATTCGGTGTGGCTCGGCTTTAAGGCTCACGACTATCAATGTGGAGGTTGTGGCTCTTGCTACCGGTTCCTTAAGAGGGCGCAGTACGCTCGGTTCTCCATACAAACGTATTTATGCTCTCATTTTAAAACGCCATGCTAGAATAAAATAAAGCTTCGTACACACAATGGGATCCGGCATACCTAGGTCGTAAATTAGATTCTGTGAGTTTTTTACGGCTTGTATGAAAACCTTAATAATATTTTTTCTCCATTATAATTTCAAGCAACAGAAACTAATTTCCGACCTAGATATACCGGATCTCATTGTGTATACAAAGTTTCATGATATTCTAACATGGCGTTTTAAAATGAGAGCATAAATACATTTGTATGGAGAACCGAGCGTACTGCTCACTCTTAAAAACTTAGGAACGAAATATTATTTGATTCTTTGGTAAATAAACAATAATCGTATGGCAATTAATTTTCGAACCGTGAGATCTTCGACATATCAGTACGGTTGCCAGTTTTTGATTGCACTTTTAGCACCACCCAGGGGTCACGTGTAGGGTGGCTTCTCCCCACGGACGTGGTGCAACTTCGATCCCCTTTGTCAAGTGAGTGGGCAACTTAACTGTTAGAAGTTCTCAAGCTGCCCGAAGGCCTCTAACTTGGCTTGGCGACTGCTGTCATAGTCGGGATTAACGGCTTAACGTGCCTTTCAAAGCACGAGAGCGCTCAGTTAGTAACTACTCAAAGCGGTCACCCATCTAAGAACTGACCCGGGCCCACGTTGCTTAACCTCGCATACCGCACGCGGCACGTGGCGTGGGCGCCGCTGAGCCACGAGCGCTCTATTTGTTTTTTTGGTGAAGGAAGACATCGCGAGGAAACCGGTCTAATAAAAAAAAGGTTTAGTTTTCCCTCAGAGTTAGAATGTCAGATGGTGGTGTTGTAGTAAAGCAAGTGCGTACGTCAAATATTAGGTTTAGTTGCCAATAGACCCCAGACTTTCAGAACATTTTCCTAAGCTGAACAACCCGCAAAAATTTAAAAGTAAACTACAGACCACTATCGGAAACAATGGATGTATCGCTTTATTCCTTCCATAAATACATCCTTAATCCGCTGACATAAGAGGAGGGAGCATGAGTTGATGAGTCATATTTTCGAGTTAGTTAAACGCCCATATTTTTACACTTTACTATGCACTCAGTATTTAGACGCAGTCAAATTACAAAGACGCAGTAACCTGCCTGTCACCAGATTATAAATAGGGTCACGAAGTCAACGTCAGATGTTAAAAATACGAGAAGTGAACCTAAATGGCGATAATTGGTCAATTGAGTGATGTAAGTGATCTGAGCGTTGCATCACCGTGCGATAATCAAACTAATTGTTGTTTATAATTACGGATCAAGGGAGAGAACCTGGTTATAAAGTGGTCATCGTATTTTTACAAAACATTTTCTAGGTCGACTTTATGTATTTTGAGCACTGGGTCATTCTTATTTTTTGCACACATTTTAAGCCGTGGACATCACGACCGTTGATTCAATTGTAGAACGCTAGTGGAAGATATATTTTTCTTGTGTTTTTTACTTATTTTAGATACAGAGTAGGAAACTGCATTTCTCGTTCTGAACAATATGAGATTTTCGTAACTCAGTGGAATTAATTATAGGTATTAGTTCAAAATTTTAGGGTATATGTTACATAGATACATAGGTAATAGAATTCTATTTGTATTTGTCGTTTGCCGTGTTTACAAATTTCGTAAGTTAGGTGTCACAAACACAATATCAAGAGAATCTGATTACTTATTTGTACAAAAAGTAAATAAATACTTAGCTTATGAATTGTATCTCTTCGGTAACTTACTCGTATATTACTAATTAGAAACACGATTTTTAGCTGAAAACGAAACCGAATTTCATCTTATTTTTCAAGTTCAACCGAAACCAAAAAACATTACGCCAGTATTGTCAATTTATTTAATAAAAACATAACTAGCCTAACTATAAATAAACTTATAACATGTATATTATTAAATAAACTAAATTAAAACCTTACAAATCTAAAAACCTAAGTCTAAAATTGGCCCCTGTGGCATGGTGCCGAGGATGCTGGCAGCATTTCCTCGCTGGATCGCAATACTTATGCGCTGGGCGAGGAAGCTGCCAGCTCTTTTGTCCCCGGTTACATCGACCAGCCGTTTAGCTAACTCTTTAAACAGTTTCTGTGCTGCAGGGCCCCACGGACCAAGAGTCTCGACTCCAAAAGCAACGAAGTTGTAGTTGGCGTCGAGACTCCTGTATAATTCATGTGTTTTTTTTTTGATTTTGATTGTCTACAGTAAAACTCCTGTTTTTCTTCCTAATCTAGATCCAAATTGGTGATTAGGGATATTTTGAACTCCGTTGCATTCTCCTGGTAGGTAACAATTTAGTGACATCTCAATCCAACCTTGCACGAGATGCTACCTTAACACTCTTGTTCCACCCATTTGTCACTCCTAACTAACCGACGTGTCAAAACAATATCACGTAAACCTCATAGGCCTCCTTTATAAAATACTCGACATTTCCACCATTCCCATTCATCTAAAAAACTGCAAGGCTTGCGCTATCAGAATAGCCCCCCTCGTGTCACGTCGCTGATATGCGAGGGACAAAAATGGCGCCAAATGAGACGGAAGGGACATCTGACATAACATCACGATGGAGCTGTGTTGGGCTGAAAGTCGTATCTAAAATTCTGTATATGAATGTAGTAGTAGTACAAATAACAGAAGTAGCGTAACTCCCTAAAAAGGACTACCGTAGATTGGAGTTTAAGAAAAAATGGGGCTAATATGATCATTTTAAAGGTAGCATTAAATCAGTACTAATGTATATTACCATGTACTATTGAAAGTACTATTGTTTATTATTAGAATTACTCAAATTAATAGAAGGATAGTGTACTAATATTTGTACAGTCACTGTTCACACCATAAAAACAACTTAGTGGGGAAAAATCCAGTTTGTTCGAAGCCACCCCTTGAGTCAAAATAACCCCCGTTTACCGATACTGATACGGTAGATGATTGGAGGTGGCATGCATCGTGTGTTATTCGCAGCCTATGTTCGCAACCAGTGGCATCATATCAATAGTATGGCCGCAGTCTTCAGCTTTAAGGAACCGAGGGAGAGGAAGAAAAATACAGACACAGTGTATTTTTTGACACAACTGCATAGTCTAAGGGGTAGTTAAAATAGGCCATAGTAGAAGAAGCAGAAGAAGAAAAACCATTTATTCCATAAAGCACACAGAACAGGACTTAAAGGTAAATAAAAATAAAAGAAAAACGTTAACATGAAGGCGTACAGAGGAGTGCACAATGGGTCCAGCAATGTGTGCGATAGTGCGATAAAGAAAAGGCTGTGACCCAGCATGTGTTGCTATTCGCAGGTCGTGCGAACTGCAACGCTAATAAATATACTTTCATGTGTTATATTAAAAAAAAAACTGGACTATTTTCTTTATAAAATAATTCAGCCCACAATGTATCACTAGGTGCGTACTTGCCTAAACGATACTAGATCCGCTTCTGTCATGTCATGTGTCAAACTTATGTAATGTGTCAAACTGCTGCTCGTAAAAGCTACAATTAATCATGCTCTGAAAGTAAATAATACTAAACTTAAAATGTAATACGATTGATATTGCATAAAAGTGATCTTTATACCACAAAAAACTACGACTGATTACAATTTGAGGCTATAACTCAAATACACGCTGTAGAGCTTGATGCGTCGATTACCCCTTTAATTATTGTATAGTAAATCTGATCAAAATTGTTAAAGCTGGTTCAATAACGCATTTAATAGTACATTACACAATTAGGGAGGTAAAGCAAAGAAAGGCTGATATCGCAGATTTTGCGGCCCGAGCTGTAGGCGAGGCTTTATTTATTACCTCCCGTGTTGTGTACATCATTTTAATACTACACTCGGCCAGAAAGCGGCTTTTTCCGTACGCGTAGCGTGCGATAATAGCCACTTTTTGGCCAGGTGTGGCATAAGAATCATTAATAGCTATTTCCGATACAAGGGTTGTAAAACAAAGAAAGGCCGATATCGCAGATGTTTGAGGCCCCAGCCGCAGGCGAGGGTTATAAATATGCGAGAGAGGGCTTTCTGTTTTACGACCCGTGTTTTGTACACAATTTTACGTCACCACTTGGCCAGAAAGTGGGTTGCTTGCCAAAAAACGCGCTTTTTGGCAAGGTGTGGTATAATAGTACATTACTACAGAGGCCGGGACGAAAGGGGTCGCCGGCCGAAGACATATATACGGCCGAGCGAAGCGAGGCCGGATAGGTCTAAGGCTGGCAACCCCAAACTTCCCGCCGAGGTATGTATAGTGCTTTTCTCAAACATGCAATGAAATAAACAACAAAAAAAAACGAAATTTTATTTTTAATACGCATAGTGGCAGAATGTCATGATGCCTGTGCCACAAATTTATGTGGAATGGAATTAAAAAAGAGGACTTTGCCGGCCTAGGCCTGCAAGCTTTGTATGAAATTCCATTAACGACCTCTTGTCCTAGCCGCGCCTGAAACGTCATACTTCGCAGTCTATTATAAGGAACATAACATCAATATTTCATTGCATGTTTGAGAAAATATATTTACTTTTTTATGTCCTTTTTAGTACAAAATAAAGAACTACTACTCTTTTTCACTCTGTCTGAGTAACTCTCCTTATGACATATGACATTTCTGCTTTGGAACGTAGTGCGGCGTGGACAAAGACATTCGTATGCGTCGTGAATACAGACCTGTTTTTATTAAGGGTTGAATTCGTGCCTTCCTATAAATTATATATGTACAACTACCTATTTACACGAAATGCCTGGCACTGGCTTTTTTTATTTTTTATACAACGACGGTGTCAAAGAAGCTTACGGCCTGTCTGATGATGGTAAGCAGGCACCGTAGCCTATGGACGCTTGCGACTCCAGAAATATCACAAGTGCGTTGCCGACCCATTTTTGACTTGAGGATTCGTTGTGTTGCAGCTAGAGACAATTGCAGGCTTATGGCAGGGCGTGAAATGAAAAAAAATCCAAAGTTGTGTCCTAATCTAGACACGCGGCAGCGTGTCCAGGCAAATTCACCCCAGGACTGGCGGACAGCAGCCGTGTGTTATATTACACGAACTGTTTGGAGCCACTTTGTACCCCCCAATAACTCCAAATCTATCTTACATAAAAAAATGAAATTTAGTACATGTATTAAGATCTTTTAGAACAACTAGCACCCCAAATTTCATAAATATAGGTTTAATAGTTATTGAGATATTGAATTCCAAAAAACGGCATTTTTCCACTGACTGACTGACTGACTAGTAATCAAAAACCTAACCCACTTTCAGGTGACCTAGAAAGCTGAAATTTGGCATGCAGCTTGGTAATTGTATGTGTACACCAGAAAAAATCAGAAAACAGTGTTTTTTATTAGTTTTTTTATTATTTATGCTAGTTACATCAGAACTCCGTCATTTATTAACCGATTTGGAAAATTAGTTTTTTGTTTGAAACGGTATACTTCAGGGGTAGTCCCATAGTTATCAGGTAAGAATCTGATCATAGGGTCCTGGAGAAATTGAGAGAAATCTTTAAATATTTGAAGTGCACCTATAGCGATTTGGCTATTTTGTAAAATAACTCGTGCATTCGCTCTTAAAAAGCACCATTTGGCGAAGATTGACAAAAAGTAATGATATCCCACCAAAAACATAAATGTGAAAATATGAGCCAAGTTCAATATTCAGAATATGCGAAGTTTGGTTGTCGTCTTCACCGACAAAAGAATTGAGATCTAAATGGGTGCCAAGTTCCGTAAATTCTCTGAAATGGTGCCAAGTCCGGCACTACATTGTTTACAGTAAAACTAATTTACTGCGGCTTAATGCATTTTGAGCTTTAACGTTGCAGTTTTCTTAAGTATCCAACCGCTTTTATGGTATTATACTTAGACTTGATTTCATAGAAAACTGCCAAGTTAAGGCTTAAAATTACGATAAACCAGAAAAAAGGGAACAATAAAATAATCTAAACATTTTCCAAATGTATGGTAGTACAAAACACATACAATTATCAAAAAAAATATATCGCATATCCTGGAAACTAAGATACTTTGTACTAAAGCAAGTTGTGTCTAAAATATCTAAAATGACCTCCTCTATCATCCCTGAAAGTCTTTGCATCCTGTTACCAAACACCCTGTATATAGATAAATACAAAATCCCTTCGGCCGCCGAAACCATGCTACGTAACCGGTTACGTGAGAAGAATTGTTTTTCTTGCTACGAAACCAGTTACGTAAAAAGAGGTTTTTTTCTTCCTACGAAACTAGTTCGAATTGAATCAAATTTCATAAAGTTCAAAGTTTAATATTTTTTTGTCATATAGGTTTACAAAAGTTTTAAAAACAAGTTATTCCGCTCTTTTATAAAAAAAACCTCGAAGACGAAAGCGGGAGCGAAGCTATCCGCGATCCGAGTCGGTTTCGCCATTACCAATTCCCCGTGCCCTCTCATATCTACCGCATGCTGGCTATGCGTTAAAAGTATTCGGTTGTTTGCCACACATTACACTATTGAGTTTCATTTCAATTCGAACTAGTTTCGTAGGAAGAAAAAAACCTCTTTGTACGTAACTGGTTTCGTAGCAAGAAAAACAATTCTTCTCACGTAACCGGTTACGTAGCATGGTTTCGTCAGCGGCCGAAGCCACTTAAATACATAGGAAACATATACAAGACTCCCAAATAATACTCGCGATAAATACAAATAATGCCCTACTGACCGGGATTCGTACCCGGGACCTCCGACTTTGTAGGCAGGATCACTACCAACTAAGGCAAAGTGGTCGTCAATGATCATCTACATATACCAAATTTTAGCTTTCCATGTCAAGCGGTGTTCGAGGAAACTGCGTGTAAAAGATAAACAGATAGATACCTAGTTATTGGACCCTATTATGGTACAGAACACTAAAAATAAGATTAATTGACTGGCTTTTACCATCAAATGTCGTGACATATTACGTCAAAACAATCTACACAGCACTGTCTCAGAATAGTGTAGAATAAAACGGTGCGTGGCGATAGTGGGCTTATCGGAACACGCGTCCATTTATTGCTAGATAGCCATCGGGAAAGTTGGACGCGTTTCCATTGCCACTAACTAACCAAAATACTACACGATTATAGTGGTTTGTCGGGTCGCTTTATAATAAGTCATCATCATCCTCCTAGCGTTATTCCCAGTACAGTTGCATCCTGAAGGACGCCTGGGGTCCGCTACCTAATGCCAAGAGTTGGCGTAGGCACTAATTTTTACGGAAGCGACTGCCATCTGACCTTCCAACCCGAGGGGGAAACTAGACCTTTTTGGGATTAGGCTAGTTAAGTGAGTGGGCAACTTGACTGTTAGAAGTTCTCAAGCCGCCCGGAGGCCTCTAACTTAGCTTAGCGACTGCTATCATACACAGCAACCGGGATCAACAGCTTAACGTGCCTTCCAAAGCACGGGAGCGCTCAGTTAGTAACCACTCAAAGCGGTCACCCATCCAAGGACTGACCTCGCCCGACATTGCTTAACCTCGCATAGCGCACGCGGTACGCGGGCGCCGCTGGGCCACGAACGCTCGCTTTATAATAAGTATATAGCTTTAATGTCAGAAAGTGCAACAAACTGACAACTGTACTTGTCTTCTCGAAGATCTCACGATTAGAAAATAAATGCCATACGATTATTATTATTTATTTATTATGTCAGTACTGTGTAAATTGCGGTAGTAGCCATAAAATTACAGAATCAACAGTTTGCCCATTCGGGACGTACAATATTTTGGCGTTGAACTGCTAAGCTATGCAATCGTTATAATTATTATGCGTGCCTTATTAGTCCTGTAACCAGTACCACGTTTAACTCACACAGCGTGCTGTGGCCTAATTAAGGTACGAGACTTAAAAAGCTAATTATGTAACAATTGACGACCTGTTTAGCCTAGTTGGTAGTGACTCTGCCTCCGAAGCTAAAGGTCCCGGGTTCGAATCCCGGCCAGGGCATTTATTTGTGCATTTTTCACGGATATTTGTTCTTGGGTCTTGGATGTTTTCTATGTATTTAAGTATGTATTTATCTATATAAGTATGTATATCGTCGTCTAGTACCCATAGTACAAGCTTTGCTTAGTTTGGGACTAGGTCGATTTGTGTAAGATTGTCCCCCAATATTTATTTTATTTATTTATTTTATTTTAATTGTAAAACAACAGGAGTTGTATACATTTTCAACGAGTCAATCAAAATGGAATATCTAAGCCCTGCGGAAATAAAGGGCAGGCCCAGCAGGTCAGAATTCGTTTATGTATTTGGACGTGGGTTTGAACGTTTTGGCTGCCATTCGTAACCCTTGTTACAATAAAGTTTAACTCAAGATGAAAACCTTAAATTCAAATTAGTTATCTGTACTTTGCTAGTATATTTGTAGACATCCGTTATTAGGTACCTCTTGTTTAAGTTTTTGTTTTTTGTATATATACCGTTGTAAATGCCCAAAATAGAAAAATAATTCGTAATAATTATACCTATGAATATTATGCATTTAAATATGTTCAATATTTATCCGTATATACTTGAATGTACGATTATTTATATTTTTAGGTATTATTATATGTTATGTATGAGTTTTTTCTCCCTTCACTACCCGAAAATTGTCTGGTAGAGATTACTCTTTAACGATAAGACCACATCCGTCTTATCCATTGTCTACCACAGTTAATATCTAGGTTCAGCTTCATTTATTGTATATTTATTATGTATTTAATAGGCACACAAAACAGA
Source organism: Notocelia uddmanniana (assembly GCA_905163555.1). Lineage (NCBI taxonomy): Eukaryota > Metazoa > Arthropoda > Insecta > Lepidoptera > Tortricidae > Notocelia > Notocelia uddmanniana. The sequence continues at coordinate 937,526 of LR991066.1, read as the reverse complement.
CAACATTCATTGACATAAAAATAGCATAGTTCGCAGGTATTGATTTGAATGCTATCCAAAATATGTATGCACAGCATGATTAAAAGTAACAGCGAGCGAAAAACTAAAACTACACTAAACTAGGTAGTAAGCAATAAAGAGATTTTACAATCCGTCATTCAGATTCCGTGCCGTGTGCCAGTGGGCACGCGCCCACTAGGAGATACAGTCGGGCGAGCCTGGCCCTTTGTCCGCAACAACTGGGACGGGAAATTCAATTTAACCGGCATCGTATGATAATGCTTTCACAAATTATCTCGCCTTTTTAAAATAATGCCGGCTTTTTATAATAAGCTGGTTACGGTGTTTTACTAGATGTTACAAAGGGTGTGATGATCAGGCGGTTCCGGGGTAATGCACAGTATAGTTCATAAATAAATTCATTACAGGCTTGTATTTTTGTTTGCCGCCGTATTAAAACGCCCACGGGTGCAAGAGGAGTCTGCGTGCATCAGTGCATACACGAAAGTTAACACTGAAAATTTGTAAGCTGAAGTTGAAAATATTGTCGGCCTGTTTAGCCTAGTTGGTAGTGTCACTGCCTCCGAAACTAGAGGTCCCGGGTTCGAATCCCGGTAAGGGCATTTGTTTCTGTGGTGAGCAGAGGCGTTTGTTCCTGAGACTAGGATATTTTCTATGTATTTAATATATCTTCGTCTAGTACCCATAACACAAGCCTTATTGAGCTTACTATGGGACTAGTTCGATTTGTGTAAAAAATTGTCCCCCAAACATTTATTTATTTTATTTATATCCACTAGGAGGGCCGTTTGATAAGTCTGTTTAAAATCTTTTTTATCTTATTGGGTTATGACTAAGTTGTTCATCAGTCAGGCCCAGACAATGCCCCAGTGCACACCTCAACTACTGCAATGGCAAAAATTCACGAATTAGGCTTCGAGCTGGTTCCTCATGCTCCGCATTCACCGGACTTGGCTCCGTGTGATTATTGCCTAATTTCAAAATTGAAAAGACGGCTTGGAGGACAAAAAAAAGACAAATGACGACTGTATCGCAGGCGTGAACGGCTTCGACAAATCGTATTTTTGGAGGGGATAATAAAATTGGAAACTCGCTGGGATAAGTGTTTGGCCCTTCAAGGAGATTATATTGAGAACTAAATGTATGAAAAAAATATATGTTTTTTACTTTTTTTAAAATATAATGAAACGGCCCTCGTATATCCAGGTGCTGTCACCGGCAACTTTGAATCTAAAAGCAGGCAGCAGTCGCATATTTTTTGAGAACTTGAGACGTGGACGCTGACGCAAAGAGACAGAAAGATTGGAGGCCTTCAAAGTGTGGTGTTGGCGTAGGATGGAAAGGATCAGCTGGAAGGAAAAAAGACGAACCTAGAGGTTTTGAGTGTGGTTGGAAAGAAAAGGCGTTTATTAAAAGAAATTCATAGAAGAGGCGTGATGATGGGCACATGATACGACACGACGACTTCTTCTTAAACATAGCAAAATTGAGGGCAAGAGAGGAAGAGGAAGACTAAGATTAACTTTTTAAAAGCGCTTTACTAGAATGTAACAGGTTCACTAGCGCTACTTGTAAATAATAGTGATTATTTAAATTTAACGGTAGATAATGAAAAAAGGAGGCCACTATGTAAAGTATTTCATATTTAAGTACACTGAAAAGAAAAGGATAGTTCAACTAGTTTGGCTACTTGAGAAATAGCCAAATTGTGCTTAGTAGTAACCAAAATTATGCTAATTTTCAACAACTGATTTGGTTACTAGTAAACTCTCAGTTTGCCAGTCCTCCGAGTTAGTTACTAGCAGCTAACATTTGGGCTACTGCTAACAAATCTTTTTTTTTTCAGTGTACCTTTTGAATTCATCAAACTAGTTTTTTGCATTGCTTGATTCGTCGATCTATGTCTCCAAAGTTAAAACTGCCGTTTTATTTTTGAACTCACAGATCGACGAATACGGCAACGTAAAAACTAGTTTGATGTATTCAAACGGTACTTAAATATGAAATACTTTACATAGTGGCCTCCATTTTTCAATATTTATCATTAAATTTAAATAATCACAATTATTTACGAGTGGTGTTAGTGGACCTGTTACATTCTAGTAAAGCGCTCTTAAGCCAAGTGAAGGAGGAATTTGCTGCCCAGTCGTATAGGGAAATGAACAGAGAAGAGCGGCGGTTACTCCACCGATTCATTATCATCCTTGCGTTGTCCCAGTACAGTTGCATCTTGAAGGATACACGTGGTCCGCTACCTAACCCCAAGTTTGGCATAGGCACTAGTATACTAAGGAAGTGACTGTCCTTTGATCTTCCAACCAAAGGGGGAAACTAGACTAAGGGATTAGTGAATGGGCAACTTGACTGTTAGAAGTTATCAAGCCACCCGAAGCCCTCTACTTTGGCTCAACAGCTTAACGTGCCTTTCAGAACACGGGGGCGCTCGTCTCGTTACCACTCAAAACAGTCACCCATCCAAGAGTTTACGTGAGCCGACGTTGCTTAACTTCACATACCGCACGCAGTACGCGGGCGCCACTGGGCCACAAGCGCTTTTACTTGAAGTTAATCCACCGATTATGGTATGGTGTTATTTTCGAGTCTGATAAATAGTTCGTAATAGCTGAAAGCGAACGCGCACACATTTCTTTACAGTATTTTGCGTTTAATATCAAGAAGTTACCACATTTATCTTTTGCGGCAACTGTTATGTTGGCAGTGGGACACATCAGTAGTCGTGTCATATCTCTAAAGCAATTTAAAACATTGTATCATCCCCGTTATAGTGTCCGTATCGCGTGTCCCGCGCGCGTATGTCAGCCGGTTTTACGGTCAAACACTACTATATTTATGGACAATAATAAACGCCTTTATTTACGACGATGGGCAAGCTTAAAATATAGGATTCGTGAAAGTCATAATAAAGCTGACGCCATTCTAGGTACTTATACCTTAGTAGAACCTTACTTCTATTCATCTGAATTCTACGTTGTAGAAATATGTATCCCCTCGGTATCTCTAATTTTATTAGATTAGATTAGATTAGATTTATTTCATGATAAAAAAAACTGTTTATTTCATAATAAGAGGTATTTTTGTACAAACTTAACTATTTAATTATAAAAGATTTTTTGAGTTAAGGAGCCATGCCGTTACTATAAATTACAATACAATTAAAAAAATCGTATTATTACAATTAAAAAACATATTAAATAACACATAAAATAACATATTAAATAACATATTATTATTTTATTTAATTATTACTTTTACAATTTATAAATTGCTGTATAAATTTTCCACTGTCAAAGTCATAAGAATTTACATCACAATCGTCAAATACATATGTAAACTGATAATAATTCAAAAATTTAAATACAAACAAACAAATTATCATTTCGTATCTCCCAGTAGTCAGGATCGTCAAAAATTGTAATTAAGATTTAAAATAAACAATAATGATATACTCAAATGTCAAAGAATTCTTATTAAATTTGCATTTGCCATGACATTAGTGTTTACGCGAGCGCTCATGGCCCAGCGGCACCCGCGTACGAGGTTAAGCAATGTCGTTGGATGGGTGACCGTTTTGCCGTTACTAACTGAGCGCTCCCGTGCTTTGGAAGGCACATTAAGCCGTTGATCCCCGGATGCTGTCCATGACATGTCATTAAGGCAAGTTAGAGGCTTTCGGGCGGCTTGAGAACTTCTAACAGTCAAGTTGCCCACTCACTTGACAAGCCTAATCCCAATAAGGCCTAGTTTCCCCCTTGGGTTGGAAGGTGAGATGGCAGTCACTTCCGTAACAACTAGTGCCTACGGCAATTCTTGGGATTAGATAGCGGACCCGAGACTATACTGGGCAACTATACTGGGAATAACGCTAGGAGAATCAGAATAACAGATTTTAAGTCTCATTTCCCATACACACATTCAACTCTTTTTAAACTATTTAAAAGTTTTTTTTTTTTTAAAAACGCTAACGGTTGTAATCTTTTAACACCCAATCGAACCTAATTAGGAAAAACACCTTTAAAAGTGGTAGCTCTATCCTATTCTGATGCCTAAACTATATTATGTTACATAAAGGTGTTTTGGAAAGTTACATAAAAATCTGTACAGTATTTTTTATTAGGGTTCCGTAGTCAACTAGGAACCCTTATAGTTTCACCATGTCTGTCCGTCCGTCTGTCCGTCCGTCCGCGGATAATCTCAGTGACCGTTAGCACTAGAAAGCTGAAATTTGGTACTAATATGTATATCAATTACGCCGACAAAGTGGTAAAATAAAAAGTGGAAAAAAATATTTTATTAGGGTACCTCCCCTATACGTAAAGTGGGGAGTGTTTTTTTTTTTTCATTTGAACCCTAACGTGTGATATATTGTTAGATAGGTATTTAAAAATAAATAGGGGTTTACTAAAATCATTTTTTGATAATGTTAATGTTTTCGGAAATAATCGCTCCAGAAGTAAAAAAAAATGTGTCCCCCCCCCCTCTAACTTTTGAACCATAAGTTTTAAAAATATGAAAAAAATCTCAAAAGTAGATCTTTATAAAAACTTCGTAGGAAAATTATTTTGAACTTGATAGGTTGAATAGTTTTTGAAAAAATTACAAAAATAATTTCTGAACTAAGTTTGTAATTTAACCGTATAAACAGGTGTTTATTGTATCTGTCATTTCTACAAAATCACAATGAAATGACGTGCTTTTTATGGTTTTGTGTTTCTGTACTTAATATGTCAACTTAATGTGACGGACGGAAAACTACGGAACCCTACACTGAGCGTGGCCCGACACGCTCTTGGCCGGTTTTTATTTTTACCTTTCTTATACAAACGTTGTATAAAATATTATTCCTTTTTAAATCATTATTACAAAAAATCTACATACAGAGGGACTTAACAGGGCATCCACTTTATAATGCAATCGACAACTTCACCTCTAAGTAAACAAAACATACCACGATAATTATGCAAAATAAACAAGCTAATTAAGCCCCAGTAACATTAACAAAAGATCCAACAGTAGTATAACAATACTAATCACTATAACGATTGCAAGCAAATTAGTTTTTTACCGTAAACAACCCGTTTAGATGATCGAGGCTTAAACTATTACGCGTAATTGGTCTTATTAGAATAATGGAATGAGGCAATGGTAAGATTGTTGTTAAGTGGTTTAAGGCAGGGTTAAGGGAAACTGATACGCGTTCAAGTTTGTTCATATTAATTTACAAACTAATAGGTAAAGTTGGACCCGGGTATATCCTAAAACTACGACCAAGACCGCTTGCAGCAGCATCCCTGGAGTGCGGTGGAGATACTGCGATCGCAAACCCGCATGCCAAGCGTGGCGATTATGGCATTTAAATTCATCCTTATCCTTTAAAAAAGCTATCATCATGCATATCCAAACAACAAAATCATTACGTAAACATTCAACTCTATACCGCATCCTTGCTTCACGCATCTGCGTAGCAACACGCTATGCAACAATGCAGTGCTTTCAACACTTCGCATGTCGGGGTGCAGTTAACTGTGTGACCGACCGGCGCAAGCGCACGCGCGGAGCGGGGGCGGGCGCTCGAGCGGGGGCCGCGCGCGAGCGGATGCAAAGGTGGGAACTTCTTTTGGATTGCAGAGTTTATTTTGCCTCGAGCAATTACTAGTATCTTATACAGATTCATAAAGACTGAATCCATCTTATTTATGCTCTTTTTAGGTGCAATAACGAGATATTATAATACCATACTCGTATACAGTGTAACCAAATATTTTCAATCAAGTGGATTATGAGCCTTATGCATGGTTCTCAGAGAATGTTGAAGAGGTGTATGAATGTTGTACGGTTTTATTCTGCTTATCGAGAATTAACAAAACAAGAACTTGACAATAAAAAAAATACAAGAAATAAACTTAGTAAAACTGAATTGGTTTATAAATGATTTATGAGGTAACAAACATTAAACAAATATCAACTGAATCAGGAAGCGCCTCCTTTTTTGAAGTCGTTTAAAATAAAGTGCCTTTTGTGTCTGTTTGTGTAAGGCTGGGTTGCACCGACTTATGATCACAGACCGATCAACGTTAAATATGGCGCCGGCAGCTGTCATGCCATAGAAACTTGTCAAACTTTCCATACATTCAAAATTTAACGAACACCGCTTACGATTACAGACGGTTTGGTGCAACCCACCCTTAGGCTGGGTTGCACCAACTTACGATCACAGACCGATCAACGTTAAATATGGCGCCGACAGCTGTCATCCCATATAAACTTATCAAACTTTCCATACATTCAAATTTTAACGAACACAGCTTACGATTACAGTTGGTTTGGTGCAACCCAGCCTTAGTCTATCACAGACTTATTCAAAGATTAATATTAGGATAAACACCCTGCCAATGGGTTTCTGCTCTACGTTAATTTTAAAATCGTTTTTACTTCACAGCATCGCATGTGTGTCGTCGTAAATCATTAAGACAAATCGCTTTATAATCCGCTACCGTTTATAACTCGAACTTAAGAATAATTTATTAACTGTTTACATGAACTTACTTAACCCACCACTGCTTTGCCTCAATATACGCCTCCGGACAATGTATACACGCGGGTTATTTTCTATTTATAGGTCAATTTGGAGTACGTTGTCCTTAATTGACGATTAAGTCTTGTGCTTCGGGCGGGTTGTACCAACTAACGATTACAGACCGATTAACGTTAATTATCGCCATATTTATAATCCCCGCGGCGGTTTTTGAGTCCTATGACACTGAAGTGATATTTCTAATAGTGTTGTGCAAGTTTCGATTCTTCTATTTTATAGGTTTCATTTCTTATGCTCCCATGTCGGTATATAGACATGATTATTATTTTTATTGTATCTAATAAACACTTCTAGGAGCGCTCGTGGCCCAGTGGCACCCGTGTACTGCGTGCGGTATGCGAGGTTAAGCAATGTCGGGCGAGGTCAGTCCTTGGATGGGTGACCGCTTTAAGTGGTTACTAACTGAGCGCTCCTGTGCTTTGGAAGGCACGTTAAGCCGTTGATCCCGGTTGCTGTCTATGATAGCAATCGTTAAGCCAAGTTAGAGGCCTCAGGGCGGCTTGAGAACTTCTAACAGTCAAGTTGCCCACTCACTTGACAAGCCTATTCCCAATAAGGTCGGTTTCCCCCTCGGGTTGGAAGGTCAGATGGCAGTCGCTTCCGTAAAAAACTAGTGCCTACGCCAATTCTTGGGATCAGGTAGCGGACCCCAGGCATTCTTCAGGATGCAACTGAACTGGGAATAACGCTAGGAGGATGATGATGATGATGATAATAAACACTTCTAACAATGTTCGATATGTTGTCTCATCCAAAAACAATAATAGTGCGCGAAAACACGAAGTACATGGCGCAATTAATTACATTCACGTCAAGTATCGATCTCTGTTTAGCTATTCACCTATTCCTTAGTCAATTTGATACAGACTAACGATATAACTTTTGCAGTACCTCACTATAGTACATTACTACAGAGGCCGGGACGAAAGGGGTTGCCGGCCGAAGACATATATACGGCCGAGCGAAGCGAGGCCGGATAGGTCTAAGGCTGGCAATCCCAAATTTCCCGCCGAGGTATGTATAGTGCTTTTCTCAAACATGAAATGAAATAAACAACAAAAAAAAATCAAAATTTTATTTTTAATACGCATAGTGGCAGAATGTCATGATGCCTGTGCCACAAATTTATGTGGAATGGAATTAAAAAAGAGGACTTTGCCGGCCTAGGCCTGCAAGATTTGTATGAAATTCCATTAACGACCTCTTGTCATAGCCGCGCCTGAAACGTCATACTTCGCAGCCTATTATAAGGAACATAACATCAATATTTCATTGCATGTTTGAGAAAAATATATTTGGTTAAACCTATTTATGTAAATAAGGGTCTATACCCTTTTTTTTTCAAACTTATATTAAGTAAATGTGAAATGTACGTCGTGGGAGTTGTTAATAAGACGAGTATTGAGTAGATATTGAACGTTTATTCATAGTGTACAAGCCTTATATACTAATAGAATAAAGGATTCATCCGGGCGTTATTAATTACCATATGTGACATTGGAATGTGTCGGCACAATTGATAGTTGATACTTCTCCCATATATGGAATAATAAATCATTGTTGCATTTACTCAGGGTCAGGTATCATATTACATGTTATTGGAAATAGAAAATAGAAAATGATTTATTTATTAACTATCAGCTGCGGCTTCGTGTGTGGTCTTAAGGACCATACTACAAATGTTACATTTCTACATGAAATAATTAGCTAGATTCCCAAAAGATGCTTATTAACATTTTGATGTGACAGTGATGCTGTTCCAAGGTTATATTAATTAACTGTCAGTGTCAGTGTCATACGAGTAGGATAGGACTCATGAACCGCCGCGGGTAGTATGAAAGTTAACTTCAGATTATAACGAATACTGCTTACGTTAACGGATGGTTTAACAGTTGGATAAGGGTAACCTATCGAAGTTTCGAAAATCCTTTGTCCGATTTTCACTTGTCCGAAAACGGTTGCTCGAATGTTTATAATCCATATACATTGCTTACCATATTTTTTGAAATGGCTCTAGTTTCCTATCCCACATCTACATTTTCCCGAAATTCGATAACCAGAAGAACGGTTGCCAAATTTATTATTTGACAACCGATTTGTTAATCACCTTTTCATAAATCCGATGCTACGCGAAATCGAAATGGGTTAGGTTAGGTTAGAACGGCGACCCTTGCGGAAACAAACATTTGCTAGGAAAGTAAGAAAGTATTGAATATAGGTTAATAAACCGAATAAGGAACCGGAATAGGGACTTAGTGGCAAAACCGACTCTAATCGCGGATAGGTTATCGCGGTTAGCAAAGCTCCCGCTACCGTCTTCGAGGTTATTTTTTTATAAAAGAGAGAGAAGGGGGGAAAGTAATGAACAGGGAAACGTACTTTCGGGCAAACAAAATTTAGGCTAATTAATAAAATGGGAAACGTTTTCGGGGTATTAATAATCGACATTACAATTTTCGACTTTATGATAGGTAACCTTGGATAAGGGATGGCACTTATATTTAATGATCTGGGGTGTCTCATTAAAATACCTGATTTCTATGATATTTTTTTTGTCATGTTCAGCGTTGTTACCCTTTTTACCCGACTGCGCGACGCAAAGGAGGGTAATGTGTTTAACAGACTATGAACGTATGTTTGTTGCTTTGTGACACTCTAGAGGCCAAACGCGTCGGTCGATTTTGATGATTCTTACGTGAATCGATTCGTCTTAAATGTCCAAATGTCACTAAATACATTTTTTTATGCAGTCGGGTTTTTTTTTAATTTTGCTTGTTACAACCGGTTTCCTCGTATTAACTTGCACGGTTAATATTTATGGATGTACCTATGTAAGTTGTCCTCATATTTCGCACTCCTTTGTTCAGTCACTTGCCGATATCCGATTGAACTGTAATTCCGCATACTTATGTGGGTTTGGTGACAATGCAATATTATAACTATTATAATTAGTACCGAGCTGATCTGATGATAGAGACAGAATGTCGCCATAGCAACTCCTAAACTACACAAGATAAAACCGTTGGAACCGTCTTAACCAATAAGTAGTTGATGACTGTGGAAAAATGGTGCAGTCGGCAATGAAAGCTTGTAATGATATTTTTTTAACACACATTAAATCGCCTTTATAAGGAGTCATATCGATCAAAGGGATGCCGAGATATGAGAGTTGCAAGAGGGGTTGAAAAATTCTATGTATTATTAAAACTTATGCGCGTATACTCACTTCCTAAAACAAGGAACCCGTTGAGTATCTTTTCTTTTCCGTGTGTCTATCCAACTACATATATACCGACGTTAGATTTTTTTTATTCACCATTAATCTGCAGTAAGATTTATGTAAGTGTAGATTCTGATACAAAAATCAAAAATCGTAATAAAAATAGTTTACATAGTGATACAATGATACAAGTTATGAAAAAAAAAAACATCTTTTGCATAATATCATCATCATCACCATTATTTTATACTACGACGGTGGCAAATAAGCTTACGGCCTGCCTGATGATAGTAAGCAGACACCGTAACCTCTCTATATAAGTCCACTGCTGGACATAGTCTTCCCCTAAAAAGTGCAACAATGAGCGGTCCTGCGCCACCCGGATCCAGCGGACTCCCACGACCTTTACCAGGTCATCACTTCATCAGTCCACCGTGTGGGGGGCCTACCCACGCTGCGCCTTCCAGTATGTGGTCGCCACTCGAGAACCCCAACCCAACGGCCATCGGTCGGCGGAGATTATTACTGAAAGAAAAATCTGATAGATATTAATTCGCCGTGTGCCTGCTATACGGCCACAATTCAAAAATTTCTATTGTCTGGATTATTGCAGATTCGTATTCAAATTTGTTCATTTTACGACCTTATTTCAAGAGCCATAGCATAAAAGGTCTTTAAGAGCCTTTTTCTCACAAGTGGCCTTATGGATTTGACCATAAATTGTCAAACGATTCCCTGCAATACAGCCACTTGCCACTCTGCCGCCTGCTCCCACGGCATTAGCACGTAAACCGGACGGCCCTTTTGAGTTGTGGCTATATAGCACACGTTTTAAATGAAGCTTTTTGAGTTGCGTCCTAGAAAATAATAATTAGTTGTTGAGTGATAATTATGATGAATCCCTTTTAATATAAAAGAAACAAACGGCAATTGGTTGTGTCAATAATGAGTTGCACGTTGGCACCTGTTATCTAAATATATAAAAGAAGAAACTGACTGACTGACTGACTGACTGACTGACTGACTGACTGACTGACTGACTGACATATCAACGTACAGCCCAAACCGCTGGTCCTAGAGATTCCAAATTTGGCACGTAGGTTCCTTATAAGGTCTAGGGGTGCACTAAGAAAGGATTTTTCGAAATTCAACCCCTAAGGGGGTGAAATGGGGGTCCGAAGTTTGTATGGGCAAACAAGATTACCTGGACTATTTTATTCGAAACTTCACAGGAGTATTTCTAACGATAAACGAGTAAACACGTGTTTCAGGTTTTTTGAAAATGCAACCCCTAAAAGGGGGAAATGTGGTGGCAAATTTTGAAAATCGACTTGGGTATTGTTTTTTTGGTTTATTAGGTCGCTGATAACGAAAAAAACAATGATTTTAAAATCCCACGTGAAAGACGTGAAATACCATCCCCCCTGTTGCGGTGCGAGGGGGATGAAATGTCTAAATATTAATATGGGTGTCGTTTTTATGGTTTTTGGGGACGTTAATTACGAAAATGGCATCGATTTTGAAATGTAATATTGTGGACATGAAAACTTTAGAAAGTTTGTGCCAAATTGCAAGAAATAACCGACTGTCTGAGTGAGTGACATATGAACGCATAGCCCAAACTGCTGGTTCTAGAGATTCCAAATTTGGTACGTAGGTTCCATAGTAGGTCTAGAGGTGCATTAATAAGGATTTTCCATAATTCAACCCCTAAGGGGGTGAAATGGGGGTCCGAAGTTTGTATGGGGAAATAAGATTAGTAGGACTATTTTAGCCAAAACTTCACAGGAGTATTTCTAACGATAAATGAGTGAACATGTGCTTCAGGTTTTTTCAAAATTCAACCCCTTAGGGGGAGGAATGGGGGTCCGAAGTTTGTATGGGGAAACAAGATTAGTTGGACTATTTTATTCGAAACTTTGCAGGAGTATTTTTAACGATAAATGAATAAATACGTCTTTCAGGTTTTTTGTGAAATCAACCCCTAAAAGGGGGAAAGGTGGTGACATATTCTAAAAATCGACATGGGTATTGTTTTTATGATATAAACGCGGGTCGCTGATAACGAAAACAACAATGATTTTAAAATATCACGTGGAGGACGTGAAATACCATCCCCCCTGTTGGGGTGCAAGAGGGATGAAATGTCTAAATATTAATATGGGTGTCGTTTTTATGGTTTTATGGGACGTTAATTACGAAAATGAAATTTAAAATTGTGGACATGAAAACTTTTGAAAGTTTGTGCCAAATTTCAAGAAATAACTGACTGACTGAGTGAGTGACATATCAACGCACAGCCTAAACTGCTGGTTCGAGAGATACCAAATTTAACATGTAGGTTCCTTATAAGGTGTAAAGGTGCATGAATTGCCGTGAGTTCTCTATGAAGATACGACCTTTTTTGATTCAATGTATTGTAAATGGTTTTATTAATGAGTGCCGTCCGTAAATTCTTTATAGTTTGTGCCAAATTGCAATTCAATCGGTCCAGTATAAGCTACTCGGTTGTAACAGACGGACTGACAGTAAGGAGTGCGAATGGAAGTGACGCCAAATTTTATTTTTTGATGCGCCAATGGGATCTGGTAAAACCTACCTAATAAATTTTATTTTAGGAAAAATAAATGTTACACGTGATATTGAATTATCCGTATTTCTTTACTTCAAAGGACCAGAGATTAAGACCGCTGCTTGGTCGTTTACAGACTTTCTATTGGTGTTACTGTAGTACACAGATACTTTTACTAAGGGCCATTTAAGATATGCTTTTATTTCATCTTCCCTTTCCTCTTCGGGCTCTCGGAAATGTATGATAATAGTTTTCGATCCTTATTTTTGCCAAAATCAAATGAAATTCAACAGTTTGCCGGTTCTCAGAATGTATACTGACTGTCATCTGTTCATCTGTTAATGAATCACAATCACCAAACTTCGTATACCGAAACCCCCAGAATGTAACAAATACTTTTCTGGAAACCGCATCTAAATCGGTTCAGACAAACGCGAGATAATCGTGGACAAACATACATACACACCTACATACGTACATACATACATAGATACGGGTCAAACGGAGAACCTCTTTTTTGTAGACGGTTAAAAATTCCGCTTAGTACGCGGGCGAAGCCGCTGGCAAATGCTAGTTCCCACATATTTTTTGAAGTTTACTTGGCGTAGTTTTGTAACGAAATGCAGCTTGTCTAGGCCTGTAGGTATTCTAAATACTTTTTTTATTTTGAATGTTTTAAAAAAGAAGTTTCAAAGTTTTATTTGTTCAAATTTTATAAAGCACCTTTTAAACAATTAACACTGACGATAAAAAAGTGTGCATTGAAACAGCTGTTTTTGTATTTAAGCATATGAATAAAAACAATGCCAAAGTATCGCAAATGCATTTTGATGTACACGCAAAGTCGAACTTATTGTGAAAAGGTTGTGCTCAAAAATAGCGTCACCAATCAGAAGGAAATATGATACTTCGATTTTGACATAATGGATCGTCTACTTGTTTACAATTCTGCTATGCTTTAAGTTAAATTTTTTGACACGCTGTTATACTCCCAATTGGCTGAAACTTAAATCGTAGAATGGCGTATGAGGATTAAACCACCCCGTTTCATGGACCTTACTTCCATTCCAGATTTAATATCCCTTTGATGGAAGATCATCGGGACAAAAAGTACACTTATAATATATATAAGTGAATTCAGATTATATACTATTAGCATACAAATCATTTTAATCTGTTCAGCCGTTTTTGCGTGATTCAGTGACAAACATCCAAACATCTAAACTTTCGTATTTATAATATTAAGTAGTGGGATTATGGTATAAAGTGAGTGCACATGAAGTGAACGGCAAAAGTAACATTGTAATTACATGCTTTGAAGAGACCGTGGTGGCTGGCGCGCACACTGGGCAGCGCCGCGGCGCAGCGCTTGCGTTTACGTTTTTTTCAGTTTCTATCTTAAAATTTTGAATGAGGATGTTTCTCCTTTGTCAATCAATCAATCAAATCAATCAAATTGTTTATTTGCTGGAATACAGTAGGTACAAACAGGTGTTATACATTAAATTTTAAAATACAGTTCCATGTATTCAGCCTGCAAGCAGGCATGCAAACATTTCAGAGTGCTACGTTACGTCAACATTAACAAATAAGCAAACAATACAATAACAGAATATTAAAAATCACAAAATTAGTCGGCAATAATTATAAAATAAATGTCAATATAACGGAGTAAAAATTCAATTTTCTACGTCAACTTTGGTCTAAATAACTTTTTACGCTATAGAAACACTTGTCCAGAAGCCAAGTGGATAATTTGTGTTTAAAACTATTACCTCGTAGTGATTTTATTTCGTCAGGTAAGATATTAAATAGTTTTATACACATGTTGAACACATTTCTACCATTAAGTATATGCTTACCAATTTTCATACCTGTAACTCATGGATTATAGGAGTTCCCATACAAAATTCAACCCCTCTTTTTACCCCCTTTTAACCCAAATCTGCACATTTTTATAGTCTAAAACCTGACCGGGTATTTACTCGACAGATTAGTAAAGTTTTTATAAAAATCCGTTCAGCCGTTTTCACGTAATGCGCGTTCATATAAACAGACAAACAGACAAAAATTCTAAAAACTGTTGGAACGTGTTCTGTTATCGATTCTAAGTATCCCCAGCCAACTTTTTTTCGAATATCTTCCATGTACAGACTTTCGACCTTCTTCAGCTTTATTAAATGTATAGATAGATTTGGTTATGACATGGTATAATGTTGCTGATTATAAGCTAGTTACACATAATTATCGCGTACAGTGATCTTGTTCCTATCAAAGTTGATAAAATAAAGGGATTTTAACTATTTTGGTGTTTTTATTTATATTTGCATGGTAACCTTTATTCAATAATTTTGTGTTTAAATTTGGACGCATCCCAAAATCTTTAAAAAACGTTTCTGCAATACGGCCACAACTCTAAATACCTCTCTTTCGGGCCTTGTGTCTCAAAAAATATACATTTCTTTTAAAAATTGGTGTGGTTGTAAGGAGGGTTTTATTATCCCGAATAAAAAAACCTAAGTTTTAAATTTATAGACCTAAAACTAAAGGAGTAAGAACCTATTAAACACCCTGAACTATACTCTCAAAACTTTGAGACGCGATTTCTCGAAATAACGTTTTTTTGAGATGTGGCAGTGTAGCAGGCACACGGCGAATTACATTATTGTAGTGTTTTAGGTGCTTCGTATATATCATGTCAGCCGAAAGACGTCCACTGCTGGACATAGGCCTCCCCCAAAGACTTCCACAATGACCGGTCCTGCGCCACCCGCATCCAGCGGACACCAGCGACCTTTACCAGGTCATCAGTCACCGTGTGGGGGGCCTGCCCACTCTACGCCTTCCGGTACGCGGTCGCCACTCGAGAACCTTCGTATATATAAGTACTTTCATTTTGGATGATTGTGATTCGTGAACAATGTACCAACTCGACCAAAAACCGTTATTTTACACCGAATAACTTATTGCCCAGCCAATTACAGCAATTTGCATAAAATATACGATATCCACAGCGAAATATCCTTCCAATACGCTTGAGATAATAATTATGAGCTTGGTTTAGCCTCGTTAGGTTCTGCATATAATCCTTAGGTAATATTATATGAGAAAATGTTTGTTTATGTTTCCTTTACATTGGGACAGAGGAACAGATAATGGGGTCGGCTATGCGCATGTGAGACCCCTGGAGTTGCAGGCGTCCATAGGCCGCGGGGACCGCTTAGCATCAGGCGGGCCGTACGCTTGTTTACCACCGACTAGTATAAAAAAAAAACATGAATACGGTTAAAATGCCCGATATTTCTTTTGGATTCTATCATCATCATCATCATCATGTCAGCCGAAAGACGTCCACTGCTGGACATAGGCCTCCCCCAAAGACTTCCACAAATGGATGGATGGATGGATGGATTTTGGATTCTATACCTGTGTTAAAACACTTTATAATTTTTTTAATACAACGACAGTTTCAAACATGTCTTTCTGATGGTAAGCAGAAACCGTCACCTATGGACGCTTGCAACTACAGAAGACTCGCCAGCGCGTTACCAACCTTTATTAACTTGAGGATTCGGTATGTTGTTAGCTACATAGGTCTGCAAGTCCCTCAATCTGAATACAGCGTATTAATGCAAAATAGAGTATTTTCTCTAATATTTTACCATGAGCAAAACCACGGGTGTGTGTCAGTTAATTTTATACGTCGCTTACCAAATTTATGACTAGTAAATTAAAATTAATTGCCCAGTTTTAACCTTTAAGCCTAACTAGTCTACAATTACGGCAGTGAAGGGTTACGCCTAACAGTTGTAATTTCGCATTCATTACTGGTGGGAATCAATTGACTGTTCATACAATAGTTACATACAAAAAGTGGGAATGCGTGTAATGCGTAAGAAAGTGAACGCTCTTGGGTGGAAAGCCTTATGTTACATTATAAGTTGTATAAATGTATTCTTTTAAGGAAGTGTTGTTAATGTTGTTGCCGAGTTCTGCAAATTGTTGGTTTTTCTTTACATTTGCTTTGTTGCGATAAATAACTGTCTTCTTTAGCGGTATAGAGCCTACATACATACATAAACTCAGGCCCATATTCCCAAAAGGGGTAGGCAGAGCACACGTTATAGAGCCTAGATGAGGATAATTATATAGAAGTATTTACTACTTGCTGATTTTCTCATAAAATATCTCTATTTATGTATGTATGTATGTAAGCACTTTATTGTACACAATAACAGTTTAAAACATATACATGTCACACAGGATCAGAGTACAAAGGCGAACTTATCCCTATGAGGGATCTCTTCCAGCTAATATTTATACATGTGAAGTAGTTTTTTGACGGCCTGTATAGCCTAGTTGACACTTGGTAGTGACACTGCCGTTCGAATCCCGGTAAGGGCATTTGTTTCTGTGGTGAGCAGAAATAAGTATTTGTTCCTAAGACTTGGATGTTTGCTATGTATTTAAGTATATATACATATATCTATTAAATTTATCGTCGTCTAGTGCCCATAACACAAGCCTTATTGAACTAACTATAGGACTAGTTCGAGTTGTGTAAAAAAAATGACCCCTATATATATATACATTTTTTATGTGTGTAAATTGCCTACTCACTTGACAAGCCTAATCCCGATAAGATCTTGTTTCCCCCTTGGGTTGGAGTTGGAAGGTCAGATGGCCACGACTGCGCGGATTGCGGCTAGGCATCCGCGACTGCGCGGATTGCGACGAGGCATCCACGACTGCGCGGATTGCGGCGCGGCAAACGTTTTATGTATCCATTGCACGGTCGAGATGCAACGCACTGCGGGTAGTTAGGATCACACGTAATGTATTAGGAAACCGCTGCCCCCCTCCCCGCTCAAGATGTGGATAGGCCGTTAGAATCGACTGAGTCCAACATTCTGTACGACCCTTGGTTTTCTAAGTCAACACTACAGACGTCAGCACGGGACGAATATAGGAAGCTAATTAATAAACAAAATATGACACATGTTTATACAAACGACGCAATCACGCCATATTGATCTATTTTAGGAGATTATGTCGTGTTGCACAATAAATATAATGCACTATTGTTACGCACTCGTAAATAAAAAATAAGTATCAACCCATGAACTTGGCAAAAGAACCCATTCCAAGACCGACGAACGTAATAATTGATGTCAAGATATTTTATTTTTGACAATTTAATGAAATGCAAGGGGTACACCTTATTTTATTTATTATTAAAAGAAATAGTTACACAGCATAACAGTATGAACTAAATCACTGTGACACTACAAATCAACTATACAAATTTATATGAAGAAACAATTATACACTAAACTAATAATAAACTGACGAGAGACGTACATCCATCTTCTCGCAGAACTTCAAACATTCATCACGCACCACTGCCCATCTGCTAGCAAACACATCAGGGGCTGATGCGAGGAGTGCGTTCAAAAGTTGTAATGCACGAACCAACGGAGACTTACTGCGTGACACCGTTCGCGATTTGGGTACGGCTAAGAGACAACAAATACGAGGCCGGAAATCAAATCTGGTTGGAAAGGGAACGGACAGGCGCACTAATTGTGCTACTAACTCAACAGAGTCTGACTCGCCACGCAAGATACTGCCGGTTGTGGTGAGAAGAGCAAGATTGCGTCTGACCTCCAAGGAGTTAAAACCCAAGATACCTAAAAGGAATTTAGTAGGGTATAAGAATGGGTAGTACCCGTACATTTTTTTATACAAGAGCCGCAAGAACACTTTTTGTACCCTCTCCAAAAGTAGGATCTCTTCGTATGGGTTCCAAACGACGCAAGCTGCTTCCAGCTTACTTCTGACTAAAGCTGTATAAAGCAATTTTATGATTGCGGGGTCGCGGAATTCCCTGGCATTCCGTATAACAAATCCTAACCTCTGGTAACAGTTACGGGTCAATGAGTTGAAGTGATCTTGTGATATCTGCTCCAATTCAGTAAGTAGGTATTCTATATTTCATTAATTTACATCCAAGTATCATCACTAATATTACATATCATCATACATCTTTTTAAGGAACGAGTGAATAGGCATCTTCTGGGTGAGCTCGCTTCATCGTCGGCCTCATCTTTGCCCTCCGGCTAGATGCTGGCCAAGAGCAATCCCATTTGTAAAAAAAAACAATAATTATAATGGAAAATATAAACTTAATGGCTAAATATAATAAAATAACCTATACTTATCAAAGAATTATAAAATAAATAATTAAAAATAAGCCCCCCCCCTCCCCTCCCCGCGGCATCGTGCCAAAGATGCTGGCAGCATTTCCTCGGTGTATAGCAATACTGATGGGTTGCGCGAGGACCCGGGTATGTCCTAAAACTACGACCAAGACCACCGGGGGATGCGCAGCAGCATCCCTGGAGTGCGGTGGAGATACTGCGATCGCCAACCCGCATGCCAAGCGTGGCGAATATGGCATATACCCCCTGTGAATTTGGGTGAGGCCCATGTCCAGCAGTGGACGTCCTTTGGCTGATATGGTGGTGGTGGTGGTGCGAGAAAGCTGCCAGCCCTTTGGTCACCAGTGGTGTTCACTAGCCTCTTTGCTACTTCTTTAAAGAGGTCATGGGCCCTGGGACCCCACGGACCGAGGGTCTCAACGCCGAACGGAACGAAGTTATATTCGGCGCCGAGACCCCTATATTTGTTTAGCTTCAATTCTAAGGTTACTGCCTGACTTGACGGAGCGGGATTTGTATTTGGTATATTCAACTTTACAGAGATTTTACTTATGTCGTCCTGACTGCATTATCACTGCCTACGAAGCTGTTGGTTCCGGGTGTAATTCCAGTCAGGGCTTTTATTTGTGCGGTGAGCACAAAAAATCCTGAGTGTTGGATATTTTATATGCATTTGACTATTTATCTATGTTAAGTATGTAATTCATCATCATCATGGCCCAAAGAGATCCACAATGACCGGCCCTGCGCCACCCGCATCCAGCGGACACCCGCGACCCTTACCAGGTCATCAGTCCACCGTGTGGGGGGCCTGCCCATGCTACGCCTTCCGGTACGTGGTCGCCACTGGAGAACCTTTCCGCCCCAACTGCCATCGGTTCTACGTGCTATGTGCCCCGCCCACTGCCACTTAAGTTTAGCGATTTGGCTATATCGGTCACTTTGGTTCTGCTGCGGATGGCCTCATTCCTGATCCGATCACGCAGAGAAACTCCCAGCATAGCCCTCTTCATTGCTCTTTGGGTGACTTTGAGCCTTCATATGAGGCCCATAGTAAGCAACCACGTTTCAGTACCATGTATGTAAGTATGTAATTAATCGCCTAGTATCCATAGTACAAGCTTTGCTCAGTTTAGGACTAAGTCGTTTTTTTTTTATGATAGACTGACCAGCGATTGGCCTTAGTCTCACCTGATGGAAAGCGATGACAAGGCCTAAGATGTTGCTCACTGATTCAGTAATATGTGTAAGGTTGATTTTTTTTAAATAAAATTTATCCAACTTTTTGCCTAATACTGCTTAACCTAAATTTCCTTCCTCGGATGCTCCGGTCGGTTGTGGAATGAGCCAAGGATTACCCGAGGGACTACAGCATGGGGTTCTTCAATAAGTGTATAAATTTTCAAAGGGTCAGCAATGCCCATGTGACACCCCTGGAGTTGCTGGCGTCCATAGGCTACGGTGACGGCTTACCATCGGGCGGGCTGTACGCTTGTTTGCCACTGTAAATTAAATTTCAAGCGTTCAGTCAACCCCTTTTGGGAATTCCGGCGTGAGTCTATGTGTCTATCAAATATCTTCTTTTCAATTTTAGGTTGTGAGAGTGCTGTTTATATTCCGGTTTAAATATTATTATTATTGCTTTTTTTATACTTAAGTCTTTTCTTTGTTTACCTGAAGTTCTAATTGTAAATCCTGAGATCCATCTATATCAGCTTACTGTTTAAATCTACTGTTAATATCATATGTACATCATACGGCCTTCACGACACAGGCTTGGCCTAGTGTTTGCTTGGCCTGTTTTTCCCTAATGAAATGTATAAATTAAGGTTATGGTTTAATTTCACAATGTATACACACTTTATATGTTATCGGGTAAAAAAATTAATTTTGTATTGTATTTGTATTTGAGTATATGAGTAGATTGAGTAGTGAATGTACCAGATAGGTGCCCAGTTGGACTTACTCGACCGGATGTATCGTAACCGGAATGAACTACAAAACAATCATGTACTCATTTATTCAGAGTAAGCGCTATATAGTCACGTAGGCTAGAACTAAGTTGTTTATTATATCATTAGGTTACAAGTATACTGTATTTAGACTAGCTTTGATGAGCCGCGTTGTTAAAATTGCAACTATCACCATTTGGTATTATAAAAACAGTCAGAATAGTATTTTATTTACGTATATTTCACAGCAGTTGCAAACCGGTTGCAGCCGGTCATATGGGAAATGCGCGGCCTTCCTACTCTGTGGACGCTGGCGACTCCAGGATCATAAACGCTTTGCCGACTCTTTATTCATTTGAGAATGCACTGTGTTGACAGCAAAAGATAAATGCAGTGACGTTCCCAATACAACAAATCCCCGGACTCATCATCAGGAACAGAACACAGGTTTAAGTAAATGTATTTCTATGCACTTTTTATAAAAATAAGTATAGTTTGTTTTGTACAAACTTAAAATTCAAACCGGACCAGGATCGGTCATATGGCTCCCTTTGGGGGATGCCTATGTCCAGCAGTGGACGTTCTTCACATGCACATCAGGGAATCGCAAGACACCCCAGGTGCGGCGTGAGGGACAGGCCATGCCATATGCCTGTATTAACAACCAGTGTCTACGGGTATATCTAAAAGCTATATACTTCAGTCCATAGAAAGCATCCAAGTCTCAAGAACAAGTTACAAGGAACTGTTATCCAAAATGCTACCACGAGCCTACCGGTTTAGGCTCTACCCAATCTATTCATAGAAAATTAGATTTCTGAGAGAATACGTATTTAAATCATCATGTTCCTGGTCTTTCCCCGGATAATTCCTGAAGGAGCCCAGGGTCCCGTTTTATCCACGCTAAAAAGGCTCCTAATAGTACTCTTTTTATACCCCTAGGTTCGAACCTCCAGATTAAAAGTAGCGGGCCTACAGAGTCTTCTAAAATACATAATAACTAAACCTGAATACCAAAGTAAAATATAAATATAGCATTAACTCCAATAATAGAATAGATTAATACAGATAGCCTTTCAACAACTGATTACCTCCTAGAATTTAATATGGCGTGACATCCATATTAGCTACGCCAGGTTGTTTATTATTAATGCTCTTTTAATATTTACTAGCTACATCAATGTGACGACTGTTAATGGCGTGTGTATGTGACGCCCCCGCAAGTTTTCATGACGCCCACGGTCACGTAACTAGCTACAAATAATAAAAATATGCCTGATATCGAGCTGACAGATCGATCCAGTTGAGTGTTTGGTGACATCACTATCTTCCATGACGAGAACCCCGTGAAGACAAAGCCAGCAAGTACCTGACACACTAGGTCCTGATAGTCTTCTTTGCGAACGGTCTACTAGCGAAAAGCCTCGACCAACAACTTGGGTGGTTCACCGCTTTAGGTGGTTACTGAGCGCTCCCGTGCTTTAGAAGGCACGTTAGAGGCTTTCGGATGTCTTAAGAACTTCTAACAGTCAATTTGCCCACTTACTTGACAAGCCTAATCCCAATAAGGTCTAGTTTATCCCTTGAAAAAAAAACTAGTGCCTGTCAATTTTTGGATTATGTAACGGACCCCGTGCATCCTTCAGGATGAAACTGTACTGAGATAACCAACGCTATTATGATCTGTGCCGAATATTGAATACTAAATCTCAAACTAACTTAGTTTGCTTAGCTTGTGCTAGATGACAATTATACTTCAATGCTTTGAAAATACTCGTGGCACTACTATTGGACTAACAGGCTGGCTAGGCTAAAAAACAATGATCCTTCTAGATAGTCAACTGTGACATATACCTTTGACAATTTGTGAGCTTATAAATATGCCTTTTTGATTCATTACCATGGCAGGCGGTCGGCCTATCATTGTGGTCTAATCTCCCGTCACCAACACCCATCGGCACCATCGTGAGGAAAGTAGTCTAATCTTCCGGGTTGGAAGGTCAGATGTCAGTCGCTTTCGTAAAACTACTGTCTTCCCCACCACCACCATATCAGCCCTAGGACGTCCACTGCTGGACATAGGCCTCCCCCAATTTCATGGGGGGTAAATGCCATAATCGCCACGCTTGGCATGCGGGTTGGCGATCGCAGTATCTCCACCGCACTCAAGGAATGCTGCTGCCCATTCCCCGGTGGTCTTGGTCGTAGTTTTAGGACATACCCGCCAAATCGTAGGATTATGTGCCAAAGTAGGTCCTCTGAGTGGATACAACTGGAACTACGAGCACGATGAGAAAAAAGACGCAGTCAAGTGAAGTCATATTCATCAGTGCGCGTGCACTCTTGTCTTTTACACTGTAGCGACCAATTAGCTACACTTACTTAGATTCGCCACATGCAATAATTATAAATACGCGTCCACGTGTGCCCCGTGGCGGCGGTTGGCAGCGTTGTTGCCACGTTTGCACCGCCACGCGCTGCCCGTGTCGAGCATGCCCACCGACGGTGCTTCCCTTGGCCCCGTGCCAGTTGTTGACGGTTGATGAGAATTGTTGAGGCGACACGGGAGGGACGGAATACTTTATCCCTAGTTTTTTTTTACTTGCGATATCCGTATGTAAAAAGAAACAACTTTGAACGAATATAATTTATACCAAAAATTTGACTCCAATTTTGTACTTCGCTATGCCACACACATGTCATTTTTACATATCCTTCCCACTTCACCACCTGTACTGCTTTCCGATAACAAATGAGGTGATCACTACAGATCCCAACCAAGTCACTTTATATGGGCCGATGATATTTCAAATGTTCCGTCGACTCCTCAGGTAACGCAAACTGACCTTCAGTTCCTCATCATAAATTCCACTTCAAAATGTGTATTTTTACGAGCATTAGTTGCTATGTCAATGAAATTTTATCGGAGTCTGTGAAATGCCTACATCATTGAGCAGTTCCATTTGACTAACTGTGATCATCATCACCAATTACGCTTGACCAAATTTGTTGTTTCAGAGAGAAAATGATTGGTTACCTATAGAAAATACCGAAATCGGTATATGCGTACCTATCAAATTCAAGGAGTTACCTCGATTCCTCCTAGATCCCATCATCAGACCTTCATCAAATTTATATACGGAACCAACTTGGGGGTACCTTGAAACAAAAAAGAGTTAGCAAAATCAGCGTGGTCAAGATTTACCGGGAAATACATAAAAAGAAATAGTCAACATGCAGGTGAACTGAAAATCTCCTTCCTTCTATTGAAGTCGCTTAAAAAGAGAAGGTCAAGGTCGTGCCTTATCGAAAGTGAAGGAGATAGCAGAGGACAGAAAAGGCTGGCAATTGCTCCATCGACAAGAGTACAACTCTTAAGATAAAAGAAGATCCGTTAGTAAATTAGTAACTGGCACGACGACCCAAAATGAGTCTAATCTTGGCCTCCGATACAAAAGCACACCACTTTGCTCGGTCCTGCGCAATTCCTCGTCAGCTTGCTCCGTATTTCTGCGATACTTGGAGCGAACCACAGGACATCATTTAGTCGATCGGGTCGGCCCAAGTATGCTCTCTTCACCTGTCGATCTTCTCCCAACCTCTCGAGTTCGCCAAGCCAGCGAAGACAATGCGCTTTGGTTGTACCTATAGGTAATATTTGGTACAGCCAGCGTACTCCCATCTTAAAGGCCGGCAACGCACTTACAACCCCTCTGGTGTTGCGAGTGTCCATGGGCGGCGCTAATCGCTTACCATCAGGCGATTCGTCTGCTCGTTTGCCAACTATGTCATAAAAAAAAAGCCACCAGCTCTTCTATTTCGGCATTCTTAAGGATCCAACTTTATAAGAATGTACATACATTATCCGTTACAAATTTGGATAAGACCTTTTCTACTGGTTTCTTCTCAAGAAAAAGGTCCCTTAGGTCGATGTCAATCACGACTATTTCTGATTGCACAGATAAGGAAATCGCTCCTTTTTGCCACCGCTCTTAGTGTACCCTAAGTTAAGAATGAAATAATTACGTATAATAATGGGTTTCTGAGTTTTGGAGGACCTTTCTGACGGCCAAGACATTGAGAGAAAGCTGAGAGCGTGGATCAAAATCAATATTTTTATCTGTACCCTAGATTTGTACGGAGTACAAGCCCAAGTCGATTACAGTAATGTGAAGCAAAATAAAGCACAAATCATAAACTTGCAACAGTTGCAACTTGTCTGTCCTTAACACCATTCGGCAGTATTTCGTGGTAGCTTTCGTTACGCCGCCATGAAATGCTGGAATAATCCGCCGTCTCCTATTGGCTATGTGCGAAGTAGGTGGTGGGGGTAAGCTAGGCGATCGTAGCGCACACCATAGCAGAAATGTGTACTTACCGGGGACCACTGTCAAATTTACTTTCACGTTTTCTATTGGTTTCTTAACGGTCTCCTACGATTCGTTTCGTTTGTATGTATTTATTTATTCTCTTATTTATTTCAGTAAAATTTCCAATACGGGGTCTTTCTCGTTTACTAAAGTAAATAAAATATTCATGTGTCATTATTTGACATCTCTGAGTTTTGATATTGTCTCGGGACCTTTGACGTTTGACTTTTCAGACGTGCACATAGCCAATAAGGTCTCAGAAAGTATTGTTTACGTTCAAACACAAATGTCGAACTCACATTTTGAACACACAAGTTAATGGTTAGGGACTTATTAATTTTTTCTAGTGTTCTTTAATAGTTTTTTTGTAATGTTTGCTAAATTGCACTATATTGAGATAAGAACCTTAAAACTAGTTTCCAACTGCTTATTTTACCTACTTTCGTTATTATGCGTTGTAGTTTTTGTTATTATGTTCTGTATATTGTTTATTTTTATTTTCTGGATGCGTTTGTAACACCACTCGTTAGTTTTATAAGTCAGGCCCCCAATGAAAATCAGCGCCGCGCCTTGCCGTGGCATTATGCTGAGTGGGGTCCTTTTTAGCGTTATTTCTTTACGTTATCTGTTGTGATGTATGTTATTATATATTTGCTAAATAAATGTATTTTGTTTCTTTCTTTCTTCTTTCATAAAAAAAAGTAAATCCGTTGTTAGGATGTTTCGACCTTAAACACGAATGCCTAGTTAAGTGAACTATCCCGGATCACAGCTAGCTCAAATTTCCGCATGACCACCACCATATCAGCCCCAGGACGTCCACTGCTGGACATAGGCCTCCCCCAATTTCATGGGGGGTAAATGCCATAATCGCCACGCTTGGCATGCGGGTTGGCGATCGCAGTATCTCCACCGCACTCAAGGAATGCTGCTGCCCATTCCCCGGTGGTCTTGGTCGTAGTTTTAGGACATACCCGGGTCCGCATGACACTTGCAGTTAATAGCCAGCGAAATCTCTCGGCCATCAACCTAAATCCAGCATTATCTTCCGCAACAGGTACAAAATCGTACTTTGGTTTCAAGGCAGAGAACTTTCTATTGTTCAGCTAATCAACACACTCCCTGAACCTGAATATCAGAAAGTGAAGATTTCGGCCCATGGTTTTAAAGACCATAAGAATTTCCAAGTTATAATAACCTTTACAACCATTCGGCTTCTCCCGCGGAACTTCGGGCGCGCTCGGCCTCCCGGAATAGATCGCACGCGTGCGCTGGCGATGCGCCAGAGTTGTTGAAATGCACGCTTCACACTCCGATGAAGTTGTTAATGTATTTTTCTGTAGTAAAATTGTATGTTTATCAAAACAACTAGACTACTGAATGCCCCGGACGTGGAATGAACCTCCTTCTGAGCTTTTTACGAGAAATTACGTAATAATACTCAAGTGACACCTCTGGAGCAAGCATCTATAGGCTACGGTAACCTCTTATATATCGGGCGCGCTGTTTGCCTGTTTGCAACTGACGTGGTATAAAATAATACTGTTGATTCAAAATTAGTTCGTAATATAATTTGCACCAATGGCCAGAACATCTTGGCTATACCTTCGCTTCGTCTATGTAGTATCGAATCAATACTATTGATAAACACACTTCTCATCATCATCATCATCATCATCATCATCATTATTGTTTTTTTTTGTAGGGGTCTTGGGTTTGAACTTATGTATAAAATATCATTTAATATTCATCAGTACATTTTCGGTAAAGGAACGATGTTGATTAAACCGGTTCTAGGTAGGAAGCTTAAATTACCATCTGACTACTGTAGCTTTAGTAAAACTAGTGCACACGCCAAATCTTAAGCTGAGATGCCAAGCGGACCCCACGGAGCGTATGGTGGTTGCCATTTTATCACTCATCGTCGTGGATAAGATATTCGTCCCGTTCTGACAAGTAAGCGAGTGCAAGAGTGACGGGTGTCTTATCCACGACGATAAGTGATAAAATGGCAACGATCATACGTCCGTAAGCTACTTTCATTCAATTGGGAAATCTAGGGGGTTGACTATGAAGTCTGAACTCTCAACTGTATACAGGTACAGGTCACAACAGCAATTCAAACCGAAGATTTGAACTTCAGGATAGGCATCGCTCGATAAATTGTTCGAAAACTAAGTTTACAACTATCTGAAGCCATTGAAACTTAATCGTTGTTGAAATCACATCGTATTTCAACCTGAAAGGTGAATGGTTTGACATTAAGGGACTTTCAGAAGGGCGTTACTGAATAGGTAATGTTTTCAATTTACCAGCAAAGACTGAGTTTTGTTTGACGTAGTTATTAATGGCTGCTTAAAATTCCGTACCAAGTGTGTAAGTTAGTAGCATCTACATTATCTGTCGCAATGACGAATAAAAACGATATAGTTAGATCTTTGTTCTCGAATCACAAACTTTTAATTAAAATTTAATAACACGCATTTTGTGGGTTCCAACCGATTGCATAACATGTTAGACCATTTTTTGTCGAGAAATGACAACTAAATAACACAGCATACTCGTTGATGACGATGACGCAATTTAATACAATACAATACAATACTCTTTATTGCACACCTCAATTAAAGGACACAGTACAGTACGTAATAACAATAAGTAGAGGCAAACAAAAGGCGGTCTTATCGCTAAAGAGCGATCTCTACCAGACAACCTTTGGGTAGCGGAAATCAAAGCAAATAATTACAATTCGCAGTAGGTGGTGCAGAAACAATTTATGAAACCTACTAATAATTACAACAGTTTTATACTATATTTATAATAATATACATATATAAAAATATATATACATACATACATATATATATATAGTTAGCCACAAAGTCTAAAGGAGCTGAGCCTGAAGTGTCATGGGTCATGGGAGTGACAAATAATAATCCTTAAGTTGTTTTTTTGCAATTTAATGTCATTTTCAATTCAAAATATACTAAAACTTGTTTTGTGATACAAGCGGAGCTATTCACAAACATGAAAAGGAATATGTAAGGAAAATGTCCTTAGACAGGAGACTGTAGGGGTTCATAATCATCATCATTGATTGATTCTATAAATAAATTATGTAAAGCGTAAACTTATAACGAAAGCATATTATAGCACACACGACTACATGAATGATAAAACACCGTGGGATTAATTAATTGTGACTGAAATATTAATGAATTAATATGGCATTAGATATTAATATTATCTTATTATTTTCTTTTGACATATTGATTTTATTCTAGAAACTGTCTAGAATTCTAGTTTTTATACGTTATTTTTTTAATTTTTATTATTATTATTTATGTTTTGACGATCCTATTGTGAATTTTACTACATAATTATTTCTTATTTTGACATGTCTCCAACAATACAATATTTATTGTAAAGAATAATAATAGCATCAATAAATTGCTCTAAATAATTAATTAATATATAATATATGTTAATACATGTTATAACTGACGATTCGAAAGTGCTTATTGCTAGGCCTATTTGAATAAAGAATATATTTTGAATTGAATTGTCAGATCGACGTCCACTGCTGGACATAGGCCTCCCTCAGAGACCGCCACAACGACCGGTCTTGGGCCGCCCGCATTCAGCGGACTCGCGAACTGAAACAGGTAATCAGCCCACCTCGTGGGGGGCCTTCCAACACTGCACTGCAACACTGTAGATTAAAACCTAGACACGTAAATTCACCGTTTCAAAAAGTGACCAAGGCAATGTAAACATAGCAACTAACGTCATAGAAAATTGGGCCATTAAATCATCATCGTCATCTCCCTGCCCTTATCCCGCTTATGCAGGGTCGGCGCAACATGTTTTCTTCTTCCATTCCTCTCTATTATTCGTCACTTCAGCGCTTACTCCTTTCTTTCTCATATCCTCTCTCACACAATCCATCCATCGCTTTTTGGGCCTTCCAATCGCTCTTCGTCCTTCTACATACATAAAATTGGGCCATTAAATCATCTGAAAAAAAGAATATTGGACCATCAAAGACAGTAACAAAGTGAAGCCATAATTGTAATTACAAACATAATTATAATTCACAATATATTATCTAATTGGCACTGCGCCCGTTGTATTGCGTCAATGTAAACACAAAACATCCAAGAAATCGACGCTCTTGACGCATTGTAATAAGGCTTATTTTAGTCTCATTGGTGCAAATAAGTTCGGCGGATGTTCAACAACTACACGTGTTCTTTCGAGTCAAAATATTAGAAAAACAGAGCTATAATTCAGTGTTTTTAATTCGTATGGGTTATGTTGTTTTGATAGATATTTTTGGATGATTGCCGTCGATAAAGATTGTAGGTTAATAACTTTGCCAGTCACTTTTATAAAGACCTCCTTTTTAGGGTTCCGTATCCAAAGGGTAAAACGGGACCTATTACTAAGACTCCGCTGTCCGTCTGTCTGTATGTCTGTCTGTCTGTCCGTCTATCACCAGGCTGTATCTCATGAACCGTGATAGTTGGACAGTTGAAATTTTCACAGATGATGTATTTCTGTTACTGCTATAACACGAAATGCTTAAAACAAAATATAATAAATATTAATGGAAGCTCACATACAAAAAAAAAATTAAAAAATTGCTCGTTGTGTTCATCAGGCGTTGGTTCTCAAAATGTATGGGAAATCTAAAATCTGACTAGCACTTGACCAAAATTCTACTTGAAATTATTTGACGTTAATCAATATTTTTTTTTTTTTTTTTATTAAAAAGCTTATTATAAAGTGTCTAATGTTGTATAGATAATAGTACGGAACCCTTCGTGCGCGAGTCTGACTCGCACTTAGCCGGATTTTTCAATATCTATGGTTAAATTTAAATAATCACAATTGTTTACGAGTGGCGCTAGTGGACAGGTTAAAGCACCCTTAAGCACAGAATAAGTAATAGTACAAGTACAGAAGTTTCTCTGTTAACAAATCCCCCGTTTAGGTATGCCGAACGTGCCTAAACGTGGCCATCTCTTTCTATCGCACGCAACGCGCTCTTTCGAGGCCCCGCCCTCAGCGCTAGGGTTACCACCAGCGAGAACCTATTTTAATATATGTAGGTACTTTATTATTTGTAGTTTTGTTTACAATACAATTAGGATTAGTACTTTTAAGGTTCCGTAGCCAAAATGGTGAAAACGGAACCCGTCCGTCCGTCTTTTCGTATGTATGTGACAGCCGAAGTAACTCGGAGACTATAAGCACTACAAATACAATTAAAACATTTAGCAGGAAGGTGTGTTCTACTCATATGAACCGCTACGTAAAAGTGATGTGAAATGACGAAAAAATATTAAAGCAGGGGGAGGGGGGCACTTCATATATATAACCAGGGGATACAAAGTTTTATATAATTTTTAAAGGCATCACTGTAAAAACATCACAGATCTCGTGCACTACACGACCATCAAGGTAACTCAACAAAATAAAAAAATGCATTACATTTGCTAACGTTATGCCAATTTGGTTGATATATAATATATAAACATAGCTCACATACAAAATTCCTATTAAATTGGCAATTTTTTAAAGCGCAGCCAAGTTACGGTAACCACATAAAAAGGCATTTGCCAGTTTACTAATATTCACGCAAGATAACGGCGACTTCAAATTAACTCGACCTCCAAACTCCGACTATAACTATAACAAGAATTTTCAAAGTCGAATTCAACATGACACCCTAGGCCCCAGGAGAAGGATAAATTATATGATATCATAACCTTGATTATTTGTTTAATTTTCTCGCAATCGAAGTGAAAAGCAGATGTATAACTCATGTATAAAACTCATTTTATCCTCTACTTTATATCGACCCTTGCCTGCGGCTCGGGTCGATAAATTGTCTCGGATAAAATGGCTTGTTTTATGCAATCTCAATCAACTATTTTATTTGCCAAGGTTTTGGAAGATATTGGTCTTCCAAAACATCATTGACTTATCCACGAATTGCTATTTCCCGGGCACTGCAATAATGTGCTATTGTTGTCTCGAACTATAATTAATAATAATTTATTATAGAAACAATACATGTTTAATTTAAACAATTTGAAATATAAAACTAAAACTAACTACAATTGTACAATTGTGTTGATTTAAAAAAATATATATTACCTACTAATAGTCGTTCTGACTTTTTGACTTCTTTCAAAAAGGTTAGGCTACAGCGCAAACCCTTGACCCGATCGTCTTTGTTTTAGGCTCAAATTGTAGCCGACTAAATTGTCCAGAGGAGTTTTGATCAAAATTTTGATACCATTCTTCGTTTTCAAAATATCGAGTGCCAAAATGAAAAAATCGGAGGAAATTGAATTTTTTTTCACTATTTCGGCCAAAACTTTTTTCGTTCTGGACTTTCTCCAATAATTCTCTTTGCATCTTACACATCTCGTAAATACGCGTCTTTTGAGCCTAGTTTGAATATCATACCTTCACAACTCTCTGAAATATAAGGGGATCGCACTATTTCGTGAAATGGGACCCTATACTGGAGCGAACGAAAAGACATTTTCAATGTCAAAATAAAAAGAGGATTCTTAGAACCAACATTTTCATTTTCTTTTATGTCAACCGTTGGTGAATACCAAACTCAATGACTGTCAGTTTTTTGAGTGCTGACTGACAGTTTTATGAACATTTTAAGATAAAGAATTTGGGTAACTATATAAAGATATTTTTTATACAATAATGCTGTGGTTTTGAAATTATTATTTAACACGAAACGGATTATTTTATGATCGTACAGCGGTACAGCAGCGCGTGCGCGTGCGATCCGTAACGCTGCGCCGCAACCATTGAATAGTCACACGACGTGTGAGCCGGCGGCCGCATGTACTTTGCGCGGCGCGATGACGTCACGGTAGTAAACCACCCCTGCCTTAAGCCATTTCTTTAGCTTTACTCAGCACTATTTCTATTTCATCACATTTCATAAATAAATAAATAAGGCACAGGCATAGAGAGCCACGATAATAGTACATTACTACAGAGTTCTGAGGCGGGCAAACCCATATTTCCCGCCGAGATATGTATAGTGCTTTTCTCAAACATGCAATGAAATAAACAACAAAAAAAACATAGTTTTATTTTTAATACGCATAGTGGCAGAGTGTTATGATGCCTGTGCCACAAATTTATGTGGAATAGAAATTAAAAAGAGGACTTCGCCGGCCTAGGCCTGCAAGATTTGATTCCATTAACGACCTCTCGTCCTAGCCGCACATGAAACGTCATACTTCGCAGCCTTTTATATAAGGAACATAACATCAATATAGCATTGCACGTTTGAGAAAGGGTCTTTGTCTTAAACGCCTACAAATCTTTTACAAATTATTTAGTTTAGTTTAGTTTATTATATCTCATTATACCATGTTCATATAATACAATTACATTCGGCTTATATTACTTATAGTATAGTGATCGTTCAAATACAATATTTAATGAAAATGAAAATGAAAATTGTACTTTGGGGAGTGTGTTCAGGAGCTCCATGAGCTCATACCGCCTTCCCCCTTCTTCCATCGGACATCCAGACGTACGGCTGGCTACCATCCTTACCTCGTCGAAATTCCTCTAATTCGAACCAAGCGCTTTGCTTCATCTTTAATAATGCGCACTTCTAAGGTTTGAAATTCTCTGCCGGCGTCTGTGTTTCCGAGTTCATATAACCTAGACCTTTTTAAGGCACGAGTGAAAAGGCATCTTCTGATTGAGATCGCTTCATCGTCGGCCTCATCTTTGCCCCCTAGCTAGATGCCTTACATCAAATTCAACGTAATAGACGACTGACATTTTTTATTTGGGTTATTAATTTTGCTTAGCATTTGTCTTTATCCCGGTAAATGCGATGAGAAACATTGTGTGATTCGAACGGCAAGAACTCTTACCAAAATACTTGTCTGTAAAACATTTCTTACCGCTCTCATGTCACAATGTGTTATAACACACGTCTCCTTTTATCAATCCTCAGCCTGTGCATAAAAATAATCTTTGTCAATTGAAAGTATATTTTATGCTGTTACCGATCTTCCTCCTAAAAGGGAGTTATGAATGCAAGGCGCTGAAAACCGTCAACGAGTAATATATTCAGAATCCCGGTGCGATCTTTTTGGGGACCGCCCGAGTGGAACCGGCGATAGCGATTTAGAAGAAAAGGGATAGTTGGAGTACTGTCGGGAATACAATGCGAATTTAAATGGTGACAATTGAATAAAGTAGAAACCGAAGACACAATAGTGACCACTTTTTTTTTAATTAAAAATGGGATTGCTCTTGGCCAGCATCTAGCCAGGAGGCAAAGATGAGGCCGACGATGAAGCGAGCTCACCCAGAATATGCCTATTCATTCGTGCCTTAAAAAGGTCCAGGTTATATGAACTCGGAAATACAGACGCCGGCAGAGAATTCCAAACCTTAGAAGTGCGCATTATAAAAGAAGATGCAAAGCGCTTGGTTCGAATTAGAGCGTTTGGCGTGCTGGCTGACCACTGGTTTAGCGTTACGAAACTGACGGGTGCGAATTTTGGCAAGGGAAAATATTTGTATCATTATCATCATATCAGCCAAGCCGAGAGACGTCCACTGCTGGACATAGACCTCCCTCAAAGACTGCCACAATGATTGTTCCTGCTCCACCCGCATCCAGCGGACTCCCACGACCTTTACCAGGTCAGTAATCCACCTTGTGGGGGGCCTACCCACACTGCGCCTTCCAGTAATTTTCGAAACATTTTCTTATACAAGGAAAGCAGTAATCGCTACTACGTGTTGGCAAGGTTGCCATAATAGTACAATGTTCAACGAGGGGCGTAAGCAGAATTGCAATTATCTTACGACCGAGTTAATCACAATGGTTTTCTTCGCTTATGCGAGGAAATAAATTCAAATCCAAAATTCCAAATTGACGAAATCAACAATTTCACCTCCGCCAGGGCGTCATTGGGAGTGGAGCGCGCTGCTTCAATATTTCAACCAATCACAAAGCAGCATTCTTGCGGCGCGCGGGACTAGATGTCTCAGCTTCAATATTTCAACCAATTACCCAACAGTATTATTGTGAAGCGCGGCCGACTAGATTTTTACACCAGTCAGATCACTCGCAAACTTATAACTCCCTCGTTAGTTATGAAATCTAAAACTCCCCAGGAGGCAAATCGGCTATAGCTGCTTTATACGCCAGAGTACAATAAGAAATAAGACCCTTTACAAGCAAGTGTTATGAAAAAATATTAGTATGCATCAGCTGAAAAACCCGTGCCGCAAGATGCTAATATATAAGTACTTGCAAGGGTGTTGTGATATATTTAGAATGCCGGGCGAATAAAAAATTTGAATTTTTAAAGACAACATTTAAATTTTTGAAACACTTTTCTCTCTGCCAGTTTTCAAGTAGTCATCTGGACACAAAGGATGGACCCTTTCTATCGCGCGTAAAATCTGCATACCGCCGAGAATGTCCTGAATTCCTTATCCTCCCTTCCATCTTTCAGGAACACTGCTGAAGGAATATCAACCTTGATGCTGTCAGTTCAAGGTGGATTTCAGAGTGACTGATATTTACTGTTCAGGGTTGGTATGATGATGAGAAATATGAAAGGTTTGTATAGAGATAGGTTTGTTCGTTGTGTGAGTTCATTGAGTCACAAGGTTTTCTATTTTTGCTAAGTTTGGACTCATTATTATTGGATGGAGGACCCTCTTTGTCAATAAGGTCGATTTTTTAGTGCGTTAGTAAGAAGTCACCATAAGGGTCAATATGCTTAAGGTGCTTGAGAAGTTGAGACGCATATAAATAATGGGGTTTCTGTGACTTACGTTTGGTATCATCATCCTAACGTTATTCCAGTAGAATTGCATTCTAAAGCATGCCCGGGGTTTGCTACCTTATCTCAAGAATAGACATAGCCACTAGTTTTTACGGAAGCGACTGCCATCTGACCTTCCAATTCCAACCCAAGGGGAAACTAGACCTTATTGCTTACAACTGTGAGTGGGCATCATGACTGTGAGAAGTTCTCAAGCCGCCCAAAGGCCTCTAACTTAGATTAACGACTGCTATCATAGACATGGATTAACAAACGGCTTAAACGGCAATTTTGTTTCTTATGTAATAAAAACATAACCTACATACAAAATCGTTACGTACTGACCACAGGACAAAATTTAGTTTTTTAAACTTTGTATGACCCGTAAGTCTCAGAGGATCCGAGACGCAATAACCCTCGCCGGTATGTTTGCCATTCTTCGCCGAATTCCACAAATTCACTGGAGTAACTGAAGCATCTATATCCTCACGTATTTCATTATAGGGCCATGCAGTGATAGCAGAGTTTACTGCCGTTCGTTTGAATGTGCCGTTTCCTGACTTACCCTCATTCCCTCTACCCCCACCCCACAATCACGCACACTTTATCAGCTTGGCATCCTGTATCCATAAAAACGCATGCTTAACCACGATCTCCCCAAAAGCCTCATTCAAAATATTCCCTTCATCAAAAAAGTGTTGTGTTTGTTAATACAAGGGCCAGCATTCGACTTGTAAAATGTGTGGCCCTTGCCTATCACAAGGATATTGCCAATTTAATTTATTAAAAATAATTTTTAAATGAAATCACTGGACAGTCCGTAA
The DNA here is from genome assembly GCA_905163555.1 of Notocelia uddmanniana. Taxonomy (NCBI): domain Eukaryota; kingdom Metazoa; phylum Arthropoda; class Insecta; order Lepidoptera; family Tortricidae; genus Notocelia; species Notocelia uddmanniana. The sequence goes on along the minus strand of LR991066.1, from coordinate 901,879 downwards.
TTTTTCCGAGCGTGTGTAAGGTTGTACTAAATGACATTTTCCGAAAATCTAACCGCCTAGCTTATTCAATTTTTAGCTCAAAATATAGCCCGACTCTTATCTTGTCACTTTATAATACATGATCATCATTTTTCATCAGTCCCAGCCAGTAATCTAATCGCCCATTGCTGGGCATAGCCCGCATAGGCATCTCTTCGAGTACGCCACTCGTTCCGGTCGCGTGCTCGTCTCATTGAGGAGTGACCTGTGGTCTTTTTATTTAGTTATCGTATGGCATTTTAGTCACTGGATTCAACATAGAAATACAACAATCAAAAATGGAAATAAGGGTTAGATTACAGATTCAAATTAGCCCTCTAGAAGTATTTTTAGCGTCATCAACCCATCGACGCGGTGGACGACCGACGGTACTTTTGCCTGTAAGTGACCACCAATATGGTTGACGTTTTGGTCCACCCACCATCACTCTGCCTGGCAATATGTCCTGCCCAACTCTACTTGAAATAGAAATATTTATTGCATAACTGTGAACATATCTGTGTATAGGTACATAGGTAGCGGGCACCAACATTTAGTGCAAATTCACAATTTCTTGTAATGCGTTAAAAATTTACTCCTTTACAAAATAATATAAAATTAAAATGCAATTAACATATTTATATTTCTTGGAAAAAAAACAAAAAAAAAACATATTATTTCCTAAATGTTCACTTATACTTATTAAGCGTTCAGTAATGACATCCCCGACGCAATTAAAATGCCATTGTACTGTTTTTAAAACCCCTAAATACTGAGCATACTCATTAAATTCTAATTTCAACAAGCCAGTACGCTCTTAGTTAAAGTCAATTAACTCCTTCAAACTCAACTCAATCCAATATTAAAATTAACAAAAGGACTTTTGCTACTGCAGTAAACATAGTCAGATACGTCGTTCTCTCTTTGGAATACATAAGCGATAAAAGGTTGTATATCTATAGAGGTTTCACATCGACTTGTGACGTTTTGTTTTGCAATGGTAACATGAGATATAATTCTAAGTTGAAGCACTCAAGTATCCATAAACCTGGTTAATGTTTCGCTGAGAGGTTTTATATTTTTATCTCTCCAAAATGCTCGTTAGCGCTGCTTCGTATTACGTGGAAAATAATTAGTTTCCCTAATCTAAACTGCCAATAATATTTAAGATGTGGTGGCGCAGAATAGTGGGTGGATCAGTGGTTTCACTTTGAAAGACACGTCGAATAAGTGTTCGTTAGTAGGTACGACTTTGAATGGCTAGTTTATATTGCTATAATTATGTTTGAGGCGTATTAAAGTGGTCTCTTGGAAGGGTATCCACGGAAGACCAGCGTGAAGATACTTACAAGGTACCTTGACATAAAGCTGAGTAGAGACCATTTCAATGACGATTTTGACAACTTGTTACTTTTCTTATGTAATAGCCCTAGTTATGTAGCGTCAAGAATAAACTTATTTATATTCCATTCTAATAAACTACGAGTAGATGACTATTTTTTATCATGGTGCCGTTTGCACCAGTTTTTAGAGAGGATCAAATGTTTGTATGGAACCATCTTAAATTAAAACACGAGACAAAAATAAGATTCAAGGTATAACCATATCCATATACTTACACTATGTTATATACGAGTACAGTCATTGTCATATGATGTAAATGGCCAAATGTACCCAAATATTTGGCCACTTTGGCTTCCACGTATACTATATGACGCTGACTGTAGGTACCACCCTAGTCTAGAAAATAACACGAGTCAAATGAATCCACTGTCTATAATAGTCTGTCGAGCATCAAGTTTTACGAGGCAAGTCGCTCGTAAAGCCAACAGGCGAGTTACTGTCGCTATCTGCTCGTACCCGCCACCCTCAGGAAGTCCTTCTACCCGACAAAGGCTGGCTGAAATCCTACATAGATGACATGTCTATAACGCTTGGTATGGTACCAGCACCTACCAGTTATGTGGAGCGATGATTTGCGAAAGGTAGAAGCTAAAAGTATAAGGCGAAGACAGGGTAAATGGCGGATATTGGGGCAAGCTATTGTTCGACAATTGTTTTTAGCTCAGGAGGTCAATTCTCGGGCCGTTCGAGATGATGTCCATTCAAAATGATCTCGATTGACGCAATGTCTATTGAAAAATCTCACCAAAATGCCGAACACAGCGAAATTTCTTATTCTAGGGCACGATCGAGATTATGTCGAACGACGATCTCAATGTCTATTGCAATACGCGTTCCGTTTTTTTCGATTGTGTTAGTTTACAATCGAGTGTACAATAATGAATTTTTTTTTTCTCTTAATTAAATATCTCTTATATCAAAAACAAAAGTGTTACTTATTAACAATAATCTAATAGATGATTATGATGATTTAACACCTCAAACATATTTACGACTATATGCTCGTTTATGTACTTACATTAAATGGAACGCATAAAAACTGTTTTGACTTGACACTTTGAGTCGAAGACAACTTGCAATATTTGAGTGCTGTCAATATTTTCCGTCAACTGCCATTCCACCACTGACCGTCTCAAAAATATTTAAAAGTCTTCAGCTATTAAATAATTTAAATTAATCGAAATAACTTTCGCAAATAGGTTCATTTTGTACTGCTGTAAACTGCAGTCGATCAACTACTTAAGTTGTCAATATTTACCACCACTGGCAGATCACCACCAGGCTTACCATCAGGCGATTCGTCTGCTCGTTTGCCACCTATGTCATAAAAAAAACAAATGTCATGTGATAAAGCCATCTCGATCGCTACCGACCACTCGTTGCATCTCGAACGCTGGGAGTAGACATATCTCGAGTGTGAGATTTTGAGAATTTCAATCGATATCCGCCATTTTTTATTGAGGTATGTCTAATAGACATCATCTCTAACGGCTCGAGAATTGGCCTCCTGGGGCCTTTCAGCTCGAAGTACGAATTTTTCTATGGAAATGTTAGTTTAACTTGTTTGAACCAGATGTCACTGGGTGCATCTCTATCGCACTTGCAGATGCAGCGGTCGTGCAGTAAGTTCTTACTAAATACACAACGGCGCTACGATCTATGTGTAGTATATCACTGGTATCTCTATCTCAGTATATTTATTGTACTTTGTGTCGAAGAACTTTGCTCGCTTGTTCAAGAACGACGCATAAATAAGTATATATCAATTGTTAAGTATATATGTTGCTCTAAGGTAGTTAATAACTCAAACAAATCGGAGGACAAGTTTCGTATGGTAGCTTAAATATTATGTTAGGTAAGACAAGTAGGGCACAGCGCATAGGCAAAGGGAAACAACTGACCATTCGTGAACCTTATTACAATAAAGATAAGGTCTACCAATGGTCAGTTTACTGTGATGCTGATAGTACATTTCTGCATTATTGGATTCGGAGACACTATGCCCAGGCACATGCCCAGGTACTCTGTTGTAACATTACCACTGTAATGTTGTCATGTCAAAATGCCACATTATATCAATTGCTGTATGACTTGTAAAAGAGCGTTTGAGGTCTACTTATAGAATTAAAAAAATAATTAATGCTCGTCAGGAGGTGTGGGATGGCGGCGGAACCAGCAAAAAGCTTTAAGCAAATTTATTATCGTTTGCTAGAAAGCTCGCTTGAATGCTCACTAGAATGCTCGCTAGAATGTTCGCTAAATCGCTCCTGTTCATTTATGAGCTTTTACCAGTAACATAATTAATTAATGCTTAAATATATCGGCACCTTTCTAGAACTCCTTCATTTCAGCTTTACTTCATTTTGCTCCCATTTTCCTTGTGTTTGCGTGTTTATAAGCAGTAAGCCACCGGGGCGTGCCGTCGTCGTCACAGATATGTTTGCACTCTTCATCTTTATTTCGTTGTAATAAGGCGGAAACTGTGTACATATATTTGACTCCATTATGTAGACTCGCAGGTGGCAAAGCTTTGAATAGAGAACACAATTAACCCAAATCCTGGAACAACGGGCGCGTGCCGCGTATTCTGAATACCGTTGCTGCAAACTGCAAAGGCGTGTAACTTTGATTATAATGATTTAGGCTATTCCCTGAGCGTTCCGAAGGAGATCCCAGAGCCGTCCGAAACGAGTTGAGGAGGACCATCTGGGGGTTTGTAGTCGGTGCAAGTTTAATATAATAATAAAATTAATTACCTACAAAAAGTACTGGTGCGTCAAAGTGTACTAAAAATCTAAGCTTTGAAAAACTGAAAAATTGAAGGCACGGGAAACAATAATGCATTGAGAAATCTTATATGATTCTTTATTATATGAACAATATTAAGCAACTTAAACTAGACCTAGAATAGAACTAAATTAAAACTAAAAACTAATACTAAATAAAATTAAAATAAATCTAAAAAATTGCATGCATTTATTTATATTTAAGACAAGATATGCGTTAGAAATTATACTTATAATCATACAGTACAACTCACGTATTACAGTGTAGGTACATACCGACAATTCTTCTTTAGTAGCGCCTCCTTCTATGCCATTACGAAAGTTTTTATCACAGAATTTCTACATTTCTGTTTCATACATTTGCGATTGAACATTATCTACAGCCAGTTCCAGAATCCGCCCCTACTTTCAGCAAATTACAATTTTGAGGTAACCCACCGACGCTGCGTATAAATTAACACGATATGCCTCAAGCACGGTTCCCCATACAAACGTTCAAAAATCATCAGCAATTATCGTTGAGCCAACCTTCCACTTAATTGCTCAGCGGTTAACTGAAAGAGATTATTTGTAGGAATAAATTTGCCTTTTTGTACTTCGATGTGTGTGACATGATGTAAGTGTTTTAATCAGTAAATGTGTACAATAAAGTGCATACATCAGATTATTAATACTATATATTATGTTTACCATTATCCTCAGACGGTTCCCGAGCGGCGGGCATCGTTATAATATGATATGATTTTCACAGATAATCGTTTTTGGGCGAATATTAGGCATACAAAAATTAACATTTATTCTGCAAATAGTCTACAAGAGCACTTTTACATACAAAAACAGACTCGGTGAACCTATTGGCACTAAGCGATTTGCCTCTTACGTAATGAGAACTGCTATGGGATGAAATTCTGTTCCGTCGTCTGTAATCCCTGACGATCTAGATGTCTTCACATCAAGATCGAATAGGTTATTACTGACCCAGTGGGCTACATCTTAAGACGGGGCTTATTATTAGGTGAAACTAGACTCAATCGCTGATCAGTATTGTAATTGACCGCTTTTTTGTGAACGAATCTTTAGGTGACTAACAAATGTGTTCAAGATAAGAAGTGTCAAGTCAAGAAGTAGGTGGCTACGTCATCGTGACGCCTCTAGCGTGTGTTAGATTAGTCTTGAGATTTTACAAATTGCGATTTGTTTTAAATAATTATTAACTCTTAAATTATGGGTTTTTGGAATTATGTTATACCACATTATACACCCTAATTATATTATAAGGTTGGTTATAAGGGCCCATGTGGTATAATATGGCTGCCGCGACCCAGCATGCACCTTAAACGGCAGATTAGGAGGCCTTTCGACAGCACTCAAGGAAATAAGTCCTTGAAGTAAATTAAAGAGCCGTGGAATCAATTTATCTCAAAAGCCAGTCAGGGAAGGCTGTAATTCACTGTTTGAGGGCTGGTTCTGACCTTGACTTGAGAATCTAATTTATATTTTGATAAATTTGAGGAAAACGAGCTTGTGTTTGATAATTGTGGACCTTTACTAATGGCCATCGATTTTGGTCTTGAAAGGTTATGCTTATGTCAAGAGGGAAAGCGTGTATTTTCTAGCAGATGAAGTTTTAGCCAAAATTTTTGACATAAAATATATAAATAATTCAAAAAAGCCTTACATGTATTTCTCACTTATAATTACAAAACAAAACACATGCTTATAAACCCAGCGAGCGAAGCGAAGCGAATGCAGCATCTCCGTTTCAGCTTCAGCAAATCTGCTTTCGTATATCCGGATTTCTGGCGGATATCCGGCTGTTCTCCTGAAATCGAACCTATAATACTGATAGTATCTCGTCAAGTGAGGCTGAGGTATCAATAAGCCCACGTCAAAGACCAAAATACTACATATCTATCCCGATGTCCCAAGTCGGGTAGTCGCCTAACAAATAATATTTCATTTTATGTTTTGCATACAAGTCAAATATGTCTGGACGGCCTGTTTAGCCTAGTTGGTAGTGACGCTGCCTCCGAAGCTAGAGGTCCCGGGTTCGAATCCCGGCCAGGGCATTATTTGCGCATATAGCACGATTCCTGGGTGTTGGATGTTTTCTATGTATTTAAGTATGTATTTATCTATATAAGAATGTGTATCGGCGTCTTGTACCCATAGTATAAGCATTGCTTAGTTTGGGACTAGGTCCATTTGTGTAAGATTGTCCCGCAATATTTATTATTATTTTATTGATAGTTAAAAGTTTTTAGCAAATATCTCGCCCCGTGTCATTCATCATGTTCATTTGTGTTCATTCATGTCATTTCAATTCATACCGAAGTATATTTTTTTATTAAGGTCATATGAGCTTGTTTTTCTTAATTTGGATTTCATCATCATTGTTTCACGAGTCATTTTTAAATAAATTTGAACTAGACTCAAATAAATTGTATCTACACAATATATTACATTTAAATAAAGTCTTGTTCGTTTTGCAGGAGGTCAGCAAACAATGAAAGGTCAAATCCAAAATGGCCGCCAACAGAACAGGAAAAAGAATTCAATTTAGCAGATAAATACGAAGACATAAGACCTTTTATTTTGAAAAGTGAGTATCCAAACAATGTAGCAGCATTGTCTCGAAGATATAGCCGGGATAAGTCCATTGTCTGAGTTTTGATGAAATGTGTCTTACGAATGGGACGTTATTAAAATGGTTTCTTTGTTGGAGGAAACAAAATGGAGTTTTGTCATTTTATTGATTGCGTGATTGACTGATTGTGCGCCGTCTTATCATTTTATTTTTAGCAGCAGGGGCACACTCTTATTGTCAATCTACACTGGAAAAAAATATGCATGTACCCAGGTACAGATCTAGACCACTAGTCATTCCTAAAGGTCGCTAATCATGATATTTTGGCCAAATCACACCTGGCCAAAAAGTGGCTTTTACCGCACGCTACGCGTACAAAAAAAGCCGCTTTCTGGCCAAGTGTGGTGATAAAATGATGGACACAACACGGGAGGTAATAAATAAAGCCCTCGGTCGCATATATATACGTCCCTCGTCTGCAGCTCGGGCCGCAAAATCTGCAATCTCAGATCACCTATGAATGTCAAGAAACTGGCGTATAAAACTCGGAGAGGTATAATTTTTAGGGTTCCGTACCCAAAGGGTAAAAACGGGACCCTATTACTAAGACTTCGCTGTCCGTCCGTCCGTCCGTCCGTCTGTCACCAGGCTGTATCTCAAGAACCGTAATAGCTAGACAGTTGAAATTTTCACAGATTGTGTATTTCTGTTGCCGCTATAACAACAAATACTAAAAACAAAATAATAATAATAATTAAGGGGGGCTCCCATACAAAAAACGTGATTTTTAGCCCTTCTTCATGGCTACCACTCGCCGAGCTAGATCTCAAGAACTGTAATAGCTAGACAGTTGAAATTTGCACAGATTATGTATTTCTGTTGCCGCTATAACAACAAATATTAAAAATCTGCCAAGTGCGAGTCGGACTCTTTTTATAGATCATGCGGTACGAAACCCTTCGCGCGCGATTCAGACTCGCACTTGGCCGGTTTTCAAAATAATTAAAATGACATAGTAAATTACAAAATTACAATACTACTACAGTAGAACACCTATTTCTGCGATAAATTACCCGTGCAGGACGCTATCACTGTCAAACATATGGACCATAAACCATGATGTAATCGGTTACCTGATATGTATTTTGAGTTTCCCAGTGTTTCTAGTAGTTATTGGTTTATCAATGTTAGTATTATTTATATAAATTCTTCCTAGCATAAATTTAATGATTATTTCAATTGCGTACAGTGACGGCAGGGTTACAATTTATATATAGGTATTCTCTAATATGACCCGGACCCGGGTACCCGGGTATGTCCTAAAACTACGACCAAGACCACCGGGGAATGGGCAGCAGCATTCCTAGAGTGCGGTGGAGATACTGCGATCGCCAACCCGCATGCCAAGCGTGGCGATTATGGCATTTACCCCCCATGAAATTGGGGGAGGCCTATGTCCAGCAGTGGACGTCCTAGGGCTGATATGGTGGTGGTGGATTCTCTAATATTTCTTTCTAACTCACGCGACGCCAAGTAATAGTTGACATTTTGATATTGTACACCTATATTAAAATTAAAATTAAATTAAAGTAAAAGTAAACTTGGGCACGCTCTGCACTAAATTAATAACAATTTGCCAATAGCCATATGAAATTAAGTCATAAAATTATAAATTCAGTTTTATCACATCTGGTTTCTCTACCTACTTGGAAGTGGCATTTACTGATTTTAATTAAAATGTGTTTGTTCATTCTGTCTTTACTTGTACTATTTATCTATTGTGCGTCTTTACTTCATTACAGAATAGATAATTGGTAACGATTCATATTGGGGTAAATTTTCTGATTCATATTGGGGTAAATTTTCTGATTCATGTTAGGGTAAATTTTCTGATTCGTATTGGGGTAAATTTTCTGATTCATATTAGGGTAAATTTTCTGATTCATATTAGGGTAAATTTTCTGATTCATATTGGGGTAAATTTTCGGATTCATATAGGAGTAAAAAAGTAAAAAAAGTAAAAGTAAAAGTAGTTTATTCTTCAGATTAGGCATATTACATGCACCTATGAACGTCAATAAACTACCACCGGTTCGGAAAAATAAACCTCTGCCACGAGAAGAACCGGCGTAAGAAACTCGGCGAGGTGTCATTTTTTCAAAACAATATACATTGTATAGTTAAATATAAAATTACAGTCTCACTACAAAAATAACAAGCTACAGTAGAAAACCTATTTTCGCGATAGATTAGCCGTGCAGGACACTATCACTGCCAAACATCCCTGTCCATGATGTAATCGTTTACCTTATAATATGCTTTTGAAATAAGTGTTTGTTTTACTACAGATTTGAATTTGTAACATTTTGTAGTATGCTGAAGTGTAATTTGAGAACTTAATTTTCATTATTGCGGAGCTACCTGTCTGTTCAATGGTTACTATGGATTTAGATAATCATGGAGACTATCATGCTAGCTCATTTAAAGAGTACATGTAGTTAAAAAGTATAGAATCATAATTACTAACCTGTTAGCATACAATTACTCATTTTGATTTGGTCTTTACACCACCATTTCGCGGATTACTGCTGCATATGTGCACCTTGTAGCTATCGTCACGTACTCTATTTTCATTTTACACAGCCACTTTTTCTTCAGTAATAACAATTATTCCACAAATTGAAGGAATTAGTGAATAAACTAGGAAATCTTTCTTTGCACAGACAATTGTTTATGTTGACATTTGCGTGCCACAGATAAGCGAATAACCGATGCGTTTGTTCGGCCAGCGCGTTATTATCGAGCGATGTGTCAAATCTTCTTACAAATTAAAAATTAATAAATTTATTAAAACACATTAATTTGTTTAATAGCTTCCTATTTCGGATATTAAAAAAATTATGAATTCGTTCTCTCGTGATAATTTGTTTTTTTAATTGGTGTGGTCATCCACTGGTTACGTTTCGTTACTCGTTGTTGTCGTTTGGTAGACTGGACAAACTCGTAACAAGTTTATGGGCTTTTCATACAAATTTGGTATTTCCAAACCCAAATTTACCAACTTTATATTCTTGCTGCTAGGTTTCGCTAATGTTTTAGTTGAAATTGGAATTTAATGTTAGTTTTTTTTACCTTTGACATTTTTAAGTCAATTTGGTATGTGAAACGGAAAGTATGTCTAGAATGTTCATTGACCTTAGACACTTTTCGTGGAGGTCGTCGTCCGAAGTGAATTCGATATAATGTCTCTCTGACCGAAAAACCTTTCTTTTGTCGTGACAACGGAGGCGGACTGACCGTCAAAATGTGAAGCATCTAGTATTGTCTTTACACAACACCACTAAAATGCGTTAACCACACATCCTCTTGCCCATGCGGTAGGGCATAACCTATTTTCAATGAACCCGCCGTAATGCGGGTTCATTCGTACGTTCATTCGTACGTTCATTCGTACGTTCATTCGTACGTTCATTCGTACGTTCATTCGTACGTTCATTCGTACGTTCATCCGTACGTTCATCCGTTTGTTCATTCAGAAATAAAGTCAAGATTTTCATGGCTTAGGTAGGATTTTTCTCGACTAAGCAAGAACTTAATGTTTATAGACAAGATGAAATCTTAAATATCTAGATGGCTCTTAGGCCTACACATTTTCAGTCTATATAGGATTCTGTATAAATGTATGAGCTGTAACATGTTAGCATTCTTAAAGTAAACCTGGAAGGCTACTCGCCTTAACTCTTGTGAAACCAGTGAGGGTGTATTCTCCTACTCATCGCCCTTGGGTGCACAACATGGCTGCTTGTTCATGTCGAGTACCACCGCGACTGGGGTGCTGAGGGTGATAGCATCCTGGCTTTTCTGTGTTTTGGAGTGGATGCCATAGTCGGTAATGTACTGATAATTTCATTTAACTCAATTGGTGACTTTGTGTGCCATAGACACTTTAGAGCTGTGTAATGATAAACTATATCTTATAAACTATTTGTGACAGTGCTCAACTGGGTATATTGGTGAACTTGTGTTGAACTTTAAAATATATCTCTTAAGTACCAAATATATTTGTTTCATTTAAGCAAGGTCATTCAGCTTGTGTAGGATAATTGTCTGGCGCCTGTCTAAATAAATTCTGACGATTGCCTACCTCCGAGGGTGGCCATATCCCAACCCACGCTTTGAGAAATTTATAATCAACATCTCACACTACTCGTGACCACAACTCTCCGACTGAGCCAAAGGTAAAACATTACAAAGTGGCGTGCCCAACGTAAGGCCTCGGATGAATGACTTGCTTGAGTGAATATATTTGGTTAAAAAAAAATATACTGGAGTTTCACAGTTTGTTTAGACTGTAAGGTGGTTTTGTACCAAACTTTCTTTTGGTACTTGTGCTAATATTTGATGTGTGGCTCATGCTATTTTTATGGTTGTTGTGTAAATTTTCTTGGTTGTATTTGTGTGTATGTAAGGTTTAGTTTACAAAAACTTGTGTAAACTTATAAAACCTCTTTCTAATGCATGTTCCTATGTATTAAAACATGCACTTTATTATTTTAAGGTTATCGGTACCAGTGTGCTGTTAGATATAGATGTTAATTTCCAAACATCCTATTATTTTGAATGGAACTTTGAATATTTAGTTTTTTTTTAAGGTGTCAGTATTTACTGCTTAAAATGCAATATGCAATTATTTCCACATATTAGATAACCTCATCTTAAGGTTATATTGTTATAATTACACTAAAGGGTTTTAACAACCTAATACTTACTTCTGCATCAGTACACCAGTTTATGGTTACTATTTACCTGGACATGACCTACAAACCAGTCTGTAAATAAATTTGGAATTTGAGTGACCAGTTAAAAATAAAACTAACATTCTTACCTAGTGCAAATAAAGTCACTTACGCTTAGACTCTTTACATTCTTCTCTTTTGTGGCAATTTGATAAAAATGGATTTTCTACAAGCGGGAGCTAAAATCGATCATCTATTAAAAGACGAAATTTCTCACGAGCTGTCAATTAGGAGGCTTCCCGTTAATCCGATGGCAAGACGTACTAGTCTTTGCCAATCCTTAAAACAAACCGCTACTTATGTAGAAAAGGGTACTTTCAAGGTTACTGACTTACAACCTAGTGAGGTTAATACTGAGTTGGACATTTGTCGGCAGAAGGTTGATAATATCGAAAATGATATACATGAGAATTTATCTACATCTGCCATTGCTCGGTTAATCTCTCGTTGCAGGTACATACTTTGCCGTGTCTCACGAATGGATAATGATATTGAGGCAGTCCAGCAACTCAAAATTAGGTTGAATGATTTGATAGATAGGTTGAAGGATGGTTCTGGGTTACCTTCAGCATCTAATTCTGATGATGAGGAGGAGAGGTCCTCAACTAACAATCCTGTTATACAGAAAATAATTTACAAACCTGACTCAAATTTTAATATTAATTCGCTGAATTTGAAATTCAAAGGAGATACTTGCGTCCGTACTTTTCTTACTCGACTAGAGGAACTTCGTGTTGCTCGGAGGATTCCTGAGAATCGCATTTACTGGGGTTTTCCTGAAATTTTAGATGGTCCGGCATTGTCTTGGTTCCGTATCAACCGTTCGATGTTCACGTCTTACCGTGATGTTGTTTCGGCTATTAAAGAGGAATTTGATATCCCTGATTTGGACTTCTTACTTCTAAAACAAATTCGTTCTAGAACTCAATCTAAAAATGAAACTATTGTTACGTTTCTTGCTACTGTTTTGGGAATGTTTGAACGTTTAGAAAAGGAGATTTCTGACACTGAGAAGCTGGATATCCTGATGCGTAATATTCGTCCGGAATACAGTAGAGAGCTTGCACTTCACGATATTTCGTCTATTTCTCAACTGAAATCGTTATGCAAACGTATTGAACTGGCGAAGGTGAAAGCTGACCAATTCCGGGAGCCATTTTCTGATAAGGCTAATACTAGTTTCTCACGTAGTCCTACTATTCCTAACTCTGGAAGAAATTTAAACTTTTCTCGTCCTCCGTCAGCGTCTAAAACCTTTGTAGCTGCTGTTGATCGCGCTGATTCTAAACAGTCTTGCTTTCGTTGCGGTGGCACTAACCATCTTACTCGGCACTGTAAAATATCTCGGGAAATTGTCTGCTTTAAGTGCGGGGAAAAAGAAGTTCGTACTCCGGACTGCCCGAAATGCAAACCTGGATCCACAACTAACTAGGTTTAAACACTGCTGTTCACGACGTCACCAAATTCTCACCGTATTTCTTAACTCACGGACGAGAGATGATCCTCGAAGGTTCCTTTTACAACTCTTCGGACCCCGTTGATAGAAACGCTTTAACTACTGGTTCTTTTGTCAATTTCTCTGATAAGCTAAAGGATTTAAAGGTGATATTTCAAAAAGTTCGTAACTGCTTACTCTCGTCCCATGAACGTAACGCTCATTACTATAATATGAGGAAACGTCCTCTGGAGCTTCAAGAAGGACAAATCGTGTACAAACGATGTTTCCATCTGTCGAATGCTGCTAAGAACTTCTCGGCAAAGCTGGCTCCTCGTTTTGAGAAATGTGTTATACACAAAAAACTCGGATCTTTGGTTTATACTTTAAAGAATCTTGAGGGTAAACTTCTGGGAAACTTCCACATAAAAGATATTGTTCGTCCTGGCGAAGCCGCCCCATCCTCTTAACGATGGTAACGTCGCTCGCGCGTATGACAATTCTGTAACTAAGTCTTTCAAGAACCATGGAGATTTTTGAAAGCCATTCTATTTGATTTTCTTTCACCGTTAAACTATAAAGTTGCGGATACTCTTATTGGATAGTGATCTATCTCACTCTTTCTTTTTACATGGTGCTTGTTGTGTTCACAGGCCATGTCCTTTCTTAATATGAGTTTAGTAGCGTACGGACTAACCATATTATTACTCACTTTATGTTTGCTGGAAAGATTGTTTCTTTTCCTCTTTAACTCTTGTTTAAGTACCATTGCGTACTTGATGGCCTTTCGGTCATTTAATAAGTCTCAAGGGATGAAACTATAACTCTGGTTGTAGTCGAATTTCGATAAGATGGGATTTACTTATCACTGTAAGAAGTAATTTAATACTCTCTTCCAGTCCTGTATAGTGAACTGATTCTAGTATTGTAGAAATGGCTAGATTCAAATTAGTCTTTCCAATGCTAATTCATAGAACTAAGTTAGCTTAATTGTGGGCCAAGCATTCCATTTTGTCTCCACATTTCGTTATTCTAGTATAGGCATTAGTATTACTCCTATCGTTTCACTATTTCTAGTAAAGGATATCCGAATAAGTTAGTAGTAAAGCGCGCATAGTTTTATAAGTCCATGGTTTACATTAAGTTTCTCTTAAGTAGAATAGCTTAGTAAGATCGTCGTCAGTGTAATCTCTACATTCTCATTAGTGTAGTATGTTCTTGGAGAGCTACAATGTTAGTTTTATAATTACATTGATAGGGTTAAAATAGATTTAGACTAACTTTACGGTTTCGTTTAGTTCACTTCACCAAAAATTTTAAAATTGTTTCAATTTTAAAAATTTTTTACCCAAGGAAAGGGGTACTGTAACATTTTGTAGTATGCTGAAGTGTAATTTGAGAACTTAATTTTCATTATTGCGGAGCTACCTGTCTGTTCAATGGTTACTATGGATTTAGATAATCATGGAGACTATCATGCTAGCTCATTTAAAGAGTACATGTAGTTAAAAAGTATAGAATCATAATTACTAACCTGTTAGCATACAATTACTCATTTTGATTTGGTCTTTACACCACCATTTCGCGGATTACTGCTGCATATGTGCACCTTGTAGCTATCGTCACGTACTCTATTTTCATTTTACACAGCCACTTTTTCTTCAGTAATAACAATTATTCCACAAATTGAAGGAATTAGTGAATAAACTAGGAAATCTTTCTTTGCACAGACAATTGTTTATGTTGACATTTGCGTGCCACAGATAAGCGAATAACCGATGCGTTTGTTCGGCCAGCGCGTTATTATCGAGCGATGTGTCAAATCTTCTTACAAATTAAAAATTAATAAATTTATTAAAACACATTAATTTGTTTAATAGCTTCCTATTTCGGATATTAAAAAATTTATGAATTCGTTCTCTCGTGATAATTTGTTTTTTTAATTGGTGTGGTCATCCACTGGTTACGTTTCGTTACTCGTTGTTGTCGTTTGGTAGACTGGACAAACTCGTAACAAGTTTATGGGCTTTTCATACAAATTTGGTATTTCCAAACCCAAATTTACCAACTTTATATTCTTGCTGCTAGGTTTCGCTAATGTTTTAGTTGAAATTGGAATTTAATGTTAGTTTTTTTTACCTTTGACATTTTTAAGTCAATTTGGTATGTGAAACGGAAAGTATGTCTAGAATGTTCATTGACCTTAGACACTTTTCGTGGAGGTCGTCGTCCGAAGTGAATTCGATATAATGTCTCTCTGACCGAAAAACCTTTCTTTTGTCGTGACAACGGAGGCGGACTGACCGTCAAAATGTGAAGCATCTAGTATTGTCTTTACACAACACCACTAAAATGCGTTAACCACACATCCTCTTGCCCATGCGGTAGGGCATAACCTATTTTCAATGAACCCGCCGTAATGCGGGTTCATTCGTACGTTCATTCGTACGTTCATTCGTACGTTCATTCGTACGTTCATTCGTACGTTCATTCGTACGTTCATTCGTACGTTCATTCGTACGTTCATCCGTACGTTCATCCGTTTGTTCATTCAGAAATAAAGTCAAGATTTTCATGGCTTAGGTAGGATTTTTCTCGACTAAGCAAGAACTTAATGTTTATAGACAAGATGAAATCTTAAATATCTAGATGGCTCTTAGGCCTACACATTTTCAGTCTATATAGGATTCTGTATAAATGTATGAGCTGTAACATGTTAGCATTCTTAAAGTAAACCTGGAAGGCTACTCGCCTTAACTCTTGTGAAACCAGTGAGGGTGTATTCTCCTACTCATCGCCCTTGGGTGCACAACATGGCTGCTTGTTCATGTCGAGTACCACCGCGACTGGGGTGCTGAGGGTGATAGCATCCTGGCTTTTCTGTGTTTTGGAGTGGATGCCATAGTCGGTAATGTACTGATAATTTCATTTAACTCAATTGGTGACTTTGTGTGCCATAGACACTTTAGAGCTGTGTAATGATAAACTATATCTTATAAACTATTTGTGACAGTGCTCAACTGGGTATATTGGTGAACTTGTGTTGAACTTTAAAATATATCTCTTAAGTACCAAATATATTTGTTTCATTTAAGCAAGGTCATTCAGCTTGTGTAGGATAATTGTCTGGCGCTAATTGTCTAAATAAATTCTGACGATTGCCTACCTCCGAGGGTGGCCATATCCCAACCCACGCTTTGAGAAATTTATAATCAACATCTCACACTACTCGTGACCACAACTCTCCGACTGAGCCAAAGGTAAAACATTACAAATTTAGAATTGCTAAGTTCAGTAATGTGTTTTGGAATTTTATTGTAGAATTTAATACAATTTCCCAAGAAGGACTTTTTCGCCTTTACTAGTCTATAGAATGTTATTTTCAGTTTCCCAGTGTTTCTGGTGGCTATTGGTTTATCAGCGTTCGTTGGGAAATTGCACAAATTCTTCCTAACAGACATTATTATTTCAAATACGTATAGGGACGGCAGGGTTAGAATATCTATTTCTTTGAAAAATTCTCTTAATGAGTCACGCGACCCCAAGTTATAAATTGCTCGGATAGCCCTTTTTGCAAAATAAAAACAGTTTCAATATCTGCAGCTGATCCCCACAAGATAAGTAAATTTTCAAACCATAACAGGAGCTCACAATGTGTAAATTTTTCTCGTTGATATTTTAAAGAAAATTACTCAGTGCAAGTTATTTGTTAGTATCGAATCCTTATGGCAGCTTTTATATTTGGAGCTAACATCTTTAGTATTTTACATTTCCATGATTTCGTCTATGCCGTTACTCCATAAAAGCTTCCATGTAGCTATTGTGTCTATATGGTTACATCATTTCGATGGGTGCTCGGTCAAAGCCAATAAGTCGCGTAAGTAAGAGGTTTTTTGAAAATAGAACTATGCGTAACGGATGTCGAGTTCTTATTCCAAAAAGCAATTATATTGATTTTTTTTTTATACTACGACGGTGGCAAATAAGCTTACGGCCTGCCTAATGGTAAGCAGACACCGTAGCCTATGGACACTTGCGACTCCAGAGAAATTACATGTGCGTTGGCAACCCTTTATTGATCGGGTTTGACCACTCAGCCCATTTTGTGAGTGGAAAGAAACAGGAGAAGCGATCATAATACATTGGTAATATAAGAACATTGCATATACCTGCCGAGGTTTTCCCGAGGAACTACAGTATGGATTCTTCAAGAAAGGAGTGAATATATTTTTAAAGGCGGGCCATACGCTTGTTTGCCACCGACGTGATATTAAAAAAAATACATATATATTCTTCGTCATTCGCATGTTCATATAAGTTACAAATAGTTTTATATACAGGGTGTGGCCTGTAATAGGAGCAATAAATTTAAAGGACGCTTCTTGAGAGCATCTGCAGTAACCTCACGTGTCCAAAAAAAGTTATCTTTTTTCAATTGGGAGAAATTTTGATCTAAAGTTATGACCTCCAAGTAATGGATCTTGGCACCCAGATATTATAACGCGGCAGTCAATGCTGATTTTGAGGTTGCTTCAAGTTATGACTTATTTTCAGTGTCGCATTTTTGGTTTAAAAGGATATTTTTGTGACTTTTAATTTTTTTTCTTAATTTTTTGTGTTTTTTTTTAATAAATAGTTATTAATATCACTCAGTGTAAAACAGTACATATAGGCTACTTTGGTGACAATTAAAAAAAAAAACCTTTTTTTTCAATTAAAACCATTTGGAAATAATTGCTGGGGAGCTCAATAGTGTAACGTTTAATTTTTTGCTCCTATTACAGGCCACACCATGTATACTACACGGGCGAAGCAGCGTGATGAAGTAGTGAACGTTGCAAATTGCACAAGAGCTCACGTTGTATACGGGTGAATAAACTTGATCATTTCCACATCTAATCGAGCCTGATCAAGGCTATAAACACCCATATTAGACGCGAGCCGGTCATGTGTTGCTGACGGCTTTCTAGATCTTTCTCATCTGTATATCAATAACTTGCTGCAAAGTTTAGTCGCGAGCTATGTTATTGTACTAGGAGGAGGGTTGATTTTTTACAATATTTATTTATTTAATCTTTATTGCACAATAAGAAACCTTAACGTACAAAAGGCGGACTTATTGCCATGAGGCATTCTCTACCAGTCAACCTTTAAATACCAGAGAACAAATTTGGTAAGCTTGCATACAAAATATTGATTCAAATATATACATCTGTCATATAGTTACATGAATAATTATTTAAACTATTACATAGACATACACAAATACATAATTATAGATAAATAGATATATGTACTTATATAATAACGAATACCTACTAAACAGATACCCTAAGAATTACGTAGACTACCAGCAACAAAAACGCGTACAGCTTTTTTGGAAGGCAAATTTGCTGGGAATATTTTTAATTTTAGGTGGAAGACCGTTCCATAGACGAGCCGCCTGGACGGAAAAAGAATTAGACATAAAACCAGAACGGTGAAGCGGTATGGCCAGAGAGAGATTGCCCGACGAACGAAGATGGCGTTCATGAGTTTCCTCAAGAAATTTAAAGAGGGATTTGAGATATTCGGGACATTGTGGATCCTTGAGAATGGAGAAGACAGTGCAAAGGATGCGGATGTTACGTCATTGACGGGTCGTGGGCCAGCCAAGCTGAGATCGGAACAATGAGACATGATCATATTTCCTCAGGCAAAAGACAAAGCCAATACAGTTATTGAGCAAGCGATCTAGCTTGTCAAGAAGTTCTCCGCTCAAGTTTGTCGTCTTTTATTGTATGAAGCTGCTGCGTTAGTTGTTAAGTGTAAGCTTTCTTGTTGAAAAAATGCTCCTGCTCAGTTGAGGAATATTGTAGTCAAAATGTTAATTAGTGTACTTGTATTTTTTTTCTTAAATTTTTATAGTTTTCGTTTGTTTTTTTTTTACAATGTTTACAGTATGTATTTTGCATTTTTTTTTCTCTCGATGCATATTGATTCATATTGTTTTGTTTACTATTTATGACATTTAATTTATTATTTATTTCAATCTTGATTGTGGTAGACTAATGTATGTTTCTTTTAGTAATTTCTGTTTTTTTTTGGAATTGTTATTTATTGTGACATGTTAACGATTTAATTTGTTTTGTGATTATTATTTATTTGTGTATTAGCCCGGACCCGGGTATGTCCTTAAACTACGACCAAGACCACCGGGGAATGGGCAGCAGCATTCCTAGAGTGCGGTGGAGATACTGCGATCGCCAACCCGCATGCCAAGCGTGGCGATTATGGCATTTAGCCCCCATGAAATTGGGGGAGGCCTATGTCCAGCAGTGGACGTCCTAGGGCTGATATGGTGGTGGTGGTGGATGTATTAGATTCAAACCCTATGTTCAAACACAGTGTAAATTGTTCATGAATAAACAAATATGAAACTAAGCCAGATTTGTGTAAGCAAATTTAATTGGCAATGTCTTGAACTGCGGCGAATAGAGGCAAAACGTGTAGCCAACTTGAGATCCTTGCCAGAATTTCATTTGTCATAATTCTATTTTATTTATTGGAGTGACTAAAGTGTATGTTACAAGATAGTGAAGTATCAAATAGAAGTTTACACTTACTTCCTAAGATGCTCTCACTAAAACATCTTAAAATGAATGGACTCAAGTATGACCGCAATAAACGGACTTTAATAAGAACTTACATTTTTCTTACCAGTATTAAAACCTGGAGTTGTTGAGAATCCAAAAAAAACATAACAATGATAAAAGCCCTTATAATCGCCATTAACCTCGTTGCGTTTTCCAGCTGTATCTTAAAGAAGTAAAGGGGGACAGGATTAGGTGGACCGACAATCTGGTCAAGATTGCGGAAGCCGTTGTATGAGGGCGCTAATTCTGGAGATTTTTGGGGGAGGCCTTCGTCCAGCAGTAGACGTCTTTCAGCTGATATGATGGTGATGATGATTTTAAAGGAGCTCGTGGACTGTTTTGGCACAAATTTTAAGATTTGGCGTAGGCAAGGTTTCACGAAAACGACTGCAATGGTAGTCGTAACTCGTAACTACAATAAAATATAGGTGAAAAACTTAGGAAGATGACCTGTCTGTTGTATGTAGTTGTGACGTGTACGAATAGGCGTTTGTTTTATTTGTGTTCCACATTTTAAATATATATGTATGTATGTATGTAAATACTTTATTGTACACAAAACACAGGTAGAAATACAGACAAATTCGGTTATATCGGTACAAAGGCGAACTTATCCCTTTAAGGGATCTCTTCCAGTTAACCTTTGAGTTTGTGATATATAATGTCTATACGCACGCTACAACTCCATACAACAGTTTTTTACCTATAATGATTTTATTTTAATTTTCATCCGACAGCGGCAAACCAGCTGCCTGCCTCTTGGTAGGCAGGCGTCATAGTCATAGGACGCTTGCGGCTCCAGGAGGATCACAAGCGCGGTGCCGAATCTTTATTGATTTGACAATTCGTGGTGTTTGTAATGTAGGTAGATAAGATCACGGAATAAGCGTCTCAGAATGGAGGGTAGATTAAGGCATTCTTGCAATACATGAATATTCCGAACGGTGGTGTTTCCTTGCGCTCCTGCTATTATAATTATCCCAAGGGAATAGTTGGGGATATTACAGTGGCGACGAGTAAATTGAACCCAAGTTTTATCGGCAGACATAAACAATAATTGCACCAACAATGTCAATTGGAAAGTTGAGTGAATTCGACGTGAAGTGCGGCGTATGGTCGTCTTACGTAGACCGCCTTAACATGTATTTTAAAGTGAATAAAGTGGAGGAAGATATGAAATTACCAGTGCTAATTGCGTCTATGGGTGATGAAGCGTACGAACTATTAGTTAATTTAGCTAGCCCAAAGGAGCCATCTACGCTGTCATTCGTCGAGGCGGTCAACTGCATGAGTCAGCATTTGCAACCTGCGCCATCGGCCTTGGCGGAGCGGTTTCGTTTTAGACAAAGGAGGCAGGGCGCGGATGAGACCATAGCCGGATACGTAACGGAATTAAAGAGGTTATCCAGATATTGCAAGTTCGGAGATAAATTGAATGAAAATATGCGCGATCAATTCGTATGTGGCATAAGGAGTGACAGTATTCGCCAGAGGTTGTTTGCTAAGAGTGATGATGTGAGCTATGCGCAAGCGGTGAAGGTCGCGACCTCCCTCGAGGCGGCGGAACGGGATGCGGCCGCGGTGGAGGCGAGGGGTGCAAGGGAGCCGATAGCTAGCGGAAGTGACATCGGCGTCGGCGGGGAGTCGAGCGCGGTACATGCGCTAACGCCGATTAGCAAGACCGGGCTCCACAGAGCGCGCACGGCTGGCGGAGCGGGCTCGGCGCGAGCCAGCCAGCAGCGCGGTGGAAGCGGAGCGGGGGCCTACCGGTCTGGAGTGGGACCGGCATTTCCGTCGCAGAAGCGGTATTCGAATTGTGGGGCCTGTGGAGCGCAGAACCATGCCTATTCAACCTGTCGCTATAGGAATTTTGTATGCAGCAAGTGCCAGCGCACGGGTCACTTACGTAGAGTGTGCCCAGAGTGGGGAGGGCCCGGGAGAAATGGCCTGCACTTTGGAGAGACGCAACAAGATGAAGAGGAGGAGACTCGCGAAAAAGGTTATGACTTCGAGCAAGAGTTAAACCATCTGTGCTTGGGCGATTATAAACCAGTAAGTGTTTCAGTGTTTATAGACAATAAAATTGTAACTATGCAGGTCGATACAGGCACGGCTATTTCCTGTATTAGCAAAAAAATGTATGACAACCTTTTTAATTACTATGCGTTGGAGCCTGATAATACGATTTTAAAATTTTATGATGGTAGTACAATTAAACCTCTAGGAATTATCAAGCCTACTGTTCGTTATGGCAATAACATGAAAGTTCTAGAATTGTTTGTAATAGATGCCGGAACAACTTCTTTGTTAGGGCGGCAATGGTTGACCGAATTAAATATAGAAATACCACAGTTTAGTTGTAACTTTGTAACAGGCCAGGATAATACGCAACAAGTAAGTAAAAATATTGAACATTTACTCGCCAGATATAAGGAGCTATTCAGTGGCGGTCTGGGTCGGTACACGGGAGGCAAGGCGACACTAGCAGTGCGCGAGGGCGCGACGCCGGTGTTCCACCGCGCGCGGCCGCTGCCGTACGCGCTGTGCGGGCGGGTGGACGCCGAGCTGGACGCCATGCTGCGAGCGGGCGTCATCGAGCCCGTGGACCACTCCGACTGGGCTTCGCCACTGGTACCTATTCCTAAGCCTGATGGCACGCTTAGATTGTGTGCGGACTATAAGTCTACATTAAACCCCGTCTTACTGATTGATCGATATCCTTTGCCTAAAATTGAAGATGTGCTGGTCGGGTTAAACGGTAATCAGTATTTTAGCAAACTCGATTTATCGCAGGCTTATAATCAAGTGGAGCTTGACGAGTCTAAAATGTACACCGTGATAAATACTCACAGAGGGCTTTTCCGGTATAACCGTTTGGTCTATGGGCTGGCATCAAGCGTAGGTATTTTTCAGCGGATAATGACTGAGCTACTACGGGGTATTCCAAATGTGCAAGTATTTTTAGACGACGTCATAATTGGAGGCAAATCGGAGGAGGAGCATATTAATTCTCTGGATATGGTTTTACAACGCTTGTTAGACAATGGATTAAAATTAAAAAAGAGTAAATGCGTGTTTTTCACCCAAGAGGTCACGTATTTGGGGTATATAGTCTCTAAAGACGGGATAACGATGGATAAGTCGAAAGTAAATTCTATTTTAAAGATGCCGACTCCGCAGTCGGTATCTGAACTTCGTTCTTTTCTGGGTATGGTAAATTTCTTCGCGAAATTCATTAGGAATATAAGTGCTATATTGGCCCCATTATATAATCTATTACGAAAAAACGTTGATTGGAAATGGGGCGAGGAGTGCGAGCGTTCATTCCAAAGAATAAAACAGTTGCTCACAAGTGCGGAGGTACTGGCTCATTACGATCCGAACCAACCACTGGTACTGACTTGTGACGCGAGCCCGCGGGGCGTAGGAGCGGTGCTATCCCAGAGGAGCGAGAGGGGGCGCGAGCGGGCCGTTGCGTACGCGTCGCGGACACTTAGCGATGCCGAAAAAAATTATTCGCAAATTCATCGGGAAGCTCTAGCCATCATATTTGCTCTCAAGAAATTTCACCAATATTTATATGGTCGAAAATTTTTATTACGCACGGATCACAAACCCTTGGTTTCTATATTTGGACAACACAAAGGCATTCCACTAATGACGGCTAGTAGGATGCAGAGGTGGGCCGTTATTTTGTCCGCTTACGATTACGAGATAGAATATATTAAGTCAACAGAAAATTGCGCGGATGGCTTATCACGGTTGCCGGAGATAGGCCGACCTGAAGAGAACGCCATACCGGAACAAACGTATCTACATTTCGCTCAAGAGGCCTTATTGTTAGATTACAATGTGATAAAACAAAATACAGCTAAGGATGCCATGCTTAGTAGAATTTTGTCGTACGTAAGGGATGGTTGGCCGAGCGAGTGCGACATAATTAATCTGAAACCATTTTTTAATAGGAGACAGGAACTTTATGAAGAGCTAGGCTGTCTAATGTGGGGCCACAGAGTGGTGATACCGGAGAGTTGTAGGGCTAAGGTTTTAGATATAATTCACGAGCCCCATATGGGTATAGTGAAATCTAAGTCACTGGCCCGTAGTTACGTATGGTGGCCAGGGGTAGACGAGGCCGTGGAGGGGGCGTGCCGGGCTTGCGCAGTGTGCGCGGCGCACGCGGACCAGCCGCCACGTCACGCGCCGTGCGCATGGCCCTGGCCCGCGCGGCCTTGGGCTAGGGTGCACCTGGATTATCTAGGCCCAATCAATGGAAAAATGTACCTAGTCGTGCTAGATGCGATGTCAAAATGGATTGAGGTATTTCCGGTGCCGAGTACGGCCGCTAGCCATACCATAAAAATACTTACAGAACTGTGGGGCAGGTTCGGGTTGCCTAAACAGTTAGTGACCGACAATGGACCACCTTATACGAGTAGGGAATTTAGGGAGCACACAAGCCGTAATCATATTGAACATATATTCACGGCTCCATATCACCCTGCATCCAACGGGGCATGCGAGAATGCGGTCAAAACGGTAAAAAGAGTGGTGAAAAAAGCGATATCGGAACGGAAGTCGGTTAGCGAATCCTTAAATACCTACTTGTTGTATTACCGTAACACGGAGCATTGCTCGACTGGAGAAACGCCTGCTATGCTATTGATGAACCGTAGATTGCGCACTCGGCTAGATGCTCTAAAGCCGGACAGGGGAGCTAAGATCCTGGCGGCACAGAAAAAACAAACAGAGGCAGCGGGGAGAACCCAAAGGAGTGTAGGAGCCGGAGAGCCAGTGTGGTATAGGCAGTACCTGCAGGACGAAAAGTGGGTGCCCGGGACGGTTTCAAAGCGCATAGGGATAACAAATTATAAAGTGTTAGATAAGGACGGCAAAGAAGTACATAGGCACATCGATCAGTTGAGACGGAGGTCAAGTAGACTAAGTTCGCTAGCAGCACCTAGCGATCAGGTGCTGGGCGCACCGAATGAAACAGTGGCGGGGCTCGAAAAGCTAAGTGAAGGCTTAGGGAATCCAGAGGTCGAAGAGGGGGAAGAAGAAACGTGGCATGATGCTGACCGCGAGGAGCCGCAGCCAGGCAGCCCCGCTGCCCAGGTACCGGCCCAGACCGGCCCTAAACGGTATGTACGACAATGTCGTGTAGAAAATCCTCCTAGATATAAGTTCTAGGTGAAGCTATATGTAATTTACACCTAGATGGAACTACTCTTTATAAATCATATATTAACTTCCATTAAATTGCATTAAGCATGTATATTAGTATCAGTGTATTTTCCTAGTCGATTTTTACCTACCTACTTGGTTTAGCTATTTCGATGTAAATGGGTAGAAACGACGCAATGTATGTACTTTAGTTTCGTTGTATGAAAATGTAATTAAATGGCTATACTCTGTAATTAAGTGTAGAGGGATGTAATGTAGGTAGATAAGATCACGGAATAAGCGTCTCAGAATGGAGGGTAGATTAAGGCATTCTTGCAATACATGAATATTCCGAACGGTGGTGTTTCCTTGCGCTCCTGCTATTATAATTATCCCAAGGGAATAGTTGGGGATATTACAGTGTTGAAAGCTAGAGACTTGCAGGTCCTTTCGTCTCACTACACAGCTCATCCTCGGGAGCTCTGGCGACCTTACTCACCACCAGGAACACAACACCACATACCTCAAGAACAAGTAGTGCTGGTATTATGGCCGCGGTCCTCTGCAATAATTTTGTTTGCCAGAATTATTTTAAACATTGTATAATATACGTATACTGAGCGTTCGTGCCCCAGCGGCGCCCGCGTACCGCGTGCGGTATGCGAGGTTAAGCAATGTCGGGCGAGGTCAGTCCTTGGATGGGTGACCGCTTTGAGTGGTTACTAACTGAGCGCTCCCGTGCTTTGGAAGGCACATTAAGCCGTTGATCCCGGTTGCTGTCTACGATAGCAGTTGTTAAGCCAAGTTAGAGGCCTCTAACTCTTGAGAACTTCTAACAGTCAAGTTGCCCACTCATTTGACAAGCCTAATCCCAATAAGGTCTAGTTTCCCCCTCGGGTTGGAAGGTCAGATGGCAGTCGCTTCCGTAAAAACTAGTGCCTACGCCAATTCTTGGGATTAGGTAGCGGGCCCCAGGCATCCTTCAGGATACAACTGTACTGGGAATAACGCTAGGAGAATGATGATATGTGTAATATACGTATGAGAAAACTGTTAAATTATCATACAATTTGAATTAACGTGGTAGAATTTAGTACCTGTGGGAAAGTCATGAGTGTTGTGACTTTGTGACGTATTCTTAAAATAATGTCGGCTTATTCCATGTTTAAAATGATTATTCATGTTAGTTAGCGTAATTCCCAGGAGCTCCATGAGCTCATACCTTCTTCCCCCTTCTTCCATCGGACATCCAGACGTCCGGCTGGCTACCATCCTCACCAGGTCGAAATTCCTCTAATTCGAACCAAGCATTTTGCATCTTCTTTTATAATGCGCACTTCTAAAGTTTGGAATTCTCTGTTGGCGTCTGTATTTATGAATTCATATAACCTGGATCTTTTTAGGGCACCAGTGAATAGGCATCTTCTGGGGGAGCTTGGCCTCATCTTTTCCTCCTGGCTAGATGCTGGCCAAGAGCAATCCCATAAACCCCATCCCGTTCTTGGGAAATTGTATCAAATTCTACAATAAAATTCCTAAACACATTACTGAACTTAGCAATTCTAAATTCAAATCTGTAGTAAAACAAACACTTATTTCAAGAGCATATTATAAGATAAACGATTACATCATGGATAGGGATGTTTGGCAGTGATAGCGTCCTGCACGGGTAATCTATCGCGAAAATATGTTTTCTACTGTAGCATTGTTATTTCAGTTATTTTGTAGTAGCTGACACTGTAATTTATATTTAACTATACAATGTATATTGTTTTGAAAAAATGACACCTCGCCGAGTTTCTTACGCCGGTTCTTCTCGTGGCAGAGGTTTATTTTTCCGAACCGGTGGTAGTTTATTGACGTTCATAGGTGCATGTAATATGCCTAATTTGAAGAATAAACTACTTTTACTTTTACTTTTACATATTTAATATAATAAAAAAAAAACTATTAAAATGTTATCAATTAATCCTGTCGAAACTAAATACATTAAATATTAAATTAAAGGAACACACAATTAACAATTAATTTTCTGACATAGAATGTGACGATGATCAGAAGAAAGTTGACATTTTTATTCTATTTCGAACATTTTATTACCTTAGGTATATGTAAATTTGAATAAGAATGAAATGGATAATAATTTGATATAATTTATGGCATGTTTAATATAACTGGCAACACAGTCAAACTACTCTTTGAATAATACATTATAAGAATTGCACATTAATCTGATTCTTTATTGAGGTGCCACAGCGGCGGTAAAAGCAGCAGTTAAATATCTTAGCCTTTTAGTAGAAAAAAGTAATAAAAGTCCATAACACATTACTGAATTTACGCCGTTTTAGTCTAGTGTTTTATAATGGCCGAACACACGTAATTGCAGTTTATATTACCTACATCCAAGTATAAATACAATGGTTTAACAAAACAATTATGTAATCGCCACCTAAACTTGAAATGTCATAATTTCATGCGGAAAACATGGTGTTATGATCTTTTTGATTTTAGTGGTCAACGGTCAATGGTACAAAATAAGTTTACCTTGAAACAAAGTGATGGTAATGATATTATGTCATTGATCAATATCCGTGTGTTACATAATGTAAGCACAGAGAACACTGAATAGGCATAACGTGCGGATAATGTTGAAAGAGTTCGCTGATCTTATGTTGATTTAGCCTGGTTTAGCAAAGAGGTTAATGACATTCAATAAATATATATTGATTTGTAGCTACCTATAACCCGGTATCCTCTTTTGGGGAAGGCAGAGAACATAAAAGTTGATTTTCGATGGAATCTTCTTCAACATAATAATAATCTTCATTCGAAACAAATTACATTTAAAATTAGTCATTTTTCGAACGTACAACTTAATCCATTCCATACAATATCCTTCTTAACCTAGTATAAGAATGCTAGATTTTTAGTATTTTTTCCCCTTTACCTATTTATCATTTTTCGTAGAAAATATAAAAGTTTATATTTTGCATTTTTTATACACGTCGATTAACTTTATTTATAATTATTCCCAAACAATAGTAAGTATAAGTAGTTCCCGTTATATTAATTTATTTAGAATATACCACTGTTGAAGGTGAAAATCACCAATATGATTCTGATTGCCCAACTGGGTAAGCATTATTATAAAAACTGCTTTAGATTTCTGTGTTTTCCTTTTACCTAACAAATAAAAATTTAATCCTCATTTTAATTTGATCTAACATTCATCATCCTCATTACAAATTATTACATTTAACAACGCGAAACACAACGAATGCAAATCCGAACAACGAGGAACCGCTTTCTCCTTACGCACATTTTGTAATGGCGCCAATCTGCTTCACATGCCAACTCTACTCACCTCACTATATCTACTATATCTTGGTCCTGAGACTTTTAATACCATAATGGTGGCAAACAAGCACACGGCCTGCCTGGTGGTAAGCAAACGTAATTTAAAGACTTGCGAGTCCAGTGTAGTCGTATATTCATTGCCGATCTTTTATAGATTTGAGGATTCGTGCTAGGTATCACTCAAAACAGTGCATCCCCGGGAGCTTTGCCGACTTTACTCAACACCAAGATACCATCTTCTGTACGGTGGAAGTACCTCAGTGACTGCTTGAAACATGAGCAAATACTATATCATTTGACCTGCCTGTGTCAAAATTCGCAACAGCTACGCTCAATTTTTGTTTTGATTTTGATTAGATTTTTGATTTACACTGGTTTATAAGGCAAGTCTTTGGTGGCGTTGTGAATGCCCTGCAATTATCTACAGTAGTCGAGAGTACGCGATAATGACTTAGTTTCCGGTCAGATGAATGAACACTAATGCCGTTAATAAATGACTGCATCAGAATGTTGGTTTGAAATTCCAATATTTTCTCTGTAACTTTGACAATCGTAATGTAGTAAGAAGACTAATAATATATTGAGCAAACAAACAATATGCGCTTTTAAAATATGAGACTTTATATTTTTGTTACCCAGCTACTTGATGCCCTTGTCATAATTGAACTTATAATATAATTTATAATATGTTTAAACCCGGGATTGACGCGGGTATGTCCTAAAACTACGACCAAGACCACCGTGGGATGGGCAGCAGCATCCATGGGGTTCGGTGGAGATACTGCGATCGCCAACCCACATGCCAAGCGAGGCGATTATGACATTTACCCCCCATGAAATTGAGAGAGGCCTTGGGAACAGTGGATGTCCTTGTGCTGATATGGTGGTGGACTGGTGGTATGTTTAAACCCAAGAAAGGTATCTAAAATCTGCTCAAATGTAATAGAGAATTTCTAAACTGAAGTGCGGGCTAAATCGATTCAAGTATATACGTGTATACATTCTAGTTGCTTCAGTGAAAAAGTTTCTTGGTTGGTATCGTAAAGGTTCAGTAATCAGTAATCAGTGTCTTTATTGCTATCATAGGTAAATACAAGATGGTGCATTTTATTCGTTCAGCTATGAAACCCTGTAGGGCACTGCAATATAACTTAAATCTAAATCAATTACGAGAGCTTTACAGCCTCGTGCCAGCGCATGCTAGCACGTAAATACTATTTAAATTTAGAATACCAAGTTCCTGTCACAGATAGCAATCGGCATGTCCTGTCCATAGCTAGACGCTGTAAGTTCGGAGAAATAAAATTATTACATGGCAAAAAATATTCTTTCATTAATTAAGTACCCTATCCTCACCCTAGGCCGTTTTACGTTTAGTAGAAGTGCGGGACATTGCGAGAGTAGAGTTCCACGAGAAGTCCATCCAAATAATTTAAGTATTTATCTCTTATTCAATGTCCTTCCGACTCTTACACATTTACTACCTTTGTCAGATTGCTTGGATCAGGTGTCAAGTGACATCCTACTACAACTTGTATCTTTTCTTAGTTCTCATGTTATAAATTGTACATAAATCGTAGCCAAATGTCAGGGAAGCCCAATCAATCTGGAATAAACAGTAATCAGGGAAAGCGAGAGGCTCATTATTAATAGCTATTTAATTTTAGGGGCGCAAGAAAACCCCTGGACAAAGATACTTATCAAAGTTAGAGGTACACATGATACAAGATAGTGGCACACCCTAGTTACCCTTAATGAGGGCCTAACGCCCGTCCGGGGAGCAGTCAGGCCAAATGGCATTTGCTAATGTTGGCCCCGAATCTTCTGACTCGGCGGCGGTCCAGAGAACTTATATTATGCGTTGGATTTTAATTACATAGTTTATTCAGCAGTAGCTAGTCGGTGAAGCGAAGAATCGTGAGAGAACCGGTCAATAAGGTCCCAATAAAGTCTAGTTTCCGGAAGGTCAGATGGCGTTTCGTAAAATTAGTGTCTACGCCAAATCCTAACGATTATATGCCAAAACGGACCTCGGGATCCTCTAGAATGTGACTGGAAAAATCGCTACGAGGATGATGATTCAGCAAGCATTTACCTTTTTCACTGGAATTTGGGTCAACTAGACGTCATTAGTTCAGTGGTGTTTAATGTGTTCGATTCAAGATTTTGATTCTTAAGTGCCTGTGAATGCAGATGGCCACTGCCGAAGAATTTTCAATGGATACTAATATTTAATTTAATATCTAATTTTGACAATTTAATTTTAATGTTCAATTGTTATGTATTTGTTAAATTATGGGCTTTTTGTTGATTGTCTTCCCAACGAGTGAACTGATGGCTAATAGTGTAACTTTTCGAATCAACAAAAAAATACAACTATTATATTCCCTTTAAAAAAATAACATTAATGTAGATGTACCTAACATATCACATAAATACGAAACATTACGAAATGATTTTATTTACGAAAAACACATCAAGAACATTCATCATAGTCTAGTTCTCTTCTCCATCATTCTGTATGATTCCTGAACCTATTTTTGGTGGGTAATTTGAACTAGTAAAGCCCCTTTCAGACCTTCTTTCTGGCTTCGAGGACAACTCGTACCTACTTGCAAAATAAATGCTTCATTTTTGAGGTTCTTGCAGTTAAAGATGTTCTAAATTTGAAACCATACTAGCCTTATTCGCAGTCTTAAAGAACTTGGTACGAAGCAAGCAAATGGTTGCTTAACTTACAGCATTCAGCGTGATAGTAATTCCACTGTAAAATAACCCGACTACCCGCAACAAAGACCCAAAACCGCCCACCCAGAAGCCCCTTCAAGTTGGTTTCACAAAGGGAGTTATCAATTTGGATCAGCTGATAAGACCCCAAACTAAACTAATAAGGAATATCGAGCAAGTTGGGCGATTAAGGGAACTATGCGGCCGTGGCAAATGAAGGTACGGTAATGTCTAATGTGGGCCTGTGTTTGTGAACAACTATCTCAGAGGAACAGTTTATCATTCAATCTAATATTAATCTTAATTGATTGACTAGACTATGGCCACAATTCTAAAGGCTCACTAGCTTTAGAATTTTAAAAATATAAATATTGCGTCTCAAATTAAGGATATCATATTGTGTTGTGTCAGGCTTTTACACGTATGTACGTACACTTTGTGTCTTGTTTTCGCCATCTTTGTTACCTAAATACTAAGAAAACATTTAATTTTTTCGTTCTTCTATCCCTGTGTGTATGTATCCTTTTTTTTCTTTGTTTTCGCCCGTTTCATCACTTTATAGGTTCTTTACACTGTGATTGTAATCACAATACTGGGATGCCAATATTATCGCATATTTCATAATCGTTTGGATCTTGCTTCAATATACAAGTGGTACTTATTGTAATATGCACTCATATTACAAATATCGTATGCAAAGTCTTCGTGTAACAGGCCCCTATGGGCCCTACGGAAGATCAGCGCCGGCTGTAAAGCCTGCACATGCTGAGTGGGTTCCTTTCGTAACTTCGCCTTTGTCTGTTTTTTTACATAGTAAATACCTTAATAATAGTGTTATTTTATTGTAGATTGACGAGACACATAATCCTGTTCTGGATTAGTTTTATTGTTACTGACGCTTAGAGACCTTATACATCTGTTACAATATTAAATTAGTGCTGTTATATTAAATAAAATAAATAAAATAAAAAAAGCCTTTTATTTCTTGCAATTACATAATGAACTAGGTACTTATACTTAACTACTGTATTCATAAAACCGGCAGATACATGTAAAAATATTGAGTATAAAAATGTAATATCATATTAAAAAATCACATGCAAATATTTAAAGTTCAAATATTACATTTCATTGATAAAATATTATGGTAATTAAATATAAATATTATAAATGTCATGCAAGAACCCCTTCTGTGAGGGTAAAGGCCTCCTCCAGACTTCTCCAATGGTCTCTATCTTTGGCTTTTATCATCCATCTCTTTCCGATTTGTCGTATTATGTCGTCTTCCCAACGCGCTGTTGGTCTCCCTCTTTTTCGACTGCCTGCTGGACCGGGCCAAGATGTTAGGCGACTCGTCCAGCGGTCATCAGTCATTCGTGCGACATGTCCTGCCCACCGCCACTTAAGCTTTAACGAATGGCTAAGGGCGTCTGTTACTTTTGTTTGCTTCCTAATTGTGGTGTGGGGTATTTTTTGCATTTTCTTAATATTTAACATGCTCCTCTCCATACTGCGCTGACATGTTTTTATTTTATTTTTGACCCGTAGTGTATATTTCCACGTTTGGCATGCGTAGGTAATTGAGGGAAGTATACAGGAATCTAGGACTTTCTGCTTTACTTTTTTAGGCATTGAACTTTTCAGTACTTCCTTTAGACTCCAAAATTTTCGCCATGCACCTGTAACTCTTCTTTCGACTTCTAATTCGTTGCTTTGCTTGTCGAAAGATATCTGCTTGCCGAGGTATATGTAGTTATTAACATATTCCAGTTTTTCGTCGTCGAGGTATATAGGGTGCTCTACAGAATTCGTCATGATTTTTGTTTTATTTAGATTTATTTCCAATCCTACATCATTGCTAGCCTTTTGCAGAGAGTGTAACATAGATTCCAACTCCTCAGCACTCTTTGAAAATACGGCAATGTCATCAGCAAACCTTAGGTGGCTAATTTGTTTTCCATCTATGTTTAGTCCTTTTTTTGTCCAGTCAAGTTTGCTAATAATATATTCTAGTACCGCTATAAAAAGCCTAGGCGAGAGTGGATCTCCTTGTCGTACTCCTCTTTTCACCGGTATGAACGGTCCTGTAGTCTCAAGCTTCACGCGGCTTTTGCAGTTCTTATATAGTTCTTTTATAATCCGTATGTACTTGTACTCGACTTCTTGAGATTTTAGTGCTTTCCATATCGCAGAATGGTAGATGGTGTCAAATGCTTTTTGATAGTCAATGAAAACTATATACAAGGGTCTTCGAAATTCGCGATACTTCTCTATTAGTTGTTCGACTGAATGTATATGGTCTACTGTTGAATAACCAGTTCTAAAACCTGCTTGTTCAATCGGTTGATGTTTTTCTAACGTGACGCTGATTCTCTTCTCTATTAACGATGCAAATAATTTATAAAGTGATGGGAGTAAGCTAATTGGACGGTAGTTAGCTATATTTCGAGGGTCCCCTTTTTTATAGAGCAGTATCATTTCTGATTCAGACCATTGATATGGTGTAGTTCCGGTAATCAGTATTGTGTTGAATAATCGTGTTAATGGCGCTGCTAGGATATATTTTACGGTTTTTATCGCTTCATTTGTTATTTGGTCTGCACCTGGGCATTTTTCAGACTTTAATTTGTCAATTACTCTAATTATTTCCACTTCGTCGAAGTTAGCTATTTCTCTGTCATCTTGAAGTGGTGATTCCAAGTTGCAGTTTCTAGAATCTTGTGCGCTGTATAAATTTTCGTAAAAACTTGTAGCGATATTAATAATATCGGCTCTACTTTTTGACTCTTTTCCTGCTTTACTGAGCCCATCAATCCAAGTCTTGTGAGAGTTTAATTCTCTGTATGCCCTTTTCAGGCTTCCTGTGGTATTTATATGTTTTTCTATTGTATTAGCTCTGTGCTTCGTGTAGTCTCTATGTATGTACTTACTTATCAATTTATATAGAGCTTTTATTTCGTTTTTTTCTGACCGTGTCTTAGGTTTTATTTTGTGAAGTTCTTGCCGGCGGTTCATTAATTTTTTCGTTTGATCCGATATAACTCCACTCCTTGCAATAATGAGCGTTTGTTTATGTGTAGCTTGTAGGCTGTCTATTATTGAGTTGGTAATTTTGTCATAATAGTGTTGAACGGTATCGTTTTCCTCCCAGTCTAGAACGTCGCCTTTAAATCTTTCTAAGGACTCTCGATATTTGGTTATCTGGGCTTCACTTTTCAGGGAGCTCTTTTTGTTACTTGTGAATTGAGATCGACTTTTCTTTATTTGTTGAAGTTTTATTGACATTCGTAGTAGTCTGTGGTCCGTGGGGAAACTGGAGTTTACAATTTCTATATTATGAACGTTCATATGTAGGTTTGTTAAAATATAATCCAGTTTCGGTTGGCCCACCTTGGCATTAAAATCACCCATAACTATTATATTTCTCACGGACATTTCCAAAGCTTTGTTTATCGTACTGTAGAACACTTCAATTTCCTCCTCAGCGGCCGATTCTGTGTAAGAGTAAACTTGTATAATGTCGACATGAAAACCGTTCATATTCAACTTTAGTAGAGCTACTCGTTCTGATAAGCCGGTGTAACTTATGATATTTTGTTTGAGATATTTCTTCACAATAAATCCGACGCCATAAAGGCCTTGTGTTTCCCCAGTATATAAGAAGATAAAGTTATTGTACTCTTCGATTGAGGTACCAAGGCGTCTCGTTTCGGACAAACCGATTATGTCATATTTAGTATTCTTTAAGGAGTCCATTAATTCTACCAGGCGTTGATTTGTGGACAATGTGCGCACATTGTATGTTGCCACGTAGAATATACTTTCTTGAGTTTTCTTTTCATAACTGTATTTTTCTGGAGGGTTGTAGTCTACATCTCCCACGGTGACCGGCCGGATTGGGAGAGTATTATATTACTTATTTTAATTTTGACGCTTACAGACCATTTACATCTGTAAGGATTTTGAAATAATTGTTATTAATCGTATTTGGACGCTCAGATACCATACACGTATGCATACATACGTCTCTGAGATATTAAATTAATTTTATTAACTTTTTGTTTATTCGGATACAGATCGTATTCAATATACGTCCTTAATATTAAATTTATTTTCATTGAATTGTTAATCAGTATATTTTAAAATAATTATTATTAAGTAAGATTGTCACTTTTTTAAATTGTATTCACGCTTTGACATGTAAAAGTGGCCTATTTGCAGAATAATTATTTGATTTCGATTGATTTTGATTTTTAATATTGTGTTTGTTACGAATAAATGTTTGATTTAGAATCTTGATTTGATTTTGAAATTTAAGAATCTGAATCTGAAAATTATGGAGCATTTACTTATAATTTGCTTGCCACAATCAGTAGGGGCATGCAAAATTGGTTGCTCCGGTCGCCAAAGTCAATTTATTTATTAGCTAGTAAGTAGGCATTTAAAAAAAG
Organism: Notocelia uddmanniana; assembly: GCA_905163555.1. Lineage (NCBI taxonomy): Eukaryota > Metazoa > Arthropoda > Insecta > Lepidoptera > Tortricidae > Notocelia > Notocelia uddmanniana. Next base: position 866,520 of record LR991066.1, on the reverse strand, counting down.
TAATATTGTACGAGTTTTGATTGTTATTCCTTTTTCTCGAGGAACTTTATCATCATCATCATTTCAGCCGAATGACGTCCACTGCTGGACATAGGCCTCCCCCAAAGACTTCCACAATGACCGGTCCTGCGCCACCCGCATCCAGCGGACACCCGCGACCGACTTCGAGAAAGAGGTTAATCGTCGAATCCGACTCGGCTGGGCAGCGTTCGGGAAGCTACGTCACATCTTTTCGTCCAATATCCCGCAGTGTCTCAAGACGAAAGTCTTTGACCAGTGTGTGTTGCCAGTGATGACATATGGTACTGAAACGTGGTCGCTTACTATGGGCCTCATAAGAAGGCTCAAAGTCACCCAAAGAGCAATGGAGAGGGCTATGCTGGGAGTTTCTCTGCGTGATCGCATCAGAAATGAGGCCATCCGCAGCAGAACCAAAGTGACCGATATAGCCCTTCGAATCGCTAAACTTAAGTGGCAGTGGGCGGGGCACATAGCACGCAGAACCGATGGCCGTTGAGGAACTTTATAATTATAAATAATTAAATAAATTATATATATCCCAGTAAGGTAAAATTATTAGAACTTAAACCGCTGTAGAAGCCATTTATCGACTGTTCCACCATATGCCAGTATTAATTCTAAGATCAGTTTGTGACATCCATCAATTTTGACCTTCAATCTCAGAATAAATTCTTATTCCGGTTTAAAACGTGGCTTTCTTAATCAGTTGTACTACAGCAACACTTAACGCATCCGCACAGATCATCCTCGACATTAAGCCGCTCTCCACTTAACATTTAAAGCGACTGCCGGCGATATATCATCGCTTCCGACGGCGCTGCAAAATTTACTAGGGTTTGTTCCGTCGCGCACCGGAAATACCAAACGGAGTCTCTGTACGACACCGTGGACCGCTTCGGTCTAGTGAAAGCTGTTGTCTATTTTGATAGGAAGTTACGAAAGAAACTAAAATTATATGATAATATATAAAGTACTGTGAGAGAAATAATTCATTGTTTCTGGAACAAGCTCGGAAATATGTGCATTATCTAAAAAACCGGCCAAGAGCGTGTCGGGCCACGCTCAGTGTAGGGTTCCGTAGTTTTTGTAATTTTTTCAAAAACTATTCAACCTATCAAGTTCAAAATAATTTTCCTACAAAGTTTTTATAAAGTTCTACTTTTGAGATTTTTTTCATATTTTTAAAACTTATGGTTCAAAAGTTAGAGGGGGGGACACATTTTTTTTTACTTCTGGAGCGATTATTTCCGAAAATATTAACATTATCAAAAAATTATTCTAGTAAACCCCTATTTATTTTTAAATACCTATCTAACAATATATCACACGTTAGGGTTAAAACGAAAAAAAAAATCACTCCCCACTTTACGTATAGGGGAGGTACCCTAATAAAATATTTTTTTCCACTTTTTATTTTACCACTTTGTCGGCGTAATTGATATACATATTAGTACCAAATTTCAGCTTTCTAGTGCTAACGGTCACTGAGATTATCCGCGGACGGACGGACGGACAGACGGACGGACAGACATGGCGAAACTATAAGGGTTCCTAGTTGACTACGGAACCCTAAAAAGGAACTCATATTTTGTATTAAACGCCAATTATACTGTGTTGTGAGCAATGAAATAGCGACTTATTACTGCCATAACACATTTTTGTCAGCTGCAGACCTACTATAGTTTCTAAAAATCGTACTCAAATAAATTCCATATATTAAAGAAACAAAAATATTTACCTAACCCACTTGGGGAAGAAAGATGCGAGTTTATGTCACTAATTGTTTGTTTCTCTATGTGATTGGCATAGGCTAGGTTAGCTTCCGTGTCTTCTAAATTATAAGTATGTAATGTTTTAAAACTACTGTACCTGTTGTAGAGTGCGATGGTGATACTGCGATCGCCAACCCGCATGCCAAGCGTGGCGATTATGGCATTTACCCCCCATGAAATTGGGGGAGGCCTATGTCCAGCAGTGGACGTCCTAGGGCTGATGTGGACCAGTTGTAACAACAGTAATCTGACTCTAATTACGCAAATAAATTATTATAAATGATAATAATTATATATTCTTTCTTGTGCACTAAAAACATGAAAATAACTTAACAAAACATGCTGTATGAAATCATAAATCGCGGAATATGTAATCGCTGAAGAAAATTAAAATAAAAGTGATTTATGATTTAACCCAGATTTGTGATTAGTTTCTAGCTGCATGTTGTTTAATCCTTCCATACATGACGAATCGACCTCGCCCTACCAAGCGTGGCCCGTCCCGCAACAAATGTAGTGGAAACGTCTGATTTACGGCCCCGGGCACAAAGTTCAGCGCGCCCTTTGCCAAATGCCGGATTGATTCCAACTGGGTTACCGTGCTGTTGCTTACGTGGAGACGGTAAATACGACATTAATAACCTCTACCGCTCTGTAAATCTTACCGTGTCTTTGAAGAACACACTTAAGAAATATAAATGTTATTTTGTGATTATTTAAAAAAAAAAAGTTGTGGGAAAATCTCACACAAATCGACCTAGTCCCAAACTAACCAAAGCTTGTGCTATGGGTACTAGGCGACGATATACATATTAAATATAATGCAACGGGTCACTCACGTCTTAAAGGTCGAATATCGCTCGACATGTTTCAGACCGGTTCGCGGTCCTTAATCATGAGCACCTATCGCGGCGGCGGTTTTCTTAGCACTGCGTGCCCGTGCCCTGTCCGCTCGGTTGCTCGGCGCGGGTGGAGGCGGCGGCGGCGAGAATCTACCCTCGTTTTCTTCACAATTGTTCAATGCCGAACTACACACAACACTCACAACGTCATATGCTAAAGCCTCGTCCACACTCTTCACAGACGTAGTATTCAACACTGTTTTCCAGCTGGGTGGTACAACCCATCCACAATCACGATTAAAATTTGGAAAACGACCAATTTCGATAGCCTCCCGCACTTTGCGTGGTACAAAAAACTTTTCCCTCGCTAATACGGTTACCTTATCGAACCGAATATAATGTGATGGGCCCGAATCCAGTGAATGCTCCGCAACTGCAGATCCCCGAGCATCACGTTTTTTTATACTGCGTATGTGTTCAGACAATCTAGTGGAAATGTTCCGGCCTGTCTCTCCTATGTAATTCTTGCCACAGGAGCATGGAATCATGTAAACACCAGGGGTGTTCAAGGGCTCCCCATCCTTCGGTGAACGCATTAGCTGCCTGAGCTGAATATGTGGGCGGAAAATCGTCTTGATGCAATATTTTCGGCGTAACAAGTGTCATACATATTCAGCTCAGGCAGCTAATGCGTTCACCGAAGGATGGGGAGCCCTTGAACACCCCTGGTGTTTACATGATTCCATGCTCCTGTGGCAAGAATTACATAGGAGAGACAGGCCGGAACATTTCCACTAGATTGTCTGAACACATACGCAGTATAAAAAAACGTGATGCTCGGGGATCTGCAGTTGCGGAGCATTCACTGGATTCGGGCCCATCACATTATATTCGGTTCGATAAGGTAACCGTATTAGCGAGGGAAAAGTTTTTTGTACCACGCAAAGTGCGGGAGGCTATCGAAATTGGTCGTTTTCCAAATTTTAATCGTGATTGTGGATGGGTTGTACCACCCAGCTGGAAAACAGTGTTGAATACTACGTCTGTGAAGAGTGTGGACGAGGCTTTAGCATATGACGTTGTGAGTGTTGTGTGTAGTTCGGCATTGAACAATTGTGAAGAAAACGAGGGTAGATTCTCGCCGCCGCCGCCTCCACCCGCGCCGAGCAACCGAGCGGACAGGGCACGGGCACGCAGTGCTAAGAAAACCGCCGCCGCGATAGGTGCTCATGATTAAGGACCGCGAACCGGTCTGAAACATGTCGAGCGATATTCGACCTTTAAGACGTGAGTGACCCGTTGCATTATATTTAATATGTCTCAAACTCACGGGAGTTTTCTATATAAAATGACGATATACATACTTAAATAGATAAATAAATACATAGAGAACATCCAAGACCCAAGAACAAAATCCGTGCTAAATGCACAAATAATGCCCTGGCCGGGATTCGAACCCGGGACCTCTAGCTTCGGAGGCAGTGTCACTACCAACTAGGCTAAACAGGCCGTTAATTTGTTTTTATTCTTTCTTGGATTTCTTATTCTCACTATTGATAGCTTAACGTCAGAAGCTAATTTTTCATGCTCTACACATGATCGCCTTTTAAATGCAATAGTTGTTACATCGAATAAATAAAGTTAATTTTTTCAAATTTTTACTAGAAAAATAATAACGCCATTCTTAAATCATGGTCACCCTATCACTTTTGACACACGTTGTATGGGGGATGACAAGACGTCGTGTGATGTAGGGTGACCAAGTTGTATGAAACATTATTTTTTCTGTTAATAATTTGAGAAATAATAGTCAATATTGCAAGTAGTAACTGTTATATCGTCTTTATTGAGTTTGTCTTTCAATACTTCATCGAGTCAAATAATTTCTGATGACGTCTCCGATGTCACCCTGTATACAGGCATAGCTATACATATATTACATATCAATCACGCTGACAAAACGGTAGAATGAAATCTTGAAAATAATGTTGTAGGGTACTTACTACCCCTACACGTAAAGTGGGGATATTTTTTTAGTCGCAAATCTCATTATATTGGGTCTTGTTGGATAGCTCGTTTCAAAATACTAATGTCGGTTTTTTTTTTGAGGCAGGAAGCCGTTTGCGTGATATTAAACTTATATAAGTGCAATTTTTTGTTACGCGCGGCCCGACACGCACTTGACCGGTTTTTCACCGATAGGAACCCTTAATCAGACACAAAAGATAAAGTTTGACCTCTTGTAATAGCTTTCGCCTTATGAATATTCTGAAATTTACATTTTAGCGAAGTCGCCTGTATAAACAAGCCACGTTAAATATCTCCATCGAAAACAATTTAATTCAGATATTTCTGATTACTGTAACCCCGTTAAAGTTTATTACATCATTATTCTTACTTAGCAGAAGGCGGGAGCATGGAAAGGTTAATGATCAGTACCTTGTCTTGCATGCATTTATGGACACCGCTATAACTGCTACGAAATACGGTTAACGATTTTTTTTATTTGCCATATTACGTACCAGGATTTGGATATTCGTCTAGATGTGTACATGCTCTTTAGCTAAAAAAGCTAATTGCAGAAATCAGTAAAGTAATTGAATCGGTGACTGCAGAGTGGTAAGAAATTGAAGCTAGCTGTTTCACTAACTTTCCTTTTCATTCCCCTATTTTTCCACTTGACAAACATAATGTATTGTGTTGAGACGATTTCACACTGTTGTGTAGGTAGAGGCTGTCATTATGTTCAAAATAGACCGCAGAAACCTAAAGGCATCCTCAAAAATACGGCCACCGAAATCACAGCGGTTGAAATCCTCGGAGAATTATTTGCAACACGTCGTAAATTTAAATGGAAATGGGCCGGCCACCTGGCATCCAATCTTGCCAGGTGGCCGGTGAACGGTCGGTGTGTGACCCGGACCTGGAGGAAAACATGCCAGGGGCAGGCCCCGCACGCGCTGGGCAGATAACCTGAACCCGGCCTGGTCAACCGTGGACCCAAGGGTCACAAAAGCCGCAGACAGAGAGCTTTGGAAAAGCTTGGAGGATGCCTTCACCCTTTAAGGGGTTCTCATCACCTTGAAGCACATTATTTTAGTAATATTAAGTTTTTCTTATATTTTAAATATTGAGAAGATATTATTACTTGTTGTTAGTTACGATTAATATAGTTATGTTAGTTTCTTTTTTCGTTCTTTATGTTATCTCTACATCTTGCAATGTAATTGAGAAGTAAAAGGCTTTATTTTTATTCCAATGCACCACCTAGATTTACTGGTACGATTAACAACGTGAAGTCGAGGTACTAGATAATGTTTCTCTTGTGGCGACAACTCTAAGAGAATTTACGAGTCGAGGTTCTGAAGGCCGTTTCCACTCTGTTCCACCCGTATCCAAACCGGTCGCTGCAGGGGATCAACTCCGGGATTCGAAATATGGACTTGTTATGGTGCCGTCCCTTTCACTCTCCTGTCATACACTATATGAGTGAAAGGGACAGCACCATAAGAAGTACGTATTTCGAATCCCGGAGTCTACCCCCTGCATCAACCGGCTTTGGAGTAGACCACCAGGCTCATTGCGTAACGTTTGGAGAAGACGTCAGTCGACTTGGATGACAATAGGGTTTTTTTATACAACGACGGTTGCAAACAAGCTTACGGACCGCCTGATGGCAACGGACACCACAGGCCAAGGATGCTTGCGACCCCAGTAGAATCATAAGCGCGCTGTCGACCCCTTATTGATTTGAGGATTCGTTGTGTTGACAGCTAGAACCATACGCAGCTCCCTCACTCCTAACACAGCGTAAATTATTATCACCTCAGATCTGAATACTGAAACCTAGCAAGTCCATTTGAACGATCAATTTACCAGTTTAAAATATAGCTACTCACATAAGCCATTTTAAAACCTTAAATGTGTCTCAAACTTGGCTTTTGGTATGGCCGAAAATTCGTATTTAAATATAAATAAAAAAATATTGGGGACAATCTTACACAAATCGACCTAGTCCCAAACTAAGCAAAGCTTGTACTATGGGTACTAGACGACGTACGCATATAGATACATACTTATATAGATAAATACATTCTTTAATACATAGGAAACATCCAAGACCCAAGAACAAATATCCGTGATAAATGCACAAATAAATGCCCTGGCCGGGATTCGAACCCGGGACCTCTAGCTTCGGAGGCAGAGTCACTACCAACTAGGCTACACAGGACCTCATTTACTTATTAATACGGAGTTAATCTATTACCTGCTAAGTACTAAGGGAGTGATCGACTGGTCATGAGCTCTCGGTCCCTACCATTTTCATAAAACATGAGAACGCCTAAGAAGAGGATCGAAGAAGTATATTGAGCAATGAAAATGCATATGCCTATGCCTACTTATGGCTTAAATATGGGATAATATTATGGGGAAACAGTACAGATAGAGTATGTAAATTTCCTGGGAATTCCCGGGAAATTTACATACAAATCGGGACCGGGACTGCAAACCCTAGTACAGTTGATAAAGACCTGTTTATAATGTAAAAACATGTTATGTAATAGAAGCCCTGAAACATATATAAGTACAAATTACTTTAAAAAGTTCAAAATCCTAACCATGACCTCAATTTATATATTTGAAATGTACAAATTCATAAGAAAACATCCACAGGTATATAATTCCATTAAATATCAACCACGACGGTACGAATCTATGCAGGTTTAAAATAGTACATTACTACAGAGGCCGGGACGAAAGAGGTTGCCGGCCGAAGACATATATATATATAGGGTTGCCCCCCAAATTTCCCGCCGAGGTATGTATAGTGCTTTTCTCAAACGTGCAATGAAATAAACAACAAAAAAAAACAAAATTTTATTATTAAGGCGCAGGGTAGGGCAAGCCATTCTCCATACAAACGTTGTGCTAGTTTTTTGCGTTAGTTTTGGCACTACAGCATTTAATTTTATTTTTTGTTGGTACATATTGGATATACGCAGAAGTTGATGTTGAAATTTTGCATTATTTAAAAAAAATAAAAATAGAAAAATACAAAAAATAAATAAAATTAAAAAAAGAAAAAAATCAAGACATAGCTAACAAAAAAATAAGCACATGGACCAAAAATAGTAATTGGAGTGCAAACACAAACGAAGAAAAACTTGCACAAAGTTTGTATGGAAAGAGCTTGCCCACCCCTTTGCCTTAATACGCATAGTGGCAGAATGTCATGATGCCTGTGTCACAAATTTATGTGGAATGGAGTTAAAAAAGAGGAGCTTGCCGGCCTAGGCCTGCAAGATTTGTATGAAATTCCATTAACGACCTCTTGTCCTAGTCGCACCTGAAACGTCCTACTTCGCAGCCTATTATAGGGAACATAACATTAATATTTCATTGCATGTTTGAGAAAATAATCTAGTTCTGGTGGCAGGATCCAAACTAAAATAACATAGCAATGTCAATCAATAATAAAATCGGTGACAGCAAAAAGGCGAAAAACAGTGAAAAATTTACCAATCGATTAAAAAAAATCTAACTGAAAAATGTTACACTTTGGAAGATTTTAAGTAAGACTGCTGCGCCCCATCGGGGTATCGTGTAACTTTTACATGTACTTGATGGCATGATTAAATGAATATAAATATGAAAAGACTATTATATATCATATACACGTATGTGTAGTATAGATATATGTTTTCTTTTCTCTGATATGGCCCACGGAACTGTTATTTTATTTTACAAGATGAGTTTAATAGGTTAAATGTTAAAAATGTAGCGCGTCTCGCCATCAAACATAACAGTTTGGCAAGAAATCAAATGCATCATAGTATGTTGGTTGTAATTTTGATTATCCCACTAATATTATAAATGCGAAAGTTTAGATGTTTGGATGTTTGGATGTTTGGATGTTTGTTGCTCAATCACGCAAAAACGGCTGAACAGATCAAAATGATTTTTTGTATACTAACAGTATGTAATCTGGATTCACTTATAGTATACTTTTTGTCCCGATAATCACCCTCAAAGGGATGAAATCGGGGGTGCAAATATGGTCTATGAAACGGGGTGATTTAAATCCTCATAAGCCATTATAAGCTTTAAGTTTCAGCCAATTGGGAGTATAACGGCGTGTCAATAATTTTAACGTAAGCGATAGCAGAATTTGACGTATTGTAAACAAGCTGACTTTTCGATATGTCAAAGCCGAAATATCATAATTCCTTCTGATTGATGACGTTATTTTTGAGCATAACCTTTTAGCAATTAGGTCTATTATTGCGTGTAAATCAAAATAAATTTGCGATACTTTGGAATTGTTTGTTTTCATATGCTTAAATACAAAAACAGCTGCTTCAATGCAGTCTTTGTATCGTCAGTGTACAATTTAATTTTGTCGTGTATTATTGTTTACGTAATTGGTGACCCTTCACACTATAATAACTGTTTGATATAAGAGATCACTTGGGCTGGGCAGCTCAATCGTCAACATTGACGGTTGAAGCACCTTAGATCTATGCACAAATTACAATCTATATACTGAGATAGAGATACCAGTGAAATACTCCACATAGATCGTAGCGCCGTTGTGTATTTAGTAAGAACTAACCGCACAACCGCTGCATCCCAGTCACTTCAATATGCAAGTGCGATAGAGATAGCACCCAGTGACATCTGGTACAAACAAGTTAAACTAAAATTTCCATAGAAAAATTCGTACTTCGAGTTGAAAGGCCCCTGGATTTATGCTTATCCGTATACATATAATACAGCTGTAGAAGGTCGAAAATCTGTACATTGAAGATATTGGCTAAATCAATGGAGCGATTGGAGGGCCCTTAGCATCGAAACAGAACACATTTCAACAGTTTTAATAATTCGTGTGTGTTTGTCTATCGGTTTATATGTCTAGGCATTGTGACTCTCGGCCTTCAGCCTCACGTGCATTGGCGCTCTGCTTCGGCCCTTCGGCCCTCAGCCTTACACTTTACTCTGTGTGAATGATCGGCATCAGGAGCCCGCTCTGTGTGAATGATCTGCCTTTGGACTCGCATGCCTTGCCCCTCTGCATCAGTCCTTCGGCCCTACATAAGGAGCCCGCTCTGTTGGGATTCTCGGCCTTCGGCCTTGCGTGAATTGCCACTCTGCTTCAGGCCTTCGGCCCTACATGCGTGCCACACGGCTCCGAGCCTTCAGCCCTCATTCTTATATAAGGAGCCCGGTCTATTTGAATGCTCGGCCTTCGGCCTCGCATGCATTGCCACTCTGTTTCGGCCCGTTAGTCATCAACTTTACATAAAGAATCCAGTCTGTTGAGAAACTCGGCCTTCGGCCTCGCGTTTCTCGCCTCCCTGCTTCAGGCCTTGGGCCCTCAACCTTACATAAGAAGCCCGTTTTGTGTGAATACTCGGCCTTTCGCCTTGCATGTTTTGCCTCTCTGCTTACGGCCTTCGGCCATCATGCTTACATGAAGAACCCGCTCTGTTGGGACGTTTTACGGAAGAACTGCGTAGCGAGACTTTTATCATTGTACATGCAATATTTTACGGGCCTCATTCGTCTAGAATCGGTACATTTGATATAACTAAGCTTAATCATTCGTTTTGAAAGCACGAGCACGTAGCACCAACTCCCGTTACAAACGGACACTTTTACTTGAAGTTGTCAGACGATTATATACCTAGGACAGACTGTCCAGTTAGGTCCAAGGTACCCAGTTAGTGAAGGGCCAACTTCGAGAAAGGGGTAAATCGTCAAATCCGACTCAGCTGGGCAGCGTTCGAGAAGCTACGGCACATCTTTTCGTCCAATATTCCGCAGTGTCTCAAGACAAGGCTCTTTGATCAGTGTGTGTTGCCAGTGACGACATATGGCACTGAAACGTGGTCGCTTACTATGGACCTCATAAGAAGGTTCAAAGTCACCCAAAGAACAATAGAGAGGGCTATGCTGGGAGTATCTCTGCGTGATCGCATCAGAAGTGAGGCCATCCGCAGTAGAACCAAAGTAACCAACATAGCCCACCGAACCGCTACACTTAAGTGGCAGTGGGCGGGGTATATAGCACATAGAACCGTTGGCCGTTGGGGAGGAAAGGTTTTCGAGTGGCGAGTAGGTACCAGAAGGCGCAGCGTGGGTAGGCCCCCCCACAAGGTAGACTAATGACCTGGTGAAGGTCGCAGGTGTCCGCTGGATGGGGATGGCAAAGGAACGGTCATTGTGTCACTCTTTGGGGGAGGCTTATGTCCAGCAGTGGACGTCTTTCGGCTGATATGATGATGATGATGATTCGTTTTGAAAAAACGATTACTATTAAAATTTTCCGAGCGCGGTAAAGAACATTTCATATTCAATGTAATCATTTCTTAAGGGATGTAAAGAAGGGTGAAAGATGTATGGGAAAACAAATAATTCTAAAGCAAGAATGAGTTCTACGCAGACGAAGTCGCGGGCAAAAGCTAGTATAAATATAAATAAATATATATAAATAATAATATACCTAACGTACAAACCAAACTTGATTGATTTCCAATTAATAACGGAAGCTAACCCAAAATTAACAAACAAACACCAACCACCCAAATTTCAACTCCATCTAATGAAATACCGCATACTTGTATTAGATTACATGCAATTTGCTCCAATTAATCTCGAATATTATGACGAATCCACCATTTTGTCTTCCGTCTCGCACTGCGCGTGTGCAAGAGTAGGACAGCCATAGCTGTGGTGTTCAATTACTGTATGTTATGTCAACTAAATGGAATTGGGTCGGTTTCGTTGATGTAAGTAAAACATTATTGCGTGGGTATTAATTATCAGTTACGTGTTTACTTAATCTTCATTACGAGTATGTTTATCTGAGTATAAAATGGATTGATGACCTGGTAAAGGTCTCAAGAGTCCACTGAATGCGGGTCGTGTAGGACCGGTCATTGTGACACTCTTTGGGGGAGGCCTATGTCCAGCAGTGGACGTCTTTCGGCTGATATTATGATGATGATGAAGTTTAAAATAAGGGTCAAAATTGGCTTGTATTATGTTCGTCGGCGGCCAAAGGGCTTTTGTTATAACATAACTTTGAGGTCATCTCGCGTGGAGAGGATTTCGTACCTACGTTACTTCATATTATCAAAAGTAATAGTACATTACTACAGAGGCCGGGACGAAAGGGGTTGCCGGCCGAAGACATATAGACGGCCTGAGGCGGGCAACCCCATATTTCCCGCCGAGGTATGTATAGTGCTTTTCTCAAACATGCAATGGATAACCTGGACCTTTTTAAGGCACGAGTGAATAGACATCTTCTGGGTGAGCTCGCTTCATCGTCGGCCTCATTTTTGCCCCCTGGCTAGATGCTGACCATGAGGAATCCCATTTTTAATAAAAAAAAATTGAAATAAACAACAAAAAAATCAAAGTTTTATTTTTAATACGCATAGTGGCAGAATGTCATGATGCCTGTGCCACAAATTTATGTGGAATGGAATTTAAAAAAGAGGACTTCGCCGGCCTTGTCCTGCAAGATTTGTATGAAATTCCATTAACGACCTCTTGTCCTAGCCGCACCTGAAACTTCATACTTCGCAGCCTATTATAAGGAACATAACGTCAATATTTCATTGCATGTTTGAGAAAATAACTATTTTTGGTTTTTCAATTGATTAATAATTAACAGTACTTGCGTGAAAAATCCTGTGCGAAATAATGTAAGTACGAGTGTGCTACCGACACACATACTCATAAATATAATATTAAAGACTTTAAAGTACAAATAGTCCTAGTGTAATGGTGCCTTTCCACCAGAGATGTGCTATGCTACGTTGCTATGGATGCATTTGAATCCACCAATATTCATCCACATATACACATATACTCATACTCATTTATTTTCAATGGACATACATTACACGTCAAAGTTTTACATTTTCGTATACACATTAGGTTATCTATTACTAAAAAAAATTACAAGGATGTTTCCATAATTCAATACTATTCAATATAATAAAAATGTATATCTCTAATTTTACTTACTATTCTTTCGATATAGAAACCTCATATTTAAATGTTTAAATGTCACATAATTCCTTACGTCATAAAATAGTACTTTACGACAGAGGCCGGGACAAAAGGGCCATATTTCCCGCCGAGGTATGTATAGTGCTTTTCTCAAACATGCAATGAAATAAACAACAAAAAAAATCAAAGTTTTATTTCTAATACGCATAGTGGCAGAATGTCATGATGCCTGTGCCACAAATTTATGTGGAATGGAAATAAAAAAGAAAAAGTTGCAGGCCTTAGCCTGCAAGACTTGTATGAAATTCCATTAACTACCTCTTGTCCTAGCCGCACCTGAAACGTCATACTTCGCAGCCTATTATAAGGAACATAACATCAATATTTCATTGCATGTTTGAGAAAAGCATTTTTCTCAAACATGCGCCTAAATGTATGCATTATTGACACGAAAAGAGGACTTGAAGTTACCTGCTTATGGCTCCCTACAATAATGAAACTAACATTAATTGCCCCTGCTGTAATTTTTTAAATTTGCTTACTAAAATCAACTGATAAAGGAAATATTACATAGAGCCAACCGCCGCGATTTTGTATATATATTTTTAATAATAAATAATAAAATAATAAATATTGGGGGACAATCTTACACAAAACGACCTAGTCCCAAACTAAGCAAAGCTTGTACTATGGGTACTAGACGACGATATACATACTTATATAGATAAATACATACTTAAATACATAGAAAACATCCAAGAGCCAAGATCAAATATCCGTGAAAAATGCACAAATAAATGCCCTGGCCGGGATTCGAACCCGGGACCTCTAGCTTCGGAGGCAGAGTCACTACCAACTAGGCTAAACAGGTCGTCGAAATTCTGTTTAGCCTAGTCGTTAATCTGTTATGTAAATTGGTATTTTTTTAGGTTTTTCCGGTTTTTTTATTGTTCTTGTATTTTTGTATTTTGTTGATTTTTTTCCAATTTTTCGAGTTTTTATGTATTTTTGTTAGTTTTTGCGTGTTATTTTGTAGCGTTTTTTGTGTTTTTTAATATTTTTGAACTTTTTAAAAGTTTTTCCATATGTTTCTTTGTACTTTTGGACCTTTTTTTTTTGTTTTTCCATGTTTTTTGGTATTTTTTAGTTCTCTCGTGTTTTTTTAAATGGTGCGTGTATTTTATAGCATTTTTCGTGTTTTTCATTTAATTTCCGTTATTTGTCGTGAACGTTTTGTATTTTTTAGTTTTTTTTTACATTGTAGTTTTTTAATTGTTTTTTTTTTCTAACATGTTTGTGAAAAGTACTATACAATCCTCGACCGGAACAGGGATTGCTTCACGGCCTCTGCAGTAATCTAAATATATAAAAGAAGAAACTGACTGACTGACTGACTGACTGACTGACTGACTGACTGACTGACTGACTGACTGACTGACTGACATATCAACGCACAGCCCAAACCGCTGGTCCTAGAGATTCCAAATTTGGCACGTAGGTTCCTTATAAGGTCTAGGGGTGCACTAAGAAAGGATTTTTCAAAATTCAACCCCTAAGGGGGTGAAATGGGGGTCCGAAGTTTGTATGGGGAAACGAGATTAGTTGGACTATTTTATTCGAAACTTCACAGGAGTATTTCTAATGATAAATAAGTAAATACGTGTTACAGGTTTTTTGAGAAATCAACCCCTAAAAGGGGGAAATCTGGTGACAAATTCTGAAAATCGACATGGGTATTGTTTTTATGATATACCGGGTCGCTGATAACGAAAACAACAATGATTTTAAAATCTCACGTGGAGGACGTGAAATACCATCCCCTCTGTTGGGGTGCGAGGGGGATGAAATGTCTAAATATTAATATGGGTGTCGTTTTTACGGTTTTTTGGGACATTAATTACAAAAAAAACCGGCCAAGAGCGTGTCGGGCCACGCTCAGTGTAGGGTTCCGTAGTTTTTGTAATTTTTTCAAAAACTATTCAACCTATCAAGTTCAAAATAATTTTCCTACAAAGTTTTTATAAAGTTCTACTGTTGAGATTTTTTTCATATTTTTAAAACTTATGGTTCAAAAGTTAGAGGGGGGGGGGACACATTTTTTTTTACTTCTGGAGCGATTATTTCCGAAAATATTAACATTATCAAAAAATGATTTTAGTAAACCCCTATTTATTTTTAAATACCTATCTAACAATATATCACACGTTAGGGTTAAAACGAAAAAAAAAATCACTCCCCACTTTACGTATAGGGGAGGTACCCTAATAAAATATTTTTTTCCACTTTTTATTTTACCACTTTGTCGGCGTAATTGATATACATATTAGTACCAAATTTCAGCTTTCTAGTGCTAACGGTCACTGAGATTATCCGCGGACGGACGGACGGACAGACGGACGGACAGACATGGCGAAACTATAAGGGTTCCTAGTTGACTACGGAACCCTAAAAAAATGGCATCGGTTTTCTAATTTAATATTGTGGACATGAAAAATTTTGAAAAATTGTGCCAAATTTCAAGAAATAACTGACTGACTGAGTGACTGACATATCACCGCACAGCGCAATCTGGTGGTTCTAGAGATTCCAAATTGAGTATGTAGGTTCCATATAAGGTCTTGAGGTGCATTAAGAAAGGATTTTTCAAAATTCAACGCCTAAGGGGGTGAAATGGGGGTCCGAAGATTGTATGGGTAATCAAAGGTAATCAAGATTAGCTGGATTATTTTATTCGAAACTTCACAGGAGTATTTCTAACGATAAATGAGTAAACATGTGTTTCAGGTTTTTTGAGAGATCAACCCCTAAAAGGGGGAAATCTGGTGACAAATTCTGAAAATCGATATGGGTGTTGTTTCCATGGTTTATTGGGTCGCTGATTACGAAAACAACAATGATTTTAAAATCCCACGTGGAGGACGTGAAATACCATCCCCTTTGTTGGGGTCCGAGGGGGATGAAATGTCTAAATATTAATATGGGTGTCGTTTTTATGGTTTTTTGGGACGTTAATTACGAAAATGGCATCGGTTTTAAAATTTAATATTGTGGTCATGAAACTTTTGAAAAATTGTGCCAAATATCAAGAAATAACTGACTGACCGAGAGACTGACATATCACCGCACAGCGCAAACTGGTGGTTCGAGAGATACCAAATTTGGCATGTAAGTTCCTTATAAGGTCTAAAGGTGCATGAAGGAATCCGAGGTACCTAAACTTTGAATAAAGTAACGGCCATATTAATTTTCTTCATTTCCGTCCCGATTTCGTTCAAAATCGATATCTGAGCGTCCGAGAGGTCCCTAATACGACTCCGAGGTAAAATGTGGAAAAAGTCGCAGTCATTGAATTCTTTTTTTTTCGTCCCGATTTCGATCAAAATCGATATCTGAGCGTCCGAGAGGTCTCTTAATACGAATCCGAGGTAAAATTTGTGAAAGTGGCGGCCATATTGATTTTCTTTTTTTTCGTCCCGATTTCGTTCAAAATCGATATCTGAGCGTCCGAGAGGTCTCGTAATACGAATCCGAGGTAAAATTTAGAAAAAGTGGCGGCCATATTCATTTTTATCATTTCCGTCTAGATTTTGTTCAAAATCGATATCTGAGCGTCCGAGAGAATTCTTAATACGAATCCGAGGTAAAATTTGGAAAAAGTGGCGGCATATTGAATTTCTTCATTTCCGTCCCGATTTCGTTCAAAATCGATATCTGAGCGTCCGAGAGGTCTCTTAATATGAAGCCGAGGTAAAATTTGGAAAAAGTGGCAGCCATATTGATTTTCTTCATTTCCAAACCGATTTCGTTCAAAATCGATATCTGAGCGTCCTAGAGGTCTCGTAATACGAATCCAAGGTATAAAATAGAAAAAGTGGCGGCCATATTCATTTTTATCATTTCCGTCCAGATTTCGTTCAAAATCGATATCTGAGCGTCCGAGAGAATTCTTAATACGAATCCGAGGTAAAATTTGGAAAAAGTGGTGGCATATTGATTTTCTTCATTTCCGTCCCGATTTCGTTCAAAATCGATATCTGAGCGTACGAGAGGTTTCTTAATATGAATCCGAGGTAAAATTTGGATAAAGTGGCAGCCATATTGATTTTCTTCATTTCCAACCCGATTTCGTTCAAAATCGATATCTGAGCGTCCTAGAGGTCACCTAATACGAATTTGAGGTAAAATCTGAAAAAAGTGGCGGCCATATTGATTTTCTTCATTGTCGTCCCGATTTCGTTCAAAATCGATATCTGAGTGTCCGAGAGGTCTCTTAATACGAATCCGGGGTAAAATTTGTGAAAGTGGCGGCCATATTGATTTTCTTTTTTTTTCGTCCCGATTTCGTTCAAAATCGATATCTGAGCATCCGAGAGGTCTCTTAAAGCGAATCTGAGGTAAAATTTGGCACTCCATTCATACCTATATGCAAAAAAGTTTAATGTTACTATATAGGCGTGTGGGGTATCTATGGATTTGCTTTTAAAAACGACATTGAGGTTTCGATATTTTTTCCATTTAAATCAACCTTCAATTCTTTTTTAATCGTATGGCATTTATTTACGAACCGTGAGATTTTCGAGAAGACTAGTACGGTTGCCAGTTTTTGTTGCACTTTTAGCACCACCCAGAGGTTCTGTGTATGGTAACGGTGGGTACTCCCTACGGACGCGGAGCAACTTCGACCCCCCTTTGTCAAGTGAGTGGGCAACTTGACTGTTAGAAGTTCGCAAGCCGCTCGAAGGCCTCTAACTTGGCTTAACGATTGCAGCCGGGATCAACGGCTTAGCGTGCCTTTCAAAGCACGAGAGTCAGTTAGTAACCACTCAAAGCGGTCAGCCATCCAAGAACTGACCTGCGCCCACATTGCTTAACCTCGCACACCGCACGCGGTAGGCGGGTGCCGTTGGGCCACGAGCGCTCTAAATTCTTGATAGTTTGTGCCAAATTGCAATTCAATAGGTCCAGTAAAAGCAACTTGGTTGTAACAGACGGACTGACAGTAAGGAGTGCGAATGGAAGTGAGGCCAAATTTTCTTTTTGGATGCTCCAATGGTAACTGGCAAAACCTACCTAATAAATTTAATTGTAGGAAAAATAAATGTTACACATGATATTGAATTAGCCGTATTTCTGTACTTCAAAGGACCAGAGTTTATGGCCGCTGCGCGCTGTTAGGTCGTTTACAGACCTATTGGTGTTACTGTAGTACACAGATACTTTTACTAAGAGCCATTTCAGACATGCTTTTATTTCATCGGCCCTTTCCCCTTCGGCCCCTCGGAAATGTATGATGATAGTTTTAGATCCTTATTTTTGCCAAAATCAAATGAAATTCAACAGTTTGCCGGTTCTCAGAATGTATACTAACTTTTTATCTGTTCATCTGTTAATGAATCACAATCACCAAACTTCGTATAGCGAAACCCCAGAATGTAACAACTACTTTTCTGGAGACCGCATCTAAATCGGTTCAGCCAAACGCGAGATAATCGTGGACAAACATACGAACCTGTTTTTTGTAGACGGTTAAAAATTTCGCTTAGTACGCGGGTGAAGCCGCGGGCAAATGCTAGTGTACCTACTATATAATGAGCCATTTTTCATTATTCACTATAAATAGTAAAATCTTTTTCTAGGTTTTTAATACGACCCGGAATGGCATTGCATATTTTTGGACCAATAACATAGGCCGTTTTGGTAGACTTAGTTAGATTTATATTATTGTTCATTGGTCCTCATAGCAAAGCACTGGTGGAAACGGGTTTTTGTAGCGTAGCTTTCATATCCTCGCATCATACCTGCATGTCACATTGATGGAAAGGCACCCTAAGAGACGCCAGAGCTCCCCAAGATGCACTGTGTTAAGAGTGAGGGGCCAGCATATGTCTAGCTGTAACACAACGAATTCTCAAGAGAATAGGAGTCGGCAATGCGCTTTTTGATTATTTTAGAGTCTCAAGCGTCCATAGAATGCGGTGTCTGCTTACCATCAGGCAGTCTGTAAGCTCGGTTGCCACCGTCTTTGTGTATCATAAGTTATTGGTCAAAAAATTCATTTTTGGTACAAGTTTTTATTGCCGACTGTACTTTTATCCACAATCATAAACTACTTGTTGAATCGGTTCGAATGAGCCCAATCATGATTTTATCTTGTGTAGTTTAGGAATTGCTATGACCACCTTCTGCCTCTATCATCAGATCAGATCTAGGTCATAATAATATTGCATTGTCATCTGATTTATACATGCATGCAAAATTTCAGCTCATAGATCAAATTTAACTTGCAAGATTTTGATTACAAACCGACAGACAACGGGATAGGTGAACGTAAATAAAAGCTTGTAAAACAGAATAGGGTTTCAGGATTCTAGAATTATTAAAAATGTAACGAGGAAGAATATTCCAGAACTATGTATTTGTTAACTACATACGGTTGCGACGCAGATGGCTATGGGTTATTTATAGTAAAGTTTATTTAAACAAGTGACTCATACATTTTGTTAATAACAACAATAGAAGTTCCGTGCAAATAAAATTCCTATACTATTGTCAACTATACCTATACTGTACTTATTGTAAAACTATTGTTAAAAATATGAAAATTGTTGTTATTGTGTAAAATTAAGTGAGGTACAAAAGTATAACTCCCAACATTGACCACCTGTTTAGCCTAGTTGGTAGTGACTCTGCCTCCGAAGCTAGAGGTCCCGGGTTCGAATCCCGGCCAGGGCATTTATTTGTGTTTTTCACCGATATTTGTTCTTGGGTCTTGGATGTTTTCTCTGTATTTAAGTATGTATTTATCTATATTAGTATGTATATCGTCGTCTAGTACCCATAGTACAAGCTTTGCTTAGTTTAGGACTAGGTCGATTTGTGTAAGACTGTCCCCCAATATTATTTATTTATTTATTTATTTAACATTGTTTTTATATAGGGAAAATTTTAAGCAATCACCTTTCGTCTTTAATCAGATAGTCATATTTTTTATTTAAGGACTAGCCTTTGCCCGCGACTTCGTCTTGGTGAAACTCGATATCACCTTAGAGAAATAGTAGCTATTTAATTATTAGGCTTAATTATCGCTCTCCCATACAAACTTCCACCCCACCCTTTTCAACCCCTATTGATAAATTTCCGGGATAAAAGCTATGCTGTATCCTTCCCTAGTAATCATAATATCTCCATACCAAATTTCATCTAAATCGGTTCAGTGGTTTAAGCGTTAAGAGGCAACAAACAGACAGACATACACACTCGCATTTATAGTATTAGTATGGATGGATCATATATTTGATGAAAATCAAACCTTGTTTTCTAAACTTGGTCAGTATTGCGTTTAAAAGAATGCGCAATTTTTTTATGCAATTCTTAAAAATACACATTGAACGTTTTTTTATACCATGTTAGGGGCAATGGCAACTAACCTGACAGCCCATCTGATGCAACATCAGAAGCATCACTCACGCGTTCCTGACCCGTAAAAAACCTTGTAACTTTAACCATACCTTCGTTTATACTTGCAATCTTCTTTTAAAGTGACAAACATCAGAATAGAATCAGAATAGTGTTATTTGTAATCCACATAAAATAATTAGTAACTTAGCAATACTGTTGGAATAGGTAACAATACTTTACCCATAACATAACAATATGGCTTAGATAACAATGTTTACACTCATAGTAATTAGTAGCCGGTAAAACAGTTAATTAATGGACTTCCGCCACAATTGGGTCACAGATAACAATACATATGCCGTGTATTATTGGGCTCGGAAGTTGTTAGCAGATAAATAGGGCGATAGAAAAAAATCCTTGTTTGCGACAAACAGTCGACATATGTGTGGGTCCTGGCAACTATTACGCACGAAGACTATAACTGATTATAACAAAAATTAAATAGAAAATCATTTATTTGTGACACTTTTAGGTAAGAAGCATAAAACAGCAACAAAAAAAGAAATGTCACGAAATGGTCCCAACTCAGAATGTAGCTGGCGTGACCGCCAGCGCTGGTCTTGGCTACACGTGGTGAAAATAAGGTGAAATTTTTCGTGAAACTTACTGTGAAGAACTGAGTGTAAACTACTAAAGCCGAATGCTAAGGCATGACTTTAAATCTGGACATCATAAGTTCGAACCCCGGCTCATGCCTCTGGGTTTGTCAAAAAATCCTTAAGTGAGCATTACCTTCTATGTATCACCACACTTGAAAGTTTCATATGACGGTAATAATTCGCTGGACATATCTGGATCGCCACGTATTTATAACCAGGCATAAAATTACTTCTCCACTTAGAAATATACAGAGTTAATTTATATAGCGCCAATAAAAACTCCGAAAAAAAAAACTTATTCATTCCGAAATGTGACCCGAATTGTGTTTCCATTTTGCGACGACGATTTTGTCATCCACTTGATGACCAATGTCTTTAGTGATCCCAGCATCTCCACCATCGATAGGTTCTAACCCCGGCTCATGCCACTGGGTTTGTCAAAAATACCTTAAGTGAGCATTAGCTTCTATGTATCACCACACTTGAAAGTCTCATATGACGGTAATAATTCGCTGGACATATCTGGATCTCCACGTATTTATAACCAGGCATAAAATCACTTCTCAACTCAGAAATACACAGAGTTAATTTATACAGTGTGTGTCTACGACCCGGGCTTTTATAAAGACTGATGATAATATGCTTCGTTAACAATCGTTTGCACGTATTAGTAAATCATAATTATGTAAATTAACTCCACAATTAAAATTTCTAAACCGCAGCTTAAATGTAGTAGATGTACTGCGTAATTGTTGTAATTCATGTCGTTTATTCACTTGGTACAAGACATGTCGTGGTATGGGGGTGAAAAACTGTGATAGCTAGCATAGAATATATTGTCGTCCTAGTCATTGTGCTTATGTATGGAGGTTTTAAATTAGCTGAGGAGTTTATTTATTAATTATATTTCAAAAGTGTTTACGTCGGGTTGTCAAACTACAAAAGAAAATTATGTCATATTTGATATTAGTTTTTCTGGAAAATGGATTACGATGCACGGGGATTGTTTTAATTGTCTGATACGGTTTTAAAAAGGAATCGCAAACATCCTTTCAAGTTTTTAAAGGTGCAAAAAATACTCCCTAGGGATTTGCCAATAAGGCAACATTACTGCGATTGGTTTTTACAAAAATGTGTCGATGAAAATGACATTCAACAAAAAATAATATGGACCGACGAAAGTACTTTTTCTCGAAACGCAATGTGGAACCGCAGAAACACACATTACTGGGAAGATAAAGAAAATAATCACCATGAGTTCCGAGAGACTTCTCATCAGTACCGGTGGACAGTTAACGTGTGGGCAGCTATTCATAACAACAGGATCATCGGGCCTAATTTTATTGATGGGACTCTAAACACGGGTAGGTTCTTAGATTTGATAAATGGTCCACTCTTAGACTATTTGAATACTCTTACCGAAGAGAATCGTCACGAAACGTGGTATCAGGTGGACGGTGCTCTTGTGCCACCACCATAGTTGTGCGGGAAAGGTTGAACTAGATTTTTGGCCAACGTTGGATCGGACGCTTTGGAAACAGGCACTAGCCGCCCAGGAGCCCTGGGATCTCTAACCCCTTTGGATTTTTTTTGTGGGGTGCTCTCAAAAATGAAGTGTTTGCGACCGACAGTGAAACTGTAGACATTATGAAAGACAAAATTACAGCAGCTTTTCAGAAACTGCAGGAAAGTATCGACTTTCAAACAATTCGTAATTCAATTACAATACGTTATGAATTGTGCCATAATCAGGGTGGCCGACATATTGAACCCGAAATACACAGAGTTTAGCTGAATTAAATTTAAATGAGAGGTTCGTATTTAAGTTTTATTTAGTTTGTAGATAATAAAGTTTTTATCAAACTTGACAAGTGCTTCTTCTTTGCCGTAGTCATCTTAAGTGCAGTTATACTTGTATCGCTAACTCTTGAAATAGGTACTCTTCATAATAATCAAAGTATCTGTTAACTGACATTTACACCTAGGTACTTGTCAAATTACTGTGCTTTACATTGCTGGCAATTAAATTTTTGTTAGAAAATTAACAAAGTCTGAAATTTAGTTTCTAAATTAAATTAATATCATGATTGCATTATAAATATACGTTATATTAACCTCCTTTAAAAAAGCCCGGGTCGTAGACACACACTGTATAGCGTCAATTAAAAGTCCGAAATTAAAAAAAATATTTCTATTTATTCATCCCGAAATGTGTCGCGAATTGTGTTTCCATTTTCCAATGACGATTTTTTCATCCACTTGATGACCAATGTCTTTAGTGATCCCAGCATCTCCACCATCTCGCTACTGAGGGATGATCGGCCCAGCTAGCACGGTAATCCCGACCAAATAATATATATGCTCCTACATATAACACGTTATAACTTTACATGCAGCGGAGCTTTTATCTCAATTACTTAAAATGTTAATTTTGGAATGTATATCTAAACTATTGCCAACATATAAAATTTAACTGATATAAATGAATTACATTCGTTCATTTTGTAGTTTTATCGAAGGAAATTGTCCTATTAGTGCTCTAACGCAAGTATATGTGGAGATGCCAAACCACTTGTCAGTATACTCCATACCTTTTTTTTTTGACCCAGAGAAATGCGTTACGCATACCAATACGTAATATGAGGTCTGCGGGGACAAGCCAGATATTACGCATTAGTTATGTGGGACTCTCCGGTCCAAACGAGGACCAGCCTACCCACTAAAACTCTGGGATGCTGCCTCCACCGTGCCCGAGTGGTGATGCCATGGGATCGCGAATCCATACCTGACCTGACCTGTCCCGACGACCTATTTAGCCTAGTTGGTAGTGACACTGCCTCCGAAGCTAGAGGTCCCGGGTTCGAATACCGGCCAGGGCATTATTTGTGCATTTAGCACGGACTTTATTCTTGGATTTTGGATGTTCTCTATGTATTTAAGTATGTATTTATCTATCTAAGTATGTATATCGTCGCCTAGTACCCATAGTACTAGCTTTGCTTAGTTTGGGACTAGGTCGATTTGTGTAAGATTGTCTCCCAGTATATTTATTTTTATTTTTCTTTAATGTTAAATTTTAAGACGGGTCCCGATTGACCTACATTTATATTTATGTCCATGTCGATGACCATATTAGCACATAATGTTCAGTTTTTGACATATATATATATATATATATGTTCAGGTTATACGTACGACAGTATTATATTAGGTAATTCGAGTATTTTTTTTACCTGAATGCGACGGTAAAACGTGACGGCAAAAGCTGTCATTTTGCTATCAGGCAATAACATAATGCCAATGACAGCTTTTGCCGTCACCCCCTGGTCTACTCCAAAATCCGAAATCCCTTTCACTCATATAGTGTATGACACGAGAGTGAAAGGGACGGCACCATACGAAGTTCGATTTTCGAAGTTCGGAGTAGACCCTCTGATCATTTAGGAGTTCGAGCGTGCGTAAGGTTTATCAAAATGTCATGTCATCTCACAGTTAGATCTATCATCTACCTAACTTATTTTTTACTCCTTACGTAATCAAGTAGGTAAGTATAATTGCCAACGTGCTATAATAAGTTCTCACGACGATACTTCTTATCTACGGAAAGAAAGGTCGACGCAAAATTAACAAAAACAGTCTTAGTTACCGGCACTCAAGAATAAATATTTGTGTTATGAACACGAATATATTTTGTTTCCCTGTCTGGGTTGTTATCTACAATATAATGGATGTACATAAGTATTTAAGCATCGTACAGGGTGGCCTGTAATAGGGGCAAAAAATTAAACGGTACATTGGATTTTTTTTTTTTGCAGAAGTAGAGTGTACTTTTTTTACTGTACTGGAGCCATATTAATAACTATTTATTTAAAAAACACTAAAAATGTTTAAAAAAAAAAACGTGTGAATATCCTTTTAAACCAAAAATGCCACAAAGGTTATGAGTTATAACTAGATGCTACCTCAATATCAGCAGTGACTGCCGCGCTATAATCTTGTAGTGCCAAGATCCACTACTTGGAGCTCATAACTTTAGATCAATATTTCTCCCAAGTAAAAAAAGATATTTTTTTGAATACAAGAGGTTACTGCAGATGCTCTAAGAAATCATTTAATTTTTTTGCTCCTATTACTGGCCACACCCTGTATATCACGATTCCTATTATATAAGATAGTACAATATGGGTTCAGTTTATAAAATGAGACCCGTACCACCGTGATGGACCCGGGTATGTCCTTAAACTACGACCAAGACCACCGGGGAATGGGCAGCAGCATTCCTAGAGTACGGTGGAGATACTGCGATCGCCAACCCGCATGCCAAGCGTGGCGATTATGGCAATTACCCCCCATGAAATTGGGGGAGGCCTATGTCCAGCAGTGGACGTCCTAGGGCTGATATGGTGGTGGTGGTTATAAAATGAGAAAAAAAAGGGACTGGCTTTTGGCTTATATAGTCTGGCGCAGCGGCGCCATCGTAGGGTGTAACTCACAAACCGACTCGTTTCACCTCTCACCTCACCTGTTTTTATATGGAAACTGTCAAATTTTACAAATTACATTTGACAGTTTCTGTATAAACAGGAGGACAAGTCGATGTGCAGCGCGGCAACGCTCCCAGCCATCTAGGCAGGCACACTCCCAGCTGGAGATGAATTAAATCTTTTTTTTTATTTGTAGTTTCGATTAAATTTTTGTATTTAACTTTAGTTTTTATTTCTAGATATATTCAAGGTTTCATTTATATTTATACTAGTTTTTTATGACATTCTAGAATAAATTGAAATTAAAAAAAAATAGAGAAAAGTGGCCCACTCTTGTCAGAAGCCAAAATTCATTTTGAGTCGCTGAATTAATGGAGTAGTAGCAGTACACGTAGTCGGTTTTTTCTCGTTACCATGGTTACGCTTTAAAACCGAGATCTGATAGGGTTTAAATCTACCAAAAATGAGTTTCAGCGATGTTTATAAACCCATTTTGTCATGTGGGTCATCTCTCGAGCAAGCTAGATATGTTATAACATTTTTTTCTATGAAAGTCGGTAAGTAAAAGTTGATTGACATTTTTATTTTACACCATGTTCTAAACGTGTTTTTTTCATGCATACTTAGTGTTGCAACAGTACCTTAAACTGGTAGGTATCCATCATGATTTCATTTCACGCACGATCATGAACACCGATTGCACACATAGATAGCGCGGTCACTGACCTACCACAAGGATGCACTTGCATCTGACCGCTCAAGCTAACTCTAACCTTATTGTAACATTCTTGTAGTTCATTTTCGCTTGCACAGGTTCAATCATATTGGAAGAAGGCAAGCTGTTTTAGATTCTTATCTGTTGCGTTAAGGTGTGTTTTTGTATGTGGTGTTAGAAGCGTGTTATCGCTCGATTAGTATATTTGTTGCTTTGTGGTTATGTAGTTTTGTTGTGGAGTAATAAACGTTTTGCTGAACGGCCACATTAACTAGTTAGTATGTAAACACTCATACGTAAACGATATTAATGATTAGATTACCACTTGGTTTAATATGATTCTGAAGAGACGAAAAAACGTATTCAACGGCAAATGTAAGCTAAGCTGCTGCAAGCTGGTGCTGCTGTATGTAAGCTATCTTCAGGATCTCAGATGACCATTAGAAATTACGTTTTGTTTGTATACAAAATAACATGAAGTGTTACTAAAGTTAGTACTTACTCGTATGTTGGTGCTAATGTTTAGATCGAGTTGTTAAATGCCAAAATTCCGATTTTATATTTATGTGTGGTTTTGGTAAAGTGTTTTATAGTGCGACCTCACTTGCGTTTCGTGATCGCCTCTCTTTTTTGCGATATTAAAGAAAAAGATGTATGAGTGGCTTTCATTAGTTTTTAATGGTACTTTTATTAGTCAATTGTCTTCTCTTTTTATTATAATTATTGATTTGGTAATTTAATGAAAGGAATGACATTATAAAGTCTGTTTTACAAAGGTATTGGTATAGATTAAGGGCCTGCTATATTTAGGTACTTAAGTAGGTCTACTTATGACATCTTTGCAATACAATGGTTTATCAATAATCACAACGATAAGATCACATTGTGTGTCTATTTGGCATGGCTTTCTATTGTTTCTATTTGCTTATCGATCTATTATGCTATTGAATCCAAGAGCAATAGACAGGGCTATGCAGGGAGTTTCTCTGTGGGATTGCATCAGGAATGAGGCCACCTGCAGCAGAACCAAACTAACCGATGACTTAAGTGGCAGTGGGCGGGGCACATTGCACGTAGAACCGATGGCTATTTGGGCGGAAAGGTTCTCGAGTGGCGACCATGTACTGGAAGTAAAAATAATTAATAATAAGCCATCTCGCTCTATCGCATAGCACGTGTTCTGTTATGTAGTTAGAGATGTCTGATTTGTTACTGTTCATAACGATGTTGTCACTGTTCGGCGGTGTCAACCGCGTTCGGGTGAATTAACAACCCGGTGGTGGGTGTGCCGAGTTTAGGCAAAGTGGTAAGATAATCAGGTCTAGCTGCTATTATTCACCAGCAGCTTGCTCTTTTATACGGTCTTGTGGACTTCGAAGTGCCGTATTATAAGTACACACCTGCGCCAGTTCTCGAAAATGATCGTGCTACGCTCTATTGGGATCGATCTGTCATCACGGACAGGACGATTGTAGCCAACAAGCCTGATATCGTGCTGACAGATCGATTGAAGCGCCAGGCAATACTCGTTGACATCACCATCCCCCATGTGGGATGTTGATTCAACGGTCATTGTCCCGATACTCGTCTCCGCGAACGGTCTAATAGCGAAGATTCTCGACCAACATCTCAAAAGACTCTCGTTAGATGGCTGGGTCAAGGGTCAAATACAGAAAGCGGTACTCCTGGACACGGCGCGGATAGTCCGGAGGTTCCTCTCTATGTCGCCTCAACCACCGGTAGCTTCGGCTCGCCTCGCTGCCGGCGGCACCCTAGGTTAGGTTTTTTATAATGCTTTTATATTTTGTATGTATATTATTATATTTTACTTGTATAAATTTATTGTAAGCAATCTAATTTAAGAGAAAGAAAGAAATAAGGTGAATAATAATCGTATGGCAATATTTTCGAACCGTGAGATCTTCGAGAAGACATTATACGGTTGCCAGTTTACTTATTTTAATTTTAGCGCTTAGAGATTATTTACATCTCTAAGGACTTTGAAATAATTGTTATTCTCATCATCTCTGACATATTAAATTAATTTTATATACTTTTTGTTTATTCGGACACAGATCGTATTCAATACGTCCTTAATATTTGTAAATTATTAATCAGTATATTTTTTATTTTCATTGAATTCTTAATTAGTATATTTTTTAATCATTATTATTAAGTAAGATTGTCAGTTTTTTTAATTGTATAAATTAACGTTTTGACATGTAAAAGTGCCCTTGTGGCCTATTTGCAGAATAAATATTTGATTTTGATTGATTTTGATTTTGTTGAACTTTTAGCACCACCCAGGGGTCACGTGTAGGGTAACGGTGGGTACTCTCCCTACGGACGTAGTGCAACTTCGACCCCCCTTGTCAAGTGAGTGGGCAACTTGACTGTTAGAAGTTCTCAAACCGCCCGATGGTCTCTAACTAGGCTTAACGACTGCTGTCGTAGACAGCAACCGGGATTTACGGCTTAACGTGCCTTCTAAGGCACGGGAGCGCTCATTTAGTAACCACTCAAAGCGGTCACCCATCCGAGAACCAACTTGAGCCCACGTTGTATAACCTCGCATACCGCACGCGGTACGCGGGCGCCGCTGGGCCACGAACGCTCCAATGAACGCTGGTCTAGCTGCTATGAATTCAATATTCAATAAAGCATCATCATATCAGCCGAAGGACGTCCACTGCTGGACATAGGCCTACCCCGAAGAGTTCCACAGTGACCGGTCCTGCGCTACCCGCATCCAGCGGAGTCCCCCGACATTTACCAGGTCACCAGTCCACCTTGTTTGGGGCCTGCCGACGCTGCTTCTTCCAGTACGTGGTCGCCACTCGAGAACCTTTCCGCTCCAAAGGCCATCGGTTGTACGTGCTATGTGTCCATTGTTTGTATTATTATTAAATTCTATTAAATCATCGCTGAATGCATACCCAGGTTTCTGACCTGTGTTATCAAAACACACACAAACAACTAATTGGTAAATAAGCTGTGCATTATACATAGCATTGATAACGTGCAGTCAATAAGATAAATATAGAAATTGCCAGTGTTTTCCGTTAGTATATATTATTAACAAAGAACTAGTTCAACAACAACACAATAGTACCTACATGAATGAATGAATTTAATAAAATATTATAGCCGTGTAAGTAGCTCTTTCAGCAAGAATTTATTAAAAGAGGTTGTACCTTACAACATCATCCTCCTAGCGTTATTCCCAGTGCAGTTGCATCCTGAAGGATGCCTGGGGTCCGCTACCTAATCCCAAGAATTGGCGTAGGCACTAATGTTTTACGGAAGCGACTGCCATCTGCCCTTCCAACCCGAGGGGGAAACCAGACCTTATTGGGCTTAGGCTTGTCAAATGAGTGGGCAACTTGACTGTTAGAAGTTCTGAAGCCGCCCGGAGGCCTCTAACTTGGCTTAACGACTGCTATCATAGACAGCAACCGGGATCAACGGCTTAACGTGCCTTCCAAAGCACGGGAGCGCTCAGTTAGTAACCACTCAAAACGGCCACCCATCCAAGTACTGACCTCGCCCGACATTGCTTAACCTCGCATACCGAATGCGGTACGCGGGCGCCGCTGGGTCATGAGCGCTCTTCAGGTTATACCTTACAACGAGACTGCAAAAAAACTATAATTATTTCGGCACAATGACCCCAAGGGGATCTTGGCCTCTAAAACGAGATCACTCCACCCTTTTGGATCATGCGCTGCTTCCTGCCAGTTGTCTCCCTGAAGCTGACGCAGACTCCACACTGTCCTTCCAACGATACTGGTCTGACTTACTGGGTGGTGACCATTCAGTCGGCCCAAGTATGCTCCAAGTATGATCCTTCTCCATTCTCAGTAGATGACCGGACCAGCGAAGTATGTGTGCCTTTGTCTCGCCAATGATGGTAGGTTCGGCCACCAATTCCTCGATCTCGGCATTCTTTCTGATCGTCCAAGTGCTGTCATCTCTCTTAACAGGTCCCAGGATCTTCCGAAAGACATTTCTCTCTGTTACCAGGAGTTGCCTTTCTTCTTTTTGAGGAAAAAGGAAACGATCCTGGTTTGTTTTAAACCCACCATAAAAAGGAGGACATTTTCAATTCGCTAGATTTTATTTTATGTTTGTTATCTCAGAAGTATGTCATTTATAAACAAATTTTGAAAATTATTTTTTTGTTTAAGAGGAGTTACCTCACTGTTGATCTTTATAATGGTTATATGATGACGAGATCCATTAGCAATCGTAGTTGTCTTATCCCTTTCGGGAATACAGGTGTGAGTTTGTGTGTATGTACTCGTAAATTCAAGTGTTCCTTGGTGATATCGGTACATAAAAATAATGTTCAATTATTAGAAGCGTGAGCCGCCTGTGTCAATATATGTATGTATGTAGGTAATGTGTGTGTGTGTGTGTGTGTGTGTGTGTGTGTGTGTGTGTACCTATAGTATAGACCGTGCTGAGTCAATGCTGTGTTCAATAAAAAAGGAGTTTATAAGAACAATTAATATTGTTTTAGATGTTTCTAGACTGAATAATGGGTTACCTACCACGGTGTTGGTAAACAAGTATACGGCGTACCATGTTTAGCTGTCCATGGACACTTATTACACGGAGTCTACTTTTTAACCGACTTTAATAGAAGGAAGGAGATTCTCAGTTCGTCTTCATGCTTATTTTTAGGGTTCGGTAGTAATCTTTGGCCCCTGGCTAGATGCTGGCCAAGAGCAATCCCATTTTTAATAAAAAATAAAAAAATAAAAATAAGCAACAGTTTTAGTTCCGCCATGTCTGTCCGTCTGTCCGCGGCTTAGTGACTGTCTGTAATTTAGCAAAGGAATACCTATCAATCACGCCGAAAAAACGCTAAATTAAAAAATCGTGTTTTTTTATTAGCATAACTCCCTAACAACTAAAGTTTCCTGCTTACATTTTTTCTTGCGAAATCCGTTATTAGGGTATCGATGGATAGCTCGTTTAAATTAAAAGTAATGCGAGTTTTGTTTCCGGTTGGATATGTCCTAAAAATACGACCCATGGGGTATGGGGGATGGGCAGCAACATCCCTGGAGTGCGGTGGAGATACTGCGATCACCAACCCGCATGCCAAGCGTGGCGATAATGGCATTTGCCCCTCATGAAATTAAGGGAGGCCTATGTCCAGCAGTGGACGTCCTCCAGCTGATATCGTGGTGAGTTTTGTTTAAACATTTTTTTGTTTCAGGAGGGAACCATTTGCGCGATATTAAACTTTAAAATGCTAACTTTTTTTGGTGTCAAGTGTGGGGGACACTTGACTCAGCCTCCTTCCAGCCAAACGGTTACTACTGGGTAAGTGAAAAAAAACATGATATTAGTATACATATAATGAAGGGAAAGCTAAGCTAAACACAAGCATATCATAAGTTTTTTTACTCAATCTTAGTTAAGAGTTTTAAGAGAGGTAGGGCTTAGCGAAACATCATCTCCCTTAAGCGTGGAGCAGAATTGGGGAAGTACCTCTACCTCACAGAACTCTGCAGCGATAAAACAATATTACTTGCTCTTTAGGTATGTGCTGATATGAGAGTGAGGGAGTTGGCTCTCTCTAGCTATCAACACAAGGCAAGGCGCGGAGACAACAGCCTAGAAAAACTGGTCATAGTTGGAAACGTGGAAGGTAAACGAGCCCGTGGTAGATCTCCAACGCGATGGACCGACCAAGCTAAGGAGAAGAACAGCAAGTTCTACGATGCGGTACGGATGGCCACTAATAGAAGCCTATGGAAGAAAATCGTACTGTCCAAAAAGACGTCGGATGATCACGATCTTCAGTCATGAAGGAACGACTACAGAGAGCTGTCAACACAACGAATCCTCAAGTCCATAAAGGGTTGAAAACGTGCTTGCGATTCTTCTAATGTCGCAAGTGTCTATAGGCGACGGTGTCTGCTTAACATCAGGCTCAGGCAGGCTTTAAGGTTGTTTGCCAGTTTTATCGTTGCTTAATGAAATAAACTAGCCGATGACATCATCTATAGCTACCGAATTTTCTAGTGAAAATTGCAAAATAACCTAAAATAATGCGAAAAACAAACACATAATATTCTTGACATTACAGAGAAACCGGCGCGGCGTAATATCAATATTGGCCCAAGTGTGCCTAGTAATTAATGGTTCAAAAACAATATTATCTGCAACAACAAAACGTCTTAAGCGTTACCAATTTTGTACTAAATTACGTTATTTTTAACATCAGAATAGTGCAGCACGGGTGCTTATACAGATGCCATTTTGAATTTTCATTCATAAGAAAAACCCAATTGAGCAAACAGGACCATACTTAACGATTACAAATAACTTTTTCCATGCTCAATTATAAATGCATCCCTTTCTTTCCAATTTGGTTACACGTGCGTGTGAATAAGAACGGCATAATTCATTTTAAATTTGAATTCGATAGCGTTACGAGAAGCTTCAATTCTGTGTATCGGACGAATAAATCATTCCCTGGTTTTATTTTAGTGAATAAATTTATTAATGAAAATTTATGTTCACATATTCCTCAACGTAAAGTGATAAAATTATTTCAATATACTTGTATTAAGAGTCCGCAGGAAGCTCGGTTCTCCATACAAACGTAGTTTCGCTCTCAGTTTAAAACGGCATGCTGGAAAAACAGGAAACTTTGAATACACAATGGGTTTCGGCATATCTATTTATTTCAGCACGGCGTTTTAAAATGAGAACGGAACTACGTTTGTATGGAGAATCGAGTTCAGTCGAGGGTGCAGGGGGACCCTTAATGAAATCTGCTAGTTGATTGGGTATAGTTTCAAACTTATTTTAGAGTAGACACTATAATTTTTAACACGAAAAGTGGCATTTAAACAAATTTTACGTAAGTACTCGTAATGTTACTAGCAACTACCTAGGAAAGAGGAGTATATTTTATTTGACCACACAGGCTTTGGCCGTAAACTTTTTGGCTTTAACATCGTGAGGAAATCTGCATATATCGGCAAAGAAATCTCCGCCCCGCACTTGGCCAGTGTGGGAATTACTGTCCATTCCCTCTCATGTGTGAGAGAAAATGAGGTAAGAAGTTGAAAAATGGTTTCTTTGAGACTGATGTGTTTTATCTTTTTATGGTTTGCGTGGTCTTATTTCTTATCCGCCACGGAATCGTTCAAGTATGGATAAATTGGTTAATTATTAATTACATTAATTAAAACGATGCACTCTGTGACCGCAACCATAGCGCAATAACTAAAAAGATCGTAAGTAAATGACTTCAATTGTTCTCTAAATTGCGCTCTATTCTAGGACAATTTAACAGTGACTTGATAACTTAACAAAGTAGGTCGCATATTGTTTTGTCTACACTAAATATGTGAGTATTTATGACAATTGAAATTATAACTGAATGGACATGATTGCGTTAATGATTCTTCAATCAACAAATTAAATACTATGAAAGAACGACATGCGCTTTGGTTTCATCTATAATATTTGGTTCTGCCACCAGCTCTTCTACATATTTCGGCATTTTGAAGGATCTTCCAACTCCCATCGTCTCTTTTCACTGGTCCCAGGATTTTTCGGAACACCTTACGTTCTGCTACTAATAGGCTGTGCTCCTCCGTAAGTGTTAGCGTCCAGGCCTTACAACCATACATCCCGGAGGTCAAGACTCATTTTGGGTCGTCGTGCCAGCCTATTTATAGTTAGTGGTTAGTCAAAGAAGGACAGGACATAGCTACTTTCGACTTAAAACAGACTTTTCTGGCAATTATCTCTCATTCATATTTCAATAAATAAATAAAAAAAAATAACGACAATAACAAACGCAAAATAGTCATCCGCAAAGCAAAGTACCTACCTACATAGCTACTTTAATCTCGTTTGAAAATATTAGGGCGTAATATACGTACTGTACCTAGTTGTTTCTACTTACAAAAACGCGTAAAATTGCATATGATAACCAAGACAGACGTATTTATGAATTAAAGTAACTTTAGGTAAACATGCTACATGCTTATAAAAATATACACAATGTATTCTGTATATGCTACATGCTAAGTTCGGATCATTTCCTGTAAGTCCTCTGCTAAACACATTACTGACACTAGTAAATCAAAATTCAAATCTGTAGTAAAACCTTAGTAAAACGAACACTTATTTCAAGAGCATATAAGGTATAAGATAAACGATTACATCATGGATAGGGATGTTTGGCAGTGATAGCGTCCTGCACGGGTAATCTATCGCGAAAATAGGTTTCTACTGTAGCATTGTTATTTTGCAGTAGCTGACACTGTAATTTTATATTTAACTATACAATGTATATTGTTTGGAAAAAATGACACCTCGTCGAGTTTCTTACGCCGGTTTTTCTCGTGGCAGAGGTTTATTTTTCCGAACCGGTGGTAGTTTATTGACGTTCATAGGGGCATGTTATATGCCTAATTTGAAGAATAAACTACTTTTACTTTTTTTACTTTGCTTCACCCTTACGTTTTGACTTCCCCAAACTGTCACCAGGTTAGTAAGCTACCATATATCTAAGTATGAATTGTATGACTACCGTAGCCGGCAAGATCGCCATGGCGTTCCAGTGAGGCAAATGCCTTCTTTTTAATTTTGTGTGCGTGTCACGATAAATATGTCAATAGAAAGAAGAGACCCTATGTAAAGAAGATGGTAGCCAGTCGAAACGAATAGTTTCTATGCATTTTGGTTACCATGCGGTTAATGAGTATTGCAGAACGCCGAATAGTGTGAGCGAGGTCAGTAGATGGCAATTAAGATACGCTATATGCAAATAGCGTGGTGGGAATAGTTGGGCGAGGTGATGTGAGGAAGTTCCAAGGTTTGATAGCATGCTTTGCCCAGAATTAACTAAAATAGTCAGACCAAGAAAAAATATAGACGGAGCATTACGAACAACCTTAGTAAAGGCGGTTTTTAACCATACTCAATAAATAACACTATTGGACATTAATATGTCAAGCGCTTCTTAGTTTACCATCCATACCTATTTGAATATTAATCGCTACCTTGTTTTAAAAGATCTAATTTCATGTTCTTGAATAACAATATAATCAATATTCCGCGTGATAACGAATCATAGCAACAGCCGTCCTATTGCCTTCAGACGCTATGAAGGTTATATTACGTGTGATCTGATAGCGATAAATAGTGCATTACTGTAAAGGCCGGGAAGGAAGCGATTATCTGCCAAGTGTGCTATAGTATAGATGGGCGAGCGTAAATCCAAATGAAATTCTAAGTAAGCGGGACGGTGCTACTCAGCCCTACTTTTGCACATCTCGAAATTTTTAAGTATATGCGTGCAATAAAGAAGCGGTACTGGCTCAATTGACAGATGACGCAGACAGCTTTCAAATCGACTAGTTAGGAAGTCGCCTAGTTCTGCTACCGGCGAGCGAATTTGGCGGAAGCACGGAAGGCGTTTTTAAACTATCTTGGAGGTCTATTAGACACCGCTGATTTTTTAGTTGTTGCAGCTGATCATGCAGAAAATCCAGGGCAGAAGAAAAGTATCATCAGCTTAAATCTACGCCAATAAGTAGTTCCCTGATCAGAGCTGCTGTGTCGAAGGTGGAAATACCTATAAACATTGTTAAACTTGTGGCAGAGGATAGCACTAGAAGAAGAAGAATGTCATGATTTATGTATATCATCGTGTTCGTCCGTAGGGTCAGATGGAGAGAGCTTTTTTTTTTATTAAAAATGGGATTGCTGTTGGCCAGCATCTAGCCAGGAGGCAAAGATGAGGCCGACGATGAAGCGAGCTCACCCAGAAGATGCCTATTCACTCGTGCCTTAAAAAGGTCCAGGTTATATGAACTCGGAAATACAGACGCCGGCAGAGAATACACCAAAGAGAGAGCTACACCAAATTTAATAGTCTAACTCTTGAATTAGTAATGAGTGTTTTTTGATGTATTCCCACACTAGCGGTCAAAATATCACTTCTCATATAGTTAAGAAACAGAAGCGAAAAATTAATGAGATACTAAAAATTCAGTTATATTTTTTTCTGAAATTTTGGTTGCTGAGTTCAAAGCGTTAGCCACTGTAAAATAACCTTTTTTAACTCGCGTGTAATCCAATGGATTGTGTAGTCGTGTGTCTACAAAATAACAGTTAATTTAAGCATGTGTTCATATTATTTTTACACTGTATTTAATCAATAGTTCCTCAAATTCTGTGACCTTAAGCTTTCACGACCCCAACACGAGTAAGAAAGATAATGAAAGACGTCATGCGCATTGATACGTAATAAGTCCTTTACAAAACCGGACCAATCTGGTTTCGGTAACCTACTTTATTATCATCCTTTTTGCAAATCGTTGGTTATATTGAAAGTGTTACCTAAACTGAACTATGTCACGTAGTGTTAAAGTATCGTTTTGCTTGTTAGATGTGGTGGTGGTTATGTTCGTTTGAGTTGAACGATTAATTTATCCAAATAACGTGGTCGCTGATAAAATAAATGCAGAATGGAGGCCGTTGCTCGATTTCGTTATCATATGTATGTCTGCGATGATTCTTTTAATATCAGTTTTGTGGGCTTCCGCAGTTTGAGGTTAGCAAAGTATTACGTGCACGTGATTTTAGGTTATTTAAATAACTTTTATCTGAGCAATAGATTTTGCAATCCCGGGATCAGCCATGAGAAATCCCGCAAACCCCGGGATTTCCGCGATTTTCCGGGATCATTGCCGGCCCATAGTCTTTCTAGTCTGGATTCGGATGATCCCTTCAACATCCCAATTATTTTTGTATCGCCTCAGAGCGAACGCAAAACATATTAAATTGTAATTAGGATTACTGTTGAAAACTGATAGTGTCATATCCATATTCTTGACCCTATCTAAGGTATATGAGCATTTGAATTCGTCCCAGTACCGCCGCTTACCGTGTATTAGAGTCAGTCCAACCCAAGGCAGGTATGATGGTTGCCATTTTATCACTTATCGTCGTGGATAAGACGCCCGTCACTCTCGGACTTCTTATACTTATTAGAACCTGACGAATGTCTTATCCACAACGATAAGTGATAAAATGGCAACCATCGTAGGCACGCAGGTCGGGCCTAGCTGAGTGTCTTGATGGAATCATCTCAGCTAGGCTAGGTTTAGTGAACCAGCGACAAAACTCCCAGTAGCTTGATTCCACACCCCAGATTCGGTTGAAAGTCATTCAATTAATCTCAATGGAAAGCAAACTCTTAGAGTACCCTCGTGGTCATGTCGGAGATTTCCCCAGGATTCTCCTTAGGCTACTCTCCCGCCATGCACTTGTATCCCAGCCTACAAAGCCACAGTCAGCTCAAAAAAAACAGTACGATATGCTCCGTGACGCTGGTTTTCAGTGAGATCAGAAGGAACTTAACTAATAAATTGCAGGTCCAATTGACATTTCCCTATGCCTTGTCTATAATCACACTCAGCATCCTCAGGGTGCGATATATGTTGAGAGTGTAACACTTGTTGTCAGGACAGCGAATCCTCAAATTAAGAAAGATTCGGCATGGCGTTTGTGATTTATCTAATAGACATTTTTTTCGAATAGGAGAGGTGATAACATATTTCATATACCTACTACTGGTTCGCCCCGAGCTGTGAAGTCGCATTGTACTCGTGGATCCGTCCGGTGCCATCTGGTGTTTAGAGAAACCATGTTTTCAACATGTTGACCTGCAACCTATTGACTAATTTGACTCACGTTCGAACTTTAAAAGTATTATTGTCTCATTAATTGGCCTACCTAATTACACGATACTCGAATTATCGTCGAAAACATACGCTCTCGCTCATAAGTATTTAGCAACACATTATTTTTTCCATACAATTGTATATGTACAAAATAAAACTCAGAGATCAATACTGTCAAATTAGCGGGCGTAAGATGGTTGCCATTTTATCAGTTAGGCTGGGTTGCACCGACTTACGATCACAGACTGATCAACGTTAAATATGGCGCCGGCAGCCGTCATTCCATAGAAACTTGTCAAACTTTCCATACATTGAAATTTTGTAAGTCACGGTAAAGTTTACCTGCCTACTTGACACTGCTTATTGATCGAGCGAGCGAAGCGTCTCCGTTTCAGCTTTCGACAAAACCTATTTCGTATGTCCGGATGTTCTCCTCTACAGGTCGCATTTCTCAACCGATTCTCGTGAGATTTTGTGAGCAGGTGCGATAATTATATAGAATTTTATTGTCGAGTCAGTTTTTGGAAATTTTGAATTTTGAAAACATATACAAAATCTTATCGTATGTATGTCGAGATGTTACAAGAAAAGTATTAGATATGAATGTGGATGGATGCAAGAAACGAGGTAGGCCAAAGAAAACGTGGATGGATTGTGTGAGAGATGATATGAATAGGAAAGATGAGAATGAAGAGATGACGCGTGACAGAGATGTATGGAAGAAAAAATGCTGCGCCGACCTCAAATAAATGGGAAAAGGGCAAGAGAATGATGATGTATGTCCGTATGTTCTCCTCTACATGTCGCATTTCTCAACTGATTCTCGTGAAATTTTGTGAACAGGTTCGATAATTATACGTATAGAAGTCTTTGGCGAGTAAATTTTTGGAAATATTGAAATTTGAAGAAAAAAAACAGAACTATGTTTTAGTGTCTCTTATTCTCGCAACTGCTTCTAAAGGAGTGAGAGTTCTGTAACAAAACTTACTCTAGAGTACAGTATTAATAACAAGATAGTCAATTTGGTAAAACTGGGACATCATCATCGGCCGTTTGTGATCGGCATAAAAGAAACATCGTTTTTCAGGTACTTATTAACGACCCAAATCCAGTTCATACTAAAACTGTCAAGTGTGATCATCACGCCACCTACGAATGCCCGTTTGATATTAATCATCAGACCCACGTTTATTGTCTTTCATTAAAGTGTTATTGGAATATCAGTAAACAGTCGGTTATGCTATTCTGTAGTTTTCGCAAATCCTGTTTGCTGTGTCTGGTATTCGTTACACCTGTGTGGACTTGATATAACCGGTTTTAACAATGAGCGTTAATAGGTTGCATTATCGGTGTATATAGTTAGTTATTCTTTCATTTATTTATATCGTCCGCATTATCGATAAAGCATTTACTGCTGCAATCACAATATTATATAGCCCACGAAATATTTTGGGCATTCACTCGGTACAATTTGTATATTCTCAGCTAAATAGATGAGAAGGATGGACAGGTTTTCAAAGGATCAACAAAAGCATGATATAGGAATGAGCTGGCATACATACATATGGTTGGGCTGCACGTTTGTTTTCCACCGTTGGTATTAAAAAAGCAAATAGAGACGACCTTAGCAACTTCTAGAATTACTCACAGAATAAGAATTTAATCAATATAGTCACATATGCGTTCGTAAATAGCAGCACTTGAGGCTGTATTGCTGAATATTGTGTATTGAAATGCATGATTCACGTGATAAACACCTGGATAAACATGACAGACAATGGAGCAAATTGCAGGCTGCTCCTGGCCTGAATCATTTCAGTACAATTGTTAGGAATATCGGCACGCGGACAAAGAATTCAGAAGCAGTTTTCAGGTATTTTTAACGTATTTTATTTAACAAGAATATTCGGTAGCAGACCCTGGGCATACTTCAGGATGCAACTGTACTGGGAATAACACTAGGATGATGATTTGTATGTGTGATTCTCAGCCGATTGGGCTGAAATTTGGCATACTTAAGTTAGGAGGCAATTAAATATTATAGTATTATCGAGCTGATCTGATGAAGTAGGCAGAAGGTGGCTATAGAAGTTCCTAAACTACACGAGATAAACCCGTTGTGTTTGAGCTTATTGGAACCGTCCCGACGAGTAGTTGATGACTGTGGAAAAAAAGGTACAGGCAGTCATCAATAAGAGCTTGTACATTTTTTTTTATATCAGAAACTTATTAAACCACACTTCATCTAACTACTTCTCTACATAAATTGGTTTTCAAGAGCAAACGCATGGGTAGCTAGCAATTTGCCGTTGTTAGGAATATGTGAAGTTTTCCGGCAACCGCCAGCAACGCTGGCGGAAACTTTACCTATGTAGCCGGCAACTTTGAAGCTGACAGTGGGATGTCCAGGAATGTTTTTGAAAGACTTAATATTTTAATCATCGAGCCCGAAGAAAAGTTCGCAATCGATGTATTTACGCGAATTCATAATATCGCATTTATTTTTCTTGTAGTAATATTACCGGTATCATGATAGACTCGGCCATATTGCCTGCGACAATATTGCCAATAAAAATATTGCCAGTGACAATTTTGCCAATAAAAATATTGTCAGTGATAATATTGTTGGGAATGGAAATATTGGCAAGGGTACATCTGTATTCATGAATCGATAGAAAAATACTTCCTGATGCCTATAGAAAAATCCCCAAGACAATAATGATTCGGCAAGGCGGTTGTGATTCTTCTGGAGTTGCAAGCGTCCATAAGCGACGGTGTCTACTTACTATCAGGCAGGCCGTAAGCTTGATTGCCACCGTCGTAGTATAAAAAAAAACCGGTCAAGTGCGTGTCGGGTCACGCACAAAGAAGGGTTCCGTACCGACACCTCCTAATCTACAGTTAAAACCACTATACAATAAAGTACATCGAAGAAGGTCGTATCTTCATAGGGAAGTCACGGCACTTACGCCTTTTCGTTTGGGCAAAACAGTTTTTCAGCAATAACTCAAAAACTGTTATATCTATCTTGTTCAAACCAAAAATCGTTGAAAGTATTTATAATTATACATCATCCTGATTTTTTTCAGAATTTTAAGCTTCATACTTTGAATATTAGAGGGGGAGGGCACATTTTTATGACTTTGACGGCTAATATCTCACCAACGCTTGACTTAAATGGTAAAGTTTTTTAGAAACCTCTATGTCATTTTTATAGGCTTATCCAAAGATATCCCACACGACTAAAAAAATTGCCCCCCCTGTTACATGTATGGGGTGACCCCCCAGTTTAATATATTTTTCGTAATTTCACATCATATTTCTATAGCGGTTTATAGCATACACTTTCCTACCAAATTTCATAATTGTAGTGCTCATAGTCTCCAAGTAAATCGGCTGTGACATACGGACGAACGGACGGACAGACATGACGAATCTACAAGGGTTCCGTTTTTGCCATTCTGGCTACGGAACCCTAAAAAATATTAATCTTGATTACCAAACGAAGCATCAAATTTATTATTTTATTTTTATGACCCGGTTGATAATAATACATATACTTACCTACCAATCAAACATAAAACCTTCTCGTAGATGTGTATAACGCCCACAAAACATCATCGGAACTACACCGCACGTCAAACCCATAACCTCTGCACGTAAAACATAACATGTCCCATACACGAGTTGCGCAATACGTAAAGGTATCGGTCCACTGACGAAAGCGATAAAAATAACGTGATTTTTGGTTTGCAGCAATGGATTTATCAAAAAAAAGGCGGGTTAGTCGGTTGGGGATACAATAGTAAATTATTATTAAGTGGATGCTTCTTACGTGTGTCCATCTGATTATTTTCGGCACTCAATAGATTAACGATCTATATTAAAATAGAATTATCAAAATCGTTGTCGGGGAACATACATAAGTACATAAAAAAAACATCTTCTTCTATCAACTTCTATCGAAATCGGTTAATAAACCCAAACAAAAGGTTGATGATATAACCACCGATATCGGCACTTCTATTTTTAGTAAAAAAATCTGTACATGGCAGCTAACTCATACAAGTTGCCAAATAATAGCTTTTCAGGGGATGAAAACGTCGTGAAGGAAACCGGTCTCATCCCAACAAGGTCTAGTATAGTCGCTTTCGTAAATATAGTCATCCTACTGCTAAACACCAGTTTTTTCTTAGTGCGGTAGTTTCACATACAACTAAAAATTTATTAATTTATGTAGCTAATATATTTACCGTGGCTTCGACATACTTACGCTAGTTAGTATAGCACTGGGTGGTGGATAGACGGCTTTAGTCGGAAGGTTTCTATTTGCCGACTCGTTTACAAGCACACTCGTGACTTTGGGCAGATAAAGCCGCGCGGTAGGGTGGCTGTGGGTTCGCTTCTAGCTCGGACATTTTGAAGATGTTTTAGTAAAACTTATTATCTGTTACTAAAACCTCCATTTGTATGAAATATACCAAGCATTCTCAAGTTTTTCAAACAAGGAGACAACCGAAGAGTAAGAAAACCTGCGATCCAGGTACCCAGCCATTGGGGAATGACCGGGCTATGTGGTATTTCTATCCACTAAGAACTCCATTGTGACCGCCATCTGCGCTCTAATGCGGAGGGCTACAGGATCACACTCGCGCTTTACTCTTTTTGGCTCCTTTCAATTCTTCCCTGGAATTGATAGTCGGGTACTGTGGTCCCCGCCACGTGGTGTCCTCGCAACCCTGGTGACCTTTAGTCGCCTTTTATGACAGGAGGGGGAGAGCGTAGACCTATTCTTGCCTGAGTCTACATGGTTTGTACAGTACCCCAAGATATCTTTTCTTTCGAAATTTTACATCGAGGGTAGTCTCAATTTGTATAGCAACAAATACGAGTAGTTACCACCAAAGGCCGCCAGAGGCACTGTTCGCGTTGCCATACAAATTTTAAAAATAAACGTTTGCGTTAATCGTACATTACCACTTTATATTAGGGAACACAATACGTTACACATTATATTTTGCCTTTGTAGATTTATATTTCTTTATTTTGTTTTTTTTTTTTAATGGTTTTTATGTGCATTAAAGTGTCATACATAAATTGACACAATTGACAGGTGGCAGTCGCTTTAGTAAACACCAGTGGTAGGCAATGGCCAATTCTTGGGATGACGTAGCGGTCCTGGGGTACCGTTCAGGATACCGCTACAGCACTGTATTGTGGTAAACTGACAATGATGACATACACAAATAATTAGAC
Organism: Notocelia uddmanniana; assembly: GCA_905163555.1. Taxonomy (NCBI): domain Eukaryota; kingdom Metazoa; phylum Arthropoda; class Insecta; order Lepidoptera; family Tortricidae; genus Notocelia; species Notocelia uddmanniana. The sequence continues at coordinate 823,621 of LR991066.1, read as the reverse complement.
AACAAAGAAAAGTACATTTTAAAACCTCATATATGGTCACACTAGCATGCCCGTATCAGTCTGTAAGTTCGTCTGTTGTTTCGCCGCTTTCTACCGAACCGTTTACTCATATTATAATGAGCTTTATTGTCCTCACAAACAGAGCATTACGCTTTATGTAATGTTCTGTTAAGCTTAATGGCTCGTCTCTTAGATTAAGGGAATTAAGAGGAGGCTGTGAAAGGGAAAGATTTAAATAACGATGCAGGTGTTTAAGAGTCATTCGTGGGGTTAATTATCTCAGTCTAGAGGTAGGACGTCGGAGTTGGAAGACAGTTTTGGAACATAAGATTCACGTATTATTCTTATTATTAATAAATGTGTGCTGTGCAAAGACCATCCCCCACTTTTCCGTTTTTTCTGACTCTGAGCAGTCTCTGGTCAATCTTTTAAAAAGGAGTCTCACCATCGCCTACGAGGTGTGCCTTGTCTCCGTTTCAAACTGTCAGGCTGCCAGTCAGTCGCAGTCTTGGCTCACAGCTGCGGCAGACATGACCAATCCAGCCCCACTTCAACATGGTCGCCTTTAGAGCTACATCTAAGATTTGAGTTTTAGAGCACCGCGCAACGTTTCGGATACGATCCATGAATGTGACACTTTAAATAATAATCTTATGGCATTTACTTTTTGAAACGTGATCATCGAGAAAACAGTACGTACAGTTTTGTTGCACTTTTAGCACCACCCAGGGGTCACGTGTAGGGTAACGGTGGGTACTTTCTACGAAAGTGGTACAACTGCAACCCCCTCGTCAAGTGAGTGGGCAACTTGACTGTTAGAAGTTCTTAAGCCTCTAAATTGGCTTAACGACTGCTGTAATAGACAGCAGCCGAGATCAACGGCTTAACCTGCCTTCCAAAGCACGCGAGCACTCAGTTAGTAACCACTCAAAGCGGTCATACATCCAAGAACTGACCTGGGCCTATTTAGCTCACCCTCGCATAACGCACGTGGTACGCGGGCGCCGCTGGGCGACGAGCGCTCACACACTTTAATATACTTATATTTAATTAATATCGTATGGGTTGCTAGGTACTCTCACGCTACCAGGGCATTCAACATACTTAGACTAGTTTTAAGAGGGCGCAGTACGTTTGGTTCTCCATACAAACGTATTTATGCTCTCATTTTAAAACGCCATGCTAGAATAACATGAAACTTTGTATACACAGTGGGATCCAGCTTGTCTAGGGCGGAAATTAGTTTCTGTTGCTTGAAATTATAATGGCGAAAAAATACAGCGATTATTAAGGTTTTCATACAAGCCGTAAAAAACTCAAAAAACCGCTGTAATTTTTTTTCTTTTTCAATTTCTAGCAACAGAAACTAATTTCCGACCTAGGTATGCCGGATCCCATTGTGTATACAAAGTTTCATGTTATTCTAGCATGGTTTTAAAATGAGAGCCTAAATACGTTTGTATGGAGAACCGATCCACACCGATCGTACTGCGCCGTCTTAAGCCGCGCAGCTATATGGAATATTAGTGTACCTACTGAAATTGATGTCTCTTATTTTAAAGATAGATCATGTAAAAAAAATGCGGCGCGATCGACTCAACTGTGAAACTAAAATAATTAACCGTAACACGCATTAGAAAATAACCTCATTAGTCATAAAACCGACAATGATAGTACGACCTTCAGAACACCTGTTCTAGAAACAACCAGGGCAAGCGCCGGACTGAACCCGCGACCCGTGCATTGTATGCTAACCACTGAGTCATCGGCCCCGTTTGTCTATCGTGAGTCAAAAGTATTTTTTATACTACGACGGTGATAAATTAGCCCACGGCCTGCTAGATAGATGATAAGCAGATACCGTTGCCTATGGACGCTTTCGACTCCAGAAGCTCAGAGCGCTCGTGGCCCAGTGGCACCCGCCTACCGCGTGCGGTATGCGAGCTAAGCAATGTGGGCGCAGGTCAGTTCTTGGATGGGTGACCGCTTTGAGTGGTTACTAACTGAGCGCTCTCGTGCTTTGGAAGGCACGTTAAGCCGTTTAGAGGCCTTCGGGCGGCTTGAGAACTTCTAACAGTCAAGTTGCCCACTCACTTGACAAAGGGGGGTCGAAGTTGCACCACGTCCGTAGGGAGTACCCACCGTTACCCTACGCGTGACCCCTGGGTGGTGTTAAAAGTGCAACAATAACTGGCAACCGTATGTCTTCTCGAAGATCTCACGGTTCGTAAATAAATGCCACACGATTAAATTAAATAAACTCCAGAAGAATCAGAAGCACATTGCCAACTTGAGTATTTTTGTGTTGATAGCTAGAGAAGTATGCAGCGGGTTAGTCACGTATTTTCGAACGTATCATGAGTTCTAAGTTTTTTTTTATACCACGTTTTTATAACTAATAAATAAATATTAAGGGACAATCTTACACAAATCGACCTAGTCCCAAACTAAGCAAAGCTTGGACATGGGTACTAGACGACGAAATAAATACTTATACATATAAATACACACTTAAATACATAGAGAACATCCAAGACCCAAGCACAGGCTATAACTGAACCAGCGAGCAACATCTTTTGGCTATTAGGCTTTGTCATCCCGGGACTTCTAGCTTCGGAGGCAGTGTCACTACCAACTAGGTTAAACAGGTCGTCAAAAACTGTCATATTAAATATGAAAATGACATTTAAATTTAAACAACGTTGCGTAATTATCGCTATATATCTCAGTCTCAACAAAGGGCATCCTCGATAGCTCTGGTAACCTTATGGACGATTCACACCAAACGGCCAGAGCCGGCGCGCACGCCACCGGAGTCAAAGGAATTCGAACCCTCCATACAGAAGCTAGACTTCGTATCCAAACGGCAGCGGCAGAGCCGGCGGCAGCCGACCGGCTGCCCGCAACCCATTCAAATATGAAATCTAACTTCTGAATGGAGGTTTCGAATTCCTTTGACTCTAGTGGGGTGCGCGCCGACTCCAGCCGTTCGGTGTGAATTGTCCATTACTTACTAACAGGAACTTACCACATACAATACAATACAAAAACTCTTTATTGCACATCATCATTCATCATTTCAGCCGAATGACGTCCACTGCTGGACATAGGCCTCCCCCAAAGACCTCCACAATGACCGGTCCTGCGCCACCCGCATCCAGAGGACACCCGCGACCCTTACCAGGTCATCAGTCCACCGTGTGGGGGGCCTGCCCACGGTACGCCTTCCAGTACGTGGTCGCCACTCGAGAACCTTTCCGCCCCAGCGGCCATCGGTTTATTGCACATCTCAATAAAATTTGGTACAAACACAGTTCAGAAACATAGCATATTGCGATACAAGCAGAGGAAAACATCAGACCTGAGGCCCAGTATGTCCTAAAACTAAGATCAAGACCACCAGGGGATGGGCAGCAGCTTCCCTGGAGTGCGGTGGGGATACTGCGATCGCCAACCCGCATGCCAGGCGTGGCGATTATGGTATCTACCTTCCATGAAATTGGAGGAGGCCTATCTCCGGCAGTGGACGTCTTTGGGCTGATATGGTGGTGGTGATGGTGGTAAACATCAGGCGGTTTTATAGGTAAAGAGCGATCTCTTCCAGACAACGTATGGTCACGGACTATAATTGTTGAGCCATTTAGAGCCCACTTTATACTGGACACTTCATAGGTAAAAATAAACCTCTGTCACGAGAAGAACGGGCTTAAGAAACTCGGCGAGGTGTCATTTTTTCAAAATAATATACATTGTATAGTTAAATATAAAATTACAGTGCCAGCTACTGCAAAATAACAATGCTACAGTAGAAAAGTGCTTTCTATCATCGCACTGCTCGCCGTCGGCAGGGCATTCATCCTCATACCTTAGAACCGAAATGGTCGCGTACGGTACGGTTTCAGAGGAACTTCCTCCCTCGGACGCTCCGGTTGTGGAATGAGCTCCCTGCCGAGGGTTTCCTGAGGAACTACAGTATGGGATTCTTCAAGAAAAGAGTGTATAAATTTTTAAAGGGTCGGCATCGCGCATGTGACACCCCTGGAGTTGCAGGCGTCCATAGGCTGCGGTGACCGCTTACCATCAGGCTGGCCGTACGCTTGTTTGCCGCCGACGTGGTATAAAAAAAAAGACAACCTATTTTCGCGATAGATTAGCCGTGCAGGACACTATCATAGGTCATATCAGTATCATTATGATGTAAAGTCTTCTGTATGTTAAAGGTGCCAACTTCCCCAGTTGAGATATATCAGATATTGACTCAAGGCAGGAAAACGTCAATATTTGCAACATCTACGAGACATTTTTAAACCGATTTTTCCTGCATTTTTCCACATGAAAATATATTGTTCTGAAGTCTGTTTTCAAAGCAGTAATACATTTGTTACGTTCCCAACATTTTTCCTCGACACACATACACAGTAAACATACACAGCAAAGCTCAAAGTACCTACATCATTCACTAGTGACATCGTCGGCTTGACAATCGACAGTGACTATTTACAACAGGTCAATTGGCAATTACATTTCGAGTCCCCACTTGATATGAAGATATTACGCGTGTATTGGTCACGTATGATTTTTTATATACCATATCGGTGGCAAACTAGCGTAAGGCCGGCCTGATGGTAAGCGGGTCAACGTAGGGGCCGTAGCCTATGGACGCTCGCTCCTCCAGGGATAACACATGCTCGTTGTTGAGACTTTTCTCGAAGAACCCCATACTGTAGTCCCAAATAACAGTAACACACACACAGCATAAAGTATTTACGTGCATAATTAAGGTAAAGCTACCAATGTTTGATATTATAATATTTAATAGTTGACACAATTATTGTTCTCCCCTGCGTACAGACAGATATCCGACCATAATGGTTCTGGAATGCCCGGTTACTAGATTTTCGGGCCGGAAGGAGGATCTCAAAAACCTTACTCACCGCGCTGCTTGCCTGAAGAGGGCTAATCTGAATCTTTAGTGTAACCCTTAATACTATATATGTGATATTTTTCTATCGAATCCAGTGACTAAAATGCCATACAATAATTATGATTACAGATTGAATGTGGCAACGCAGAGTAACTCCGAGTATAGCCGTCTTCAATGCTCTTTGAGTGACTGAGCCATGAGCGACCACGTCTCAGAGCTGTGGCCATCGCTGGCAACACAACACTGGTCAAGTACTTCCGTCTTGAGACTTGGGACACTGCGGGATATTGGACGAGAAGATGCCGCGTTGTCTCCCAAACGCCGCCTCGCCAACACGGATTCGACGATTGATCTCGTTCTCGATATTTGATACCAAATTGAAATACAAAAGTTAAGTGTCAAATGGCCCTCGCGAGTTTCCTCTTGGCATGAGTACAGTTTTAATCTCGCGACACAATTACATGTAAAAACCAACGGTTTGCATCTTAAATTCATTACTAGCACGTTGACAAAATGAGCTTTAAATTTAGTTAGGGAACTGCGCAAAAGACTGCGCAAGAGATTTTAAACAATGGCCACGTGACGTTTGGACGTCTGTAATCATAGAGGCACTATTCTAAGATTAGTCATTTAGTCGCCATCAAAAATGTATATCGGAACGAAGAGGATGTTCTAGAATATCCCTCCAACTGTCATTTTGGCGCAAAATGGCAGTTATCCTTCCGTGTAGATTATTTCACAACACTAAATAATATAAGGTGTTAATTTATAGCCCGGTGGACCCGGGTATGTCCTTAAACTACGACCAAGACCACCGGGGAATGGGCAGCAGCATTCCTAGAGTACGGTGGAGATACTGCGATCGCCAACCCGCATGCCAAGCGTGGCGATTATGGCATTTACCCCCCATGAAATTGGGGGAGGCCTATGTCCAGCAGTGGACGTCCTAGGGCTGATATGATGGTGGTGGTGGTGGTTAATTTATTAGTTGCAGATATTTTTACAGCTGATAGTACTCGGTCCCTGGAGTATATTTAAGTATGAAACATTATAGCTCCTACGATGTTTTTTTGGAGAAAACTGAAAAACAAAGTTACGTAAAAACACCTTGTTAATGTGATTATTAAATGAGAACTCATTAAACAGATTCATTACCTCTTTTACGTACCACTTAACTGTAACTGGCCACTTCACGTCGATAAATCAAATACTTGATTGTTAATGTGATGTTATTTTCTGTCTAATTGTGTCGTTTGCAAATCAATTTTACTTATTTTGAAATGCTTTCTTTCCTTCATGCTTGCTTTTAAAATTACGTTAACTCACTTATCAAAGGCTAGTAATAGTTAACTATCCTAATGGGTGGATTTTCTTATTTAACACGACAGCCCCAATTTCCATCCTACATTACATCCTACATTTGTAGTTTTTCCGCCGAACCATAATGACATTTAAGACAAACGATTGTTGACATGATCATGTCAACTAGAGTGACATGACAGATAGTGTTAAATGTCTTATCAGGCACATGGTGATTATTTTAGACAAAATTACAAATTATTATTTTTGTTCGGTAAAAATATATGAAAAGGTGTCTTATTTTCTATTTAAAGTGAACTGTTTTAAAGTAAAGTATCATCTGTTAAAATATCTGCAACTAATAAATTAACACCTTATATATGTTTTTTAATTACCAAAATTCAAAAAATTCAAATTTATTTATTTGTAAGAACACGGTAAAATGACAGGTCTTAAAAATAAACAAGAGTCCATCGTATCGTATTCAACCTGCATGCAGGTGTACAAATTATACATGCAATGTGATACCAATAAACAAATCGTATGCAAACACTCGTAAAAACAAACTTCAGCTATTTATCCAATTTTAAAGATTTTTAAATACATAAACATGAAAAAAGGATGCCTTTTGTCCATAGAAAATTATTATGTCACTAATGACAATAATAATAATAATTAATGATAATGATGTTATTATATTGAATAATAAAAAAAATGATGTTATTATATTGTTATTGATTGTTGTTGTTGTTTTTTGATGTTGTTATTGTTTATTGTGATGTTAATGATGTGCCTAAGCACATTTCCCTGCAAACTTCATACCACGTGTAACCGAGTGTTTTTGCCGTTTCATAAAATGTTGCTGATTTGACTATCATGGAATACCGTATCGCGAGGGTCATTGCCACAACAAATATCGCACACGAAACGCCGAAAGCATTTAATTTTGTCTACAAAAAGATGAATATAATTGAAGAGTACGTATTCAATTTTCTTACTGTCTTTCCTACTTTTCGAGAATTACATCGGTTCGACATATTTGTAAACACAAAGTAACAACGGAGATTATCTCATTGAATGTTGAATTGATCTGTTGGCAGCACTTGATTACATCATCGAACGAAAGTTCGGGGAATACTAGAGTAGGTATTGCCACGATATCTGTGGGTATTGCTTATGGCCAAAATTTGACAGCTAATGTCATCATTAAAGCAGATGTGCTTTTGTATCTCTAGGTACTACTAATTATTCTGTGACACGGCTCTATTACCAAGGCGTTAGAGTACATATTTAGATATTTTTGAGCACGCTATTTGATGGCAACTGTACACGATTTTATTTTTGTCATATGTCCAGTTGATTCCACCAAGATTATGATCCATCTTTAAACCCTTTGTTACTCAAACTTTTCAAAACCGCGCTCCAAAATACGATTACTTACTGTATAATATTACTGATAGTCAAATCAGCAACTTTTTACTTGCCTGTCATAGCCACTAGCTTACTTTGAATTTTGATTTCAACTCTATTCCCTTGTAATAAGGGTGATGCGACAACCCTTGGCTTTGGCAATAAGAGTTGCCTAAGGCGAGTGAATTACTTCAATTTGGGAATTTCTTTGTATTGCACCTTTTTTTTTTGGGAATCCGTTCTGCATCCCACCCGTCCCGGGAGAAGCTGAGTGGGTATGTCAGACTCGCACGGACTAAAACCCCTGGGGTGTTTCACGGCTTGCATTTGGACAGAGATCCGGGAACGCTATTGAACACATTCGGAACATTGCACCTGTGCCTATGCTAACGTCAGATACGAGAGGAACTCATTGGTTCATTATTTAGGCTACAATTCGTTGGAGGTGAGGCGTAGCTACAACTTGTTGGTTAATGCGTGTCGAATCATACGTGGAGAGTCGGACTGTCCAGAGCTGGTCAGTCGCCTCGTGCGACTGTATGTTCCGGATATCCCCAGGATAACGCTCAGGCCTCGGCGGCGCGATTTGTTGGCGGTGCCGGCAGCCCGCACTGTATCACGCAGGAACTCGCCACTGCTACGTGCTCTCTCCCAACTCAATGCGCTTTTGGCATCAGCACCGGAGTGTGACTTATTTGAATGGCGATGTATGAATGTGTACTATGAATGTCTGAGATTCTGTGAGGGGATGGATACTCGGCAATCAACTGTACCTGTGTAATTTAAATGTGTATGTATTTAGTTAAGTTTTGTTTCATGACGCATTGGTCAAACTGTAATGTCATGTTAACCTGTTTAAATAAAATAAATAAATTATAGAAAGTAAATAATTTTGATTTATATTTGTTTTCCATCATTATGTATGCCTATTATATATTATATACTCCAACCCGGAACGAGTCGGTATCTCGTAATTTATCTTGTTTTTTTCGCGTCAGACCAATGACCTTTCTCGAACATGTGTTTTCTGGCGCTGGCGAGCGTGCTGCATAGAAATAGAACGGTACTGTTCGTTGGAAAAAAATATAAGTACGGAGTTTTATTAACTTTCATTATTTATACATAATATAAAATATCGGTGCGTTACGCTTTAGGATACTCGTTATCATCTCTCTTAGAAGGTGTCAATTCATATTGACGAACTATATTTCGATTTTTTATTTATTTCGAATGAGCTTTTTATTGTTTTTTATTAAAAATGGGATTGCTCTTTTGATTCTCTAAACGATGAAAAGATTAACCTTTCAGGATTTTTAAAGAAATCGTCGTATAGAGCACATTAAGGCACAGAAGAATCGTGAAAGTTAACCTGCGTCAGACAATAAATAAGATAAGGGAAAACATCTGAACGGAGATTAGACAAAAAAAATCGTTTGCGAAAAAAATTGTTAATCATTGGTAAACCATCTCAGTAACTATGCAGGAGGTCACTTAACCGCAGCATCCTACAAAGAAAAATCAACAATTTTTTTTTGCGCCATGACGGTGAACAAAAATACAGCCTGCAAGTAGACACTGTAACCTATGCGGACGTTTGCTACTGAGAAAGAGCTGAGTCACCAAAGTCACCATGCTCTTGACAGACCAATACCATCACCATTATCCACTTCATAGTCTTCTAACACTTTCTGGTTTAGGGGTAATGACTTATCTGCCTAGCACGATCAATCTTATCATCATCATCATGTCAGCCGTAAGACGTCCACTGCTGGACTTAGGCCTTCCCTAAAGACGTCCACAATTACCAGTCATGCGCCACCCGCATCCAGCGGACACCCGCGACCCTTACCAGGTCATCAGTCCACCGTGCGGGGGGCCTGCCCACGCTACGCCTTCCGGTACGTGGTCGCCACGCGAGAACCTCCAATAGCTTACACCGTCACGTTATATGGCCGAAATGTACTGAAACGTCACATTAAACGTGACGGTACAAGCTACCGTGCTAGCTAAGCTGGCGCCGAATCCGTAACCTTCGCTATAGTGATCGAGTATGCATCCTGTCTGATCGGCTGTTCCACCTAAGCATTCATGATTTGCTGCACAAAATCCTTCTGTAACCTATTAGACGTTTGCTTCGGCAACTCTCTTAGTAACGAAGCTAAAAACTAGTACTTTAGTTACGAGCTACGTAAATATTTACGAGTAAATACGATTGGACTACCCGATCCATAAACCTATTTTACAATGTTTCACTGTAACATTGTAAAATTTAGTATATTGTACCTACAGTAACATTCTGGAAGTAAATCTAAACCAGAAATAAATTGCAACTGCATTAAGTTGCGGTCGACTGTACCGGCGCAAGCGCACGGAAAAACAAATAATTTACCTCACACATAATTCTCTGTGATCATCTAAACCAGGGTTCCCGAGAACAGGAGCACGTTAAGAACCCTCGGCACGTCACTTGAAGATTCCACGTATCATGTGGATAAAGGTGGGTGGTGCTTCTTTCGCCTAATTGTGTAATTGTTTGAACAATGAATCAATACCTTGGATTTTTAGGTACGTTGTGAAAACCTGCGATCGAGGTCCGCAGACATCGGGGTATGACTGGGTTATTTATAAACACTACGATGACCGCCATTTGCGCTCTCACACGGAGGACTCCAGGATCTCAAAATGAACGCACTGAAGTCCTCATGCTTTGCTACTAAATCACTACGCCACTTTCCCTGGGGTTAATAGGCAAGAGCTGCGGCCCCCGACACATGGAACTCTCGCAACACCAATCACAGAGTATAGTTTGTTTCATTTAAGATGACGAAAAGTACCAAACAGTTTAAAACAAACCTATTGTTTAACTGTTATCTTCAAATAGGGTTGTAAAAGAACTAAGCAGGTGTGTATTGTTAATAGCTATTTACGATACAAGGGTTGTAAAACAAAGAAAGGCCGATGTCGCAGATGTTTGAGGCCCGAGCCGTAGGCTAGGGTCATAAATATTTATATATTTGTTTATTAAGGATCGCCAACAGATAACACATTATACAATGTTCTTATATCAATTACACAGTTCGTGATAGATACTTATCCAATTATAGGCAACCACTGCTAACATCTGTGTCTTCCTACCTAAGGCATGCATTCTAAATCTGAATCTTAATATTTTTATTTTAAATCAAAGAAATAATGAGTATATGCGAGAGAAGGTGCGCTTTTTGGCAAGGTATGGTGTAAATATGTTTACCATACAATACATACAGTACCTACTTGGAGGAGAAGAGCTAAAGACCGAGTACAGTGGCGTGCCATGGGAGAGACCTATGTCCAGCAGTGGACTGACAGAGGCTGATGATGATGATGATACAGTACACGCTTTTCTCCATCCTGTTTGAGCCCTCCGCTCCTGGATATCTCAAACGTAAATTTAACTTTGTCACCCCTCGTCCAGGCTGTGAACTGCGTTCCTCCCGATCCCTCAAACTATCTGTACTTCCTCACGATAGTGGTTTCCTTACATCTTCCTTCGCTGTTCAAGCAATTCGTCTCTGGAATGCACTCCCTCTGACGATAAGACAGGCCCCAAGCAAATTTGTTTTCAAACGTATGCTCTTCAAGCACTTGCTAGAACATTCGTAGCGGAAAAGAGATTTGTAGTCGTAAGCGTGTGTGCGATAGTATATAACTATGTATGAATGTTTAATGTATATATGTATATATATATCAATGTATGTATTCAGGTATGTATTTGGTTAAGTAGTTTAAACACCTTTTTTGTAATTAGCTCTACCTTAATTTATTGACATGTTTAATCTTTTAGTTCTAATTATTTTATTTGATACTCGTATTGATAACCTGCTATTTGAATTATATTCACATATTTAACCAAATCAAAATCTTAATGGTAATGAAACTAAAGATCTATATCTAATTAAAACTAAATAAATAAAAATTAATATATTTACAAATTGCCTACAAAATAGTCCCCCAGGTCGGCACTCTGCGGTAGGGTGCCCATAAGGCTGGCTACGTTTCCTCGCTGAATGGCGATGCCAATTCTTTGACCGAGGAACAAGCCAGCCCTATGGTCAGCCGTGTGCTCGAAGAGCCGTTTTTTCAGGTCCCGATATAATTTCTGGGCGTCTGGACCCCACGGCCCAAGCGTCTCTACCCCGAAAGCCGCAAACACATGGTTGCCTGCGAGGCCCGTGTATTTGCGGTGTTTAGCAGCTTCTGCCGAAGCTGCCGCTGCGCCCGCCCTCTGCGAAGTGGTGGGCAGGTGGGACGGAGCCAATGTGTCCACGCAGGTGGCGTCCCAGACTAGGGGTCGTCCCACTTGCCACGGAATGAGCGTCATACCGTCGGGCCTCTTGCCATCGTCGCGGGCGAGGCCAGGTGGGTCTAGGACGGCTGGAATGTTTATGTTGGCAAGGGCCCGACGGATTATGTCGTTCAAGCAGGCGTGACGGGCGAAGCGGCCTGCGCTTTTTTGACAGGAAAGGCCGTGGTGGCCCAGACGATCCACTTCCACGCCGCAGGGGCAGCGATGGGGGACCACTATGTTGGAACCCAGGCGGAGGCCGACAGCTAATCTCAGTGAGTTGTTGTCCAGTAGTGTCGCGCAATGGGCCGAAGGGTAGGCGTGGAGCCAGGATCCAGACTCTTTCTCTGAACAAGCCAGGAGCCGGGCTTTTTCGGAGGCTGACGCGGCGGAGTCCAGTAGCCAGTCGTGGACCTGGCGGCAGAGTGGTTCATCCCAGGTTCTTTGTACACCTTTGCTGAATGGAAGGTCTTTACCGGGACAGGCCGTTTTCCATGCATTCTCTGCCTCGGTCAAGCACGATACCTCAATATCACGAAGTGATGGAGCGAGGATTTTTCCAATGAGGGATATCGTACTGTGGACCGAGGAGAGAAAGGCTGGAAGAACGACGCTTGAAATTTGCCGGATACCCAGGCCGCCGTAACGAATTGGGAGACTAGCATGTAGGAATTGTCTGTCGTTCAACTGAATGTTAAGAGTTTTTTGGATTTGGGAGTGTAGGATGGAATCAATTTTTTGACAAGATACGGGAAATTTCCATAATGGACTGCAGCGCATCAGATAGGTGAATTTGGGGGCAAATAGACAAAAACGGAGGATAGAAAGGGCCATGTGTGAGTTAATTTTGAGTAGGCGGTCGGAGTGGAGTATTCAGAAAAATGGTTGATTTGGCTGTCAATAAAATCCGGGATTGAATCTTTAAATATTGGGGCTCCAAGGAGGTGAAGTGAGTTTTTAGTCATAATTTTGATATGTGGGCAAATGTTTTGAAAGTCGTTGATAATTTTGCATTTGTTTGTGTTTTCCTGGCTTACATACTCGTACAGCTCGCATTTGCTCATATTTAGGTCCAAACCGATTTCATGAAATTTTGCTATTAGGAAAGACAGGTCGTCCAATATATTTAATAATGAATCCATTTATTTATTTTATTCTGACATTTACAATTATAATTTTGATTTTATTTATGATGATAGTATTGACATTGAATATAAATTTGTTAAATTATTTAATATCTTGACATATTATATAGATTTGCATTTCCCTCTTAAACAGGTACGTTTGAAAAAGAAATCAACAATTCCGTGGGCAACAGACGAACTGTTTGAATACATGCAAAAGCATGGGGACCTCCATGAGATACGGCGCCAATATCCTAACAACCAGATATTAACTGATTGCATTGAGCACTACTCTCAACTAATTAAATCCGAGACACTTCGAGCTCGTCAAAAATACGTTGAGACAAGACTCGCTGAGAGTAAAAATCCTACAAAAGAACTCTGGAAGGTTATAAATGATGAAATAGGCTCAAAGCCGAAAAGTCAAAATATCCGCTTAAAAAATCAAGATACAAATGCGTACGTACCCTGTGAAGGTGTCCCCAATGCATTTAATTCACATTTCTTAAGTATCGCTGCAAAATACGTAATACAGAGCGATGAATTATTATCCAGACAGTGCGTCTGTAGGCACATGGGTGATTCTGATGCTCCCAAGCTCACACTACCTATCATTACACGTGACCTTATGGATAGAACAATAAAATCCATGTTAAAGACCCGAACAACAGTAGATGTATTTGATATATCATTGAATATAATATTGAGTATTTGGCCGATAATTTCTGACATTTTAGTAATTTTAATTAATAATATGTTCCAAAATGGTATATATCCTGACGTTTTAAAAAACACTAGAGTATGCCCCGTATATAAAGGTAAAGGAGATAGGGAAGATTTGAACAATTACAGACCCATCACCATTGTACCTACCATATCAAAAATAGTGGAGTCCATTTTATCATCTTGCCTAATGACCCACTTAGAATCAAATGACTTGCTTACTGACAACCAATACGCCTATAGACAAAAAAAGTCGACAGTCACGGCGGCGCACAGGATCATAGACTGCATTGTCACGGGTATTGATGACAAGTACAAAGTGGCAGGCATTATGTGCGACCTGTCTAAGGCTTTCGACGTGATTTGTCACAAATTACTGCTATCGAAGCTAAGTCTATATGGCATAAATGATTCGGCTTACAAATTGTTCACATCTTTCCTATCTAACCGTAAACAGGTTGTGAAAATGTCCACGAACGGCAAAGCCCACACATCCAGCGCTGGTTTTGTGAAATTGGGCATTCCACAGGGGTCAGCGGTAGGAAATTCATTATTTTTATTATTTGTAAATGATTTACCATCGGCAGTAACTAGCGGTCTATCTGTGCTGTTTGCGGATGATACAACAGTCATAGTGAGCGCAAAAACATATGACCAGCTGTCTGATAAAATCTATGCGGCATGTGGACAACTACAAAAATGGTTCTCATCAAATGGCCTTCTACTGAACTTGTCAAAGTCAAATATTATGGTATTTTCAGGCCGAAATACTGCACTGCCTCAATGCATTTCCAACAGTCCCATGCCATTATCCAATGAGTCCAAGTTTCTTGGCTTTACACTGGACTCGTGCCTCAACTGGAAGTGCCATGTTGACCATCTGTGCAATAGGCTTAGTAGTGCTGTCTTTGCCATAAAACAATTAAAGCCATTAGTGTCCAATTCATCATTGAGATCCGTATATTATTCCCATTTTCATTCATTAATGTCATATGGTACGTTATTATGGGGGAATTCTACAGATGCCAAGCGAGTATTTATACTTCAAAAACGCGCACTTCGGTTATTAGCCGGAGTCAAACCAAGACACTCTTGCAAAGACCTCTTCAAACTTCATAATATAATGACGCACTACTCCCTATACATATTTGAGGTACTGATGTTTGTGAGGAATAGTATACGGATGTTCAGACGAGTCGAGGTCACAGGAAAAGTGATTCGATCCACAGGTAGACTTAGAACAGTCCCGCGTCGCATGGCACTTTCAGAAAAAAACCCGCGCGTTATAGGACCGACGTATTACGAGCACCTACCCACCAAATTAAGAAATGAAACATCTGACGAAGCATTTAAACGCCAACTTAGAATCTTTTTATTGGAAAATTCTTTTTATTCTGTTAATGACTTCATGGATATTAAATTTGTTTGACATTGTATTTTTAAATTATAGTTTTATTTCATTATTTATTTTATGTCCTAATGATTATTTAAGTTATTTACATTGTATTTTATAATTGTTTTTTTTTTATTATTATTCTTATAATTTATTTGGTTTTTGTATGATTATTATTTAAGTATCGTGAGAAATCTGTATAATTGATTATTATCATTTTGACATCGCATTAATGATTTGACGATCATAATATAAAGTCGTATAAATTGACTTAGGATAATTTATATTGTATTTTTAATATAATGAAATAAATAAATCTAAATCTAAAAAATCTAAATCTAAATACGCAGCTCACTTCACCTCCGAGGCTGCCGTCGTCCAGGTACCAGATGTAAAATTTTGACTTTAGGGCCGAAATGATAGGGTGAATAGCAAGGCTGAAGATGGCTGGGCCCAGGGGGTCGCCTTGCTGACAACCAACTGCCGAAAATATGCTATGGTTGTTGTACATTAAATTTGAAGGCGAGCTGTAGCACTGCCAGAGATACGGGTATAAATTAGGAATATCTTTTTGGATTTCTGTCAGCATGGCTACTCTGCTGACAGAGTTGAACGCATTTTTGTCAACCTTTAGCAGTATCTGATCTTTGGAGTTACAGAGGAAAGTACGGCAGGCGTGGACGGCGGCTTCGCAGCCTCCTTTTGAGCCAAAGCCGAGCTGGGTTGGCTTGAATTTAGGTTCCAGATCTTGGACTATGTATCTGCAGCACACTTTGGAGGTTAGTCTTCTATATGTAGCTCCTATTGCAATTGGGCGGATTCCGCCATCTTTTTTACCAAGTGCACAGAGGTTGGCACCGTACAGGGTGGAAGCTATCCCGGTGTCTACCTTGCCTGCAAGCATAAAGTTGACGAGACGAGTGATGCTAGACAGAAGGACGTTATTCCGGCTACCCGGTACCCCGACGATAAGATCCTTTAGGTGTTGAGGTGTAATGCCATCCAGGCCCCCGGCAGAACCATTCTTGAATGACATCAAGGAAGCCATTACTGCATCTTCGGAGGCTTGCAGGCATGGCAGAGCTGAGCTGGGCGGGTCAGGATAGTTAAGCACTGCGGGTGCTGGTGGATGCTTACCCTGCAGGGTGGCAAGCGTGTCTGGTGTATCGGGAGCTGAAATGTCGCTGGAGAAAAGAATTTGTGCAGCGCCCTTCAGGTCACCGTCGTTAACTTTCCCCTCTACTACCTTAAACACATCCCGAGAGTAGTGTTTTGGGTGGAAATCGATACAAGAAGCGTCGATGGTGCTAGAACGGGAGCAGTTGGATTTTAATTTGGAAGTGAGAGACTGGCGGTTGTTATTTTTTGCTACATGGAGGGTATTGAACGCAAATAGAAGAAGGCTTTCCCAGCTTGACGCTGAATTATCGCTTAAGCAATTATCAATCAACTTCGCAAGACTGGATGCGACAGCTGGTCTCGCGCCTCTCGGGATTCGTTTAATAACCGGAAAAGCCTTCTTATAACTGCTTAAGGTAGTGGAGAGGGGGGAATTACGAGAGTTGGCAGAGGTTGACGCATGGCTGATAGGGATATTGTTGCTGTTATTTAATTTATGTGACTTGCCAAGATGGATCTGTAGACCACGCCTTCCCTTCAGTAGTTTTGGGTACGTGCAGTGCGGGCATTGTATGTATTCTTGCGAACACTGGGCAACGGGCTGGCTGTCGGTTAGTGTGGGTAGGGTCGACATTTACCTTACTTTAACTTAATCTTAATATTATACACAACCGGGAAAAAAGGCTATTAATAACTAGAAAGATAAAAAGGATATATAAAGAAACAACACAAAAACACTGCGGTCCATTCCGGCTCGATTGAAGACATTTTCGATCCCAAAGCATACTAATCAACGGCTTTATAATGTAGGCGGCGGATTAATACGTAGATTAGACTTTCCAGGCAGTAAACTTGATAGAACTTATTAAAACACTGAAGAAAACGTTGTAAATAAACACGCGTGATTAAATTTTCACTACGATGACAGATGTCACATAGGCCGGGTGCCTTGCTTCGCACCGAAGTTGCCCGGGCTGCGGTCTCCGCAGGAAATAAAACCTCTGTGGACTCGTTGCTTGTACCATGTGCTTGACTTTCTAAAGATGTAACTGTGTATGGTATTGTGGGATAATAATTCCGATGAAAAACATTTCAGATGCTTGTTTATCTGTTGCTACCTTAGGATTTTTTTTTTGTTTTTCTCACGTAGTTTTTGTCTCTTGCACCTACCTTCGCTATTTTCTGTTTGGCTCCATGGTTGACTGGTAGAGAATGCCTTGAGGCATTAAGTCCGCCATTTGTACCGATTTATTCGTGCAATAAAGTTTAAATAAATAAATAAATAATTTAATTATTAATCTTTTAGCAAGACATATGTCATGTGTCACGCTTTGTAATTCATGAACTACTAATCTTTTTTTCGAAGCTCGACCTTAAAAAAAACCCGTCTTATTTTACTACTCTTTTCACGAATTAATTTTTTTTTTTTTGTATTTTGTTGATTCATGTTAATTTAACGTAACAAAGAACAAAAGTACAAAACAAAAGGGTGATCCAGTGGTGAGGGCGCTGGTCCGGCAAACCAGAGGCGCGGGTTCGATTCCCGTCTTAGGTGACTTCCTGGCTTGGCGGGGCGTGTCGATATTTGGTAGGTATTTTGTTCTTTGACGTGAGCTTACTGATGCTATATTTCTTAAATTGACGATATACTATCACTTTTGGTACTACGTTTGCACAGTTTTAATTCCATGCACATGCAGAAGCGGGGCAGTACTGCATTCGTATCCATTGACACTGACAGCTGACAGATTTCTCAAACTGTACGCCTCCGCATCAACAAATCAGGAAGGTCTTCGGTTCTGGTTTTCGGTACGATATTAACATCTGTGCATTGGACCCGGGTATGTCCTAAATCTACGGCGGCAGCATCCCTAGAGTGCGGTGGAGATACTGCGATCGCCAACCCGCATGCCAAGCGTGGTGATTAAAAAAAAAGTAAAAGTAAAAGTAGTTTATTCTTCAAATTAGGCATATTACATGCACCTATGAACGTCAATAAACTACCACCGGTTCGGAAAAATATACCTCTGCCACGAGAAGAACCGGCGTCGATTATGTCATTTACCCTCCATGAAATTGGGGAGTCCTCCATGTACAGCGGTGGACGTCCTTGGGCTGATATGGTGGTGGTGTATTGATTCAGATTCAGATTCAAAAATGTATTCGTAACAAGCACAATATTAACATTCAACGTTTATTGCAATGTTTATCACAAAATAGGAATACATATAATCATTTTGTTTTTAATTAATACTAATTAAGCAATAGTTGAACATGTGCAATGGAAGTATGGTTTATTGACTTCCTTAATTAGGGTGAAGGGACGGGTCGTGCACTTCAGATACGAGTACGCGGAAATTTTTATTTCACCATAAATAAACTACATCCTGCAATTTATGCCATTGTGAGTAAATATCGTTAATTATGAGATTAGACCATGTATTATTGATTATGGAATATTATTTTCCTACATTGCATTGTTTAATTGTTTTTATACTGTTCGTATGTTACCCCCTTATTCATAAACGCCCACCAAGCCTATATTAGCTAACAAGCCGCTAAAGTTGGTTTGTCCTTATCTGTCACTTTGACATTTATGTTTGTGAGAAAACGACAAAACAAATTTTAGTTAACAGAGGTTTGTTAAGTTTATAAATAAGGGGAAAAGTATGTAGAAAAGTAAATAAGTATGTAAAGTTGTCATCAAAATTTGCAATTCATTTATCAGCCAGTTACCGATATCCAATAGAGCTGAAATTTGGTATACTTGTTTTTATCAATAAATAAATTTAAAAGAAAAAAATAACAAAGACGTTTACATGACATTACAGTGTAACCTATGCGTCACGAAACTTAGACTAACAATTTAAAATATACATAACACAATAACAAATAAATTATAATGGAAAAGTTGAACACCTCATCCATCGCCTCACAGAATCTCAAGCATTCACTACACACTGCCGCCCATCGCCATGCAAACAAGTAGCACTCAGGTGTCGCCAGGAGCGCCTTGAGCTGATGCAGGGCGCGGGGCAGCGGCGAGTTCCTGCACGACACAGTGCGCGCCGGCGGCACGGCCAGCACATAGACGCAAAGTAGCATGTCTGTGCGTCTTCTACAAATTGTACTTCGGGGATAGGATCTCCATGAGCTCATACCACCTT
This sequence comes from Notocelia uddmanniana, assembly GCA_905163555.1. Lineage (NCBI taxonomy): Eukaryota > Metazoa > Arthropoda > Insecta > Lepidoptera > Tortricidae > Notocelia > Notocelia uddmanniana. The sequence goes on along the minus strand of LR991066.1, from coordinate 804,138 downwards.
CCCCCTTCTTCCATCGGACATCCAGACGTACGGCTGGCGCGCGGTATAATGCGCACTTCTAAGACGCCCCTAGTTTAGGTGACAATAAGAGTACAATATTATGGTACCACAGAGCTGATCTGATGATCGAGACAGAAGGGGACCATAGCAACTCCTCAACTACACAAGTTAAACCCATCGTGTTTGGGCTCATTCGAACAGTCTTAACGAGTAGTTGATGATTGTGGAAAAGTACAGTCGGCAATATTATTATTATTATTATATTATTATTATCTATATTAATAATTCCGTGCAGGGGTACGGTAGAACCGAACGAGACCTGTCTCAAATTGAAGAACGTATAAAAATAACGGTTTTTAGTTGAACATATGTATCCGCAAAATTCGGATTGTCGCGTATTTTGCATTTAAAAGTGTTAATTTGATGACAAAACGTCGGCCATATTGCCCACAGTCTATATTGCCATATTAAATTTGTTGGTTGACAGTGTCGGCTACGTTCGAAAATCGTGAACTATTCCTGCGTCCGGTATGTTGGCCAGGTTGCTGGGCTGCGTGCTGGGTGGTAGGCCATCGTCGCCCATTGTGTAGATCCGGCAAGTCGCTTCTGCAGGGTTTTGTTTTTGTGGTTTTCAAGCGTTCTAGACACCTATCGATTGTCACAATAACCGCCATCAAAGCGAATGTATGGGGCCTGTTACATGGTTATTAGTATCACGTGATACGTTCATATCACGATACGTGTCACGTGAATATTGAAACAGAAACTATACAAATTTGAAAACTGTGATAATATTGACTCCCCAGTATTGTGATAATATTAATCGTGTAAAGGACACCACTAGAATGTTTGCTGAGTCTGTCCGCCATCTTAAAGCTGCATCTCTATTTTGTTGTGACAAACTACTAGGTGACTTATAGCCTTTAAACGTCTAGCAAAATTCTATCCCTATCTCGCTCTATCTCATAACTTAGTAGTACTGCTCATGCCGTTCGCCGCGCTCGGACGTTAGAGGCGCTATCGCGAACCGAAAATGAAGTAACTGCCTCTCCATCGCACATGCATATTTGAACGATAGAGAGGGAGATAATTAGTTTTTGGTTCGCGTTAGGTCCTCAGGCGTCCACTTTGAAACCAATAGGGTATTTTATTATATGAGAAATAAAATTCAAAATGTGAGAAAAACCGGCCAAGTGCGTCGGACTCGCGCACCGAGGGTTCCATACAACTAAAAAAACAAATGTGATTTATCAATATATTGGTATTTTTGGTAAAATATACGTCATACTAAACATTATCACCTAATTTCAAGTTCAGTTAAAAAATTATATGTGTGACAGACGACACACGGAATGTTCTTTGACTTTCTTCGACCGACCGCCGCGCTCGGACTGAAGTGCTACTGGGAACCGAAAACGAAATACATGCCTCTCTGTCGCACTTGCATATTCGAGCGCGGAGAGGGAAATACTTCGTTTTCAGATCGCGGTAGGCACTCTGGTTGGTGCGCGTACGGCTCCTATTCCTGGATGGTGCGCGTATCGGAATACAAAATACCTTTGGCGAAATTAACGGAACAAGTTGCTAAATAAGTTAAAATATTACCAACTGTTATTATTATCACGCGAAATACTCATATCACGATCCGTATTATGTGAATATTGATGAATATTGAAGCAACATCCCTACAATTTTGAAAACCGCGATAGTATTGACACATAATCTTGAGTGTAAAGGGTCCCACTGAATATAATTTGGCGGAGAATAGAGAGCTGGGGGTCTACTCCGAAATTCGAACTTCGTATGGTGCCGTCTCTTTCACTCTCCTGTCATATACCATATGAGTGAAAGGGTCAGTACCATATGAAGTTCGGATTTCGAAATTCGTAGTAGACTTCCTGTTACCGCGAAACGAAAACGAACGATCATCGTGTATTTATTTCCCTCAGTGTCGCTCGAATTTTCAAGTGCGACAGAGGGAGATACACGAACTTCATACGTGTTCGTTCGCGGTAGCAGCTCTGACTTCGCACCAAAACTACTGACTGGCACATCATCATTTAACAATTGCACATCTGAACCGAATTTTAATGAACGATTAGTATTTTAGCTATACAAATCAGTACTGATTACGGTGTCAAATTTTTTATGTGCCTTTAAATACTAGCCTAATAAAAATACTTAGGATTAACTTATAAAGATACTAGCCTTTGCCCGTGACTTCGTCAGCGTAATCTTTTACTCCCTATTTCATATGTATATCCACACTACAAACTATATTTGTATACGAAGTTTCATCATAATCCGTTGTTGTTATGTTTTTATTTTATACATTTTTGTACACTATTTCTTTCGTCGTTTGCATTACTGTCACGAATAAATGTTTTCTTTATTTCTTTCTTATTTATTTCACCCGAGCGAAGCCGGGCTTTCATCTAGTTAAAGAAAAAAAACACGACTTCAACCGAGTTATTCGTCCATTTGTTGCGCACATACTTAATGCTTTAAGACTTGTATGGTTTTCTCATGGATGCCATTGTCAGAACTGGGCCAAATTAATACGGGACCACACGGGAAGCACCAGCTTTTAAATAAAAAAAGGAATCATCAAAATCGGTTCACCCACTTTTGAGGTAACAAGCATAAAAAAATACAGTTGAATTGAGAACCTCCTCCTTTTTTGAAGTCGGTTAAAAATTGATATTTTTGACAGAAGCTTATTTAATTGTGGCGATCACTCGGGGAGGCATATTCCAACAACAAATAGTTTGGAATAATTGATACTCGCCTGCCAAGACGAGGGCAAGGGAAGCAGAGGCAGATTATCGACCCGTTCGTTTGATAATTAAGGAAGTTAGGCACTTGAAACTCCAAGGTTCATTGATAAGCAGAAAATCTGGAACTGGTTGGTCTATTTGAAGAGCAGCACACTAAACCTATTTATGATGCCCATGTAGCTCGGTCATGAGATTTCGACGATGAAGAAGACGCCCAGTGGCCGTAAAGGGTTGCCTTTACACCCCATAATTGGCACCTTTATTAATATCACATAGGATTGAAAGTGTAAAAGTATTCGGGCGTTTATCTTAGCCATTTTACCAGCTATTATCAAAACGAGTCGCATAGCGCCACTACACATTATGACTACAAAAATTCATGATGCAATTGAAAACAATTACGCACTATAGATATAACTGATAATATTTTTCGTCAAACACAACCCAAAATAACATCGTATCTACATTATGTGCGAGAAAAATCTCTGTGTAGTTGGCGTTTGCGTTATTATTAACGTTGTTCTGATAACAATGCGCCGATTAATGGCGTAATAATGGCGTAAGCGCCAAACGCCCTAAGGTCCCTACTAGTAAAAGTATGAACTCCACAAAGTTACTTTTGCACAGAGTGGTTTAAAGTTCGATTCCTCGTTACGATAACCCCTTTCACCCGCGCATGCGTATAACTGTTTTTGTGTACAATGAAGCATGTTTGTTCTGTACCTAGGCTAGGAATAACTTAGATTTGCGTCATGAGATAACTATATCCCATATAAAAAAATAATCCCATGTCCCATATAAAAAAATAATCCCAATAAATCCCATGTAAAATATATACATCAGCTTTTCGTGCATGCCCGATGGCTGGCTGGCTTGGCCAGCTCGGGAGGATGGCATAAGAGAGCATGCTTGGGCCAACTGATCGGATGACGTCCTGTGGATGTGATGGAAGGATTCGGCGGAAGTGTATCTACGCAAAAATATCGTGAGGAAAGGAAGATTTGCGAAGAAATTTAAAGGTGTATGTGAGGTCTCCAAATCACTGGGCCAGTTGGGAAATACTACCCGTTTCCAGTGGAAACGATGAGTGGAAACTTTCCACTCATCTATGAGCACGTGTCCAACAGTCTCCAGTTGAAGACTTCACATACAACTTTGAATTTCTTTGCAGATGTTTGCAGGCCATAATGTTTTCCTTCACCGACAAGCTATTAGTAAATATCAAATGGTATTCCGTACAGCTGGGATTCGAACACACAAACCCTCCCCAGATCCCTTATAGGGATAAGCTCGCCTTTGTACTTTAACGCTTTGTGACCTCTTTATGTTTCAACCTGTGATTGTGTACAATAAAGTGCTTACATACATACATACATACAAACGCTGCTTGACAGCCGCATGCTTGAACCATAAGCCAAGTAGCTTACACTGAAATGGTGCTGCCTAAGAAGCTAAGTTCGACACCCGGTAAGGGCAAATATATGTGTCGTGACTATGAGACTTTTGTTCTCGAGTCTTGAATGTTTTCTATATATTGAATATATCATCGTCTAGGGCTTCTGCGGAACTTGTGCTTGATTGTCCCCAAGATGTATGTCCTCTCAAGGAGGTTCTAAGACTTCAAAGTTTGCCTTAGAATATCAGCACTCAACAATTGCGATATTACTTATTTGCATTGTTATATTATATCCCCGTTTTTAAGCAAGCTTTAACGCAATATCGTAAACAAATACCTTAGATTTAATATGGGAGTTTCAAAAACAGGTCCGGTTCGTGTTTGGTTTTTTCAGACAAATATTTATGTCATACATAGTGGTGTTATTTCGGCTGCAGTTTCCTGTAAGGTGCAGTACAGTCACAGCAAATGTGGATGATCATTTTAGTACTTTGTCGCACTAGCGTATCAATACTGTGACAGTTGGGATGCATCAAAGTAGTGAAAGTGGTCATCTACTTTTGTTGTTGACTGTATGTACCTATACTTCCCCGGTTGAGCTGCTCCGTGGGATGAAATATTAGGTTAAATTATCGAGTAAAAAGGCACTTTATAATAAATAATTTTGAATCAGAATAGCTACCGCTACCACACGAAGCTCTAAACTCGGTTTGTACAGGTATAAATAATCGTTTTATTATAAATAGGTGTGTTATTATAAATAAGAGCGAACCGCGGGTTCATGTACTGGGAGCCTTGACACAGATCGCGCCGTGGGCGCAGTGCATAAGGGAGAAACAGTAGAACGCCTAACGACGCCTACTGGATAAATTTTTATACAGTGTGAAAATGTATTGAGTACAAATAGAATTAAGAAAATTACGCCTCTGTGTTCGTTGTGTAATTTTTTTTTTCAGGTAAATTTGTGACATTTTAAATCGAAAAAATTATGAATAATGATGAGTTTTATATTATAATGTACCTTAATGTATAAGACTATATAATTTGCAAGCCTGTATGCAGGCTGGATTGGATACACGGACATGAAATATTGTATGTAACATCCATGTAACTGTATTCTAACAAATAAACATTTGTATCCGTGCAAAATATAAAGGCGGTTTTTTATGAAGATTGTAGCTGTCGACCTTCATGAAGGAGTTCTGGCCGAAAGGTGTCGTATTCCGGTGATTTCGCGGCCAGTTATTCGACACTCTGAATAAGCGCCTCGCGTCGACGTCCCATCGCGATACAACTTAATTTTAAGAAATAAAATAATATATGTATGTTAATCTTTAAGGTTTATGTAATATGGGCCTCTGATTCCCGAAATAAATGATGATTATTATTATAACACCTCCATCTGTTCTGTAAGTAGGTAGGGGAGAGCGAGGCTAAAAGTACCAGGGGTAAGTGGCTCCGATCATAAACGACACAAACCGAGTCATCCTCACTGGTCACCTCACACCTCACCCTTTTTATATCGAAACTGTCAAACGTAATTTGTAAAATTTTGACAGGTTTCATATAAAAACAGGTGCGGTGTGAGGTGAGAGGTGAAGACGAGTCGCTTTGTGAATAGCACCCTTGGTGGTGAGTAACGCTAACGTCGCCAAAACTCCCAGGATACACTGTGTTTAGAGTGGACTTGCATTTTTCTCTAGCTTTCAATACAACGAATTCTCTAATAAAAAAGGGTCAGTAGTGGGCTTGAATATTCTGCAGTCACAAGCTTCCATAGGCTACACGGTAACACGCCCTGTAGCCGGGGTATAGAATATGGCTACGGTATCCTCTGCGTGTCGTAGAAGGCGAGTCGCGTCGCCTTAGCTTAGGCGACTAAAACGGGGTCCTTGGGATCGAAGACGGTCACAGTTGGAGGCTGTGATCGCCTATGAACCCACAGACTCTACGGTGGCACTGGTGCGTTCCGAAGGAGATCCCAGAGCCGCCCGGAATGAGTTGAGGAGGACGATCGGGGGTTTTTTAGTCGGTGCAAGTCCGATATAACCACCGCATTGTCCCCGCGGTGCGGTGGTATCCATAAAGGATTTTCCCCCCAGAAAAAAAAGCCTACACTGTAACAAACAAGCATACGGCCACCGTAGCCTATGGACTATTGCGACTCTAGAATAATCACAAGCGCCAACGTTACATATTTTACCCTTCATCATCATCATCATATCAGCGGAAAGACCCACTGCTGGACTGGAAGAGATCCGTTAAAGGGATAAGGTCGTATTCACACTAGCGCTTCACTAATTTTTTTTTGTTTACTTCATCATCATAAAACCTAGACCTTTTTAAGGCACGAGTGAATAGGCATCTTCTAGGTGAGTTCGCTTTATAGTCGGCCTCATCTTTGCCCCCTGGCTAGATGATGGCCAAGAGCAATCCCATTTTTAATAATAAAAAATAACTTTGTGTTATTATGTATGTATAACTAAAAATTAAATGTCCATTACTGGTGCTTGTCACCTCAAAATCGAAAATCAAAATCAAAATCAATCAAATCAAATATTTATTCTGCAAATAGGCCACAAGGGCACTTTTACAAGTCAAAGCGTGAATTTATACAATTTAAAAAAACTGACAAACTTACTTAATAATAATGATTAAAAAATATACTGATTAACAATTAAATAAAAATAAATTTACAAATATTAAGGACGTATTGAATGCGATCTGTCCGAATAAACAAAAGTACATAAAATTAATTTAATATCTCAGAGATGTATATGGTCTCTGAGCGTCCAAAGTCCAAAGTGTCCAACACTGGTGCCAATCATTATCCTACTGTTCCAACTTTGTGTGCTGTATCAGGTGTACACCACAGTACACGTGGCACGATGCGCAAGATCTTATGTAAAGCTTTTGTACACTATTAATACATTATGTACAAACGGAAGGTCAGTTTGTTTATTCGGGACCAATTGTGAAGGCTATTAAGCGGACGGTGTATTTTTTTTGTTAAGTTTAATATTATGTGGTTCGATCGTTGGAGTGGCACGTGTAGTTCGATTGTAGGTATATGTAATTTTATGTTACATTATATGCTTTTTATTTACATTAATCATACATAGACAATATGATTTCAATAAGTTCATGAAATTATAATTGACATATACATTCATCAATATTATGCAAACATTTTCCATTTATAAGTCAGAAGGACAATTATCATAAAAACTTAGCACGAGTAAATAAAAGGTACGTACTCTTTCTACATTTTGAAGTTATACATCACGCAAAATAGACACATTGTAAGACTGCTAGTTAGAAATGTTCTTTACAGTACATATGGTGCTTGATTACCGCACGAGAGCGGTAATCAGCAGATTACGTGCATATTTCGAAACTTTAAAGATCCATATGTACTATAAAACGTTGTACGATACACGTGCGAATAGGTAATTCGCAACTCGTGTCGATTTAAAACACTCCCTTCGGTCGTGTTTCAATTTATCACCACTCGTTGCGTATTTCCTGTTCTCTGCACTTGTATCGTAATGTACTATTATTGCACATTTCAACAATAAGAACACATAATCTTCAGTTAACACTGTGAAGCTTGACTGTAAAGTGTTAATTTATGGAATAAAATAAATAAATAAATAATCAATTCGATTTGAGGTAAACAACTGGCGATCATATCTTCCAGAGAGCTAGCTACCTTTGTAGTTTGACCTCAAGTCTTCTTTAATTTTATTTAAAAGGCATCACATTCATAGGTATACATAACAGGCATAAACTCATGTCGATAGTCAAATTTCTAGTCAAATAAATACACAACAACAACAGATAAAAGGATCCTTCTTGATTTTTTCTTCACAATAAGCATGTGCTAACTTTGACTTTTATATGAAAGTCCGATACACCGGCCGTCTCAACACATGATCTTTTTTTAATAACAAGGGAGTTTCACGCTAAAGTAACCTCTTTTTAACCGGAGCCATAAAATATGTAAAAACGCATTAATTCCGTCAATGGAACAGCTGATGCGGACCGCAGCTGCCCGCCCCCTCGACGAATATGGCATAATTATACCACTAACTTTGTATAAAACTAAATGTCATAACTCCATACTTAACTTGTGCCTTATACGTCCTTTTGTTTTAGTTTAAGCGCACCACAAACTATTCGCCGTGACGCTAAAAGGTTACAAATTCATTGTAAATTCATGGATTTTATGTCTCTTTTCTGCTAAATGGTGGTTCTCACCTGCATTATGCATTGTTTTATCATCAGATAAATGTAATAATAAAATTATTCTAATTATTAGAACCCCAAAAACGTATATTTCACGCATAAAACGGCAGTTAACACTGTTGTTACGGCGCTGTAGTGTGAGAAATAAGTATCCACGGAAGTCTACGCTGAGTACGCACTCTACATATGTGGAATTTATTTTATTCAATGCTTTTAAAATAAGTTTGACTTTATGACGATAATAATAACCCCATCGCCCACTGGCCCTGTTAGCTGTGAGAGATTAGCGACCCTACGTACCTGAGTGCTCCTGTGGGGCTAGTATGATCGCTTATATGTCGGACATATAGCATTCGTCCCTCTCGCACTTGCATACTTGACAGTACGGGACGAATGCTATATGTCCGACATATAAGCGATCATACTAGCCCTGCTGGGGTTGTTCTGTGTGTTAGTTGTACTTATATGAACAGGCCCCCCGCCTCTGGCTTGCCTTAACCCAGTTAGCCTGACCAGGTGTTATAACACCCCCATTCCTGTTTGAAAAGTCAACTTTACGCAGTTACAATAAAGTATCAGCTGGAGCTGTTGCTCGGGGGTGGATGTGGTCACCTAAGCGGCGCGTTGGCTATATGTTTAAAGTCCAGTGTCACCTCTCTACCCCCAGCCTCCGCGCACGCCTTCCAAAGGTCCGGGACACAATCGGCCCGGAGCGGAAAAGACGTAAACGGCTTTTTTTTTTAACCGTGAATCTTCGAGAAGACAGTACGTTAGCCAGTTTTGTTGCACTTTAAACACCTCCCAGGGGTCACTTGTAGGGTGAAGGTGGGTACTCCCTACGGACGTGGTGCAACTTCGACCCCCCTTGTCAAGTGAGTGGGCAACTTGACTGTTAGAAGTTCTCAAGCCGCCCGAAGGCCGTAGAGGCGTCGTAACCGCTTACTACCAGGCGACCCATATACTTATATCTAAGGGTCATCAGCTCATTACACGGGTACGGGCATGTAATGAGGAGGGATGAAAGCCACGTAACCAGAAAAGTATTGGATATGAATGTGGATGGATGCAAGAAACGAGATAGGCCAAAGAAAAGCTGGATGGATTGTGTGAGAGATGATATGAATAGGAAAGATGTGAATGAAGAGATGACGCGTGACAGACATATATGGAAGAAAAAGACATGCTACGCCGACCCCAAATAAATGGGAAAAGGGCAAGAGAATGATGATGATCAGCTCATTACACAAATAAATTCCGGTTCTGGTTGTGCAATGAGCTCACATGCCGAGGTTTTTCCGAGGGACTATAGTATATGGCGTTCTTCAAAAAAAGGAGTGTATATATATTTAAAGGATCGGCAACGCGCATGTGACATCCCTGGAGTTGCGGCCATACGCTTGGTTGCCACCGACGTGGTATAAAAAAAATGCCCTGACTGGGATTCTAACACCAGGATCACCGGCATCTTAGGCAGGGAGACAAGACTACCACCTCGGCCAAAGTGCTTAAAAATTACCACGGACTTTTTCTCATGTCACCACCACCACCATATCAGCCCATGGACGTCCACTGCTGGACTAAGGCCTCCCCCAATTTCATGGGGGGTAAATGCCATAATCGCCACGCTTGGCATGCGGGTTGGCGATCGCAGTATCTCCACCGCACTCTAGGAATGCTGCTGCCCATTCCCCGGTGGTCTTGGTCGTAGTTTTAGGACATACCCGGGTCGGGTTCTCATGTCACATCGAAGTTCATGTTGCCTCGTTTGAACAAGCGTGTTACGAAACTAAACGCTTTTAAACCATCAACGGAACCCGCATGACACATCCTAAAGCCATAAACCTATGTACGGGCCCATAAAATAAAGTGCACAATGACGTTCCTCTATAACTGATCTAGGAACGGCTTGATCTCCTTACTGTGTGGAAAGTAAGGTTTATTTTAGCTTGATGCCACGCCTTGCGAGAATTGTCCTTTTGATAATGATTTGGCTTCGTACATACGTTGATCCTAGTCGACATAGTCAGCTGAAGGATTGATTTAGTATCAAATACAGGAACATTTCAAAGGTACATACGTATAGGTTAGCTTTGGATTATGTTAGAACCCTACGCCTTATTAATGTTTCAAGTGCTGAAAGGGACCCAGGATTGCTTTAGGATACAACCCGAAATAAGTAACAGAATGATTACTACTCAGCGACAAAAAAAAACCGGCCCAGTGCGAGTCGGACTTAAGCACGAAAGGTTAAAAGGTTATGTATCCAACATTAGACACTTTTAAATAATTATAATAATAATAATTTTAATTTTTTTTTCAGTAATAATCACCTTAAATAATATCAAGTAGAATTTTGGTCAAGTGCGAGTCGGATTTTAGTTTTCCCATACATTTTGAGACCCAGCGCCTGATGAAGGCAACGAGCAACTTTTTAAAAGTTTTTTTTTTCATTAGAGCCCTCTTTTTATTTATTATTTTTGTGTTTAGTATTTGATATTATTTTCATTTTATATCTTTTTAATTTATATGTTGTTATAGCGGCAACAGAAATGCATGATTTGTGAAAATTTGTGTCTATGTATGTAGTCAGTCACAAAAAAGAGCTATACGCACTAATTGTAAGGATTCCCCCATGGGAAATCTGTAAGGACCATGTCTCGATGCTGCAAATACTTACGGTGCCCAGTTTTTACACACTAGTTCTTTTAAAACCGATGTCGTCATGTATTGCAGTCGCTACGAGGCTCCTCTGCAACAAAAAAATTAAATCCCATCGTAGCACCGCTACTGGTGGATGTGGAGCATAGCGCCAGGGTACTTACTTCTCCAGTTGGGCTGCTCCAAATATAAGCGAAGTTCCTCTGTGACCTACCTCTTTTCTGACGTGACTGAAGGCACGCAACGGAGCGACAATAGGCGTTCTCTTAATCAATCAATTGCATTTTAATGTCCACTAATGACCGGCCCTAATGATGGGCTAATGAAGGGCCGATTAGCGTTTGCCACGTGTGGTCACGTAAGCCTTTAAGTCGGGCAGCAGACGATACTCATATTCGACAACATAGACAATTATCATTTATTTATGTACAACGAAAATATATAAAAGAATACTTAACCAAAATAAGACAAACAAATTTAAACTAACTTAAAACTAAAACGGGCCCTTGAGGCATTGTATCGAGGATGCTGGCGGCATTTCCTCGCTGTATCGCAATGCTGATACGTAGAGCGAGGAAGCCGCCAGCTCTTCGATCACCAGTTACGTCAACCAGACGCTTCGCAATTTCTGCAAATAACTTATGGGCGCTAGGACCCAAATGGACCTAGAGTTTCGACGAAACATAGTCACATCACAAATGGCATACACGAGACGATGTGGATTCCACGCCTAGAGCCGCTAACGAACTGCCATGCAGGTACGAAACTCGCAGCGCGCATGCCGGAAAGCTCCCCCTAGTGCCCCACAAACTCGCGAAATCCCGGAAACTCAGCATGGGTCGCAAGGTCTATAATCACCTCCGTCAACAGGTATTTTTTCCATTATAATTTCAAGCAACAGTAACTAATTTCCAGCCCAGATATGCCGGATCCCATTGTGTATACAATGGTTCTCGTTATTCCAGCATGCTGTTTTAAAATGAGAGCGAAACTACGTTTCTATGGAGAACCGAGCTTCCTGCGGACTCAAAGACGCGCAGTAAAAAGCGGAACTGCTTTGACTTTGACTTATAATGTACCCCTCTTTACTTACAAGTGAGGAAGTCGCCCAAAGGTGGGGTGCAGTTGCACCAAACCGCCTGAGATTGAGATTGAGATTGAGATATTTATTGATAAAATTATAACTAATTTTACATGTCATTTTTACATTTAGATAGGTATATTATATCACATTGTTTCTGCTTGTTGTTGATGTAATCGTAAGTTCCTCCCGAGACTCCCTGCCAAGGTTTTTCCCAAGGGACTACAGTATGGGTTTCTACAAGAAAGGAGTGTATAATTTTTAAAAGGGTGGAACGCACTATGTGACACCACTGGAGTTGCAGGCGTCCATAGGCTGTTTGCGACCGACGTGGTGGTGAACCGTAGTATGTAAGTTCTACTCCAAAGTGGAGAAACTTCGTTAAATGAGATGCTCCTAATGGTTTTGTGTGACCCTGTGGCTTACCTCAAAATAAATAAACAAGTTATGTATAATAATACGTATAGTCTCATGATAAAAACAACATTAATGCCTACGTGATTCATTCAATGCGCATAATCAGAGAGACTTAACACACCCTAGTAACTATTAAGATATGATATTTTTTTAACCCAGTGCAGTTTGTTTACTGCACTAACTTGACGCCACTGAATGCAACTGGACACCAGTTACGGCCGTATCAGTGTCAACTGGAATACTAGTTTTGATACCTACTTTTAATTCATAATAACACTAAGTACTATTTACTCTATGCATTTAATGCTACGTATTTGTACTACCAATGTGTATTGGTTGTGAATATAATTATGTACAGTGAACAGCAAATGTGGATGATCATTTTTTGTGAATTATCAGTTGGTATTGGTATGCGTCAAAGTAGTGAAAGTGACAAGGTACTAAAATGTGCTGTTTCGAGTGTAGGGGATCAGAGGAGTGATTGTGTGCTGTTATCGAGCGTGCGTAAGATCTAAATGTCATTTTGCATAATAAATATGCCAAATCCATAAATAAATAAATAAGTACAATAAATAAATATTGGGGGACAATCTTACACAAATCGACCTAGTCCCAAACTAAGCAAAGCTTGTACTATGGGTACTAGACGACGATATAAATACGTATATAGATAAATACATACTTAAACACATAGAAAACATCCAAGACCCAAGAACAAATATCCGTGCTAAATGCACAAATAATGCCCTGGCCGGGATTCGAACCCAGGACCTCTAGCTTCGGAGGCAGTGTCACTACCAACTAGTCTAAACAGGCTGACTTGACAAATATACAATTATCTACCTAACAAATATACAATTAGCTACTTAACAAATATACAATTATCTACCTAACAAATATACAATTATCTACCTAACACATATACAATTAGCTACCTAACAAATATACAATTATCTACCTAACAAATATACAATTTCTTAAAGTTTTCGTTCTGAAGTCGCTTTGGGCAATGCACTTGTGGTATTACCATTGAATCCGTTTCTAAGTGCGACCGTTTCATTCACCAGCGAGTGCCATTGCGTTAATTTTTTTTTTATTTTTTTTTATTAAATGTTTTATGGTACATTTGTTTATACAATAAGATCGCCAAACTTTACGTTTATTGGCGAGATAGCACTCATTTTCATGCCAATTTATATGTACCTTACTAGTTACATGCAGACATAATCATCTTAAGTACTTATAAATATTAATAATAATAGACAACAAAGTAATAAAGCATTTTAATTATTTTCTTCTATACGCTAATATTAGGGCCAATTACGTCCCCAATTTTAGGTTTCCTTTTGAACAGTGCTGTAAAAGTGTACCGTTGAAAAGATAATTTAATTAAATCATTCATTAAGCGGTATTTATGTCATGTTTCGTACAATACGCTAGTCCGTGCCCCGGGAGCGAGCATCGACTTATCAGACCTTATCAACACTGATAAGCACGCCCATAGACTAACAAATGCAGACGGCTAAAAGCTTGGTACACGTAGATTGTCTCTGGCTAAAATCCTGCTGAAAAGTAGGTACCTTAAAAATACTGATGCCATAATACTTATAGATCATGAAGCCACTTCTTCATTTGTCGGAGGGATAGCAGTAAGCTCTCTGGTATCAAAAACAGGCCTCTGTAGATACATAAGTACTATATTTTTGTAATCCTTAGTGAAATAAAGATTATTATTATTATTATTATACGAGACGAAAATTTACGAAAGCTGAACAGATCGTCCAGTACCTTCGCGTCAAAACCAATACTACCCTGAGGGTCGAGCGGTTGGAGTCCCGCCGCAATGTGAACTTCAATTCATTTGTGGTGAGAGTGCCAACCGACAAGCTGTCGATTTTCATATAGGAGGAGTTCCGGCCGAAAAGTGTCGTACCGGCGATTTTGCGGCCAGTTATTCGACACTCTGAATAAGCGCCTCGCGTTGACGTCCCAGCGCGATGTACAATTTAATTTTAAGATATAAAATAAATTGTATTCTATTTAAGGTATTTGTAATATGGGCCTCAGATGACTGAAATAAATGATAATAAGTATTCATATTATTCACCTTATTTCTTTTTTTCATTTAAGTTAGGTTTTTTACAGGTTCAAGAAAAATACTGGGAGAACAAAGAATACGGGTTTGTAAAATACCGTCATATATTCCTCAAATAGTACACGGTTATACAGTTTTTTAATTCTAGCATAATCTTTATTTAATCTCACTTTCAAACTGAAAAAATAACAGTTAATAAAATAATGTTACCAAATTAAAATCGTGCTCGTAAAAACCCATGAATAAAGCAACGTTAACGGGGCGAGATATCACAAGAAAAGTAATTTTTGGATATTGATATTTTTATGACAGTATTGTATATATATATTTATTATATTTATCCCAAAATTGTAGGAGCGGCGCAGGAAAACAATGAATAACTATGATAAAATAATAACTTCTTTATTAACAAATATTATAAAAACACAGTTCACCGTTCGACTCGTCTTTCATACTGAATCATACGTCATATCATTCGCCATTCCAAAGCAATTCAAAATCCATTCGAACGTTCCTTATTCATCATCTAGCAGCCAGCACCTTACACAACCATCAAAAAGTATCAATCCCACACTCGGCCAATCCTGCAATCACATGGAGATAGCGAGCCTAGCGGAGGCCAATAAAGCCTGGTGTGACTCATGCCCAGGAGTGGACGTCCCTGAAACAAAGCACGTCCAGAGAGCATGGGATACTCCGCGCCTCAAGGTAACCCATGCTTCACTTCTGAATAGTAGTCTGGACGACTCGGATCGTGCTCGAATTTTGGCTGTATCGGTGAGTGAGTCGGGCCACTGGCTGCATGCCCTCCCATCACGAAATGTGGGCACAGTTCTGGATCCAAACTGCCTGAGAATATCGGTATGCCTCAGACTTGGAGCAAGAATGTGCCTCGCTCATACGTGTAACTGTGGAAGGAATGTGGACCAGCTGGGCAGACATGGCCTCTCATGCCATAGAAGCGCCGGCCGCCTATACCACCATGGCACTATAAACGATCTTATCCGCCGTTCGCTTACCACCGCCTCCGTGCCAGCAATTCTCGAACCTGTAGGTTTGGCGCGGGACGACGGCAAGCGTCCTGACGGGGCTACATTAGTGCCATGGAAACTAGGCAAGGCCCTGGTGTGGGACGTAACTTGCGTTGACACTTTCGCCCTGTCCCACATTCAGGGCACCCGTTCACAGGCCGGCGCCAGGCCTGGCCAAGTTAACAAGCGCCGAAAATACTCTTCCTTATTAAAGGATTACGATTTTTCGGCGCTTGCCGTGGAAACCTTAGGACTCTGGTCGGCAGATATGAAAAACTTCTTAAAGGCCTTGTCTCCGCGGCTGGTCCAAGCAACTGGCGACCCCAGAGCTGGCGCTTACCTCTCGCAACGCATCTCTATAGCGATTCAGAGAGGTAATGCCGCCAGTGTAATGGGGTCCATGCCGCAGTCTGACCTGCTTGAGGCGGTGCTCTTTTTGTAATACACTTAGCCATTAGGTAGGTATAGGTTAGTATTTTTAGGTTGTGTTTTTATTTGTAATGTTTTTTTTAGCTTATTTAATTTCATATCCAACTATGTATCTTCTTATTAATAAACTACTTTGACAGTATCCCGGAAATCACTTATATAAGTATAGTTGGTAATAATATATTACGTAACTATAAAAAAAAACCGTATTGCGGTTATTAAATTCAGGATGACCCGAAATTTTAGACCGCGCGTGTATAAAAATATACATACAAAATATAAAAGCATTATAAATTACTTAAACTACCGGTGCCTAAATTGAAGAAAACATAACTTTTACTTTTTTTACAGAGTTAGCCCCGCAAACCCAGGAAATGGCTGCTCTTGCCCAAGTGAAGAGTTTCCGATGGCCCAAACGCTTTCTTGTAAACTGTATTTTTCGGTCTGCTTTGTTAAGCAATCGATGACGCACAGAATACATTATCGAGGATCAGACGATTATTTAACGTCGGATGCGAAATCGAGTTGCAAGCGGGTCAGGGGACAAGCCGGTACCATAGCCAACACACTGACCATCGTGCACCTTATGCACATTGTTATAAGAGATACTATGGTCAGCTATTGTGTTGGCGTTTGTACGACAAAATAATTAATAGGACTTAAATACAGAAGGTTTCTTTTTAATAAAACCGATATTTGACCCACCCAAACGAGCAATGGAGTGGGCTATGCTGGAAGTTTCCCTGCGTGATCGCATCAGAAATGAAGCCATCCATAGCAGAATCAAAGTAACAGATTTTTGTCGGCCTGTTTAGCCTACTTGGTAGTGCCACTGCCTCCGAAGCTAGAGGTCCCGGGTTCGAATCCCGGTAAGGGCATTTGTTTCTGTGGTGAGCAGATACATTTGTTCCTGAGACTTGGATGTTTTCTATGTATTTAAGTATGTATCTATTAAATATATCGTCGTCTAGTACCCATAACACAAGCCTTATTGAGCTTACTATGGGACTAGTTCGATTTGTGTAAAAATTGTCCCCTAATATTTATTTATTTATTTAACTGATGTAACCCTCCGAATCACTATGCTTATGTAGCTGTCGACGGGGCACATTGCACGTAGAACCAATGGCCGTTGGGGCGGAAAGATTCGCGAGTGGCGACCACGTACCGGAAGGCATAGCGTTGGTAGACCCACAAAGGGGGACAGCTGATTTGGTGGCGCTTGCTTAAGTCCGCTGGATGCGGGCGGCGCAGGACCGGACATTGTAACACTCTTTGGGGGAGGCCTATGTCCTGCAGTGGACGTCCTTCGGCTAATATAGTGATGATGTTCGACAGCAAGAAATCACCGAATCTATCCCGCTTAGTGGTGGCAAAATAAGACGGCGACTTTTAAAACAAATAACAGTTGTATAATAATGTACGAAAATCCATTATGATTCTCATACCAGACATATAATGAGTTCTCTATGGTATTCATATTCATTTTTATTGGTAAAATACAATTACATGTCAATTTTTTAATTAAATATAGGCTAACTGGCATAAACTTGCATTGGTATATAAGGTTTATTGTTTTAATACTGCCGTCAGTCGTAGACAGTCATTGACAGATTACAATGCTGGAGTAGGAAAAACATATTCCGGCGAATTGAAAACAAAGTATTGTTATACTTATTTTATCAATAATAAATATTTAATTATGTAAGGGTAGGTATCTTTACCTTAAAAGAGATTGCCCGTCTGTAAATTATATCTCTTTGACACCAAACAAGGCCTACAATTAGCAAATATTAGTTTACGTCTTAATTTTTACCCTCAACTGGATTAGGGAGGATATTTAAGTAACATACAAACCTTACATCATACACATAATGTTTCCAAGAGTCCAGTACAGCCTTCTGTATCTGCCCCTTGGCCCCGCCATCTAGCGGGACTTTCTTGAGGTGTTGGTCGTTAGACCGTTTGCAGGGACGACTATCGGGAGAATAACCATAATTATGAATATTTTGAAATTAAACCCAACCACGAAAGAAGAGCTATGGAGCTTAGTGGTTTAAGCATGCAAACGTCAAGCAACGGTCGTTGATTTCAATCCCGGTTCCTACCAATAAATGTTTCGGAATTGATGTATGAAATTTTGATATTTACCGTTAGCTTTTCAGTGAAGGAAAACATCGCGAGAAAACCTGTATACATCTGCGAAGAAGTTCAAAGGTGTATGTGAAGTTCCCAACCAGCATCGGTCCAGCCATGCCCGTTCTCTCTCATCTATGATAGGTCTGTGCCCAGCAGTGGGACGTATGCTGATAATAGGGATGATGATGATGATGGTGACGTAAGAAGATAGCATTGAAATGAGTCAACAAGACCCTGAGTTTATCTACGTTTTATAAACACGAATACTTCGAACCTCTCGGTTTTTAAACATTTTTTATCTACATATTTATTTAAAGAAACTTAATGTTATCTTTACGAGTATATTCATTCGTTCACACTTCCTATATCAAAGGTGAGAATATTCTAGACGCATGATTTAATCGCATAGCAAATTATATGACGTTCGTTCCTAAGTTTCACAATTAAATTAAAATTGAATAATTTAATTTCTTAAGGGTTGGCAATGCGCATGTGTCACCCCTGGAGTTGCAGGCGTCCTTAGGCTGCGGTGACCGCTAACCATCCGGCGGGCCGTACGCTTGTTTGCCGCCGACGTGGTGTAAAAAAACTTGACAGTGATAAGAACTATCATCATCATCATCAACAACATATATACGTCACGCTTACTGGGCACAATAACGCATATGGGCAGTTTAGGAGTTGCTATGGCCCCCTTCTGTCTCCATCATCAGATCAGTTCCGTGGTACCATAATATTGTATTCTCACCGAACTTATTTTATTTTATTTATTTAGTACATCCTAGGGTACCGGTACCGTTTCTACAACCGGGACTGAGATTTCCGGTACTGAGTCAGAACCGGAATTTCCCGGGATTTCGGTACTTTTCGGTACTGATAAATTATTTGTATTTTTTTTTGTTTAATGGTTAATTTGTTGGATAAAGTACTAGTTCAGTGATAATTATGAATTATCTCAGAACATAAAAAGGGAGAAGTGCCCTACTGCTTCCTTTCAACAAAAACCAATGTCCCTAGTTTTCTCCCACTAAGTCCACACACACACATTGAACCGTGTAAAAACAAAACCTCGGGCGGTGCCGCCGAGTTTACGACATCATGCAAACAAGCGC
Source organism: Notocelia uddmanniana (assembly GCA_905163555.1). Classification (NCBI taxonomy): domain Eukaryota; kingdom Metazoa; phylum Arthropoda; class Insecta; order Lepidoptera; family Tortricidae; genus Notocelia; species Notocelia uddmanniana. The sequence goes on along the minus strand of LR991066.1, from coordinate 784,755 downwards.
TGCGATTGGCTTTACGCACCCCGCAAAAAAGGCAATGAACACTAAAGGGAGCCAAACGTTAAATGGTGTTTTATCGACATCGATCTTTAAATTAGTATGTTAAGATATTGATGACTATTGAAATGGCCAGTTTAGATGGTGTTCATATAATCACCAAAGTGGTATAACATAGTAAAGCATTATAGCGGTACATACACAAAAAATCATTGATACGAACTGAGAACAGTGAGAACCTTCTTTCTTCTATCAAAGTTGGGTAATAAGATCAATTTGGAAGTTAGTCTGCAGTCTTATGGAACAAAGTTATGTTTATTAAATAATGATTTGTGAATTTACCGTAGATATTAAATGACTAGTTCGACATTCTATTCCTATTTTATCGATGACGCTTATACTGCAATTTTAATCGGCACCACTCTAGTTGGGCGGAGCCTAGCAGTGGGCCGGCGACTGCGCACCACTAAATAATTCACGCAGCGACCAAAGCTACAGCGGCATGATACATTGCGCCATGGCTTAGCGCGGTACGGGGTGATTATTGTACAAAACGTCCAATGTACAGCTGACAGAAAAAATAACGCTTTTTCATATGTTATCACTTAAACTTCTTTTTGACTATGTCGCGGCGACATGCGCCACGCCCCCGTTTCACATCTATTTCCTTCTATGATCTGAGTGAATTATATAGGCCAGAATAATCAACAAAGGGCAAAATAAATCAACAAATGACAAAATAGACTCATTAGCGTTAAGGGCGGTCTTACCTCTGTCTCCCTGTACGTTTGTTTATTCTATTGTTTTTGCTGTTTTATTATGACATGATGAAGTGTGCAATAAAGAGACTTTGTATTGTATAATGCTGTAATGAACTAGGTAGAGGTAAAACAACAGGCGGTCCACCTTACCTGCCTGAGGATAACTAATCATAGGCTTGCGTTGTTTTGCTTTTTTTTATACCACGTTGATGGCAAACTAGCGTACAATACGACCCGCCTGATAATAAGCGGTCACCACACGCTATGGACGTCTGCAACTACAAAAGTGTCACATGCGCAAGTAGCATAGTATGCTTTGTATCGCAAGTACGAGTAGCATTCTAGTCTATATTGACTTAATCTTGCTGTATGTATATTCGGGCATTAATATACCCGAATGTACATACAAAAAACAGTAATGACCTATCATTTAGACGTCTGAGTATACACTGAACCATAAACAACTTCTATACAGTTTAGTGGTTGCTTTAAGTCTATTTTATTGAATAGCCAAGAGTTAAAATTTGCAAATAATTAAAACCTTCTTTCAAACTAGAGGGTTCCCAAAGATATACATGACTTAACGGCCGGTGTTTGTCAGTTTTCTAGACAAAAACTTCCCGATTATAAGCAGATGCACATATTATCACATCAACCGGTTCCTGAAATTGTAGCTAATATAGACGAAAGTATACTTAAGTATTGGTCAAAATTATCTATATGAGATTTACCAAGCACCTGCGGCAGGTATTTGCATTTAAGAATTAGCTAGTAGTCAACCAGCATAAATGGTTCTCTAGCGGCTGGTCCTTTGCCAATCGAATACTGAGACTGTAAGATAGTATTAGAAGACTATCTAACAACTTAATAATCATAATGCAACAAATTATGACAAATTATGCTACCAAATTGCTCCTGAATATTACATCCACAAGTTGACCAATCTTATCAAAATATTTCCATAAAACGTGAATCACGTTTAACGTAAAATGTATATTAAGTAACACATTATATATATATGATGTGTTACTTAATATACATTTTGTATGACCGAAGGAGCTATTAGTAGAAATTAGAAAATCATTCAAGCCAAGTAAAGTAGGTAAGCAGTAACATTAAAAAAACTTTGTCAGCCTGCTTTTGTCTGAAGGTTGACTGGTAGAGAATGCCTCATGGCATTAAGTTCGCCTTTTGTACGTTACGATTTCTTATTGTGCAATAAAGATTAAATCAATAAATCACCACTTTCAATGCGTAAGATTATTTTTCTTTGCTGTAAACTATAGTAATTTATTACATTGGTAAAAGAATCGAATAAGTTTCCGGCCTGTTACTCAAATACTCAATACGGTTACAGCTATGAATAATAGCAAGAAATAGTCCATGGTAAGAAGAAGTACGATATTTTGAAGTAAAAAAGGCCGATTAGTCTACTAGTCACACACTCAGTACCGGAGGAACTGAAGAACCGGGATTTATTCCCCCAGAACCGGTACCAGTTCGCTTCAAAATTCCCGGGATTTCCCGGTAATATCAGTACCGGGAATTCCCGGGAGAATTCCCTAGCACATCCACACACGTTACACTTAAAGCCGCGTATCCACTTGAGCAGTCTCAGGCCGAGCAGCCTCGGCTGGAGGCAAACTGAGGCTGCTCACTCTGAGGCGTAGGGTCGAGGCATGTTATGGATCCGCGACGTTCCTCTGAAACTGAGAGCCTACGGTGAACCGAAAAATTTGCCTATTCTGCCTCTCTGATACACTTGCATATTCGAGCGACAGGGAGATATTTTGTATTCGGTTCACGACACTCCCTCAGTTTAAAGCAAAAACGATGCCCCCATACGCGCGTAGAGTAGCTGCTGTTTTAAAAAGTCATTTACACTATTAATAAAGAGACCATTGTGCCCTGAGGCGACACACCCGTCTCCACTAAGTGCACGGCTCGGGCTGAGGCTCCTTTGAGTGCGCCAAAAAAACCGACAAATTATGGCTCGGCCCGCGGCGACGAATTTGCCTCGTGGCGCGGCGTGCCTCAGGTTGAGGCAGCGTCTCCAGTAGAGCAGCCTCGGGTCAAGGCAGCCGCTCACCCTGAGGCTACCTCTAGTGGATACACGGCTTTAAGCTAGTAATTTAGGAGATATTTAATCCGATATATATGACAGGTACGGAGTACATAACATTGGCTACGCAATTTGCAGTGAGATTATATATACAATAACACAATATATAGCTAAGTTTACATAAGTAAGTGGCTGGAAAAGGGATTGCAGATGTTGATGACAACTAACATATTTATATACTTACTTACATACAGTGCAAGTTAAACAAAAGCTTGTAAAAATGTTACTTATTTTCATACTTCAAATCTGTACACCAAAGTGACTTAAAATAATGCTTTCAACTCTGCCTACCCTCTATGAAACTAACTGCGCGAGTATTACGTGCATAATTACAAAACAACACTTTCCCTTATTTCGATGTCCCTGAGAACTGTCAGCGGTTATCTGCTGAACGGCTAAAAATAGCCGCCCAGGAATCAATACAGCGCGAATCAATACCTAGGCGGTAGGCACAGAAGTGGCACTGGCAAACGCCTAGAAATGAATTTGGTTCCTCCACCCGACAACAGAGGGCGCTAGGAGTATCGAAATTGAGTAATGCTTGCATGGTAACAAAGAGATATATTAGTTCGTGTGTTTGCCGTGGCGCCACTATGAAGATACAATTTTACGGAAATTAACTATTCTAGGAATTTACTGTATTGCTAGTAGGTTTTCATTCAGATGGGTCATTTTGAAACACTTTAAGTATGAAAATGCGCACTTTATTAGCAAAGTGACAAGATATGTTTAGATACGCTCTTACAGTCTTGTCATTAAAGTCATAATTTGTCACTGAGTGCGTATAGATATTTTCGATGTTACAGTACAACATGGATGTTTTTTTTTCTTTTTTTCAGCAATTTACGGGCAAACTAACGAATCCTACACCAGAGTTGACGACGAAACGGAGTTGCGTTTTTAAGAATATTTCATATTCATATATATGTTAGTCTGTAAGGTACAGTTATGTTAATATGGCCTTTGTTTTCTGAATCAAATAAATAAAATCATATACACTTGATATGAAGTGTACCTGATGATGAAGCGAGAAAGTGAAATTCTCCAATGGCCAAGTACTTAATACCCTCTAAATTCTCAAATTCACTTGGCAACATTCAGCATTAGTTTAAGGCTACTTTTGCAGCTATCGGTGCGGTATCTGTAAGCTGTCATTAGAGTCAGTACAGATTTTTTACTGCGCCCTGACATTTCCTCATTGGCGAGGGATGCGCTGAATCCGTACCGCCCAGACAGTAAACTGACAATTGAGGAAATCTAGATGACGTCAGTAAAATCTCAGTTAGGTAGAAAATACCACATACTAATGGGGAATGTCTGAAAATTTTAAAAGTCCTTGATTATTTTTCTAATGGTAGGAATAACCCTCGCCATGAACAGAAAAAAGTTTCAGAATTTTTGGTTGCGCCATATTTTTTTTAAATATAAACATTTTATATCACCTCGCGTCTGCCCCGTATCAGACTACTACGACATTTCTAAGTCCGTCGAATATTAAAAAAAAAAACGCCTGCTTGGATCTGTGGTACGCAATGACATTGACGGTTCAAGTCATACGACCAACCTATGATGAACTGTCAATGACATTGCGTACCACAGATCCAAGCAGGTGTTTTTTTTTTTACTATTCGACGGACTTAGAAATTGTCTTAGTAGTCCGATACGGGGCAGACGCGAGGTGATGTTTGTATTTTTATAAAATATATGGCGCAACCGAAAAATCTGAAACTTTTTTCTGTTAATGGTGACGGTTATTCCTCCCATTAGAAAAATAATCAAGGACTTTTAAGAATTTCAGACATTCCCCCATTCCGCCTCGCCGAATTATGAAATAGCCTTAAGGTTTTTGCTAAGATTAAAAAATTGTACCTGAAAGCACTGTTTCGCAACTTTGTATTTTCATATAAAAATGTAGGTAATATTAGATGGATGCATGTTAGCTGTAAGAATAACATTGCCGTGCCCGGGAAAGGTTTGTATTATAGATTTTAATGTAACCTAAGACCTTCTGTAAACAACATCATCCTCCTAGCGTTATTCCCAGTACAGTTGCATCCTGAAGGATGCCTGGGGTCCGCTACGTAATCCCAAGAATAGGCGTAGGCAATAGTTTTTACGGAAGCGTCTGCCACCACCACCACTGGGAGCGCCCAGTTAGTAACCACTCAAAGCGGTCACCCATCCAAGGACTGGCCCCGCCCGACATTGCTTAACCTCGCATACCGCACGCGGTACGCGAGCGCCACTGGCCCACGAACGCTCCTACCTTCTGTAAACAACATGGTGCAATAATAGTACTTACATTACGATACAAGAGCAGAGAACAGAAAATTCGCAACGAGTGGCGATAAATCAAAACATGACCGAAGGGAGTGTTTTAAATCGACATGAGTTGCGAATTACCTATTCGCACGTGTATCGTGCAACGTTTTACAGTACATATGGCTCTTTAAAGTTTCGACATATGCACGTAATCTGCTGATTACCGCACTCGTGCGGTAAAGTAGCACCATATGTACTGTAAAAAAATAAATGAAAAAAAAAACATCTACATCATCATCATCGTCTAGCATTATTCCCAGTACAATTGCATCCTGAAGGATGCCTGGGGTCCGCTACCTAGTCCCAAGACTTGGCGTAGGCACTAGTTTTTACGGAAGCGACTGCCATCTGACCTTCCAACCCAAGGGGGAAACTATACCTTATTGGGATTAGGCTTTGTCAAGTGAGTGGGCAAGTTGACTGCTAGAAGTTCTCAAGCCGCCCGAAGGCCTCTAACTTGGCTTAACGACTGCTATCATAGACAGCAGCCGGGATCAACGGCTTAACGTGCCTTCCAAAGCACGGGAGCGCTCTGTTAGTAACCACTCAAAGCGGTCACCCATCCAAGGACTGACCGCGCCCGACATTGCTTAACCTCGCATAGCGCACGTGGTACGCGGGCGCCGCGGGGCCACGAGCGCTCCAAAACTCACTCCAAAACAAAAAAAAGCATCTACACTCCTACCATAACTTGTGATAATATTACGTACCTATAGCGTGGAAATGTGTGTGTGTTCTGTAATATTATTAGTTGCTCGTAGATAAGTTATCGAGCTAGCAACAGCTTGAGTGCCTTCCCGTGTAACGTGTAACACCGATAGGAATGGTGTTCCAAGTGTTCCAACTTGTTACACATTTCGGCTTTTCTCGCAACATTGCTTATATTTAATGAAACCATGAATATTTTTCTATGGCCTGGCGGGTATGTGTGTCTTAATATTAACGTTGGCTTACAGGAATTTAAAGCCTGATCGAAGACAGATAATCTATATTCCAGGGATACAATTTCGTAGCGGACCCCAGGCATCCTTCAGGATGCAACTGTACTGGGAATAACGCTAGGAGGATGACGATGCGGATACAATTTCGTCATTGTTAAAATTTATTAGAGCGCTCGTGGCCCAGCGGCGCCCGCGTACCGCGTGCGTTATGCGAGGTTAAGCAATGTGGGCGCAGGTCAGTTCTTGGATGGGTGACCGCTTTGAGTGGTTACTAACTGAGCGCTCTCGTGCTTTGGAAGGCACGTTAAGCCGTTGATCCCGGCTGCTGTCTACGACAGCAGTCGTGAAGCCAAGTTAGAGGCCTTCGGGCGGCTTGAGAACTTCTAGCAGTGCAGTGCAGTGCCCACTCACTTGACAAAGGGGGGTCGAAGTTGCACCACGTCCGTAAGGAGTACCCACCTTTACCCTACACGAGACCCCCGGGTTGTGCTAAAAGTGCAACAAAACTGGCAACCGTACTTGTCTTCTCGAAGATCTCACGGTTCGTAAAAAAATGCCATACGATTAAAAAAAATTTTTTTAAATTTATATATTTATTAACTTTCACTGTTTTTGTAAGGTTAAAAAATATAACGATTAAAGGATTGACCCTTACCTGCAGTACATTCTTAAGACTGCGCAGTACGTTCGGTTCTCCATACAAACGTATTTATGCTCTCATTTTAAAACGCCAAGCTAGAATTTAGAAATTTTTTATACACAATGGGATCCGGCATATCTAGGTCGGACCATAGTTTCTGTTGCTTGAAATTATAATGGAAAAAAAAATACACAGCGATTATTAAGGTTTTCATACAAGCCGTAAAAAACTCAAAAAGCCGCTGTATTTTTTTCGTTTACAATTTCTAGCAACTGAAACTATGGTCCGACCTAGATATGCCGGATCCCATTGTGTATACAAATTTTCATGTTATTCTAGCATGGCGTTTTAAAATGAGAGCATAAATACGTTTGTATGGGAGAACCGATCCACACCGATCGTACTGCGCCCTCTTAAGAACAGCGGGCCACAAATTATTTTGTACTAGGCGGTTTTACCTCCGACCTCACCCCGCTCGGAGCTGGGGGGCGTGAGCGGGATGCGGTATGGTATTGGGACGGGAAGAAACTACCAGCTTGAACGGAACGGGTAGCATCTTATCAATGTTATAAAACACGATGAGTTCTGCAAACAAGATTACAGTCTACTTGATGGTAAGGAGACACCGTAGGCAATGGACGCCATGCCATGCCGGTGACATTTGACATTTGCCTTTCCGTCTCTATAAGACACTTTAAGCGGTGACTTTGGAGAACACTTTTTTAAATTAATATGTAAGTCTGTACGTGTCAAAAAGTCCATATTCTAAGAAATTTTTTTTATATGCCCCAGATTAATGGCTGAGCTAGATCTACCATTTTTCGACTCTATTTATAAAAAAGGGGACAAATAAACGAATAGTTACATACATAAAAACACACATTATAATATAATGCATTATAATTTGTAATTCAAAACTCTTACATCACTTGGCTGTAACCTAGAAATGAAATTGTTATGTGAAATTTCACTTTTTCTATCATTAATATAAGAAAAACATGAACGTAGGTACTAACTGAGCATTATCAATATATAATACTGTAGCATTATTGCTAAAATCGACAACTAGTGATGTGCTCCGATATCGATATTATTACGGCCGACCGGATTGCGCTCAGAACGTGAAATAAACCATACTTTACTAAATTATCTCGAATACGAACCGAAATCTCATTTTGTGAACGTTGTAACACCGCATTTGGGTGCGTTACCACTGGTTTCTTACATTATGTAAGTTTCGTTTTTCGAAAACCATATTAAGGAATACATAAAAAAACTTTGGCCTTTGTTTAGGAATGTGTGGCAGGACATACAAACTATTTAATCATCTTTTTGTTTGTTTCTTCTGATTCAAGTTGTTTGGACTATCTAGTGCCACCGAGGCTTGAATTAGGGGCATTTATTTTATTTTTTTCAAATAAAGGGTTGACCAAGATGTCCCGAGAATAATTTTATCAGCATATTCCTGACCAAAGAAAATACAATGTATAAAGTAGGTAAACTGGATTCGGCTCAGGATTTTTTTTAAATCTATTTTATAAGTATTTAAAACATCAACAACACAACACACGGCACAACAACAACAAACAATGGGTTGTATAGAAACAAGAGTTCCTCAAAACAGCGTTTCCCGGGAGCTCTGGCGAAAATTCACCACCACTCACCACCAAGAAACACAACACCACATACCTACGAAGAAAGTAGTAGACTTAAATTTTCAACTAAATTACAATTAGGTATCTAATAAAATTTGTATATTTTAATAAAATTTCCTTTAATATTTGTTCATAACATAATGTAGCTACTTACATCTCATAATTAAACAACTTATTATCTTTTGGAACAACACAGAAAATAGTAGATGTCGTCTAAAAATAGACACATACACACGCATTTATTCATTGTGTTCCTTGTTAAAACAATCGAGAACATATCTTGATCAAGACTGATGATAAGTGATATCAATTCAGACATCTTTTCTCAAAAACTGTCACGTCATGCTCCGATTTAGTGTTGGACCCATAAAAATTACCGATTATCGATATATTGAAACGAAATAAATAAAAGGTAGGTATACACAGTTACCTTCTTACGTTAGCCACTCACGTGCTCTCCGCAACTATGGTTGCGACTTGGGAAAACGTACAGTGCTCTCGCAACACTAGTTGCGAGTTGGCGTTCCAACGGTTTTTAAATTGTTGCTATGCGGAACATGCAAAGAACGCTTTTTAATTGAGTTATATAGGTAGAGTATGAATGTGGCAACATTAAAAAAAATTAAAACCGCAGTCTACGGAACAATTTTTATAAAATATAAAAGTTGTTTTCATGACCATCGAAGTTCGGTACGTCAGCGAGAGAGCTCGCGATTAAAAAATGCTGTGAGCAATCAATTGTGCATTTTTTAATTGGTATTATATACCAAATTAATCCTGGTTTACTGCTTCATAAGACGAAGCATATATTTCGATACTAATTAAAATGGAATGTAATAAATTCTTCCAACAAAGTACGTTGAGTGATGAAAATTTTGCGAGGTTAATTTTAAATCGTACATAATTATGTGATTATGCCATATTTCTGTACTAGGCTATTAAAATCAATAAATGCGTCTATCAAAATCAACATAAATCCACTTTTAATGAACAATTAGGTATGTTCTATGCAGGATTAGGTGAATGAACTTGTGACGTCTATAAATACTATTGTACGCAACTGTGGTTGCACAAGGCACTTCCGCCGATTCGCGTCGGATCCACGTATTATGTCATAAGGCGTGGTGCACACTGGGCTATTGTCGCAGAATGGTTTAATTTAGTTTATTCATTTTTGATAGGTTCTTTTACGCATACTAAGTGGCGGCCCATTACCAATGTAACTGCTTACCTTTTATTTATGAATGTATGAAGTAGAGGTAGGGTTCACTTTTACTTGTTCAACTGATCATATAAATTTATAAAATTCACATATTCCATGTAATGGTTCAAATAAGAATGTATGGTTTTCTTTTTTCAAAAAACCAGTTCTGAGGGCCTACTCCGAACTTCGAAAATCGAACTTCGTATCGTGCCGTCCCTTTCCGTCATATAGTGTATAACACAAGAGTGAAAGGGACGGCACGACACGAAGTTCGATTTTCGAAGTTCGGAGTAGGCCATCTGATTTTGACTCGTATTGACCGTTATCTCAGTTATTTGTAGCTCGCATATAAACTATTGTATAGTCGTTTTAACTTAACACCCAAAAATTTGCAGTGAAAACCACGTATTAATAAAAAATACTTACCTCACAAAATAAGTGTATGAATTTTGTTGTTACTTGTGATGTATTTTTTTCAAATATTAATTTAATTTAATTTCTTAAATTTTCATTGTAATTTTACTCGTTAGTGGTTATGGGATGTGTCAGGCAAGGATTCAATAATTATTTGTGCAATAAGAGAGCAGTCGTTTTTTTACGACGAGTAATAATTTCGAATCCCGAGGTAGCGAAGTATGCCTTAGTCGAATCACTATTAGGGAGCGAGGCAAGTGATTCTATGATAGATTTTATAGCGTATCAAGGGATTCGAATACACGATATGCATATAGGTAACTTTGCTCTCATGTACCACACACATACCACATCACATAAAACTTACCACCTCAGCAATGAGAACCTGTTAGAGTTAAAAAAAACTTGTTGGGGTGCCAAATAAATATATGTCCTATGTCCAGCAGTGGACGTCCTTCGGCTGACATGATGAAATTACAATATAGTCAGTTCTGGTACCGTACCTACTACTACTATACTACGCAACGCAAAAGAGGGGGGTTATAAGTTTAATGTGTATATCTGTCTGTGGCATCGTAGCTTTTATTTAAACTGGTGAACCTATATGGTTGTTTTTTTTTCAGAGCAGGATTTCCAAGAGAAATTTAGTAGTATCTTATAGCCGTGGATCAATATGACTGAAGCAACTATAAATGCCTAGACACGTAAACACGAGGTCATTGAGATCTGATATGTCGAGCCAAAAAGTTGCAACTATTATGGTGTGTATGTAAAAAATACTGCATTTTTAACTCCTCGAATTTATAATAAGTTAATAACATAACTTTTCTCTCGGGAAACGATAATATTAGTAAAACATGTTTTATCAAAATCGGTTCAGCCATTGTTGAGATATATAACTTTGAAATGAAAATATCGGCGGTTTTCCAACTTTTCTACTTTGTCAGTTGTTCTATATCACGACAGCCAATGATATTTAAAATAAAATGCCAAACGTTATTATTACTTCAAGAATATATAATTTAAGTCACCATGAGTGTACCGCTGTTAATTTCGTATTAGCATTGTATAAGTCATAAGTTAAGGATCTGTAACTATTCGTAATTGATTTAATAAGAAATGTAAATTTCGTAATTTCAATATTGACGATCACTGCGTGAACTGTGGTTTCGTTGCGCACCAGTGTATCCCGTCCTATATCGCCGCCATGATTAAATTTTGACAGCGCAGGTCCGCCGGAGTATGTCCGTTAGTTTGAGACGGGACCTTTGCGTGGGTTTTTGTATACTTTTGAAACTGAGAACAAAAATATAAATCGAGTTGTAATCGGTTGAATATCTATCAAGTTGTGAAGTGTAACATGTGTAGTATATGTGTTAAGAGTTTTATGTGGTTTGAAGTGTATGGAATTATTTTTAATCGGGCGTCAAAAGCGGCACTCATTACGTTAGGTATGTAAGGCTATTTTTTGTTATTGATAATTTGTGACAGAAATTGTTGCGATTTTGACAAAATTGGCACTTGTTATTTGAAGATTAATAGTGTCTCTATCTACGTCTGACAATATTTTTGTACTCGTTTGCCTAAATTATTCATACAAAAATCATAAACAAACTACACTGTTTTGCGGCGAATAGAAAAACTGACAATGTAAACATTGCAAATGAAAAAGGTTTTATGCAAAATATTTCCCCGGGATCATATACTTTATTTGGTATCAATCGAAGCGTAAACTATTACAGTTTTAAATAAACATAAGATTTACATATGTTATCGATTTAGATTATAAAATAAAAATATATTTATTGCAAAAGATCTTATTCGAAACGGTATGTAAAGTTTGTGACTTTTTAAAAAAATATTTTACTATGGTGACCTATGTAATTAATTATATAAACAAATTGCCTGTTCCTTTAGCTTTATAACATAAAAAGAATCATAGCATAAAGTTAAGACGAAGCCAGGCAACCGATTTATTAACAACACAAGACAATGCGCTGCTAATGCTCGGTGAATCTTGAGCACTTTAGACCACCTTTTTTTTTAACGCGAGCACTTGAGTGGGTATGGAACTAAAGTCGCCTCCATCCAGGAATATAAAATAGACGAGTGTGTGTGAGGGACGTAAAAGAAAGAAAATGAGAGAGAAAGAAAACCTTTTTTTTATATACCACGGCGGTGGCAGACAAAGCGTACGGCCCGCCTGATGGTAAGCGGTCACCGCAGCCTATGGACGCCTGCACCTCCAGGGGTGTCACATGCGAGGTGCCGACCCTGTAAATATTTATACACTCCTTTCTTGAAGAACCCCATACTGTAGTCCTTCGGGAAAACCTCGGCATGAGCTCATTCCACAACTGGAAAGTCCGAGGGAAGAAATCTTGAGTTCTTCAAACTTCTAAGGTTTGGAATTCTCTGCCGGCGTCTGTATTTCCGAGTTCATATAACCTGGACCTTTTTAAGGCACGAGTGAATAGGCATCTTCTGGGTGAGCTCGCTTCATCGTCGGCCTCATCTTTGCCCCCTGGCTAGATGCTGGCCAAGAGCAATCCCATTTTTAATAAAAAAAAAAATCCTCTGAACCGTACCGTACTTTTTTTTTGCCTTCTTTAACACATGAGTAAGAAGTGTCCCATCACTATATGTGCTGATTGTCTTATTCAAAGGTTTACGTCATTAATGAGATCCACAAACTAAATTTCAATAGAAAGCCAAAAAACTCGAAGAAGCCTTGGTGCAAAGATCAATCGATCCATCTTTGTGTCCGTAATCTTTTGATTGATCTAATGCCTCTTGCCCCTCGTTATTCTTCATTATCGTCCACTCTTATTAAAAGATCTCATTTGATACCTCATTGTTTCTCTTTTACTCTTTACCGTCTTTCAAACCTTAAACAAGGACAGCGATATGGCTATGGTTGCGAAGCAGCCCGAAGACGTACTGATTTTTTACTATTATCAAATCAATTTGAAGTACGTCAAGCAGAACCTGTAGATGAGTTCTATTGTCCGCGGACGGAAATACATGTGTTATGTTGGTTTTTTACAACCTCGAAAGGCTTAGTTTGTTATATCATATTCGTTTGTCTGATAGCAGATCTCACATTGCTCAGTCGTTATTATTTGTCTGTGCTCATGGCGTGTATTGAATAAATAAAATTTTATAAAAATGCAAGTACACGTAGATATTAATTTAGTAGTTATGATTCTGACGAATACGACCCGGGTATAATGGTATATCTTAAAACTACGACCAAGACTAGCCGGGGGATGGGCAGCAGCATCCTTGGACTGTGGCGGAGATACTGCAATCGTCAATCCACACGCCAAGCATAGCGATTACGGCATTTACCCCCCATGAACTTGGGGGAGGCCTATGGCCAGCAGTGGACGTCCTACGGCTGATATGGTGGTGGTGATTCTGATGACAGTCCTAGGATCCTGTATGCACTGTAGGTAAAATGAGTTGATCCCTTTTTTAGGGTTCCGTAGTCAACTAGGAACCCTTATAGTTTCGCCATGTCTGTCCGTCCGTCTGTCCGTCCGTCCGCGGATAATCTCAGTGACCGTTAGCACTAGAAAGCTGAAATTTGGTACTAATATGTATATCAATTACGCCGACAAAGTGGTAAAATAAAAAGTGGAAAAAAATATTTTATTAGGGTACCTCCCCTATACGTAAAGTGGGGAGTGATTTTTTTTTTCATTTTAACCCTAACGTGTGATATATTGTTAGATAGGTATTTAAAAATAAATAGGGGTTTACTAGAATCATTTTTTGATAATGTTAATATTTTCGGAAATAATCGCTCCAGAAGTAAAAAAAATGTGTCCCCCCCCCTCTTACTTTTGAACCATAAGTTTTAAAAATATGAAAAAAAACTCAAAAGTAGAACTTTATAAAAACTTTGTAGGAAAATTATTTTGAACTTGATAGGTTGAATAGTTTTTGAAAAAATTACAAAAACTACGGAACCCTACACTGAGCGTGGCCCGACACGCTCTTGGCCGGTTTTACATTCTAACTAAAGTTTTCGTACTTTCAGCGTAGTGATTCAAAGAGGATTGGCTACCCTTCCCGACCCTGAGCCGTTTCCTGCCATATCGACCTGAAGCTGATGCAGATCCACTGTCATCCCAACGATACCTGGGTCCACCGACTTGGCGGGGACCATTCGGTCATATTTTACATTCCGTCATTCATATATTCCATAAGAAGTAGGAACGAACGTCAGCTTCAAATGTCACGTATTCCCGTACTTCTGACTCCTGACCTGATTCCCCACGTGGTAAGATTAGCACCACCATTCCTCCCGTAAGAGTCGACTGGAAACGGGTGTGTTGCGGATGTTGGTGGTGGACAGTTTCTTTATTAACTTTAACCTTTAATTGCTATAAGACTGAAAAGTTAAACATGCTTTGTCCACCCTTTTGGGGTAACAAGGGTGAGTTTATGTTATGAACTTAGTAGAAAATGAAGCGGGTCACTCTCAGTCACATCATTAAGTTCGAATATCGCTAAACGTGCTGCTGACGGGACTTAGTACTCATGATTAAGGACCGCGTCAGCAACATCGACCGATATTCGACTTTAAAGGACGCGGTTATCCATTTAATTATAATTGTACCTAATATTCCTGAAACACGAAAGTTTTCTATTCTCATTGCTGTTGTGTATGTCACAACTGTGGTGGAAAATGGCAGGCATGTGTTGGAAAACGGCGTGTTCATTGTAAATATTGAATATGAACTGAATGGTGTTGAATTATCTATTAGCGCCAGCTACTATTGTGAAAACTGCGCCCGCGGTGCGTGGCGTTAGGCATAATAGTATACTTTCAATTCAAAACATACATACAATACCGACACACGTACATAACGATTACGGAGGGGAAAGCTGGACACAGGCTTCCTCCAAAGAGTTCCACAATGAGCGGTCCTGCGCCACCAGCACCCAGTGGACACCCGCGACCCTAGAGAAAAGTACAAAACATAAAGTTAACGCTAGGACGATGATTGTATTAGAGTTAGCGCTAATGGCTACTTTACTAGTTTAGGGACAAATACAATTAAGTAGTCATCATTATCCTCATCGTCATCACCATCATCATCATCATCATCGTCGTCGTCGTCGACATCGTCGTCATCGTCATTATCATCATCATCATCATCGTCGTCGTCGTCGTCATCATCATCATCATCATCATCGGCCCACTGCAGATTCATTTTTTAAGCCCACCTCTCTCCTTGCTTCGCCAAGATGCATCATGAGAAGTTGGTCTCGGAAGACATTTTAGTGAATTACTCTAGACTTTCTAAAGAATCGTAACTGCTTTGACTTCTTTTACTGGCATCCCATCATATATCATCAGCGTAGATATTTCCCACTGGCTGGGAATAGGGCTTAAATGCACTAAAACTAAAACAAACTGTAATCGACCGAGTGAAATGAAGGTCTCCGCAGCTTCGAAAAAAATAATTTCGTATGTCTGGATGTCCAGACGTCCGTATTTCCGGTTGTTTTCCTCTAGTCCTCAGGTCGCATTTCTTTATATAGTTTTTTTTTGTCAAATCAGTTTTTGGTTTTGTAATTAAATAACAATAATGTAGGGTATAAAAAAAATGTGAAGTCCACAGGTCACAGAACCTACTAGTAATTATACAAGTAGGTTTGTTGTAAACAATAAAAAGTAATCTTTTAAACATTAGAAGGTATATTTATTAAAAAAGGTTACTCAAACTTATTTCATAGTTACGTAACAACTCGATCGGAGTGAGTTCGCAATGTTCGCATCTAGTACGCGTAGTGACGCACTTGGCTCATTTCCTTCGTATCGAGACGGCAAATTGAAAATTTACCGACAGCCATTTTCTATCGAATGTATGCATTGATATCTGTCCGATAATAACGTTTCCATGAGCCTTACCTTAAGTGACTTCTAAAAAGGTCTATATTATGTAACCAGGAGTGTTCGTGGCCCAGCGGCGCCCGTGTACCGCGTGCGGTATGCGAGGTTAAGCAATGTCGCTGTCGGGCGGGGTCAGTCCTTGGATGGGTGACCGTTTTGAGTGGTTACTAACTGAGCACTCCCGTGCTTTGGAGGGCACTTTAAGCCGTTGATCCCAGCTGCTGTCTATGATAGCAGTCGTTAAGCCAAGTTAGAGGCCTTCGAGCGGCTTGAGGGCTTCTAACAGTCAAGTTGCCCACTCACTTGACAAAGCCTAAGCCCAATAAGGTCTAGTTTCCCCCTTGGGTTGGAAGGTCAGATGGCAGTCGCTTCCGTAAAAGCTAGTGCCTACGCCAATTCTTGGGATAGGTAGCGGACCCCAGGCATCCTTCAGGATGCAACTGTACTGGCAATAACGCTAGGACGATGATTATGTAGCGCTAATGGCTACTTTACTAGTTTAGGGACAAATACAATTAAGTAGTCATCATCATCATCGCCGCCATCATCATCATCATCATCATCATCATCATCATCATCAGTCCACTGCAGTCCACTGCTGAACATAAGCCTCTCCCAAGGCGCGCCACAAAGTGCGGTCCTCTGCTTTACGCATCCAGTCGCTTCCCGCCCTCCGACATACACTACCGCTCATAATCATTTAGGAGCCCATACCTTTTTCCATACATCTGTATACAAAAATTACTTTCAGAAATACACTGCCAAGTCAGTGTCCCTTGACAGTTTTGCGTGCATTGTGCATCTTTTATTTAACTGACTTATTGAGCCTTAAATCGGTGCCAGACTCGGAGCCAGAGCCTTAAATCGGTGACTTAAATAACTACTAATTGCTGGTTCATAGAAAAGTGCAGTGTGTTTGTATGAACCAGGAATTAGTAGTTATTTAAGTCATTGCAAAAAGATAACTACTATTTTAAAAGGGAGTCAGCTATATAAAAAATGCAAAATGCACGCAAAACAGCCAAAGGGGCTTTTTTTAAATTATTTTTTTAAATTAAAGGGAAAATAATTGATAAATTTAATGCTCCGAGCAGGATTCGAACCTGCGACATCTGGCATACGCGGCCAATCGCTCTAGCCTCTGAGCTATCGGAACAACCCAGCTCGTGCACGAAATCCTTCACTAGTTCCCTCTTACAACGCCTAACACCCAACGTTACATCTACCGTAGAAAACTTAGACTTCTATTAACGGCACCAACGTCTCAAATTAAATTGAGAAATCAAGTCAAGGGACTCTGACTTGGCAGTGTATTACTGAAAGTCATTTTTGTATACAGATGTATGGAAAAAGGTATGGGTGTTTAAATAATTATGAGCGGTAGTTGTACATCCTTAATTAAGTAGTATTCTTGTTAATATGTATATAATAACTAGCTGTTACCCGCGACTTCGTCCGCGACTTCGCTCCTATTGGTCGCAGTGTGATGTTATATAGCCTAAAGCCTTCCTCGACAAATGGACTATCCAACACAACAAGAATTTTTCAATTCCAACCTTTAGTTCCTGAGATTAGCGCGTTCAAACAAACAAACAAACTCTTCAGCTTTATTTAATATTATAAAGTATAGATAAAGACAGGTACCTAAGCAATTACTTCAATATTCAAATATCAAATTATCAACTATAAATGTGTAAATTGGATTGATTATTGATATATGTAAATATCTCTGTATTTGTGTCCTTATCCTGCACCGAACAGTTTCTTTTCTGCCTATAGTTAGCTACCTACGAAGCCGGAGGTCCCGGGTTCGAATCCCGGTCAGGGCAATATTTGTGTATGTCCGAGTCTTGGATGTTTTCTACGTATATAAGTATGTATTTGTCTATATATGTATGTATATCGTCGTCTAGTACCCATAGTACAAGCTTTGCTAAGTTTGGGACTAGGTCGATTTGTGTAAGATTGTCCCCCAATTTATATTTTTTATTTATTTATTAGGACAACAGATGCAGCTTGTTATAGTAACGCAGAAAAGGGCCATTATTCCTTTCTGCCACTGTCTCCAGAAGGCTGTTGGGGCTAAGGCAGAGACGCGTCTGCAGAGATGCGAACGTTTTCGCATTATTGCACGAAAGCCATCCGTGTATGCCTCCGCGAACATTCCTGACGCGCTGCAATGTCTCGGCAGCCCCAACAACATCCTGAAAGCCACCACGACCACCACCACATCGGCCGGAGGACGTCCACCGCTGGACATAGGCCTCCCCCAATTCCATGGCGGGTGAATGCCATAATCGACACGCTTGGCATCCTGAAAACATTGTTATTTATATAATTTACTACGTACTGGAAAATTCTTGTTACAATGCAATACATCTGGTCTCTATTTTCCACTGTACAGTATAAATAGATTTTATATAAACACACATTTATATACCTAAACTAGCAGTCATCCAGCGCCCAAGTCATCCGTATAAAGTAAACATGGAATGAGTCACCGTCATCGGGGCTTGGTAACAAGCTAACAACTCGCGAATTTGTTATGCAATGATTTTTATCAACTTGTTTGCCGTTGATTCGAGAATAAACGTTCAGTTATATTTATGGGAATGATTCTGAGTATTTGTTACTGAGAAAACGTGTAGCATACCATTAAGAGTTTGTATATAGCCGTTTGCTGAATTCGCTAAACTTTCGGAGGTCATATCTCATTCAATATTCGTTTTCCTAAAGATTTCATTGTATAATATGAAAGATCATTTCAATTCAAGTTGAATAAGTGGAAAAGTTGTTTAGATTTAGCTCTCAATTTACTATATTTTGGCTCAGTCCAACAGCTGTTTTCTCAATTTTGGCTCGGAAACGTGTAAAACGAAATAGATTTGAGAGGGATGCAGGCGGTTTTGCATTTTTGATCTTTCCGAAACTGTCTACTGCCATTACTGCCTCATATGTCACACAAGCCGCCTCCGCTCTACCGCGCTACCGAATACCGCGCGGTTTTTTGGTGCGACGTCCCCCGGACCGCAATCGCTTCACCACAGAACCGCCTCCGGCCCGCAACGACGCTGCACCGCGCCTGGGCGTTTTAAACTCGAAACGCGGGTATTACACTATCCTGAATTCAGACGTCCTAACTAGATTGAACTACACTGAATTCAGTGACTGAATGAATTCGGTTCTACTGAGCGAAGCTGAGGCTGAATATTATTATTATAACACTGTCCTAGACGCTTCCTAACTACGAGTAGAATGCTAAGTCGTTCAGTTCGTCGTTATACTAGATAAATAGTAACCTAATTAGGTTCCGGACGTTCAATATTAAATTCCAAAAAACGGCATTTTTATCACTGACTGACTGACTGACTAGTAATCAAAAACCTAACCCACTTCCAGGTGACCTAGAAAGCTGAAATTTGGCATGCAGCTTGGTGATTATATGTGTAAACCAGAAAAAATCAGAAAACAGTGATTGTGTAATTAGTTTTATTATTATTTATGCTAGTTACCTCGGAACTTCGTCATTTATTAACCGATTTGGAAAATTCTTTTTTTTGTTTGAAACGGTATACTTCAGGATTAGTCCCATAGTTATCAGATAAGAATCTTATCATAGGGTCCTGGAAAAATCGAAGGAACTCTTCAAATATTTAAGGTGCATACCTCTATAGGTACGCACCTTAAATCTATGCAGTATGTTATAATACCATAAAAGCTGTTGGATATTTAAGAAAACTGCCAAGTTAAAGCTCAAAATGCATTAAGCCGCAGTAAATTAATTTTACTGTAACCAATTTAGTGCCGGACTTGGCACCATTTCAGAGAATCTACGGACTTAGCACCCATTTAGATCTCAATTCTTTTGTCGGTGAAGTCGGCAACCAAGCATCGCATATTCTTAATATTGAACTTGGCTCCTATTTTCACATTTATGTTTATGATGAGATGAGCCTTACTAGCTGAATGCGATCAAACCTTCCTGAATCAGCTTCCTAACTCATTCAAGATGCTAAATGCAGGACAACTAGGGCCTACGCGCGTAAGGGGCTTTGTGTAGGGGCTTTAAGCCTACGCATAGTTAGACCGAGGACTACAAAAATTTAAACTATACGAGCTGGGATCCATCCAAAGATCCGACTGAAAACTCCGAAACCCAAGACCGCCGCTTGACAGCCGCAGGCTTGAATTGAACCACTATTCCACCGTAGCTCTCAGAAGATCGTTTTTATACCTTGATTAGATTATTAACGGCGCTAAAGATCTTTTAGAACAATAAGGATTTTTATGAAGCAAAGCATTACTTCGCAGAGGAAAAAGATTATATGAACATATACTAATCAGTGACTTTATTGCGTTTTGAAGTTACAGTGTGTTAGCGTAGCTAAACGTTTGTTTTTCGGCCTTCTCCGCGATTTAGCGCGTTTCTTTTTCTATTTTCAATAAAACCAGTATAAACAGCTTATTAGTTTTGGCATAGAGTTGGTATTGTGCTAAATAATATGAATTACGTGGTTGGGTAATAATATGAAATACGTGGCTAAATAGAAGAGAAGTCACGTTCTGGCCTTTGTCTTTCCTTAAAAAGTAAAATATTAAGTCGAAATAACACACTTAGGAACTGAGCGACCGAGCTTCGGTTTTCCCAGAGAATACCCATTTTCTCGAAACTGAAACCTAGCTAGATCGACTTTCCCCCTCGTAAACCCTGGAATTGTAAATTTCATATATGAACTTACGCCCATTTTCCCGAAAGGGGTAGGCAGAGCACATGACATTTACTTTCAGTGCCACATTTAGCCATTATCGGTTTAAAGATAGAAAAATGTGATATTGCAGTGTTAGGTTGCTAGCCCATCGCCCAGAACACACTTCTTCGCTGTTCCTTCAGTCGACTTTTTCGACACTCATGGTAAGAAAAGGGGTGGTGCTTCCAACCCGGCACCACACGGGGAAATACATCCAAATCGTTATACTTATTCGTACAAACGCCCACAGTAAACTGACCACTCGTCACCCTTATTACAATGAGCGTGAATTTCTTGTTTAAAGATTATTGGATAAGTAGATAGATTTAAGAGAGAATTAACTCAACCTTAAGTCTTGTCTCCCAATGGGGTGATAACAATCTGGTTAGTTTCAACGCCACCAAAACGCAAGCGTGTCTGTTTACCCCAAAAAGGAGCTCATTAAATCTGGCTCCTACTTTCCGAGGTACAACCGTGTCTGTAGCCAACGATCTCGAGCTGCTTGGCATGACGTTAAGCTCAAACCTTAACTTCGGCACTACCATCGAGTCCAAAGCCGGAACAGCGGCCAAAAAGCTGAGCATCCTAAATAAGGTCAAGCGATACTTCACCCCTGGGCAGCTTCTATCTTTATATAAAGCCCAAGTCCGGTCTTGCATGGAGTATTGTAGTCACCTTTGGGATGGCTCGGCTAAGTACCAACTTGCCGCACTCGACTCGGTGGACCGCAGAGCCAGGAGGCTCATTGGCGGCAGTACGGTAGTGGGAAATAAGCTGCAGAGCTTAGCACATCGACGCAAAGTAGCATGTCTGTGCGTCTTCTAAAAACTGTACTTCGGTGAGTGTGCTCAGGAGCTCCATGAGCTCATACCGCCTTCCCCCTTCTTCCATCGGACATCCAGACGTACGGCTGGCTACCATCCTTACCTGGTCGAAATTCCTCTAATTCGAACCAAGCGCTTTGCATCTTCTTTTATAATGCGCACTTCTAAGGTTTGGAATTCTCTGCCGGCGTTTGTATTTCCGAGTTCATATAACCTGGACCTTTTTAAGGCACGAGTAAATAGGCATCTTCTGGGTGAGCTCGCTTCATCGTCGACCTCATCTTTGCCCCCTGGCTAGATGCTGGCCAAGAGCAATCCCATTTTTTAATAAAAAAAAATATAGATTAGATAGATACATTCTTCTTCACAAATCAATGAGAAGTTAAAAAAAATCTCCGAGTAAAATTTTACTTTGGTGGCTCCTCATTTCCTTGTTTCCAATGCTTTTAAACAAATAAAATAACATTTATCTACGCAACGAGCCTAAACGGGGATGTCCCACTCGATGTGACAGGTCCTATAGTTTTTTTTTTGATAATTTGTATGACCACCACCACCATCCACGATATCAGCCCTAGGACGTCCACTGCTGGACATAGGCCTCCCCCAATTTCATGGGGGGTAAATGCCATAATCGCCACGCTTTGCATGCGGGTTGGCGATCGCAGTATCTCCACCGTACTCTAGGAATGCTGCTGCCCATTCCCCGGTGGAATGATTTGATACATGATTTGTATGACACTAAAATACTATTATTTAAAATTAGCTATAATTTGAAAACTCCCGTGAGTTTGAGACATATTAAAATATAATTAAACGGGTCATGGGGACCGCGAACCGGTCTGAAACATGTCGTTTAATTATATTTTAATATAGCTATAATTAATCAAATATTTGTGCGCATGCATGCATGCTGAATGCAAAAGCATGTATAGTATACGTAAGACCAATTTTAACTACTGTATTTTGACAAATACAGTTTGAGACAGGTCACAGAAGCCCGCACATGGTGCATAACTAAATAACAATATGTAATTATAGCAAAAATATGTAAATATAACTTCGTTCCGTTCGGCGTTGAGACCCTCGGTCCGTGGGGTCCCAGGGCCCATGACCTCTTTAAAGAAGTGGCAAAGAGGCTAGTGGACACCACTGGTGACCAAAGGGCTGGCAGCTTCCTCGCACAACGCATCAGCGTTGCTATACAGCGAGGAAATGCTGCCAGCATCTTTGGCACGATGCCGCGGGGTGACCCCTTATTTTAGAAATAATTTTGTAGTAAAATTCACAATAGGATCGTCAGAACATTAATAATAATAATAATAAATGGTTCTTAAATGCCAAAGACCTCCACAACCGCGAAGTGTGCAGTCTCAGGGATTACTTCCTAAACAGTGAGTGTGGGATGCATCGTGACGTAGTGGCAGTAGACGCATCTTTCACCCCGCTCTCCATGGCAAACGAGAACTGGCGCAGACTTAAAGTACTAAGCACCGAGGACCGCAGGGCGGTATGGAAAAGTAAGGAGCTACATGGGCGGTTCTACAAGGCGCTTACGGGGCCCGACGTAGACCTGCTCGCGTCGGTGAACTGGTTACGTTTCGGGGATCTCTTTGCGGAAACCGAAGGTTTTGTCTGTGCAATTGCGGACGAAGTTATCATGACGAACAACTACCGGAAATATATCCTGAAGGACGGTACGGTCGACATTTGTCGGGCATGCCGCCGTCCCGGAGAGTCGCTCAGGCATATCATTTCCGTTGTGGTCATCTTGCTAACGGCGAGTACTTGCACAGACATAACTTGGTAGCCAAGATTATTCACCAGCAGCTTGCTCTTCTGTACGGTCTTGTGGACTTCGAAGTGCCGTACTATAAGTACACACCTGCGCCAGTTCTCGAAAATGGTCGTGCCACGCTCTATTGGGATCGATCTGTCATCACGGACAGGACTATTATAGCCAACAAACCTGATATCGTGCTGACAGATCGATTGAAGCGCCAGGCAGTGCTCGTCGACATCACCATCCCCCATGATGAGAACCTCGTGAAGGCCGAGAAGGACAAGGTTAGTAAGTACCTAGACCTGGCATACGAGGTAACCGCTATGTGGGATGTTGATTCGACGATCATTGTCCCGATAGTCGTCTCTGCGAACGGTCTAATTGCGAAGAGTCTCGACCAACATCTTAAGAGACTCTCGCTAGATGGCTGGGTCAAGGGTCAGATGCAGAAGGCGGTACTCTACGGCGCGGATAGTCCGGAGGTTCCTCTCTCTGTCGCCCTAACCACCGGTAGCTTAGGCCCCGCCTCGCTGCCGGCGGCACTCTAGGTTAGGTTTTTTATAATGCTTTTATATTTTGTATGTATATTTTTATATTTTACATTTGATAAATTTATTGTAAAAAACCTAACATGTGAAAAATAATAAATAAGGAGGATAATAATAAAAAAAAATGTATAAAAATAGAAATCTAGACAGTTTCTAGAATAAAATCAATATGTCAAAAGAAAATAATAAGATAATATTAATATCTAAAAAAAACAAATAGCAAAAAGGGTTCAAAATGCACTTTTACTGTTCAAATGGTATTATCTTATCATCGAAACTTTTTGAAGTTGTACAGACGCATAAGAAGAATATATTCGTTTAAAATGGGTAAATACTAAATGAATTACCGACATCTTCTAAAAAAAAAAAATTACCGACATTGTTAGTTATTTCAAAAGAAAGTTTCTTGTGCGGCTACCAGGGCTCGGAACCGGTATTCTGTCCATAGAAAAATACCGGTATTTTTTAGTTCTTATCGTTCTTTCGTCTACTATTTCATGTTTAATCAGGCAATCTAACAATATGAAGTAATAACCCAAATACATTATTGAGTCCTACATAAATATCATAAACTAATTAAAAATATTTGGCTATTTCAGGATTTTGATATTAACCGGTTCCAAGCCCTGACGGCTACATCTAGAAGATTAGAATGTACTACTTACGTTGTACCTACCTATGTAAGGTGCTTCCTTAAAGTAAGCACCAGTTGACATAGAAAAAAATGTAAACAAACAATGTATTGAATTAGACATATTAAATTTAATTTTTTTTGTAATGTTTGTTTCCATTTTCCGAACAAAATAATTAAATTAAAATTTTGCCCGGACATAATAATAATAATAATAATGCTTTAATTCAGGCTTAGCCCATATCATATCACATTACACAAAGACAGAACATACAAAAAAAAATTAAAGAGATAAATAATACTTAATTCATAAGCCGGAACATATTTTCTCTGGACTCCATATGAATGGAGTTCCAGTGTCTCCATAGTGGGCTGTTGACATTTTCCGCAATGGCTATAATTACCTGTCCATTTACCTGACAAGGTAGTTATGACTTTCTGTCAAGTGAGCTACATATTGGAAAAAATGGCCAAGAGCATGTCGGGCCATGCTCAGTGTAGGGATACGTAGTTGTCCAATGAACTTAGTTTAAAAAAATCAATGACAAGCAATAGGGAATACTTTAAGTAAGTAAGCAAGTAAGTCATTTATTTGCATAAAATAGTGTACAACACGATGGTCAACATATACAATTTAGATCAACTATTTTGTCTCACAGACCTGCAAATGTCAATGGATAATATTGTTATTAGATATTATGTCACATTTAAAACATTACAATTCAAAATATCTTTAAAAAAATCACTATCAGAAACATTATTATTTAGAAGCTTTCGCAGCGTTTCATACGACTTTTACTAAGAAAAGAAGACTTTACGATAACTCAAAAACCGCTTAACTGGCCATGTCCGCTATAGTTTTTTTAGTTTTCGTCAAAAGTATAATTATTACTTTCATGATTTTTCTCTTATTTTTTGGACCCGGAGCTCAAAAGTTAGAGAGGGGCACGGGGGATACACTTTTTTTCTTTTGGAGTGATTATTTTTGAAAATAGTCACTTTATCAAAAAATGTTTGATGAAGATCTCTATTCATTTTGAAAGACTCAACAACACCAGGGTTAAAGCAAAAAAAAATTCATTCCCACTTTGCGTGTAAAAAAATATTTCTCAAACATGCGCATTAATGTCACGAAAAGAGGACATGAAGTTACCTGATTATGGCTCCCTACATTACTTCTTGGCCGCCGGTCAAGAAGTAATGTATGGAGAATGTATGAAATTAACATTATTGTCCGCTGCTCTAACTTTTTAAATTTGCTTACTAAAATCAACTGATAAAGGAAATATTACATAGGCCAACCGCCACGATTTTGTATATATATTTTTAATTTGTTATGTAAATTGGTATTATTTAGGTTTTTTCGGTTTTTGTATTAGTTGTTTTTTTTTCGAATTTTGTGAATATTTATGTATTTTATTTAGTTTTTTCTTGTTATTTTGTAGCGTTTTTTGTTTTTTGATATGTTTGGACTTTTTAAAAGTTTTTACGTATTTTTTTGTACTTTTCGTTTTTTTTTGTTTTTCCATGTTTTTTGGTATTTTTTTTAGTTTTTACGTGTTTTTTGGTATTTTTTAGTTTTTTCGTGTGTTTTAAATGGTGCTTGTATTTTGTAACATTTTCGTGTTTTTATTTAAATTCCGTTATTTTTCGTGATGCTTTGCTATTTTTGGACGTTTTGTATTTTTTAGTTTTTTTTACATCGTAATTTTTTATTGTTTTTTTTTTCTAACATGTTTGAGAAAAGTACTATACAATCCTCGGCCGGAACAGGGATTGCAGGACTCGTTTTATCCGGCCTCGTCTACGACTCGGCCGTTTATCCCAAGCTCGTCCAGCCATCCCTTACTTCACGGCCTCTGCAGTAATGTACTATTTTTAGATTTATTTTACCACTTTGTCAGCTTCATTGCGTTATATATCCATGACAAATTGCGGCTTTCTAGCACTAACAATCACAGAGCAAAGCCTCGGACAGACAGACAGACGGACATGGCGAAACTATAAGAACTATATTAATTTACTAAAAAGTAAAGTGACCAGTTAAGTGTCAGTAAAGAGGTTTCATAAGATAATCAAAGAAGTCCTATGCATTGAATACTGATTATCCCAATAACAGGGTGTTATTACGTGTCACACTTGTTTTCCTAATTATGTATCTCCAAAAACTAACATAAATGATTATGCCGTATAAATAGGCAAATTTTAGTATGCGAATGAAAATGTGTGAAGCGGGGCGAGGAACAGGTTACGCCGCAGTATAAATAATCATGATGTAAATAAACCGAAAGAAATAAATTTGGGGCTACGTAGATCTCTTACCAGGGGTTATTTAAAGCAGCAACACGGCGATAGCGATAAAGGCAAGCGGCGACACAAATTATAAAATTAGGTAGGAATTATTTTCCAAAGCGGATGACAACTGACACATAGGTATGTTTTCTTCACGTTGTAGGTGCGGCGACCATAGAGGAAACAACCTCCGTAGCGTCTTTAGTAAAAGGAGGCCAAAGGGAATTTAGGATTCAATATAATACAGCGTAACCAATAAACTTTGAATTAGTTTTATACTTAAGTCTACTTCTAAGGACCAGTACTATCAGCTCTGAAAGTATTGGTTGCCATCTAATTTGGAAGCACCTTATATATCTGTCTGCGTCGATCTAAAATTGATCCAAGTTTATTTATTTAAGTTCAAATAGTGAAATAAAAAACACAATTCACTGAAACAATAAGATTACTGAGTATTGTAAAAAATTGCCCATTCTACATAGATGGGATTACTTATTAAGAAACCTTTCATCCCAAATGTCACTTAAAATTAAACAAGCCAAACGTTTCATCAGTACAGCACATGTTTGCGTTAGAAACATTCGTGGCCTACTTTTAAAAACGGTTAAATAATATTTATACGATCAGGTTCCGTACAAAAACAGCCTATGTACGTATTAGCCCCGCAATTTTTACGGCGTTCTTGTTCAAAACAGCGTCCATCTTGCTCTTATAGGTTTGCCAAATATACGCACATGGCATATGGTAACTCCACAAACTCCCCAGTTTTAATTACTGTAGATTACACTTTTATATTGGCTAGTGAACTTTATTTTGCGCTTTGAGTTTTCAATTGGTTCAAAAAATAAAATAAAAAAATTGCCTGAATAAAAAAAAATCTCCTAAATAGTTAACTTTGCTGTTTTTCCCTTAACTGTGGGGGGAATTATCACACTTTCTCGCATCAAAAAAAAATATAGCCGACAATCGTAGTAACTCCAAGAAATATAGTTGTTTAACTACCTAATTAAAAACACTATAGTACTTACTATGGGTAGTCGATATGACAATATTTAATGAGGAACTGTGAGTTGCTATGGACGTCTTATTGTCAGAGCGTTGGTTGCTAAGACATTTAAGCTTATTCTTGTCCGATAAAGTCCAATGAAGATTGTAACTCCGATAAGAACCTACGTTTCTTCTACATGTAGATATGAAAGCCACGATAGCACGCCATAACGTGATATAACAGGATGTGCCTGAATAGAATATGTTTCCTCGTCTGTAGAAAATAGAGTTCAAAATTGTGTGCACGTTGTTAGACCTAAATAGATTATGTTGCATCGGTTCTAAAAGGCGATTCAACGCATCTGGTATCCATCGTGGAATCGAGATAAACTGTAGAAACGGCCAAAACTAGTATATTTAATGGGTTTGTTTGTATCTCTACTGGATGGGGTTGCTCGGCGGAACCGGTCCGGCTGCTTAGCTCGAACCGGTTTGAACTGGTCACGAAATCTTACTCGGGCCTATTCGATATGCTAATAGGTGGAAAATGGCGGCCGTTTTGTTTTTCTTTTCGCTCCGCTCTTGTTTTTCAAAAGCAGTTTGCTGATGCGGTGATGTCATTGTTTTGGTCGTCATGGGTGATAATAATTGTTTTCGACAGTTTTAGAAAATATATTCCCAGGCCATGATAGGAAAAGACTGTCTTTAGTTAGGCAGTGTATATAAGGATTGGGAAAGGAGGTATAGTCATTGAAACCAAAGTTTTCCATTATTGAAACTATGTATTTTTCTTTCCAATAATTTCTACATTTTCTTTTACGGTCTATCAAATAAATATCAATTATAAACAATTGATACATTTATTATTATTGTTAGTTTTGTATATGTTGACATTTCAAGTTTAGAAGTAAAATGTTTTTGTAGCATTTTTAAAAACGTTTTTGATGAAAGTGATTCTAGTTATATGATAAGTATTGTGCGTTAACACTGGACCCTACAAACATTTAGATTTCATTTTAAAACTGTTAGGCTATTGATTTACATTATATGCAATAATTACACTGGATGAAGAAAATGCATCGTCTGCCTTTTGTCAAACCACCAAGACCGTGCACGGCGGTACAAAACAAACTTACAAAAAAATTACATTCTTTTATATTAACTTAAATAACTTAATACTTTTAAATAATAACTAAATATAACGTGAGATCTTTGTAATATATTAGCAGGCCAGCCGCCCGCGCGCGGTCCCAACTTGCCCCTCACTTGTGGGGCAAAATGGGACATCGCACGCGCGCCGCCGCCCGCCGGCTCTCTCATTGCCTCCGTTCACTCGCGGCACTATAATACATCTCTAACATTATTATCTGCATGCGTGCTCTCATTCATAATAGTATCTTTTTCTCTTTAAATTTTATACATTACAAAAGTAGTATCACAAACAAATGTACGAACTAGTACAATTACGAAAAACGTACACATATCTGACCTCCTCGGAGATCGCCTCTAATAAATACGATACACGAATCCTACAACTTCAGAATAGAATCGAACTCGAAACAAAAAATAATACCTAAGACTAACTCGTTCAGGGCATTATGTATCACACGCGCGGCTGGCTGAGATCGGGCGCTGGCCGCGCCTGGCGCGTCCTACAATACAACACGGAGATAACGTAAGTACCGCTCGCGGGCGGCGGCAGCGGTGGGACCGCGCGCCGACGCCGAGCGAGCGGCGCGGCGGCGGCGCGCCGACGCCGCTCGCTCGCCCGCCGCGCCGGACAACTCTGCGCCCACCCGCTCGCTTACACTACAACTATACATTACATATCACGCTGTGCTTTTTTTTTCTCTTATTAAAAATATATAATAATTAATATACATATAATAATATTGATATTTGTTAAAATAACGATACGTTAGATCGAGGAGGGCAGTCAGTCGACTCGCAACGAGCGGTTCACTCCGCTTCGCTTCGGAAGAGCTTTTGTTTTTCTATCGTGAACTGGGGGCTGATAATGATGGTGCCGCCTCGCGTTAAATTTCTGTAACAATAGAAAACAACTATTAATATCACGCCACTTAAACTTAAAATCTCCTAATTTTTTTTGGAACTTTAATTAGAAATTGATTTGTTAAGGCATAGAAACTTACTTTAAAAATTGCGGCAACAGGCTAGTCCAGTTCGTAGCATCATGTTCAAGATGCAGATGTATTTCGTGCGTAGTCAGCATGTTGGGGTCTATCTTGAATGCTGCGAGGCGACGGCCGGCGACGTCGACGATCACCGCTGCGCCTCGCGAGCCGCACGGCTCGCCCTCTGCTAGCGCGAGTAGCTGCCTCGCCGCTCGCGCCAGCAGCTCGGCTGGCACCAGCACTTCGGCGGCGGCGAGTTCGCTGGCTCCTTTGGCCGCTCGAAGCTCTCGCTCGAGCCTTTGAGCCAGTGCCGCCTCCGTCGGTACCGGCATCGGCGCGTCCCGCCATGTCGGCCCATTCCAAGCTAAAACAATAGAAAATCACGTTTAGAATGATTGCGACTAAGTCTCTTAATTGAAGGTAGATTAAATGTGTAAAAATCAGGGCTATGTACTTTGGACTAAAAAAAATAATGAAGTAAAGAGTTGCGCAGAGAAGGCAGCTGTCACGTCAGCTGATCGCTACGGCCTGCGCGCGCCGCTTGGCAACAGCTGAGTTAGAAAGCCGCTACCGCAACCGGCAAATAGAAAGTCAAGCCATCCTCACCTTTTTCACTGTTGAACACTGCATTGAACTGATTCGTAACGGCAATATCTCCATGTTTTCCAAATTTTTACTTATATTGTACACTTTTTAATACGAAAAATTAAAGCGTTCCGTGCCGGAACTTATATTACTAGAAAAATATCACAAGTCTCTTTTGTACTGCGAATGCGCACTGAACCGACCGACTAGTGTATCGTGAGAGATCGATGAGAAACTGAAAAACGTCCAAGGCTAACACTGCATCAGATCTGATCTCGTAACCACAGGGCTTCGTCACTCGCCCTCGGTTCACTTCTTGACCCACCCGACCCTGTCGCTCTGTGTGACGGACTGACGAAACACTGCCGAGCACGCGTTTATATAGAGAGCCGAGGCCGGGGGTGCGGGAGGCGCGGCGCGGGCGGCCGCGGGGGCCCCGCGCGCCAGTCGCCGCCGCCCGCCGGCCGGGCCGGTCGTCCCGCGTGCCGCACCGGCCGGCTTCTTTGTCCTACATACGCCGGCTCACGTACGCCCTAAACGGCGAACTAGACTTTTTTCTCGTCGATAACCCTTAATCAGTGCTTAGAATAAGAACAGTTGCGAAAGTGTAGTTATAAGTACGTTTCTGGACTTTTATTTGTAGTTTTCTGGAAAGTTCTTTGTTTCGTATTGTAAGCGTAACAGTAAGTAGGGAACGGTTTTCGTGTGTTGTTTATATTGTAGCTGTATTCTCTTGTCTAACCGGTATCAGGGGATTAAGGATATCAGACGAGGTGCCGGTGTGGCTGGCTTGTGGTTTGACACCCTCAATAAACACAGATAACATATCTGCTGATAAAAAGATTCGTGTGGTAGGAACGTTTTGTGTCTATTCGGTTTTAACAATGTTTATAGTTTGTAAATATGTTGGCTGTACCTAGTTAAGGTGTCTATGATAAAGTTAACTATATTTACATTGTGAATTATTTCGGGAGCAATATTTACCGATAGAGATGATAGAACCGTAATATGTTGTACAGCGGGTTCCAATTTTGATATTTTGTATAAATCTTTATTTTTACATAGAAGTAGGTAAGTGTCATAAGGCTATCACTAAGGACTAGAACATGTAAAAATCATAGTTATTAAGGAATTCGTCAAAACTGTAAGTAAAACCAATATCAATACTATGATTTCAATAGCAACTTTGAAAAGGTTACTAATCCGATTGTAAGAATGAGGCATTATAAAATTCTATTTATTTCGTTTAGTGAAAAAGAAAATAACGTAAAATCTACGAACCTATTTGAGGTGTCTACAATAAAGCTTACTACTTATATGATTATAATTGTGAATTATTTTGGTAACAATATTTACTGATAGATACAATACGAGTAGATCGTACAGGTTCCAATTTGATTGTTACTTTTTGTAACTCTTTATTTTTACGTAGACGTTAAGTGTCATAACTGTCATAAGGCTATCACTAGGGACTAGAACATGTAAAAATTATAGTCATTAAGGGAATCGGCAAAACTGTAAGTAAAATCAAAATCAATACTAAGATTTCAATAGCAACTTTTAAAATGTTACTAATCCGATAATAATGATCATTCATTATAAAATCCCATTTACAACGTTTAATAAAAAAAAACGTATAATCTACACCGAAATTTAATTAACAACTTTCAATATCATGCTGAGTTTCAATTCAAGTTAACGCACTTTCAAAAACTCCGAAAATGATCTGAAGTAAAAAAGAAGTTTTAAAGGAAATTGCAGAAGTTGTAATCTTATCGACGGTTGCATCAGATCGGGAAAGTTCGACAGCCTTCTCCTTCCATCCCCAACACTGAATATGCATTGTATTTAAAATACACTTTAAGACTTTTGCATTTGACCAACAACTTTTGCAAATCGAATTTAAAAAGACTTCTGATTGATTCCTCCAAACGATTCGTATTCCTCTGAAGCAATTTAACTTTTAAGATGAAAACATAATTAGTTACAGAGCCTGTAGATAATTAGTAGGCCCGGACAGCAAAAACTTAAAGTTGTAAGATTGTTCATGCGTCCATAATTTTCCCCACAAAAAGCACGAAGTTTTTGCGTCAATTTCTAAACGTGATCAGAAACAGTAAGTAGGTACATATATAACGAAGCTCAAAACAATCAGTGTAATCTAGCACAAAAACTCATAAGCCATAAACCAGTTGTAAAAAAGACGTATAAAAAAGGAAAGGTAAAAAATTGTTGCTACGCAAAGCCGGCCGGTGGACCGGCCTTGCGAGTGACTCACGACCGCACACAATAGCAAGTTGAAAAACATCCAAGTTGATTTCATTATGATGTTATAGGTATTGAGTGACTTTTTGTTATTTATCTTTGAGTTTGTCTTTTAGTTCAGGAGTCACTATACAATTTCAAGTGTTTTTAGTTGTTTATTGCTACCAGTATTTTCATGTATAATGAATAGTCCGTTACACTCACATAATAAAGACTATCTGTTTTAGGATAAAGCATAATCAGATAAATAAGATAACAAAAACACTAAAAACAAAAATGAATAACATGGAAGGCTAATACCGCAATCGGAAATTTTCGTAATAATTGCGTTTCCACAATTCAATTGTTACTTCTTCTAAAACAACGAACGAATGTCGAAACAAAACCGAATCTGAGTAGTTAATAGCCGGTTCGATAAGACTCGGTAAACAGGGATAGGTAGAAACTAAACAGTAGATCCCAAAATAGCAGCGGATTCAGAAGTTGAAGAAAAGGCACGTAATGGGGTTACGAGAGACGTGACTGAGTACAGGGCGTTTAAGTTTCTAATATAACTAGTCGGTTTTTGGAGTAGAATGAATAAAGTTATGAAATAATATGTATAACGAAGAGCTTTGTTGTAACTCAATATAAAATTTACGTATAACATTTTAAACATCGTCTGGACTTCGGGATAGTATTTGCAAGTAGCTAATGTTTTATTCTTTTTCTTAAAAATTTGGCACACTTGTTAACTGAATCGTGAGTACTATTGTTCCTAATTCTTCGAAAGTTATTCATATTGAAAATCAATAAAGATTTAATTAATCATGATTCTGAACAAAATCACAATCTGAAAGACATAAGTTAAATTTATTTATTATTTTTACACTCCAGGCTATAGCTATCATCAAAGTATTTTTTTACTAATAAAAAATATAACTTTCCTTTGTGTCCGCTATTTTGATATTATATATTTAACGTTCAATACTGTCACTATCATACCCCTATAATTCAAGCTATATGGTTTCTAAAGCTAGAACCGTCTCATTATTGGAACTGACGAGGCTGGGAATTGTCGGATATTAGCAAACGTTGATTGTTTAGACAATATGCCTCCAGACAATGACTTATTGTTTGCTCGTAAATTACAATTATCTACGCTAACTCACGTCCTCTTGCTTACTCTAGCAGCGTAAGTAAATTATATATATGACTCATAATTTATACGTGTAATAAGATACAGTAACAAAGGGGTTTAAAAGTATAGATGAGGTTTTAATTAGAGTACCGACTTTATACATTATATTTTATATAAGAAACAAATCAATTTACAAGTTAGATTAAAGTCCCAAAAGTAAGCTAAATTAAGGCAAATTTGATGCCTAACACCATTGTGTTCATACTTTTAATTTCCGGTATTGACCTAAGCGGTATTAAACAACTGGGCCAAAGGTTTTGACAACTTCCCTGCCATTGTCTCACACTCTGTATATAAATGTGTTTACTTGTCCTTTCAAACTAATTTGCAATTTACATTACTCAAAATAAAATTGAATCATCGTAAGTATTTAAATTTAAATGTAAGTAAACTTATCGAAATAAGTTTCCAGTATCGCAAAAAGTAGAAGATAACGTTGTGTACAGAAACAAGTTTATTAATATGCGATATTATGATATGGAAACGCCGGTTCAGTTGTTTTCATAGCGATATAATTGTAATTAAGTAAATAATCCATTGTCACGGTAGGGCCCGCGACAAATGTATTGTCATTATTGAAATAGATAGGATTTGCTACCTACCAAGTATTTCTTAAGGTAACTCGACATCTTCGTAAAATTCGTTAACTTTTCACATCGACAACGCATTCTTTTTTTCTCAATTCCCATGTTACGTTCAAGCATTAGAGTATTATTTAATATCATCAAAATCAGCGTATATAATCCCCTATTCAAAATGGTTGATACGTTACTTTTATATGTCACGTTATTTGGGGCCGTTGGTTTTATAATAAAACCTGCAATAAAATCCTTTACAATAGCGTCTTGGCAGGTAGCATCCTTTTGTTAACCCACACACTTAGAAGCTTACATCCCTCGCGTGATACAGAGTCTGGACATGTCCCGACCGGTCCCTGACAGGTTTCACAAGTAATATTGTAGGCCTTTTTTTTCTCCTTTTGGGCTTCCATTAATTTGAATGGAACGTATGTTTTAGTACTGGATTCACTGCATTAAACATCACCTAGATTGCCTCATTCTGTTATGAGTTAAACTAATATTTATTCAGGAGCTGCCTCTACTTGATCTGCCAACATTGGCGCCAATTCTCCGTCTTAACCATCTATTCAAACACTGCGCTTTGAACCGAGTCTGGTGTGTATTAGGTTCATTTGTATTCGGCCGGGCTGCTCATTTCCATGGCAAATGTTGGTCATAATCAGTATTCAATACTCGTATAAACGTGGTGCCAAGTTTAGGCAACCGCTTATTAGCAATTTTAAATTGGCTTTGTTTGTGCCGAGTTTCTTAGTCAGAGATACACGTGTCTACTGTTTGTGTTATTTATGTACTTGTGTGTTTATGTGTTTTTATACGGTCTCTACTACTGTTAACATTTATTTTTGAAATAAAATCTTTACAACCAATTTGTATTTTAATTTGTGCCTAAATTAGAGACCTTGGACATATACCTATTGGGTTATCATGAGACTACTTATCGTACTCGAATGTGTGCCAACATAT
Organism: Notocelia uddmanniana; assembly: GCA_905163555.1. Classification (NCBI taxonomy): domain Eukaryota; kingdom Metazoa; phylum Arthropoda; class Insecta; order Lepidoptera; family Tortricidae; genus Notocelia; species Notocelia uddmanniana. Next base: position 749,272 of record LR991066.1, on the reverse strand, counting down.
CGGAGCCGATAGGCGACAGTCGCTTAGATAAGCCGGAATATATGGTAGCCACTTGAGACCTGGTTCGTAATGTCACCAGTTAATCTGCTGACCTATTTGAATACTGCCTACTCTTAACAGTTGGTCTATTAGAATTAATGAGTATTCAGTGAGTTTACTGTCTAGTAATAACGTGTATTATTTTGCCCCTAAATGCAAGTAGATAAGGTGCAAAATCGTACATCTTTTAACTCGATCGTATCATAATCTCACTAAAGACGCAAGATATAGAATAGTAGAGAGGCGTGGTGGGCAATGGAGAGGGGCCAAACATCAGTAAGTATCTATAAATAGTAAGTATCAATTATTATAACCTTTATAAATAGGTTTAGGTTTTGGGTAAGTATTTTACGCTGAACGGTCATAGACAGTAGTCATAGTCATAGAATTAGACTATTAAGGGTTTTCAATTCTACCGCTTTGTATTTACTGGCTAGAAACGTTAAAAAATAATAAAACTCTGAGTACTTTAATCTACAGAAATAGCCTTGTAGAATAGGGTGACCATGCGGTTGATTAATTTTACTATTTAAAGTTAATTTTTACTTCAACATAGTTTCATTGTTTGCTTTTAGAGCTAATGCGTTAGAAACAATAATTTCTGTTCATGACTTAGGAGTCATCATGTATTCAGTTTGACAGGGCTGACAACTAATTAAAGTTTTTAAGTGTACGCACCGTAATATACTCGTAACGTATGGTTTGTTGATTTGTATACAAATATACAAAGAAAAAAATGTGATGATATTTTTAAGTTTCGGTTCTGCTCAGGACTATCCGTTTACATTTTTAAGTCTCATATAAACTAGCAGCAGTAACATTTTTTTATTTAAAATTATAATAAATAACTTAGGTACAAAACAAAATAAATTACTTATGCAGCTAAGGTTAAGGTTAAAATGAACTAAAAGACTTGCAAAGAATGCCATTACAAAAGAGTTTGAACTTTCTTGTAAAGAAGTGTGTACCTTTAAGGTTGATATTTGATCGGATAAAGTCACAAATGATGTGGTAATTATTTCAACAATAGGTAAGTACAGTCACGTTCAAATTTTACAAGCAATTAAAATTCATGTAAATACTGTATAAGAACAAAAGAAAAACAGTTTTGCATGAAAATGTATGACTAAGCGTCATGTACTTTGATCAATACATTAGCACTAGAAAGCTGAAATTTGGTACTAATATGTATATCAATTACGCCGACAAAGTGGTAAAATAAAAAGTGGAAAAAAATATTTTATTAGGGTACCTCCCCTATACGTAAAGTGGGGAGTGATTTTTTTTTTCATTTTAACCCTAACGTGTGATATATTGTTAGATAGGTATTTAAAAATAAATAGGGGTTTACTAAAATCATTTTTTGATAATGTTAATATTTTCGGAAATAATCGCTCCAGAAGTAAAAAAAAATGTGTCCCCCCCCTCTAACTTTTGAACCATAAGTTTTAAAAATATGAAAAAAATCTCAAAAGTAGAACTTTATAAAAACTTTGTAGGAAAATTATTTTGAACTTGATAGGTTGAATCGTTTTTGAAAAAATTACAAAAATAATTTCTGAACTAAGTTTGTAATTTAACCGTATAAACAGGTGTTTATTGTACCTGTCATTTCTACAAAATCACAATGAAATGACGTGCTTTCAAAGGTTTTGTGTTTCTGTACTTAATATGTCAACTTAATGTGACGGACGGAAAACTACGGAACCCTACACTGAGCGTGGCCCGACACGCTCTTGGCCGGCCTTTTTCAAGCTAAAATGATCCATGAGACTTTTTTATAGTAGCAAACTGCAAAACAAAAGAATCAAGGCTTTTTCCTACTTTATGGATCATGAAATGAGATGTCCCAGTAACAAAAGTAATTACAAAAGGCAATCAACGCTATTTGTGTAATTATGTATATCATGATAATATTTCATTTTGCCCTCTTGAAATATGTTTCCCACTGAGCAAGTATCGATCGTAGACAAGATAAAACGTTACCAGCAGCTATTTTAAACCGTTTAATCGTCAATAGTAGCCGATCATTAACAATTAAGGGCCTAATAATTCATAATTAATGGGTCAGAAATCCTTAAAGGGCAATATTGTACAATTTCACCACATCAAATCATTTAGCATAATGTAATGTACTTGTATGTTCTCGTTCCATCGAGTAACTCTGTTTTTTAGCGTAACAATTAAAGACCTACAAATGTATACATATATATAGTCGGAACACAAGCTGGTCTTATTACAAAAGTACCTTCGTAAGTATTGAGCATGACGTGAAAACAGCCCACACTCCGCATACGCTTCAGCGACGAAACAAAACACTACCTAACTATTATTAAATGAAATAAGTGCCTTCATATCGCAAAGGCGCTTACTACCTTATATCCCCAAGCGGTTATCGGAGAAGGGCTAGCGATCCTGAAAAAAAAACGACATATGTGCCGTGTAAAAAAGCTTCCTTTTAGATGCTTTGGAACTTGTTTGTTACATTACTATGCTAATGAAATCGGCATCAAATATATTCACGCATATTCTAATATCTGCTTCCGTAGATGGTTATATCTGTTCAATCAGGATCATAAAAATGTATACGCTTTTCGACCTTAATGACAATGCATAAAGGTCCTAGAATGTATAGAAGTTACAAGAGCTAACTATAATATACATGGCCACTGGACCATTTAACACATTTCTCCTAAACATAGTGTAAGTTAATTACTAAGTATTGGCTATGTGCACGTCAGAAACGTCGTAAACGAGAAAGACCCCTCACTGGAAAATTTACTGAAATAAAGAAGAAGAAAATAAATACAAACGAAACGAATCGTAGGAAACCGTTAAGAAACCAATGGGAAACGTGAAAGTTTTGATAGTGGTCCCCGGTAAGTACCTACACATTTCTGCCGTGGTGTGCGATCGCCTACCTTAAAACCCCCCCCCACCCCCCCCCCCCCCCCCCCCCCCCCAAATAGGCGAGATAAGAATAGTGTGGTCAAAAGTATAAAAACAAAGAATACGTTCAGGTAAGGTCTAAATTTCTGACACTGCCGTAACATCAAATAATCACGACGGCCTGTTTCGCCCAGTTGGTAGTTCGGTTCGAATCCCGGCCAGGGCATTATTTGTGCATTTATCACGGATATTTGTTCTTGGGTCTTGGATGTTTTCTATGTATTTAAGTATGTATTTATCTATACAAGTATTTATATCGTCGTCTAGTACCCATAGTGCAAGCTTTGCTTAGTTTGGGACTAGGTCGATTTGTGTAAGATTGTCCCCCAATATTTATTAAAAAAAAGACTAAGTGTGAACAATTGAATTGAAAGTGACAGACAATGGAATGTTAAGGGTTTTTTTTTAATAGCACGTCGGTGGCAAACAAGCTTACGGCCCGCCTGATGGTAAGCGGTCACCGCAGCCTATGGACGCCTGCAACTCCAGGGGTGACACATGCGCGTTGCCGACCCATTAAAAATGTATACACTCTTATCTTGAAACGAATGAATACAGCGAGTTATTGAGTTTATTTGATCTTGTATGAAATGAAAACCTTAATAATCGCTGTATTTTCAGGTTTCATGTTTTTTCTCCATTATAATTTCAAACAACAGAAGCAAATTTCCGGCCTAGATATGCCGACCCGCTGCCGTGGACGGTCGGACTGAGCTCTTAAACTAAAGTTCGTTAAGGTAATCGAGTAAAGGATAATTCACAGTAAACCGTTCCGCGTCCGGGCCGGCCCGTTTTCTATGACAGCAAACGCAACGGCCGGCGTATTTCTCTAGAAGAAAACGGGCCGGCCCGGACACGGAACGGTCTACTGTGAATCATCCTCAACCCAGGTAAAAACTGCGTACTTACTTCTTACATAATTAGGTGTCTACACAGTTCAGTAAATACCTATTTTAAAAAAGTTTGTACTCAATATGAAAAATCATACTCAAAACTATTGAGATCTGTACGCCTGTTCACTCATACATATATCCCATTCACTCATTCTAAGCACTGAAGGGTGACGATGGGGGTGCTGCTCAGCTATTTACAACTCGTCTCACCCCTAGTTTAACATAGAGCTTAGAATCCGTAATCCCAACACTTAATCGAAGGTCTGACTTAAACTGGTTCTCAGGTAAGTTGTTGTGAACAGACACGGACAGATGTATCTAGACTCGCGGCACCGTGTCCAGCCAAGTTCACCCCAGGAACTGGCGGACAGCAGCGTGTTACTCTACACGAACCGTTTGGAGCCACTTTTGAACCCTTAATAATTCCAAATTTAACATAAAAAAATGAAATTTGGTACATTCATTAAAATCCTTTCGAACAACTAGAACACCAAATTTCATAAATATAGGTGAAATATTTATCGAGATATTAAAGTACAAAAAACGGCATTTTTACCACTGACTAAATGCATTTTGAGCCTTAACTTGGCAGTTTTCTATGCAGTATGTTATAATACCATGAAAGCTGTTGGATATTTGAGAAAACTGCCAAGTTAAAGCTCAAAATGCATTAAGCCGCCAGACAAAGTTCCAGACTTGGCAAATTTCAGCTAATCTACGGAACTTGCCACCCATTTAGATCTCAATTCTTTTGTCGGTGAAGACGACAACCACGCGTCGCATATTGAGCTTGGCTGCCATTATGACATTTATGTTTTTGATGAGATTTTACTACTTGAGAAATAGCCAAAATGGGCTTAGTAGTAACAAAAATTATGCTAATTTTCAATAACTCCAGTCAGTTTCAGTTTGCCAGTCTTCCGATTTAAATTACTAGCAGCTAACATTTGGGCTACTGCTAACAAATTATTATTTTTTAGTTTTTTCAGTGTAGATCTGTCAATTTCCATAGTAAAAATATCAGTTTGGATTAGATATCTACGACCTATCTATAGTTTGTTCGAAATGTTACTTGAAGGGAATCTTCAGGGACATGAAAGGGGGGGTATACTGTACGAGTATGTATAGTAAAAGCTACCACCCAGCGGACCAGACACACTACCCTGTTTGCCATACCATTCAATCGCACTAAATACGGCAGTAACTGTCTTACCAGCCGTCTTCCGCGTACGTACAATACGTTCTTCCAATCTGTTGACCCTTTCCATCAAAGCAGAGCCTCTTTCAGGAGGAATATAATAATGCAGTTGTCTCATGCGTGAGATGCCGAGCCACACGTACACACACACACACACACACACACACACACACACACACGCGCGCGCACGCACGCACGCACGCACGCACGCACACACTGCGCGGTTTTTACGCCAAAACTAACCTCATGCCAAACTTAAATTCTTAATGATCGTCTATTACTTAGCTTACTCTTTTCCAAATTTATGCTTACCTATTAACTTAAACTACTGAATATCATTTCACTAATACTTTAATATTTGTTTTCATGTCAGAATACGTCTGCCCGTAATGTTTGGTTTCTTTTTGTAATTGTTGAGCAAATAAAATGTAAATCCGTAATTGGCCAATGGCAAAGTAAGATGAAACCTTTTGTAAAATTGCTGTAACTTGTGCTGTGGATTTTGTATCGTTAAATAAATAAATAAATAGTCCCTCTGGAAAACCTCGGCAGGGAGCTCATTCCACAATCGGTGCGTCCGAGAGAGAAAATTCCTCTGAAACCGTACCGTACGCGACTATTCAAGTTCTGACGCGACGACTATTCAAGTTCTAACGCGACTATTCTAAGCGTGTGAGGATGGATGCCGTTCCACTATATTTTAATATAACGGTATAGGTACTACTTATAACACAATGTTGAGCACAACCCGCAACAACAAGGAACCCTCGGCATCGATTTTCCGTAATGTTCGCCTTTGACACATAAATCATAACAAATGGCCCATAATACCCATAATCCCGTACATAATGTAATTATTGTAAAAGCCGAAGGTAAGTTATGTGCGGGTGGAATTGATAATGTCGCCCGAATTCTAAATTAATTTTGGGATTAAGTTTATATGGCGGTTTGGCACGAAAGTTGTTCGGTGGTAAAGCTAGTTGGTGATGAGATTGGTTGGGGTTGGAGATGGTCTTTCCTAATGCGAACAGCTAAGAACTGGAATTTACTGCCGCCGACTGTATTTCCGTTTACATACAATCTGGGTCTCTTAAAGACAAGAGTGAATAGGCTATTACTGAATCAGTGAGCAACATGTTAGGCCTTGTCATCGCTTTCCATGGACACTTGCGCGTCCAGAGGAATCACAAGGTCTTTGTCCATTTAAATGTAAATTTTGTTTTCACGCCCGTAATATCTAATAATAAATTTTGACCTTAATCAGTCAGCCACTGTCGGCGCCAACTGGTGAGCATTAAAAAGGGATAAGTTCGCCTTTGTACCTAAGTTTTTCTTTTTGTAAATCTTATCTGTTGTGTTTTTGTATATAAAGAGTTTTACTACAACTACTATACCCCGTTTTTTTTAATATTAGAAAAATCGTGCGAGATTTGTTATGCGATTTCAAGTCAATCTTGAAACGGGAACATATGCGGCGTGTTATCTTTGAAACGTACGTAGTAAGTTACCGAAATAAGTGAAATTAGTAGGTACAATATTATCCTCTGATATCCCAGGGAAACGAAAAAAAGTTGGGCGAAACCAGCCGTTAAAATTCAAATCTTAAAAAAAACGGGGTATAAAAACGATGATAGAGGAACGAAATCGAAAATTAAATCGGTTATATAAAAAAAAAACTATGGAAGATTAAAAGGTCAAACATTGTAAATCTTAAGTAGGTAGCTCAAAAATTTGGAGCCTCGAGACAGAAGACTCGGCGCCTCGAGTAGATTGGTACGGCGACTCGAGTAGGTTGGCGCGTCGGCTTGAGTAAGTTGGCGCGTCGGCTTGAGTGAGTTAATACGACGCGTCGGGTTAGTTGGCACGACGGCTCGAGTTAGTTGGCACGACGGCTCGAGTAAGTAGGCACGACAGCTCGAGTAAGTAGGCACGGAGACTCGAGTAAGTAGGTACGGAGACTCGAGTAAGTAGGTACGGAGACTCGAGCACGGTGGCTCGGGAAGAATGGCTCGGCGTGTCGAGAAAGATGTCACGTTGTCTTTAGTAGGAGAAAGAGGGTTTACGTCGAAGTAAGTACGTGAGCACGAGGTCTTCTTGAAGTGCAGGGCCTGGCTTAGCCCTGCACTGACCCATTGCGACTTGACTGATGAAAAGTCGGCGAGAAACTGAATTGTCCTAGGCAATGTTCGGCTTTTATACTATTTCTTGCCGTTGTTCGAGAATCCGTAGTTCTAAATTTACAATTACAAAATTTACAGGATAGCAGTATACAATTTAGACGTAAAATGATTACAACCTTAGCTATAAATGAGTTTTGACAATGTCCGTTGCTATGACGGTCGATAAGTAAACATGTCAAAAGTATTAAATTCTAGGATAATTATATTTGTTTTCGTATGAAAACAACAAAATAATTGAAAATATAAAGCTATCTCAGACAAGGTAAGTTACTGGCGTGTTTAGTGTGTCTCATAACATAGGCAGTGCCGGAAACATTGAAATTTTCGAAAGTAATCAAAGAAACAATATTTTCCTATCGTTACAGTGATTCAAGTGAAATGTTTAGCGAAAGAAACAAGGTAACGAACGAGAAAAAGCGCATTGCCGCAACCTGCAAGCGAGGGCGAGCAGATGCTCTTAAGAACACAAGGTATGCTACAAAACAACATGTAACTTTTTATACACGATGGGATACGCCATATCTAGGCCTAAAATTAGTTTCTGTTGCTAGGAATTGTAATGGAAAAAAAATACAGCCGAGTTTTTGAGTTTTGTAGGTCTTGTATGAAAACCTTTATAATCGCTGTATTTATTTTTATATTCTCCATTATAATTTCCAGCAACACAAACTAATTTTCGGCACCTAGATAGGCCGGGTCCCGTTGTGAATACAAAGGTTCGTGTTATTCCAGCATGCCGTTTTAAAATAAGAGCGAAACTACGTTTTGTACGGACAACCGAGCTTCCTGCGGACTTAAGGAAATTCACAGTCATCAAAGGGTTGTATAGATATTGTTCCACTTTGAATAGAGGGTGGGTCTTGACAAACTAAAGTTAAATTTGTTCAGCGAATGACTGAGTTATTAATAACAATTAGATAACTTGGTTAGTTGTTAAGCTGTTTGTTTGAAGTTTCAGTTATTATTGGATCGGTTGTATAACTTGTACACCCTCGAGTGAACCCAAAGATCAGCTATAGAGTGAATGGAAAACTTGTTTGAAATGTTTAAGTTTGACAACCCTATTGTTATGTTATAAAGCGTTGTGGTGTGGTATTATGTGCCTGGTCAAATGAAATAATAAATTAATAAATAAATGAACTTTTTATTCTGCAAGTAGATAGGCCGCAATGGCACTTTTACAATCTAATAGCGTTTCTGAAAAAGAAGACCACCGCTGAGAAGAAAAGCCGAAACAAACTCGTGATTCAGTCATTTTCTTCCAAAAAATGACTGAATGTCGAGTTAGTTTTATTACAATATTACCATTGTAATATCATCGTAAGTAAATCTGAGTATAGATATAGATACAAAACAAGGAAAAATATTTATACAATGCGTAGTTCAAAAAGACAACATGTCGAAACTGTATTGCCAAAGGTAAAGGGAGTAGTCAGAGCCGTGTTGGGGGTGAGAGACCTACATATATTATGTCTCTAGCTCTGCTGTCAACACACCGAATCCCCTGATTAATAAAGGGTCACAAGCGTCCATAGGCGACAGTGTCTGCTTAACATCAAGCTTGTTTGCTTTGTCGCTGTATAAAAAAATTTGCATATTTTTATTCTAGCCTCCGCGATAATCAACACTTCCAATACTTTACTGTCAACCGAGCCGTCATCGTTTTTTACACTATTATTACAACTTAACCTTTGTGCTAACCAACAATGGCGTGAATTGCACCCTCTGTTGCTAACCGACATCCCACAATCCAAATAACACCTTCTCCCAACGCGTTAAGCTTCAAAATCAATAGTGACCCTTTCTAGTTAATAGTTTGTAAATGTGTTCAATTCAAAATGTATCTTGTTAGGGAAGATTTAGGGTTGAATTTGGTCAGTTAGGTTCAAGGTCAGCAGTAAGGGTGGACAGCTGACAGTTATTGTTCGGGCGATTTGATTCGATCGATTGTTGCTAGGCAGGGCACGGTATACTTTTTAGTAAGTAATATTATTAGACAAAAAAATATTTGCTATAGTACATACATGAAATTAAGAACCTTTTATTTTGACGGCCTGTTTAGCCTAGTTGGTAGTGACACTGCCTCCGAAGCTAGAGGTCCCGGTATCGAATCCCGGCAAGGGCATTATTTGTGCATTTAGCACGGATATTAAATTTGTTCCTGGGTCTTGGATGTTATGCTATGTATTTAAGTATGTATTTATCTGTAATACAAGCTTTGCTTAGTTTGGGACTAGGTCGATTTGTGTAAGATTGTCCCCCAATATTTATTTTTTAAACATCCATGAACTAAAAATTACAATCTTTGTTTAATAAATAAAATAAAATAAATATTGGGGGACAATCTTACACAGATCGACCTAGTCCCAAACTAAGCAAAGCTTGTACTATGGGTACAAGCTTTGCTACACAAATAATGCCCTGGACGGGATACGAACCCGGGACCTCTAGCTTCAGAGGCAGAGTCACTACCCACTAGGCTAAACAGACCGACAATAATGTAATGTATAAAGCATGACAATTTAGCACCTATGTAAGTAGGCCAATCAACTTTTCAACGGACACTTTTATTATATCGGATTTCAACAAACATGTATATTTATTTAAATATAATATCAGTTTATATTTTGGAGCGTTCGTGGCCCAGCGGCGCCCGCGCACCGCGTGCGGTATGCGAGGTTAAGCAATGTCGGGCGAGGTCAGTCCTTGGATGGGGTCCTTTGCGTGGTTACTAACTGAGCGCTCCCGTGCTTTGGAAGGCACGTCAAGCCGTTGATCCCGGTTGCTGTCTATGATAGCAGTCGTTAAGCCAAGTTAGAGGCCTCCGGGCGGCTTGAGAACCTCTAACAGTCAAGTTGCCCACTCACTTGACAAGCGTAATCCCAATAAGGTCTAGTTTCCCCCTCAGGTTGGAAGGTCAGATGGCAGTCGCTTCCGTAAAAACTAGTGCCTACGCGAATAAGATAGTGGACCCCAGGCATCCTTCAGGATGCAACTGTACTGGGAATAACGCTAGGAGGACGACGATCAGTTTATATTTTCGTCAGTGATGATGTAGTAAAGTTACTAGATTATCAGTCGATATTTGCCAAGTACTTTGAACAATATCTTAATATCCAACGCGAGTGAAAATTGTCTACCTAATTACCAGAACTATGATAAAATTGTCTACCTAATTACCAGAACTATGTTAAAATTGTCTACCTAATTACCAGAACTATGTTAAAATTCTCTACCTAATTACCAGAACTATGTTAAAATTGTCTACCTAATTACCTCGCAGAACTATGTTAAAATTTTAGTACTAACCCTAAAGAATTAAAAACAAACAAGTTCTAGTTGAAAAGGCTGTTCTCCCTGCCACCCTCCGATAATGTTAACTAATACTAATAACCTTGTACCATCACTATCACTCCATTTTATACCGTACTATTATAACAATAAAGTTAAAATTATAATGCAGGTTGTAACCTATCGCATTTCGATTATCCACGCTAGGATTAGTAGATGAGCAATGGGTTCCTGGTTTGATTACCGGCTTAATTCTATTCTCTAGTTCCCGTGCCGTACTTACACATAATTGGCTAATTTAGTAGTAGTACATACATACATATAATCACGCCTGTTTCCCAGAGAACACGGATTTCCATTTGCTACGATCCTGACATACAACTTTACTTTTGCTTTATGAACTCTCGTAACATTATTAGTAGTTTACATAAATTATCTCTTAATAATTATATTAAGAGATAATTTTCGCTGCCCAAAGAGATCGCGCTTTAGCGATAAGACCGCCTACATATTTGTATTGTATTTTATTGTATGCTCACATTGCTCACACTTTCCTAGCTGAAACAAATCCTATTCCTTCCTAATTTTGATAAGCCAATTTGTTTCAAAAATTCACTAGTACAATTTTTCACATCTTCCATATTCAAAATAGAATAGAATATAATAGAAATATTTTTATTGTTTAACTGTGTAAAATACAACGATGGACTTCAATTCAAATTACATGTGGCTCAACAGTTACCCTTTACGGGCGTTCAATAATTGTATCTTATAACTAACGACATACATATGTATACGGCTGCTAAAAATGGGCCAAGTGCGAGTCGGACTCGCGCACGAAGGGTTCCGTACCAGAAAAAAAGGCTAATATTATTGAGTTTTTTTTTTGTATTTGTTGTTTTAGCGGCAACTGCTCTGTTGTATGGGAGCCCCCCTTAATTATTATTATTATTTTGATTTTAGTATTTGTTGTTGTAGCCACAATAAAAATACATAATCTGTGCAAATTTCAACTGTCTAGATATTACGGTTCTTGAGATCTAGCTCGGCGAGTGGTAGCCATGAAAAAGGGCTAAAATATCACGTTTTTTGTATGGGAGCCCACCTTAATTATTTTTATTATTTTGTTTTTAGTATTTGTTGTTATAGCGGCAACAGAAATACACAATCGGTGAAAATTTCAACTGTCTAGCTATTACGGTTCTTGAGATACAGCCTGGTGACAGACGGACAGCGAAGTCTTAGTAATAGGGTCCCGTTTTTACCCTTTGGGTACGGAACCCTAATAAAAACCAATATTTTCTCTTATGTTAGGCAACATGCAACTCAAGAATGAAGCGCTATGCATCATCCTTCATAATGCGCACTTCTAAGGTTTGGAATTCTCTGCCGGCGTCTGTATTTCCGAGTTCATATAACCTGGACCTTTTTAAGGCACGAGTGAATAGGCATCTTCTGGGTGAGCTCGCTTCATCGTCGGCCTCATCTTTGCCCCCTGGCTAGATGCTGGCCAAGAGCAATCCCATAAAAAAAAAGAAACTCAGATTTTATTAAAATAGTATTCATTGAATTTATAGAAAACTTTATGAATTAGGCAGTTTTTATGCTTTCGTTTAAACAAACACTTCAAAAACCCGTCATTAAAAATTATCAAACTACGAACCTCATTATACCGAATCGGTTTCAAGTTTCAACTGACCTACCATTTCAAGCGCCTAGCAACAGCAATCGCAGATCTACCATCCTTCTCACAACGGTAACATTAGAGAGTGACAGCTGTAGTTAGGTAAAGGACGCAATGACGGAGTCATTAGTCACTGAACGGTGAGTAACGGTAGACCGTACGGCGGCAAAAAACGACAAAGTTCTAGATAATGTCAGCCGCATGATAATTTTGGCAGCTGCAACTGAAGGTCGAGATAACGATGAAAAACTTGTAAAAGTACATTGTTACAATCTAGATTACGTATTTAGCCTTTTTTTCATAACTAGATGGTGGTTAAAGAGTGAACGGCACGCCTAAGCCGGCTAAGAGGACACTGTAGCAACGGTGACAACCAGTTCCATCGGCAGATGACGTTAGGAAAAGCTATGGTCTCTTTTTTTACACCACGTTGGTGGTAAGCAAATTTCTTTGGACCAGCCTTTGAACGCCTGCAACTCCAGGGGTGTCATATTCGCATTTAAATATACATTCCCCATTTAAATATTTATACAATACACTCCTTTTCCTCGCCATACCTTCTATAGCAGGTATGCCTTTAAACGCAAGCGTAAGAGTGCGCAGTACGTTTGGTTCTCCATAAAAAAGTATTTATGCTCTCATTTTATAACGCCATGCTAGAATAACATGAAACTTTGTATACACAACGGGATCCGGCATATCTAGGTCGGAAATCGGTTTCTGTTGCTTGAAATTATAATGGAGAAAAAATACAACGATTATTAAGGTTTTAATACAAGCCGTAAAAAAACTCAAAAAACCGCTGTATTTTTTTTCTTTTTCAATTTCTAGCAACAGAAACTAATTTTTGACCTAGATATGCCGGATTCCATTGTGTATACAAAGTTTCATGTTATTCTAGCATGGCGTTTTAAAATGAGAGCATAAATACGTTTGTATGGAAAACCGAGCGTACTGCATCCTCTTAAAGGCTATTTGTTGACGCTCCGAAAATGCCAATTCTGATCCAGCGCAAAGGAGCAAAAATATACCAACATATAAATAAATGTTTTATTAAATGTAGCTGATTTGGTTTTCGTTTTTGATTACCATCTAGATGCTGTATGTAAGTATCAAAAAGTATTTTATTTGTCCAATTTATGTTTTTATTTTCACCTCATTTTGTACTATAGTCATTTAATTATTTATTTAATTAATTTTTATCCAAATTTCGATTATTATTTTGTCACGTTTAAAATTATACACGTATTTTATGTAATATATATAAGTATTAGTATGGCGTTCCGTGAGTCACATGACAGTACTCGCTGAAAATCAGCGCTGTACGTGTCTGACACCTTAGCATAATGCTGAGCCAGTGTCCGGTTCACTGCCGCGGGGACACACATTTCATGTGTACGTTTTCTTGTGTTTCAATTTGTGTCACATGTGTCTGTGAATAAATGTTTCTTTCTTTTTTGAAGAAATCCATGCTGTAGTCTCTCGGAAAAAACCCCAGCATAGAGCTCATTCCACGACCGGAGCGTCCGTGATGAAATTCCTCTGAAATCAGTATCTCAGATACGTTTACTATTAATGGATATAATATTATGGTACGGTGATATCATTAAGTACCCTATCACAAACTCATTCTGAACCATAGCCTAGTGATTCTGTGAGCTATATACACTTCGCTTTTTATTTATCAATATTTCCAAAAACTGACTTGACATAAAAAAATGTCTATAATTTTCGATCCGGCTCACAAAATTTCATGAGAATCGGTTGAGAAATGCAACTTGTGGATTAAAATAGCCGGAAATCCATCGGCCGGACATATGAAAGCATTGTTACTGAAGCTGAAACGGAGACCTTTGTTTCACTCGGTCAATTATCATCATCATCATCATGTCAGCCGAAAGACGTCCACTGCCGGACACAGGCCTCCCCACTCGGTCAACGACAGTAAGTATTCCGATAAAAATACGAGTTTTTAGTAATGCAACAAGTTTTTATTGTGACGAAGTCGTGGGGGTAAACTTGGTGAAATATAGAACGCGAACACTCATATGTTTCGACGAGTCGTGACTCGCTCGGAACACTCACTGACTCACTGTTAGTCTGTTACCATGCCGATTGTGGTGAAATTGATAAAGAATAACAACATCACGTTATAATTTTATAATGTGTTATGTACTAAATAGGTAGATATATTTTATGTGATGTAACCGACTTTACGGGGTCGCTATTATTCAAGAACTACGATAATTTTTACTTGTTAAAATCTTTAGATAAAAACCGGCCAAGTGCGAGTCGGACTCGCGCACAAAGGGTTCCGTACCAGAAAAAAAACGCCAACAACTACTCCGTTGTATGGGAGCCCCCCTTAATTATGATTATTATTTTGATTTTAGTATTTGTTGTTGTAGCCACAATAAAAATACATAATCTGTGCAAATTTCAACTGTCTAGCTATTACGGTTCTTGAGATCTAGCTCGGCGAGTGGTAGCCATGAAAAAGGGCTAAAATATCACGTTTTTTTGTATGGGAGCCCCCCCTTAGTTATTATTATTTTGTTTTAAGTATTTGTTGTTATAGCGGCAACAGAAATACACAATCTGTGAAAATTTCAACTGTCTAGCTATTACGGTTCTTGAGATACAGCCTGGTGACAGACGGACGGACGGACGGACAGCGAAGTCTTGGTAAAATAGGGTCCCGTTTTTACCCTTTGGGTACGGAACCCTAAAAAATGGGGCATTCCAATATCCTCAAAGGCTTATTTGACATATTCGATCCTTGAAGAAGAAAAGGGGGGTTCCCAAATTTACATACAAAATTTCCATGTCGGTTTTGTTAGCGCTATATACATAAATGTATGGAAAGTAACAAAACTGTTCTCGATCCACTTTTTTCTTCTTCTAGAATCGATAGCGTTATTTAAACCAAGTCGATTGAGCCCAAAAAGTCCATATTCTGAGAAAATAATTCAATTAGCAATTTTTATTAATTCCCCTATTATCGCCGTGGTCTTTGATAAAAGTAAAAAGTAAAAGTAGTTTATTCTTCAAATTAGGCGTATTACATGCACCTATGAACGTCAATAAACTACCCCCCGGTTCGGAAAAATATACCTCTGCCACGAGAAGAACCGGCGTAAGAAACTCGGCTATGGTGGAGTTGTATGGAATTGAATACTTGTAGGCAAATAGCCCAAAATGTCTATGCTCCTTGTGACTGCGTGGGAGTTTGTTTGTCAGTAATATTAGAGCGCTACTGGACCGTTACTCGCATATGGACAAACCATTACTTACAATAACTCCTATCTATCAAAACAATACAATCGAATACCAACCCTAACCTTCTAACAACAAAGTTCATTAAAAATAACTCGTGAGATAGGAGAAAGGAAATACTGTAGCGAAGTCCGCGTGAAAACTGTGGGAAACCATTTCCCTAACTCGACGTCATTTTATAACGACACAAAATTTGTAAACATGTACAAATATGAACCGTATTCCAAGGATTTTAGATTGAAAATGCATTAATAGAGATATACGTATTGGTTGTAAGTAACTAAGTAGTTTCATATTGTTTAAACATTACAAAAGTTGGTTCAATCGTTTAGCAGACGCTAACGAAACATAATGGATTTCGGTTTACATGGTTGGATGTTGGACAAATTACTTCAGGAGCTGTGTTGTATATCTTTGAACTTGGTAAATTAGTTTACTTTTAGACAATTTCATATAGTTTAAATAACATTTTTTTATGACATAGACAAAAGGACAGACGAATCGCTTGATGGTAAGCGATTAGCGCCGCCCATGGACACTCGCAACTCACAGGGGTTGTTAGTGCGTTGCCGGCCTTTAAGATGGAAGGGATGGGACAGGATGGGCTTAGTAAAACTAAGTTTACTATTGTACAATTCTATGACTAAGTGTTGATGGCAAACAAGTCAACGGCCCGCCTGAGTTAGAGAGCGCACTACTGATTGACGCCATTTTTTTTTGCATGTTGCTAGCCGAGACACGATTGCTTAAAAAACAAAGATGGATTTATATTTTCTAGTCCTGCCAATAAAAAAAAAAAAAAAAAAAAACTGGCGCACAAACTTCTATGCATAGGGGTCAGGTTTTTCAGCAGCTGATTGTACTATTGGATTTTATAAAGAGCTTTTCGAACAAACGTCTGAACAAACTTTCACGTTTTGTAACATTAGATTGAGTATTCGCACATTTCTGTGCTTCAGTGATATTAATATACTTTTTTTTTAAAATTTAATTTAATCGTATGGCATTTATTTACGAACCGTGAGATCTTCAAGATAAGACAAGTACGGTTGCCAGTTTTTGTTGCACTTTTAGCACCACCCAGGGGTCACGTGTAGGGTAACGGTGGGTACTCCCTACGGACGTAGTGCAACTTCGACCCCCCTTTGTCAAGTGAGTGGGCAACTTGACTGTTAGAAGTTCTCAAGCCGCCTGAAGGCCTCTAACTTGGCTTAACGACTGCTGTCGTAGACAGCAGCCGGGATCAACGGATTAACGTGCCTTCCAAAGCACGGGAGCGCTCAGTTAGTAACCACTCAAAGCGGTCACCCATCCAAGAACTGACCTGCGCCCACATTGCTTAACCTCGCATACCGCACGCGGTAGGCGGGTGCCGCTGGGCCACGAGCGCTCTATATTAATATACTAATTGATAACTTTTCAAGATAACTAGGTACATATAAGTCACAATATATTCCTTCACCCGATACATCCGCCGCGAAACGATTGCTCACCTTTAGAGGTATTTCATAATTCAGTTTCAAATTACGTTATAGGTACTGTGAGTAATATCCGTCAAATCGAAGATAGCGCTTACTGTATTGGGGTCGACATGAGAAGGTTTTTTTCCCTGTGAGTCAATTTATATTTAGTAATAAATAAATAAATAAATATTGGGGGACAATCTTACACAAATCGACCTAGCCCTAAACTAAGCAAAGCTTGCACCGTGGGTACTAGACGACGATGTACATACTTATATAGATAAATACATACTTAAATACATAGAAAACATCCAAGACCCAGGGACAAATATCCGTGATAATTGCACAAATACAGCCCTGGCCGGGATTCGAACCCGGTACCTCTATTCCAGTCCTTAGCTGTTCGCATTAGGAAAGAAAAGCAAATCGCTTCGTGCTAATAAATGGTAGACTGACAACGTAAGGATGTTAATTATTTAACACTTTATGTCCAGTCATGTAATTATGAATCGGTAGTCGGCTTCAAAGTAAACAACAAAGGATCAATTACTCGTATTTAAGTTGCGTCATCAATTGTTCGCCGCATTGAATGCATCTTGAATGTCACAGACCGCGTGGCAACATGATCAATGTATGAGGCTAACGTGAGGCTCATAACACAAAGTTCAGGTTACAATATCACAAGCCTAGCTGGCATTTACGAAACGATTCGTCGGATATACACTATAGCCTCAGATCATAGATGATCTGAGAATATAGCTATACCATATTCATTGTATGTGTAAACCTATCACGTTTGTATACTTTAAAGGGACAGTTTCAGAGTTTGTGACTTCAGAATTTGTCACTTTATTAAGAGGGCGCAGTACGCTCGGTCTGGCTCGGTTCTCCATACAAACGTATTTACCCTCTCATTTTAAAACGCCATGCTAGAATAACATGAAAATTTGTATACACAATGGGATCCGGTATATCTAGGTCGGACCATAGTTTCTGTTGCTAGAAATTGTAAAAGAAAAAAAATACAGCGGCTTTTTGAGTTTTTTACGGCTTGTATGAAAACCTTACTAATCGCTGTATTTTTTCTCCATTATAATTTCGAGCAACAGAAACTATGGACCGACCTAGATATGCCGGATCCCATTGTGAATACAAAGTTTCATGTTATTCTAGCCTGGCGTTTTAAAATGAGAGCATAAATACGTTTGTATGGAGAACCGAACGTAATGCGCAGTCTTAAAGGGTCCATTCGTTTAAATTAGTCATTCTGATGTTTAATTTTAATTAGGTAACCATTTTCCATTTAGGTTAAATAATATCTAATTGTGTTAATGGAAGAGCGGAAGAGCGGGCGATACAGGTATATTTACTTACTAGGAGGCCCCAAACTTATTGTATGTTACTAAAATTGTACAGAAAAAAAACCAAACAGAGGTGTAATTGCATGAGACCTCGCTTATTCAAAATCACGGTGTAGAACACCTGAATAAGCTACAACGACTTGTAAGAACTCGTGGTGTGTCGTCACTCCGCTTAGTAACAGAAATGGAGGAGTCAGCTGTACTTTTGTTCGTCACCATCGTGGTATGACGATACCCCGCTCGGCAACAGACGTTCGCGTCGCGTCAGACATCGACGCGTTGCGACATGTCGGCTATCGGTCACGTCATGCCAAGGTTCCATTCCAGATAACCGCCGGAACACGTGGACGAAGAATTTGAAATGAACATAGGTACCAGACCCAGCCAGGAAGCAAGCCTGACCCGGACGACCTGGATATACCGGGGGACACAATTTTGTAGGGAGTGACACGCTCTAGGATGGGAAGGGAGTGACACGCTCTAGGATGGGAAGGGAAGACCGACTAGCCGCAACACTGTGCGTGGTCGACTGGTTACGGCTCGAATTTGAGATTGACAAAAATGTGGCGGTTTAATACTATCTATTGAGAGATCAAGTAAATCTGGGGCCTAAACATCAAAATTTGCGAACGTTTTGACAAAATTGACAACTTTTTCTATTGGAAATTGAGCAATACTGTCGACTTGTAAAGTTTTTTGGTACAGGGGCCAGATTCTTATAATTATTTTACAGAACAGAACAGGCAATTCGCAACTCGTGTCGATTTAAAACACTCCCTACGGTAGTGTTTCAATTTATCACCACTCGTTGCGAATTTCCTGTTTTCTGCACTTGTACCGTAATGTACTATTGACGGTGATGTATAACATTTGCAACTAAATGAGTATGAGTATAACATTGCGTCATAATTACACAGATTTCCTCGTTTCCCTGTGGACACAGCTAAAGTTACGTTAGTAAAAATATAGGTAACTTACAAACAAATAAGCCGTTAAATAATAAAAAGGAGAAACGATTTGTTTTTTTTAACTGTGTGTGACTCCATTATAGCTTACACTTAGTTCTCAAGGAAATAGGGTACCTATTATTCGTGTTTATATGTGATAGACCGTGACTGGGATCATATTGGAGGCATGAACTAGTTAATTAATCAGTCCATTTTTAAAACTAAGCAAATATGGCAACACCGCTCCCAATAACTCTGACATCTTTTTAAACACTGATACTCTATGACAAGCATTTCTTTCAATCTCTGAAGAAATCCGTTCTATACTTGATGGGTGACACCGTCTAATTAATTATTCTTCTTCCTAGTAGGAACCTCACGCCTGAGGTACCTGAGTTAATTAATCACGTCCCTAAGTTAATTAATCGGACCATTTTTAAAACTAAGCAAATGACGTTTTACACACACGTCACGTTAGTGTTATGAACTCTGACACCTTTCTAAATACTGATATATCTATGACAATAATTTCTTGTAATCCCTGAAGAAATCCGTTCGATGCTTGACACCTTATAACCAAGGTGGTAAAAAGGAACCCTTATGGTGCCACTTTGTCTGTCTGGCACATTGCTCAATTTTGCTTTTTCTAGGGTTCCGTACCTCGAAAGGAAAACACGGAACCCTTACAGGATCACTTTGTTGTCCGTCCGTCCGTCTGTCTGTCAAGACCCTTTTTCTCAGGAACGCGTGGAGCTATCAAGCTGGAATTTATATCAAATACTCAGCTGTACTGTCCCTTAGAGCTTTGAAAAAATCAAACTTCTAAGCCAACGCAATCAAAAGATACAGCCGTTTATGCCGCAAATCTCCGCAAATTCTCGACACTGGCAAGGGAATCAAAACCTACAGGATACTTCCCGTGAACTCAGAATCATATAATAAAAATAGTTTTTAAGGAACCCTCGGTGTGCGAGTACGACCTTTTTTTTTAGCATTGGCCAGTGTTCAGCACTACAACGTTAACCTTTCTGACCATACAAATGGAATCGACTTGTCAAATTAACACTACAGACATGAACTTTTGACCGTCACTCACTTGACGCCCGGTTACTGACTCGGTCGTTTAGAAGTCGCAATCATCAATCTTTGAAAAGTATTTTAAACTTCTATAACCGAAGTATATTCAGTAAATGGTCCGTAATCAACAAGACTATGGACATTCGCGGTATATCTTAGAGTAAAATTAAATGTACCCCCACCACCACCACCATATCAGCCCATAGACGTCCACTGCAGGACATAGACATTAAATGTACGTTTCTGTGGTATCTCCTTAACAAAAGAAAAATAAACTCAATTTTAAAACGAAAGGATATCTGCTAGTAGACATGCTTTAAATTTCTCTTACGACAAATGTGAAAGGAGACACACAGGAGGTGAGTTCAGTTGAATATAATATTGGTTTTACTTACAGATCACCTATTTTACAATACTATTTTAAACAAGTTCTTTAAATAAAACATATTTTAGGTTATTAATTATACATCAAAGGATAAAAGTTATTAGCAGTTTCAGAATTCGTTATCTCATATCAAAGACGTAACTAAAAACAATAGTGAGTATTAATAGTTACTTTAATAAAAGATAAAACAAGCTACGCAAAATAATAAAAATGATTTACTTATAGATAAGTTTTAATTAAAGAAGTTCACCTAAAAACCGTTAAAATAATTCACGAGAAGCTACGCAAAATAATAAAAATGATTTAGATAAGTTTTAATTAAAGAAGTTCACCTAAAAACCGTTAAAATAATTCACGATTACACAAGTGCGTGTCATATCGTACGTTATTGGATAACGGCTGTCCCGGCCGGCAACAACGGCGATGGTGACTCACAACTTCACACAACGTGCTCAAGCGCAGCCGACACAGATCTAGCACTTAGTACACGTCTTACTTACCGCCAGGCACACAACACCACATATTTAAAAAGAATGTTTTTACAGGTTTAACGCGGTATTTATGTATTTACCTTAAAACTGACGTTTCGACACGGGTTGAGCCGGTCATGTTCGCGATAGAAACTAGCGTCAGCAAGTTGTCAACGGAGACGACACAACATTTAACTACCCCACAAAAGTTTATAAAAATGTGAAGGGTAGACCCAGTTTTTATTTCTACCCGTTCATTATGTTAATAATTGTCTATGGCACGACACAACACTAAACACAGAATCATTAAGTCGCCAATAGATTGAAATTTTAAACCGTTCGCCGGGTGTTTCTTGATTTCGATTGCTTCTCGTACCAACCCCGGATAATAATGGCGTTTGGATGTAACTCAATCCAGTGATTCAAACCAGTCCTTATTTAGGTGTACGACTATTGCGACCCTTAATAGTACATTACGATACAAGTGCAGAGAATAGGAAATTCGCAACGAGTGGAGATAAATTAAAACACGACCGAAGGGAGTGTTTTAAATCGACACGAGTTGCGAATTACGTGTTTGCACGTGTATAGTACAACGTTTTACAGTACATATGGCTCTTTAAAGTTTCGACATATGCACGTAATCTGCTGATTACCGCACTCGTGCGGTAAAGTAGCACCATATGTACTGCAATAGTACATTACGATACAAGTGCAGAGAATAGGAAATTCGCAACGAGTGGTGATAAATTAAAACACGACCGAAGGGAGTGTTTTATATCGACACGAGTTACGAATTACCTATTCTCACGTGTATCGTACAACGTTTTACAGTGCATATGGCTCTTTAAAGTTTCGACATAAGCACGTAATCTGCTGATTACCGCACTCGTGCGGTAATGTAGCACCATATGTACTGTAATAGTACATTTCGATGCTAGTGCGGAAAGTATGTCATCTCTTCACGAGTACCGAGGGATGCCACGAGCCGCAGGCGAGTGGCAACACTCGGGACGAGTGAAGAATGACATTTCCGCACGTGTATTGAACGACGTTTTTTAATACAGTTGCGAAAAAATAAGAAAAACAACAAGTAATATTTATAAAAACAATATCGAATGTTGCCTTTAGAAACTTAAAACATGCTTGCAGTAAGTAAAAACGCCTCTTCTTTGACAGGCGTTTCGGCAGCTATTCCGTTCCACTCAGACAACTTATTAAGAACGGTTTTTCAATATTCAATATTAAAAAATAAACGTGTTATAATGATGAAGAGGTAAATAATAAAATATGAAATGTGTATATTTTTCGTATTCTGATATTAACAGTAGGTTTTTATGTTGATTACGACGTTTAAAGGAAACTAATATTTAACACCCAGCAATAAGGAGTCATGCATTGGAAAATGAATATAGATACACACTTAAATACATAGAAAACATCCAAGATTCAGGAACAAAATAATTATTCATGCTTATCAATCACTCAAATAAACCCTGACCGGGATTCAAACCCAAGACCACCCTTCGAAGCCAGGGTGACTTCCATCTGGGCTAAAAGTGGTCGTCAAAAAATACGATTCAGTTCTGACAAAATTGGCTAATATTTTTTTACTATTATCTTTCAACTACATTGTTGTTTTCGCTTATTCTAGAACGATCTTAAATAAGTTATGAATGAATTTGTTTGTTTCAGGTGATAAGAAGCCTCGTGGTGAGCTTGGGTTGATAAGGCCGCCAATTAACGTAAAATTAATTATTGTTGCGTGATATAAGTTGATTAATAAGTAGGTAAATGTAAATTTACTTACCTAGTACCTAGAATTCCTTCCAAAAACGCGGTATTTAGCTTGTAAGCACATGAGTAAAGAAACATGTAAGTATCACAAGTATCATATATAAGTACTTACATTAGTTTTTTGTAAGTTTCCGATATTTCGGCACTGTTGCAAGTGTTGCAACCACCATTGTGAAGGATTAACTGGGGTGCTACCGCGAACTTCGAATATCGAACTTCGTATCGTACCGTCCCTTTCCGTCATATAGAGTAAAACACGAGAGTGAAAGGGACGGCACGCCACGAAGTTCGACTTTCGAAGTTCGCGGTAGCACAGCTGACGTGCCGCGAGTTTAGTTGCGGTCTACCCTACCCACACACCATACCAATCTACCCTCTTATTGGTTCGCTTTTTTTTGCATAATGTCACCGTTACTAACACCTTGATCAGGAGCATTTCAGCTCGAAGTACGAATTTTTCTATGGAAATGTTAGTTTAACTTGTTTGTACCAGATGTCACTGGGTGCTATCTCTATCGTACTTGCAGATTGAAGTGACAGAGATGCAGCGGTCGTGCGGTTAGTTCTTACTAAATACACAACGGCGCTACGATCTATGTGGTCCTCAGTATATATATTGTACTTTGTGACCTTAATATTCTCACTTGAAAGTCGATCACGACAAACAACACTCACAGTATCAACTCGCGGTCTTGCCGAAAACAGTCTCTCTTCGATTCGTAAATTTTTATATCACTGGGCGCCGACTCTCGACAGTTGAAACCCATTTTCCCGATTGAAATTTTTATGCTTTGGATTTTAATGGCGCTTGCAATAGTGCCGAAATATGGGGAACTAACAAAAACTATAACATACATGGTAAAACACCTCGTTTTAAATGTATCTCTAATGACCATGTTAGTTTCGTCTCTTATAATCTCTAATGATCATGTTAAATCATATACCTACTTACTTACCTAAGTACATCTTTTTAATAAGGCCCGTCGCGCTTGCGCGCGCGTTGTCTGTTTATCGGGTGAGTCGTATACTTGTTTGCTCGTCGGAGTATTAAAAAAAAAAACATAAAATCTTATAAAATCCCCAATGCAAGTTACATCATGCCAGTTATTCTGATGTTACATTAATTTGCATTTCATAATGAATTAATGATATGATAACATATCACGAAACTTTACATCAAGTCTGTCGATACATCGTGCGATGGGTTTTCCACAGTTTTTGCTTATTTTTGAGGCGTTTTTCCCAATGAGAAAAGAAAGACTCGCAAGTTATGATTCATGAAATCATCACACTCAATTTTTTTTTACCATCGGTGGCAAACAAGCGTACGGCCCGCCTGATGGTAAGCGGTTACCACAGCCTATGGACACTGCCGACATGCGCACTGCCGACCCTGTCCTTCAGTATGTCTGTCATATCGCTAAATTTAAAAAAAAATTAATAATTTAAAAATATATTTTTATTCTGTATGCTGGACATAGGCCTGCCCCAAAGAGTGCCATAAGACTGGTCTTACGTTACCCACATCCAGCGGCCTCTGGCAACCTTTACCAGGTCATCATTCCATTTGTAGATGAGTCCACCCACGCCCGTATGTGGTCGCCACATCTGTTAGGTTAGTTTACTTTGCTTATTTTAATAGTATAATTACTTATGGTCTTATCTTATGGGGATCAGCTGCAGATATTGAAACTGTTTTTATTTTGCAAAAAAGGGCTATCCGAGCAATTTATAACTTGGGGTCACGTGAGTCATTAAGAGAATTTTTCAAAGAAATAGATATTCTAACCCTGCCGTCCCTATATATATTTGAAATAATAATGTATGTTAGGAAGAATTTGGGCAATTTTCCAACGAACGCTGATAAACCAATAGCCACGAGAAATACTGGGAAACTGAAAGTAACCTTCTATAGACTAGTAAAGGCGAAAAAGTCGTTCTTGGGAAATTGTATCAAATTCTACAATAAAATTCCTAAACACATTACTGAACTTAGTAATTCTAAATTCAAATCTGTAGTAAAACAAACACTTATTTCAAAAGCAAGCAAGTAAGCAAGTAAGTTAAGTTAAGTTAAGTTAAGGTAAGTTAAGTTTATTATAAGATAAACGATTACATCATGGATAGGGATGTTTGGCAGTGATAGCGTCCTGCACGGGTAATCTATCGCGAAAATATGTTTTCTACTGTAGCATTGTTATTTCAGTTATTTTGTAGTAGCTGACACTGTAATTTATATTTAACTATACAATGTATATTGTTTTGAAAAAATGACACCTTGCCGAGTTTCTTACGCCGGTTCTTCTCGTGGCAGAGGTTTATTTTTCCGAACCGGTGGTAGTTTATTGACGTTCATAGGTGCATGTAATATGCCTAATTTGAAGAATAAACTACTTTTACTTTTACTTTTTTACTTTTTTTGTTGCTACCCCTTATGTCAATGCAATAAAGTAAAAAATTGTACAAATCGTCAGGTAGTTAAGACAAAGATCCGTTATACGTGCCTGCCCCGAGACGGTCCGTGTTCAATCTTATCATTTAAGACGTCACTGTACGTGCTAGAGTGATAACTGTGGCGTAAGGCCGATAGCTGACACGTCATGCTAGCGATACGGTTTTGCACCATCATTACAGAACTACTTATATAGACTTTGAACTATAGAATTAGAATTTGGCGAGCGCTCGTGGCTCAGCGGCTTCCGCATACCGCATGTGATATACGAGGTTAAGCAACGTGGGCCCGGGTCAGTTCTTGGATGGGTGACCGCTGTGAGTGGTTGCTAACTGAGCGCTCCCATGCTTTGGAAGGCACGTTAAGCCGTTGATCTCGGCTGCTGGCTATGACAGCAGTCGTTAAGCCAAGTTAAAGGTCTTCGGGCGGCTTGACCACCGGGGAATGGGCAGCAGCATTCCTTGAGTGCGGTGGAGATACTGCGATCGCCAACCCGCATGCCAAGCGTACAAATATTTGATTAATTATAGCTATATTAGAATATAATTAAACGACATGTTTCAGACCGGTTCGCGGTCCCCATGACCCGTTTAATTATATTTTAATATGTCTCAAACAAAAATAATGTATCAAATCATTCCACCGGGGAATGGGCAGCAGCATTCCTAGAGTGCGGTGGAGATACTGCGATCGCCAACCAGCATGCCAAGCGTGGCGATTATGGCATTAACCCCTCATGAAATTGGGGGAGGCCTATGTCCAGCAGTGGACGTCCTAGGGCTGATATGGTGGTGGTGGTGGGCGGCTTGACAACTTCTAACAGTCAAGTTACCCACTTAACAAGAGGGATCGAGGTTGCACCACGTTCGTAGGGAGTACCCACCGTTTCCCTACATGTGACCCCTGGGTGATACTAAAAGTGCAATAAACTGACAACCGCAGTGTCTTATCGAAGATCTCAAGATATTCACAGTGATTTCCATACGATAAATAAATAAAATATAGACATTGGTCGGAGTACGCATTACCAAAATCTTCAGCTGGACGTCTCTCGATTTGGAACAGTCAAAGGTCTCTTCCGTATTTCGCGGTGCGGGGTCGCTGCGTTATCACTTATCAGTATACTGCCAGTGTCAAACTGTCAGCCGAGTCGTCCAGGGTTGATGATATCATCTAGGGTCAGTTCTGGGTAAGATTAGCTCAAGGATAATGAGTGGCGTACTCTAAGAGAAACCGATGATTGGAGTCTTAAAAACGTCGGTATTTGTTTAAAAAACATACCTGGCGTACTAAGAGATCCACAGAGTATGGCCTCAGAACAGTCAGTCATGATTTTATAGTTCCTTGCCAAGTCGTCACCGCACTACCGCTTTTCGAGTCAGTTTTGAATACACAGCAACAAAGTGCTGGAATAATATACCACCACAACACAAATTATAAATTTAGTAAGTTTTTAATTTTTACTTAAGTTCATCATGTACTTACAGTGTATATAAATGTGGTGATAAATAAAGTATTTCTATGTCTATGTCTTCTATAAACCTATGTTCAGCTACTCAAATTGATAATAATGACGAAAGAGATGTTCAAAGATGCCGCCCCCTCGCGAAAACAGGAGCCATTATTTATAACGTAACGTTACTTATATGTTTTTCCACAGTGATTCTAACCCACATGTTTAATTTCATTACTATTGCAGTGCGGTGCCGGGTTAGAATATCACCACCCCCTTTCTTCGCTTGGGTGGCGTAAGAGTCGACTGTGGAAACCAGGTTGAAGTGTGTTGTGGGTGATAGGCTAGCAACCTGTCCATGCTATATCACATTTTCTTCAACTAACAAACCTGCCATAGCTAAAAGTGACACTGAAAAGTAATTTTCATGTGTTCTGCCTACCTCTTTTGGGAATATAGGCGTGAGTTTATTTATGTATGTACGAGTATCCATTACTGTTCGATTTCTAATATTAGAAATATCATTTGATATTTGGACCGATTTTTATTTTGTTCATCATCCTAGCGTGGTTCCATTACATTTGCATCCTAAAGGATGCCGGGGCCTATACCACAAAACTTTACAAGCGTACAATTCGACAAAATTGTACTATTTTCCATGGAAAAAGTTGACAATTTTGTCAAATTGTATCCTTGTAAAGTTTTGTGGTATAGGCCCCAGGGGTCCGCTACTTAATCCTAAGAATTAGAAGAAGCACTAGTGTTTTACGGAAACGATTGCCATTTGATCTAACCTTCTAATATACCTAAGGGGAAACTAAAAACTTATTGGCTTCTCAAGTGTGTGGGCAATTTATTGTAAGAGGTTCAAAAGCCCCCAGAAGGCCTTTAACTTGGCTTTATAGACTTAGCTTGGCTGTCATAGACAACAGCCGGGATCAACGACTTTGACTTCCAAATCAGAAGAGCGCTCAGTTAGTAGCTAACCATTCAAAGCCGCCACTAGGCCATGAGCGCTAAAAGTGTTATTTTCTTGACGATTTTTTTAGATTAGGAACGTATAAACCGGTCTATTTGCCTCTTGGTTGGAAGATCTGATGCCAGTCGCTTCCATAAAACGAATGCCATCGCCAAATCTTAGAATAGTGCCATAGGAGACCCGGCGGCGCCAAACGTGTGTGGTGCCAAGCGGTAATAAGTTAGTAAGATTATATCAATGATTTAGAATCCACATGAGAAATCATATAGTCTTCTTTTAGAGAAAGTAAAAAAGCTATCTCCGCTTTTTGTATAAAAAAGTCTACGGTTTCTATCCCTTTCTTTATCCTACCAAATACTTACTTGGAATGTTAGGTTTCAATTCCCTAGAGGTCCGGCGCAATATTGAACTTTCGGCCACTGTTCGGCTCTTGAGAGGAGACTCAGATTGCTCCGACTTGGTCTCTAGAACATGTTGTCTGTTTGTTCCTGACAAGCACCTTCGCGGCCGCAGCCATCACCTCTTTTGACCCACTTACTTATTCTTTTCGAGTTTCTAGGTCAAACCGATTAGAATTGACGAGGGGGTTGGGGTGGCTCGCACGGTGGCGCATGAGCACTCACCAATTTTCAACGCGCAAGGGCTACCTAACAAAGTAACCTTATATGCACCAGATTGCGATCTGTTTGCCTACAAGTGGAGCAAACTTCTACTTATCTTTAAGCAATTTTGTGAAAGTATTTCTTAGTTATTATTTTGCTGTTTTGTATTGTTTCCTTAGATTCTTCGATTTAGATATTAGATTAGATTTTTGTTTTAAGTTTATCAGTGCCTTGGCAGTATGCTGTATTGCAGTTAAATTTTATTTTTAAATAAATTATTTCAATTGTAATGGAAAAACCCATTCACATTTCCAACACAGCACAGCTAATCACAATACCTTCATTCAGAGTAAACGTATATCAATTTAATTATTATCTGCTATTAGTTTAATTCCATAAGATCATTATCTGTCCTTAACTACCGCAAATTGCATCAGCCATTGCTATAGGATTAACCGTCTTTAATTGGAAGGTAGTACGTTCGTATGCGAAACATACAATGTGTGAGTCATTTTAATTTAGCTGGATAGGCAGAATACGTGACTTCACACTCGCGCGCTCAAGACGATATGGCAGACAGCGCGTATGAGGCGTCCATTAACTACGTGAGGTGTTTGGGGGAAGGGGATGAGTCAAATCTCACGTGAGGAAGAGGCGGAGTCTCAGCAAATATGAAATATTTCTTCCCGCACGAATTTATTTAAAAATAACATAAATACTGAGTTAGTTTATTTATTTAACCAATTTTAATGGTTTCTATTTTAGTCTTTTCCTATTTAAATTCTTATTGTTATTCTTAACTGACTGGTAGTCTTAGAACTACGTGTGACTGTGAAATGCTATTTAATAAAAAAAAAACAAATAATTTATTTTTTAAATATGTAAATAGGCACATATCTATACTAATGTTATAAAGCTGGAGAGTTTGTTTGTTTGTTTGAACGCGCTAATCTTAGGAACTACTGGTTCGAATTAAAAAAATATTTTTGTGTTGGATAGTCCATTTATCAAGAAAGGCTTCTTACTTATATATATCATCACGCTGCGACCAATAGGAGCGAAAACGCGGACGAAGTCGCGGGCAACAGCTAGTTTAATATATTTGCGTTTAAACTAAAAGCATGAATTTTGGAAAATCTCACGAGAGATTAAAGGTAGAAGGGACGGAGTCGAGTAAAATTTCACGTCATTTCAGAGATTGGAGAGGGGATAATGACCTCACGTATATAAGGGACGCCCCCTAATCATCAGTCCAGCTTAGAAGAACCAGTGTTAGTCTTATTTTGACTACGCATAGTTCTTAACAATCTCGGATCCAATGCTGGGCGATGTAGCGAGTTAAGACAGGTTGTGAATGATGGTGACGAAGACTCCACATTCAACCGCTTGTCTAGTCTTGTTCTCACTTGTGTTGTGTATCCGTGAAATGCAGCTCTTTGCTTTGTACCTGCTCTTTGCTTTGTACAGCTTTGTACCTGTGGATAGCTAAAAAGGCTGTCCACCTTTTGGTGCACGAGTAGATATGTACCAATCATTTAAGGAAAGAAAGAAAGAAATTATCTTGTTACTCATATCGACCATCAGTTTCTCCTAGGGCTTTTTTGAAATTCAAATTGTTTATAAAACAACACAAACTTAAGTACAGGGCGCTAGTTCTTTGAATTAACTGACATTTAACTTAATTTTGTACTAAAGCAGTAACGCTGCTAACGAAAATCAAAAATTATGGGGAAAAATTGAAAAATTTCCCTTTAATTTTTTCCCTTTAATTTGAAATTTTCGTTAGCAGCGTTACTGCTTTAGTACAAAATTAATTTAGTATGGGATGGCGCATCGTTACTGACGATTTCTCAATGTAATTTGAGACGTTGGTGTCGTTAATAGAAGCCTAAGTCTTCTACGGTAGATGTCGCTTTACGCCTCCCTAAGCCGTTGTAAGAGGGAAGTAGTGAAGGATTTCGTGGACGAGCTTGGTTGTTCCGATAGATAGGCTAGAGCGATTGGCCGCGTATGCCAGATGCCGCAGGTTCAAATCCTGCTCGGATCATTAAATTTTTCAATTTTTCCTTTGAAATACTTAACTTAATTTATAGACCTATAACATAGACAGAAGCCGTCTCGTCGTTTGGTTCTTTTTAATCCCAGACTCGGAACGCAAAAGATCGGAATGTTATAAATTTAACATATGAGTATGTGTGTGTCTATTTATGGCATCGTAGCTCTTAAATCGGTGAACCGAGTAAAATGCGTTTTTTTTTAATTAAAGCTAGTTTTCCGGCGTTGGTTCTTAGTAGTTCTTACGTACACATGTTTTATCAAAATCAGTTTGATATTGAACTTTTGAATGAAAAATTCGTGGGATTTTCAACTTTATTGTTTAGTGTGTATTGAACAGGTTATAGTTAGTAGGGAGTACGTTTTGCGATTTTAAATAATTCACTTTTTCTGTGAAACATGTATCTCCATGGTGGCGCTGATTTAGTGAATATTTTTTAATGGATCCCATGAGGAATCGAAAACTTCTCAAGTGCCTTAGTATTTATCTACTAAAATAATGTGCTTGCCTTAATTCGTCATTTGTTACTATGACAGTCATATTTGAATAAAATTCTATTTCGATCAATCCATTAGGCATGACCGCATTACCATAAATGGGTTACTATTTGTTATTAATTAAATTTCCCATTAGTTGAAACGTGTTATACATATTTAATTCGTTTATTAATCAATTGCTGATGTAACACACGCTTGTGTTTGGTCACTTGTATGCTTGGTTCTGACGCAATCTTACTAGGATTGCTATTGTATAGATAACAGTAGGAAACAAAGAGCCACTGTATTAATTCGAGCGGCAAATCAAGACAAAAAAGAAACATAATATTCACAGACACACAGAATACAAATACAAATAATTTGTGGTGTGAAAGTGAGTATATAAAGGTAACAATTATTCAATATTAGTTCTTCACAATCAGCCATTAAGAGGGCGCAGTACGCTCGGTTCCCTATACAAACGTATTTATGCTCTCATTTTAAAACGCCATTCTAGAATAACATGAAACTTTCTATACACAGTGGGATCCGGCATACATAGGTCGGAAATTAGTTTCTGTTGCTAGAAATTGTAAAAGAAAAATAAAACGGCGGTTTTTTGAGTTTTTTACGGCTTGTATGAAAACCTTAATAATCGTTGTATTTTTTCTCCGTTATGATTTCAAGCAACAGAAACTAATTTCCGACCTAGATATGCCGGATCTCATTGTGTATACAAAGTTTCATGTTATTCTAGCATGGCCTTTTAAAATAAGAGCGTAAATACGTTTGTATGGAGAACCGAACGTACTGCGCACTCTTAAATATGGCGTACAAATTTATTTTATGATTCTATAACCATGTCATTGATGTTTAATGTTTTATTCCTAGTAATAAAGATTATACATTAAACAAGTCAATATTAATAAATGAAATAATGCTTACTCTTAAAATGGAAAGGATCAATGTCATGCTATAAGAGTTCAGAGAACAGAAAGTACGCATAAAAGAAAGAAAAAAACCCTAGAACTAAAAAAAAATTGTGATGAAAAGTCAACTAAAATAAAATAATACAAAAATGAATGATTATAAATAAATAAGACGAAAATATTTGACAAACATTCAAACAAACAATTAAGAAGTGGCAAAGAGGTTAGTGGACGCGACTGGTGACCAAACGGCCAGCCCTGCGCGCCTGATGCGTTGTGCGAGGAAGCTGCTTCATTTTTTTTTATTGTTTGGGTAAACTCACGAGCGATATTGAACCTTTAAGTTTAAGGAGAAACTTTGCCTCCTTGTGCGTGTTCTATCGCTTGTACAATGGGTTGTGTTCCGAAGAACTATTCGATATGATGCCCACGGCCGCTTTCTATCATCGCACTGCTCGCCGTCGGCAGGGCATTCATCCTCACACCTTAGAACCTAAATGGTCGCGTACGGTACGGTTTCAGAGGAACTTCC
The DNA here is from genome assembly GCA_905163555.1 of Notocelia uddmanniana. Lineage (NCBI taxonomy): Eukaryota > Metazoa > Arthropoda > Insecta > Lepidoptera > Tortricidae > Notocelia > Notocelia uddmanniana. The sequence continues at coordinate 716,783 of LR991066.1, read as the reverse complement.
TCCCTCGAACGCTCCGGTTGTGGAATGAGCTCCCTGCCGATGTTTTCCCGAGGAACTACAGTATGGGATAATTCAAGAAAAGAGTGTATAAATTTTTAAAGGGTCGGCAACGCGCATGTGACACCCCTGGAGTTGCAGGCGTCCATAGGCTGCGGTGACCGCTTACCATCAGGCGGGCCGTACGCTTGTTTGACCGTTATACCGACGTGGTATAAAAAAAAAAACAAACAGCCACTACAATGATTACTTAAAAATAGGTTTTAAAGAAAATGTTTACAGTATGTGTGGCCCACACCGTTTACCACTGGTTAATAATTCAAAATATATCATTCAGAGACTGGGTCCCGTCTGTTTTAAGAAAGGGTGGTACCCATTAAGATTTCATGACTTCAGAAATTGGTCTTGCTACGGTCCATTTATGCTTCTGACTATTAATAATAGGTATGTACATTAATTTAATTGAAAGATTATAATGCTGAAGTAGAAAAAAAATACCAAAAATAAAACTAATTACAGTAAAATCCAAATGTATTAAAAATCTAAAAATAAAACTAAACTATGCCTTCACAGCTAAATACGGAGCTGCGTCTTATTATTTAGGTCTTTTACAGATAAAATCTGTGGAAATGTTATAATAAATAAATAAAATAAATAAATATTGGGGGACAATCTTACACAAATCGACCTAGTCCCAAACTAAGCAAAGCTTGTAGTATGGGTACTAGACGACGATATACATACTTTTATAGATAAACACATACTTAAATACATAGAAAACATCCAAGACCCAAGAACAAAATCCGTGCTAAATGGATGAATTGGCCGGGATTCGAACCCGGGACCTCTAGCTTCGTAGGCAGTGTCACTACCAACTAGGCTAAACAGGCCGACAATGATGATTTATTGTTAAATTCATCATGTAATGCTTTATTGGTTGCGTTTTTGTCGTTTTAGGTATACAAGCGGATATTTACTGTTAAACCGAAAACATGACGAGATTTAGTACCTACTTCAAACCATTAGACTTGTTTTTCTTTATTTATTAATCAATCAATCAAAATAAATATTTGTATAAATAAGAGTAGGTAAATGATGATACAAGAGACGATTTTTTGTATTACCATAAAATGTTATAATACGTATATGTTATGCAACCAGCTCTTTTTTTATATAGATATAGAAATAATAAGCAACCATATAGATACGAGTATGCGATGTGCAGTACGAAATAAATGTAAAGTAATTGCATAATCTATACTAATATTATAAAGCTGAAGAGTTTGTTTGTTTGTTTGAACGCGCTCAAAGTATTCAAATGTGATTTGTTTACATGACTTACTGGTAAGTACTAGTATAATGAACATGGTATAGGAAAACATTCGCTTCTTGCCTCAGTCGGGTAAATATGATTGTACAATACTTTTCGCTTTCACAAGTCTCGCTGCCCAGTTCAATTCAGGAAGCGGTCACATATTATATTTACTCCTTTCCTAGCAATTTTCTACGCAACAGTCGCGATATTACTCCAATTGCTTATAGGTTGTTAATTGCTTCCTGTCCATTACTTGCCAGTAACTACAATTACGTTTAACTTTGGTCAAGTAAAAGGTATATGAGTATAGGTAAGTTGTTAAAAAACAACAATTTTTCCCCTCACTAGCTCGGAAAGCCGTCTTTTATCCTTTGAAACAAGCGGATAAAAACGCATTTTATCCACAAGTGGGGAAAATAATTTGACCTTGGAGCGTGTTTGAGTAGCTTTTGACGACCTGTTTAGCCTAGTTGGTAGTGACTCTGCCTCCGAAGCTAGAGGTCCCGGGTTCGAATCCCGGCCAAGGCATTTATTTGTGCATTTTTCACGGATATTTGTTCTTGGGTCTTGGATGTTTTCTATGTATTTAAGTATGTATTTATCTATATAAGTATATATATCGTCGTCTAGTACCCATAGTACAAGCTTTGCTTAGTTTGGGACTAAGTCGATTTGTGTAAGATTGTCCCACAATATTATTATTATTATTATTATAACAAAACGTAAAACGCTCATAATAATGGTTAGTTTGATATGAATTATCATTAAATAAATGGTTTGAGAATTTAATACAAAATACCAAATTTAGCTTTATTTAATGATTTAAGTCGTAAACCTTCAAATTCTATAAATAACATTTGTTTTATAATGATATTGAGTTTAATTGTAAACGCACAAGTTGAGCCGATGCAATTTCAAAACGCATCGTCAGAAAGAAATGTCATCATTGTCAATGTCAACTAAAATATACACAACTTGTCACGGACTCCGACTCACGTAAATATTATACACAACATCCAGAGTTTTCTGTTATAATAGCGTATAAAAATCGGTGATTCCAGTGATGAAAATCATGCCTGTGGAACTGTGTTTTTTGCAGGTTGCACTTTCCTCGCTATAGTGAGGAGAAAAGTCAAAATAACTATTCTTACACACTTAAAAACAAAGGTACTGAGGAACAGTTTATGCAGTAAGCGTACCCGTTTTATTACTCTTGTGACTAAGTATTTTTAATCGTATGGCATTTATTTACGAACCGTGAGATCTTCGAGAAGACAAGTACGGTTGCCAGTTTTTGTTGCACTTTTAGCACCACCCAGGGGTCACGTGTAGGATAACGGTGGGTACTCCCTACGGACGTGGTGCAACTTCGACCCCCCTTTGTCAAGTGAGTGGGCAACTTGACTGTTAGCAGTTCTCAAGCCGCCCGAAGGCCTCTAAATTGGCTTAATGACTGCTCGTAGACAGCAGCCGGGATCAACGGCTTAACGTGCCTTCCAAAGCACGAGAGCGCTCAGTTAGTAACCACTCAAAGCGGTCACCCATCCAAGAACTGACCTGCGCCCACATTGCTTAACCTGGCATACCGCACGCGGTAGGCGGGTGCCGCTGGGCCACGAGCGCTCTAAGTATTATGGCTCCCTAATTAGTTTCAAGATATTTCCTAAATTTCGCATGCTTGTAAGGTAGATTTTAGTGATACTTTTAATTGTAAGTACCTATTGTACCTAAAATCGAGCATAATAAATTATTTCATTCCATTTCATTTCCCCCACACGCTCAACTTAACTCGATTCTCCATACAAACGTAGTTTCGTTCTCATTTTAAAACGCTGTGCTGAAAAAACATAAAACTTTGTATACACAATGGGATCCGGCATATCTAGGCCGGAAATTAGTTTCTGTTTCTTGAAATTATAAGGGACAAAAAATACACCGATTATTAAGGTCATAGATCACCAAAAAACTAAAAAACTCGCTTTATATTTCATGTAATTCCCGTATCCAAAACTTTTTCTGTATGAAGAACTGAGCCTCCTGCGGACTCTTAACTTACACACTGAATAAATAACAAAAGAAAGAACAGAAGTAGGTAGTGAGCGCCAGAAGTGTTTACCAGTTTAATAACAAACTTGATAATCTATGATCTATAAACAGTGTAAACCTGCGCTAAGTGACTGAATTTGATTTAGATGTATCAGCCACAGCTGCCTGTCTAAAATAAATTAATATTAATAAATTAACAGTTAAATTGAAAGTAAGGTAAACAATATTTCACAAAATAATGGGTGGAACAGAACGATGGACTTTCCTGTCAACAGGGAATAGGTTAGCCTTGGTACTATACTTTTGCCAAATAACCGTTTTCGAGTTACAGCTTTTTAAACATCAAATAAAAAAACCGGCCAAGAGCGTGTCGGGCCACGCTCAGTGTAGGGTTCCGTAGTTTTCCGTCCGTCACATTAAGTTGACATATTAAGTACAGAAACACAAAACCTTTGAAAGCACGTCATTTCATTGTGATTTTGTAGAAATGACAGGTACAATAAACACCTGTTTATACGGTTAAATTACAAACTTAGTTCAGAAATTATTTTTGTAATTTTTTCAAAAACTATTCAACCTATCAAGTTCAAAATAATTTTCCTACAAAGTTTTTATAAAGTTCTACTTTTGAGATTTTTTTCATATTTTTAAAACTTATGGTTCAAAAGTTAGAGGGGGGGGGGACACATTTTTTTTACTTCTGGAGCGATTATTTCCGAAAATATTAACATTATCAAAAAATGATTTTAGTAAACCCCTATTTATTTTTAAATACCTATCTAACAATATATCACACGTTAGGGTTAAAATGAAAAAAAAATCACTCCCCACTTTACGTATAGGGGAGGTACCCTAATAAAATATTTTTTTTCACTTTTTATTTTACCACTTTGTCGGCGTAATTGATATACATATTAGTACAAAATTTCAGCTTTCTAGTGCTAACGGTCACTGAGATTATCCGCGGACGGACGGACAGACGGACGGACAGACGGACGGACAGACATGGCGAAACTATAAGGGTTCCTAGTTGACTACGGAACCCTAAAAACAGCATATTTCAACCCTATCTTATAAGAAAACCAGTGACATTATTATGTCACTAAAATTATAAATAATTAAATGGTATTTTTGAAACAATAGGGTTGTTACTAATATTAAAAGGCGTTATTTGAATGATTATTTTTTTATTTCTTACACAAGTTTCTTATGATTACAAGTCGATTGTACATCATTTAAAGTAAAACATACCTTCGAGAAAGTCCATGGTATTGTTCCTCCCTGTATAGTTTTGCGTTGTGTCCATTTTTAGGTTTCCGTAGCCTAAATGGCAAAAAAGCTTCGTCTTGTCCGTCTGTCTGTCAGTATGTCACAGGCATTTCACTTAAAAACTATAAGGTTTTTAACTAAGTTATGTAGTCAAATTACAAAACAAATAAACAGGGGGCCACTCCATACTGTACGGCTACGTATGTTGCCTTGCTCATACTCATACTCATACTCATTTATTTGCAATGATTTTACACATTACACGTCAAAATAATACATTTCATCATACTTGTATTTAAATTAACATAAGTACTTAAAGGTACAAAACTTTACCCATTAAATATGTCAGTGTCTCTTACAGTTAAAGTGTTTGTGCGTAACTTACTGCTTGCAATGATTTTTTGTCCTAAAACAAGAGAAAAGTACTTTCAATTAACATCCACAACGTGTCCTTTTCTCGAGAGTCGCAGCTACTCATAAAACTGCGCACATAATTCACTTTCTTACATCCGAAGACAAGTAATATAAGCCGATATATCATTTATTCACCCTTCTTACGAGCACAGGTGTTGGGGCTCTAAATACACGAGTGCTGCTTCCAAAAAGACAAGTTTACTGTGGCTAATACCGTAACTTAGGACCTATTTTAATGGAAACAGAGTTATTGCTTCACACCACCCTGTGACGTCATGTCGTTTTATGCTTAAAGGTGGATTTATTCGGTAAAGAATTATTGAGTTAGAGAAAAGCGTTAGCAAAGATGTATTGGCCAAAGAAGTACAGTCAAGTGTAAAAATATAGGTGCATTGAACTTACTCTAAAAACATTCATTGCACTCACGTGGGCGAATTAAGTTTGGCCCCGCATTGGTTTACAAAGTCGTGAAAGACTTGCTTGTGGCGAGCTGACGGTGAGTGGCGACACCGCGGACCCCTAATCTCCAGAGGGCCCTTTCCATCTGGCCCTCGCCTCTGTGCTTGCCTTAATTGGTCGGCCAGAGTGGAGTCGCAAGAGCGAGACCTATGCTCCAGGTTGGAAGTGTAAAATGTCATAACGCCGGCGGCCTGCTGATCGGATTACCGGGATCTGGCTACCGCAGACTCAACTCTCGACAACCTTACAGCCGCTCAACGGGATGTTGCCCCACTGTCGCACTGTGCGTGCGACTGTTATGTGGGGCCCACTCAGCGAGCTGGCGAGTCACCGCCTGCCTTTTACAATATTGAGACTGATTGTCACGACAGGTGTCCGCTAGTCTCCTCCAATAGCCCATTATCCAGCCCATCCAACATTCAACACAATAGCCCATGACCTTAGTTTCCATCGCAGCACAGTGATGCACTGCAATAGTCTTTGCACCTGGCGGGTACCATCTCTGGATGTATCATATTGTGCGTTCGGGGATGGTATCCGCCATGTGTATCCCTTTGCTTTTATATTAAATTGTCTAAAGGGGCCTCTGCGCTGCTTCGGCCCCACACACGCCTTCCAAAGGTCCGGGACCCCATGGTCCCGAGATAAGGAAAAGACATACAAATAATAATAATAATAATAAAGCCATTTATTCCCACAAAAACAATAAGTGACTAAAACTAAACTAAATTAACAATTCGTGTGTTGTATGCAAAATTAGTTTTTGGGGACCCATAATTGGGCTAAGGCCTCCTCCATGCACGTCCATGATTTCCTGACTTGCGCGAGTCTAGTCCAGGTACAGCCGGCGACCTGCTCGATGTCGTCTCTCCAGCGACGGCGCACCTCTTATTAATAAAACTTAACAAACGATACGATAAGAATACTCTTTATTGCGCACCTCACACAAATAAAACGTTACAAACAGAAAATAAAAACAGTAATATGTAGGTAGAGGTAGACAACAGGCGGCCTTATCGCTAAAGAGCGATTTCTTCCAGACAACCTTTGGGTAGCGGAAAAAATGCAATAGGTGGTGCAGAGTTAATACGAAACAAGATATAACATAATTTGTAATAATAGTACATTGCGATACAAGTGCAGAGAACAGGAAATCGCAACGAGTGGCGATAAATTGAAACACGACCGAAGGGAGTGTTTTAAATAGATACGAGTTGCGAATTACCTGTTCGCACGTGTATCGTACAACGTTTTACAGTACATATGGCTCTATAAAGTTTCGACACATGCACGTAATCTGCTGATTACCGCACTCGTGCGGTAATCTAGCACCATATGTACTGTAAAAATATTTATAACACACCTACTTATATACTTTTATATATAAAAATACATACAAAATCATACTTATATAACAATATCGCAAAACAAATAAGAAAAAGTAAAATAAATATAACAGCTAAAAAAATCTATAGGTAGTCGATATTAAGGAAGGGACAAATAATGTTCTTTCAAACCTCTGTTAACTAAAATTTGTTTTGTCCCTTTCTCACAAACATACATGTCAAAGTGACAGATAAGGACAAAAGCGGCTTGTTAAATAATATAGGCTTGATGGGCGTTTATGAATAAGGGGGTCAGTCTGTCAACTTGGATTTCGAAACGCACAGAATTTTGATCTTTCCGAAACTGTCAACTATCGATAGTATCGACTACTGCTTCATATGTCATACTCGTACGCCACCTCCGCTCCGGTATCCAGCGCGGGTTTTTGGTGCGAGGTCCCCCGGGGCCCGGACCGCGTTCGCTTTACCGCAAAACCGCCTCCGCCACGCAACGACGCTGCACCGCGCTCTGTGCGTTTCATCAGGCTTGACACTCCTTGTATAGTCCGTAATCTTAACAAGTAAATTTTGAACAAAAATACCGACACCAAACTTTGCCAGACCCCATCCTCCTGCTATATAATTTGAGAGTTCCTTCGATGTAGCCTTACTTACCCTATCCTCTTGGTATATAATTTGAGGAGTTCCCTCGATTTTTCCAAGTTCCCGTCATCAGATTCAGACTTGGTGACAATGGGACCAACTAGAAAACACACCCTTTCAAACAGAAAAAGAATTTTTGAAATCGGTCCACTAGTCTCCGAGTAATCGGTGAACATACAAAAAAAACCGACAAATTGAGAACCTCCTCCTTTTTTGAAGTCGGTTCCAAATAGGAAATAGTATGTATAAGTAGAGTACTGTCAGTCACGAAAACAACAGAGCCGGAAAGACATTTTGTCTTACTGCGTTCTTTTCTAATATGGGTAATAACTATCCCCTTATTCATAAACGTCCATCAAGCCTATATTATTTAACAAGCCGCTTTTGTCCTTATCTGTCACTTTGACATGTATGTTTGTGAGAAAGGGACAAAACAAATTTTAGTTAACAGAGGTTTGTTAAGTTTTATGAATAAGGGGGTTAATCTATAAATAGGTACATACGAGTATGCATATAGATATGTCTGCTTAACATCAATCAGGTACCGCCCTGATGGTAAATTTTACGTTTTATGGCAACTATTAATACAACATTAACAAAAAACACAACACAACACAACAACATTTACAATAAAGTGCATACATTGTGTGCATACATACATTTATACTCGTAATAAAATACAGATAGATTATAGCGTGGCCAGTACTACTCGTATTCCTTATTCTGTGGCGTGGTAGTGAATGGTGATTTTGAAGTATTCATAATATTTGTTCCGTTAGTTTCATTTTTGGTTTTAGACCATATAATTATAATTTTAAATAAAAAAACACAAGCGAAATAAATAATAACTTAAAATATACCTAATTAATAGATAATGATAATAATAATAGCAAAAAAGGAACCCCAATTATAAAAAGGAACCCCATATAATTTGGAATTTTTAATTTTACTTATCAATATTTAGTGTTTTTAATTTTAAAATAAATATCACTCGGTGTACTGATGACGGGGTAAGGGTCGCGGGTGTCCGCTGGGTGCGGGTGACGCAGGCAGGACCTGTCATTGTGGAATTCTTTGGGGGAAGCATGTGTCCAGTAGAGGACGTCTTTCGGCTGACATGATGATGATGATGATGAAATATCACTCCAGTACACGCGTAAGCTAAATTTGCATAAAAAAATCAGAATAAATTTTTTTTTCAATTAAACCACTACGAAATAATTGCTGAAGTGTACCTTTTAATTTTGTGCTCCTATTACAGGCCACACCCTGTATACAAATAAAATACAAGTAATGATGTAAAACCCAAGTGATTTGTGGTTTACAATAGTAGGCCTTGATTCTATTGATCTAATTGTTTGAAACAGAGTGACCCGCTACCTATAATACCTTGTATGACGAATACTGACAATGGAGTCACCTTATTTTAATTAGTCATTAACTGAATCAATTGAGGTCAGTGTAGCGTGATTTAGAACAATGCGTCAAATTAATTATAATCATCAGTATTAGTACATTACTACAGAGGCCGGGACGAAAGGGGTTGCCGGCCGAAGACATATATACCGGATAGGTCTAAGGCGGGCAACCCCAAATTTCCCGCCGAGGTATGTACTTATATAGTGCTTTTCTCAAACATGCAATGAAATAAACAACAAAAAAAATCAAAATTTTATTTTTAATATGCATAGTGGCAGAATGTCATGATGCCTATGCCACAAATTTATGTGGAATGGAATTAAAAAAGAGTACTTTGCCGGCCTAGGCCTGCAAGATTTGTATGAAATTCCATTAACGACCTCTTGTCCTAGCCGCACCTGAAACGTCATACTTCGCAGCCTATTATAAGGAACATAACATCAATATTTCACTGCATGTTTGAGAAAAAATAATTATTATATAGTTGATCGGCCTATAGGAGTCACACTGTCTACAAAGCTGGAGATACCGGATTGAATATCGGTAAGAGCATTTTGTTTGTGTGATACTCAACTCGTATTGTCTGTGTTTTTTTTGTATTTCCCTCACTCCCACCACAGCGCATCCTCACGAACTCTGACGAACTTACTAACCACCAGGTATAGGAATACAACACATACCAAGTCATTAGTAGTGAGCATCTGTGAGCTGAAGATTTCGCAAAAAAATTTTGTATCGACTCGACAAATAAAAGTCTTTTCTCAAACATGCAATGAAATATTGATGTTATGTTCCTTATAATAGGCTGCGAAGTATGACGTTTCAGGTGCGGCTACGACAAGAGGTCGTTAATGGAATTTCATACAAATCTTGCAGGCCTAGGCCGGCAGTCTTCTTTTTAATTTCCATTCCACATAAATTTGTGGCACAGGCATCATTACCTTCTGCCACTATGCGTATTAAAAATAAAACTTTGATTTTTTGTTGTTTATTTCATTGCATGTTTGAGAAAAGCACTATACCTCGGCGGAAAATATGGGGTTGCCTGCCTCAGACCTATACGGCCGAGCGCATACGCCCAAACACTTACACAAAAAAAAAACTCTTTATGAACAATCTTGAACCAGGATTGAACCTGCTCTGAAAATTTTACGAGAATAAGTTGACAAATGCGACCTGTAGAGGAGAACAACTGGAAATCCGGACATACGTACGAAAGCATTTTTGTCGAAGCTGAAGCGGAGACTTTGGTTTCACTCGGTCAATATTATGGATGCGGTCGTCTGTAAGAGTGGAGGTAATTCTCCCGTTGAGTTCCTCCAACTTTGAGTGAAATGATATTAGGTATTCTGTGCCTGTAACAAAAGTAACATTACTACAGAGGCCGGGACGAAAGGGGTTGCTGGCCGAAGACATATAGACGGCCGAGCGCAGCGAGGTCGGATAGGTATCAGGCGGGCAACCCCATATTTCCCGCCGAAGTATGTATAGTGCTTTTCTCAAACATGCAATGAAATAAACAACAAAAAAATCACAGTTTTATTTTTAATACGCATAGTGTCAGAATGTCATGATGCCTGTGCCACAAATTTATGTGGAATGGAAATTAAAAAAGAGGACTTTGCCGGCCTAGGCCTGCAGCATTTGTATGAAATTGCATTAACGACCTCTTGTCCTAGCTGCACCTGAAACGTCATACTTCGCAGCCTATTATAAGGAACATAACATCAATATTTCATTGCATGTTTGAGAAAAAGTAACATTACTGTTAAGAAGTCTGTCTAACCATAGGACTCGATAATTATCATCTTAGTCATCAAGTCTAAGAACCGAGAACCGATTTCCGATGTGTCGTTATCAAAGTATCGTACGATGTTTGTTAGATTAATGACTTACATTGTCAGTGCAATGATACGATAGGATAAGATAATATTAATGGTAACCGAACGATTATATTTGCGGCTAATGATTTTATTTTGTCGGCCTGTCGGTCTAGTTGGTAGTGACACTGCCTCCGAAGCTAAAGGTCCCGGGTTCGAACCCCGGTAAGGGCATTTGTTTCTATGGTGAGCAGAGACATGTGTTCCTGAGACTTGGATGTTTTCTATTTATTTAAGTATATATGTGTTAAATAAATCGTCGTCTAGTACCCATAACACAAGCCTTATTGAGCTTACTGTGGGATTGGTTCGAGTTGTGTAAAAAAATTGTTCCTTAATATTTATTTATTTATTTTTAATAAATGAACTTAATGTTATACTGTACTAAAATGCTTAAAACTAGACAGTTTTAAGCCAAATCGTTTTCACCACCGGAATGTGATATGGTGATTCGTAAAAGATGACCATGCTGTTAAAAATATTATATTCAGGAAAATTTTACACTTTAGACCCCAGTAGCCACTGCGGTCGACGGGTCCTGTGGCTGGAGGGCCCGCGTTATGCCGCGTCAGCACGTATACAAGTACACATGCGATATGAACTGACTAAGCTGAAGGACGTACACTGGTGTCCATAGGCCTCTCCCAAAGAGTGCCACAATGACCGGTTCTGAGCCACCCGCGTCATCAGTCCACGTTGTCGCAATACAGGTAATGAAACTTCGCCTCGTTGTGCGTGTTCTATCGCTTGTATAATGGGTTGTGCTCCGAAGAACTGTTCGAGATGATGCCCACGACTGCTTTCTATCATCGCACTGCTCGCCGTCGGCAGGGCATTCATCCTCACACCTTAGAACCTAAATGGTCGCGTACGGTACGGTTTCAGAGGAACTTTCTCCCTCGAACGCTCCGGTTGTGGAATGAGCTCCCTGCCGAGGTTTTCCCGAGGAACTACAATATGGGATTCTACAAGAAAGGAGTGTATTAATTTTTAAAGGGTCGGCAATGCGCGTGTGACACCCTTGGAGTTGCAGGCGTCCATAGGCTGCTTTTAGCTTTCTAATGGCTTTAGTCAAAAATACATGTTTTTTGTTTATTCAGTACCTATTACAAAACACATACGTATTTGGGTTGGCAAATAAATGCAACGGTCTCTGCTGAAAAACAAGTATCCCCGGATTTTAGAGATCGGCGGTGTGAAATTGAGAAATACTTACATATTTATTTTTAATAATCGTATGGCATTATTTTGAGATCTTAGAGTTTTGTTGCACTTTTAGCACCACCCAGGGGTCACGTGTAGGGTAACGGTGGGTACTCCTTACGGACGTGATGCAACTTCGACCCCCTTGTCAAGTGAGTGGGCAACTTGACTGTTAGATGTTCACAAGCCGACCGAAGGCCTCTAACTTGGCTTAACGATTGCTCTCATAGCCAGCAGCCGGGATCACCGGCTTAACATGCCTTCCAAAGCACAGGAGCGGTCACTTGGTAAACACTCAAAGCGATCACCCATCCAAGAACATAGAAAGAAGACATTATTTACTGAACTTAGCAATTCTAAATTCAAATCTGTAGTAAAACAATCACTTATTTCAAAATCATACGTGTATTATAAGATAAACGATTACATGATAGACAGGGATGTTTGGCAGTGATAGTGTCCTGCACGGCTAAATAATCTATCGCGAAAATAGGTTTTCTACTGTAGCTGTAGCATTGTTGTTTTGTAGTAGCTGACACTGTAATTTTATTTTATATTAAACTATACAATGTATATTGTTTTGAAAAAATGACACCTCGCCGAGTTTCTTACGCCGGTTCTTCTCGTGGCAGAGGTTTATTTTTCCGAACCGGTGGTAGTTTATTGACGTTCATAGATGTAACTAGTATGCCTAATTTAAAGAAAAAAAAAAAATTCCGATGTATTTTTTCGATGATCTTAAAAAACCCTTGCGACGATCTTAGAAAGAACCCTTGGTCAACACTGTTAACGAACTTCACCAATTATTATTTTACACCGAACGTTGAGGAGTAACTCTGTAAACAGACGAACAAACATTATAATTGTAAGCGCAAATCGGCAATATTAACACTTTACTCTTCTTTCGGTATCGGTTAACTTGGCACAGCCAGTTAGAGGCCGGCGTATAATTGCTTGTGTACGAAAACGTTGCTGGACCATTTTGAACTCTAAATCTTTATGATAAGTTTGAAATTTCATATTTTTCTAATGAACTACAAGTCAATACGCTTATCAAGGGATTTTGGACTGAATGGTGAAGTGAAAAAGGTTGAGTTTTGACTGTATAAGGTTGCACGTAAATTGATGGAAATGAACTTAACCATTTATTAAAATAATCGCTGAAAGCGTTATTTCAATAACAATCACGAGTTTTCTTGGTGACATGAGCTGCCATTTAATAGTTCAGATTGTCCCATGTCAAAGACTAAAAACCGGCCAAGTGCGAGTCGGACTCGCGCACAAAGGGTTCCGTACCAGAAAAAAATACGCCAACAACTACTCTGTTGTATGGGCTCCCATACAACAGAGTATAAGTATACAAAGTTTCGTGTTAATCTAGCATGGCGTTTTAATGAGAGCATAAATACGTTTGTATGGAGAACCGAGCGTACTGCGCCCTCTTAAACAGTAATCATAGTATTATAATAGTACTAGCTTTTGCCCGCGGCTTCGCCTGCGTACTAAGCGTTATTTTAACACACAGGGCTTATCTTTATCTCTCAACTCTCTCTAAGTAAGATGTCTTAACATTTTCTGTAAAAAACTTCTAAAACTAAAAAAAAACACTAGGATACGTTTTCTTGTTCAACTAAGCGTTGTAAATATTTTTCCTGTTTTTGTAGGCATACTGATATACTTATATTAAGTAGTTTAAGTATTATCATTGTAATAAGCATATTTTTGGGAGAAAATGACTGACTGGATCCGGGTATGTCCTAAAACTACGACCAAGACCACCGGGTGATGGGCAGCAGCATCCCTGGAGTGCGGTGGAGATACTGCGATCGCCAACCCGCATGCCACGCGTGGCGATTATGGCACATACCCCCCGTGAACTTGTGGGAGGCCTATGTCCAGCAGTGGACGTCCTTTGGCTGATATGGTGGTGGTGGTGGTGGTGGACTGACTGTCGAGTTTCTTTCTATGTTTCTTCTCGGCAGCGGTCTTCATTTTCGGAAACGCTAGTAGACTTTACTTGTAAAAGTGCCATTGCGGCATACTTGCAGGAAAAAGTTCATTTATTTCATATAAAACGGAAACTTATCTTAAATTATATCCGTTTGTATAACTTATTTATTTATTTATTTATTTAAACTTTATTGCACAAATAAATCGGTACAAATGGCGGACTTAATGCCTCAAGGCATTCTCTACCAGTCAACCAAGGAGCCAAACAGAAAATAGCGAAGGTTGGTGAAAGAGACAAACTAGGTGTGAAAAACAAAAAAAAATCCTAAGGTAGAGCTAATTACAAAAAAGGTGTTTAAACTACTTATCACACGCGTTCGCTCCTAAGGATATCGCTATTAGTTTCAACTCATTCATCATCATCATGATCATGTCAGCCGAATGACGTCCACTTCTAGACATAGGCCTCCCGCAACGACTTCCACAATGACCGGTCCTGCGCCACCCGCATCCACCGGACACCCGCGACTCTTACCAAGTCATCAGTCCACCGTGTGGGGGACCTGCCCACGCTACGCCTTCCGGTACGTGGTCGCCACTCGAGAACCTTTCCGCCCCAACGGCCATCGGTTCTACGTGCTATGTGGCCCGCCCACTGCCACTTAAGTTTAGCGATTCGAAGGGCTATATCGGTCACTTTGGTTCTGCTGCGGATGGCCTCATTCCTGATGCGATCTCGCAGAGAAACTCCCAACGTAGCCCTCTCCATTTCTCTTTGGGTGACTTTGAGCCTTTTTATAAGGCCCATTGTAAGCGACCACGTTTCAGTACCGTATGTCATCACTAGCAGTACACACTGGTCAAAGAATTTCGTTTCAACTCATTGCCAATCTGATTTAGAAAGACATACTTAAATTGATATCTCTATGACATGCTGGTATGAAATGGAATCGGAGCACAGTTTTGTATCCACAGATCAACCAAGCACAAATTACTCCAGGGAAGAAGCCGGTTAATAATTCTAGTTGGTAAATAATAGTGCGTGGAGTATTGTCAGCCATTGTTGTTTTGTGAGTGTTGCGACCCTTCGGTAGGGCCCGAGGGTGCGTTGCATATGCCGTGGCCTTATCAGCGTGCGGTATTATAGTATAAATAATATAAAATGCTATTTTTTATACAACCTCGCCGGGGAACAAGCTTACGGCGTGCCTGATGGTAAGCAGACACCGTAGCCTATGTGTGTGTCTACAAAAGAATCACAAGCATGTTGCCGACTATTTATTGATTTGAGAATTCATCGTGTCGACAGATAAAGACATATTAAATTATTTATGTACAGCGCATCTTCGGGAGTTCACGGGACCTCACATTTCTTTCAAAATGATTAAATTTCATTAAAACTCACGTTCTAGTTAGTTGGTTGATGTAATCATGTTATTTTGTAATATGTTTACTTTGTACCCATGTTGGTACTTAATAAACGAAATATTTTTAAGGTTTTTGTTCAACTATTCTGCATTCTTATATAATACGTACTTACCTATTATTTAATTTTGTAACTTTCAGGTCAGGTATGTAAATAACAGTATACACGGCCTGTTTAGCCTAGTTGGTAGTGACACTGCGTCCGAAGGTGTCCGAAGCTAGAGGTCCCGGGTTTGAATCCGGCCAGGGCATTATTTGTGCATTTAGCACGGCTTTTGTTCTTGGGTCTTGGATGTTCTCTACTTAAGTATGTATTTATCTATATAAGTATGTATATCGTCGTCTAATATATATAGTACAAGCTTTGCTTAGTTTGGGACTAGGTCGATTTGTGTAAGATTATCCCCCAACATTTATTTATTTTATTATGTCATTTGAAACCTATCAATTAATTGACACCACGCGATGAAGCGATTTAATTAACAAAAACACTCCATAATATAATACCAATGTGATAAGCAGTCACGTTGGCTGTAACGATACTTGTATAGTATAACAAAACCGCATCGTATCAAATAGCGCAATAATGCCACGCGCGAAAAAATGGCGGAAAAAAGGCGTGGCCGCGCGGGCGCCGATCGAGATGACTCCGGTACGGGCGCGTGAGTCGGCAGTCAGCCGTGGCCACGCTAGCGTACGGATGTGTCATTCCCCCACGCGCTATGGCCGATCTCGTGCAAACTCAAAACTCGATCCTGCGCATCAGCGACGAAAAGACGCTCCAACTCATAGAGCTTTACGAACAGGAGGAGTGTCTCTGGAATACTTACATAGATGACTACAAGAGCCGGAGTAAAAGGCAGAAGGCGACTGAGAGGATCGCGCGTAAACTCGACATTATGCATTTTGAGGCGCGTCATGTTGTGATCAAGTTTAAGAACTTAAGGAACTCCTACTGTCAGGAGTTGAAGAAGATAGCTGCCAGCATCAGTATGGGGTTGAGTGAAGATGAGCAATACCGGCCTAGGGTGTTCTGGTTTTCGAAGATGGACTCATTTTTGCGGCCGCATCTTCAACCGGCGAGGGTGCAAGGCTATTCGGCCATGGTAAGTAATGCATGCATTTGACCCGCTATGTAAAACCGTGTGGGTGTGCTTTTACGGCGTTCACGCACGCACTTCACTCGCCGTCGTGCGTTTGCGATTCGATTCGATACGCGTTATCATGACGCTCCATAAAGTGACTATGTGTCGGAAGACCTTTAGGCGACTTCCTGATTTGGCGGGGCGGAACTGATATGTCATAGGTATTTTGCTCTTTGACGTGAATTTACCGATGTGAGATTTCCTCACTTGGCGATATACTGTCAGTAATACGTTTGCGCAGAAGTGGGGCAGTACTGCATTAGTATCGGTTGACACTGACAGCTGACAGTTTTCTCATATCGTACCGCCCCCGCATCGACAAGTCAGGATGGCGCCTTACAGATATTGCAATTTATCACCGCAACAGATAGAGAGGCAGGTAGGTGAAATCAAATGTATGTATTCGATACTCATACCAATTATAACAGCGTCTTTGTCAGTTGTTGTGATAAATTGTAACGTAAGGCCTTGAAGAGTGTTGTGCCTAGTTATGTAATGTTTTACTTGTTTAAGAATATGCCTGCCAGTGGCACCGAGGACCGGGTGAAAATCGAAAGAATAACTGACAGCGATTCTCACAACAGCGAAGATTACTGCATCCGTGAAGACAGCAATTCCTATCCCGTCGTAGAGGTAAGACATACTTAGCATATTAAAAGTTAGGTTATCGTTGATGATTTTTTGTAATCAGTTCTCTTTTTTTGCACGAAGTTGCTATTTAAGTACAGTTTATAGTAGTTTAAACCTGAAACACTGGCCAAATGGGCTTTCGCTATTGGTCTCAGTAACTAGACGTAAAATAATAATACCATACCACTACCGAGCGCATTAGTTACACACAAATTTAAATAAGAGCGACAGAGAGAGACATAATAATTGGTGTCCCTGTCATAGTTTCACTTAGCAAATAAACGATGACCCGCCCATGTTAGGAGGTCGATTAAGTCAGCCGTCGGCTGTTTCATACAAGATCTCAATTTAGCTGCATGTGCTTCTCCGTCCCTCTTGGTGGCTCGGGTATGCGTGTGCGCATGTCAGTCGCTAGTATTGCCAGTTTACACTAACATTGTAGCTTGTAGTCAAAAAGAGTTTAATTCACAATTTATTGTATATTTTTTTATTTAATATACCTATTATTTTTTATTCTTGCCTTTTTACAAGCTTTTTATTTAACATGCCCTGTTCATATGCCTGATGTTGATGTGGTATGGTGATGTGTGGTCGTCTCCTGAAACTGAATTTTAGACCAGTTATCATCCACCGATGGACCTGAAATGCTAATCTGATTAGGGAGCCTTTTTTTTCGTGGAGAAAACCTACTATCCAGGTACCCAGGCATCTGGGATGGCTGAGCTATGTGGTATTTCTATCCACTGAAAACTCCACGCTGCCCTCACTACTGAACGCACTGGAACAAACCCCCCCCCCCCCCCCCCCCCCGTGCGATTTCCTCCTTTTGGCCTATCAATTCTTCCCTGGGGTTGATAGTGGGGTCCTGTGGTCCCCGCCACGTGGTGTCCTCGCACCCCGGTGACCCCCTTTACTCGCCTTTTACGACAGGTGGGGGAGACCGTAGACCGATGTCCGAGTCTACAAGATAGATCCGCCATGTTTGGGCTCATTTGAACCTTCTTAACGAATGACTGCGACCAATGGTACAGTCGGCGACAAAAGAGTGAACCATTTTTTTTTTACAGAAATTTACTGATTGCTTATTGAACTTTAAATGTTTTGATATCAGGTAGACGATAGCTTGCTATCTGAAGACGAGCCGCTAGCAAAACGTCGTGCTGTACGTAGATCATCCTCTCGGCGAGAAGACCTGACACAAACTGTTAGGGAACTGGAGGCTAAAATCAAAGAACTGACTGAAGAGAGAAAGGAAGATTATTACGATTCCTTCGGCAAATACATAGCGTCGTTGCTGAGGAGCATGCCGAAAGAAAAGGCGATGATGCTTCAGCCTCGAGTGATAAGTCTGATAGTGTCTGGATCTACGTTTGGCGAAGGTTCTGTCAGTCAGTCAGACACTTAGTTTTTAGTGACTGCTTTTGTTATAACATTCCAATAAATGTAATGATAAAATTGTTTTTTTTTTACTATAATATGATCAATTTGCTAAACTAACACTATTTTTTATGAATTGGCATAAGTAACATAGACATAGACATTCTTTATTGGCAATAACACATTACAGGTTAAAAGGTATGATATATAAATTATTAAAACATTATACATAATATTACATTTGCATAGGTATATAATACTAACATTGTTTATTCTTTATATTCTATAAATTCTTTAAATGTATAAAAACAATGACCAATAAGCCACTTATTATCGGTATAAAACACAGTACTTTATATTACTCTGCAAATGATACATTATATTTACTTGTAGTTAAGGTGATAGATATATATCTTTATAAAGATATAATTTGTTTATTATGTTAATTAAAAGCAAACAACATTATAGAGAATAAGCAAAAACTTACCTACCGAATCAACAGAGATAAATTTACACACATTCAAGCCTGTGTTTACAAAAGAGGTAGGCAGGGCACATGAAATTTATGTTTCCGAGCGAATTCCACAAATTTAAAGCTAGAAGGAGAGCACGATTTACAGCACAAGAAAATATGTGTTTTTTTTTAAATATGTATAATAATTGTAATTTCTCCAAACTCCGGTCGAAACTAGCACATTATTCTTTCCAAAGCGATTCGCTTGCCGGTTCAAATTAGGTACCTACCTCAGACAAAAGGATGTAAGCGACCGACTCCCAAAATCAAAATACGATCCGATATGTGCTTCGGGAAGGTGTGCCGAACTATGCACAAATGGGGCTCCAAGTCGGAGCTAAATAGTACCTACGGCCAGCCAGATCCAGTCGATGTCCCATATTACCAAAGACTGCCCGTAGCTTGCCATCCAGGACGGTATCGCCAAGACCAAGCCGATTCGGAAGTTTCAAAGTGGTTGGACCGACTGCCTTGTACTTTGTAGCAAAACTGTGCACTTGCCATACGCAAAATTACCATACTCGTACCGGTTTGAATTGTTATGGAATATTCAATCCAGTTGCGTGGATTTAGAGTTGGTTTTTCAATTATTAGCATTTTGTTTTCGATAGGTACGCCAGCGGTATTATTTCGAGACGCATGGTGATTATTTCGTGTACAATTGTTTGAGCGTAGGTAAGTAGTTATTTTAGCACCGTACTTACCATTTACATCAAAGTTCGTTAATTTTTTATGTACTACGACGGCGGCAAACCAGCATACAGCCTGCCCGTGCTGCCGACCCTTTTGATTTGTGGATTCGTAGTATTGGCAGCTAGAGACAAGTGCAGGTCCTTCACTCAACACAACGCATCCTGGCCAGTTCTGGCGACCTTACTCACCACCAGGAACACGACACCACATTTTTACCGACGTCAATAGAAGGACGGAGGTCTGTCTGCATGTTTGCTTGTTTTTTTTAGGTATGTATGTTCCCCGATAACTCTTGACCACATTGGCCGATTTTGATAATTCTTTTTGTTTCAAAACAGGTACTCCGACATTGGTCCCATATAAATCTGGTAAAAGTCTGATGATGGGATCTAGGAGGAATCGAGGGAACTCCTCGAATTTGATTTGATAGGCACGCATATGCCGATTTCGGTATTTTCTGTAGGTAACCAAGCATTGGTTCACGGAAACCGCAAATTTTGGCATAGCGAGTACAAAATTGGAGTCGGTTTTTTTTGGTATAAATTATTTTAAACCAATACCCATACTGTATTTCCTCGGAAAACCTCGTCAAGGAGCTCATTCCACAACCGGAGCGTCCGAGGGAGGAAATTCCTCTGAAACCGTACCGTGCGCCACCATTTAGGTTCTAAGGTGTGAGGATGAATGCCGACGGCGAGAGGTGCGATGGTAGAAAGCGGCCGTGGGCTTATGCCGCGGGCTGGTGACATGATTGTCGAACTTCGGAGCACAACCCATTAAGGATGATTCACAGTAGACCGTTCCGTGTCCGGCCCAGCCCGTTTTCTATGACAGCAAACACAACGGCCGGCGTATTTTTCTAGAAGAAAACGGGTCGGCCCGGACACGGAACGGCCTACTGTGAATCATCCTTTATACAAGCGATAGAACACGCACAAGGAGGCAGTTTCTCCTTAAACTTGACGGTTCAAGGTCGCTTATGAGTTTGAGATCGTCTACGATTCGTACTTACAGCACGTCTCTGAAGCGAATCAAAACGCCCAAGCTGGTATCCAGGTGCATATCCTTGTTTGCTATCATTGTATTCAAAAACTTATCGAATCAGTAAGTAGTTGCGTACGTCAATTGTACTTATATATTTTGTGTACTTATAAATCAAATAAAATGAAAATAAGGAAGACGATGCTTGTTGTTGTAAACTACGGTTTCTGTCAAAACTGTCACATCTCCGCGTCTGTCAAACGTAAATCTTAGTTACATTCGAAACCATCTGAAATAAACATTCATAATAAAAATAATACCTACCAAAAAGCAATCTTAACCTTGAGGCAAGAAAGTTGAAATTTAAATAAAGGTATATCATATTTGTTGTTGTTGTAAATGTTTAGGAAAAACACGGGTCTCTATCGTCCATGACCCTGAGATGAAAAGTCAATACATGTGACATAATTGCACACACACTCCATAGGTGCTATCCATGTTTGCCCTTGTTAAGTGTTATGCATATACCACCAACCTTCTGCAACCGAGCTGGAAAGCCACCGTCTCCAAAGTGACTCCCAAAGTGCCCAGCGCAGGTGGAACCACCCAGCACTATGGTTAGTTCATCATCATCATATCAGGCACGCAGATTGGAACAACATGGCCCAGGTCAGTTCTTGGATGGAAGACTGATTTGAGTAGGTTACTAACTGACCGCTCCCGTGCTTTGGAAGGCACATCAAGCAGTTGATCCCGGCTGTTGTCTATTACAACAGTCGTTAAGCCAAGTTAGAGGCCTTCAGGCGGCTTGAGAGCTTCTAACAATCAAGTTGCCCACTCACTTCACTTCAAGATCACGACAAGGGGGGTCGAAGTTGCACCACGTCTGTAGGGAGTACCCACCGTTACCCTACACGTGAACCCTGGGTGGTGCTAAAATTGCAACAAAACTGGCAACCGTACTGTCTTCTCGAAGGTCTCACGGTTGGAAAATAAATGCCATACGATTATTATTGTTATATCAACCGAAAGACGTCCACTGCTGGACATAGGGCTCCCCCAAAGAGTACAATGACCGGTCCTGCGCCACCCGCATCCAGCGGACTTCCACGACCTTTAATTTTCCAGGCCATCAGTCCACCTTGTGGGGGGGGGGGGGGGTCTGCCCACAGTGCCCACGCTGCGTCGGCACGTGGTCACCAGGTAAGTGCTGAGAAGAAACCACTGCGCTGGGTTCTTTTAGACTACAACTGGGACACCACTATGCAGGGTATGATGGTGATGACGTAGGCAGATAGGAGGTGTGTAGATCATTATAACCTCTCCGTGTGGGTAGCCGGTTTTAGTGACGGACGTGATTCTAACAATATTATTTGACACAATTGGATATCCTTACGATATCTCTTTTGTTTCATAAATTCATCTGTAATTTTATATAGAAAACTCCCGTGAGTTTGAGACATATTAAATATAATGCAACGGGTCACTCACGTCTTAAAGGTCGAATATCGCTCGACATGTTTCAGACCGGTTCGCGGTCCTTAATCATGAGCACCTATCGCGGCGGTGTTCGACCTTTAAGACGTGAGTGACCCGTTGCATTATATTTAATAATTCATCTGTACTTAATCTTAAATTAAAATTTGACGGACAGGAATGAACTTAATGCTATGTAAATGAACTATTATTATTACTGAGGAACTTTTACATTATATGTAAGTACGAATTTATTACATTATGATACTTAATACCAGATTAACTCTCTACGATATTGGCACGCTTACCTAGCTACTTGCAAGCAAAATACATTAATTGTAATTATGACATCTATTTTATGTACTGATATTTAATGAAATAGACAAAGTGTAGTACTTGCGTGTTTTTCATCCAATTGGGTCACAGATCGTGGCTTTTGGGTAACATTACCAAAAGCGGCGATATTGACGAGTTGTCATAAAAACAAGTAGATTAGCGTCCCTGTTTGTCATACCTACTTGAAGCGAGGTCGCAAAGTTAGCATGAATATTAACACGGTACTGTCAAAACCAAAATTTGCATGTTTTAATGAAGTGATGTATTCTAATGAAGTGGGAATCAACCAGGCCTTAAGAACGTTTTGAACAATAGCGATATCATAACAATATGATTCCGTTGGTAATCAATATTAATATTCCGCATAACGATATAAAAATAACGTTATTATATATAATTATCGTTTTGATATTTGACATCATAAAAATGGGATAACGATTATCAATATAAATAAGTATAACAATAATAACAATATAATGAATATCGCGTTAAAATTATGTCCATCAAACATAGTTTTAAGTAAAACTTTTTTTATAGGAAAGTAGATCTCAAGATCTGCAAATAACCGCTGGCTGGGTAATACATAAACGTGGTGGTAAAAGAAGAATGTGAATGGCTTTTCATCACACTGCTAATATAGGACTTTTTAGGGTAAAAAGAACCCAGGGTGGGGAAGATACTTGTTCCCTGAAAACTACAACCTTACTGTCTTCAAGACGAGAGTAAACCGGTTTTTACTAGGTAAGCGCGCTCCATCCTAGACCACAACAACATCGCTTACCATCAGGTGATTTCTGGTCAAACGCGAACCTATCCAGAGTAAAAAAAAGAATCTCCTGCAGTAGGTATACTCGATGTGACTGTATAGAGTACCTTATTTACCAGCTCAGTACTTGGGAAACGAGTTTTCTCGGGAGCAAGACCTAGCAACATCGATATTTCGCCCCTCTATAATAAATAAAAATTATTTTGTGTCTGCCTGTGCGTTAAGTTTTCCAGAACTCAATTACAACTAAATATTGATGAAAAGAGATTGCATGTTACGGAGATGAGAATGTTGAGATGGATGAGTGGCGTAGCAAGAATGGATCACATAAGAAATGAGTATATAAGAGGAAGCCTGAAAGTGACACCCATAGATGATAAGTTGAGAGCTAATCGTCTACGGTGGTATGGGCATGTTATGCGGAGGGATGAAAGTCATGTGACAAGAAAGGTATTAGACATGAATGTGGAGGGATGTAAGAGGAGGGGTAGACCAAGGAAAAGGTGGATGGATTGCGTGAGAGACGATATGAAAAGGAAGGATGTGAGTGACGAGGTGACGGGCGATAGAGAGTTATGGAAGAAAAAAACATGCTGCGCCGACCCCAAGTAAATGGGAAACGGGCACGCGAATGATGAATGATGATAATTATATGCGAATATTATTCGCATATATTTATGTTTGAGCTTTATGAACTGCTGGACTGCCTGTTACCTTTACCTAGTTGGCTGCATATCTATTATGAGCGTTGTTTTATTTTCATTAAACTTTTATTGTTCACTGTGTTTGAATTAGTACCCATAAACATTGCACCCTGTATTTTCTGAACAAGCACTAATAAATAGTAAGAGTGGAGCCTGACTTATGAAACCTCCTTTTAAGAAACCTCTGTTATAATGGGAATGCCTACGTAGGATAATGAGTGAAGTCTTTGGATAACAAATTAGCACGTTTCGAATGTTATTTGTGTTGACTTAGGTCATGCGCTGGGTCTGTGCCATGTGGCAGTTAAATATAGACGGGCACACACCGTGTCGATGGACGAATAGATTGTTTAAACCACATAGAAGTGCCCCACTCTTTTGTCGCTAAAAAGCGAACTATCCAGGCTATATTCCTGCATGAAGCCTGCAGACGTGGGCCCACCACTTTCGGGCAAGTTTATTACGAACATATTATATACTAAATCGAGAAGACGTTAAGTATTAATACCGCTACCGAGCGAGATGATCATATACTAAATTGAATAAGAGCGGCAGGAAATGATATATCATTTGTTGTCCTTGTCAAAGCTCCACTTTTCTTTATTTGCCTCAATGTCATGTCAAAGTTTGAGGCAAATAAACGATTATCCGCCCAAATTAAAGAGGTATTTTATGGTAAGTCGCCAGACGTTTACTACCAGGTCTCAATTTAGCTGCTGCGTAAGAGCTTTCTGTCTCTTGGTGTAACTCGTATAGAACCTCTATAGAAATCCTTACTGTGAGGCTTCGAATGATATTCCGCCGGACTTTGAAAGGGCTCCTAGGCTGGTGCCTCGTCTGACTTCTGTTACGTAGTCATTTTTATTTGATGTGTGTGTCGCAGGTAAATTATACAATGTGTGTTTGGTCGTGGGTCTGCGATAAGTAGGTACCTACTTTGCGAGACTAAACCAAGGGGCTTGCAATGGGTGCAGCGCGCCGCGTTAATAACCTAACGCTCGAAATCCCCGAAACTAGCTGTCAGTCGCGGGCTGTCGCCGTCCGGTCCGAACGTGTACGTGCCCGTGCTCCGCTGCCGCGCGCCGCCGACTTGATCGCGACGAACCGCGCTAACGTATTTTTTTGTGTGATTTAAAAAAAAAACACGATGAAACCTATAACCGGCACCACATGTTCTGTATATGGTTGTTTAAATACCCGAAGGAACGTTGGTGTGTCTTTTTTTCAATTACCTACAAATTGTGAACGGTAAGTTTTTCTTTTAGTTTGGTATATGCAATAATAAGTACTTATTTAGTATAACCTTGGAGTTTAAAATTATCAAGTTGTAAGTTACAATGTACAACAACAATAAGAATGAATACGATACGAACCACCTGGTTACTTTGTTAGGTACATTTCCGCCGATTTACTTATTAAGTACCTAACTGTAATTTTATTCAAAATGAAACACGCGTTATTCAATTTATTTTACTTGATTAGCTACATAATAGTTGTCCTATTTAGATAGTTGTCCATTTATGTGTTGTGGCCATAGCATTTGAAACACGGACAAAGTGTAGGTACATATACCTGAGAAACTTAAGAAGATGACCTGTCCTGTTGTATGTGCTGTGTTGATTTGTATGTCCGACAAAAACTGTTGGTTGATGATTTGAAATGTATTTTTTTTGAGAGATGAAGGGGGAATGGTAATTTTTTGGCTCTTTTCTTAAATTTTTTCGCTTACCATCAGGCGATTCGTCTGCTCGTTTGCCACCTATGTCATAAAAATAATAATAATAATTTCTAAATATTAATATTAAAATGACAAAAAAAATATATTTGAGATGCACACAATGAGCTCTTCCATATGTAACACGATATTATGTATTTTGATGATTGTCCCCCAATACTATGTAGTTTGAAGGTACTTCCCCTACACGTAAAATGGGGATGCTTTTTTTTCTTGCAAAACCCACCGTGTTTGGTAACGTTAGATGGTTCGTTAAAAAAATATGAGATTTATTAAATGACTAGCTGTTGCCCGCGACTTCGTCCGCGTCTTCGCTCCTACTGGTCGCAGGGTGATGTTATATAGCCTAAAGCCTTCCTCAATAAATGGACTATCCAACAGAAAAATAATTTACAATTCTAACCATTAGTTCCTAAGATTAGCGCGTTCAAACAAACAAACTCTTCAGCTTTATAATAGTATAGATTACGCTATTCGTTTGCGTGATATCTAAACTATAATATTATAAAGCTGAAGAGTTTGTTTGTTTGTTTGAACGCGCTAATCTCAGGAAGTACTGATTCGAATTGTAAAATTGTTTTTGTGTTGGATAGCCCATTTGTCGAGGAAGGCTTTAGGCTATATAACATCACGCTGCGACCAATAGGAGAAGCGAACGAAGTCGCGTGCAACAGCTAGTAATTTATAAAAAGTTAGGTGCCCCCCTCAACCAACCCCCCCCCCCTCCATATCTTCTCCACAAGCAAGAGAGTAGGTATACAATGAAAACTAAAAACTATCACTGGGCCATGAACGCTCTATTCATGTGAAGAAACATGTACTTAATTAATTTCGGTTCACTGTATTTAAGCGACATCTGGTGAGGTAGAACATGTTTTGTCTCATTGAAGTATTTTTGGCGTGACAACCCTAGGGCTACACGTGCCGCGCGTGAATGAATACAAGTTATGGGATAGACAGAGATGCAGAGAGTAGGCACGTTTCTTATGCCTAAACGCCGTTTTTGTTAGGAAGTGAAAGTTGTATGTCAGGATCGTAGCAAGTGGAAATCCGTGATCTCTGCCTACCCCTATGGGAAACAGGCGTGATTATATGTATGTATGTATGTATGTATGTGAAATTTCTGTACTTGTACTATTCCTTATTCTGTGACTAAACAGTGATATAACTCTTGTCTGGGGCTGTCAATTCGTTTATAGATATTAACAGATTATTTGATAAAATAGCGTATTGTGGGTTGGGTTGGGGGCAAGAGGCGCAAGCTTAATATGATGTTTTTACGAGCCTGATAAAAAATTCACGACTTTAAGTAATTTGCGATTAAAATCATGAAAATGTGATAGTTGTGTCCGTCTGTGACACTGAAACTTCAGGAATACCTTTCGAGCATGTTTGTCGTGAATCTAAAGACTCAATACTGGCAAATTGACTGGTATCGTCAAAACGTTACCATTTATATTTCCAATGTTGGCAACGGCACATCAGTAAGTATAGTCGACGTCTATGATATGTTTAGGTAAACTTTTTCTCCTTATTGAATTATCAAGGCGAACAATAAATATGTCTTTAACATCGGCTGTACAGGCCGGCTTGTTTGGCTTGTGTGACTATACAGGCATCTTCTGGGTGAGCGTATTCCATCTTAGACCTTGTCTTCACTTTCCATCAGGTTAGACTAGGGTCAAACGCAATCCCATTTACAATAAAAAACCTAAACTTGGGCTTCGAGATAATTTCGATGAAAGTGCGGATATCATCGCTATGATTATTGCGTGATAAAGATATGATTAAGTCTTCATATCTTTCTATCAAGCCATGTTATAAGTCGACAAATATCTTGTCTTTTTCACGCAATCAACACGTGTTGAACATGATCTTAACACTATTACCTATAATGATTTTTGTAACACAATTCTACATGATTCATGTCAGTTTAGGTTTTTTATACAAAGCCGGCCGGAAGAGCGCTCGTGGCCCAGCGGCACCCGCCTGCCGCGTGCGGTATGCGAGGTTGAGCAATGTGGGCGCAGGTCAGTTCTTGGATGGGTGACCGCTTTGAGTGGTTACTAACTGAGACTGACAGCAGTCGTTAAGCCAAGTTAGATCCCTTCGGGCGGCTTGAGAACTTCTAACAGTCAAGTTGCCCACTCACTTGACAAAGGGGGGTTGAAGTTGCACCACGTCCGTAGGGAGTACCCACCGTTACCCTACACGTGACCCCTGGGTGGTGCTAAAAGTGCAACAAAAACTGGCAACCGGCGTACTTGTCTTCTCGAAGATCTCACGGTTCGTAAATAAATGCCGTACGATTAAATAAATACAAAGCCGGTGACAAACAAGCTTACGGCCTGCCTGTTAGTAAGCTATTTCCGTAGCCTAATGGACGCTTGCGACTTGAATGGTTGGCTTATGATGACGAGTACTCCATCACGCAACAACGGCTGAACGGATTAGGATGAAATTTGGCACCGAGTTTACAACCTGGATCAAACAGTATGGTGATATCGTTGTTGATCGTCTGTTTGACACAATGTTAGAATAGTCTTCAATAACAGTATTTTACTTATTTTATTACAAATATTGTATTCTTCGTTTTGAATCAAGCGAAACAAACACCATACATAAATACGTGTAGGTACTATAATATTACTAGATATGCAATGCCTTTTGCTGGTTGCAAATTCTGAGCTGAGCGCGTCTACCCGGTCGCGGTCTCAAACTCCCTGACAGTGATTGTTCCACCGTGGTATGTGCAATTTTCATTTTTTTTAATCTAAACCATCGGCTTCGCCCAAAAATGGGATGCCCAGTAAATTTAGTAGTTAAAAGTTATGTATTATAATATTCTATTGTATATGCAAAAACTGGCAATAAAAGGCTTTATTATTATTTACCTTATTTATTTATTTTTCTTAAGTTAGATTTTTTACAATAAATTTATACAAATAAATAATAAAAATATACATACAAAATATAAAAGCATTGGTTATAAAAAAAACCTAACCTAGGGTGCCGCTGGCAGCGAGGCGAGCCTATGCTACCGGTGGTTAGGGCGACAGAGAGAAGAACCTCCGGACTATCCGCGCCGTGTGCAGGAGTACCGTCTTCTGTATTTGACCCTTGACCCAGCCATCTAACGAGAGTCTCTTGAGATGTTGGTCGAGACTCTTCGCTATTAGACCGTTCGCAGAGACGACTATCGGGACAATAATCGTTGAATCAACATTCCACATGGCGGTTACATCGTGCGCCAAGGCTAGGTACTTGCTGACTTTGTCCTTCTCAGCTTTTACGAGGTTCTCGTCATGTGGCGACGTTTGGACGCATGGGGTGACGTTTATTATTATTATTAAATCATCGTCATGATGTCACCTATCGATGCAATGTGAGAGTGATCGGTTGAAGCGTCTTGGAGTACGAACTCAAACGAAAAACATCTGTCGCCTAAGAATGAGCTGAGCGAAGCGAAGCTCAAAAATCTTTGCCTTGACATTTTTTCCTTTTTCATTGTTAATAGTAACCTATTTGTATTTGCAAACAATGAAGTGTTTAAAGAATGAATTAAGTAAAGTAAAGATTAATGAGGATGAAATAAGAACTAAAATGCGTACAGTACATCGGACTGTAGTTTTCTTTCACCTCTTTTACTTTCCTTACTTCAAAGTAAGGGAAATAAGCGAGAAATTGTACAATAACATACAACGGCACCGTATGGAATTTTAGCGTAAGCAATTTACTCGTTTTCTACGTTGTAGGACAATTAGGAAGAGTACCAACTGTCGTTGCCGCGACTTCTCAGATCCAAAAGACACTAAACACCAAGTACGTCTTTGTGTTATTCTACGTTTCTGAAGCACAGTAAGTCTGGACAAACAACTTCGCCCCAATTTAATATGCGTACGTGACCTAACGCCATGCGTCTTACTACTAACTAACCGGCAATAGCGCTCAAAATACTTGCAGAAGTACTGCAGTATGATGAAAAGGATATAAAATAAGTTTACCAGGTACTTATATATACTGGAAACTTTCATCATCATCATTTCAGCCGAATGACGTCCACTGCTGGACATAGGCCTCCCCCAAAGACTTCCACAATGACCGGTCCTGCGCCACCCGCATCCAGCGGACACCCGCGACCCCTACCAGGTCATCAGTCCACCGTGTGGGGGGCCTGCCCACGCTACGCCTTCCGGTACGTGGGCGCCACCAGAGAACCTTTCCGCCCCAACGACCATCGGTTCTGCGTGCTATGTGCCCCGCCCACTGCCAGTTAAGTTTAGCGATTCGAAGGGCTATATCGGTTACTTTGGTTCTGCTGCGGATGGCCTCATTGAAACTGCTGCTGCTGCTGCTGGAAACTTTATGGATCCTTTTTATCCGTTGCTGTACCCGACATTATTTGTAATAGGTGTGGTAGGGTACAGCAAATTGGAAACACGTAAGGATCTGGCACTGGCGTGCTATATGGTTAGGATCTTGCGGGGCAACATCTGCAACCCAGGCATATTGCAGCAGTTAAGCCTGTGCGTCCCCGACGCGTACGCGGGGCGACGGAGGCGGCCGCGGCTGCTGGCGGAGCCGCGCGGCAGGACGAACCTAGTCCGCAACGCACCTCTCAGCTGTGCTATCCGAACACTAAATCTAGTTGCTGAAAAGATAGATTTATTTACAGCTCTAGTAAAGAATTTATTACAATAACTATGCATGTTCTTTGTTATAGTAGAATTAATTAGACTAGTTATTATGTGTATTATTACGGTCATGGCACTGTCGAATTGGATAAATCTGTAAGGATAGTTCCTGTGTGTGAAAATAATAAAATAATAAATAATGTAAACAAGCTCTTAATTCCTTATAATAAGGACGTGTGTAGATAACTTTGACCTCCTCTAATGCGTAGATTTATGGTCCTGGCTTTACATTAGACGTTAGCGAACAAAAAGGTTAATATCCCGGTTTTTCTAATGGGTACTTAACTTAACCTAACGATTGTTTAAGCTTGTTAAGTTGGTATAACTGTCGATTTAATCTAAACTCGGATTAAGTAGTATTGCGAGGAGTTTTCGGTTTAAACATTATCGGAATTATGAGTACCATTTAATGGCTTAACGGCTTTTACTGCGAATAAAGTAGACTTCTTTGGACCACTCTTTAAACTATTTTTTCTCAAACATGGCATGAAATTTGGTCAATACGTGCGCTATAACCTATAACAGGCTTCTAAGTATCACGTCGCCGGCGAAACAACTCGGGAGAACTGTAAAGGAATTTCATACAAAACTGAAGGCCTAAGCTGGATTTTTTTTTTTTTAATTTTAATGTGCCATGGCGCCTGTTAAATTTGTTTTTTGAGTGGTGTATTTTTTTATTTCATTGCATATGTTTGAGAAAAGCACTAAAGAAATCTCGGCGAGAAACGTCGGGCTGCAGGCCGCGTATCCCTCGCTACGCTCGACTTTATATCTACTTGCCCTGCAAACCTTCGTTTCCCGGCCTCTATAGTATTATTGACCAAGCGAGCGATGCGTCTCCGTTTCAGCTTTCGACAAAAATTCTTTCGTCTGTCTGTCTGTCCGGATGTTCTCCTCTACAGGTCGCATTTCTCAACCGATTCTCGTGAAATTTTGTGAGCAGGTTCGATAATTATATAGAAGGTCTACAGTTCACAGAGTCATTAGTATAAGGTGAGTCAGAGGTCCTCTAGCGGGGCGGAGGCGATACGATATATCGATGCCTAAGTTCACAATCGTACTTATTACAAAAAAAAACCAGCCAAGTGCGAGTCGGACTCGCGCACGGAGGGTTCCGTACCAGAAAAAGGCTAAAAGCTGGTGCCATTAAACACTTGTTTTATTGAGTTTTGTTTTTGTATTTGTTGTTTTAGCGGCAACTACTCTTTTGTATGGGAGCCCCCCTTAATTATTAATATTATTATTATATTGATTTTAGTACTTGTTCTTGTAGCCACAATAAAAATACATAATCTGTGCAAATTTCAACTGTCTAGCTATGACGGTCCTTGAGATCTAGCTCGGCGAGTGGTAGCCATAAAAAAGGGCTAAATTATCACGTTTTTGTATGGGATCCCCCCTTAATTATTAATAATATTTTGTTAGCTAAAAGACTACTTAATTATTAATAATATTTTGCTAGCTTAACAGTCTCCCGACACGGAATTGTTATTTCTGATATCCACTTTTTTATTTTGTCCTTTAGAGACCTTTTACATCTCTAAAACCTAATGTTTTGACTATGGGGACTCTTTACACCTCCGCTTTTATCTATAATATTTTTGACCATAGAGACTCTTTACATCTCTCTGTATTATAGGATAAGTTCATCGAAAGTGTGCCCAGGTATTTATTTGTTGGTTTATACTGCTTTGTATTTATGTCACTAAATGATTTGAATTGAACTATAATTTTATATTTAACTATACAATGTATGTTGTTTTGAAAAAATGACACCTCGCCGAGTTTCTTACGCCGGTTCTTCTCGTGGCAGAGGTATATTTTTCCGAACCGGTGGTAGTTTATTGACGTTCATAGGTGCATGTAATATGCCTAATTTGAAGAATAAACTACTTTAACTTTAACTTTTTACTTTTTTTAGTATTTGTTGCTATAGCGGCCACAGAAATACACAATCTGTGAAAATTTCAACTGTCTAGCTATTACGGTTCTTGAGATACAGCCTGGTAACAGACGGACGGACGGACGGACAGCGAAGTCTTAGTAATAGGGTCCCGTTTTTACCCTTTGGGTCCGGAACCCTAAAAAAGATAGCGAAATTAAGACTTTATGATTTAGTGCACCATAGTTCTAATTTCAGCAAATTATTCCTCGTAATTAATTTGATTGTGAACGAGGCTAGTATATATTAATAATTAGGGGAACCATCTTACACACATCATGGATAGGAGTTGTGGTAGCTGACACTGCAATTTTATATTTAACTATACAATGTATATTGTTTTGAAAAAATGACACCTCGCCGAGTTTCTTACGCCGGTTCTTCTCGTGGCAGAGGTATATTTTTCCGAACCGGTGGTAGTTTATTGACGTTCATAGGTGCATGTAATATGCCTAATTTGAAGAATAAACTATAAGTACTTTTACTTTTATCGAACCAACCTTACGTACCTATATAGGTACGTAAGGTTGGTTCGATAAAAGTAAAAGTACTTATAGTTTATTCTTAAGCTCAATAAGGCTTCTGTTATGGGTAATAGATGACGATATATTTAATAGATATAAATATGTACTTGAATAAATAAAAAACATCCAAGACTCGAAAACAGATAAAGTAAGGTAAATAAATAAATATTATTGCTCAATTTTTTACACAAATCGAACTAGTCCCATAGTAAGTTCAATAAGACTTGTGTTATGGGAACTAGACGACGATGTATTGAATAAATATATACTTAAATACATAGAAAACATCCAAGTCTCAGGAACAAATGTTATTGCTCACCACAGAAACAAATAACCTTATACCGGGATTCGAACCCGGGACCTCTAGCTTCGGAGGCAGTGTCACTACCAACTAGGCTAAACAGGCCGATACTCATCACATAAATATTTAATTTAATTTCATAAATATTATTTGAACCCAGGACCGTCAGCTTCGTGGGGTAACGGCGGTCGTCAGTGTACGTAGTGACACCGCAACTGACAGCGCTTTGCATCTTCTTTTATAATGCGCACTTCTAAGGTTTGGAATTCTCTGCCGGCGTCTGTATTTCCGAGTTCATATAACCTGGACCTTTTTAAGGCACGAGTGAATAGGCATCTTCTGGGTGAGCTCGCTTCATCGTCGGCCTCATCTTTGCCTCCTGGCTAGATGCTGGCCAAGAGCAATCCCATTTTTAATAAAAAAAAAAAAACAAAAACTGCAATTTCAAATACCACCCTCGGGAATAGCGGCGTGAGTAGGTATATTAGGTATGTATGATGATGATGATGTCCTCCCAGACGTATCCGTCGACGGCGACAACCTGACAAATTTATACAGGGTGATTTCGGTGTCGTGGAGCAAGAGAGCATCATACAGAATTCAAAGATGAGCTAATGGCGTTGTTAATTTATTGTTTATCACCAATAATGTTGATTATTTTTCAGATAACAAATAAAAAAAAATTAGAATACAAATTGGTCACCCTACTCAATATGACGTCCTGTCGTTTTCCATACAGCGTATGCCAAAAGTCATAGGGTGACCATGATTACTTAGTATTAGATTAATTTTACTTGAAAAATAAGAAAAATTAAACTAATTATCTTTTAATCAAATACTACCACATGATGATGTGGATCATTTACAGAGTCAGAAAAAGTGATTTTGGATCACGAGTCACGACCCAGAAATCACCCTGTATAAATATATATAGATGTAGATTATGTGCCTTTACGTGCATGTGCAAGTCATACACTTGCAAAGCCAAACTTGGTATTGAAACTCCGACAACATGTGAAGCAGTATAGCTCTCCTCATGAGTTGTAAGTATATTGATAGGAGGGCTTGGATCGAGTTTTACGAAACTGGCGTTTAGCGTCTAGAGCTTCGAGACGGGTTTGTTCAAAATTACTAAGACCCGTATTGACAGCAGTTCGCCGGTCCGACCTCCGAGTAGCAAGCTCCTCCCACGACTCACAGGATATGCCGGATGCAGACAGGACGGCTAGCATAACTTGGCGCGCGAGATAGACTATCCGCCTCTTTCTAATTGGTACACACAGAAAGAGACGGATTGTCTATCTCGCGCGTGAGATAGCTCGCGCGCCAAGTTGTGCTAGCCGGGCAGATGACGTTTCAGGACATCTCTGTACCGCAGGTATTGCCCGCCGGCTTTGCGTTTAGGTAGGTATGTATAGTAGGTATATAATAGAGGCAAACTTATCACAACTAGGTGCAAACTGACCAAGTCTACCAAAACTGCCTACGTAATAGGTCCTAAAATTTATAACGCGATCTCAGGTTGCATCAAAGAGCAGAACGGACAGTCATTTTATGGCAAATTAAAATCGTGGCTCGTTGAAAAATGTATTATAATGTATCCGAATTGTTGTGACATTTAACTGATCCAATTATCATAATAGTAATTTAATTTTGTATCTTAATTTGTAATTTAACTTTAACTGTAAGAGACACTGTATTTAATGGGTAAAGTTTTTGGACCTTTAAGTACTTATGTTAAAAAAATATCTAGTATGATGAAATGTATTATTTTGACGTGTAATGTGTAAAATCATTTCAAATAAATGAGTAATCGCTTCGCTTGGAGTCGCTTGTATAATGGGTTGTGTTCCGAAGAACTGTTCGATATGATGCCCACGGCCGCTTTCTATCATCGCACTGCTCGCCGTCGGCAAGGCATTCATCCTCACACCTTAGAACCTAAATGGTCGCGTACGGTACGGTTTCAGAGGAACTTCCTCCCTCGGACGCTCCGGTTGTGGAATGAGCTCCCTGCCGAGGTTTTCCCGAGGAACTACAGTGTGGGATTCTTCAAGAAAAGAGTGTATAAATCTTTAAAGGGTCGGCAACGCGCACGTGACACCCCTGGAGTTGCAGGCGTCCATAGGCTGCGGTGACCGCTTACCATTAGGCGGGCCGTACGCTTGTTTGCCACCGACGTGGAATAAAAAAATGAAAATGAGTATGAGTATGTATCAACTCGATTGCACTGGTTATAATGCCAGGTTCCTAACCTAAGGGCTCTTTATCAGGTCACCGCCCTCAGATAATAGTCCTTTCGAGATTGCATTGTCTTCTTGTTATTTCCAGCCCTAGTGTTATCAGTTGTGACCGATAAGGTATTTTACTATCTAGGTTTAGATACTTTCGTGCACATTTGATATAAGCTTACTCTTAAATTCAAGATGACACAAACATACTTACTTACCTGTAATGTAACAATAACCACCAAACTTGACTCGAAAAACATCCTTTCCGTTCCATTTTATTTTCAAGTTTTATCTTATATTTTTAAACGAGCTATTCTTGTAAGTATATTTATTAATTTATTATTTCTGAGATCTCGGAAACAGCTCTAACGCTTTCTATTATATTTACAATACATGGATATACGGGGGCGAAAAATCGATCAATCGGAATAAGTCGTAATGTCCGGAAAAATCACGAAAGTTGCCGAGCAGAGCTCGGTCACCCTGATACTGTAATATTAATATACCACGTGTTGAACTAGTCTGTAAGGGATATTATTATTGTTGATTCAATATAAAACTTTTCTGCGCCAGTCGACAAACGGACAGGACGAGAATTATGTCCAAAAAAGTATTTTTTGCACGCAACTAAATTATTATTATTTATTACCCATCCCCTTCAAACAAAAAATACTTAGACAAAGAGCTAAATCTGCCTACGTGCTACTTCGCTCGACCGCAGAGCGAGATGGCGCGAGTGGCTATGACGAGAGAGAGCGGGACGGGAGAGGCGAAGGACCGAATCAAGGGGCCTGCAATGGGTGGAGCGCGCTGCGTTAATAACCTAACGCTCGAAAACCCCGAAACTCGCTGTCAGTCACGGGCCGTCGCCGTCCGAACGTTTACGTGCCAGTCGTGATCCGCTGCCGCGCGCCGCCGACTTGATCGCGACGAACCGCGCTAACGTATTTTTTTGTGTGATTTATAAAAAAACACGATGAAACCTATAACCAGCACCACATGTTCTGTATATGGTTGTTTAAATACCCGAAGGAACGTTGGTGTGTCTTTTTTTCGATTACCTACAAATTGTGAACGGTAAGTTTTTCTTTTAGTTTGGTATATGTAATAATAAGTACTTATTTTGTATAACCTTGGTGTTTAAAATTATCAAGTTGTAAGTTACAATGTACAACAACAATACAAATGAATACGATACGAACCACCTGGTTACTTGTTAGGTACTTACAGCTTAAACTCACAATTTTCGACGATTTACTTATTAAGTACCTAACTGTAATTTTATTCAAAATGAAACACGCGTTATTCAATTTATTTTAATTGATTAGCTACATAATAGTTGTCCTATTTAGATAGTTGTCCATTATTGTGTTGTGGCCATAGCATTTGAAACACGGACAAAGTGTAGGTACCTATTGGCTATGTGCGAAGTAGGTGGTGGGGGTAAGCTAGGCGATCGTAGCGCACACTATGGCAGAAATGTGCACTTACCGGGGACCACTGTCAAATTTACTTTCACGTTTTCTATTGGTTTCTTAACGGTATCCTACAATTCGTTTCGTTTGTATGTATTTATTTTGTAAGACCACCGGGGGGATGGGCAGCAGCATTCCTAGAGTGCGGTGGAGATACTGCGATCGCCAACCCGCATGTCAAGCGTGGCGATTATGGCATTTACCCCCCCATGAAATTGGGGGAGGCCTATGTCCAGCAGTGGACGTCCTAGGGCTGATATGGTGGTGGTATGTATTTATTTATTCTTATTTATTTCAGTAAAATTTCCTATACGGGGTCTTTCTCGTTTACTAAAGTAAATAAAATATTCATGTGTCATTATTTGACATCTCTGAGTTTTGACATTGTCTCGGGACCTTTGACGTTAGACCAGGGGTTCCCAAAGTGGTCCAGGTGGACCCCCAGGGGTCCACGAACGATGTGACAGGGGTCTACGCTGGAGTGGCAAAAAAATAGGGGTTCACAGTTTGTACGTGGGGGTCCACGAAAATTTATCTGGTTTCGATGGTAAATAACGAAACAGATAATGATTTTTGTATTATTTTTATAGCCTGGACGACTGATAAATATATAATAAAAATATTGCGTTCCTCCGTGATAAATATTTCGGTGAATCAAACTACCTATACTATAATACTATATTATTAAAATTACAACTTTCGGCTCCAAAACTTGTCGACTGCAAGTCTGCAACATATCGCGAACGAGCTGTTGGACAAACGAACAAGTCTAGGCTTGCGAAGCACCGTCGCGTCGCTATCGCCGGCGCCGACCAAAACGCTTGTTCGGACGTGCAAAGGGACGAAATACCTATGACTTACGGTAATGTGCTGTGCTTGTATGCACTTGTTTGATTCTTCACCAATAAATACGAATGCTAAGAACAAACGTTACTCATTTGTTTCCGGATTTCGACTACAAAAGTAAAGTGAATTGCTGTTCCTGGTTGCCAGAATCGTGTCGGAAAAGTAAGTACATTATTTGTTTATTTGCTATACAACTTATAGGTATCTCTTTTTGTAGTTAATATATTTGTCTTCTTTGTGTATGATAGACATGTATGAAATATGAAATAATGAACATTACGATTATTACCTACCTACTTCCATAAAACAACAGACAGCCGAAAAAAGTTTATTAGTATTCTTTTTTTGATTCATAGCGAAAAATTATAAATTCTGTTCTATAAAATAGCCATATCCTGTTAAGTAAGACTAAGAAGAAGTTAAGTAAGAATGTTAAGATCACAAAAACTTTTTTATACTTACAGGTAGCTAATTTGAAACATGGCGGAGCCAAAGAAGAAAATTAAGTGTCGACAGTACAGTGTGGAATATTTAAAATTTGGCTTTCTTCCATCAAACGCGGACAAGCGATTGCCCATGTGCCTTTTATGCAATAAAGTTTTGAGCAATGACTCTATGAAACCATCGAAGCTCGAAGATCATCTAAAAAGGTGCCACCCTGATAAAACAGGTAAAGATTTGAAATATTTTCAATCATTGAAAGAAAAATATGAAAAGAGACCCACCCTGCAAGGTATGTTCGCTTCAACATCTGAAAGTAACGATGATGGCTTGCGGGCATCTTACAACATCTCATTACTCATAGCGAAATCTGGAAAACCCCACACCATTGGTGAACAGTTAATTTTACCCGCTGTTGAAGAAGTTTTAAAAACTGTTCTGCACAAACCTCCATTTGACATACTCAAAAAAATTCCTTTGAGT
The DNA here is from genome assembly GCA_905163555.1 of Notocelia uddmanniana. Taxonomy (NCBI): domain Eukaryota; kingdom Metazoa; phylum Arthropoda; class Insecta; order Lepidoptera; family Tortricidae; genus Notocelia; species Notocelia uddmanniana. Next base: position 678,124 of record LR991066.1, on the reverse strand, counting down.
AACAACACTGTACAAAGACGTATTGACGAAATGAGCTCTGATATTGAAAGTTTCTTGTGTAATTATCTGCAAACAACTCACTTTTCTATTCAACTGGACGAGTCAACTTTACCTGATAATGAGGCATTATTATTAGCATTTGTGCGATTTGTTATGGACGAAGAAATTCATGAAGAGCTATTATTCGCCAAAACTTTGAAGACTGACACTAAAGGTGAATCGATATTTAACATCCTGAGCGATTTTTTAAAAGAAAAATCAATTCCGTTCACAAACGTTACATCGGCGGCAACAGATGGAGCTCCTGCAATGGTCGGGATTCCCGATATTTCCCGACTCGGGAAATATCGTGGGTTCATAAGCCATCTAAAAAAAATGATACCAGATTTAACTGCAATTCACTGTGTCATCCACCGACAACACTTAGTAGCAAAAAATTTGAGTGCTAGACTGCACCAATCGCTCCAATTTGTGATTAACGCGGTTAATAAAATAAAAAGCAATGCTTTGAATACGCGTTTATTTGCCCAATTGTGCGATGAAAATGATGAAGACTTCCGACGATTGCTCTTACACACTGAAGTACGCTGGTTGTCGAAAGGTGCATGTTTAACAAGATTTTACTCACTTTTTGAGTCTGTCTTGGAGTTTCTGGATTGTAAAGCTCCAGATTTAAAAGAAAACCTGATCAAGTTCAAAGCAGATATCGCGTATTTGACAGATTTGTTCAAAAAGTTTAATGATATTAACTTACAACTGCAAGGGGACAACCTCAATTTAATTAAAACAAAGAGTGTGATTTCCGCTTTTCTTGGAAAATTGAAGTTAATGAAGCAAAACATTAGTCGACGCGAATTTTCCCAATTCTCAAGCTTGTCACAGGTAGAATGCGAGGATGATGATATTCAGACATATGTTCAACATTTGATTGCCCTGCATGATGACTTCAAAACTAGATTTGAAGACATTCTCACGATGGAAATACCACCATGGATTATAAATCCATTTGATGAAATGGAAGTGGAGAACGTGATATTGCAAGAGGAGCTACTTGAGCTTAGCACTAATGAGGAGCTGAAGGTGAAATATAAAAAAGGGTATCAAACTTTTTGGCTGCAAGCAGAAATACCCGAAAAATATCCTGGACTGTGGAAAATTGCGAGAAAGCTTTTGATATCATTTCCCTCGTCATATCTTGTGGAAAAAAGTTTCAGCACCGTTACAAACCTTTTAACGAAAAATAGGAACAGACTGAATATCACAGAACGAGGAGATTTGCGATTATTCCTGACAAAACTGAACCCAAATATTGACAATTTGTTGTCAATTCATCAAGCTCATCCCTCCCATTAATTTTGAGTGTCATTGTACTTAGAAGTTACGTAACAATGTTTAATTTTAATTATTTTACGACTGTTATTATCATCATAAATATTATAAAGTACTCGAATAAACACAACACAAGCAAAATATACTGTATTTAATTTTATTTCACCACTCCGAGATTTAGATTTGATTGATTTTATTTTATTTGATGCTGGAATAGATAGGTTGTGAGTAGATGTCAAAAAAGTAAAGTATTTATTATTGACAGCATATTAACCAATCATTTTTCACTTTTTTTTCTAAACCTGTAAAGAACATTTATGTCACACCTGGCTAAAAGTGGATTTTTTCGCCCGATACATGTGCGGAAATAGCCGCTTTTTTCGCCAAATGTTGACATAAAATGATGTATACAACACGGGAGATAATAAAGAAAGCCTTGATCGCACATTTGCGTCCTTCGCTTGCAGCTCGGGCCGTAAATATCTGCGATCTCGGCCTTTCTTTATATTATCTCCCTAGGTGTACATATACTATACTATACTATTTCATAGTTATATCGTCACCAGAGTTAGGTAATAGTCACATTTTTGTAATTTTTTGGGAATATGGTGTAGGCTGTAGAGTAGGGGGTCCACCAGAACCAGCAAATTTTTTAAAGTGGTCTATGAGAAAAAAAAGTTTGGGAACCCCTGCGTTAGACGTTTCAGACGTGCACATAGCCAATACCTGAAAAACTTAAGAAGATGACCTGTCCTGTTGTATGTGCTGTGTTGATTTGTATGTCCGACAAAACCTGTTGGTTGATGATTTGAAATGTATTTTCTTTTTTGAGAGATGAAGGGGGGAATGGTAATTTATTGGCTATTTTCTTAAATAATTATATTAGAATGACAAAAATATATATTTGAGATGCACACAATGAGCTCTTCCATATGTAACACGATATATGTAGTTTGAAGTTACTTCCCCTACACGTAAAATGGGGATGCATTTTTTTTCTTGTAAAACCCACCGTGTTTGGTAACGTTAGATGGTTCGTTGAAAAAATATGAGATTTATTAAATGACTAGCTGTTGCCCGCGACTTCGTGGTGGTGGTGTTATTAATCAGTGCCGTCCGATATGAAAAAACTTTTCTGCGCCAGTCGACAAACGAACAGGACGAGAATTATGTCCAAAAAAGTATTTGTTGCACGCAACTAAATTATTATTATTTGTTACGCATCCCCTTCAAACAAAAAATACTTAGACAAAGAGCCAAATCTGCCTACGTGCTACTTCGCTCGACCGCAGAGCGGGACGGCGCGAGTGGCTATGACGAGAGAGAGCGGGACGGGAGAGGTGAAGGACCGAGTGGCGTGATGTGCATGGCTTCAATTCAGAACACTTAGTCACCATTCGCTATTAAATATCCAGTGTAAGTCTTTCTTCGATTAATGAGAGTTATTATGTCAAAGGGGCCATGTTACACTGGGCCATACTGACTGTCGAACCGTAGTAACTAGTGAATATACGCAGGTATACGCGTTATAAGGTAACTATGCGTATTGATTTATTTATATTAGGTTTTGCTTTCGACGTTGTTATTGAGATTGTAGATTTGTAGTAATAGACAGACAAAATGAAATACTTAGGCAGTATATGTTGTACCCAGATACTTGTACCTACCTAAGTATATTTACTTAATTTACTTTGGATTTAAACGTACTTTCACAATTGTGGTAGGCATTACTAATAAGTCACATGTATTTCAAATGTGCAGATATATAATTTAATTCAAATGAAATCCGATTTTTCTACAAAAGTTCAGTCTACTTTAGTCTACTTAAACACAAATCAATATTGTTATACATATTATGTAAATATGATGGATAATCTTCAAAACCTTCAATAACTATGATACCTATCCCACGTCGTTTTACAAGTATTTTTATCTTCACGTGGCATTTCTCTTAATGAGTTTACCAGTTTACTTGTCGGTGAGCTGCCTTTCGCAAAATAATTTCTAGAGAAAGAATAATATTAGTCCACGCTTTACAATATCAAAATGCCGAGAAATATTGCTGAAGAAGAAGTTTCAGCAATTTTCGAATTGACTTGAAATGCAGGGAAGTTTTGGGAGATTGTTTGGGAGAGACTAAAGAATGGTATATCTTAATTCAAGACCATAACTATATAGTTTTCAAATCCAATTACGCTTTATATTGTTAAAACTTCCTCAGTCAAGTTTAATTAAAAGTGGATTCTTAGAGTCCGCAGTAAGCTCGGTTCTCCATACAAAAGTAGTTTCGCTCTCATTTTAAAACGCCTTGCCAGAATAAAACATGAAACTTTGTATATACAATGGGATCCGGCACATCTATTTTAGGTCGGAAATTAATTTCTGTTGCTTGAAATTATAATGGAGACAAAATACAGCGATTATTAAGGTTTTTATACAAGACGTAAAAAACTAGCTGTATATTTTTTCTGTTACAATTTCTAGCAACAGAAACTAATTTCCGACCTAGATACAGTGGCTCCCATTGTGTATACAAAGTTTCATGTTATTTCAGCAAGGCGTTTTAAAATGAGAACGAAACTACGTTTGTATGGAGAATTGAGTTCAGCCGAGCGTACTGGGGGCTTTTAATACTTAAGTATAAGATCGATAGGTATTACGCTCAATGAATAATACCCTTAGTGTTGTCGTTTTGCAGGACCAGAATCAAACAATGACATTAATAGCTTAAGTACCTACAAACAAAACTTTGCAATATAACTAAAAGGATAAATCGTGAGGCAGATAACAAAGAACTTTCGCGAAGCGTCATCTCTTAAAATATCCTGATAATAATACATCCGCGATTGCATGTTACATCTCACGTACACACAAAGGTAATAAACGAATATCAACCCAAAGGGGCATGACACAAAATTCATAATGGTCTGAACAAGGTAGAAAGAAATTTTCTGACAAAGGTCCTGACTCCGAGATCACGCGAACTCTTTTAGTTGAAACGAACCACGTTATTCGAATCGTCGTTGAAGATCTTATCTTATGGGTTTAGAGGTTATTTTTGCTCGAATCCGCTAATTGTGGCTTTGGTGACCTTTTTTCAATACCAGGTTTTTTGGAAGCGTTTTTAGTGAGCGCGGATTTTAGTTTAAAATAAAATCAAAGTCAAGGTACTTAGTTTTTGAAAGTTGTATTGAAAACGGATATTACTTACATTATGGACGTGACTTTGAAGTTAAGGAAGTGAATTGGTCGTGTAACTAAATAAGTAATAACAGTCAATTTAATATTAGTTAAAGTTATTACGAAAATAATAAATAATTATCATTAACTAGCTCTTGCCCGCGACTTCGTCCGCGTCTTCGCTCCTATTGATCGCAGCGTGTTGGCAGCGTGATGTTATATAGCCTAAGGCCTTTCTTGATAAGTGGACTATCCCACACGAAAATAATTTTTCAATTCGAACCAGTAGTTCCCGAGATTAGCGCGTTCATACAAACAAACAAACTCTTCAGCTTTATAATATTAGTATAGATTATAAACTGTTTCAAGTGGCACAATAATTACCTACTTTAGAGCATACAGTTCTTATCATAACATTAATTAACGTCAACACACTTTAGTAAACTCCTAATGAGAAAACGAATTATACATTTATAGTACATTACTACACAGAGGCCGGGACGAAAGGGGTTGCCGGCCGAAGACATATAGAGGCCGAGCGAAGCGAGGTCGGATAGGTCTCAGGCGGGCAACCCCATATTTCCCGCCGAGGTATGTATAGTGCTTTTCTCAAACATGCAATGAAATAAACAACAAAAAAATCAAAGTTTTATTTTTAATACGCATAGTGGCAGAATGTCATGATGCCTGTGCCACAAATTTATTTGGAATGGAAATTAAAAAAGAGGACTAGGCCTGCAATATTTGTATGAAATTGCATCAACGACCTCTTGTCCTAGCCGCACCTGAAACGTCATACTTCGCAGCCTATTATAAGGAACATAACATCAATATTTCATTGCATGTTTGAGAAAAGTATATTACGTTTTCATTATTGGTTACATCGGTTTACAAAATTACCATCGGTTTGTGGTTTTGTGCCAAGTCACTCAAAACTAGATTTATTGGCTGCGGACTGACCCCAAAATACTCGTATATTTCAATATCTCGTTATGGTAATAGGCCTTTGTCCCGAACTCAAGTAAATAGAACATTACAGTGATTATTACTTCGTCTCATGACATCATCCGTAAATGAGACTTCACGATTAGCATAACTCGGTTATTTGTTATCAACATAGTAAAGGAGTTGATAAATATACATAAAGAAAGGCAAAAGTCGATGATCATTTTATTACCTTGTCACTTTTACTACTTTGACGCATCCCAACTAGGGTTGCCAGGTTTTTTTTGGACAAATATAGTACATAGTGGTTTAAAGGTCTCATAAATAAAGTACAGTTAGAAAAAATAAACTATTCGTTTATTCTTCTTGAGTTCTTAAAAATAAAAATCAACACAAACTTTTTTTCATTGTAATAAAACTACTTTATTTAGTAACATATTTTCGATTCGATATTACAAGCCCTGTTAAAGTTTTGTCGTTTATAAATATATATTTTACTTACGTTTACTTTATCTACCACAAGACCACAACTTTTACCGCCGAATCAAACGTCATGTTCATGTAACAGACATTTGAAAAGTGCTAATAAAGGGTTTACAGACAAAATATAATTGTATCAAGTGTCAGTATCACTGTCATGTTTTCTTGTTATGTTGCGTTCGGAAACTATTTTGTAATTTTCGTAAACCATAGGTATTTTAGTTGTTATTTGTTAATTTGGAATGTATGATAAAAATATAGTATTTTAGCGTACTTTATGTGCTTTGTATATTTTAAAGTACGCGGAGCCAAAATATAGTACAATACTATATAATATAGTACGTCTGGCAACCCTAATCCCAACTGTCGCAGTATTGTTATGTTAGTGCGACAAAGTACTAAAATGACTGTACCACGAAGTACTCTCAACCAACGAGCATGTTCCTATGAAATGTATGGAAGTGAGCGATACCAAAAAAGCCAAAGGAGTGGTAGACTCGTAGCTTAGACTATTTTTGGGAGAAAATGACAGCCTGTCGAGTTAATTTCGGCGTATCTTCGGCAGTGATCTTCTTTTTCAAAATCGCTAGTAGATTATGACTTGTAAAAGTGCCATTGAGGCCTACTCGCAGAATTAATTTCATTTATTTCAGTTATTATACACGTGTCTTGTCGAAAATCGCGCAGGTATTTGTTTCTTGTAATACTCGTAATGTGGCCATTTATATTTTCATCTCACACAAAAAACCATTGAGTCAGAGTCATTGAGACCGGCATACTGAATAAATATTTGAATTTCGAAGCATGCAAGGATCAGTTACTGTACCTGTTCACCACTCATTTGACTTTTTGGACCTGACTGTGGCTTTATAGGCCGAGCCCATTAAAGCCATAGGAATACGCGGTGGGAGAGTTGCCTGGGGAAAATCCAGGGGAAAACCTCCGACACGACCGCGTGGGCGGTTTAAACACTGGAATACTCTAAGAGTTTGCGCTCCAGTGAGATTGGTTGAACGGTTTCAACCGAATCTGGGGTGTGAATGGAATCGAGCTACTGGGAGTTTTGTCGCTGGTTCACTAAACCTAGCCTAGCTGACAAGAGTCCAGCAAGAAACTCAGCTAGGCCCGACCTGCGTCGGACTGACTCTACCCGGTATGCGGCGGTACCGGGACGAATAGGGACTATATGTGTCTGTGTTGTCGCGATCGCGCGGTGGACGTCCCCGCCGGCGGGAAAGCCTAAGTGTACGCGTCGTGTCTGAGTTGGACGCCGTAAGCGCAGCGTTCCATCTTTCGATGGACGCTGTGATTACGTCGTCCGGGTCCGTGAGTCTGTGCCTAGGACACCGGACCGTACGGCCGCTAATGAGTGATCGCCGAGTTACGACAGAGGGGGACTCATTTGACTATGATTATCCCTTTGTGATAAAAGATAGCAGAGATCCACAGCCGAACCAAAGTAACGGATAAAGCCCTCTGAATAAGTAAACTTAAGTAGCAGGGGGGGCAAGGGGCCTGTAGACCAGGGCCTTAGGCCAAGGGGCTTGCAATGGGTGGAGCGCGCCGCGTTAATAACCTAACGCTCGAAATCCCCGTAACTATAGCTGTCAGTCGCAGGCCGCCGCCGTCCGAGCCGAGCGTGTACGAGACCGTCGTGATCCGCTGCCGCGCGCCGCCGACTTTTTCGATTTAAAAAAAACACGATGAAACCTATAACCAGCACCACATGTTCTGTATATGGTTGTTTAAATACCCGAAGGAACGTTGGTGTGTCTTTTTTTCAATTACCTACAAATTGTGAACGGTAAGTTTATCTTTTAGTTTGGTATATGTAATAATAAGTACTTATTTAGTATAACCTTGGTGTTTAAAATTATCAAGTTGTAAGTTACAATGTACAACAACAATACAAACGAATACGATACGAACAACGGTTTCAAACAAAAAAAGAATTTTCCAAATCGTTTTATAAATGCCGGAGTTCTGAGGTAACTAGCATAAATATTAACAATAATAATAAAACTAATAAAAAAAACACCGTTTTCTGATTTTTTCTGGAAGTGGGTTAGGTTTTTGATTACTAGTCAGTCAGTCAGTGGTAAAAATGCCGTTTTTGGAATTTAATATCTCAATAATTATTAAACCTATATTTATGAAATTTGGGGTTCTAGTTGTTCTAAAGGATCTTAATACATATACCAAATTTCATTTTTTTATGTTATATAGATTTGGAGTTATTGGGGGGTCAAAAGTGGCTGGGGTGAACTTGGCTGGACACGCTGCCGCGTGTGTAGATTTTAATAAGGACGTGTGCTTTGTGAGCTTAGTTATGAATTAAATTTTCAAGAAATAAATTGATTTTCCCTTCTCAAGATCAATTTAATTTATAGTGTTATTCATAATGACACTAGCCTTTATGTGAACTAGCATCATCATCATTTCCTAGCGTTATTCCCAGTACAGTTGCATCCTGAAGGATGCCTGGGGCCGCTACCTAATCCCAAGAATTGGCGTAGGCACTAGTTTTTACGGAAGCGACTGCCATCTGACCTTCTAACCCGACGGGGAAACTAGACCTTATTGGGATTGGGCTTGTCAAGTGAGTGGGCAACTTGACTGTTAGAGTTTCTCAAGCCGCCCGGAGGCCTCCAACTTGGCTTAACGACTGCTATCATAGACAGCAACCGGGATCAACGGCTTAACGTGCCTTCCACAGCACGGGAGCGCTCAGTTAGTAACCACTCAAAGCGGTCACCCAAGGACTGACCCCGCCCGAAATTGCTTAACCTCGCATACCGCACGCGGTACGCGGGCGCCGCTGGGCCATGAACGCTCTATTCATGTGAAGTAAGATGTACTTAATTAATTTCTGTTCACTGTACTTAAGCGACATCTGAGTGCCTACCGCGAACTTCGTAAATCGAACTTCGTGTCGTGCCGTCCCTTTCACTCTCGTGTTATACACTATATGACGGAAAGGGACGGTACGATACAAAGTTCGATTTTCGAAGTTCGCGGTAGGCACTCTGGTGAGGTAGAACATGTTTTGCCTCATTGAAGTATTTTTGGCGTGACAACCCTAGGGCTACACGTGCTGCGCGTGAATGAATACAAGTTATGGGATAGACAGAGATGCAGAGAGTAGGCACGTTTCTTATGCCTAAACGCCGTTTTTGTTAGGAAGTGAAATTTCTGTACTTGTACTATTCCTTATTCTGCGCTTAGGCCCTGGTCTCCTATTTATGCTATACGCGGCGTCTGACTTCAGCGTCAACATTTATATGGACGCAAGACGCTGACGTCAACGTTTGAAAGAGACCACTTCAGTACATTTCTATAGTAAGCATTGTGACGCTGAAGTCAGACGTCGCGTATAGCATAAAATAGGAGACCAGGGCGCGTCGCGTTTGAAACCTATCGCTCGATTACTCTGAAGCTAGCTGCCAGTCGAGGGTAGCCGCCGCCCGAGCGTGTACGTGCGTCGTGTTGTGATCCTAACTTGGACGCGACGAACCACGCGGTACTATTACTTTTTCTGTGCCACGCGTAAAATATAACGTCACTGTGATGAAACCCACGATCAAGCCAATAACCGGCCACACATGTTCCGTGTATGGTTGTTTGAATACCCGAAGGAACATTGGTATATCTTTTTTTCAATTGCCAACAAATTGTGAACGGTCAGTTTTTATTTTAATTAGGTATATGTAATAATTAGTACTTATTTAGTACAACCTTGGTCCTCATGAAGTTGTAAGTTACTTACAATGTACAACAACAATACAAATTAATACGAGACGCACCACCTGCGTTAGGTACTTATAGTTTCAGACGAAACTTTATTAACTGTAATTTTATTCAAAATAAACTTGAGCGTACTTGTGAATTAAAATGATCTCTTCACGAGATCAATTTAATTTATGGGGTAATTATAGACAAAGATGCACGGATTTGCACGTTTCTTATGCCTAAACAGCCTAAACTCCATTTTAGCTAAGAACTGAAATGTCTGTACTTGTACAATTAGGTACTTCTCTATAACTTATTCTGTGATTCATATAGCACGAAGATTATTTATTAAAGAAGAAAAGAAACTTCAAATAAGTACTCAACATTCGTGAAAAAACTAAAGCAGTTTCAATGCACACAGTCTAACTACACTATGCAGGAATATCTAAATAGTATAAGTAGTAAGAAATAAAGTAATAAGTACGTAGTAATTAATTGTATTTTTTTTAGATTAAGTTTTTGGATTGTATTAAATATCAAATGTCCTAACACCTAACACTATAATTGCTGCGCCCAAAAGGGTACATAGTGTGAACGTAATTATGACCTGATACTACCTGTACTTAAAACCATTACGCGCATTAAAGTATTGAGCATTGAGAACCGATGGCCGTTAGGGCTGGAATGTTCTCGACTGACGGCCACGTGACGGAGGCGGGGGGCTTGGGGGAGGCGGAGCGCGTCGCGTTCCAAACCTATCGCTCGGTGACTCCGGGGCTAGCAGTTAGTTGAGAGCAGTCGCCGTGCGAGTGTTTATGTGCTAGGAGCGCGTCGTATTGTGATCCGCTGCCGCGCGCCGCCGACTTGAACGCGAGGAACCGCGCGTAATATCATTTAGCCCGTGCTTTAAAAAAAACACTATAACTTCATTTTTTTTCTGCGATGAAACCGTTAGGCGGCCACACATGTTCTGTGTATGGTTGTTTAAATACCCGAAAGAAATCAGCTTTATCATTTCTTCGGCTGCCGAATAATATTGAACTGTAAGTTTATGTTTTAATTAATTAGATATATGTAATGATGCCTATGCCAATTCTTGGGATTAGGTAGCGGACCCCAGGCATCCTTCAGGATGCAACTGCACTGGGAATAACGCTAGGAGGATGATGATGAAGTACTTATTTAGTGGTGCTTAAAATAAGGTCTATCGCTCTTTTAAAAAGTAGCTAATATAATCGGTACGGTCCAATAAACAAGTGGATTTTTTATTTATATTTTATGAAATCGACAAATAATTTTCGACTTCAGCGCGATAACGCTTGCCGCCATTTTAAAATCAACTTGTGACGTCATATGGCACCTTAGTGATTGACAAATACGCTTTTGGACCAACTCGTTATATCCGTCGCTCGTGACAGTTATCAAGTACTATGTCTATCGCTCTTTTAAAAAGTAGCTAATATAATCGGTACGGTCCAATAAACAAGTGGATTTTTTATGTATATTTTATGAAATCGACAAATAATTTTCGACTTCAGCGCGATAACGCTTGCCGCCATTTTAAAATCAACTTGTGACGTCATATGGCACCTTAGTGATTGACAAATACGCTTTTGGACCAACTCGTTATATCCGTCGCTCGTGACAGTTATCAAGTACTATGTCTATCGCTCTTTTAAAAAGTAGCTAATATAATCGGTACGGTCCAATAAACAAGTGGATTTTTTATTTATATTTTATGAAATCGACAAATAATTTTCGACTTCAGCGCGATAACGCTTGCTGCCATTTTAAAATCAACTTGTGATGTCATATGGCACCTTAGTGATTGACAAATACGCTTTTGGACCAACTCGTTATATCCGTCGCTCGTGACGGTTATTAAGTACTATGCTATGGAATCTGCCTTTGTATGTGGGTAGTTGTAGTTTTGTTAATTCAACGCTTTGTTTTTTTTCTTATATCCATCGATTATCGAAAAACTGCATGGGATATTGATTAGCCTCAACAGTAATTTTGATGACTGTCACAAATGTCAAACACAGAGCCCCTTATGCCGGATGTACACAATGGGCTACGGTGGCTCAACGTACAGGACGCAGTTATGCGTTAACGGGAGAAAGACATATTCTCCTGTACGTTGTGCCATCATGGCCCATGTGGGATCCCCTACGTAAGCCCAAGAATTGGCGTAGGTAGGCGTAGGTGGCAAGGTGCGTTCGTGGCCCAGCGGCGCCCGCGTACCGCGTGCGGTATGCGAGGTTAAGCAATGTCGGGCGAGGTCAGTCCTTGGATGGGTGACCGCTTTGAGTGGTTACTAACTGAGCGCTCCCGTGCTTTGGAAGGCACGTTAAGCCGTTGATCCCGGTTGCTGTCCATGATAGCAGTCGTTAAGCCAAGTTAGAGGCCTCCGGGCGGTTTGAGAACTTCTAACAGTCAAGTTGCCCACTCACTTGACAAGCCTGATCCCAATAAGGTCTAGTTTGCCCCTCGGGTTGGAAGGTCAGATGGCAGTTGCTTCCGTAAAAACTAGTGCCTACGCCAATTCTTGGGATTGGGTAGCGGACCCCAGGCATCCTTCAGGATGCAACTGTACTGGGAATAACGCTAGGTGGATGACGATGACGAAGTGAAATCTCCGGGAGTCAGTACTATTCCTTATTCTGTGCGGGAGTCTACTCCGAAATTCGAAATCCGAACTTCGTATGGTGCCGTCCCTTTCACTTTCCTGTCATACACTATATGAGTAGTAGTTCGGAGTAGACCCCCGGTATTTGTACTATTACTTATGCTGCTTTCGGTTTTATCTTGGGTTTTTAAAACCACGAAATAAATGAACTTATCTTCATCTCTATCGCGGCAGCGTGTCCAAACAAGTTCACCCTAGTTCACAATTTTGCCTCCCCCCCCCCCCCCCCCCCCGAAGAAAATTGGAGCATTTTAATATATCCTCAGAATATATAATAATAATAACTTGGTAGCCAAGATTATTCACCAGCAGCTTGCTCTTCTGTACGGTCTTGTGGACTTCGAAGTGCCGTACTATAAGTACACACCTGCGCCAGTTCTCGAAAATGGTCGTGCCACGCTCTATTGGGATCGATCTGTCATCACGGACAGGACTATTATAGCCAACAAACCTGATATCGTGCTGACAGATCCATTGAAGCTCCAGGCAGTGCTCGTCGACATCACCATCCCCCATGATGAGAACCTCGTGAAGGCCGAGAAGGACAAGGTTAGTAAGTACCTAGACCTGGCACACGAGGTAACGGCCATGATTGTGGGATGTTGATTCGACGATCATTGTCCCGATAGTCGTTTCTGCGAACGGTCTAATTGCGAAGAGTCTCGACCAACATCTTAAGAGACTCTCGCTAGATGGCTGGGTCAAGGGTCAGATACAGAAGGCGGTACTCCTGGACACGGCGCGGATAGTCCGGAGGTTCCTCTCTCTGTCGCCCTAACCACTGCTTAGGCCCCGCCTCGCTGCCGGCGGCACTCTAGGTTAGGTTTTTATAATGCTTTTATATTTTGTATGTATATTTTTATATTTTACTTTTGTAAATGTGTTGTAGAAAACCTAACTTAAGATCAAAGATAAATAAAGTGAATAATAAAATAAATATTAGGGGACATTTTTTACACAAATCGAACTAGTCCCACAGTAAGCTCAATAAGGCTTGTGTTATGGGTACTGGACGTCGATAACTGCCTCCGAAGCTAGAGGTCCCGGGTTCGAATCCCGGCCAGGGCATTTATTTGTGCATTTTTCACGGATATTTGTTCTTGGGTCTTGGATGTTTTCTATGTATTTAAGTATGTATTTATCTATATAAGTATGTGTATCGTCGTCTAGTACCCATAGTACAAGCTTTGCTTAGTTTGGGACTAGGTCGATTTGTGTAAGATTGTCCCCCAATATTTATTATTATTATTTATATTCCTAAAAGCTACGGTAAAGGAGGGAAAAACATCGAAAACAAAGGTAAAATTAACAATTATCGCCTATTCGCATGATCATACAAAACCGAACTAGTCGACGAAAAATGTTGATTTCATACTCCTCTGACCGTTTATATTATCGCATAATACGATTATCGCGTCCAGAACGTTTAGACCTTTCGAATAATTTGAGCGGATTTCAGAAAAGGGCTCAAGAGTTTCTGGTCGTTCCGCCAAATGTCATAAAGTGAAAAATAAGAATCAAGGTCGATAGCTGGTAAACAATGTTGAATTTAAACATGCCACATTGTGGAAAACAGTATTTCCTGGTGATAACAATAGGAATATTTTCAACAATATCTGCATAACGGAGGATTATCGAGACTGAATGATTCATGAAGTTATTGAATAGTTGCTTATTTTGTTTTCTTTACAAAATACTATGTGACTTCTTTAATGGACTAAAGTTTTCATAGAATAGCATGCGTAGTATTAGTTTCATCTATAGGTACACAGAAGTCTAGAAAGGTGTTTGCTACTACAAATATGTTCCTTTGTTTATTCTTTCATTATTAAGAATGATTTTGAAGTTGTTTTTACATTTTGCTTCTACATTGCACTAATTTCTTACTATTCCTATTCACCTTCTTAGTTTCAAGTAGTTTTGGTATATTTAGCGTAGATTCGCACAATACTGCTAAACTTTTTCTGTTTAACTTGCTACTTTAAGTAGTCTTCGGAGAGCATTGCAATACGGCCTCACTGCCAGCGACCAGTCTCTTCGATGGACCATGATCATCATTAGCCTCAAGCTAATCATCACCATCATTCATTGTATACATAATAACCTAAAGATGATGACCCGTTGTTCTTATATATGAGAAGCAATGAACAATAGTAGGGTATGATGATTCGTAATAATGCAAAAAGTAGTAATGTAAAAACTATTTTTTTAAATATTTATATAAAAACATAGCAAGTACCGATTAAAAAAGTTACGCCAAACTGCGAAGCATCATTTTGACGACCTGTTTAGCCTAGTTGGTAGTGACTCTGCCTCCGAAGCTAGAGGTCCCGGGTTCGAATCCCGGCCAGGGCATTTATTTGTGCATTTTTCACGGATATTTGTTCTTGGGTCTTGGATGTTTTCTATGTATTTAAGTATGTATTTATCTATATAAGTATGTGTATCGTCGTCTAGTACCCATAGTACAAGCTTTGCTTAGTTTGGGACTAGGTCGATTTGTGTAAGATTGTCCCCCAATATTTATTTATATTTATTTATTATCATTGTATTATTAATAATTTAAAAAAACATTGCATGGAAGTGACTAAATGTTGACTTTATGTTGCATCATTCGAATCGTTAATCGTTATATTGCTGGAAAACATACAATAAATTATAATTGATAAAGTACATAATATATTTGTTCAGAATTACATATGTATACACATGTTTGTGGTTTAATCATGCATGCTTCATGTTTTTGAAGCTGAAATAACATGTTGACTGGATTCATGAAGTTTACGTGACTAGAAACACATAAAGGTCTTTTCTAATAAATTTCCAAGTTCGCAAGAGATGGTTGGTATTGGCTTTCCTTAATTAGCATATTTAGCATCCATTGAATGATGTTGAATAACTTAAGAGTCATATCTAGACTAAGAACGTTAAAAAGTTGTTAAACTCTGATGATGTCACTCTTGCCCACGTTTCCAATGCTCTGCCATTCAATGTTAGTCTGTTATTAAAATCAAATATTTATTCTGCAAGTATGCCTGAAGCTGATGAAATCATAGAAATAGGGATAAGGATTTACCGAGAGACTTAATAGTCTTCGAGTCTCATATTGTGTGCGATGTAAAAATTCTACATGGTCAAATTAGAATACATAAATAACTGGAGGTTGATGTAAATCTCCGTGGTTAAAAATGCAAATGGTGTCTAAACGTGAAAACGTGAGTAGGTATACAAATTAAGTATTTTTCAACAGAAGACTGTTCCAATACTTCATATCTTCCATCAGTTGTATGTTAAAGATCGTTCAATCAAAAACAACCGCAAGTAGGAGTACTGCTCATCCGTGGATTAAAGAAATGTACGAATAGAATAGAATAAGAATATATTCGAGACAATAAACAAAAAGACATGGATAGAAATCAACATATAAAAAAATGTGAGCCACGAAACGGTACCATCTTAGCATGGTGTTGGCGTGATGGTACCTTCTGGTGACTTCATGGTGTGCAACACACACTTAGAAAATGCCACATGCCCCTTTCATAAGGTCAACAAATACGATACGATTCCAAGATCTAGTCGATACCAAAAGAAATTTGGCATAAACATAGCGATTTCCTGCCAAAAGCAGACAGATATCAACCTGATAACTGAAACTGCGACCGCGCGCGCACATCAAAAACAACACTGGCGAAACGATAATACCAAAACACACTTTCGACAAACCAATATGAACCATAAATCATAGCCAATAAAGACGAGAAGAGCTGCAAATGTATGCTGTTGCTGTTTGAATATTCTGCAACACAAAAACAAAAGAACATTTAAGCCATTTGCAGCTAAAGCAAATATGGAATCAAACTTCGAGGACTTACGATTGGATTTGAAATGGATGTGACTAGCTTCTTACACCATTTGGTATTTGCGTGAGTGATATCGCGATGTTATAATATATGAACGCTTACGCAAGAGCTATATATAGCCGGCGACGGCAAGTCTGCCCGGCCGGCCAGATCCGAGACCTATTGTTACTTGTACAAAGGAGTAGGTATTTAGTTGAACAAGACTTCAAGGTAATTGAAATGACTGGTTTAAGTGTGCGGTAAAATCTTGGAATTGGTACTGTTAGTTCTAGACTTGACACTTTCTGTTTTCGCCTTAACGGGACCATTTTTTTAGTTTCTTTTAGTAGAAGACTCTTTACACCTCAAGCAAACGTTGGCCAAGGCACCAGTTTTTCTACCGTCAAAGAAAGTCCTATATCGGAATCGTATAAATTTTCTCCTGGTATAATTTATTTACCAAACCACACTGAAAACAAGATGTTTGTTTGGGAAAACAAACTCTCATCCTCAGACCCATATGCGATAACAAGCTTGATAGTAGTAATTTGTTTACATTGCACGTTAACACTATCAGACATTCGTGACGTTTCTATTACAAGATAAGACTAGAAATGTCGATTCCTATATACCTCGATCTCGACCCTTGTCGATCTTTGCCCCCTGGCTAGATGCTGGCCAAGAGCAATCCCATTTTTAATAAAAATAAAAAATAAAACCTTCTCTCTTTTCTTCCCCCGATGGTCATAATCATCATCACACCAGCCGAGAGACGTCCACTGCTGGACATAGAGTACCACAATAACATTTGTTTAGCATGGGGGTGAATGCCATAATCGCCACTCGTGGCATGCGTTCGCGAATTGCATTTTGCTCACTGGTTTCAAGCGGGAAAAGTCGTTTTCACGCTGGCAGCAAAATTGCATTTTGCTCACTGGTTTCAAGCAGAAAAACCGCCATTTTCGATCCGCTGAGGTAAAAAAGCATTTTTGCTCAAGCTAGCAAATATGTACACAATTCCCTAACAAATGAATAACCTCGTTTTTGAGATTTGTCAAAGAGGAAATCATAACCTTGATCATGTACAGGAGGTCCAGTATCTAACAACAAACGTGGTTGACCTTCGACCTCGTTATCTCCTATTAGCTCAGACAGGGGTCACTAGGCTCAAACACACCCATTCATTACAGTATTTCAGCTATCATCTTAATCTTACTAATCGTTTTTGATAGGCTTGGCCATGCAATTTGTCCAAATTTTCCGTTCTGCTATTTGTCAGGATTTTAAGAGGTACTTAATAGGGTTTTCTCAAACATGCAATGAAATATTGATGTTATGTTCCTTATAATAGGCTGCGAAGTATGACGTTTCAGGTGCGGCTAGGACAAGAGGTCGTTGATGGAATTTCATACAAATCTTGCAGGCCTAGGCCGGCAAAGTCCTCTTTTTTAATTTCCATTCCACATAAATTTGTGGCACAGGCATCATGACATTCTGCCACTATGCGTATTAAAAATAAAACTTTGATTTTTTTGTTGTTTATTTCATTGCATTTTGAGAAATAGGGTTACCTGAGCTGAACTTAAATCTAAAATTTAACAATTGATACTTGCTCTGTTAAGTTTGTCCCTGTTTTTGTATTGTGTAGGTAATACCAAAGAATTAGTAAAAGTACTACTTACGTAGTAATACCTAATTTTAAGTAACTTCTCTATTTCAGCTTCATGCACTATTTCTTGGCCTTTGGTTCCAAAAATGACAGAACTTACACCCTTTTTCCTTTGAGAATTTATTAACTTAAGATAATTCATACTCCAAAAAAATTATTTGCATTCTTGATTCTGTTAAAAAGAACCCCTTTGTATGCCATTATGTGACGCCAATGCCTATTTGACCGACTTCAAAAAAGGAGGAGGTTCTCAATTCGTCGGATTTTTTTTTTGTATGTTCACCGATTATTCGGAGACAAGTGGACCGGTTTCAAAAATTCTTTTTTTGTTTGTAAGGGTGTGTTTTCTAGTTGGTCCCATTGTCACCAAGTCTGACGGGATCTTGAAAAAATCCAGGGAACACCTCAAATTATATACCAATAGGATGGGGTAAGTAAGGCTACATCGAAGGAGCTCCTCAAAGTATCATAGTATATCTGGCAAAGTTTGGAGTCGGTGTTTTTTTGTTAAAAATTTACTTGTAACTATTTTTGTCTTAATTTTCGTCGTTCAGTCTGGATTTTTTTAATCTAAGAAGAGGTTTGTTACTCACCTTTGCTTGATTTTCAATTAAGTCATGATGACTTTCTCTAAACTCTTACGCTATGTTCTCAGCATCCGGATCAGCCCGGGTTAGGAGATAATGTAGTGTTGCATCAGCCGTCAGATTTTCCTTATCCACTAGTTTTGATACAGGGAAACATGTCTGTAATGACATTCAATGACTAACGTTTAATGACATTGGAACAATGGTGTGTTATTCAATACTTCCGTGAAACTGAAAGATATTTTTCCATTTTCCTTTGTGTGTTGTTGTTGTTTCCTAGTTACCTACAGAAAATTTCCTGACAACTAAACTTGACCAAGGTGCAAAAATCACACCATCAGAAAAAATGTATTATGCAATGGCGAATTCCGCTCGCTACGTGAAAATTTCCACTAGTTGTCCGGGCCAAGTCCTAAGATTTTATGCTCACCTTGTTTGGTAATGGAAAATCCTAAGAACTTACACTTATCGCTCTTGCCTTCTGTTCGGGCGGCAAATACCTGCGACTTGAACCTTTTTTGTTTTACCGCACTCTTCTTCGAAACCTAATATATTAATTCTTAGTCCGCTTCGCGATGTACATGTACTGAAATGAGTAGGCACTTTGATGGCAAGAAGGTCGATTCGCTCTGATTACCACACCTGGTGTTATTGTAGTCATTTTACGCTTACTTGTAAGTGTATTTTGTTTGCCAGTAATCCTCATGAGTCATGAAGTAGCCTGTTTTTAATCATGACAGGAAAAAAGATAATAAAAAATTGTTTACTAATTTGAATATCTATTCGTGTGATCATTGAGTCTAGAACATCAACATTCATTCAATATTTTTAATAACACACATGGTTTGTAATATAACCTACGCACTTGCTTTTGTTTTACTTACCTCATCAGTTCGTTTTTCAGACACTTTTGATTAGTTTGATTAGTCATTTGGTAGTTTGATGCAATGTTCATTATAAGAGGCACCATGATCAGCTACCAAATCTACTCATAGCAGATTTATGTAGCCTTGTATATTTTTTATACAAAGGCGATGGCAAACAAGCTTACGGCCTGCCTGACGGTAAGCAGACACCGTAGCCTATGGATTATTTGTGTTGATACATAGAGACATATGCGGGTCCCAGGTATCCTGCAGATATTTTAAAGTAATTAATAACCCGGACAATATTTCAGTAAATCATACTTCTAAATTCTAATCTTAGGTGTATCAATACTGTCAAGCATTGTTAGTAAATGTTCCTGTTGTCATTTTCTTTACCACGTGGGAGTTGCCTTGGCCACAAACTTCTTCTGATTTTGCCCTTGAATCTGAGTCATTGCCGTCAACTTGTCTGACCAGAACACCAACTAGACTATCAGTTGCTTTAACCACTGAAGCCATACCAGTTACACCACAAAAAGTCTTAAGCTCGTTAAGATTTCAATGCACGTTAGTCCTTTCAGTTCTGATTGATTGCGGCAAGCAGCATGCGTTCGAAACAAAAGAGAATGAAGCCAATTGACTGTTGTTTGAATCTAGACCACAACGCGAAAGAGTTATGGTTGCAAATTGAAGGTTACAAAGTTGTACTTACGACCCTTTGAGTGGGATGATGGGTGTAGCAGAAACGGTTCTAGATTTTTCCACCGGTAAATGTATATTTGTAAGCGATGCACATAGCTACAGCTATAATTGCATGGATGGATTGCATCAGCCAGTAATTGCAGTTTCCATGTGGATGAATGGAAGCGGAATATTTTGTATGAGGAAAATTGTGGTGTTTCTGGTGACCTTATGTTGCAGTTGCCCTAGATTCTCACGTACAAAACTTAAAAAGCATGATATATTAATTGACACAATTAATTAATATTAAAATTGTCGAAAAGAAAGAGATGTAACGATTAAACGATATATAGCGGCGGGAGTGGAGCACGCGGGTATGACACTTGACAGCTGTCATCCGCTCCGAGCGGTCGTACTCCCGGTGGCTATTTCCAAATGCAATATTGTGTTCCGTCCGATTAACAATCTAACTTACCCGAGGTAACAACCGACATCACAAGCGTCTTTACTTTAATAATATAAAAACATCCTTGTCAAACTCAAAATATTCTTAATTCAAATGGTCCTAGCAACAAGCACTTGTCTGTAACATTTCTGGAAGTTAACCCCCGTCTTATGATATGATAAGTATTGAAGGATGTAGATGTGTCCCGCCTGCCCGACCTTTCGTGTGACTTGATGTTGCGTCCGTGTCCCGTTATAAAAACGCAAGAATGCTGCGTTGCCAGCTCAGTGGGCCTATGATGGTTGCCATTTTATCACTTATGGACGATTCACACCAAACGGCCGGAGTCGGCGCGCACGCCACCAGAGTCAAAGGAATTCGAACACTCCATACACAAGCTAGAATTCTTATCCAAACGGCAGCCGACAGGAGCCGACCGGCTAGCCGCAACCCATTCAAATATGAAATCTAACTTCTGTATGGAGGGTTCGAATTCCTTTGACTCTAGTGGGGTGCGCGCCGATTGCAGCCGTTCAGTGTGCATCGTCCATTATGGTTGTGGATAAGACACCCGTCATTCTCGCACTCGCATACTTGTCAGAACGTGACGAATATCTTATCCGCGACGATACTTATCGTCATATAAAATGGCAACCACTAAACGCCTCCAGATGAATAGGTCTTTTACGCTTAGCAAGTCATATTGAAAGACACTAACTGTATCTTGCACTTGACCATTATTATTGGTATTGATTGTGTTTTCTTTTTGTTTCAGACGAACTGAATGGCTACAACAAATTAAGAGACCTGATTTATTAAATAAACCAAATTTAAAGCCGGAAAGTTACAGAGTATGCTCAATTCATTTCGACACGTCAATGATGTCTTGTGTCGTATCACGAAAATTGCTACCAGGTGCAGTGCCAACAAAATTCCTTGACAAGCATCAGCCAAGTAATTCAAAAAATGAAGCCTCAGCCGATGCCGACGTCTCGAATCAAACCAAGGATTCAAATGAACATGTGCTGTCTATCAATAGAATTGAGCAGGTATTTGTGACCACGACTGGTACACAAACTGAAGACATAGTTGAAGAACAAATAGAACACACATCAGTAGCTTCTTGGTCGAATGCGCCTAAAAAAAGAAAGCTGCATGCTCAAATGCCTAAGTCTAAAAATAAGGCAAAGAGGCAGCATAGTGAGAAATAGAACAACAAAATGAAATCAGAAACAGCAATGCTTAACATTAATTTTTACAACACGATTAAGACCAGCTTGAGATTTTTTTGGATCAGTACGCCAGTATGGCCGTTGCCGGGAACCAATGAGATTCAAATGACGAGAGCCTTTTCTAAATGGTATGGCTGTAATATAAGTATATTGATAAATTTTCGATCTACAAACCGCGAGAGCGATCTATGTGGTCTTTAATGATTTCATAACTAAAGCAGAGCAGAGGAACTTACGAGAGGTAGGGCACAGCGGAACATCATCTCGTTCATATTTTGGAGCCCAAGGGGGGGGGAGTACCTCCACCTTCCAGAAGACCATAATAACACCACCACTTGATCCTTATGTAGGTGGTATAGTGTTCCAAAAATCTCCAAGCGTTATGGATGAAATCGACTATGCATGCGTTGCCGGACACCTGTTAAATAATCAAATGTGGCCAAAAGAATCACTGTTCAAAATTCGAAAATATTTAAAAAACATTCCACAATTAAATATCACTACGATGGTTCTCCACAAGCAGTCCACAAGTATAAATTTAAGAGGGCACTCCTAGAATAATGTGATTATTTAAGTTTAACTAAAGTTTAAAAAAGGGGACTGTTATGTACTGTATTTTGTATTTAAGTTCCTTTTGAGTACATTAAACTAGATAATACTTAAAAGTAAAAAAGTAAAAGTAAAAGTAGTTTATTCTTCAAATTAGGCATATTACATGCACCTATGAACGTCAATAAACTACCACCGGTCTTAGCGAGATTCACCGATTTAAGAGTTTAAAAATAAAACGGCCACGCATAGATTGAGGAATCTAGCAATGTGGTAAATAGTTTAATGTATTCAAAGTACATAGCAGTCCCCTTTTTTAGATGATCTATTGTTAAATTTCAATAATCACAATTATTATGAACGGCGCTAGTGGACCTGTTAAAATAACCCTCTTAACACGATATCTTCTTTTTACGGATGCCTAAACACGCCCGCGGAATCTTTAATCATTTTGTAAATAAATTATGTCACATTAAACAATTTTGTTTTTATATGTTTTTTTATCCTATCCTTTTGTAACATACATATCTTCATAACGGTGCCTTTCCACCAGAGATGTGCTATGCAACTATGCTGCGAGGATGTGAAAGCTACGCTATGAAAACTCGTTTTTACCAGCGCTATGTGATAGGTCCGGCCAGAGGTTCCTACTCCGAACTTCAAAAATCGAACTACGTGTCGTGCCATCCCTTTCACTCTCGTGTTATACACTATATATATTTTTATTTTATTTATGATAGTCTGACCAGCGATTGGCCTTGGTCTCACCTGATGGAAAGCGATGACAAGGCCTAAGATGTTGCTCGCTGGTTCAGCAATAGCCTATTTACTCTTGTCTTGAAGAGACCCAGATTGTATGTATCAGGAAATACAGACGGCGGCAGCAAATTCCAGTCCTCAGCTGTTCGCATTAGGAAAGAAGAAGCAAATCGCTTCGTGCGAATAAATGGTAGGCTGACAATGTAAGGATGCAACCGCTCACCACGTCTGGACGTCCGGTGATGGAACGGGGAAGGCGGAACTAAGTCATGTAATTCCTGTGCACACTCATATGACGGAAAGGGACGGCACGATTTGAATGTATACAAAGTTTCATGTTATTTCAGCATGGCGTTTTAAAATGAGATCGAAACTACGTTTGTATGGAGAATCGAGTTCAGCCGAGCGTACTGGGGACTCTTAAGCACCGTTCTGGGGCCTACTTCAAAGTTTGTTCTCCATACAAACGTAGTTTCGTTCTCATTTTAAAACGCCATGCTGAAATAAAATGAAACTTTGTATACATAATGGGAGCCGCCATACCTAGGTCGGAAATAAGTTTCTGTTGCTAGAAATTGTAATAGAAAAAAAATACAGGTGTGACAGTAATAGGCGGTCTTATCGCTAAAGAGCGATCCTTCCAACTTTTGGTTAGCGGAAAGAAGAAAAATAATATACGTAGTAGGTGGTGCAGAGATTAATTAATATAAATAAATAAAATAAATATTAGGGGACATTTTTTACACAAATCGAACTAGTCCCACAGTAAGCTCAATAAGGCTTGTGTTATGGGTACTAGACGACGACATATTTAATAGATATATACTTAAATACATATAAAACATCCAACTCTCAGGAACGAATGTCTCTGCTCACCACAGAAACAAATGCCCTTACCGGGAATCGAACCCGGGACCTTGTAACGATCCCCCCCTCTCTTATTATAAATAAACCCATAATACCTCCCTTAATATGAATTAATTAATAAATTAAAATATTAAAACTAATGACTGTTAAAACCCAGGATAAAATTACGTATTGGCCAAAGTGAATCGTCTAGGTAGGACCCCGAAGAGTTGTGAACCGTAAGAAACCCTGAATCTTTAATGCGAATATTTGCCAGGTATTGAACTCCTCTTCCCTTTGCTGAAACCCTACTATCGTTACCTAGTACCTTACTTAGCCTATACCTCAATGAAATTACGTTAATACCGAAGTTAAGAGAAATATAAATTTATAGGAATTATTAATGATAAAATAGTAACCAATTATATATGATCCTTAAGAGATTTGCCATCCCTACAAGCTCTATGTACCTAGCTTCCGAATAGCTCATATCCTGTTATGTATTGCTTATTTACAGGTTCGTATAAACATAATCAATTTTATTGATTGGTGTAAGGTAGGGCTCCTCCAGCCGCCCTAGGGATTGCTATCCCCCTCCGGTACTAACCAAAGACCCGTGGCTCTCGACCTTAGACATGGACAAGCCCCCGCCAATCTTTTATTTCACTATGCGGAGTGTAAGACAATTTCGTCCAAATGACCTAAGTTACTTTAATAGGAGTACTCTGCTAGGCTTATCCGATCAATTCGTTCAGATGGCCTTTAGGAGCGCTCGGGATAAAATCAGTTTGTAAAAGAGACTAAACCATAAGAATATGGTTCTACCTAGCAAATGCATCTACTAGCGCTTCGGAAGACGCGCCGTATGATGAGGAGAATCGCCGCAAGGCCTCATCATCGGAAGCGGGCGAAATCCTGGTGATTCCTCGCCAGAATCTGGCCCTGACCCTGAATAACCTACCCTACTCCTAGTCCTCGTTCCCTAATACCTATGAACTACTCTGCCGGACCTTTGCTAAAAGAAGTGAACAGCTCGGCTCGTCACTTAAGATGCCTGATTCAATGAACTGCTCAGCTTGTCACCGAATAGTCTATCAAGTGAACCGCTCTGCTCTTCACTTGAAGGGCTTAATTCAACGAACGGCTCAGCTAGTCATTAAGTTAGCTTATTCTGAGTAAATTTTAATCATTTAACTAGAAATCGCAACTTTAAAGATACTGTCCCTTATATACCAAACATGACTAATTTTATCACAACTATTCCCAATACTCCAAATTAATGACAAACCTAAAATAAATTATTAAACCCTACTTCCCTAATAAATGTGTGTGAAGCTACCCTACTGTTCCCCAGGAAACTTGCTAAACTGAAAGAGCATAAATCCCTTACCAGAACCAGCTCTTTTGACTGCGAATCCCTAACCTATGCAGCGAAAGTTCAGTCGGCTAAACTGAGAATTGCAATGCTAAAGGCCTGTGTTGGTTGTCTCCCCCCACTGCGCCCGCAGGCTAGGATACAGTGAGTAAGACGCCCTATTGTGTATATAAGTTTTATATATAAATATATGTAACAAGACCGTTCCTCAAATACTGAACAATTTCGACAAGCGAGGTATACACCTCTATGCTGAGACCCCATATTGGCAGCCATGTCTACGTTGTCAGCTGGGCATTGAAGGAACGTAAGGGATTTGATTCGTCTCCATGTAGGTAAAAGGTAGACGCCAGACCACCCTTAGATCTGGTAACTAAAGACTCTGAACCCTGCTCATTGGCACCGTTAGGCGAGCAAGACCCCTCAGGCAAAACTGGTGCCTGGACAAGATTCTGGTCATTTAAATCAAATTAAATAAACTCTTAAACCCCGAGGAAATATTCAATATATTACTTAAAAACTGATTCCTCAACATGAAGAGAGTCCCCTCACGAAGAAGAACCACTTTTAAATCAATAGAATAACCCACCAAGTATATATTATTGCGAAGACCAGAGACCTTGTCAGTCTGAATGTCGAATTCTAAGTGCCGTCAATAAAACTTCGCGCCCCTTTATATACTCTAATATCTCAGACAAATGCACGACACATGTCCGACAAATATCGGACAAATCCCCGACACATCTACGACAAATCCACGACATATGTCGGACAAATCCCCGACAAATGCACGACAAATCTACGACATATGACGGACAAATACACGACAAATCCACGACATATGAGGCCGAAGCTAGTAGGGTAAACGTTACTATGCTCATCCAGCTTATTAAAACTACTTTTCCTTCATATAGGTATTTTAATAACACGTGTTTTTGTAGCCTAATTGTGTTCCGTTACAGCTGCCCTCGATGAATTTCATAAATATGTTCTCTCAGAACTTGTTTATGAAAGTCATCTCTAAGTATTTTTTTTTAACTTGCTTCACTCAAGCGAATATTATTATTTATTGTTTTATGCTTATTAAAATTGTTGTATATATATATTTTTAATTCGTTAATTAAAGATACCCTTGTTCCTATAAACCTTATGATTAATTACCTCTTTTTAAAATTTACCAATAATATGTTAAGCAACTATTAGTTTGATTAAAGTATGCCTTTCCTATCTTTGTTCACTGAATTAATTTAACGATCTAAAACAGCCTTTTCCCCAAAATTCCTGTTTGCTTGGAGTAACAGTTTGTGAAGCTGATAGATTATAGTAATCTGATTATTGTAATATCAAGCTGAATGTCTAGATCTGGCTGGGCATCTATCGATTCTGTTCATATTGTTCGAACGAGTGATATTCCAAAAACCCCTCCTACAAATTAGGAAATTCCTTTATGTAAGTACTAAGGCGTTTTTTTTCTCATTAAAATGAACATGAACCAAAACTCTTTACCTTTTCCCTACCCAGGATGTGTTATAAACTTGAACCTTACTCATTTTCAGAATAATAATCAATTTCTTTGAATGTTTATTCAAGAACCTGATTAAACTAATAAATGTTACATTTAATCTTAAATTTCTTCTTATTAACTTATTGTGAACTCAATCTATTGAAAATCAATCCCTCCTTCAAAGGTGATTTTAATGTGGTGTATGTTTAAACCAATAGGTTATGGTACGCGACCATTTGGCAAAAGATAGTGAATCATTAAACTTTAACAATAATTCAAGACCACTTTTTCCTCATGCAAACCTGCCTTGTTAGAGAAACCAGGTCGTGAGTCCGGTCGGCCCTAATGACCCAACTAAGAGGTTTTACCCCAAGGCTATGTCTACATTGTTCAGACGGCGCCTATAGGAAACATTGTCCTTCCTATAGATAAATCCCGTTAGTCGCCCCATACAAAACAGTTAAGCCTTTGGTATAAGTACTAAAGAGTTCAATCATTAGGAATAAAGTTCGATCCACCCTCGATCATCAAACAGCTCAGACCATCCCAATTGGCGTATGTAACACTTGAATAAGATAACCGACTAATCCTCTTTATACTCTAACAAAGTAATTTTTTATTACCGTTAGATATTTTTTATTCCAATGACGAAGACAAGTCAAATGTTAATTTTTAACCATTTAAACCTAAATTGTAATTTAATTACTTGAATGTTTTCTTTAATACTTGTTAGTGATAATAATCTTTTCAATAATAATAACCTTTAAACATTGCTGTCGTGTATGTTTGCACACAAATGTTACTTATTTATCAATATGCGAAGCAAAAGTTCCTTTAATATTTGTTCGTAAAAACTCGTATGATGATTAATGTTCATTAATTCAAAAGTCGGTTATCCTTTCCGAAGTGAGGTGTGTATTACCATAGAACCAGCTTAGAGCTCGAGTAGAGTCTGTGTCCTCACAGTAAGTCACAAAAGGACCTTGTCAAATTACGACTTTAACCTAACACGTATTACTGTGATAACACATTGTGTTTCATTCGGAGAGACCAACTACCAATAAATCTAGGTTGTACTGTAACCTTAGCCCGTCCGGAAGAAACTCCTTCAAACCTTTCAATATCACCTTCATAGACTACCTTGTATTCGACCTCTTGTGTCGAGTCACCCCTCACCTACACACCCGCACAAACTAATCATTCCTTCATTCTATACTCCAACGCTCAGCCTCTACCGAACAAGCTAAACTTTCTTAAGTACAACCACAACACAAATGTTGCTGTTCTCTAAATATTCCATGGAAAACTGTATATGTAAAAAGGCAGACCCCCTTTTGTGCCTTAAATCAAATATTATTCCCTGCCCTCCACTTTAACAACTTTTATAATATGTTTGACCAGTTAAAGAAGCTACTTAATAAAAATACTCGTTATTAAACCTTTTAATCCAAATTTTATAATCCTGCCCTCCGCTTTAGCAATTCTAATTAGTTTAAGGCATTAATCAAATAAAGATTATCTATTAGGCATTTCTTGTCTCAGATTTTATGTGTTTAGCTAAAAATCTCTTTAACAGAATCTTATATCTAATATAAATCCCTGGGTTTTCTTCTTTCTTAAAATTTAAAATAGACATGAAATTCGAAATGTCCATCATCCTCTTAGTCGGAAATGAGTAAAGTGATGATTTACCCAATTTCTTTTTCTCCCCAGATTCTAAAACAAGTATGAAATTGAAATTTTTGACCCCTATATACGTATCAATATTATTTTTTCTAACAACAAAAAGGTTCTAAAGATTTTCTGAGCTGGCCCTCAAGCTTTTATTTCGTGTATTAACCTAAATTGGTCCAAACTAAAAGTCCCTATGTTACTATTAGAAGAAGTTCAAAACCTTGACAAAATCGCACTCCATTTCACGGCAACAAAATGTAGCCCAAAGGCTACTTGAATATTTTTATTACTTAT
The DNA here is from genome assembly GCA_905163555.1 of Notocelia uddmanniana. NCBI lineage: Eukaryota > Metazoa > Arthropoda > Insecta > Lepidoptera > Tortricidae > Notocelia > Notocelia uddmanniana. The sequence continues at coordinate 649,452 of LR991066.1, read as the reverse complement.
CCTGGTAACATCCTGGAAATACCATCCTGGTAACAGCCTATTTTATCCTGGTCACGGCACTAAAATGTAACGATCCCCCCTCTCTTATTATAAATAAACCCCCAACACCTCCCTTAAAAGAAATCCCTCAAAAGAAATTTGGAAGGTCATAAAAGAAGAGGTAGCGACCTCACAGAGTAGAAAAGACATCATTCTAAACTGTAATGCAAAACCAGTCCCTAACGAAGATATACCCAACTATTTGAACTCGCATTTTCTGAGTGTTGCGTCGAAATTAAATATAGGGGTAGACGAACAATATGCGATGGGATGTCTATCTGACCACTTACGTACCGCCGACATTCACATTATAGAGTTACCCATTGTCACTTGCGCCGACCTTGATCGCATTCTTAAACGTATGATGAAATGCCGTAGTACTCTTGATATTTATGACATATCCGTTAATATAATGCTATCAATATGGCCGATACTTTCGGAGATGCTGGTTACTTTATTCAACGAGATGTTTTCAACTGGTGTTTACCCTGACATACTCAAGTGTACAAGGGTGTGCCCGGTGTACAAGAGTAAGGGTGAAAAAACGTCAGTTGACAACTATAGGCCTATATCGATAGTACCCAGCATCTCCAAAATTATCGAGTCTATTTTATCACAGAAATTGATTAATCACCTTGAACAAGACTTACTGACCGACAGACAATTCGCTTATCGAAAACACAAATCCACCACAACAGCAGCTTATAACATGATTGATAGCATAACCACAGGCCTCGATGATAAGTATAAAATAGCTGGTATATTTTGTGATTTGTCGAAAGCTTTCGACGTCATTAGTCACGATATACTAATAAAAAAGCTGACGTGCTATGGACTGCGTGGAAGTAGTCGTGATTTATTAAAATCGTTTTTGGAAAACCGAACCCAAACTGTTGAGGTGATGTCAGGCGGTAAAAGAGTGAGATCAGGGTGCGGCAGCGTAACGGTTGGGATTCCGCAAGGATCGGCGTTGGGAAATACTTTGTTTCTTGCATATATAAATGACCTGCCATCAGCCATTACGGAGGGTCAGATCACCCTATTTGCCGATGATACGACAGTGGTAGTGAGAGCGCGTTCATATGATGAACTGAATGAGAAAATCTCAACAGTATGTGAACAGCTGAAGAAATGGTTCTCGGCAAATGGATTGATTTTAAACATCAGCAAATCCAATATTATGCTTTTCAGCAGTAGGTGTGTTCCGAACGTACGTCTCCAATGCCCTATTCCAATGACTGATAAGTGCAAGTTTCTGGGCTTTACGTTGGACCCTTCCTTAAATTGGAAACATCATGTGGACGCGTTGTGTGATAGGCTGAGCGGTGCGGTGTTTGCACTGCGCAAACTAAAGCCGTTGGTTTCTCGTGATGTGCTGAGGCAAACTTATTTCTCTCATTTTCACTCGCTCATGACTTACGGTGTAGTACTTTGGGGTAACTCGACTGATGCTGTGAGGGTAATGCGTATGCAGAAACGAGCACTGCGGACCATGCTTGGCCTCAATCAGAGGCAGTCCTGCAAGACGTTGTTTGCTGAGCACCGAGTTATGACGCACTACTCACAGTATCTTTTCGAAGTAATTATGTTTACACGAAAACACTTGTCACAGTTTAAGCGAGTGGAAGTGACGGGCAAGTGCCTTCGCAGCACGGGAAAACTGCGGACAGTACCGCGTCGCACTGTATTACACGCTAAAAACGCGCGGGTAATAGGGCCGACCTACTACGAGCACCTGCCTGCCGACATAAAAAATGAACCTAGTGAGGAAACGTTTAGGCGCAAGCTGAAGAACCTTCTATTGGATAAGTCATTTTACTCTGTAAATGAATATATTGTAATTCTTAAATAGCATTTCGTAAATTTTATTGTAATAATTACTATTGAATTGACATTTATTATGAATTGTAGTCATTACCATTCTTCTTATTGTTAATAATAAGATTTAACATTGTTTTTAGTTATAAGTTCTGACATTAGTGAATTGATACTTTTCTGGCATCATTTCCAAATTTAATTATTTTAGTATATTAGTTTTGATATAATTTATTCAACTGACATTGTTATGATTGGTACCTTGACATGGTATAACTTAATTTTTATGTATATTAGTTTAGTGTATCTTTTTAATCTTTATTAACTGACATCTTTTCATTGTATTATTTTCTATTATTATTCTTTAAATTGATTATTGGTAAATGCAGGTATATATTTAGTATATACCTTTATGTTACTATTATTATTTTACATTTAAATTATTTCAATGTACTGACGATCGATATACGACTAGCAATATAAGCGAATATGTTTTATAATGTAATTGTATAATGGAGATAAATAAACTAAACTAAACTAAACTTAATATGAATTAATTCATAAATTGAATTATTTAAACTAATGACTGTTAAAACCCAGGATAAAATTACGTATTGGCCAAAGTGAATCGTCTAGGTAGGACCCCGAAGAGTTGTGAACCGTAAGAAACCCTGAATCTTTAATGCGAATATTTGCCAGGTATTGAACTCCTCTTCCCTTTGCTGAAACCCTACTATCGTTACCTAGTACCTTACTTAGCCTATACCTCAATGAAATTACGTTAATACCGAAGTTAAGAGAAATATAAATTTATAGGAATTATTAATGATAAAATAGTAACCAATTATATATGATCCTTAAGAGATTTGCCATCCCTACAAGCTCTATGTACCTAGCTTCCGAATAGCTCATATCCTGTTATGTATTGCTTATTTACAGGTTCGTATAAACATAATCAATTTTATTGATTGGTGTAAGGTAGGGCTCCTCCAGCCGCCCTAGGGATTGCTATCCCCCTCCGGTACTAACCAAAGACCCGTGGCTCTCGACCTTAGACATGGACAAGCCCCCGCCAATCTTTTATTTCACTATGCGGAGTGTAAGACAATTTCGTCCAAATGACCTAAGTTACTTTAATAGGAGTACTCTGCTAGGCTTATCCGATCAATTCGTTCAGATGGCCTTTAGGAGCGCTCGGGATAAAATCAGTTTGTAAAAGAGACTAAACCATAAGAATATGGTTCTACCTAGCAAATGCATCTACTAGCGCTTCGGAAGACGCGCCGTATGATGAGGAGAATCGCCGCAAGGCCTCATCATCGGAAGCGGGCGAAATCCTGGTGATTCCTCGCCAGAATCTGGCCCTGACCCTGAATAACCTACCCTACTCCTAGTCCTCGTTCCCTAATACCTATGAACTACTCTGCCGGACCTTTGCTAAAAGAAGTGAACAGCTCGGCTCGTCACTTAAGATGCCTGATTCAATGAACTGCTCAGCTTGTCACCGAATAGTCTATCAAGTGAACCGCTCTGCTCTTCACTTGAAGGGCTTAATTCAACGAACGGCTCAGCTAGTCATTAAGTTAGCTTATTCTGAGTAAATTTTAATCATTTAACTAGAAATCGCAACTTTAAAGATACTGTCCCTTATATACCAAACATGACTAATTTTATCACAACTATTCCCAATACTCCAAATTAATGACAAACCTAAAATAAATTATTAAACCCTACTTCCCTAATAAATGTGTGTGAAGCTACCCTACTGTTCCCCAGGAAACTTGCTAAACTGAAAGAGCATAAATCCCTTACCAGAACCAGCTCTTTTGACTGCGAATCCCTAACCTATGCAGCGAAAGTTCAGTCGGCTAAACTGAGAATTGCAATGCTAAAGGCCTGTGTTGGTTGTCTCCCCCCACTGCGCCCGCAGGCTAGGATACAGTGAGTAAGACGCCCTATTGTGTATATAAGTTTTATATATAAATATATGTAACAAGACCGTTCCTCAAATACTGAACAATTTCGACAAGCGAGGTATACACCTCTATGCTGAGACCCCATATTGGCAGCCATGTCTACGTTGTCAGCTGGGCATTGAAGGAACGTAAGGGATTTGATTCGTCTCCATGTAGGTAAAAGGTAGACGCCAGACCACCCTTAGATCTGGTAACTAAAGACTCTGAACCCTGCTCATTGGCACCGTTAGGCGAGCAAGACCCCTCAGGCAAAACTGGTGCCTGGACAAGATTCTGGTCATTTAAATCAAATTAAATAAACTCTTAAACCCCGAGGAAATATTCAATATATTACTTAAAAACTGATTCCTCAACATGAAGAGAGTCCCCTCACGAAGAAGAACCACTTTTAAATCAATAGAATAACCCACCAAGTATATATTATTGCGAAGACCAGAGACCTTGTCAGTCTGAATGTCGAATTCTAAGTGCCGTCAATAAAACTTCGCGCCCCTTTATATACTCTAATATCTCAGACAAATGCACGACACATGTCCGACAAATATCGGACAAATCCCCGACACATCTACGACAAATCCACGACATATGTCGGACAAATCCCCGACAAATGCACGACAAATCTACGACATATGACGGACAAATACACGACAAATCCACGACATATGAGGCCGAAGCTAGTAGGGTAAACGTTACTATGCTCATCCAGCTTATTAAAACTACTTTTCCTTCATATAGGTATTTTAATAACACGTGTTTTTGTAGCCTAATTGTGTTCCGTTACAACCTCTAGCTTCGGAGGCAAAGACACTACCAACTAGGTTAAACAGGCCGACAATATGAAACATACAAAATGATTGATAAAAATACATACTTACATATATATTTTGACACACTTACAATGAAGACGTGTGTGTGTGTGTGACTGTGTCTTGTGTGTATGTGTGTTTTATGTACTTAATTAATATCGATTTTCTTTATCTGACACGTGATAAGCTAGAATTTTTTTTTACCTTGTGATAAATTCGTTAGCGATAATCACAAAAAAACTGTCTTTGTACCCAAAATACCTTTTTTGCATGACTTATACATTGCCATAAAAAAAAATGTTGAAACTTAGACTTACTTCTTTGGTATTTAAAAGTATGATTAATTGTAAGTTAACTCTTATTTTTCCGATTTTATCAATCCGTATTATCTTTCAAAATTAGAAACTTCAGTATTGTGCCAATAAATTGATTCTAAATATGAAGCACCTTTTCATTTTGCTAATGACATAAGTGTCGTTTTCTTCATGTAAAATTCAAAGGCAAAATTAGAACAGCGCAGCGCCTAACAATCAGCAAAAAACATGGATACAAGCTCCCTCATTAAAATTTGAAATTATTAATACAGAATTCTCCTTTTGGCGTCACAAGTAAAACGCAATATAGACTTTACTACCATCAAATAAGATTGCTTTTTGATTAAGTCTAAAGTTACCAAATTGTCTGTGAGACTTGTTCGTCAAAGCGGAAAGTTATTATTTACTTGCTGTCAGTGATGGCTTCATTCTTTCGACAAACGTGTAATTCATCGTCAACAGTGCTTGTAGGGCCTATGATTTCCCATAATCTTAGCTCCTCCCCTTCTTCAGAAACCGTGAAATTCACATACATACCATTTTCCCACGAATAAGTAACAGCGTATTGAACAAAGGAAATTATTTAAATAGTAAAAAGTATGAGGAAAATTCTTCACCGGCCCAAGCAGAATTAAATGCATACAAATAGACTTAAGTGCAAAAAAAACTGCCTGTCCAGTTTAATGACGTGAGGTGGCGTGATGTCTGCTCTAATGCACCACTTAGCCGCTAACAGCGTAAATAACATGCTCGATAAATTACCTGTTCTAGCTGTTAATTAAGCATCCATTGCTGCAGATATAGACAATTTTAAGTATACAGTTCTTTACAGCGGCGCAAATGACAAGGTGCATTTTGGAAGTATGCAAAGAAAAGGCGTTTCGGAATAAAATTGCACTGTTACTATTAAACTCAATAGCATTGAACAAATTGAATTCTACGCTATACACGACTGATTAAACGTCGAGGTAGATTCTAAAGTGGAAACAAATAACAGCAATGGATGATGATAAAAATGGAAACGTCGTAATTGAAATAGGGTGATGATATCGGTAGAGATACACCGTGCCGCGATGCACGTAGACCAGTGGAACTAGATTTCCGAGTGATGGAAAAAATATGGAATAAATTGGCTGATGCGTGACCAGCATTGATTTGTGAGATCGCGGCTATATGCCTTTGAAGCAACTATTGCCGGGAATGTAAGGAGAACTGATATGAATCTGTTTCTGCTTCAAGCAACTTTATAATATTTTCTCCTGTAAAACACTGCATGTTTAAACGCATCAATAATTGCTCGGTATTGCAATATTGTTATAGTATTCAACTTTATGATTTGTTTTACTTTCTATGTTCCTGCTTTCTAGGTTGTAAGCAAAAAAGATAATTTATTTGAATTATGTATTCATTGGAAAATTATTAATATAACAGTTTTTACACGGACTTTTCTAGCCGTTTACGCTCTTTATATTAATGAAATCAACACTTAATTATCTGCAATTAACTTACATCATTGCAGATTAATATATGATAAGTATCTTTTATTATTCAGTACAAATAATGATATCTCGTTACACTCCTCTAGGTACTCAGTTTAAAACACTGTTATTCAGTAGTTTAGTATATACGTCAAATAATGACATACTTTCATTCTGTGAACCAATTATATAATACTAATTGGCTGTATATTATTTATCTTCACCTAAAATCAAAGGATTCTCATCAACCCCAGAAATAACCACTGCGTACTGCCCAACACTATACTTTTTCATCTCCTGTTCAAACAATATATTATTAATTGCCTGCTTTATCATCGATTGCGTCCTCTCATCATGCTTCCTTAACGATATAGCTATGTATTCTCCAAAACTATCACATTCATCCTTCTTTCTAGTCAAATCTGATCTCCTGAGTAGGCTTAACGTTTCTAAAACTTTATTATCCAGATTGGAATTACTTTCTTTCACAACTTTTCTAGGGAACTTGGTCAGTCTTGGTTTGTGCGTGGCGTGGGCGTATCGCAATCGTTTCCGCGGCTTGGCGTACTCGACTTGTACTGGCTCTGACTTGATGATGACTTCTTCATGTATTATATCTTCTTGTTCTTCGTTGGCGTTGTTGTCTTCTTCTGAGGATTGCTGGTCCGGCTCGTCTGCCTCTTCGTGAGTTGAGGTCTGAAATAAAAGGCGTTTCCTTAGATACATGTAAATCACATACTTAATCACATAAGGTAACCGTTCCAATGTCTGACACGTTGCCAATAATTGTCACCCTGAGGTTTATTATATATTGTCACCCTAAGTATTACTATTGGCTCAATGTTAAGCCTAGAATGTATTGTTATGATCCGCTTTTCCGGTAAGCTAGTAATAGAGCTTTATTTCCCAGTCTAAAGATTATACAAGAAAAGTCCTCCACTGCGTCTGTCTGTATGACAGTAACTCAAAAACTACATACGGTTTTCACCAATGGACGAAGTGTTTCATGATTGTACAATTCCTTGAGGCGTTGTGTAATTTGGCTCTAACATCATCGGTTGTGAGCGTAGCGCTACGAAATCGTTGGCAATTAAATCAGTCCTATTTCCTCAGAATCTGGATACGTACTAGCTGCTGACTGTAGTATCAGCATCAGAAGTAGAATACAGATCGAATCGTCTAGTAGGGTTATACGATTTTAAAGAGCACTCCGTTCCCAAGGCAAAGAAGCTGTTATCGAAAAATATGATAAACCTATCTTATGTTGACACAGAAAACCTAATAAAGACGACATCCTAACCAGTCCTAAATTCCTAAATACTCACACACAAACACACACTTCATTTTTGTATCATGTTAATTACTTACCTACGTTATGTTAAATATATGGAAAAAAAGAGTATGTATTGTTACTTTTAGAACACTGTTGCTACTAGCCGCTAATGTTTAAAGATATGTCAATCTTATTATTTCCTCCACGAGACAGGCTATGCCTAGTGTGGAGGTCAGTATATCATGTAACTGTTTAAACTCATTTTTGTCAAATAAACTATTTGTATTTGTATTAGATAATTAGGGTTTAAAAATCATTATATAATGTGATTATTTTATACCACGTCGGTGTCAAACAAGCTGACAGCCCACGTGATGTTCAGAGGTCACCATCGCCTATGAACGCTTGCAACAAGAGGTGTAACTAACCTAGTTTCTTACGCCGGTTCTTCTCGTGGCAGAGGTTTATTTTTCCGAACCGGTGGTAGTTTATTGACGTTCATCCACCACACATCAGCCCTAGGACGTCCACTGCTGGACATAGGCCTCCCCCAATTTCATGGGGGGTAAATGCCATAATCGCCACGCTTGGCATGCGGGTTGGCGATCGCAGTATCACCACTGCACTCTAGGAATGCTGCTGCCCATTCCCCGGTGGTCTTGGTCGTAGTTTAAGGACATACCCGGGTCCATCTTAATTTTAACCAACTTAAAATAAAATCCCAGTAGATTTTACCTACTTCGCAGTGCGATATCCCATTGACGTTCATAGGTGCATGTAATATGCCTAATTTGAAGAATAAACAACTTTGACCTTTTGTTTTTAAATCGACCCGTAAGAAACATTGTCACGCCTTCTTTGAAGACTTCCACGCTGTAGCCCATTGGGAATAACTCGGCAGGGAGCTCAACCATATTTTTTGTATATGTCAGAGTAAATCATGTCATTTTACCGATTGCAGATGTGCGTCAGAGCTGATATATCTGCAGTAGGTAGGTAGGTACTTTACTGCCGCTGTGCTGATAAGCGGGTTCATGCGCTATTTACTAACCGGTTTCCGTCAGTTTGTTTTATTCCTTTATTAGTAATAATCCGGACCCGGGTATGTCCTTAAACTACGACCAAGACCACCGGGGAATGGGCAGCAGCATTCCTAGAGTGGCGGTGGAGATACTGCGATCGCCAACCCGCATGCCAAGCGTGGCGATTATGGCATTTACCCCCCATGAAATTGGGGGAGGCCTATGTCCAACAGTGGACGTCCTAGGGCTGATATGGTGGTGGTGGTAGTAATAATATAGTATACATTTACAGTACTTACATATGGTGCTACTTTACCGAACGAGTGCGGTAATCAGCAGATTACGTGCGTATGTCGAAACTTTAAAGAGCCATATGTACTGTAAAGCGTTGTACGATACACGTGCGAATAGGTAAATCGCAACTCGTGTCGATTTAAAACACTCCCTTCGGTCGAGTTTTAATTTATCACCACTCGTTGCGAATTTCCTGTTTTCTGCACTTGTATCGTAATGTACTATTACAGTACATATGGTGCTACGCTACCGCACGAGTGCGGTAATCAGCAGATTACGTGCATATGTCGAAACTTTAAAGGGCCATATGTACTGTAAAACGTTGTACGATACACGTGCAAACAGGTAATTCGCAACTCGTGTCGATTTAAAACACTCCCTTCGGTCGTGTTTCAATTTATCACCACTCGTTGCGAATTTCCTGTTCTCTGCACTTGTATCGTAATGTACTATTGTCGGTGACTTCATCGGCGACTACTAATTTACTTTCAGCGCAATTTTGTTCGTGACACGTTCGGTGGTTTGAGGCAAACTTTCGAGTTTATATACTCGTATATATTATTTAGGCCAGGTGAAAAAAAATCGTACTTAATCTACCCTTATTTGCGTCCAGGAGATGGATAGAAGTGTCGGAAGGGGGCGAGCAAGGTGAGGGCATCTTGATCATAAATATCATAATTCTACGATACTGAAAAAACCGGCCAAGTGCGAGTCGGACTCCGGGTTCCGTACCAGAAAAAATAACGCCAACAACTAAGTTATATTGGAAGCCCCCCTCAATTATTATTATTATTTTGATTTTAGTATTTGTTGTTGTAGCCACAATAAAAATACATAATCTGTGCAAATTTCAACTGTCTACCTATAGCTATTACGGTTCTTGAGATCTAGCTCGGGGAGTGGTAGCCATGAAAAAGGGCTAAAATATGACGTTTTTTGTTTGGGAGCCCCCTTAATTATTATTATTTTGTTTTTAGTATTTGTTGTTATAGCGGCAACAGAAATACACTATCTGTGAAAATTTCAACTGTCTCGCTATTACGGTTCTTGAGATACAGCCTGGTGACAGACGGACAGCGAAGTCTTAGTAATAGGGTCCCGTTTTTACCCTTTGGGTACGGAACCCTAAAAAGGCTAGGTCAGAAGCACCCGCAATCAACAGGCATTTATGATATTGATATGTATGGGTGTGATTGAAGCGAAAGAAGTTCCTGTGTAAGGAATAAGGACCGCAGGAGTATTTCGCATTATCTAGTCTCTGCCTACCTCAATGCGATACGAGCGAGCTCATGTGTGTACGTATTTTTTTATAACAGGGGTGTCACATGCGCGTTACCGACCCTTTAAAAATTTGTACACTCCTTTTCTTGAAGAACCCCATAATGTATAGGTACACCATTATAACTGTCCAAGTTTCAGAAACATTTGTATATTTTTGATATTTAATGAATAATGATGTCACAGAATAAATAAAAGTGACCATGTTGAGACAGTTTTAATCGTAATGAAAGTACGTTTTGTAAAAAGATTCCTTTTCAATAAAGTCGTGTTATTCCAATGTGAACCTTCGACGCTCGGCAGTACGGTCTATATTCAAACGCATTATCGTCACACACTTCAACTATAGTTGCCTATTATGACTTTTATTAAAAACATAATACCAAATTACCTCAACAACGCTTTCATTGTTCGAGTTATGCAAATGGTTCGGAAGAAACTTCATAAACGGATAAAGAAACCATGTCGACCTCCCTCCCAGTCGCACCTTCGCCTTCTCTCTCCTGTGCGAAGCGAATATCGAATTCAGTTTCTTCCGTAATTCGGCGATGTCGCATTCGAATAGGCTCGCTAAATCCGACCAGGCTTCGTACCTAGCTGTTTGTACTCGGTACAGTTCGTTCGTCGTGTCCCATAATTCAGGTCTCTTCGCGTATTCTTGCATCAATCGAATAACAAGTCGATTCGTCCATTCTACTTCTGTCATTTTGGTAAAAGTCAACAACTTCCAATACGCAGTTGCCAGCAACGCCTCGAACGTTCTATGGTCGTTGGTCAAACAGCAGGTTATGTAGGTATCTATTTAAATATGCCAATATAACTGTTTATTGATAAGGAAACACTAGGTAATTTATTTTTACTGCTATCAACATCCCAATTTAAACAGTAGGTATAATTTATACGCTTAGCGCAACATGCCGTTCTAAGATCGCAATCGCGCGCGACTGTCTCACTCGCACTGTGCAAATCAGAAAGAGGAGAGTAGAATGTCTCGTCTCGCGTTTGTTGAGTTAGCGCTGCGCACTTTTCGCTGTTCGAATTTTAAATTGAAGGTCGTTTGGAACGCGAACGTATTCGTGCTCGCTCGCGGGCGGCTCGCGGCGACTGGCGGGCCGGGCGGTTCGGGGGCGCTCGGGCTCGCTCGGGCGCGCTCGGCCCTCGTTCGAGTGGGAATGTTTCGCTCGGTGAGCTTGCTCGGATTCGGATTGTTGGGTGTACTCCTTGGTAAGTACTAACTACAATATTGTAACTATACAATACAGCGTAGGTCTACACATACTTCAGTACCTTAGTGTTTACAAGGCAGCACAACGATACGAATAATGTTCGTGCTTCTTTCAAACGTATGACATGGCGTCTAGTTTATTATTCGCAAGTTTTATACAACGACGGTGAAAAAGGACGTGACTGTTACAAGTTGTAAGCAGATACGTAGCCTATACTATACCCGGTAATGAGAAAATACTGCGTGGTAGGTATACTGCGTAAGTGTAGCGAATTAAAGGGCGTCTTAACTCATTCGGATTTAAAATGACTTTTTTCCACATGATGCGGTATGTAATATTTAGTAGTAGACACCATAATTATTGTTAGTAGTTTGTATAATTTGAGGGCTTTTTACGAAGTGTTCCTTTTACTTTATTTCTCCGAAATTAGGGAGCGGTGGGAAGTGCCCTTCGATAATATTTGAATTCGAACTAAATCCACAAATACCTACTAAAGAATAATGGAACACGCTTTTATTCTCGATTCTATTACCTATTACCTAAGCTTCGCAATTTCACACTCCACTCACCAAATGTACAAAACAAACAGTAATACGAAACTCAGAACATAACATAACACCTAGTAAGCTATCTAGTTATCGATTCCAGTATATAAGCGCCTCAAGGTCAAACCCAACCTCTACAAACAACCAACCAATAAGACCCTTACTGACATACACAACCTTCCTACACACAGGTCTAGGACCCCCGCCCGTATAGTCCAGATTACATTGAGCTCCAAAGTAAACTAAAGAACGGCAGTCTTCTTAGTTAGAAGGGGTCTTTTCATTCTGGTTTTATCTCCATCGAGAGGGTATGAATGAAGGGATGGGGGGTTGAATGTAATGAAATTCTTATTTTAGATTTATTTTGCTTAGGATTGAGAAAGGGGTGATAAATTTATTTTGGTGCTCAGTTACACAACAAGAGATTCGGATTGCTGGATGAACACTTGTTCTGAAAATTTAAAGATATTGAAAGTGTACTTAATTTTGTAATAATTCGTGAAAGTTGTTGACCAGAGTTTGACTTCTATCTTTGGAAAAAAGCGTTTAGGATTAAGAATTAAAGGTCCTCTGTCCTTTCTCAATAGTTAACACGTTCATTGCAGGCCGTCTATACACGTCAACAGTATAGATGTCATGTACTAAGCGTTGTTAAGCTATTGATATTTCGGGTCGGATCTTTAAGAGTTTGAAGAATAATGGTAAGCAGACAACGTAGCCTGTGGACCCGGTATTAAGAAAAATTGGTATTAAGAATCATAAGCGCGTTGCCGAAGCCCTGAAGTTTCGAGGATTTCTCGAGGATGTTACCGATCCACCAGAGATAAATATATCCATGCTAGGAGTAGGAATTTAAGATTAATCTCAATCTGAAAATTCATCGTCTCATGGAAACGCTTCACACACAAATCATTAAGGTAGGTACCTTAACGTACAAAGCAAAAAAATTTATCCATTGAAATAAATGAATGGAAATAATGAAATGAATGTAGGTGTCGAACTAATGTTTTCAAAAAAATATATAAGTTACTTACCGAAACCTTAATTCGCTGATTGAGTCTTGTTAACATATATTTGAGCAAGTTCCCATATTTCTGCACATTGCTGTACTACCTAAACGAAACGATAATAAAAACAATGAAACCAAAATCGTTATCATAATGTGCCAGCACAGGCCTGACCATTCACAACAAACCCACCAACTACAGAAAAACTAGTAGAACTGAGATCTCCGATCACATACAATTATTTCGAACGCAAGGGTCAAGTTTTATTGAACATATGTAGTGAATGTCATTAACTGGTTTTCGTTCGATCAGAGGCGGTTTTAGCCGGCCAATAGAAGGCGCCAACGCACCTTTATCGACGCGATATAGTAATGTATTTTTAGATATTAATTATACCTAGCTTTCGGTATTTTATTGTGTTTTTTCCTTGATATTCTAGTTATTCGTAGGCAAGTTATATTTATTTCAATCTAAAAAGAGGTGATTTAATAGAATCCGGTACATAAATTAAGCGCTGGAACACATGACGTCTATAGACGCCACGCTGCGCTCATCTGTACGTCACAGTGAAATAATTCTCGTTGCAGGGTCGACGCGCACGTGAGTTTTCTGGAGTTGCAGGCGTCCATAGGCTGCGGTAACCGCTTATTATTAGGCGGGCCGTACGCTTGTTTGCTGCCGATGTGGTATAAAAAATCTAAAATGAAAATCTTACTTGAATTCTAGCATATTGTCAATAATATATTAACAAAACTAATAATTAGAAAGTGGTCCTTGATATTTCTTAACTACATTAGTAAAAAAGTGACTTCCCCGACATATTTCACGTTGTACGAGGCATTAGAATTATAACAATGAAATAGTTAGAAAAATGAAAAACTTGATCATAATTCTCCATTGCAGATATATACATATGTACAACCAAAGTTAAATATAAGTAATCAAATAATCTATGTGATATTTTCATTTTTTAATCGCAAAATACTGCCAAAACTACGCACATGTAAGCGTTCACGTACAGTAAGTGCGGTGAGGAATATATATAATAATAATAATAATATTGGGGGACAATCTTACACAATTCGACCTAGTCCCAAACTAAGCAAAGCTTGTACTATGGGTACTAGACGACGATATACATACTTATATAGATAAATACATACTTAAATACATAGAAAATATCCAAGACCCAAGAACAAATATCCGTGAAAAATGCACAAATAAATGCCTTGGCCGGGATTCGAACCCGGGACCTCTAGCTTCGGAGGCAGAGTCACTACCAACTAGGCTAAACAGGTCGTCAGAACTATATATCAAGTTTTTCAAAAAAATTTGTGGTATCAAGCGGCTGGCAGTTCCAAAGTTGCCGGCAATTAAGAAACTGCATTGCTATTAAGAGGGCGCCGCAGTACGCTCGGTCTGGCTCGGTTTATTTATTTATTTATTTATTTTATGGAGTTAACACAGAAACAATCATACAAAGTGAATACAGTGGCAAATAATATAGTAGACAATAGATACAGATGTTTCCTTGGATATATCTCACTAAGAACATATAGTATATTCACATTCAAATGCGCGAAGCGATAATCTTTGCTTAAGCTAAGTTACATAATAATACAAACGGGTTCTCCATACAAACGTATTTACCCTCTCATTTTAAAACGCCATGCTAGAATAACATGAAAATTTGTACACACAATGGGATCCGGCATATCTAGGTCGGACCATAGTTTCTGTTGCTAGAAATTGTAAAAGAAAAAAAATACAGCGGCTTTTTGAGTTTTTTACGGCTTGTATGAAAACCTTACTAATCGCTGTATTTTTTCTCCATTATAATTTCAAGCAACAGAAACTAATTTCCGACCTAGATATGCCGGATCCCATTGTGTATACAAATTTTCATGTTATTCTAGCATGGGGTTTTAACCCGTTGGACCCGGGTATGTCCTAAAACTACGACCAAGACCACCGGGGAATGGGCAGCAGCATTCCATGAGTGCGGTGGAGATAATGCGATCGCCAACCCGCATGCCAAGCGTGGCGATTATGGCATTTACCCCCATGAAATTGGGGGAGGCCTATGTCCAGCAGTGGACGTCCTAGGGCTGATATGGTGGTGGTGGTGGTTTTAAAATGAGAGCGTAAATACGTTTGTATGGAGAACCGAACGTACTGCGCACTCTTAATATCTATCTACACAATCTGAATAATGACTCATCTGTTTATCAGTTATAATTATCATATAATTTCTTTCCTTAAGGTGATGAAATTATATTCAGCAATAACATGTACGGTTTCAGCCGTTTGCACGCTGACGGAGGGCGGGGCTAGAGTTGCGTCAGGCGAAAACGTTGGGGCAGGCGTTTTCACAACGATTCAACACTCATGCTCCATTTCATTTTAACTTTAATAAACGTTCACTTGACTACTAAATATCAATAAGTAGGTATTAGGGAAGAGCCACTGTAGTCAAACAGCAAGACAAAATAGATAGATTCAATTATAAAATCATTATTATTTTACAAATAAAATGGATTCAGTAAAAGATTTTCTATAGATATAATGATTAGAAAATTGAAAAACTATAATAATAAAAATTAATAATTTTTTTTGCAGAAATTGCGAAGCGTCTGGTTGACGTAACTGGTGACCAAAGAGCTGGCGGTTTCCTCGCTCAACGTATCAGCATTGCGATACAGCGAGGAAATGCCGCCAGCATCCTCGGTACAATGCCTCAATTGCCCGTTTTAGATTTAAGTTAGTTTTAATTTTCTTTATATTATTTTGGTATTTCTGTATATATTTTCGTTGTACATAAATAAATGTTTATTACAAAAAATAACAAGAACTTTAAAAAACGCAACTTAGGATCAGGAAGTCATGGGCTCGAATTGGACTTGCTCATACAGTGGCACGCAAAACCCAGTGGGGTATTGAAAATAAACTTATGTACGAAATATCATGTGATATTTAACAGTAGCTTTTCTGTGAAGAAAAATATCGTGAGGAAACCGGTGTAAACCCAATAAGTACTATAGTTTTACTCTAGGTTGGAAAATCAATAAAATTGTAAAACAAAATCTTGAGATTAAGTGCCGATGAAGCGGACACTGGACTCCTTTAGGGTGCAACCGGGAGAGCGCTTGCGCAACAAAAACTTTAGAAACTTTGAAAGTAGAGAATGATACTACATTTATCTCGACGGGCATCTCAGTACCTAATCCATAAGTTTTACATTCGTAATTATATCATCCAGAAAACAAACTACGTACCTAATAATAAAATTAACCTACATTTTTCTTGCATTCGCTCTCAAATAAATAACCAATAGATTTTGTTTTTCAGTTTGAAATAACAAACTCAAAAGAAATTAACTCATCTAACTAAATTAACTAGCGCAAAAAATATTCATAACCCATAACAAAACCCACATTTCTATGAAACAAAAAACCTTTTTGTTAGCGAACAAAGGAGTCGAACCCGGGCTTCTCCACTCGAGAAGATGACGCAACCCATCTCTGATTAAGAGTGCGCAGTACGTTCGGTTCTCCATACAAACGTATTTATGCTCTCATTTACAACGCCAGGCTAGAATAACATGAAACTTTGTGTACACAATGGGATCCGGCATATCTAGGTCGGACCATAGTTTCTGTTGCTTGAAATTATAATGGAGAAAAAATACAGCGATTATTAAGGTTTTCACACAAGCCGTAAAAAACTCAAAAAACCGCTATATTTTTTTTCTTTAACAATTTCTAGCAACAGAAACTTATTTTCGACCTAGATATGCCGGATTCCAATGTGTATACAAAGTTTCATGTTATTCTAGCTTGGCGTTTTAAAATGAGAGGGTAAATACGTTTGTATGGAGAACCGAGCTAGACCGTGCGTACTGCGCCCTCTTAACAATGAATCATTGATTCTTAACAAAGCAATACAAGACTACACCTGCTTTGTAGGCCATACACTTGTTTACCATTAGTTGTGGTATAGAAACGGCTTATGGGCCTAGCGGCCATCAGCAAACTACTGAACCAGGGACTGAACGTATCCCATTTTTCAACAGTGATTTCGCAGCGTCAACAGGCGAAATACTAAGTGTTCATTTTAATTGAGACGAAGCGAAGAGGAGCCGTGCAGGTTTGACCAATCGATTTAGTTCATTCAATAGAAGCGGACAGTAGCGGATAGCGGACGAACTATTTTGATTGATCAATGTTCCGCATCAATGGAAATGCAGCCTAATGGAGGGAGTTCCGAACATATTCCTCTTCATTTTAAATAGATCTACACTAATATAAACCATGCATTTTTATATTTTCCTTTCCAAAATAAACATTGACATTGAGAGCGTGGAAAACAACTTTTCGATAAGTTTATTTATCTGCCGGCGTTTTCGTGCCAGACACGTGTCAAAACGGCTAACTAGTTTAATTTTTGCGGCCCGAAATAAAGCCACGATCTGGAGATATACTACTTATCCATATTTTCTGATATAGTGGGACCGAAACTCTAAGAGACAGAATTAACTGGCAAAAAAACCGGACTACATTATGCTGCTCGTTTGGGTGTACTTGACCAAATTTAAACTAAGAGTTTCGTTCCACTTAGAAATCTTAGAATATCCGGAGTTCCGAAGGCAAGCACACGTGTCGCTTGTCCCTAATTTATTTCATTCACCTGGAGTCTATCGCCCCTCATCTTGACCCTTATATCCGTCCTGTTCATAGCGTGCAATGCCCACTGGCGAAGTGTTAAAAATACTATAATGGCCGTGGCTAAAACTTTTATACTGTAGCAGTGTATTACACTGTTGGTTTTGCTCTTATAAATAAAAGCATCTTTGTGAAAAACACTTCTCAAGAATCAGTGAGTAAATATTTTTGCCGCATCTCAAACACGATCCATCAAAGTCTGCACAAAAAACAGTCCAATAAATTCCCCATGTGTTAAACACTTTATTATAAAAGGCATCAAGCACAAAAGTCGCCCATTACAATTTTAATCTTGGCCCTATTCAATTAAGATTGCAATTCGATGGGCACGCGCATGTATTTGATTCGTTTTTGAGTTTGAATCAATTCTAGACCGTGTTGCCTTGAGATAAGAGTTCTAGTTCTAGGCAATGGTTCATGATCAAGGTCGCATGATAATGAAAACACGTTTAATGACTATTAAAAACGCCACGAGGCGAGATTATTTGCTTGAATGTGAATTTTGCGTCGTTTTATTTATATGCAAGGTTAAGTACCTGTTTTCTTCGTTCTCGAATGTATTAGCTTATTTTAAGAAAATCGATTTTCATCAATAGTGTTTCAGAAATTACGCTTCCTAAGAGTATTTTTTTCATGTTTTACTGACCAGCGATTGGCCTTAGTCTGACTTCATAGAAAGCGATGACAGGGCCTATACAGGGTGGCCCATTCAAATCGGTCAGTATGGGAAAGTCTAAAACTATAAGACATACGAAGATTTGTTCTTAGGAACCATGTCACCGATTTTACAAGTAGAGAGGTACAAACAACCATAGAGACATTTTTACATGCCTGAACTTGTTGAATATTGTAACGGTGGTCACTTTGAACACCTACTATGATAAATTAAAGTATGTGAAAAAAATGCATTTTATTCATTTTAGACATTATGTTTCTTAGAGACATTTACTGCTTAAGACCTACACAAACGATATCTGAATAGAAATAGTGTAAGTTTATTTTTTCAAAACAACCGGGTTCGATTCCCTAGCTGGGTACAGTGTTTTTTTTTCAAATGTATGAATGCAGTTTTTCTTTTTATCAAAATCGGTGACATGGTTCCTAAGAACAAATCTTCGTATGTCTTATAGTTTCAGACTTTCCCATACTGACCGATTTGAATGGGCCACCCTGTATAAGATGTTGCTGGTTTAGTAACAGCCTATTCACTCTTGTTGTGAAGAGACCCAGGTTGTATATATGCATCAGGAAATACAGACGCCGGCAGCAAAATCCAGTACTTAGCTGTTCGCATTAGGAAAGAAAAAGCAAATCGCTTCGTGCGAATAAATGGTAGGCTGACAACGTAAAGATGTAACTAACAGTCACCGTGTCAGGCGAACGAAGAACTCTGGTGACCTCTCTCTATCTGCGCAGGCTCTTATAGAAAACATACAAATTACAGCATAATATACTTATATAATGGAGTCTATAAGTCTGTTGTCCTCAACAGGTCACATTTATTAACCGATTCTCAGTTCAATTTTGTAAGCAGGTTCGATAATTATGTAGAATTTTTTTGTTGAGTCAGTTTTTGGAAATTATGAAAGTTGAAAAAAATTTTTTGCGATGTCTACAGCTCACAGAGCCGCTAGTTTTTAATGACAAAGGAGGCAAACTAGCAGGCGAATGAGCGTTTATCGCCGCCAATGGACGCCCGCAACAACAGAGGGATTATGAGACTTGTGAGTGCATTGTCTTGTTTATTATACAAAAAATATTTTTGTATTTTCTATATGTATCTTTTTATATGACGACGTTGGCCTGCCTAATCGTAAGTACACACCGTAGCCTGCTGCATACATCACCAGAACTATTTTAATACAAATAGTTTATCTCACCAATAAGATATACATATATGTACATTAGTACTGACCCCCACATTAGGCATTGCCTGAGCCTGACCCGTGGAGGAGATAGATACAACGGTTAAAGTAATACTGTAACGACTACTGGCGACAAGCAATATGAATAAACTACAGCACTGTAGCTATAATTCTTATACTAGACTTATATTATAACTGACAGCGTAGCAAACAGGTGACTTGGCTAAAACACACCTAAAACATAATACTAATAATTATTATGTATAATGAAACACTTTTTTATTTATTTATTATAATGAAACGCATCATTCGTATTGACAGTTATGGACATATGTGTCAAACAATGGAACGGTTACCTTAACCTAAATTGACTCTTCGTTGTCCCCGACAAGTCCCCTGTTTCATTTGTCTATCGGCATATTGAAAGACAGCGAGATATAGGCATGGATATCCTCAAGACATGTCACATTTTGAAATTCAAATCGCGCCCCTTATTAATCCTCATAAGTGCGTTCGTCTGATACTCAACCCTCACGTCATCGGACGTGACGTCACACGACGTCCGTCACGACCCTGGGAATGCGGTGTGTTGTGAAAACTGTCGCCAAACAATCGACGGATGCGCACACGCATCAAACACTGAACTCACGCCAGAAAACCAAGATCGCGACGAAAAACCGGCCAAGTGCATATCAGGCCACGCGCAGTAGGTCCGTCTGTTGCCTCCCGTGATTTCAAAAGAGTCAGTAGGGCATAGATTGCAATTTCTAGATTCTAGATCGATCTTTATAGAACGTCTGGATTTTCAGTTTATGAGCTGTAATCTTTATGGTGCATTTGTAAAGCTGATAACTATGTTTTGCAACTTTTTATTACTATGACTAAGATATAGGTATGTATAAAAAAAAACCGATGAGCAATTTAGTTAATAGTAATCAAAATTCCTGGATAATTTATTTGCATTCTGAAGTTAGAATTATTAGCAATGTTCACATATTATTGCTCGCCAGTGACTCACCCCCAACGACTGACGCAACTTCGAGTTGAAGAGAGTTGCGTCAGTTGATGATGAAATTACCGAACCATATTGAACTTGACATTTATCTGTGAGATATGGTTTTATGTTTGCTATGGTTGTTAGCAGACTTTCGTGTTAAGAAAGTGGATTACAGCTTATGCACCTTAATGCAAAAATATGTAATAGACTAGTTGAAAAGAGATACTGATATACCACTTCCTTCTGGCTATACTGTCACAATACAGGTAGTTTTTTTTAAATTGTTAATTGCGCGGACGCATTCCTGAGATGAAGTAATCTTCTCTAAGACATACTGCGGCCTGTTTAGCCTAGTTGGTAGTGACACTGCCTCCGAAGCTAGAGGTCCCGGGTTCGAATCTCGGCCAGAGCATTATTTGTGCATTTAGCACGGATTTTGTTCTTGGGTCTTGGATGTTCTCTATGTATTTATGTATGTATTTATCTATATAAGTATGTATATCGTCGTCTAGTACCCATAGTACAAGCTTTGCTTAGTTTGGGACTAGGTCGATTTGTGTAAGATTGTCCCCCAATATTTATTTATTTATTTATTTATTTACTGTAGCGTTAGGTATCTGGGGCAGTAATGTTCTAAAAGAAAGTGTACCACAACGTTACAATATTTTTTTATAGGGTACGTGGGTACGTGGATCGAAAAAGCCTACTCAAGACGGAAAGGTATATTTGGATCGCGGTGTAGCTAGTGGTAAAACTACGACCAAGACCACCGGGGAATGGGCAGCAGCATTCCTTGAGTGCGGTGGAGCTACTGCGATCGCCAACCCGCATGCCAAGCGTGGCGATTATGGCATTTACCCCCCATGAAATTGGGGGAGGCCTATGTCCAGCAGTGGACGTCCTAGGGCTGATATGGTGGTGGTAGCTGGTGGTTGAATACAGTAACCCAATTCGTACCGTTTAGAAGATATTCAAGAATCCATTTTCGTTAATTAACACTCCTGGTTCGTATGTACACTTGTACAGTATAAAACATCCCGGACAATTAAAAAATGCTGATTTTTTTAACGTGTTATACTTATTCTAGATATTTATTAAACCTGTTTGTCTTTTATTTGAATAAAATAATACGAACTAATTAAAAAAAAACAGTACACTTAAACTTAAAATATAACGTATACTTTTATTATTTAAGCATATTGCCACTCACTTTCCCATTAATCCAAAGGTTGTCTGAAAGAGATCGCTTTACAGGGATAAGACCGCCTGCTGCATTATGGACAATAAATATTTTTTGTGACATTTCCTTTTTGTGGTGCAGTAAAGCATATTTATTGTTATTGTAAAGTATTTTCCGCTCACGGGACAGTGGCGTCCCGGATCTTTTGGAGGCGTGCGCGAAGCCGAAGTACCGAGGTACCAAAGTATGTACCATAGCCTACGCTTTCGATAATTTAATGAAATGCAAGTGGTATTATTATTATCTCTCAAAGTAACGCCACACATACTTCTTAGCGCTCTCATTTCCACTGCGGAGTTGTGGAGTGAATGAAGATATAGTGACGAAAATTGAGAAAGGTATGCTCAGATGGTTTGGACATGTAGAGAGGATGGATGAAAGAAGATTGACAAAACGAGTGTATGAAGGAAGAGTGGATGGAAAAGTTGGAAGGGGAAGACCTCGGCGAACGTACTCCGACCAAATCGGAACATTCTGCAAAAAGCCCAGGTCAGGAGTACCCTAAATCGGCGCGCATGCATGAAGAATGTTATGAAAGTTCATGAAGCGAAAGTTGTATATCAGGATCGCAGCAAGTGGAAATCCGTGATCTCAGCCTACCCCTCTGAGAAACAGGCGTGATTATATGTACGAGGGTGGTTAGATAAGTAACTTGTTTCGGATACTGATAGATGGCGTTAGTGTAATCTATGTAACTATTCACAAAGATTATTTAATCAAGATAATTTATCTGTGGCCAAATGTCATTTTTGGCGGGAATTTTAGATTTGACAGTAGTTTAAACAAAAGTGATCGGAGTAGCGCGGCAAAATGGAGAAAATAGGAATTCGTGGTGTAATTCAGTTCTTTTTTTTGGAAGGTAAAACTGCAAAAGAAATCCATGAAAGGATTTTACCTACATTGGGTAGCTCGTGTCCTTCCTATGAGACAGTTCGACTTTGGGTGAATGAGTTCAAGCGAGGCAGGACAAGCATTGATGATGCACCTCGTCCTGGAGCCCCAAAAACGGCGGTTGTACCCGAAATAGTCGATAAAATCCATGATTTGGTTTTAACCGACAGAAGATTGAAGGTACGCGAATTAGCTGAAGCCACAAACATCTCTTCTGAGCGGGTGCATTTTATTTTGCACAACGAACTGCACATGAAAAAGCTGTGTGCAAGGTGGGTGCCGCGGCTGCTCACTCCAGAACAAATGCGTGTTCGTATGCGAACATCTGCGGATAATCTCCAGGTCTTTGAAAGAAATCCAACAGACTTTATTCGCCGTTTTGTGACAATGGATGAAACCTGGATTCATCACTATATTCCGGAGACGAAACAACAGTCCAGACAATGGGTTGGTCGTGGTGAGCCAACTCCAAAGAAAGCCAAGGTCATTCCATCAGCTGGAAAAGTGATGGCATCCGTTTTTTGGGATGCAAAGGGGATTCTCTTAATTGATTACCTTGCGAAGGGAAAAACCATTACTGGGGCATACTATGCATCACTGTTGGACCAATTGCATGCGGCGATAGCCGAGAAACGGCCAGGTTTGGCAAGAAAGAAAGTAATGTTTCACCATGACAACGCACCGGTGCATTCAAGTCGTGTCGCTGCACAAAAATTGTCGGAATTACGGTTTGAACTCCTTCCTCACCCCGCTTATTCCCCGGATTTGGCCCCGTCGGACTATCACCTATTCCCCAAACTCAAAATCTTTTTATCGGGGAAAAAGTTTAACTCCAACGAAGATGTGATACAGGAGGTAAACGCGTATTTCGAGGACCTCGAAGAAACGCATTTTCGTGAAGGCATCGAGAAGTTGCAGAAACGTTGGGGCAAGTGCGTCGAGCTTCGAGGGGACTATGTCGAAAAATAAAATATATACAATCGCTCAAAATTTTTTTTTTCATATCAAACCAAGTTACTTCTCAAACCACCCTCGTATGTATGTATTATTATTATTGCCACTGCAGTTTGTAATACGTTCCTTACTTCTTGTGTTAAAGTACTTCGTACCTTTTGTAGGCTTGACTAAAATGATGACAAACTAGTCATAATGGTGACGTTTATCCTCGTTCAATGAATGGGCATTTGATGAACGACTTTTCCTTGATTGTCCATTTATGGTCCTGGTTTTTCCGGGCCATGTGAAAACTTAGCGAAATTGTATTACGTATATTTCCGGGAAGGCTGTCGATTACAACAGCTTTAGGGGATTTTTGAAATATGAATTTGTATTTGTGAAAAAAGGTATTATTATTTTTTCAAATCTACGTCGGTGGTAAACTAGCGTACGGTCCGCCTGATGATAAGTGACCACCGCAGCCTATGGACGCCTGCAACTCCAGGGGTGTCACTCGTTGTCAAACCTTTAATAATCGATTTTTTTTACAAAAAATACCGACTTGCCGATTTATTCGTCTATTTGTCATGTTTAATGCAAATTTACGACTTATATGCTTTTCTCATGGATGCCATTGTCAGAACTGGACCAAACTAATAGGTATGGGACCACACAAAAAAAGAATCATCAAAATCGATTCAACCCAGTCGAATGTTCTGAGGTAACAAACATTACAGTCGAATTGAGAACTTCCTCCTTTTTTGAAGTCGGTTAAAAAGAAAACCTTATTGTACAAAAGATGCATTTATTGCCATAAAGCACTTAAATACAAACCAAGTAATAATACCTAACTAAACGACCTTGTACAATAAATGAGCTGTTTTATAATATGATCAGTTGATGATTAATATATTTTGCTAACATTATTCCATTATTTGCGGTTGATCCAGCTGCATTTATATGTAATAGTTATCAAATAACATGTTATTGTTAATAACAGTTCTACAGCAATGTACCTAATTATATAATTCGATTTAGCATACCTACCTTCAGTTAACTTAGTTAAGTTACTTCCTAGAGTAGCTTGATAAGATATTTATTTTTAAATACCGTTACGGTATAGTAAACAAGCATAAGGCCTGCTTGTAGGTAAGCAGACACCGAAGCCTATGGACGCTTCAAAGTTCAATGTACTGTACTTACCTGCGAAATTCCGTGAGTCACACGAGTCAGAATATCTGAATCTCAATCATATTTACGAAATTCATAATGCCTACTACAAAATATCCAAACTTCAACACATCTTATTCTACATATAATTATCATTTGATTACGTTCATAAGCGTAGGTACTTCTAATAGAAATTTCAGTAAACTATGGTTTGTAATCATTTTGTAATGTACTTACCATAAAATAAAACATTCGTTTTAGATTCATAGTAGGATAAAAAAAATTGCAATTATTTTTCCTTTTGTATGGGGGCTGGGGACTTGGCAAGTTTTTGACGAAGGTCCCCATAGAAAACAAAACAAAATGACTCATTTTTTTTGACCTACTTACTCTTAGAATGCGATACCGATTACGATTCGGATTCACGGCATTTTTGTTGCACCTGTATACTTACTTTTTTATTATCTTAACAACATATTCAAATCATACGAAAATACCCGAAATAATCAGCTTATTTACGCAATTTTGAAGATTTTTAAATAGGTACATATACACGAAAAAAAGGACGCATTTGACCACAGAAAATCATCAGGCATGTTTCCTTACAAACTTTACTAACCGAGTGTTTTTTACGTTTCGTAAAAAGTTGCTGATTGTATTAGGAATTGAAAACTCAATGCTACACAACCGTTGGCGATGTTCATTTCTTTGTTGTCAAGTTGTACAAACAAATACAGCCATCTTCTGGGTGAGGTCGCTTCATCGTCGGCCTCATCTTTACCCCCTGGCTAGATGCTGACGAAGATAAATAAAAAAAAGATACGCACCTATTAACACCGAATAAAAAAAGTAAAATACCGCTATTTGAATCACGCAACGCTTCCTAGAGTAAAAATAATTGTTAGATTACCAAAATTACAATCTTTATCCATATCGCTGGTTCATATCCGGCTCGAAGGACCATGTTAAGGTTTCTAGATCTGCTCGGCGAGTAATCATTTTATTGAATAAGAAGGCGATTTGAATATTAGAAAACAATCGAAATATAAATTATTGCCATATAAAATTGATGTTGCAATATTAAATATAGATCGCAACATACATATCGTAAGTGTTATTAGGCCAATCATTATGTACTGGTGTAGGCTTGGACACTCACACAGAAAGAAGAGAGCAAGTTCTTAGTGGCAGAACGGAAAATCTGGTGAAAGATTTTGGGAGCAGCCAGAACTGAAGACGAGAACTGGAGACGCAGGAAAAATATCCAGCTGGAAGAGCTGGTCAATATTTTTATTATTTATTATAATCAAGACGTGTACGAGTTTACAGTGCTTGACCAAAACACTCGCACAGTAAAATACAGAAACAATGTTAACTAATATTAATGTCAATAAGAAAATAAAAAGACGTATATACAATAAAAAAGTCAGACCACTAAACAAATAAAATTTATATAGATGTCTATGAGGCACAGCAATCGTTAAGGTACCGCACGGCCTGTCTCGTGAAGGTCCCTATATCATCATGCCCAACATACGCGTAATGGGGGAAGTCAAGGCAACGCGACTCCGTTGGCTCGGCATTTGGAAAGGATGAGCGACGACCATTCAGTAAAGAAAGCGTATGTGCGTCGGCCCAATGGAAAACGTCCGGAAAACGTACTCCAAACTCTTCATCCCCTTGTCATATTGTGTAAACACGAGAGTGAAAGGGACAGCACGACAGGAAGTTCGATTTTCAAAGTTCGGAGTGTCCTCAGATACCGCTGGATTGACGAAGCCCTCAAGACCTAGCCTCGGAGTACTCAACTAACTCAACTAGCGCGAGGTGGCACAGAACAGAGAAGAGTGGCTTTCTCTTGTGTCGGAGGCCAAGATCCTCTGCAGGTCACCGAGCCAGCGTAGTACGTAAGTACATATCGTATGTTAGAAAAAAATATTACCCTGCTGGATAACCACCACCATATCAGCCGGAGGACGTCCACTACTGGACATAGGCCTCCCCCAATTTCATGGGGGGGAAATGCCATAATCGCCACGCTTGGCATGCGGGTTGGCGATCGCAGTATCTCCTCCGCACTCCAGGGATGCTGCTGCCCATCCGGTCTTGGTCGTAGCTTTAGGACATACCCGGGTCCGGATATGCGACATTCTAAAGCACCATTGCCCCGCTTCAACTACTTCATCATCATCATCCTAGTGCTTTCCCCAGTACAGTTGCATCCTGAAGGATGCCTGGGATCCCCTACCTAATCCCAAGAATTGGCGTAGGCACTAGTTTTCACGGAAAAGACTGCAATCTGACCTTCCAACCCAAGGGGGAAACTAGACCTTATTGGGATTAGGCTTGTCAAGTGAGTGGGCAACTTGACTGTTTGAATTTCTCAAGCCATAGGCATTTTGGCATCTTCTGAGTGAGTTCGTTTCATCGTCGGCCTCATCTTTGCCCCCCCGGTCAGATGCTGGCTTAGAGCAATTCCATTTTTAATAAAGTAATAAAAAACCGCTTGAAGGCCTCTAACTTGGCTTAAAAACTGCTATCATAGATGCGTTATCTACTTGGCATACGTTAATGTTCCTTAATAAGTTAATACTTAATTCCTATGCTTACGTTGCAATCCTTACGTAAATTAGCTATCGCCTTAGGCTTACGCAGACAATCGTGCATATCGAAGCCCCGCGCTAATAGGATGAGCCGGAAAGGGTTTCTATAGCGACTTATATTTCATCCCATACTATCCTTAGCATTTATCTTACCTATTTCGCTTTAAAATTAAAACCGACGACCATTGCCCATGTGATGGAAGCACCTCACAATCTATCGATCACCTTCTAAAACACTGTCCTAAATTTACCAACCCGAGATTCGATCATGAAATCATCTGTCATAATCTCCATATAGAACCATACAACCCGCAGGATCTCATTCGTAAAGAAAGTACACTAGCCTCATTTTGTAAATTTATCACTATCATAGTGAATAATCACCATCATCATAGTTGGGGCGGAAAGGTTCTCGAGTGGCGACCACGTACCGGAAGGCGTAGCGTGGGCAAGCCCCCCACACGGTGGACTGATGACCTGGTGAAGGTCGCGGGTGTCCGCTGGATGCGGGTGGCGCAGGACCGGTCATTGTGGAAGTCTTTGGGGAGGCCTATGTCCAGCAGTGGACGTCTTTCGGCTGACATGATGATGATGATGATTAGTGAATAGCCTAAAAAAGTTCAACGGTATATAGTCCTATCCACATTTATTTTTCAACTATCAGTCATTTCACTTATCATACCATCAATTAACGCTCAGAGTCACTTACTTTAGTAATATCATAATATGATGTAACAAGGATATTCGAGAATTCAGCCGCTCGTACCCTTGGCGGGGACTGAATTTAATTCAACAGTAAACAAAAACTATCCATTGCAATATAAAATGTAAAGTTATTAAGTCTGTCCACTTTTGACGTTAAGGTGTTTGTTACTGAATTAGGCAATAAAGATTTAGTAGTAGACTGAATGATGGTACAGTCACCGGCAATAATATCTTCCTACACGAAGGCCGCTTAAATATGTGACACGCTCTTATATGACCATACAAATAAGAGCGTGTCACATATTTTTGCGGCCTTCGTGTATGAATATACTACGGTCGGTGACTGTACGTACATGGACGATCAGAAAGAATTCTAGCAAATAAATTATTTGATTGATTGATTGATTGATTGATTGAATGCCGATATCGAGGAGTTGGTGGGCGCACCTCATTGGCGGGAGATGTGCTATGCACTTATGCTTCGAGGATTTGTCAGCTATTTACTCTATGAAAACCTAGATTGCAAAATGCTGCATCATTTGTGTTGACAAGATGACTCTGAAAAGGAACTTGCATTATAACATAAAATCTGTTGAAAGTTATTGGTTTTCATAATGCCAATGGAAAAACCTCACCTGAATTTGCTATCACTGTATGTATAATTATGCTTTAAAATATAACTTTCAGTGGAAATAACCAATTACGTATACATAAAGGATAATATATATATTTTTTCACAATTCTTTGCTCGCAACAGCAAAGCATTATGAAAATCTTGATATATGGCAAAAGATAAAAGCTATAGCTTCTGACTGAGCTTCTTCTGAGGACCAAACTTTCATAAAATTGCGAAAAATATAAAAGAACTAGATGAAAGCCCGGCCTCGCTCGGGTGAAATAAATAAGAAAGAAATAAAGTAAACATTTATTAGTGACAGTTATGCAAACGACGAAAGAAATAGTGTACAAAAATTTATAAAATAAAATATTACAACAACGGTTTATGATGAAACTTCGTATAGAAATATAGTCTGTAGTCTGGATTAACATATGGAATAGGGAGTAAAAGATTACGCTGACGACGTCACGGGCAAAGGCTAGTATCTTTGCAAGTTAATCCTAAGCATTTTTATAAGGGTAGTATTTAAAGGCACATAAAAAATTTGACACCGTAATCAGTACTGATTTGTGTAGCTAAAATACTAATCGTTCATTAAAATTCAGTTCAGATGTGCAATTGTTCAATATTGATGTGCCTGCAGTCAGTATTTTTGGTGCGAAGTCAGAGCTGCTAACGCGAACGAAAACAAATGAAGTTCGTGTATCTCCCTCTCGGTCGAACTTGTAAAATCGAGCGACACAGAGGGAAATACACGATGTTCGTTCGTTTTCGTTTCGCGGTAGCAGCTCTCTATTCTCCGCCAAATTCTAGTAAGTGGGCCCTTTACACTCAATATTATGTGTGAATATTATCGCGATTTTCAAAATTGTATGGTGTCTGTTAAACGCTTAATACTATCACAATACTGGCGTGTCAATATTATCGTGGTTTTCAAAATCGTATGGTTTTTTCTTCAATATTCATTGCACGTGATACGGATCGTGATATGAGTATATCGCGTGGTAATAATAACCATGTCACAGGTCCCTATGGATGTTGCTTCAATATTCAGTATTTCGCGTGATAATAATAACAGTTGGTAATATTTTCTCCAATTAATGGAAGCTATTTAACAACTTTTTCCGTTTTGCCAAAGGTATTTCACATTCCGATACGCGCACCATCCAGGAATAGGAGCCGTCAGACCAGAGGGCCTACAGCGATCTGAAAACGAAGTATTTCCCTCTCCGTGCTCGAATATGCAAGTGCGACAGAGAGGCATATATATTTAGTTTTCGGTTGGTAGCACTTTAGTCCGAGCGCGGCGGACGGTCGAAGAAAGTCAAAGAACATTCCGTATGTTGTCTGTCACACATATAATTTTTTAACTTCCCATCGACCTATTAACTTGAAATTAGGTGATAATGTTTATTATGACAGACCCGGGTATTGGACCCGGGTATGTCCTTAAACTACGACCAAGACCACCGGGGAATGGGCAGCAGCAATCCTAGAGTGCGGTGGAGATACTGCGATCGCCAACCCGCATGCAAGCGTGGCGATTATGGCATTTACCCCCCATAAAATTGGGGGAGGCCTATGTCCAGCAGTGGACGTCCTAGGGCTGATATGGTGGTTTATTATGAAATATATTTTACCAAAAATATCAATATGTTGAATGATAAATCACATTTGTTTTTTAGTTGTACGGAACCCTCAGTGTGCGACTCCGACGCACTTGGCTGGTTTTTATTATATTTTGAATTTTATTTCTCTTATAGTAAAATACCCTATTCGTTTTAAAGTTGACGCCTGAGGGCCTACCGCGAACCAAAAACGAACTATTTTCCTCTCTGTCGTTCGAATATACATGTGCGAGAGAGAGGCAGATACTTCGTTTTCAGTTCGCGGTAGCGCCTCTAACGTCCGAGCGCGGCGAACGGCATGAGCTGGGGGTCTACTCCGAAATTCAAAATCCTAACCTCGTATGGTGCCGTCCCTTTCACTCTCCTGTCATAGACTATATGAGTGAACGGGACGGCACCATACTAAGTTCGGATTTCGAATTTCGGAGTAGACCCCCAGTACCACTAAGTTATAAGATAGAGCGAGATAGGGATATAATTTTTCTAGACGTTTAAAAGCCATAAGTCACCTAGTAGTTTGTCACAACAAAATAGAGATGCAGCTTTAAGATGGCGGACAGACTCAGCAAACATTCAGTCATTACATTTTCTATGAGAAACGCGTTAGTTAGAACGCCAGGCGCGTGAGACGGAAGATACTCCGTACAAACTCTATGAAGAAATAGGTGAATTCGGTGCGCCGCACGAAGCTCGCGTATGCCCGCGTACTGCCGCTTAGCCGAAGATATCCGAGAATTTGCCGACTAGACACGAGGTGGCCGGCCGAGTGGATGACTCATGTATTACCCGACCAAGCGAAGTTAACGCTCAAAATATAAAGCTTTTCTTGCGCACCAATTGTCAAGTTCGCTTAGTTGGTTAATAACATGTCCTGTGCACTTTTCTTCGACCTTGTCCGTGCAGCGCGCTATTTTTCGTTACGTATTTATTGTTTGTTTTTGTATGTAAAGTAAGTGTGCCTGTCTTTTGTGAAGTGAGGAACCGTGTGTTTAATGGAAAGAATAAGTGTGAACAATAAAATCGAGAATATTAAAAACAATAATAAACTTTTAGTGATTGATAAATTACAAATAAAATAGCTGGACCGCCAAGGTCATGTTTTATTTGCCAGGGACCAAAATCGACGGATTGAGGTAATACATAAAAAATAAAATTGTTAGTAGGAAAACGTGGTTGTATTGCAATTTTTTAATTATATAATATAATATTCCATATATTCATAAATTAGCGCACCACCGGTTCTCGTAGTCAGCAGCCGCCACTGGGTGTCAATATTATCGCAGTTTTCAAAATTCTATGGATTCTGCTTCAATATTCACGTGATACTTATCGTGATATGAATGTATCACGTGATAATAATAACCATGTCACAGGCCCCATACATTCGCTTTGAAGGCGGTTGTTGTGACAATCAGCCTAGCTAGCACGATAGATTATACCGTTACGTTTTATGTGACGTTTTAATACATTTCACCCATATAACGTGACGGTATAAGTTATCGTGCTAGCTAGGGTGATAGGTGTATAGAACGCTTGAAAACTACAAAAACAAAACGCTGCAGACGCGGCTAGCCGAATCCACACAATGGGCGATGATGGCCCATCACCCAGAACGCAGCCCAGCAAGCAACCTGGCCAACACACCGGACGCAAACATAGTTTACAATTTCCGAACGTACCCAACCCGACGCTGTCAACCAACGAATTTAATATGGCCGACCTTTTGTCATAAAATTAACACTTTTTAATGCAAAATACGCGACAATCCGAATTTTGCGGATACATATGTTCAACTCGAAATCGTTATTTTTATACGTTCTTCAATTTGAGACTGGTCTCGTTCGGGTCTACCGTACCCCTGCACGAAATTATTAATATAGAAGTGTAATAACGGAGAATCGTATCTCATTTATGAGAACACGAACATTTATAACATTTATGATGTTGCACACTTCAAATGTATCCGTAATAATTTACGACTTTATTCTTCATAAGAAAAAGAACATGGGGATACATCACACAACTTCATAACGACCAAAAAGATCCTGGTCTCACGTTCGTCCAAACAATTCCCAAAAATTGAGGGTCATGTTAGCGATCAGATATTGAGCTGTAATGTAGGTATTGTTGGAGCAGCACTACGAATACATACTTTTGTTACTGATT
Organism: Notocelia uddmanniana; assembly: GCA_905163555.1. NCBI lineage: Eukaryota > Metazoa > Arthropoda > Insecta > Lepidoptera > Tortricidae > Notocelia > Notocelia uddmanniana. The sequence goes on along the minus strand of LR991066.1, from coordinate 616,838 downwards.
AGACAAGACCAATTGCAGCATTCATAGAGTCAGATGTCAAACAATCTAATTTATGTACGAGTGCAAGTCTTCGGAAAACCTGGCTTCGGTTCGCAGATATTTCCGACGGGTTGTATGTACTTAATTCGAATAGAATGAAATATAATAACAAGTTCCAGATCGCTTTCAGGCTGAGTAAGGATAAGAAAATTGTACAGTCAACAGCAAATGTAGATGATCATTTTAGTACTTTGTCGCACTAACGTATCGATAATGCGACAGTTGGGTCGCGTCAAACTAGTGAAAGTGACAAGGCATTAAATTGATCATCTACTTCAGCCGTTGAACGTACAATTTTCTTGATTTGGGATTCTTCAAGAAAGGAGTATTTCATTTTGAAAGAGTTGGCAACGCCGTTGTGTCACCCCTGGAGTTTCAGACGTCCATAGGCTGCGGTGACTGCTTACCGTCAGGCGGGACGTACGCTTGTTTGCTACCGATGTGGTATTCAAAAACATTGGTTTTATACCAACTATGCACGAGTATATTTAATATTTTCTGACCAATGCGAGGACCTGTTTAGCCTAGTTGGTAGTGACTCTGCCTCCTGCCTCCGATGCTAGAGGTCCCGGGTTCGAATCCCGGCCAGGGCATTTATTTGTGCATTTATCGCGGATAGTTGTTCTTGGGTCTTGGATGTTTTCTATGTATTTATATATATATATATAAGTATGTATATCGTCGTCTAGTACCCATAGTACAAGCTTTGCTTAGTTTGGGACTAGGTCGATTTGTGTAAGATTGTCCCCCAATATTATTATTATTATTATTATTATTAATGCTGAATTTATTAAGTTTTTTTTGGAATCTTTCGCTTGCGCTAGACTCAAAATCAGTACTCGCAGCAAAAAACAACATGGTAGTGTTTGAAAACCACTGTCAGAAAATCACTCGTCAGTTGCTGGCAATTCTAAAATTGTCAGGTAGCGAGTGGAATTGTCTGCGAATTAAATCCGAATGTTATTGAATTACATAGTCGGTCACAATCACAAGGCGCTTAAAACCTAAGATATGAAATAAATAAATAATATTGGGGACAATCTTACACAAATCGACCTAGTCCCAAACTAAGCAAAGGTTGTACTATGGGTACTAGACGACGATATACATACTTACATAGATAAATACATACTTAAATACATAGAGAACATCCAAGACCCAAGAACAAAATCCGTGCTAAATGCACAAATAATGCTGTAGACGACAGACCCTACCCTCCCCTAATGTACCTAGCACGTAATTTAGAAAGAAATAAAGATAAGACGTTAGCTAGGTAAATGTAAGAGTAACCCTGTTATTTAAAATGGAATATTTAAGAAATATTGTCATATTTACGTAAATATTAGAACCTTGTCGCACTAAGCGGAAGGAATAACTCTTTAGGGCGAGTTTATTCATTTCAACAAGTATTATGACACAATTCGAGTGATTGCGCAATGATACTTGGAAATTTCCATACGCAGTAGAATGAAAGATTGCGTAATAATGTAAAATATGTCGATCGTAGATCGAAATTACGCTATGAAAATGGCATGTTTGTGAGCTAACTCACAAACAGTTGACTCTGAGACAATAAGGTTTTTATTATATAAAGTAGGCGCTGAGGCGCATATTATAAGCCCTGTTTGAATCACAGGCACTAAGCAATGGTCGCGCAGCGAATTTCTTAAGATTGAATAAATTCAGAATAGTCGTTTTTACACAACGTTCTTCCCTCTCAGAGCCAATATTAGGGAGACACTGTCCAAGTATAAAGGGTCACGTGTGACCACACCGAACGCCGACTCGATGAGTCCTAGTACAGGCCAGTGAGATAATCACAGCCTCCGCAATCCGCGGAAAACCGCGAGATTTGTAAGATTCCCTATTTATACTCGGACAGCGCCTCGTAGCGTGCACAACTTCGTGGTGCTCACGTTACGGTCAGCCATTACGAAAGAAAGGAGGTGAGTTCGCAACGTACTTCACTTAGTACCGAAGAGACACTCCAAGGAAGAAACCCAGAACAAGAAAGAAAAGTGCGTTGGGAACTCAGCTCAGGAAAAGTTTAGGAATCTAGACATTGTGTCCTAGATTTAGATAAAATCAGTGTTAAAGTCATTATAAATAAGTAACTTTATTATATACAGTGTTAACTTCAAAATACGTTTTATTAAGAACATAATCTGTGATAAACAATATAAGCCATTTACAATCCGTCCGGACTTCTTATTTACTTGTTACGAATCATAAGAAAAAGCAGAACCAAGGTGGCACCAATATTAGAGTAGAGTCAGTCACTGTTATTTTACGAGAGGAACTACCAGTCATTTGTATACAGTCCACTTTAAACATTTATATTTTTGGGCCTAATCAATCCGGATTAGTGCATCATTTACAAATGCCCTGGCCGGGATTCGAACCCGGGACCTCTAGCTTCGAAGGCAGTGTCACTACCAACTAGGCTAAACAGGTATCTAGGCTTTGTATCATACTAAATTAGCAAAGGGTAAAAACGACACAGTATCAAAGAGCAGCCACTTATGAATTCGACTGTACGAGGCGCCCGCAGTGCACGCACACATCTGCGCCTCGATGTGTGCGTGACCGCCCGTCCGTACACGTCACAAGGTCTCGGTCGCTCTCGGCAGCTAGCAGTCGGGGGCGACTCGCCGCCACGTCAACGTTGCGAGTGAGCGCTAAGTAATTATAAGTAATGTTGTTTTTACTACTCATCGCTATCACAAGGAAATAGAGTTCAAAGCGAGCTAACATTATAATTAAAAATGCCATCGTCTGGTCAATCTAATCATGGCCGTTACTGCAGTGTTTTTGGGTGTTTATCAAGCAATTCCAGTGATCCGGATAGGTCGTTTTTTGAAATACCTAAAGAGCCCAGAAGGTGAGTAACAATTTTGGATATATAATACCTATGTTATAACTCCTATGGCTCTGGCGATTGTATATGTAATTTTTTTGTGAATAAATGTATAGTCAAGAAAAAGATAATGAAACTTATATTAATAACAATAAAACTAATACTCAATAAAATTAAAATTATTTTAATAAATTTGGCCCCTTTGGCATGGCGCCAAGGATGCTGGCAGCATTTCCCCTCTGTATTGCGATGCTAATAGGTACGTTGTGCGAAAGCTGCCAGCTCTTCGGTCACCAGTGAAGTCGACTAGTCTTAAAAAGTTTTAGGGCATTCGGACCCCACGTGCCAAGGGTCTCGATATGTAATTGTCCCTACCTAGTATATAATGGCTAAGCTTATTACAAAATAGGGCCGTTTTGTATTGCGGCTCGTCAAAGATTAGATTGTACGCGATACGTTTTACAAAATGGCGGTGCACGTTATTCAACTGTTTCTGTTCTGGCACTTCGCTCGCTTGGCTCAAAGGTACAGAGGGCGTACCGCGAACTTCGAAAATCGAACTTCGTATCGTACCGTCCTTTTCCGTCATATAGTGTATAACACGAGAGTGAAAGGGACGGCACGACACGAAGTTCGATTTTCGAAGATCGCGGTAGCACCCCAGTGCTCCTATTTAATTAACGTCACTCAGTAATTTTCGTTCTTGTTGACAAATATACTGTGCGCGAGTGAGTGCGATAGGGATAGAAAGCTGAGTACTCTTTTAAGAAGCTGGTATTACTGTAGGTAGTTAATTTTTAAGTTAAAACCGGCCAAGTGCGTGTTGGACCACGCACAATGAAGGATTCCGTAGCTACTACTACTTACTAATTCACATTAAAAATACTACCAGTACTGTGAATTAAGAGGGCGCAGTACGTTTGGTTCTCCATACAAACGTATTTATGCTCTCATTTTAAAACGCCATGCTAGAATAACATGAAACTTTGTATACACAATGGGATCCGGCATACCTAGGTCGGAAATTAGTTTCTGTTGCTAGAAATTGAAAAAGAAAAATATACAGCGGTGGTACTTTGACTTTATTATTAAGCGGCCTAGAAATCAAATTGTTTGACTGTACGAACTACCCTCTGTTTTTTTTTCAAACTTTATTCATGTACTCTCCTTATATTATAGTTTTTGACTAACATGCCTGTGACATAAGGACAGACATACAGACGTAACGAAACTAAAAGGGGATGGGATTAATCTTCAAGAAATCAGACATTAAGTAATAATTTGACGACCTGTTTAGCCTAGTTGGTAGTGACTCTGCCTCCGAAGCAAGAGGTCCCGGGTTCGAATCCCGGCCAGGGCATTTATTTGTGCAATTATCACGGATATTTGTTCTTGGGTCTTGGATGTTTTCTATGTATTTATCTATATAAGTATGTATATCGTCGTCTAGTACCCATAGTACAAGCTTTGCTTAGTTTGGGACTAGGTCGATTTGTGTAAGATTGTCCCCCAATATTTATTTTTATTTAATTTTTAGGGTTTCGTAAACGAATGATGACAAATATGGAACCTTATTACTATTCCTCCGCCGTCCGTCTGTCTGTCTGTTTTTAACGAGGCCGTTTTACTAAACGTAATTGGAACACGCATGTGTGTCTTTCTGTTACTGCTGTAAAACTAATCATAAATTTAAAATAAAAACGGGGTAGTAATGAAATTAACTATGTAAGTGCATTAATTAATTTTGCTCCCCTAAGAAGGGCGGCTATTTTTCCATTGTATGTACATGTATATCTGTTTCGTTCCTCTGCATTGTGGATTTTTAGTTTTTGTAGTTTGAATGACATCGGCTATTATATTTACTAAAAAAAACTTTTTTATTTATTTGGAGAACAACATCTCCATACAAACGTAGTTACGCTCTCATTTTAAAACGCCATGCTAGAATAACATGAAACTTTGTATACAAAATGGGATCCGGCATATCTAGGTCGGAAATAAGTTTCTGTTGCGACTTAGATATGGCGGCTCCCATTGTGTATACAAACATTCATGTTATTTCAGCAAAGGCGTTTTAAAATGAGAACGAAACTACGTTTGTATGGAGAATCGAGTTCAGCCGGGCGTACTGGCGACTCTTAAACAAGGGTTATCAATTTAAAATAATATTCTTCTAATTTTAATTTGTACTGACTCGCATCCAATAGGTAAACTTGGCTTTGCTCCTAACTAGTGTTGGTAAAGAGTCAAGTTTTTAGAGTCTCAAATTCAAGAACTCGACTTATACTTACGGGACTCCAAGCTTAAAAGACTTCCGAGTCTTTTGAGTCATGAGTAGAGTCCTTTTTCGACTCTTATCGAGTCCTGTAGTCACAACTCAAGCCTTAGAAAAGACTCGAACGGTCGTATCTCTTATAGTATTTTTACTTTAGGCGTGCCTCAAAATACTTGAATCTAACACCAAACAATCACCTTGAAGTTTCTATCCAAAGAACTGATTCCTACAGTACCTATACTTCACTGAGTAGGCCGCGTAACCTTACGTGTTTCTACAAGTACAGTTGAGTTCTAATCATAATGAGTAAAAAGCCTTTTGTTTACACTTAGTAAACAAAATTCTTAAATCTCTATAGAAGACGAGTCTTTTTAGAGGACTCGAGTCTCTACAGAACACTAAAGATTCGATTAGTCGAAACAACAAAGTCGAGTCTTCGGAATGAAGACTTCGAAGACTCAAGTCTTTACCAACACTACTTAAATTACTAACTGGAATATTGTAAAAAATGTGGTTTTATTATTTTAACTATCTTATTTTTTATTTCCAGACGCAAAAAATGGCTGGAATTAATATCACGAGAAGACTTGCTTGACAAAAATACACGTAATTTGGTATGTGAAATACATTTCAGCGCGGATGACATAATGCAATCAAATCGCAAATTATTAAATAAGAACGCTTTTCCATGCTTAAACCTGCCCAGCAAAACTACACATGATAAAGAGGTACAAACAATACAAACAGGTGAATCTCTGCAAAGCAAACCAAGCCAAATAAATCAGTTCAGCCAGACAGAAATTCAGACAAACAGTACTTCTAACAATAGAATCCAGACTAGCTCTGAGTCGAAAAAAGAAATTCGTGCTCCGCTTCTGACCGCTGCTGTTCTTGCTGATACTCCACGAAAGAAGAAACTCGTCTCTGACTTGGTAAGTTATCAAAAACGGTTGAATGAAATTGAAACAGACAATGAAGATGATACAGAAACACAACGAGACATGTTGTACAAACTATGTCTTCGGTTTTTGTCCAATAATTTAGCTGAAACAGTAAAAGCTCAGACACACCTAAGTTCAAGTCACAGCGGAAACAGCAGTGAAACATCTCATAAGTACAAGATGTTTTGTTTAAATTTATTTTTCACTAGTCCAGAAGCTTATGGGGTGCTAGAAAAAGCGATCGCTCTACCAAATAAAAAGACACTAAAGATACTGAACATTCCGATTTCTACTCAAATCAACGACGATCTAATGGAAACACTTAAAATAAAAGTAAATAAGATGTCTGAAACAGAAAAACAGTGCACATTTGTAGTAGATGCAATGAGTTTGAAGACAAACTTATATTATGATACAAAACTTGATAAAATCATCGGATTTCACGAGGTCGATGGCCAACAATCGCCGATACCAGCCAAGTATGCGCTAGTCGTATTTGCACGAGGTATTTTTAAAAAGTGGACCCAACCTATAGGATTTGCCTTTTTATCGGAATGCAAGATCGATGATAAAATATCAAAATGGATGGATAAACTTATATCACAACTTCTTGATATAGGGTTAAAAGTACGAGCCTTTGTGTCAAATATTGATACGGATCTATTAAACGCAGCACGTAAAAGGGGGATTTCTCCTGACAGAACTTACTTTACTGTCAATGATCAGAAAATTTACTACATTTTTGATGCCCCATATCTATTTCAATTGGTGAGAAATAATTTTCTAACTGATCATTTTCATTTCCAAAATGGAGCAGTGGCAAAATTTGAACACATTACCGAATTTTATAAACACGATCAAAAGAAAACCTTTAGACTAGCGCATAAACTAACAAAGAGCCATATAAAACCATCCAAATTTGAAAAAAATAAAGTTCGCTACGCTACGCAACTTTTAAGCAGAACAGTAGCATGTAGTTTGGCTGCATATGTCGAATTTAAAGTCATAGATGACTCAGCCAGACACACTGTTGAATTTATACAAATGATGAATAATTTGTTTGACACCCTCAACTGCTCGTCTATTCGACACAGTAACAAATATAAAAGGGCATTTGAAGGAACTGAATATCAAATCGAATTGTTCAATAATATGCTGTCGTTTTTCCAAACATTAAAATTAATAAGCCCTAAAAATAGCAATGATGTTACAGAGACTGTCGAATTTATTAAAGGTTTTCAAATCACAATACAGTCAATTTTGCAACTTCACCAAGAACTAAAACAAGAAGGACATCATTATTTATTAACCAGGAGACTCAATAAAGACATAATTGAAGCTTTCTTTGGAAACATCAGACCTAAAAGCCAGATTACAGGTCGACAATTCATATCCGCATTTCGGAAATTTTGTTTCTCTCGACTCTGCAGGCCTCCAATAGATAGAAACGGCGAAGATTTAACAAAGTTTATGATGCAAATTAAAGATCTTGAAAATCTATTTGACGATTGTAACGCTGTCAATCCGAACGATGACGAACAAGAAAATGATCTACGTGAAATCGTTACTTCTGACTACGCGGAACTAGATATGCCAGAAAAACAAGCCCTTTATTATGTATGTGGGGCTTTGTTTAAGAAATGCATTGATCGTCATAATTGTGAAACACTTCAATCATGTTTGAATTCTGCCTCAAGTGCGTCTAGTTACAAATATAATAGAACCTATGTAACTGATGACAACGTGTTTGTAATCCCACCCGTAACATTAGTAGAAAATATTCAAATATTGGAAAATGTATTTCGTAACCACTTCCGAAAACAATACTTGAGCTGCAGAATTGGAACGGCGATATTTGAAGATATGAAGAAGGTTGATTTTCTCATGCCCTGTCCGTGCTTTCCAAAGGACTTTCTACTAAAATTATATGTGAGAATGCGCATATATTTCACAATTAAATATAATAACAAAAGGTTTAAAATCTCCAAAACCGGGCGAAATTATTTTAGTGTGTTTTGCAACATGTAACAATAAAAGATAATTGTAGTACATGTATTTGTAGTATAATAAAAGTTTTCTGAATGATGGTCGTCTCCTGCTTTTCTATTTAACACATTTACTTCGTTTCCTTAAATATATATGTACGGTACATCGTTTATATTTTGAACAAACGAAAGCAACATACGACACGAGATTAGTTTAATTCACTCTACTGGCGAAAACAACTTGAATGTCAGGAAAATTAATGATGCAATATGTTTTCTGGGACGTATATTAATGATTTAGACTGCATTCTAAATGAACAAACGAATCCAGTGCATAGGTTAAACAAAGATCGAAATTATTTACGAAAATTCTAGCATTTGCTCGTGACATCGTCTACAAAAAATTGATGCAAGCTTTTATCAACATTTTACTTTTTCGGGAAAGATCTCCAGGATAAAAGAAGATACTAAAGCAAATAATTTCCAAAAAAGTAAAATATTAAAAAATATTCGCCACAAATGTGATTTGAACCCACGATATTTGTATTATAAGTATCGCTCTGAACCAACTAATAAATAAATAAATATTAGGACATTTTTTACACATATCGAACTAGTCCCATAGTAAGCTCAGTAAGGCTTGTGTTATGGGTACTAGACGGCGTATATTTATTAAATATATATACTGAAATACATAGAAAACATCTAAGTCTCAGGAACAAATGTCTCTGCTCACCACAGAAACAAATGCCCCTACCGGAAGTCGAACCGGGACCTCTAGCTTCGGAGGCAGTGACACTACCAACTAGGCTAAACAGGCCGACAACTACTAAGCTATCGTTATTTTTCTCATCGTCTCATGCCGAGCCCCCGGAGTGACATCCATCGCGAAAAAATTATAACAGTAGACATTTCCGTTTGGCACAAAAAAGTATGTATCCTATGTATTTCTCCGGAACTCTTCTTTCAACTATATCGGTTCAGCAGCTTACGCACTAAAAAGTAACAAACAGGTAGAAAAACTTTGGATTTCATAAGTATTACAATTGATAAAATGAACACGACAAAAGAATCGTACAAGAAAAGAATTGTAACTGTCATGTAAAATAAAATCATCATGCTAATCAACACATAAAAGCGTCTTGGAACAAATGTCTTGTATAAATAAATCAAAGTCTATTCGCCATGCCATGATCTTGACATTGAACGTCTAAAAGAAGAATATTTTTAAACTGAATATTAAAACCACGACTGTGGCGACCACGTACCGGAAGGCGGTGGACCGAAGACGCTGGATGCGGGTGGCGCAGGACCGGTCATTGTGGAAGTCTTTGGGGGAGACCTAGCAGTGGACGTCTTTCGGCTGACATGGAATGATGAATACTAAAATACTAACAAAAACGCAACTTGCCAAGCTCGGCCATTTGGAGAGGATGAGAGACGATCGGTCAGTGACGAGAGCGTATGTGGGCCGGCCCAATGGAAAACGTCCGGTTGGTCGTCCCAGATACCGCTGGAGTGACGAGGCCCTCAAAGACCTGGCTAACCTCGGAGTACCCGACTGGTGTGAGGTGGCGCAGAGTAGAGAAGAGTGGCGCTCTCTTGTGTCGGAGGCCAAGATCCTCTTCGGGTCGTCGAGCCAGCCTAGTAAGTAACAAAGACCAACTAAACATCCACCGCGCATAAAGGGTCGGCGCCGCGCTTGTGACACCCCTGGAGTTGCAGGCGTCCATAGGCTGCGGTGACCGCTTACCATTGCGCTTGTTTGCCACCGACGTGGTATTAAAAAACAGCAATGTTAGGTGGAAAATTGGAATTCAATGAGCCAAACAAGCGCACCTCGTAAGTGCCTAAGCGGACACTAGCATATGAACGCTGGTGTGTACAGGGATGTCACATGCGTGTTAGCGACTTAATTTAACCATTAAACTCACTCCTCGCTTTAATATTTTATACTAGCGTTGACGAAATAAAATACTTACTGCATATGGTCTATAGGTTGGTTACGCGAACAGCGTTAGTTTGCAACCACCTAAAGAACGAAGTTTTTTCAATTAATATACATACATACATATATAATCACGCCTGTTTCCCAGAGGGGTAGGCAGAGATCACGGATTTCCATTTGCTACGATCCTGACATACAACTTTCGCTTCATGAACTTTCATAACATTCTTCATGCATGCGCGCCGATTTAGGGTACTCCTGACCTGGCCTTTCTGCAGAATGTCTCCGATTTGGTCGGAGTACGTTCGCCGAGGTCTTCCCCTTCCAACTTTTCCATCCACTCTTCCTTCATACACTCGTTTTGTCAATCTTCTTTCATCCATCCTCTCTACATGTCCAAACCATCTGAGCATACCTTTCTCAATTTTCGTCACTATATCTTCATTCACTCCACACCTCCGTCTTTTATCGGTGTTTCTCACTCTATCTCTCAAAGTAACGCCACACATACTTCTCAGCGCTCTCATTTCCACTGCATTCACTCGACTCTGATGTTTCTTCTGCCACACCCAACTTTCGCTACCAAACATTAGTGTCGGCACCAACACTCCTCTATGCACAGCCAGCCGCGCCTTTTCTGACACTTTCTGGCTGCTCATAAAGGCGTGAAGTGCCCCATTCACTCGATTCCCAGCTATCACTCTCCTTTCAATATCTCCTTCATGCTTACCGTCTCTCGTGAACAAAGTCCCCAATTGCAATTAAAAATATCAACATTCTTACATACTCTCAAGAAACTGTAAAAATGGGAATCTGTTTGAAAAACGAGAGGATTTCCTTTCTCATCAACTCATCCAAGTGGTCCAAAACCAGAACACTAAATTAAATAAATTAGCTGGTCGGCAACAGACCTATCGCTCTATTATACCCTCATATTAACTAGTCTTAATTAATATCAGACAGATGTAAAGAAGCTGATGCTTATAGCACAGTTCGTAGTACGTAATAATGACTGTTGATACCCCCTCCCCCGACGTAAGTCTATCTACAGGGCGTCCCGCGGCCATGCTATTAAGGCGTCCACCCACAGCCAGCCATGACCGCCAGCAAAAGCCGAAAGGCTGCTGGAATGCACCAACAAAAAAAAAAGGCCATGCTACATGGAGGGAAAGTACCTTTAATATTGTAGATAGAACATTTTACTGAAAGAAGACATTATCTAAGTTTTAAAAGTTAGTAATTCTGCATTTAAAGATTTTCTAAAAATTACTTGCTTCGTCCGGGAATCGAACCGACTCGCATGTGAAAAAGAAACATCCTGTATTTTTATGATCCGTATCGCAAGAATGTACAAAACTAAATCATTTTTCTAAAGTAACATGGTATCTCAAAAGAAAGGCAAATAGTAAAATCTATGATTGAAGTTTCAATATTCAGTTCGATTCCTGACAAAGTATGAAAAATTCGATTTTTTCAAAAAATCTATGAATACCAAATTACTCACTTCTAAAAATTAGATAATGTCTTCTTTCAGTAAACTTTCTTATCTGCAGTATTTAAGGTACTTCCCCTTCATGTGGCATGGCCGTGGGACGCCCTGTATATATTAATTTTTGTAACTCTTCCCCCCTCGGGACCCTTACGAAATTAATGAATGACCCCCAAAGCATGACGCTAGGTGCCGTCAAGGGCGTTGAATGGGATAAAGCGAAGAATGCATACTACACAACATTCGACGTGGACTGTACAAGTCACGCATTGTAACAGGAGCGCATGCGTGCTGGCAGCTTAGAGGGTCGATTACATTACATATATCGAATTGAAATCCGTTTTATATTTCTCCATTACAGAAGGCCATAGTACCCGGGCCTGAGTATGTCCTAAAAGTCCTAAAACTACGACCAAGACCACCGGGGGATGGGCAGCAGCATCACTGGAGTGCGGTGGAGATACTGCGATCGCCAACCCGCATGCAAATCGTGGCGATTATGGCATACACCCCCGTAAATTTGGGGGAGGCCTATGTCCAGCAGAGGACGTCCTTTGGCTGATATGGTGGTTGTGGTGGTAGCCATAATAACACTAAATACTTGCAGTGTATGTGGTGGTGACTAAGGTCGCCAGAGCCCCGGGGATGGGCTGTGTTGAGAGTGAGGGATCTGCATTTGATTATAGCCGACGATAGCTGTCGACACAACCACAAAAAATATTATTTATTGATTACCAAATAGAAACAAGACAAAATTACTCATAACTCATAAAGAATGGTTAGACTACACATACACCAATAAACGATCGACTTTGCACTCGTGTTGTGACACTTCTGGAGTCGCAAGCGTCCATAGGCATACAGTGTATGGACGCTTAGGCCATTTAGATCGCATAATTGCTTGCACCCATCGCGACAAAAACTATTGGTTCGGTCCAAAATGTCAACTCTCGATGGATTCCTAGATCTGTCCAGTGCCATCTAGTGGCGTTTAGAGTGACCAATGTTTTCAACATGGTACAACCTATATCTCGGCAATCCGTTGTCCGATTTGGGCTCATGTTCGAACTTGAAAATTATTTGAGTGCCATTAAATCGGTTAAAATATTTCACGTCGTTAAAATAAACGATACTTACTCGAGTTATCGCCGACCAAAGCTGGATTGTTGCAGTACGCACGACAAGCGACGATCGCTCCCCTCGCTTGTTCAAAAGCAAATCTGACTCAAAATGAGGATGCGTAGTGTAAAACACCCGTAGCAACAGTCACGTGAAACAAAAAACGCCTCTGGCCATTGTTCCCCGCAATTTGCATGTGTTTGCGTTACTGCCATTTCGATGTGGCTTCCTTTCATATGGTAACCAACCGCGTGTGAAGTACACTCGGCCTCGACAATTTACGACTTTCGCAAGGATTTTTTTTATTAAAATTGGGATTGCGTTTTTACCTTTTAACCTCTTGCCTAACTTAGATGCTTGTTCACCCTTACCGTATCTTAACTTGAACACATCTAGGTTGTTTGTTTCCGGAAATAGAGATTTTCAATTCAAGTTATACTCTGTTTTTCTGTTAGTGATCGTTCAGCTCTGAAAACATTACCTTTTAATTTTATTCTCAAATATTTCATTTTGTTTTTCCATCACGTTTGCTGAGTTAGAGTTCACAGAAACAAATCCAGCTTCCTGTTTTATGTGGAGTTTGTATAACTTTCTCTTTCACTCTCGTCAATACTACTCTAATACTAACGCACTCTTTAAGTTTTATGTTTTTTTTTTCGGGGATAATAATCCCACACAAGAGTGCACGTTACAGTTACCATATTGTTGCCTTGTATCGATCACATCGTTTGTCAGCCTCTTAAGAGGGCGCAGTACGCTCGGTCTGGCTCGGTTCTCCATACAAACGTATTTACCCTCTCATTTTAAAACGCCATGCTAGAATAACATGAAAATTTGTATACACAATGGGATCCGGCATATCTAGGTCGGACCATAGTTTCTGTTGCTAGATATTGTAAAAGAAAAAAAATACAGCGGCTTTTTGAGTTTTTTACGGCTTGTATGAAAACCTTACTAATCGCTGTATTTTTTCTCCATTATAATTTCAAGCAACAGAAACTAATTTCCGACCTAGATATGCCGGATCCCATTGTGTATACAAAGTTTCGTGTTATTCTAGCCTGGCGTTTTAAAATGAGAGCATAAATACGTTTGTATGGAGAACCGAACGTACTGCGCAGTCTTAAGGCGCACGACTCTCCTTGATAAATAATATTAGTAAACAGACTTAATAATTAAACTGTTCTATTAATAAATCACCCTAACCAATATGGTATTCAGTATAGGTTATGATATTAAACAACTGGAGACAATGGCAGGTTCCCCACTTTCATTAGTGGTTCGCATTTCAGCAGCTAAGTTGTATCTGTATCTCATGGTGAAATCAAGCTTCCAAAAGTCTAGCAGAATCATGCTCTCATAAGTTCCAAGTTGTATGATTGCAAACAAATGATTTATGATTGAGCCTAAACCAAACGGTGGCACTTGCTGCCAATCTCATTAAGTGCTCACCACACGAATACCATTTCGTACGCATATAAACATCCTGTTGTTTTTGTACCCACACCGTTGTAAAGAAAATGTACTAAGCGACTTAGTAACTACGGTGGTTAAGCCCTTTTTCTAATAAGGCGTGTTGGGTCGTAAAACCGACAATATGCAATATCGCGAATTAGTTCCAAACGTTGCTATGAACCCCTCGCCTGAGGCTCGGAGAATACTCAAAAAGACGTAAGCTCCATGAGGAAATCTATGCATTGTTGTCTTTGTATAAGAAGATTTGAGTGTGTATGGTTCTTAAGTCTGTTTAGTTTTGTTTGATTTTGGTATTATGATGCTTGAGCTTTACAGTATATGGAGGTGTATAAGATCCTTCCCGGAAGATTACAAGAATTTTAAAGAATAGTAATAGGACTCCGATCGGCATCGACTTCTAGTAAGTCAGGTATCTGACTCACAATACTATAATTTCTTGTCTTCCCTCTGCGCTATCGCATTGCAAAAATTAGTGCCTACGCCAATCTTGGGACTTGGTGCGCTGCAACCGGGATAGTGCTAAGATGAAGAGTGTCTCTACTGTCATTCTTATATATTTACCAGTCACAAAATTCAAACCTACCAAACTTACAAAAACAAACAAAATTAACAACTAAAAATTAAACTAAACTAAACTTAACTTTTAAAAACTTTTTATGCTTTGCACATTTCACAAATAGCTGTTTAGCCCAATGGTTGGCTGGTAGAGAATGCCATTTAGCATTAAGACCGGCATTTGTATTGTGTGCAATAAAGTTAAAAAAATATCCATATTTGATTTTGACGTTAGACAAATACCGAATCTGATGTTACCATTGTGTTTTATTTTCATTTAAATAGTTTTTATACCAATTTGCATCCACATTCACGCACTAATTATGTCCATTACTATACTGACACTGTTGCTAACTCATCAACCAGCGCAATTACAGAAAAAAAAACAATAGCACCCGCATTAAAACACACAATAACGAAATTTATAACTCACCAGTGCGGAAAAACAAAAATCTAACAATACCTTTGTCTTTAGAACAATATGGCGGCTGTTCGCGCATGCGTACTCGACTCTCTAGCTATCCGTCTCGCTTCTTCTTTACGAGAGCGAGAGAGAGGTGATGATGTTTTGCGTTAAACTCGTGCGCAGATACCGTTTCGAGTGAATTTGTTCTGGCCTGATTGACCTGGTGGATTTTCGTGTTGATAAAAACGCGTATCTCTATTTTATATCGGTGGTGAAGTGGCGTGAATCGGTAAAATTGTGTTGAGAAAGATTTTACTTGGTGATATTGTTTTTTTAATTTTCGAATGGAGGTTTCCAATTCGTCGAAAGTGCATGTGTCCTTCATGGCACCGAAATTATAAAACGTATACATGTAGGTACTTACACTTAGTTGGACCCGGGTTAAACTACGACCAAGACCAGCGGGGGATGAGCAGCAGCATCCCTGGAGTGCGGTGGAGATACTGCGATCGCCAATCCGCATACAAAGCGTGGTGATTACGGCATTTACCCCCATGAAATTGGGGGAGGCCTATGTCCAGCACTGGTCTTCCTTCGGCTGATATGGTGATGGTGATGGTAAACTTAGTGTGCATTGGATCGGGAGTTTTTTTTTAAATAACACGTCGGTGGCAAACAAGCGTACGGCCCGCCTGATGGTAAGCGGTCACCGCGGCCTATGGACTCCTGCAACTTCAGGGGCGTCACATGCGCGTTGCCGACCCTTTAAAAATGTATACACCTTCCTTCCTTAATTCGGTGTTTTTATAATTTTTCAAGTTTAGCAAAGGGTTTCAATTAAGTAAAAACGTTCAAAAATAGTTATCGGCTTTCGTTAACCTCTATTAATCTATACTAGGTATATATAATATTAATATTATAAAGCTGAAGAGTTTGTTTGTTTGAACGCGCTAATCTCAGTAAATTATTTTTGTGTTCATTAGAATTTGTTGTATTCTTAGGTTTTACATTGGACTCAAAATTGCAGTGGGGTTCCCATATAACAGCGATAGGAAGTAGGTTGAGCTCTGCTGCATTTGCAGTCAGGAGAATAAGGCATCTTATACCAATGTGGCAACGGCACGGTTACTCGTAGTTTACTTTGCTTATTTTAATAGTATAATTACTTATGGTCTTATCTTGTGGGGTTCAGCTGCAGATATTGACACTGTTTTTATTTTGCAAAAAGGGCTATTCGAGCTATTTATAACTTGGGGTCGCGTGAGTCGTTAAGAGAATTTTTCAAAGAAATAGATATTCTAACCGTGCCGTCCTTATACGTATTTGAAATAATAATGTATGATAGGAAGAATGTGTGCTATTTCCCAACGAACGCTGATAAACCAATAGCCACCAGAAACACTGGGAAACTCAAAATAACCTTCTATAGACTAGTAAAGGCGAAAAAGTCGTTCTTGGGAAATTGTATCAAGTTCTACAATAAAATTCCTAAACACATTACTGAACTTAGCAATCCAAAAATCAAATCTGTAGTAAAACGAACACTTATTTCAGAAGCATATTATAAGGTTAACGATTACATCATGGACAGGGATGTTTGGAAGTGATAGCGTCCTGCACAGATAATCTATCACGAAAATAGGTTTTCTACTGTAGCATTGTAGTTTTGTGATAGCTGACACTGTAATTTTATATTTTATAGTTAACTATACAATGTATATTGTTTTGAAAAAATGACACCTCACCGTCGCCGAGTTTCTTACGCCGGTTCTTCTCGTGGCAGAGGTATATTTTTCCGAACCGGTGGTAGTTTATTGACGTTCATAGGTGCATGTAATTATGCCTAATTTGAAGAATAAATTTCTTTTACTTTTGTGTTGGATAGTCTATTTATCGAGGAAGGCTTTAGGCTATGTAACATCACGTTGCGACCAATAGGAGCGAAGACGCGGACTAAATCGCGGGCAACGGCTAGTATGATATAAGATTGAGTGTCAATCGTTGGGCGTCTGTTAACCACTGGCAAAGATTTCGAAATATCTAATATTGTTTGCAACTATTGAAATATAGGAGGCGCGGAATATATTTTCGGTAAGGGAGCATAAATCAGTGGGTATCTACTGTGAGGTTCAAAAGTGCATGGACATGTTTCAAACCTAATAATACCTACAGCATTACGGTCGACATGTGTCCATGCAGTAATGAACTCGACTGTACCAATCAGTAGATGTGATTGGTAGGTTTGTACCTACATACCTACATAGATTATATACCACAAAGGACCAGCCCGGCTAGTATGATAGCTTATACCGTCACGTTATATGGCCAAAATGTACTGAAACGTCACATAAAACGTGACGGTATAAGCTATCATACTAGCCGGGCTGGTCCTCTTAATATGGATGATGATATACAGGGTGTTTTTATTGAATTCCGTTAATTGCGAGGGCACATTCCTGAGATGAAATAAAGTAATCTTCTTTAAGACACTAGTATCCCAATCCGTACCATTTCAAAGATATTCAAAAATTCATTTTCTTTAATTAACACCCCTAGTATAGTTAAAACATCCTTAACATATAAACAATGATGACGTGCGTCACGTGCGGTGTCATTCGAATTTTGTCATACTTGACATTGACATTAACTTTTGCTTAACTCCACGTTAACTCAACGTTAAATTGTAAAGAATTTTTAATAAAAGCGCACAGTAAAAGCAGATTAGTAACATTAATCCTACTAACAAAGGCACGCAATTTACATCGTCAATAAAATGTCAGAATTCCCCATATACTACAGCTCTGCCATTATACAGGGGGTCATAAAATGCTCCCACCTATTCTGCAGCCGTAAATGTCATATAAATTGTACGTCACAAACGCATTGTGATAGGGCGAGGACTGCCGATTTGCCGAAGATAGTCGATGATTGCCGAATACGCCCGAGGGCAGACCGGTATTTACAAAGTGTTTTGTAGCCGATGTGTGCTGAAAACTAGTATAAAAATGGGCCATAGATACATATGCACTATGTGACAAGGGAGGTCAGAGATATACTGGCCATAATACGCAGCTGCCTAGTGTTGTGTGGAACTATTCAAACCTGAAACTAGACCATCAACAAGGGAATTTAGACTCTGTATCAAATAGGATAAAGATTTTTTTAAGTCTAGGCTAGAACAAGCGTTGACAATTGATTGAAAGGAGCTCGATAAGATTTCGTCGAGCATTTTACGACGTTTTGTATTGAAGAAGTTGGGGCTTGAGCCTCTTTATTGGTTTTATCTTTGGTAACTCTAAAAGGGTAAGATATTGGAGACGCTTAGATTAACTTTATGTGACTATTATTGTCTTATCTGAATTTTTCGCTTAGGGTAGGTCCTCCGGCGATTGCTAGAGGGGCGAGCAAAACTATGGAAGAAACAAAACTTTTATTTGCTGTTCTTTGTGTCTTATTAACTACAAGAGCAAAGTAAGTAAATTAATTTAAGTTTGTATTAAGTAGTAACGTCTGCAATCGAAAATTATATTATTAAATATTTGCTCAGTGTTCAAATACAAATTCAAATTAATTTATTGCCAAAAAATAATACAAAATCTAAACATAAACACTTATACCTAAAACATTCAAATTTGTGTTGGGTTTGGCAATGGGTGCTCGTCTCAGCATATGCAGGGCTTGAAGCCTTGCGCTGGTTTTCAGACGAGTCCCTTCGACAGGGTTGGTCGTAACACTACGAGTACGTCTATCGGTCTTAAATAATGTAGAATTAAACATACTTAATCATTTATTGTGCCTAACTCCTATGTGTGTGTGTCTGTCTTAAGTGTTAGAGGTGTTAAAATACTATAAATACATATATTTACACATATTTACTTATATATTCATAAATATAGACATGTCTGTTTACCTAAATATGTACGATGTACATGTGTTCCCATAGGTATAAGAATGTGTGATGTGAGTCAAGTGTTAAATTATGTGTAAAATTAATTATGTGTGCTGAGTTTTAAATGTTTTTTCTTCTTTGTACCAAATTTTATTTTTCTTTTTGAATATTTTATAAGTAATTTCAAATGTGTTGTAAATATTGTACTTAATACTTTTAATAGCTTAAGGAAGAGCGATGTCTCCCAACACAGGCAAATATTTGCTTACCGGGAGGCACTACTTAAGTATTCCTTACATAACAACTGTAAGTACATTTTATGAAATAAAATATTTTGTATTTGTATAAAAACAGATGGTGGGACCCCCAGAGTTGTGACTCTAGGGCGGCACGGGTGCGTTCCGAAGGAGATCCCAGAGCCGTCCGGAATGAGTTGAGGAAGTATATCAGGGGGTTTTTAGGCGGTGCAAGTCGGACATAACTTCCGGACTGTCCCCGCGGTGCGGTGGTAACCATGATGGATTTTCCGCCGAAGAAAAAAAAGGTCAGTTCGCTAGAGCGGTTGGCTGTGTATTCCAGGATGTCGCAGGTTCGAATCCTGCTCGGACAACATACTTTTTCATTTTATTTCTTTAATTTCAAAATTACGCTTCCCGTTTTTCACTTTCATCATCATCATAATTCTCAGCCTGTAATCAAGTATCACTCATGGTCTCGAGCTAGTCCCATGCAGGAGTGCCCCGCGGTCTTTAATGTTGTCAACTCATCGAGCCGATGGACGACCGACGCTTCTTTTGCCTGTCAGTGACCACCAATCTGTTACCGCTTTGGTCCACCTGCCATCAGTCTGCCTGGCAATATGTCCATATTTATCATCATCATCATGTCAACCGAACGTCCACTGCTACGACAAAGGCCCCCGAAGAATTCCACGATGATCGGTCTTGCGCCACGTGCATCCAGCGGACTCCCGCGATCTTTACCAGGTCATCAATCTACCTTGTGGTATTTACGTGGTCGCCACTCGAGAACCTTTCCGCCCCAACGGCCATTGGATCTTACGCGCTATGTGCCTTGTCCACTGGCACTTACTTAAGTTATACTTAAATCAAATTGTGTAAGTTGACTATAACTTTGTGTACACAGTGTCACTATTATGATATACAAATATAACACTACAATGTACTTAATAGATTCCTGGGATTGTCCATTGGACATAAATCATCCGTGTCCATCAACTAAACTAAATGGTCCAATACGCGAGCGCTGAATGGCCGCATTATATTCAAGTAGGTAATCCTCGATAGACAAAGTAGCAATTGTATGTTGTATGATGCGTAATGTCAATATGTCATTTAATAATTAATAACATAGCTATGTCTAAGATACTCAATGTATAAAACTGGTTTATAAAAATAAGCATAGAAGAAATAAAACACTACGGGCTAGAGTGCGATAGGGACAACTGCAGCTCGGGCCGAAATTACCTATGAAAAGTAGACAAAATCAATGTCTCGTAGTCCCCAGCTGTTTCCTTCTCCAAAACCGGACCGATTTAATAACTTACTAGATGAAAGCCCGGCTTCGCTCGGGTGAAATAAATAAAGTAAACATTTATTCGTGACAGTTATGCAAACGATAAAAGAAATTGTGTACAAAAATGTATAAAATAAAAACATTACAACAACGGATTATGATGAAACTTCGTATAGAAATATAGTCTGTAGTCTGGATTAAAATATGGAATAGGGACTAAAAGATTACGCTGACGACGTCACGGGCAAAGGCTAGTATCTTTGCAAGTTAATCCTAAGCATTTTTATAAGGGTAGTATTTAAAGGCACATAAAAAATTTGACACCGTAATCAGTACTGATTTGTATAGCTAAAATACTAATTGTTCATTAAAATTCAGTTCAGATGTGCAATTGTTAATATTGATGTGCCAGTCAGTATTTTTGGTGCGAAGTTAGAGCTGCTAAGGCGAACGAAAACAAATGAAGTTCGTGTATCTCCCTCTCTGTCGAACTTGCAAAATCGAGCGACACAGAGGGAAATACACGATGTTCGTTCGTTTCGCGGTAGCAGCTCTCTATTCTCCGCCAAATTCTATTAAGTGGGGCCCTTTACACTCAATATTATGTGTCAATATTATCGCGATTTTTAAAATTGTATGGGGTCTGTTAAACGCTTAATATTATCACAATACTGGTGTGTCAATATTATCGTGGTTTTCAAAATCGTATGGATTTTTCTTCAATATTCATTGCACGTGATACGGATCGTGATATGAGTATATCGCGTGATAATAATAACCATGTAACAGGCCCCTATGGATGTTGCTTCAATATGCAGTGTTTCGCGTGATAATAATAACAGTTGGTAATATTTTCTCCAATTAATGGAAGCTATTTAACAACTTGTTCCGTTTTGTCAAAGGTATTTCACATTCCGATACGCGCACCATCCAGGAATAGGAGCCGTCAGACCAGAGAGCCTACCGCGATCTGAAAACGAAGTATTTCCCTCTCCGCGCTCGAATATGCAAGTGCGACAGAGAGGCATATATATTTAGTTTTCGGTTGGTAGCACTTTAGTCCAAGCGCGGCGGACGGTCGAAGAAAGTCAAAGAACATTCCGTGTGTTGTCTGTCACACATATAATTTTTTAACTTCCCATCGACCATAACTTGAAATTAGGTGATAATGTTTATTATGAAGTATATTTTACCAAAAATATCAATATATTGATAAATCACATTTGTTTTTTAGTTGTACGGAACCCTCAGTGTGCGACTCCGACGCACTTGGCTGGTTTTTATTACATTTTGAATTTTATTTCTCTTATAGTAAAATACCCTATTCGTTTTAAAGTTGATGCCTGAGGGCCTACCGCGAACCAAAAACGAACTATCTTCCTCTCTGTCGTTCGAATATACATGTGAGAGAGAGGCAGATACTTCGTTTTCGGTTCGCGGTAGCGCCTCTAACGTCCGAGCGCGGCGAACGGCATGAGCTGGGGGTCTACTCCGAAATTCAAAATCCTAACTTCGTATGGTGCCGTCCCTTTCACTCTCCTGTCATAGACTATATGAGTGAAAGGAATGGCACCATACGAAGTTCGGATTTCGAATTTCGGAGTAGACCCCCAGTACCACTAAGTTATAAGATAGAGCGAGATAGGGATAGAATTTTGCTAGACGTTTAAAAGCCATAAGTCACCTAGTAGTTTGTCACAACAAAATAGAGACGCAGCTTTAAGATGGCGGACAGACTCAGCAAACATTCAAGTGGTGTCCTTTACACGATTAATATTAACACAATACTGGTGTGTCAATATTATCGCAGTTTTCAAATTTGTATGGATTCTGCATCAATATTCACGTGATACTTATCGTGATATGAATGTATCACGTGATAATAATAACCATGTAACAGGCCCCATACATTCGCTTGAAGGCGGTTGTTGTGACAATCAGCCTAGCTAGCACGATAGATGATACCGTTACGTTTTATGTGACGTTTTAATACATTTCGCCCATATAACGTGACGGTATAAGTTATCGTGCTAGCTAGGCTGATAGGTGTATAGAACGCTTGAAAACTACAAAAACAAAACGCTGCAGACGCGGCTAGCCGAATCCACGCCCGGCAACCTGGCCAACACACCGGACGCAAACATAGTTTACAATTTCCGAACGTACCCAACCCGACGCTGTCAACAGTATCTTCTTAGTAGTCTGTGCTGTCAACCAACAAATTTAATATGGCGGATCTTTTGTCGTAAAATTAACACTTTTTAATGCAAAATACGCGACAATCCGAATTTTGCGGATACATATGTTCAACTCAAAAATCGTTATTTTTATACGTTCTTCAATTTGAGACAGGTCTCGTTCGGGTCTACCGTACCCCTGCACGAAATTATTAATATAGATTATCATTAAAAATTAGAGGAAGGTTTTTGCTGTGTACCTATGTTTTTCTTTTTTAGGGTTCCGTACCCAAAGGGTAAAAACGGGACCCTATTACTAAGACTTCGCTGTCCGTCCGTCCGTCCGTCTGTCACCAGGCTGTATCTCAAGACAGTTGAAATTTTCACAGATTGTACTAAAAACAAAATATTAATAGTATTAATTAAGGGGGGCTCCCATACAAAAAACGTGATATTTTAGCCCTTTTTCATGGCAACCACTCGCCGAGCTAGATCTCAAGAATCGTAATAGCTAGGCAGTTTGAAATTTGCACAGATTATGTATTTTTATTGTGGCTACAATAGCAAATACTAAAATAATAATAATAATAATAATTAAGGGGGGCTCCCATACAACAGAGTAGTTGTTGGCGTTTTTTTTCTGGTACGGAACCCTTCGTGCGCGAGTCCGACTCGCACATGGCCGGTTTTTTTATTTAAATAAAATCTTCATTTGTTTGCTGGCTGTCTGAACACCGCGGAAAATTTGGCCATTTTTTTTTGGTTTTTGAACGTTTGTATTTTTTTAAATAATTAATTTATGAAAAAAAAAGTAAAACATAGGTACATGGCAATAGTGGCCATAGATTTTATGAAAAAAAATGCTCCAGTGGCTTTATCCAGGGAGGAAACAGAGGACTACGTTTGTATGAAAAACGGCCCTAGTGTTTCCTCTGGAAACTGAAATCAGTTTCGTATGGGTAAGGTTATCACGTTTTGTATAATAATGACAGTACTAATGTAAACTAATTACTTGTATTCAGCCACTATTTCAGTCACTTGATTTTTATGTTGATTTAAAATTTCAAATACTCTTCATGACGCACAGAAACACATAATATACGGACAATTTTTTTGAATAAACTTTAGTTAGAATTTAGACATTGATTAAGTTTATGACCATCCACCACCACCACCATATCAGCCCTAGGACGTCCACTGCTGGACATAGGCCTCCCCCAATTTCATGGGGGGTAAATGCCATAATCGCCACGCTTGGCATGCGGGTTGGCGATCGCAGTATCTCCACCTCACTCTAGGAATGCTGCTGCCCATTCCCCGGTGGTCTTGGTCGTAGTTTAAGGACATACCCGGGTCCATGACCATAAACCTGTCAAAATCATGATCATTTCAATTGGGTATTTGGAGTTGGGTGTTTACTTCGTGTAACTTTTTTAGAAAGCTGCCACAAGTGAGTTATTTTGTTACATTTTTCCCACGGAACTCTATTTGTACTGTCAAAAGTATGAACCGATTCCACGAAAAATGAATGTCGTTAAGCTATTTTTACATTATTTGGTCATTTATGTCATTATTATTGGGTCATTGACGGCCTGTTTAGCCTAGTTGGTAGTGACTCTGCCTCCGAAGCTAGAGGTCCCGGGTTCGAATCCCGGCCAGGGCATTTATTTGTGCATTTTTCACGGATATTTGTTCTTGGGTCTTGGATGTTTTCTATGTATTTAAGTTTGTATTTATCTATATAAGTATGTATATCGTCGTCTAGTACCCATAGTACAAGCTTTGCTTAGTTTGGGACTAGGCCGATTTGTGTAAGATTGTTCCCCAATATTATTATTATTATTATTATTTATAAACACCGCGATAGCAAACAAGCGTACTAAATGTTAAGAAGAAATTTCAACTGCGGAATGAACTGTCGCCTGCAGTATTTCGGACCGATAAGACCTTCAAACCTTCAAGAAAAGAGCTTACTCCCATCTTAAAGGCCGGCAACGCACTTCGAACCCCTCTAGTGTTGGGGGTCCATGGGCGGTGCTAATCACTTACCATCAGGCGATTCGTCTGCTTGTTTGCCTCCTATTTCATAAAAAAAAAACTTACTTGCCAGAAACCTTCTTGCTTGTCCTTCACTTTGGTGGACTCTGGCATTTTTACTTACCACCAGGAGCTCAACACAACACACCAACAGAGAAAGTAGTGGTGATAATATGGCTGCGGTCTTGTATAAGCTGGATAGTGGACATGTTTTCCCAATTAGTTTGCTTTGAAATTGAGTAAGATGATATACCCGGCTGTACCCTACCACGCTAGAAATATGCATCTTTGAGAGTATCAGCACTCTCATACATGCATATTTACTTCGTTTACCACCAACCTAGATCAGCCTCGTGATCGTATTTAAGCATATCGGAGGTACAGCATGCGTCCCTCTTACACTTACATACGTAGTACGTAACTACGTAGTAATAGTAAGAGACAAATGCTGATATGTTTGACACTGCTGCGGCTTCCGGACGATCTCCGCAGTGCGAGCTATGCATGCATGTCTATTGTCTATAGATCGCTCACAAGTAGACATTTTATTTATTTATTCTATACAATTTTACAACTGCCGCAAACAAGCTTACGCTTGCGATAGTAAGCAGACACCGTAGCCTATTGACACTGCGATTCCAGAAGAATCACTAGTGCGCTGGTAAAGTAAGGTTGTTTAGTAAAGTAACTTGCATTGTGGGTTAATAACTTAATATCATTTCGTCCAAATAAGGCCACCAGCACACTAAGGGTACTTCCTGATTTGTCGATGCGGAGGCGGTAAGATATGAGAAAACTGACAGCTGTCAGTGTCAACCGATACAAATGTACGCAAACGTAATACTGACAGCAGGTAATTCGTCAAGGAAGGAGATCTCCCATCAGTAAGTTCACGTCAAAGAACAAAATACATACGTACCCCATCGATCCTGCCCTGCCAAGTCAGGGAGTCACCGGAGATGCAAATGGTCTCGGTATGTAGCAACTAGCAACTGGTCTAATAACTCTAATAAGCATTTCGTCTAAACATATAATTCTCATGCCATCTATATTGGAAGTGGTCTAAATTACACGCGGTAAAATAGTAAGTAGACATCTTTATTTATTATTCAATACAATGTAAGGTCGTTTAGTAAAGTAGCTTGAATTGTTTTGTTTTCAAATAGAAACTAGGTCCATTGTGCGTAATGTCCCAAGCTACCGACAAGGCGGGGGTCGCTTATTTACGATTATTTCTTGTCAACCACACAGACCCAACCGGCACAATTTGTAGGGATTTTGCTGTTGAAGTTACTAAAAATTCGGCCCATTGTTGGCCGAATTGGTTGAGCGAGCGCGCAATTTGTAAGGACATGACGACGACAATTGCTCGGAATTCTGCCTTCTATTTGCAGAATTGACTCGGTAACGAAACCAAAGTTAAATAGGTATTAAAATTGACAGAGATACGGCCGACTGTTTCAAAAATGATAGGATCAATATCACACGAGTATGCGTATTTTAGGGCGAAAACGGAACCCTTATAGTTTCGTCATGTCTGTTCGTCCGTCCGTCCGTTCATATGTCACAGCCAATTTACTCGGAGATTATAAGCACTACAGTTATGAAATATAGTAGCAAGGTGCAAACGAATTCTTAGTCAACCGTTGGTGAGATATTAATCGTAAAAAGTGTGTCCGCCCACCCTCTAATTTCCAAACTATGAAGTTTAAAGGAACTCTTCTTTGTGCGTGATCCGACTTGGCCGGTTTTTATTGTTGTTTCTGCTATCACGTAAACTTTGCTCCGTTTGAGTCTTTCCAAATCAAGCCGAAAATACTTCGCCGACTTTACTTTTGTTAAATCCCTAGTATAATTTAACTAAATTGAATGGTTTGTATAAAACGTGTTTCTTTGTTAAATAGCTACTGTTGATTATAGAATCTAAACAATCCTTTATTGTATGGTTATGTCGAGGGTCCGTGAGACAATAAGTTCACGTGTTCGCATTGTTGGTCTAGTGAAGAAAGGTGGGATCTGGTGAAACGAGATATTTATTCTATTGAGGGCATCAGCATTCAGCAAGCGAAAAGCTTGGGAAACTACAACGAATGACGATAAAATATCCATGAAACGGTCCTTAATACCACCACCCCTTAGACCACCGTGGAATGGGCAGCAGCATTCCTAGAGTGCGGTGGAGATACTGCGATCGCCAACCCGCATGCCAAGCGTGGCGATTATGGCATTTACCCCCCATCAAATTGAGGGAGGCCTATGTCCAGCAGTGGACGTCTTAGGGCTGATATGGTAGTGGTCCTTAATAACCAAGACAAGTTACTGGGAATAGTGTGAACTATCAAAATGCTCGTATAACCCCATCATCTCCTGAATGGTGTATTTAATAAGTGTTCCGGACGTGTGCATTTTAGTTTTTATTTTATTTTGGGTAGTTCCATTTTATAACTTTATTTATTTAATTATTTATTTATTTATTTAAACTTTATTGCACAAATAAACCGGTACAAATGGCGGACTTAATGCCTCAAGGCATTCTCTACCAGTCAACCAAGGAGCCAAACAGAAAATAGCGAAGGTAGGTGCAAGAGACAAACTAGGTGAGAAAAACAAAAAAAAAATCCTAAGGTAGAGCTTGATAACTTTGACGATAAAGAGGAAAACCCACCTCACCCCGTATTGCTTCGTATTTGGGGTGAGAGGGGTTTCATACAAAGGTGATTTTGGAAGATTGTTGGATCTTTTTTTTTTTATTATGCGTATTACTATAGCTCCATTTTAAATTGGAATACATTATTTTTGTAGCAGTAGCCTTAAAATCCCTTCTCACCCCCCTCTCAAACCTTCTCTCCCCATTCATAACCCACCTCTCCCCGCGAAACCTACTCACCCCGTTTTACGGTATATAAAACATGTGGCAGTATTGATTGACATGAATAGATGTGTTACAAGCTTATTATGTTCTTAAGTCTCGGTGATGATAAGCAAGCAAATGGTGAATTCGTATTTAATTTAACCGTATGGCATTTATTTACGAACCGTGACATCTTCGAGAAGACTAGTACGGTTGCCAGTTAGTAATAACCCGTCAGTATCAAAACTAGCTACGCATATGAAGGGGTAAAAGCTCTAATTCCCTTGTAATAAAGACTTTTGAACGTTTCAAATTGTGTAGCAACTTTTGATGCTGCCTGTAACATCCATGATCATCATCATCATCCTCCTAGCGTTATTCCCAGTACAGTTGCATCCTGAAGGATGCCTAGGGTCCGCTACCTAATCCCAAGAATTGGCGTAGACATTAGTTTTTACGGAAGCGACTGCCATCTGACCTTCCGACACGAGGGGGAAACTAGACCTTATTGGGATTAGGCTTGTCAAGTGAGTGGGCAACTTGACTGTTAGAAATGCTTAAGCCGCCCGGAGGCCTCTAATTTGGCTTATCGACTGCTATCATAGACAGCAGCCGGGATCAACGGGTTTACGTGCCTTCCAAGCACGGCAGCGCTCAGTTAGTAACCACTCAAAGTCACCCATCCATGGACTGACCCCGCCTGACATTGCTTAACCTCGCATACCACACGCGGTACGCGGGCGCCGCTGGGCCACGAACGCTGACTGTTACATCCATGATATTATTTAATTATTTAGTGTACTTCATTTTCTGGCTAAGCGATTAAACCTCTTCGTAAAATCAAGTACAAACATATTATGTAAAACGTAATTTTATCAAGTGTATTCATTCATTTCGTTTTATTGTAATAATAAATCCAAATTACGCTGAGTAAAGAAAATGTCAACAATCGTATAATAATCTAATATTGAATTACATTTTGAGAACATGATACCGCATTGTTAACGCAGACATCATTACTGTAAGCCATTGTGTATGTTATTGTTGATCTTTGGTTAGAATTTATTATTTTTGTTTTCCTTAACTTTATGTACATTCGTTCATACGAAAATATATGTGTAGGAAGAAAGGATTTTAATCTTATGTAATATCAGACCAATATGAAAGTTGGTTTAAGAATGCCGAAAGTGTCTTTCAAGAAAAGGGATGAGTTACTCGAAATAAGCTAAGGAATTTACTATCCTGTGAACTTATCTAATTTTAACTTTCGTAAAAATATAAATAAAAAATATATAAATAAATAAATATTGGGGGACAATCGACCTACGCCCAAACTAAGCAAAGCTTGTAGGTACTATGGGTTCTAGACGACGATATACATACTTAGATACATAGAAAACATCCAAGACCCTAGAATAAATATCCGTGCTAAAAGCACAAATTAATGCCCTGGCCGGGATTCAAACCCGGGACCTCTACCTTCGGAGGCAGTGTCACTACCAACTAGGCTAAACAGGCCGACAGAATTATGTTTATGCTCTTATCAGCTTATCTTAACACATTATAGGTATTTAAAAGTTTTTTTTATATTGTCATATTAAGTATGTATCTGTGAGGCAGATGCAGATATGATTATTAGGTCCCCTTTTTTAGGGTTCCATACCCAAAGGATAAAAAGGGACCCTATTACTAAGACTCCGCTGTCCGTCTGTCTGTCTGCCCGTCTGTCACCAGGCTGTATCTCATGTACCGAGATAGTTAGACATTTTTAATTTTCACAGATGATGTATTTCTATTCTATTGTTGCTATCAAAACAAATACTATAAAAAAGAATAAAATAAATATTTCAGGGGGCTCCCATACAACAAACATATTTTTTTGCCGTTTTAAAGATAATGGTACGGAACGTCCGACTCGCACTTGGCCGTTTTAATAACATAGAAGAATCGTCGCATGTCCTTGCAAATTTAATTATCTTAAAAGACTTAAAAATAGTAGGGACTACTATAATTTTGATCATATTACCTCTCCCCTAAATGTTTCACGTCGTAACATTAAAAATGATCACGGCAAGCATTAATAAAGATTACAGGCGGTAAACACGCCTGTAAACACGGCTGCAAACATGGTGTAAACATGTTTACCACGTAAAATACCAAGCGATCAGTCAGTTTCCAAACTCTCAGTATTTGCTTTCGCGATGAGATCTTAAGACAGAAATGTGTGGTGTAAGTATACACGAATTAATATAATAAGAATGATTTTGATAACTCCCACTACGTAGTGCTTTGCGAGTGGTTCGGCAAACAACAAATTGCCACTACGTTGAAAACTTAGCGCTACCGACATTAGATCCAGGGGTAGACCCAAAACACGGTGGAAAGATGTGAGCAGCCGAGGTTTTCCCGACGGACTACAGTATGGGGTTCTTCAAGAAAGAAGTGTATAAATTCTTAAAAGGTCCATCAGGCGGGCCGTACGCTTGTTTGCCACCGACGTGGTATAAAAGATGTAATGCTAAAAGACATGATAGAATGTCAGGCATCCGAAAACGATGTTTACGACAGAGTAAAGTAGAGAGCTCGGAAAGCTGACCCCACCACCATGTGCGGTTTATAGCCAGGAAGAGAGAGACTTGCCATTAATTGCTCTGAAGGTATGTGGTGTTGTGTTCGTCGTGGTGAGTAAGTCCGCCAGAGATCCCGAAGATTCGGATATGGTCTGTCCACTACTGTCAAGCAGACCATAGTTATGCTTCTTCATCGACTAAATAACTCCAGTAAAATTATAACAAACGGCACCTTTAATTCAATTTCATTTATTACAGGACCAACTAGGATCAATTATGTTAGTAAATTCGAACTTAAAAATTAGTATTAGTACTTACAAAATTTATCGTACGTATCGCACATAGGTCCTTTAGATCTACTTTAGATTTATTATTATTATTTCTCTTTATTCATTTTTTCTTCTCTTAGATTAGGTTTTTAAAATATTTTTATAAAAAGTAAAATATAAAACAATATTTACATAACATAAAATCATTATAAAAACCTAACCTAGGGTGTCACCGGCAGCGAGGCAGGGCCTAAGCTACCGGTGGTTAGGGCGACAGAGAGAGGAACCTCCGGACTATTCGCGCCGTGTCCAGGAGTACCGCCTTCTGTATCTGACCCTTGAGCCAGCCATCTAACGAGAGTCTCTTGAGATGTTGGTCGAGACTCTTCGCTATTAGACCGTTCACAGATACGACTATTATTATTATTATTATTTTATTTCTTAAGCATACAACGAATGTACCAATAACTACAAGTCCCGCAAAACTGTTTTATACAGTTTGTCTGCAGGAAGACTTTTCAAACACTTTAATATTAATTTTATACAAATTTTGTTAGTCACAATAGTTAAATAATTCTATGGCAGAGTATCTAATAAATGCTCTTTTAGTTTTCTCTGAAACACACGTTTATCTTGCTCGAGACGGATGTCCTCGGGTAAGCTGTTGAGTATATATGGCAGGCGTTTTTTTAATGTCCTGTCTACGTAATAATTATTAACTCTGGGCACTTCAAACTTACCCGCGGAAACCGATCTCGTACCGTGTTCGTGAGTAGTTATATGCAGGTCATACTCCCGGCTGTTATGGTTGTTAATAGCCAAAAGGTATTTATGCTTTAAGGAGACGGGAGATCTATATCTCTATCATCGTTTATATTGTTTTAATACAAAAGCGGCTCTTGAAGCTCGTTTCTGACCAGAGGTTAAAACCAGAAAATCTCTACATGCTAACTAATACACAGGCGAGTAACGGAAATAAGATACTCGTATGATTAAATTTAACTTTCGTGAAACATGTCTATAAAATTTTCGTGAAATACTGTACGCAGAGGGATACCCCCGTGGGATTAAGCTACCCATCCTGAAGAAGGATTTCCGAAGGGAACGCGATGGCGAATCATGCCGCCCTCAGTAACAATTAAATAGGTACATGAGTTCAACCGTTTTTTTAAGCTGAATTAGAAAGAAGAAATTTCTAAAGTTATATGTAGTTCTCCTCTAGACACCATTTCGATAGCTCAGCGAAAGGGCCGAAAATAAAGAAATCGAGGGGATTGTGAAGGGAAATGAGCAATCCACTCACCTTGTGAACCCCAATGGCGGCAGCTTGTATTGTGGTATTCGTGGTGGATGCCCAGCTCCGTTCTCCTTCTGCTATACCAGTCTTATAAGCCTCGATGTAGTTTAGACACAGGACAGTGTACAGTGACAGCAGTGAAAGTAGGCTGTCGTTCTTGGAAAAGGCTATGTTTGTGGTATTTTGATCAAGTAATAAATATAGCGAGGAAATAAAGAACGTTACAGCCATGTTCTATTCACAGCAGCGACAAAATGCGACCTCTTTCGAAGGAAAATTGTATTTATTTAAGGAAAATGAAATACACCAAAGACCCTCGCCCATTTTGTCACAGCTAACCGTGACGCAATTAACAAGGCCCCAGAAACTGTAAGAGACTGTAAGTAAACTCTGTTAAAAAACTTCCATCAAAAACCTACCTTATGCTGTGAGCATAAAGTCGTTACTTGCTTTGCGTATACAGATTTTACTCTTAAGGCTGATACCTGATGTCACGGGACGGCAGGACGGATTATGCGATATTTTCTACATTCCCGACAGCATACTCACGTCACCTAGATTGCCCACCACCATATATCAGCCCTAGGACGTCCACTGCTGGACATAGGCCTCCCCCAATTTCATGGGGGGTAAATGCTATAATCGCCACGCTTGGCATGCGGGTTGGCGATCGCAGTATCTCCACCGCATTCTAGGAATGCTGCTGTCCATTCCCCGGTGGTCTTGGTCGTAGTTTAAGGACATACCCGGGTCCAAAGGGGGTAGGGTAGATTGCCCTACTTATCGGAATACTGTTAAGATTATTATGTTGCGCAAAAGCGTGCCTCCGTACTTCCCAATAATCCCAATCCTAATAATCCTATACCAGTCAGGAACCACTCGTTGAAATGTAGGTGCGCAGTAAGGAGTACATATATGCCGACTCGCCTGGCACATGACACTGACTGCTGACACCTTACATATCGCATATACCCCGCACAAAATGTGAAAGCAGCCACAGCTTTTTTTTCTCACACTCGCACGTTCCTGTGACGGTGT
Organism: Notocelia uddmanniana; assembly: GCA_905163555.1. NCBI lineage: Eukaryota > Metazoa > Arthropoda > Insecta > Lepidoptera > Tortricidae > Notocelia > Notocelia uddmanniana. Next base: position 584,084 of record LR991066.1, on the reverse strand, counting down.
GGAGACAGCTTTAGGCCCCGATAAGCCTAATCGCGGGCGACAAACCTACGGCAATCAATTCCTTTGTGCCGGTTGGGCAACTCTATTCAGCGATTTTTATACGAGGCGAGGGCAAGTTTCATGGTTGTTTGGGTGGTTTAAGGCTAAGCTGGAAGCGGTAGATTTTTTGGAGGAACAAGGTCTAATACCCCAGATTGCTTGTACACATACGAACTCAGACTGCGACCGCCGACCCTCGCTACACGGGGCTCCTATTTCTGGGCGGTTTGCCCTTCGGACATCTAAAGCTACCTAACGACCCTAAGCTACGTTTATGTTATTAGGACGAATCTAACACTAAGTCATAGGGGTTAGCTATGTAGCTTCAGATACCCAATGGGCAAATCACCCAGAAATAGGAGCTCCGCGTAGCAGGGCTCCGTCGGTTCGCTCAGTTTCTAGCTACCCCTTTAAGTTTATACGTGAAAACCACAACCAACCAGGTGTCAGTTAACAAAAACAAATTAACAACTAACCAACCAGGTTGTTGGTTAAGAAAAAAAATACTAATTGTCCAACCAGGTGGATAGAGTGACGCCCAGTTTCTATGACAGCAGAACGTCGGCCATTGCGCGGCTGGGCCTCGTCCGGTCCTGGTGACGCTCGGAAGCGGCCCAGCCCAGCCGCTTTTAGGCAACACAGACGTTTGATGGCCGAGGCTCAGAAGCAGCCCACGCAGCCAGGAGGGAATCATCCTTAAAGCGTTAAAAACTAAGTTCCCGCTACACCCTCCAACTTGCACCAAAACTTAATTTTCAACCTACAGTCTTACTTTTGTTTAAGTTGCCCATTTTATTACGACAGCCTTTGTGCTCTATTATTAGAATACAGGGGAGGTAACTTACGGCCAGCAGTTACATCCGGGACAATGGGCGGGTCCCGTAATTCTAGTTTGAATGAAACTTCCAAAGTTACCGAATAAATTAAGGGTTATCCTTAATAGCGGCTATTGCTGGCTATCAGGACTGAATCTAGGGGACGATACGGAAGTTCGAGAAGTTGTATAGTGTAGTTCTTGTGATTGCTGTGAAAATTAGGCGGGTGGCGCTGTGTAAAGGAAAATAATACCATAAAGGCGGCTGAGAAAAACTTGCTCTACACGGCCTAGCAGTATCTACCTACATTCTGCATTCGAGGTGGTGTGCATTTTCTTACTGCGCGTAATACACACAATATTTTTCATCACACTTGAATGAAATAAATAAACCGTAAAGCCAAAAATAATAGATAAATAATTGCGCCGTTCGACGTCGGCAAATGCAGGAATGAGACAGGATGAGAAAAGTAAATGCGTATAAGAAGGGGATGTATGCATTACGCCCTTGGGCGATTATAGGCTATTGGAGCTCAGTATGCTTGCTTATCATGGCATCTTAACATACAACTTTCGCTTCATGAACTCTCATAACATTATTCATGCATGCGCGCTGATTTAGAGTACTTTTGACCTGGCCTTTCTGCAGAATGTCTCCGATTTGGTCCGCGGAGTACGTTCGTCGAGGTCTTCCCCTTCCAACTCTTCCAGCCACTCTTCCTTCATACACTCGTTTTGTCATCGTGGCACCGTTTATCAGAAAGTGTGATGAAAAGAAATTTAATAGTCACATACATTGAACACAAAGGCATAAGAATCATCATTATTAGCTTATACGTCCCACTGCTGGCCACAAGTCTCCCCTCATAGATGAGAAGGAACGGGCAGTAGTTCCTACGCTGGCCCAGTACGGGTTGGAGACTTCATATACTCCTTTGAATTGCTTCACAGCCGTAGCTTGGACATTATTGACCTAAGCATGCTTGGAATTTATTTCGCCAACTGAGAAGACAAAGACACTGTAACGAACAGTGTTTATCGTTTTGCTTTCCCTACAGTAACAATAGTCTCATCTCAGTACAGATGTCGATCCCGGCGCCACACGTTTATAGCCTTTTATCTCAAGCCCTTTGTCTATTGCGTGTTTTTTGCTGTCGCCAAAACAATATAATTTAGCAGCGTGGATAAGTGCCGCGACAAACCGTCGCCTGGCGTGTTTTAATAAATTACTTATGTTATTATTATTACAGTCAATGGCCTGGCTGCGCGTAAAGAGGGATCAAAATTGTCTACACACTTCTGTAATAAAAAATAAGAGCTTGTGTCATTGGTTTGGGGACCCGGGTATGTCCTAAAACTACGAACAAGACCACCGTGGGATGGGTAGCAGCATCCCTGGAGTGCAGTGGAGATTTAATGAACAATCGGAGCTGAAGCGAAGCGCCCTCTCCACGTTGCGGTGACCAGACAGCTGGTGAGTCTGTTTTTCCACTTTCTATTCTATTGAAGTTCCTCGGCTTTACTCGGGTTATCAGCATAGAATAATAGCAGAGTAATCACGTAACCTTTCGAAAGTCCAATAAGTAGATTCAACTGTAATTTTTAGTGTTCCGTACCTCGAAAGGAAAAAACGGAACCCTTATAGGATCACTTTGTTGTCCGTCCATCTGTCTGTCTGTCTGTCAAGACCCTTTTTCTCAGGAATGTTTGGAGGTATCAAGCTGGAATTTAAATCAAATACTCAGGTCTAGTGTCCATTAGAGCTGTAAATAATCAACCTTCTAAGCCAACGCAATCAAAAGATACAGCCGTTTATGCCGCAAATTTTCGACACTTGCAAGAGAATCAAAACCTACAGGGTACTTCCCGTGAACTCAGAATCTTGAAATTTGGTACGAACCAACGTCTTATAGCACAGATAAAGGAAAAATTGCGAACGCGTAAATTTTTAGTTACATCATACAATAAAAATTTTTTTTACGGAACCCTGGGTACGCGAGTCCGACTCGCACTTGACCGGTTTTTCAGTATGGAAAATCACATTCCAATCTTCCTTACGCACGCTCGAAAATGTTGCTTAGTTATCCCGCTACATATTATAATCCGGTACCCGGGACCCGGGTATGTCCCAAAACTACGACCAAGACCACCGGGGAATGGGCAGCAGCATTCCTAGAGTGCGGTGGAGATACTGACTACAACTACTGTTCGGGAGGAACATAAATGAAATGATTTGTAGTATGATTTTAGCACTTTTATTAATAAAACGAATTAATTTTAACGAAGCACATACAGCGAGTTTGATGGTTGTTGAGTGAGAGGGAGAGAGAACGAATGGCGAATGGCCACATGCAATTTTCATTCACTCACATATTATACATGCTATTTGAGTGTTCGTTCCGAACAACTACTACTGGTGGATTAACACTGGTGGCCTATGTCCAGCAGTGGACGTCCTAGGGCTGATATTGGTGCTGGTGGTGGATATAGTCCGCTTTCCTGTGGCTTTACGCCAGACAATGAAAAGACATCACGCGGTGATAATGGCAATTAGGCATCACTAACAAACCATACAACCATACATGCAAAAGCCTAATGTAACATTAATACTTGTTTTAAGGGTTCCCCGCTGCCCCTGCACGCTCGGCTGAACTCGATTCTCCATACAAACGTAGTTTCGTTCTCATTTTAAAACGCCGTGCTGAATTAACATGAAACTTTGTATACACAATGGGGTCCGCCGTATCGCCCGTATCTACTTGTAGGCCAGAAATTAGTTAATTTTGCTAGAATTTGTAATAGAAAAAAAAAACAGCGAGCTTTTGAGTTTTTTTAGGTCTTGTATGAAAACCTTAATAATCGCTGTATTTTTTCTCCATTATAATTTCAAGCAACAGAAACTAATTTCCGGCCTAGACATGCCGGATCCTATTGGGTGTAAAAAGTTTCACATTATTCCATGTTTTAAAATGAGAGCGAAACGTTTGTATGGAGAACCGAGCTTCCTGCGGACTCTTTATCATGGACATAATCAAAGGAAAACCTCAGTGAGCGTGCTGCGTAGAGCTATGGACTCTTAGTCAGATATTCATCAAAATTACCCACAAATCTCTAGGCAACCAATAAAATTAGGCCTTTGAATCATACCTTATTGTTTTTCAGTCCATTTTGGTAGCAAACTAGCATAGTGCCCGCCTGATTACAAGCAGAACGTAGCCTACGGATGATCGCGTCTCCAGAAGAATCCCAAGCGCGTGGCCTATCCATTATTGACTTGAGTTTTTTGTGATGACAGCTGGAGACATATGCAGATTTCACTCTCAACACTGCGCATCTTCCGGAGCTCTGGCGACCTTAGAGTGTACGGAGTTAGTACGGGCGGGCACTGCCGATTTTGCCGGCGCGGCGCCGCAATGCAGTGTTGTAGCCGTGCCCTTCCCGCCAAGAACAACACCATGTAACAGTAAGTATGTATGTAGTAACGGCCGGTAGAAGACGGGACGTCCTCTGACCACATGGAGACTGGACAAATGGAAAGAGTTGGAAGAAGCCGAGCAAGATCGAGACAAATGGAGAACTCTTCTTCGAGCCTTATGTGATGAGGGACAATAGGAACACATCATCATGATGTATGTAGTGGTTTTTTTAATTTTTAAATATTGGGGACAATCTTACACAAATCGACCTAGTTCCAAACTAAGCAAAGCTTGTACTATGGGTACTAGGCGACGATATACATACTTATACATATAGATAAATACATAGAGAACATACAAGACCCAAGAACAAAATCCGTACTAAATGCAGAAATAATGCCCTGGCCGGGATTCGAAACCGGGACCTCTAGCTTCGGAGACAGTCTACCAGCACAGTATAATATTAGCAGTAACTAATCTCCGGCACTTTAGGAGCGCGCCTCACATACTAGTAAGGGTTCAGACCGCCAACTCACGAACCACAAATATAGACCGTAATCAACTATATTTAATCTGTACCCGCTGGTAGATTATTGACGTTTATTATTTTTTAATTATTTGATGGCACTGTGGCATTGGAACTTACTGTGAACATCCAACGATTAATATATATAGGTCATTTAAATTTAACTTTGAGTAGAAGCTCACGGCATTTTCAATTGAACACCAACGTCCGATGTAAAATGAAAATGGTGTTCAATTGAAATACCGTAAACTATTTTGTGCCATATCTTAGTTAAATGAAATTAAACAACATTTTACTTATCAACAGATTTATTTTTAACGTACATCATCTCATATCCGGGAAAACGATATATCTTCGTCCTTTTACAGAGTTCTAAGTTTTACAACCACAACACTCGCAAAATGAGAACTTGCATGCCATGCCATACGACGCACCACTATCTTCTATTTGTTGTCCAAACAATAATGGTTATTATGCGTTTCCACATGAATTTTCGATTAGCTACACACTGTTTCGTTTGTTAACTTCACAATAAAGAAGTCAATACTACAAATTGAATAACAACAGTTGCAAAAATTAAAACAATGTTCCAAGACTACCAAACGAAATTCCGAGGAGACGCTATTTTGAGTTGTCACTTTGTTTTGACGTCCAATAAGCAAAACATCAGCACGGCAGTAGCCAATCACAGCTCAGTAAGTCATCAAAATCTTTTTGACACAATATGGCGGCTATCAAACACGTTTCGTTCTACGTAGATAAACAGCCGTGGCACGCGTTGCCTACTTTCCCTTAGCGCACAGGGTTGTCGCAGAAATTTGTTGAGTAACAATTACTTATACTAATTTTGAATGTCAGGTGTTATTATTATTAAACAATATGTAGTTGATATTAAGTAACATGCTAGTAATAGTCGATAGCTACCACATCAGTCAGTACATAAACGAATTATTATACTTAACGTACCTACTTCATTGAATTGATACTCTATTGGCTATGTGCACGTCTGAAACGTCAAACGTCAAAGGTCCCGAGACAATGTCAAAACTCAGAGATGTCAAATAATGACACATGAATATTTTATTTACTTTAGTAAACGAGAAAGACCCCATATTGGAAATTTTACTGAAATAAATAAGAGAATAAATAAATACATACAAACGAAACGAATCGTAGGAAACCGTTAAGAAACCAATAGAAAACGTGAAAGTAAATTTGACAGTGGTCCCCGATAAGTGCAGATTTCTGCCATGGTGTGCGCTACGATCGCCTAGCTTACCCCCACCACCTACTTCGCACATAGCCAATACACTTGAATACGAATATTTAAATTTTTGCTATACGAAACTATACGTAAATTGGAGTGGTATATCTTACCACATGCGGCATCCTTTGATAGTGCGGCGCGCGCGGCAAAACCCTGGCTATGTAATACTTTTATACTATTCTGTGCCCTCGCTCTACCATACCATACACGAGGCGGCATATTTCGACTGTCGGCAGTGTCGGCGGCGCGGCACTTTACTAAGAACTCCATATAGACCAGGAGCGCACTAACATTATAACGACTTTGTACAAATTGTGTTACCTATCTATTTTATACACTTATACGATGAAGTTGTATACGGTTATATAGTTGTATGATAAATAAAAGTTGATATATATGTAATTGAAAATAATATAAGTATTTATGGACAAAACATTTTACACAACACTTACAAATTAACTACACTAAAATATTTCCGTCTATTTCTTGATGTACGGAACTCCTGGTTATTATGCTTTAACGTAAAATAGATCCACATCCTTATATATAATTTAAAAAAATATTGTTTAGGAAAACAAGGGCAGGGTAATGTAAGCTCGATCTCATTCATTTCCTCATAAATTGAGAGACCTATCTTACAATTTAAATATTGTTTTTGGAAAGCATTACGGAACACCATCTCCATCTTTTCTACAATTTTGACAAAATCATCGGGAGGAACCACTAGTAAGTTTCGATCAGTTCCATAATTTCTATAAAATAAGTACCTTGATTCCTCAGAGTTACAAGCCTGCTCATGAACATCCCGGTATGATTTAAATAATTCGCAGTCTTTATGATGATCGATGCATTTTCTCATTAGTGCCCCACATACATAAAAAAAAGCATTTTTTTCTGGGATGTCCATTTCAATATAATCAGAACGTACAATTTCACGGAGACTGTTTTCTTGTTCGTTAGTACTTGAAGGATTCACAATATCGCTACAATGATTTAAGCGAGTTTCGAAATCATGAATGTGTACGAGAAATTTGTTTAAATCTTCTACTTCAGTACAATTACCTTCTATAGGGGGCTGTTGGAGATTAGCAAAACAATTTTTTCGAAAAGCGGATATAAATTGTCTGCTGGTCGGTTCAGTAGCTTTGCCATTTAAGGATCGAATTTTTCCTAAATAGTTTTCTAATATGTCCTGATTAAGCCGCCTAGTCCGTAAATACTGATAACCTTCTTCTTTAAGATTTTCATGAAGACTCAAAATTGACTTTATCGTGATTTGAAAACCTTGAATAAATTTGACACTCTTAGTACCGTCTATTCCAGTTTTACAGTTGATTAATTTCAAGGTTTGAAAAAATGACAACATATTATTGAAAAATAATATTTGATTTTCATCTCCATGAAATGCTCTTTTGTATGCGTAGCTGTGACTGATAACAGAAGAGTTAAGTGCATCAAACAGATCGTTCATGATTTTTATTAATTCAACTGTGTGTTTGGCTGATTCGTCTATGACTTTAGCATCTATACAAGACGATAGACCAGCTGCCACAGATCTACTTAAAAGTTGCGTTGCAAAACAAACTTTCATTTTTTCGAAATTTGATGGATTGATATGCCTGTTAGTCAGTTTGTATGCTTGTTTAAATGTCTTTCTTTTATCTTGCTCGTAGAACTTTAATATGTGTTCAAACTTTGCTACTGCTTCATTACTAAAATGAAAATCATACGTCAACAAGTTATTTCGAACTAAATTGATTAAATGGGGCGCATCAAAAATGTAGTAGATTTTATGTCCGTCGATATGAAAGTGAGTTTTATCAGTGGAAATACCCCTTTTTTTGGCTGCATTTAAATGATCTGATCCAAGATCTGATACGAATGCTCTTACTTTTAATCCCATTTCAAAAAGTTTTAATAAAAGTTTGTCGGTCCATTTTGATATATTATCATCATTTTTACATTCTGCAATCAAAGCAAATCCTATTGGTTGGGACCATTTGACAAATATGCCTTGTATTAATACTGCTAAGGCATATTTGGCCGGTGATGGAGATTGTATACCATCTACTTCGTGGAACCCAATGATTTTGTCATGCTTTATATCATAGTACAGATTTGTTTTCAGGCTCATTTTATCCACTACTAGTATACAGTGTTTTTCTGCATCAGACATATTATTGACTTTGATTTTTAATGCTTCCATTAATCTATCATTGACTTGAGTAGACATTGGAATGTATAACTTACTTAATGTGACTTTACTAGGCAGACAGATAGTTTTTTGTAATAATCGATAGGCTTGCGGGCTAACATAATATAAATTTAAACAAAACATTTTAAATTCAAGAGGGTACTTGTTTCCTTTGCAATTTGATTTTAAATAAGTTTGTGCTTTTACTAATTCAGCCAATTTGTTAGATAAGAACCGATCACATAATTTATGAAACATGTCTAGTTGATTTTCTTTTCCTGTTTGTTCTATTTCCAGTGTTTTCAGTCGCTTTTGGCAATTTTTCAATGTAGATTTCAGTTTACGTTTTCGTGGAGTACCAGCAGAAAGCGAAGCTTCAATTTGAGAACAATTTTCCGACATAACCTGATCTGTTTGGCTGGAAGAGTTATTAATTGTTATATTTTCCGACGTAAAACTTGCAAATTGGTGTGTTTGGCTCGAACTGGTATTCATAGTCAACTCAGTTTGTGCGAATTTATCTCCTGTAGGTCGGCTAAGCAAATTCAAGGATGGCAGGGTATTCTTTTTTAACCTTTTGTAGCCGGAATTTTCTGGTTTCAGGATGTCTTGCTCATTAAAGTGTTTCTCACATACTCGCTGGCTTATTATGTTTTTCTCAGTCAAATCTTCTCGTGATATTAAACGTAACCATTGGGTGCGCCTGAAAATAAAAACAATCGATGTCATAGGAAGAATAACATCGGATGGCCTTCTTCTACCCCTTTTACTCGACCATTATGAATGGACACGTTATACAACAATGCATGTGAGTTCTCGGCACGCGAGTATTACCTGCACCGGTTTTAGGGTTCAGTACCCAAAGGGTTAAACGGGACCCTATTACTAAGACTCCACTGTCCGTCCGTCTGTCTGTCTGTCGCCAGACTGTATCTCAAGAACCGTGATAGTTCAAAATTTTCACAGATGTTGTATTTCTGTTGCCGCTATAAAAACAGAATAAAATCAATAAATAAATATTTGATTAAATCAAAATAAAATTAATAACTTTTAAAAAGTTGCTCGTTGTGATCATCAGGCCGTGGGTCTCAAAATGTATGGGAAAACTAAAATCCAACTCGCACTTGACCAAAATTCTACTTGATATTATTTAACGTTCTTATTACCGATAAAAAATATTTAAATAAGGTAAAAAATGGTATAATAAAGTGTCTAATGTTGTATAGATGTAGTACGGAACATTTCGTGCGCGAGTCCGACTCGCACTTGGCCGGTTTTTTATTTTATTTAAAGTGTATTTTCCATGCACTTAAAATGAGAACATCATATCTTTAATAACGTTATACGAAACCGTGCAGGGGCTCTCGGCCTATAACCACTTGATTGAAAATACGCCTGTATATTTGTTACCTATTATCAAGAAAAGAGCGTACTCCCATCTTAAAGGCCGGCAACGCACCTACAACCCCTCTGGTGTTGCGAGTGTCCATGGGCGGCGCTAATCGCTTACCATCAGGCGATTCGTCGGCTCGTTTGCCACCTATGTCATAAAAAAAAAATAGAAAACCTATATAACCTTACTTGCATAAACGTTTATTATTAATAATATCCTTGGAAGCTTGCGGATTTCTAGGTTATAAAACTTGACTAATGTCGGTAACTTTACAATTTATATACGTAAGGTACTTACGTGGTATTAATAAAAATATGTTCAAAATACCAAGTTAACATTAAAACTAAGTTCCGAACCTGCAAATAAATGTACGTAATAAACTACTTATTAAGTAGGTACTTGCCAGATATTTTTTTATTTTAACCCGGCAGGTGTAACTACTTAATGTAGTAGGTACTTAAGTATTTATCTTCCTTGGAATATGCTTAATACTTGAATACCTACGTACCTATTTATATATCTTATGTATAAGCTTAAAACAACTTGCGATTAAGAACCCAGTTCAACAGTGCTAATTAAGACAATAATGATAATTAGAATAATGTAGGACATTTGAAAAGAAATGTCTACTATCTACTTAAATAATATTATCAGCCCGGCTAGTATGATAGCTTATACCGTCACGTTATATGGCCAAAATGTACTGAAACGTCACATAAAACGTGACGGTATAAGGTATCATACTAGCCGGGCAGCGGCAGAAACAAGTAAATATAACTAGTTCAGCACGCGATACTTATATTAGAAGATATACTTACGTTTCAACCTTCGTAGGTATTTTGAAAAAAGATAGCTCCGGACTTTTATAGCTGCTTTGTAAACAGCCATACACACTGCAGTACTGCCGTGACCGCGACACAGATGTCATTTTTGTCGTTTCGAGCGACAACGCTCCGAACTCGGCGACGGCGCAGCCCGGACTGATTCACGCAATTTCAAGCCGCGCCGTTTCCATGTGGCGCGGGCCGGGCGCGTACGTGCACGGCACGCACACAAGCAAACTGCGCGATGTACCTTTGTTCGATGTTTACCTACTGTCTTGTCTATATTGGCTATGTGCACGTCTGAAACGTCAAACGTCAAAGGTCCCGAGACAATGTCAAAATTTAGAGATGTCAAATAATGACACGTGAATATTTTATTTACTTTAGTAAACGAGAAAGACCCCGTATTGGAAATTTGGGGTGTATTGGAAATTTTACTGAAATAAATAAGAGAATAAATAAATACATACAAACGAAACGAATCGTAGGAAACCGTTAAGAAACCAATAGAAAACGTGAAAGTAAATTTGACAGTGGTCCCCGGTAAGTACACATTTCTGCCATGGTGTGCGCTACGATCGCCTAGCTTACCCCCACCACCTACTTCGCACATAGCCAATACTGTGCTACCAACTAGGCTAAACAGGTCGTCAATGGGGAATGTCTGAAATTTTAAAAGTCCTTGATTATTTTTCTAATGGTAGGAATAACCGTTGCCATTAACAGAAAAAAGATTCAGATTTTTCGGTTGCGCCATATATTTTATAAAAATACAAACATTTTATATCACCTCGCGTTTGCCCCGTATCAGACTACTAAGATTTTTTCTAAATCCGTCAAGTATAAAAAAAAACGCCTGCTTGAATCTGTGGTACGCAATGATATTGACAGTTCAAGTCATACGACCAGCCTATGATAAACTGTCAATGTCATTGCGTACCACCACAGATATCAGAGTAAAGCAGATCCGCTCATTTATGTTGAACGATTTTTGTACGTCTGATCTATTCTCACTAATGTACAAATCAAAAAGTTTGAGAGAGACAGACAAGTGACATCTGACACGTCTTCATCTGTCAGTGTCTCCGTCTTCATAACTGAAAATTGTACTGAACTGACGTTATGGTGTGTTAAGTTTATATGGGATTTAACATCCTGGTGTGCTCACAAATCCAGACAACTTGTTAACAGCCGAAAATGATTGTATTATCTGTCGCATTCTAACTCATTTGTGCACCATAAGGAATAAAGAGACAACTATATGGAAAATCATCTGGCTTAATACTGCGAGTCTGCTTTTCTCTGATGTCTGTGCGTACCACAGATTCAAGCCGGCGTTTTCTTTTTAAATTTTTGACGGACTTACAAATGTCTTAGTAGTCTGACACGGGCACGGGGCAGACGCGAGGTGATATAAAATGTTTGTATTTTTATAAAATATATGGCGCAACCGAAAAATCTGAAACTTTTATCCGTTAATGACGACGGTTATTCCTACCATTAGAAAAATAATCAAGGACTTTCAAAATTTTCAGACATTCCCTATTATTATGGCCGCGAGCTTCAATCTGCTGGAAATAATAGCGAAATGGCGTTCCACTGTGTCCTACCTCTCTTCCAAAGTTATAACAGGGATACTGAAATGAGTCAAGCCAGGTTGTGAATTGCATGGCAGGGGTCATAAGCGGCTTACTGGACCCCATAGCCACGGGGCGAGAGTCCCCGCGATGTCCGTAAACGTATACTTACGATGGCTAAACGAATACTTTATGATATTACGCAGGTTTTCGTTTTCCGCGTAGCTACAGATTGTTCAATCCACAAGGACATACGTCGTATTGCATTAGTAGGTATTTCAGATACTCAGACTTGATATCATAAAGAATGTTACACACAAAGAATAAGAGCGACAGAGAGATAAATATCATCTTGTTTTCTTTAGTTTCACTTTTTTCCAGCCACAATCGGTTTGATATGACATTCATCATCATCATCATGTCAGCCGAAAGACGTCCACTGCTGGACATAGGCCTCCCCTAAAGACTTCCACAATGACCGGTCCTGCGCCACCCGCATTCAGCATATATATATGACATTGTGGTAAATAATTTCCCGCCGAAGTACTTAGGTTGTTTATGGTATGCCGTCAGACATGTTAAATAACTTAACAGTATCGCTGGAGCTTTTCCTTCCCTCCTGGGTGCACGTCTATATAGTCTGGTAGGTTTTAACCCCCGCCCCTCACTGTACCCTTGTCGTGCCGGGTTAAAATACCTAGTACCTAGCGCCTTCCCCTTTCTTCCCTTGGGTGTCGTAAGAGTTGGCTATGGGAACCAGGTTGAAGTGTGTTGTGGGCGATGGGCTAGCAACCTGCCATTGCAATATCACATTTTATCCTTCTATAAACCTACAATGGTTAAAAGTGGCACTTAACTGAAATCAAATCACATGTGCTCTGCCTACCCCTTTTTCGGATATAGGCGTGACTTTATGTTTGTTATGTACGATGTAATACTAATAGAATATCATACTATGCAGAAGTTACTATGATAGCGGCGTTGTCGCTAGCAGTACCTATCGCGTGGCGCGACCATTCAATTAGTCCCCAGTACGCCCGGCTGAACTCGATTCTCCATACAAACGTAGTTTCGTTCTCATTTTAAAACGCCTTGCTGAAATAACATGGACCTTTGTATACACAATGGGAGCCGCCATATCTAGGTCGGAAATTAGTTTCTGTTGCTAGAAATTGTAATACAAAAAAAATAAGTACAGCGAGTTTTTGATTTTTTTATGTCTTGTATGAAAACCTTAATATTCGCTGTATTTTTTCTCCATTATAATTTCAAGCAACAGAAATTAATTTCCGACCTAGATATGCCCGATCCCATTGTGTATACAAAGTTTCATGTTATTCTATTAGCATGGCCTTTTAAAGTGAGAGCGAAACTACGTTTATAAGACACATTAAACTCTCGCGCTTTGTACACATTCTTAATCAATCAATTGTGAGGTACCTTTTTTTTTTTTCCGGGGGGGAAAATCCTTTATGGATACTGCCGCATCACGGGGACAGTGCGGTGGTTATGTCGGACTTGCACCGACTAAAAACCCCCCGATCGTCCTCCTCAACTCATTTCGGGCGGCTCTGGGATCTCCTTCAGAACGCACCAGTGCCGCCCTAGAGTCTGTGGGTCCAACCATCTGCTTTTATAGGCGATCACAGCCCCCAACTGTGACCGTCTTCGACCCCAAGGACCCCCTTTTAGTCGCCTTCTACGACAGGCAGAGGATACCGTAGCCGTATTCTATACCCCGGCTACAGGGTCAATCAAATCAATCAATTGTGAGGTACCTAGTTAAATGTTGTTTTTAACCGACTTCAAGATTTCAAAAGAGGAGTATGTTTTATTTTTAAATTCTTTTTTTTATTCTAAGTATATATATCCAATAATAAGAACTGCGTTTTGTCAAAACGCAGTTTGGAATGACTGTCGAGGTTTTCCCGTCGGACTACAGTATGGGGTTCTTCAAGAAAGGAGTGTATAAATTCTTAAAGGGTCGGCAACGAGCATGTGACACCCCTAGGATTTGCAGGCGTCCATAGGCTGCGGTGACCGCTTACCATCAGGCGGGCCGTACGCTTGTTAGCCACCGAAGTGGTATTAAAAAAAAAACACATGCTATAATGTATTTGTGTTTTGCTCATTGTTGTTTGGAGAGAGAGCGCATTTAAAGACAGAAAATTATATCAATTTGGGGTTCGAGCACAACATACAAACATGAAATGAAACAACCCGTCATCCGTTCGGCCTTCACCGAACTGCAAAGTGCACTAATTTGATATTCTGTGTGAAAGGCTTCACAATTGTCAGTACTGCTGTATGAACAGCAAGTGCACTGGTTGGAAAAACGCTGTGCCTTCAACTGTGACCAAAACCTCGAAGTTCTGTCTGTGAACGGGTAGAATGTACCATTTAATGATAATAATATTAATGATATGCAAAGAGAATTTCCAATAGCTTTCGTTGTCAACGTTTAGGGAGAACTTAAGACTGCGCAGTACGTTCAGTTCTCCATACAAACGTATTTATGCTCTCATTTTAAAACGCCAGGCTAGAATAACATGAAACTTTGTATACACAATGGGATCCGGCATATCTAGGTAGGATCATAGTTTCTGTTGCTTGAAATTATAATGGAGAAAAAATACAGCGATTATTAAGGTTTTCATACAAGCCGTAAAAAACTCAAAAAGCCGCTGTATTTTTTTTCTTTTACAATTTCTAGCAACAGAAACTAAGATCCGACCTAGATATGCCGGATCCCATTGTGTATACAAATTTTCATGTTATTCTAGCAAAGCGTTTTAAAATGAGAGCATAAATACGTTTGTATGGAGAACCGATCCACACCGATCGTACTGCGCCCTCTTAATAATAACACCACTAGTTTCTCTATAGCTACATATGTGGATTATGTGCTATTGTGCTCTTGGTGGGAGTAAGGTCGCCAGAGCTTGCGAGAGTGTGCTGTGTTGGGAGTGAAACCTGCATTATGTCTCCAGCTGTCAACACAACTTATCTTCAAGTCAATAAAGGACCAATTGTGACTCTTCTGGAGTCCGCATTTTTCTTACAACTGAATTAGAAGGTTTTCTAATGAAAACGTATTTGCAGTGATCTTGTTTTGTTCTGGATTCACAAGTCCATATAGGCCATATGCTAGTTTTTCCACGTGAAATAAAACAGTAAAAGAGGAGGACAATGGTAATACCTTTATTTTGATAGGAAAAATCGTAGATCAAGTTTATTTTTATTTTATTGGTTTGTTGCAGGCGCTTCCTGATGCCGCCTCCACCAAAAATTTAATTACATATTGTGACAGCCCTTATAGTTCTTTACTTAAATACTCGTTGACGCTTTCTCGTGGCTCTGGACCCTGAATGTGGACGTATCCGTATAGTATTTGCATGAAATGTTTGTTTACATGTCGCACGGTAAAAAAAAAGATAAAACGAGCGTTTTTCTCATGATATTGTTTGCTCTGTAGCCCTCCATAGCATGGTCAGTCGCCTGGAACCGGCACAAAGCACCATTAGCATGCATTACCGGGCATTGTGAGGAAAACTGCCCGAAATAACCGCCTGGCAACACCGGCTGATTATACCGGGGACCATTCCGGAACGAGCTAGTATTGAGATTAGATTCCGTTGATACAGTCGCCACCATTAATACGTGCCATGTCCCAACGACCCTAGAAATAATCATCAGATATTTACATACTTATGCTAGCCTTGTTGTGACAGTTATTGTAGAAGACTTCATATTGATGAAGCAACATGGAGCATATCACCAACGCTCATCCACCGTCGAAGTACGTAACCTCTCCCTCCTCATTTCCAATATTGGCTAAAGGCTGCATAGCCGGTCTATTGTGGCCAACTGGTTCCGACTGGTCGGCCGTCCCTTCCCATCCCAGAGTGTGTCACTCCTTACAAATTTGTGCGCTATATCCGTTCGTCCAGGTCAGGCTTCCTGGCTGGGTGTGGTAACTATGTGCATGTTCATGCAGCCTTGTTGACACAGTTATTGATGCTGCTGACTAAGCGGTATCCTCAATACTGATGGTCGTGACCACTTGTCATCGCTCTATCTGAATCTAATCTGTTCTGCTGCGTGTATGGCTTCGTAGGACTTGTATTGCTGTCTAGGGTGTTGCGAATCTGATCGGTTCAATGGATTAGTCTTCGTCTGCCGGTCGCTGACCCTCGCTGACCTGTCACAACGAGTCGCTCTAGATCAGGGTTTCTTAAAGTGGGGTCCACGGACCCCTTGGGGGTCAAATCAAGATATACGTGGTTTAAAAGAAGAGATTATTTTTCGCGACAGAGTTTTTGAGATCACTTAGGCTGCAGATGTATTTGAGATGATCTTTTTTATTGAACAAAATTTAGATTGAAAGACTAAACTACAAAGTATACCTATATATGCACCGATGGAGCTCCCGCAATGCTTAGTAACACATCTGGTTGGTCAAGCTTACCCTGTTGTTAAGTGAGTTGTGTCTGTTATGATCCCCATTTACTGCTACGTATCTTTGTAAGGCAGGTTCTCGGTTTTGGTGTCGATAAAAACATAATTTTTAAGAAAAAAAAACCGACTTCAATGGGGGAGTCCGGTGAAAGATTATTAATCTTAGATGGTGCACTCTTAGATTCCATACAAGAAAATACAAAAATGGCTATAAGTATGTTTATAATGGTAAAAGACTAAGTACCCTCAATTCCTCGTGAAATCATGGAAAAACCGTGCTTGCTTGACAAACAAAACGAAGAGAACAAATCGCCAAACGTGAACTACGCGTCGTTGAAGAGTTCCGTTCTGATCATCATCAGCAGTTCCACTTCATCAAATGTCACTTTTATGAATGAAAATGCTTGATTAGTTCATGAAAATACTAAAATCACTATTTGTGTGCCTTTCACATTTGAGGAGTTTACTCGATTCCTAATGGATCCCATCATCAGAACTTGAGCATGACAAAAATTAAACGTGAAAATAGAACTTGCCTCACAAACACAGTTAGGAGGACAAATCGCCAAACGTGAACTTTTCGTCGTTGAAGAGTTCTGTTCTGATCATCATCAGCAGTTCCACTTCATCCAATGTCACATTTTTGGATGCAAATGCTTGACTTGTTGATAAAAACACAAAAATCACTATATGTTTGCCTTAAATATTTGAGGAGTTCCCTCAATTCCTCATGGATCCCATCATTAGAACTGCCTTTTGACAAAAACGGGACCAACTTGGATATATATATACATACAATCAAAAAAATTTTTTTAAATCGGTTAAGAAATGACGGAGTTATGGAGTAACAAACATAAAAAAAAAATACAAAAAAAAAAAAAAATACAACCGAATTGATAACCTCCTCTTTTGAAATTTTGAAGTCGGTTAAAAAAGCAATCTATGTAGCATGTGGCAGATGATATGCGCCTTGGCTTTTCGTAGACAATTCCACAATTTAACGTGCTCGTTGAGGCCAAGAACAAACTTACAAGAATTAACTTATTATCAATAACATTTAATTAAGGTTAGTAAATATAATGAAGCTAGCAATGTAAGCGTTGTTTTTATATAAGGCTGTTATTTTTTCCTATAATCCGTGACTGTAAAAAGTTTATGAAACCCTGCTCTAGATTATGATCCTCTTTTTCTGGCAATGTGGCCAAAAAACAATCATCCAGAGACATATATTTGAGAGACATATACTTACATGATCTTAATGTAACCTGAATACGTCGGCAGTGCATCAATGAATTAGTCGAAAAAACATATCTTGAAGATAAAAATGCGTTGTTAGATCAGTATTTGCAATTCATAACTCAGAAAGGGCCAGTGTGCGAACTATGTATCTATAGATGCAATGAAGTGAAAAAGTACCTATGGGTAATTAATTGAATACATAAAATTTACTAAACTATATGTCCCATGAAAGTCTTTTCTTATGTCGAAGAATCTATGGTTTCGGTAAATATTTTTTATACTTTTTTATACCGCGTCGGTAGCCAACAAGCGTACGGCCCGGTTGATGGTAAGCGGTCACCGCAGCCTATGGACGCCTGCAAATCCAGGGAAGTCACATGCGCGTTGCCAACCCTTTAAAAATTATACACTCCTTTCTCGAAGAATCCCATACTGTAGTTCCTCGGGAAAACCTCGGCAGGGAGCTCATTCCACAACCGGAGCGTCCGAGGGAGGAAGTTCCTCTGAAACCGTACCGTACGCGACCATTTAGGTATTTAAGACAGTTTTAATTTGATATATTTTTATATTGACTGAAGGTATTACATATATTTTGACTACAGCCATCTCAATCAATAGAAGGAACCAAAAGGCCACAGTTGGTATTTTACGAGTAAATAGTATAATGCTATGTTAATGTAACCCAAATATACCAATACTATATTAAAATGACCCCCAACCCACCCACCCAAAGGTACCCAAAGGTTGTCTGGAAGAAATCGCTCATTTAGCGATAAGACCGCCTGTTGTTTACCTCTGCTTGTATCTTTATGCTGTTTCTATCTGTAATTCTTTTTTGAGGTGTGCAATAAAGCATATTGTATTGTATTGTATTGTATTGTAAAATGCTGTATTTCGCCATAGCAATTAATTAAAATTATTTCCTGCTATGGCACTCGAGTACTTGTTTGCCTCTATTACAAAAATATGAATTCATTTCTATTTCACACACACCCATTTCCAAGCGCTTTATAAAATAAAAATTATTTCCAAATCACATCAAAAGGTAGCCACCCCAAAAACTCAATCGTACCAGAACCAAAACACATCAACTACATATAATCAGCGTTGAAGCATGTATACATTCTAGCACTTTACAGTTTTGAGTTAAGGTCGAAAATTGTATGCATATCTATGATACTGACTAAAATTTCACCGGCACCTAAGACCTTATTCTGTAGACCGTTTCTACGGGAGCTGTGGTCACCCCTTTGTCCTGTCCATAAATAAACTCACAAAACCCTTTAAATAAAACCCATTTAACTGTTTAATTTGGTCCCCGTTTCTATTTGATTAGGTCGTATTGAAAATGAAGCGATTTTGCGAAATGGACTTTAAAATGGTCGGCTATAACAGTCGAACACATTTATTACGCAAAACCTCGCGGCTTAGCTTAAGGCCGATTTACATTGTCAGGAACTCGTATGCAATTTTCATTAAGAGTCCGCAGTAAGCTCGGTTCTCCATACAAACGTAGTTGCGCTCTTATTTTAAAACGCCATACTAGAACAACATGAAACTTTGTATATACAATGGGATCCGGCATATCTAGGTCGGAAATTAGTTTCTGTTGAAAAATACAGCGACTATTAAGGTTTTCATACAAGACGTAAAAAACTCAAAAACTCGCTGTATTTTTTTTCTGTTACAATGTCTAGCAACAGAAACTAATTTCCGACCTAGATATGGCGGCTCCCGTTGTGTATACAAAGTTTCATGTTATTTCAGCAAGGCGTTTTAAAATGAGAACAAAACTACGTTTGTATGGAGAATCGAGTTAAGCCGAGCGTACTGGGGACTCCTTTAAACCCATATTTTATACACGCGTGACCGCGTGTAATAAAATCAAGATTTTATATAAACTTGAACGCTGCTGCGGTTTCAATTCGGAATTTACGAGTATGTTGTTATTGTGACAATTCGCGATTTTTCTCATTTATTTATGAATATTGGACTTGAACGTATTATTTTTCGTGCGTAACTTTTTTATTGGGTATCGCCTTAAGAGGATAATAAATATCCTTATAAAAGGGAATTAATTTAGCCCAAGTATCCATAGGTATACATAAAATCATTTGAATTGGCCGAGTTGTATCAAATTTTAAATTAATAAGTCTGTTCAAAAGGCGACTTAACGTTCCTAGCAAGAAGACTCAAAATCTAATAATAGTTTTATAAAAATACTGACATTTAACATATGTAATTAAAACATTGTGTCAATCTGTGACATTCTGTGTATTGAGCCTTTATGCTTACGTCACATGTGCGCGCTGGAGGGGCGTTCACTTTAAGATTGCTTTTACACTAGCATTTTGTCTTAGAGCTACGAATATATTACCGCATATCTAAAAGGCCTGTTTTTAATGGAACCCGATCATTCTATGTATGAATAGCAAGCTAGGCGATCGAGCGTTGCTCGTGAGAGAAGGTTTTCCAGGAGGATACGAGTTTTCCGAACACGAGACCTAGGCCAAATCGATTTTTCGCCCCCCTGAACCGTTGACTAGTAAATTTCATCGAAATCTTAAAAGGCATTTCCGAGATCCCCGAAATAGAAATCTACCTATATTATTATTATTATAAATTAAAAATGGGATTGCTCTTGGCCTGCATCTAGCCGGGGGGGGCAGAGATGAGGCCGACGATGAAGCGAGCGTACAAGAATTGCTCGTTTAAAGATTATAGACAGATAGATACAAGAAATGTCGTATCGGTATAAACACATACAAACTTCAAAATAATTCTCAGGTACTTTTGCAATTACCCACCTTATTTCCATTACAATTAAGTCTAAATCAAGAGACATATGACTACATTTGTCTTACAAAACGCCGGTTTATGCAATTTGCCATCTTATACCGTTGAAATAAAGTTGTAAAACGTGTACATGTGATACTGTATTCGTCTTTGAATACTGTCACCTGTCACCGGTTATCGAAGGATCCTATTGTGTTCCGAAAAAACTAGAGCGACAAGTGCCTTTTGCAAACGCTTGGGGATGTTTTGAAAGTGACAGTTGCAATGAGAGTGACAGGTTTTTGTTCAGGTTTGGTCACTCCGCAATTCGTGTACAATGTGACATGGAAAAGGCGTAGTAGATACAAAAATGTGATATTGTTAGGCGAAATGTAAAGGCTTCCTAACTTGGCGACAGCATTTTATTCCCGACTGACGTGGTATAGATTTCTTTACTTATCGATATACAGTCAGTATTACGTTCGCGTAGTTTTGCGCGAAAGTGACCGTTCAGTTATTTTACTCGCTGTGTTTAGATTTTTTTGGAAATATGTTGGTCATGTGTTAAATCCAAAGGGATCAAATAACATTCAAGAAAAGAGCGTACTCCCATCTTAAAACTCGGTAACCTCTGGTGCTGCGGGTGTCCATGGGCGCCGCTAATCGCTTACCATCAGGCGATTCGTCTGCTCGTTTGCTTCCTATGTCATAAAAAAAAATTAAACTAGGTCATTAGGTAGGTAGTGCAATCAGCTGACTGCACTAAATATTCATTTTGGTTCCTTTGCGTTTGACATTTCGACCTGTCCCATCCTCCGACAAACACATACAATGTTAACTATACCTGCCAAACAAGTAAATTTTTAACAAAAAAACACCGACTCCAAACTTTGCCAGACCCCATCCTCCTGCTATATAAATTGAGTTCCTTCGACGTAGCCTTACTTACCCCATCCTCTTGGTATATAATTTGAGGAGTTCCCTCGATTTTTCCAAGATCCCGTCATCAGATCCAGACTTGGTGACAATGGGACCAACTAGAAAATACACCCTTTCAAACAGAAAAAGAATTTTTGAAATCGGTCCACTAGTCTCCGAGTAATCGGTGAACATACAAAAAAAATAAAAATATTCCGTCGAATTTAGAACCTCCTCCTTTTTTGAAGTCGGTTAATAAGGAACATTGGGTTCACGGTTGCCATGGTCCGTAAACAATAAACAAAGAACGGACGCTAGCGCACACACCTAATTTAATGATATTCGTTTTTCTGGGGAAACAATCTATAACAGGGTCGCTCGCCCTATATTTTGAAGCTCAAACCATTATAAGGGCCTGCCTGATGCTGATAAACAGTCACGTTAGCCTATGGACGCTTGTGACTCTCGAGTCGCTATACTCGTTTCTGTATATACAGGCTGTTTATATTGATTTTCAATTGGGATACTAGTGTCTTAGAGAAAATTACTTTATTTCATCTCCGGATTGTGCCCTCGCAATGAACGGAATTCAATAAAAACATCTGGTATACTTGACACTTTAAATCTTAAGTATGTCATTAATAGACAGTTTCGTCGGCCTGTTGAGCTTTTTTTTAATACAACGACGGTGGCAAACTAGCCAACGGTCTGCCTGATGGTGAGCAGACACCGTTGCCTATGGACACTTGCGACTCCAACTCACAAGTGCACTGCCGACCCTTTACTGGCTTGGTGATGCGCTGTGTTGTTTAGCCTCTGAAGGTCCCGGGTTCGAATCCAAGTAAGGGCATTTGTTTGTGAGAGTCAAACATTTTTTTCTTTTGACATGTTTTTTTTGTATTTAAGTATATATGTCTATTCGTCGTCTAGTACTAGTACCCATTACACAAGCCTTAATTAAGATTGCTATGGAACTAGTTCGAACAGTGTAAATTTGTTAACTATTGATAATAAAGTGGTGTCAATTACAGGGTGACATTGGGACGTTTAAGTTATTAATACAATAATCTAAACGACATTTTAGAAAAGAAAAAAAGAAAATATAGACATATGTACGGGATATATGCTTTTAGACCCCGTGACTTAAAAATACACTAGAATTTTCATATATTATGGCTTTACATAATCGTGATAAAGAATATCACATGATGTACTCATAATTTTAAATAGAAAAACATTATAAAAAGAGTAAAAGTCACTAAAAAACCCTACGCATCGATAAAAAAAGCACACACAATTGTAAGGATCACCTGACAGAAACTCAAAATCTCTCAGCGAAGTCACCCTACCATCCCACACAACCCCACCATTCCCCACACACCTGTGACGAGCGACTTCCTACCTTAAACCGATTGCGTAAGGGCCATCCTGAGTGCCAAGTTTACTTTGTAATGGTATACCTTCGTTTATACCATGCACTTGCTAAACATCCTGCCTAATGATGCCTGTCATTGCTACCGGGCTTGCTGTGAACTATTTTCAACTTTAAATCAACTAGTTAAGGAGCAAATTGGCTTAAGTGTTGGTGGGGGTAGTTGGGTGCAAGCTAAATTGAACTCTATGGTAATTGGATAAGGATGAGGGTTGTGGGTGCGGAAAAGTCACGCTTCGTTCAACTACATAGTTGCAAAGGGAGGTAGGTTCCTCTTGAAACTGGTTAGGTTCTATTTTTAGCATATTTTTGGGCTTTTTTTTAGTAAAAATCTTTAATGCTCCCTTGATAACATTGTTTTATAAGGTTAGGTAACCTATCTATCCTATTATCATCAACTTACAAGCTTAGAACACCGAAGTCCTTACCAATTCTTATCTGTAAATCGATGAGAAATGGCAATCTGGCTGGACATCCGTCGCAGTAAGATTATGAAATAGTATATTGTTAACCAAGGGTTGACAATGGCGGTTTCATCCAAGTTAAACACTCTGCTTTTCATTTCGAATACGAGGGAACTTAAAAATACCGAATACGCAAAAACATTTTCGATTCGGTCAATCCTATCGAATCAATTTTAAAATCGTTAGTGTATGGTCCATTTTGCTGTTGACTGACCTTACAGTGTTTTCTGGAGGCGGATCGAAAAGGGATTGTACTTAATAAAATAATGCTTATAAAGTGTGGACACGAAAAAATCTGGTCATGCATGATATGGTAAATCTTTAAAATTAATGTGGATTAACAAGCAGCACTTTTTTTAAATAATTTGTGATTATCAAACTACATAATAAAAATACAATCATAATATAACGTTAAGTTGTCTGTGACTTTCAGCATTATATATTCCACCATACCTATATTTTGTTGAACAGCGCCTTCGGACAGTATGTACCAAGTTTTCCTGTTAATATGTTTATTTTATTTTTATCTTGATCTTTCAAATTTTACCTTTTTACATCATCCTTTTACAATAGCTAACATTTTTCTAGTTGACTTCAGATTGACGTAGTTCGAATTGTTTTTCATTTTGGTTTATTTGCCTTTTTTACAGAAAAATGCCTCCCATATAAAACAACTTTCGATGCTTGGAGTAGAAAGTCTTCCTGACTGCCTCAAGTAGAAAAGTGTTCAAACAAGTATGTTTTTGGAATTATGAAATTCTAATGAGCT
The DNA here is from genome assembly GCA_905163555.1 of Notocelia uddmanniana. Classification (NCBI taxonomy): domain Eukaryota; kingdom Metazoa; phylum Arthropoda; class Insecta; order Lepidoptera; family Tortricidae; genus Notocelia; species Notocelia uddmanniana. Next base: position 559,979 of record LR991066.1, on the reverse strand, counting down.
TAAAACAACTCGTAAAAATATATATACAATTGTAGCTTAGTAGCAGGAAGCGAGTGAAAATTATCAGAAACCGCTGTTCAACAAAATATCGGTACGGTGAAATATATAATGCTGAAAGACACAGAAAACTTAACGTTATATTATGATTGTATTTTTATTATGTAGTTTGATATCTACAAATTATTTTTAAAAAGCGGTGCCTGAAAATCCACATTAATTTCAAAGATTTACCATATCATGCATGACCAGATTTTTTCGTGTCCACACTTTAAGTTATTAAAAATTATCGCTAATTTTTTTGTCCATTTCCATAATTTTAAATTCATTCCATAACTTCAAAATCTTTAAATTGACAATATATCATACCATCAGTAAGTTTCAAAAATTACTACCTACAATTTAAAAAGTTTAATGGTAGTGTGGCTGTATAACTTTAAGTAAGAGGAATAAAAGAAAAATAAGTACCAAGAAGTATATTTACAGAAAAACGTAACAGTTGAAAGGATTTTTGGTCCACTGCTTGTAAAATATGTAATGCGACACGCGTACAAAATATAAATAAACCTCTTGGAAGCTCTAAGTGCAAAGAGGAGCAAACCAAATGCACTTGGCAACCGGTCCCTCGCTGTAAACATCCCCAGGCAGCACACAATCCTTTTACCCACGCCATTCACTTTCAACTTTACGACCCACAACTTACGGTCCAATTTCAATCGCGGCCGGCCTTTTTGTAAAAATTCTGTTGTTAAAATAAAAATACACATGCAAATTTGGACTTTAAATTTATTACTGTAGAGCTAGATTTTCAGTGTAGTTTTTTATCATATATAACACCCACATGCAGGTACGTGGAGCTGGTAGAGACAGCAAAAAATTGAAGATTTATCGTTTGTTTTGTACCGTGAACAAAAAAATGGGTTAAGTGTTTAAAGTTTATTCGTTCTCTGGAACATGTGCGTGTTTTTTTTTTATCGGATCAGGTTTCGGGGTAGCCCGGTAGCGTGGTTGTTTTCTTATAGGCTCGGATGGTTGAAAAAGTGTACGGAGTAAATGGTATTAAAGATTAGGTTAGGTTTGGCTTATAATGCAAAATAGCTCAGTGTAACTCAGTGGTATGTAGCCATTTTATTCTTTGGTGTTTACTATTAGGATAGCCATGGAAGAAAGCATTTATGTAACTTTTAAAAAGACATCTGCTGACAGCTAGAACATCTTGCCTTGGAAACCATTAAGCGCTTGCGCGAAAAGTGGACAATGATGAAGAAGAAGATTTAAACAAGTAAAGGAAAAGAGGAATCTGATGAAAATGTTTGAAAACAAGAGAAGGGAAATGCCCGAAGTACGACTGGCTACCATCCTTACCTGGTCAAAATTCTTCTAATTCGAACCAAGCGCTTTGCATCATCTTTTATAATGCGCACTTCTAAGGTTTGGAATTCTCTGCCGGCGTCGTATTTCCGAGTTCATATAACCTGGACCTTTTTAAGGCACGAGTGAATAGGCATCTTCTGGGTGAGCTCGCTTCATCGTCAGCCTCATCTTTGCCCCCTGGCTAGATGCTGGCCAAGAGCAATCCCATTTTTAACATAAAAAGGATATCGCATAAGGAATAATAAAAGGAAATACAGAGGGTAAATAAAAAGACACACCTAAATAAATGCTTCATCATACTGAGAAATGAGAAACAAAGCTGAATGCAGATTAAGCCGTTGGACTTATATACTTCTTATAGATTTTCCTGTAATCTACAGGTATAGAACTATTATGAGTATTTTTTTTTTTCAAAATTGTATCCCCTGTAACTTCGGAGATAAAGAAGGAACGGTCAATTATCGTCTATTTCCTTAGATTATTTCAAAATATGTATAAAAATATATAAGTATGTGTTATTTGTGTTTTTTTTTTTTTGATATGGGTGATATGCCTGAAAATAAAAATTATTATTATTATTATAATTGAGATGCTCACAATAAGATCTTTGTTTTTTATTTGATACGTCACACAATATAGTTTGAAAACATTATTTTTTTAATTTTCTAATTCATCGCCTAACAAAAGTGTGCACCATGTTTAAAATTCATTTATATACGTTACACGACATCCATCTTTGGGTCACCGACTTAAATATGTGTATCAATCGGTCCTGTGGTTTCGGAGCAATTGCCAATTGGCTGTGACAGACGAACGGACAGACAAACAGACGTTCGAGTGTTCCTATAATGGTTCCATTTTTTCCTTTTAACCCCTATGACGGTGACGGACGGAACCCTAATACTTACTATCGCGATGGATTGGGAATTGAACAAGTATTTCAAAAGTAAGGATAGGCGTCCGAATTTTTTCCGCCAACATTTCGCATACCCGAAGCAAGCGACACTGACAACAGCTGACTGACAACGTAAGCCCCAGAGTAAGGATTTTTATAGAGATCCTATACGCGTTCCACCATAAAGAACCTCTTTAATTTGAACGGGTAATCGTTTATTTGCGTCAAAGTCGATTATCAAATATCAATGCCTCCCAGCCAGGCCAGGCCAGCCATATCCCGGCCAGGGCATTTATTTGTGCATTTATCACGAATATTTGTTCTTGGGTCTTGGATGTTTTCTATGTATTCAAGTATGTATTTATCTATATAAGTATAATATTTATATCGTCGTCTAGTACCCATAGTACAAGCTTTGCTTAGTTTGGGACTAGGTCGATTTGTGTAAGATTGTCCCCCAATATTTATTTATATTTATTTATTTAATGCAGAGTTACATGTCAACATCAAAATATGGTCCTAAAGAAGCTAATTTTGGCAATCTCTTTTCGGCCACATACAAAAAACTAACAATATTGAAATTAGAGTACGTGCGTTTATTTGTATTTAAGACTTGTGTTGCAAAAACTGTTTCTATCTATAATGTAGTACGTGACAGTACAAAAGCTTGCAAAGCTTCGGCACACTTACGCTTATTGTGTATTTTGGCTAAATTCACCAGAAACCGCTTCGTATTTCGGAGAACCCACGGCAGATGCAAAAAACCTACCTCGGGATTCCCTAGTCCTTTGAAAAGATATAAGAACCATTATACCGTGAACAGATTGTGTTCAGTCGTAGCTTCTACGAAGCATCATAGACATGTCTCGCAAGCGATTTTAGCCTTTAACAATATGTCTTTGTACATGTTTACACTTTATTTATTACGCGCGTCAAAAGAAATCATTTGTTAAAGTAAAGAGTACAGCGTGTTACACACGATTTTCAACTCTGCATACGTCTTCTTACGTTTCAATCTTCGTTGTCTTACAATGTGACGTGAATCTCGGGACTATTGAAGCGGAAATGTCCGAAAATAGCCGAAGTTTCTCGACGGCGGCCGCTTGGAAAATCAAAGGAAATGTCCTGGCGAAGGAAGGAAGACCAACTTGCTGAATTCGAGTTGGTGGCGCCACTATCAACGCGAATCGTGGAATTTGTATGGAATTTCGTTAGTTCGGAATTCCGCCACCGGGTTGGTGGTTACATAAAGGACGCGTTGGGGCGTGAGGGTGATATGAGATTCTTGGGCTATTGTCGGGTTGTATGGGTTCCCGGCTGAAGCGTCATAGCTACTGCGATTTATTGGAATAGCAATAGCACAGACCAGTGCAAAATTTATCGAATACAAAGCCTATATATACACGCACGAGACTCGTACGCGAGTTTCACTACATTGCTCGGTTTAACAGATAGAATGAACTCATTATACCACACAACCCGCAATGTATGCCTGCATGCGAGTCTTATATGTGTGTTTTACAGAGACCTTAATTCTCTCGGAAATATGTGCCGAAATCTTAATTGGCTGACACCACGATTATATTTTCGAGAAATTTGTGTGAACCCATACTTTTGCCCTTTAACTAGTGTACCATTACGCTTGCCAATTCCTGTTTCTTTGTTGTATCCCACATGACAAACGTGTCTATTACCACAAATCAAAGAATACATTGCAATCTAGACAAGCGGCAGCGTGTCCAGCCAAGTTCACCCCCGGAACTGGCGAGCAGCAGCCGTGTGTTATTTTAGACGAAACGTTTCTTTTGAGCCTTAACTTGGCAGTTCTCTACGCAGTATGTTATTTAAATGTTATAATACCATGAAAGCTGTTGGTTATTAAGAAAACTGCCAAGTTAAAGCTCAAAATGCATTAAGCTGAAATAAATTGGTTTTACAGTAAACAATCTAGTGCCAGACTTGGCACCTTTTCAGATGATCGACGGAACTATGCACCCATTTAGATCTCAATTATTTTATTTATTTTGTCGGTGAAGACGACAACCATGCATGGCATAGTATTCTTAATATTGAACTTGGCTCCCATTTTCACATTTATGTTTTTGATGGGATATACTTATCCATCTATAATCATCTGCGTTTCAATGTAAAGTTTCGCCCAAATTCACAAAAAAACACTCGAATACCTAAAGTGGTTGCTTTTCTATGGATTCGCTGCCGATGTCACAATATATCACAATATGAATATCAAAATGAGAATACAAAATATATACATTCAAACATAAAATGCGCCCGCGTTCCATTGGGGCTTCAACCCAGCTATTACATAGAATAGAATAGAAGATAACTTTAAATAAATGAGTACTTAATTAGGTTTTAGTAGAAACTCAAGTAGATGTATGGAGTAACATTTAATACTTATTGTTAGCTTTGCTTTGGACCCGGGTACGTCCTAAAGGTATGTCCTTGAAGTGCGGTGGAGATACTGCGATCGCCAATCCGCATGCCAAGCGTGGCGATTATGGCATTTTTCCCCCATGAAATTGGGGGAGGCCTATGTCCAGCAGTGGACGTCCTTGGGCTGATATGGTGGTTAGCTTTGCGGCGTTGAAAAACATTGAGTTGCATTCATCAGCGGAAAACGTACGCACTAGTTCACCGAGCCCGACTCTCATCCAGCCCAGCGCCCAGCTCTGGGTCTAATAGGCTAATAAAGAATTAATGATGCGTTTTATCCAGTTTATCCTCTTCAATATCTCCGACGCAATCTAATCGAATCGAGAGCCGCTCAATAGACAAATAATTTCAAAAAATTAAAAATTACTAGTTATAAAGTTCCTTGGACATTGAAATACATGAAATAAATGAACTTTTCAAACCACATGCTCGACAATGCCGAATTATAGGTCATGTAAATCCTACCGAAAGCAAGACATTAAATCCCTTGGTATTAGCCGGGTTATAATGTTGTACTGAATTTCATTATAACCCGCTGGTTAATAATATGATTTCACTTTTCATAATTCTTATTACTATATGCATAAAGTTTAATTTTGCTAAACACAATTTGTCCTAGGCCATGGCCTACTTGATTTGACAAAATAAATGAAGTTTGCCTCCGTGTGAACCCCGGTCCGGAGGAGCGCGGTGTTCGAAATTCGAATTTCGAATCTAGGACCACGGCTTGTGCTTTCGAATTTGGAACGTCGCGCGCCTTCATTTGTTCACGCGTGACGAACAAATCGAGTTCTTGTAGGTGCCTATAGAAGATTTAATTTCAAAAATAATATTGAAAATGTCGAGTGATGAAAGTGTTTTGACTCCTGAGTTTATCAAATTAGATGCCATAGGCATTGTCAACAATCTGCTGCCAGAGAAGTCAAAGGAAAAATACCTAAAAGCCTACAACCTACTGCCTATTTATCTACTGAGCCTGTTTTTTTGTCTCGCATAAGGTGTGAAAAGTAGAGTATGCACCTCGGGGATAAGACTGTTTTAGTCTTGGGCGGTTGAACCCCTCACTGCACTCAGGACTCAGTCTTAATTCCCTCGCTTCGCTCAGGAATTAACTTATAACTCCCTCGCTACGCTCAGGAGTTAAATTATGAGTCCTTCGTTACGTTCGGGATTCAATTCGCTCCCGTGACATAAAACAGTGCTTTATCCCCTTAGTGTATAATCTACTATTATTCAGCAAGTAGGTAGCAATGGCACTTACAAGTCAAAATCTACTAGCGTTTCTGAAAAAGAAGACCACCCCCGAGAAGAAACGCCGAGACAAACTCAACAGTCAGTCATATCTCTCAAAATATGATTATTACAATGATAATACTTAAGACGGCGCAGTACGCTCGGTCTGGCTCGGTTCTCCATACAAACGTATTTACCCTTTCATTTTAAAACGCCACGCTAGAATAACATGAAAATTTGTATACACAATGGGATCCGGCATATCTAGGTCGGACCATAGTCTCTGTTGCTAGAAATTGTAAAAGAAAAAAAATACAGCGGCTTTTTAAGTTTTTTACGGCTTGTATGAAAACCTTAATAATCGCTGTATTTTTTCTCCATTATAATTTCAAGCAACAGAAACTATGGTCCGACCTAGATATGCCGGAGCCCATTGTGTATACAAAGTTTCATGTTATTCTAGTCTGGCGTTTTAAAATGAGAGCATAAATACGTTTGTATGGAGAACCGAACGTACTGCGCAGTCTTAACCTACTTAGTATAAGTAAACCTGACTACGTATAATAATAAAAATAATTACACTGCGTATGCGTAGTTCAACAAGACAACATGTCGAATCTTTTGAAATCTGAAACCTTACCTCAACGTTAGAAATATGGGACCAGAATGCACCCTCAGCAAAAAAATTGTCTCCACATTATTTCTAATCAAACTATCCCATGCGGAGACCTTGAAAAACTTTAACACCAATTTATATGCAGTAAAAACTAAAATAAATGTTCTCCCAACACATTAAAATGCCTCTCTGGGCCCACGGAATATAACCATGACGTAACTCAGCGTTTACCATAAGTCAAACATCTCCATGCAAAAGGACGTAAGTGACGTACATTCCTATCATGTTAATACCTTTAGTATGACAACCGGCCGAATTCACTCACGAACAAAGACGACCTTCAAACTCCCCTAGGAGTAAGAGAGATGCAAGATCTTTCCTCTAAAAAGGGGCTAAATTATGACATAATGATAGCCCGTGAACCCCATGCAAGAGAATGCACTAGGACTTTATGTTTATAGTATTAGAGGTTATTTTTGAATGGTGCTGCGATTCGGCCCATTATAGCCTAAGAGCGTAGGTTTTCGGGAATATTTTGGTCTTATTTTAGATTGTTTTATTTGATGCTTAGGACTTAGGAGATATTTTTGGTCGCCGTTTTGAGAAGATGCAATGAAAATGTCCAACATTTGTGTGACAGTGTTTTGGCTTTGTAAGTCGCATGGAATTACAGTAATACTTTGTTATTATCAATGTAATATATGTTAGTATATGTAAAATAGTATGCGTCAAATAGTAGGAAATGAAAACCGACCCATATTTCAACAAGTTAATTAAAATGTTACCTAATTTAAAACTTGTATTTTAATATGTAGTAGAACAAGGTTAAGTAAACGAGCAAAATATATGTTAATAATGATATCGTATGAATCATGACAGAAAACGTTATATTCTGAAAAAACACATAATTTAGGTAGTCGTTAAACTGGTTGTGTGGGTATGAAGAGATCCGCAAAATAATAATGACTTCGTCATTGTATCAATTTTTTTTTATAGATAAAGTGCCTTAAATTTTAACCACTTTAGGAGTAAAACAGTAAGGCAGTAGATATTGAGGAAGGCCTTTATTTATAGATATTGAGGAACTTATGTATTAATATGTTTAATAGACATTTTTTTCATAAGCTTATTTAGGCTGCTTGCTGGGCAAAGACCTCTCCCTTTCTTTTATTGTACTAAAATTTAATAATTCAGATACTTATCAGAGATTTTACAGGGATTTATTTAGGCACAGTATAAAGTCTATATGCCTAACACTCGTCAGATACAGGGAGACATTCGAGTCAAGTCAAGATGTAGATTTTAGATGTTATAAACTTATAAAAATAAGTCAGTTGTTGTGCTATTTATATAACGCTAATGTCAAACACGTGGCTGCTACACTTTTAAAAATATTATAATAAATGTGATACTACGTCAAAGAACCGTCCATAAGTGGGATGCATTAGCATATGAATTGTTTCCTCAATAAACTTTATTAAAAATAGTTATTTCCACATGCGTAGTTTTGTCTGTTTTATTTCCTGATTATAATATTTTTCTTTTATACTGCAGCGGTGGCGAACGAGCTCACGGCCCGCCTGATGCTAACCTCTTCACCGCCCCAGTCATCAAGTCGTGACAGCCAATGGACTGCCTCACATCACACGCCGCGGTCATCAAATCATCATCATCATCATCATCATTCAGCCGAATGACGTCCGCTGTTGGACATAGGCCTCCCCCAAAGACTTCCACAATGACCGGTCCTGCGCCACCCGCATCCACCGGACACCCGCGACCCTTACCAGGTCATCAGTCCACCGTGTGGGGGGCCTGCCCACGCTACGCCTTCCGGTACGTGGTCGCCACTCGAGAACCTTTCCGCCCCAACGGCCATCGGTTCTACGTGCTATGTGCCCCGCCCACTGCCACTTAAGTTTAGCGATTCGAAGGGCTATATCGGTCACTTTGGTTCTGCTGCGGACGGCCTCATTTCTGATGCGATCACGCAGAGAAACTCCCAGCATAGCCCTCTCCATTGCTCTTTGGGTCATCAAATAGATGAGCATAATGTACTAGATTGTCAGTTCCGTGGCGTACAGAGCACGTCACTTCGTTAAGGCGGTAAAGAGTAGAGGTTAAGCAGACTCCGCAGCGTATGGACGGTTGCGAATTGTAAACAATACAATACAATACAATACAATACTCTTTATTGCACACCTCAATTAAAGGACACAGTACAGTACGTAATAACAATAAGTAGAGGCAAACAAAAGGCGTAAACGTATTTACTTCGTGGAGACCTTGGGCAGTTGGGCCCATGGGGACACATAGGGATGGCTCGTTCCTCGTGTAGCGGCATTGGCATCGCCATTCAGCGAGGGAACGCAACTAGCCTTGTAAATGGCAGTGACTTAGGAGACATTTGTAATTATAGCTTAGAGCCCATAGGTTAAGATACTATAAGTAGTTATAGTCATTTTATTTACTTACATTTTATATACAGTTTGTGGCTACCAATAGAATTTACATTTACTTAAAATAGACCTAATATGTTGAATGTATTGTACAGTTTGATTGTTCTTTGTAAGGCAAACAATTTCGTTTCAAGATAAAAACATATACCTATAATAAAACTACTATTAAATTAAAATAACTAAAATTAAACCTTAAACATAGAAAATATGAATAAAATAATTAATTAAAGATTCATGAGACCTGGGCCTCTTGGCAGTGTGCCCATCACGCAGGCAGCATTCCCGCGCTGAACTGCTATCGCGATTCTTTGCGCCTCCCTCAACCTTCTGCTGATTTCCCTGATTCAAGATTAATTACATTCGTCGTATATCATTACAGTAACACCATTCGTAAGCATCTCGATTGTTCCTTATTTAACAGTAAAATGTTTGCTAAATGACAGCATATCTGCAACTATGTCATGTGGACACAGTTGTTCAAGCATAATTATATATCTTTTGTAAAGATTGAAACGATGGATCGAACAACGATTCTTATACAGTATTTAATTCTTATTGGCAAACGATTTAGGTTGAATTTGCACCGTCGTGTTTATTTTACATATCTTTATTTTTCTTCTTATAAGGTCAGAAATGTGTCACAACCGAAACCTTGAATAAACAATGAATAAAAGAGTTTATAAATAATTCATCATCATATAAATGTTTCGCTTTATTTTAAAAATATTTTCAGAAACTCTTTTGAATACTATTTTTCTTTAACACTTGGCTTGGCTTGGAAAACGAATGCGTCATTTTTTGCCTTAGAAACAAAAATTGCAATAGCTACTCGTTTTATAGGTGTGTGTATAGTTCTATGTTTTTCTGTACTTATCTGTAAGTATCTATTTCCCTGACAAGTATTGATCTTTTGTTTTGTCTATAAATTCTTTTGAATTTTTTAATTTAATTTTTCTCTACTTTGTATTTTTAGGAGCTACAGTAGTGGTTCAAGCTCCTACCATTGTCATTTTTGGAACTAATGTATGGAATATCATTTGATAGTTACCGTTAGGTTTTTGGCAATGAAAATAACTGAGACCTGGAACGTATCGTTAAAACATTTAGGTAGGTAACTGAGGGCCTACTCCGAACTTCGAAAATCGAACTTCGTATCGTGCCGTCCCTTTCCGTCATATAGTGTATAACGCGAGAGTGAAAGGGACGGCACGACACGAAGTTCGATTTTCGAAGTTTGGAGTAGGCCCTCTGGATCGATCAACTATTTTTGTGGCTCGTTACCATGGTTACGTCTCCTGAGTCACTCTTTAAAACCGAGATTTTATAGGGTTTAAATCTACCAAACTTGAGCTTTAGTGATGATTATAAACCCGTTCTGACGTGGGTCATCTCCAGAGCATGCTAGAAGTCCATGTTATATTTTTTTTCTTCCAAGAAAGTCGATTACTGTTGTCTCCTCGCTGACGGGGCAGAATAACAACAAGGATAAGTTAATTAAATTACCCACTACATATTATTTATTTATTTATTTGTTGAGGAGATAACACGGAAAACATACATTGTATAAACTAAACTTAAAGTAACATAAATGTCCTTAAATACAGATGCTTCCATATACGTGTCTCACTGAGAACATAAAATACCACTAAATCCTTAACTAACAAGCGGGACACAACATTATCAATGTTGAGAGAGACTTATTTTATGTATATATGTATGTGCTTAAATTAGTGTTACAGCAAGGAAGAAGTTACCTAGTTATTTGCAATTAAGTTTGTACGTATCTCACTGAGAACGTAAAATACAAATATTAGTTAAGTATTTATCTCTACTCTAAGCTTTTTAAACATCAACATCATCAATTTACAGTAGCTACTGCAACAATGTTAATGCAATTAATTTGCAATGCGCATGTGACACCGCTGGAGTTGCAGGCGTCTATAGGCTGCGGTTACCCCTTACCATCAGGCGGGTCTTAAGCTTGTTTGCCACCGACGTGGTATAAAAAGTATAGTTTTAATCCAAAAAAATCTTGTCGAAAATTTATGTCCTCATTTCGACCTAACCTCTTGGTCTACCTAGACAAAGACAACCCTTCCTCAATTTACGATGCGCGTGGGCAGCCTCTAAACTTTTATTGGGCGATAAAGAACTTTCTAGCCTCACACCGAAAACCATAAGACAGACCCTTGATTACGCACGGTTGTAATGAATTCAGAGGTCAAGTTCTCGTGGACTGGCCAGGTAAGGTGGGACACGTGAATCGCATAGGCGCGGGCGTATTTATGATAATGCACAACGTCACGATATTTCATTTCAGCTATTAGGGCTCAAGATAGGCTCAATTTAAAAAAAAACCGGCCAAGAGCGAGTCGGAATCTCGCACTGAGGATTCCGTCTGTACAAGTAAAAAACAAATGTGATTTATCAATAATCTCCGGCTACGAAGGCAGGGTCAAATGTTCAATGAAGTGTCATTCTTCTTTGAACATTTGAGTCTTCTGCCGACTCTTTTTTGATACGAGGATTCGGCAATGTTTGTGTGTAGGTTGGTAACATGTATGTTGAGATCCCAGAGCCGCCCGTAATGAGTTGAGGACGATCGGGGGGTTTTTAGTCGGTGCAAGTCCGACATAACCACCGCACTGTCCCCGCGGTGCGCTGGTATCCATAAAGGATTTCCCCCCGGTTAAAAAAGGTAACATATGTATGTTTGGGTCAAATTTTGCAACTAAAATTTGAAGCAGTTACGCTCAACCGATTGAGCTGAAATTTGGCATAGATATTTATGTAATTTTGGTGATAAACCCGGGACCCGGGGTGGTGGGACCCGGGTATGTTCTAAAACTACGACCAAGACCTATATTCAGTTTTACCCTATCGATGGTAGAAAACCTAATATGACCAGGGTTTTTGTTGACGAAGTCTATTGTAGATTACATCTCTGATCTTTTTGTGATAAAACATAGTGTTGATATGTTTCTGTACGCATCTGACGAAGCCTACGTTGATTACAATTTGTGATCTAAATATTTGTTTGTTTCTTTGGTTGTGGTGTTTCGTCCATTTTATCGACAATACTCACAAACAATACCCGGGACCCGGGTTTGTCCTAAAACTACGACCAAGACCACCGGGGGATGGGCAGCAGCATCCCTGGAGTGCGGTGGAGATACTGCGATCGCCAACCCGCATGCCAAGCGTGGCAATTATGGCATGTACCCTCCGTGAATTTGGGGGAGGCCCATGTCCAGCAGTGGACGTCTTTTGGCTGATATGGTGGGTGGTGGTGGTGGTGATAATGCAATATTTTGGCACCACCGAGCTGATCTGATGACGTAGACAGAAGGTGCTGGCCATAGCAACTCCTTAACTACACAAGATAGATCCATGGTGTTTGGGCTGAGCGAGTCTTGATGACTGTGGAAAAAAGTACCGCCATATCCACCACCACCACCATATCAGCCCTAGGACGTCCACTGCTGGACATAGGCCTCCCCCAATTTCATGGGGGGTAAATGCCATAATCGCCACGCTTGGCATGCGGGTTGGCGATCGCAGTATCTCCACCGCACTCTAGGAATGCTGCTGCCCATTCCCCGGTGCTCTTGGTCGTAGTTTAAGGACATACCCGGGCCCATACCTACCACCATATCCAAAGATAATTATAGTCAACTATTTCAGTACTGGAAAGTGACGAGTGTATTTAACAAAATAAAGCGTGCCATTATATGTGAAAACACGGAAAAAATACCGTTACTAGAAAAAAATCGAAGGCCGAATAATTTACGCCATATTTCCAATCTTCCCCTATATCGTGTCCCTAAGCAATGTAATGAGTTTGGCAGAAGAGTCTGGAAGTGCATCCTTCCCCAAATATTAAATGGCCTACCTTTGACAATAGCAGAAAAACTAGAAAGTAAAAACAGTAAACAAATACTACTCTACTGCGGGACATAGGTTCTACAGTGTGTCGTCAGAGTGCCCGTCGGACTACAGTATGGGGTTCTTCAAGAAAGGAGTGTATAAATTCTTAAAGGGTCGGCAACGCGCATGTGACACCCCTAGGATTTGCAGGCATCCATAGGCTGCGGTGACCGCTTACCATCAGGCTGGCCGTACGCTTGTTTGCCACCGACGTGGTGTTAAAAAAAACATAGGTTACATCACGCATCAAAATTTCATGGGGGTTAAATGCCATAATCACCATTGGCATTGCGGGTTGGCGATCGCAGTCTCTCCAGCGCACTCCAGGGATGCTGCTTCCCATCCCACGGTGATCATGGTCTTAGTTTTAGGACCACCCGAGAAAAAGTACAGTAAAGCTTGTACAGTCGACTACAAAGACATGGTTGGGTGAAAAAGTGTATACAAATCCTAGTATAGTCGACTGTACCAAAAATGAAATTTTTGACTAAAACTTGTTGTCACAGTCTGCGGCATATGAAACATGCATTTATAAAGCATAAAAAAAAAAAAAAATTGGGGGACAATCTGACACAAATCGAACTAGTCCCAAACTAAGCAAAGCTTGTATTATGGGTACTAGACGACGATATACATAATTATATAGATAAATACATACTTAAATACATAGAAAACATCCAAGACCCAAGAACAAATATCCGTGAAAAATGCACAAATAAATGCCCTGGCCGAGATTCGAACCCGGGACCTCTAGCTTCGGAGGCAGAGTCACTACCAACTGGGCTAAACAGGTCGTCAAAAAGCATGCATAAATACATTGCAAAGGAAAGCGTGAAATGCAGATGCGACCGCAGGAAACTGCGGTGCGGGTTCGACTCCGGCGGAAGCGGAGCTGGTTACTCGACTTACTCGGGTTTCCGACAGGTTGGCGAATGCACTTACTTGCAAAAAGTGCAAAATGTGGTACAATTCTATATTACGTTTTTCCTTATCTGTAAACCAGCAACGCTTGTACTTACTTACTTAAGAACCTATATATTTTTTATTTATTTGGTTGATTTCAGAAACTGCTGTAATGATTTCGATGAAATTTGCTATAGGGCGGTTTTCTGAATAAAAAATTTGATCTAGCTAGGTCTCGTCCTTGGGAGAACTGTTTTTTCTGCGGAAAATCGCGAAAGGTGCCGAGCAAGGCTCGTTCTCCCATGTACTTACATAAAATTTATAATAATAAGTTACCGCCTACATTTAAGGAAATGCCATCAGCGAGATTTAAATCATTAGTCACTAAGTGGCTTTCAGATAAATGTTTTTATTCAATTGACGAATACTTAAATTGTAACGAATTCTGATATCAACTTTTAAATATAGTTTTTAATTTGATTGACTTTAATATTTTGTTTATTATTATTTATGGATTTTAATTTTACTGTATTTCTTTATTATTATTTTTTTTGTATTTGTCATGTATTTTACTGCTTACTAGCTTTAACGACGCTAGCTTGACGACTTGTTTAGCCTAGTTGGTAGTGACACTGCCTCCGAAGCTAGAGGTCCCGGGTTCGAATCCCGGCCAGGGCATTATTTGTGTATTTAGCACGGATTTTGTTCTTGGGTCTTGGATGTTCTCTATGTATTTAAGTATGTATTTATCTATATAAGTATGTATATCGTCGCCTAGTACCCATAGTTTGTTAGTTTGCTTAGTTTGGGACTAGGTCGATTTGTGTAAGATTGTCCCCCAATAAAATAAATAGAATAAAATAAATGATCGTTGATTTGTATTCAAATAAGATATTTAACTATTCGTTCGTGGCCCAGCGGCGCCCGCGTACCGCGTGCGGTATGCGAGGTTAAGCAATGTCGGGCGAGGTCAGTCCTTGGATGGGTGACCGCTTTGAGTGGTTACTAACTGAGCGCTCCCGTGCTTTGGAAGGCACGTTAAGCCGTTGATCCCGGTTGCTGTCTATGATAGCAGTCGTTAAGCCAAGTTAGAGGCCTCCGGGCGGCTTGAGAACTTCTAACAGTCAAGTTGCCCACTCACTTGACAAGCCTAATCCCAATATGGTCTAGTTTCCCCCTCGGGTTGGAAGGTCAGATGGCAGTCGCTTTCGTAAAAACTAGTGCCTACGCCAATTCTTGGGATTAGGTAGCGGACCCCAGGCATCCTTCAGGATGCAACTGGGTCAATCAACTATTTGTTGTATTTGTGTGTCACCACTCTTAAATATTATATAAATATGTTAATCTTTGAATAAGACTATTAAACTACAATTGAACAGAATATGGAATAATAAATTGTACAATTTATGCAAAATTTATTGGTTTTCTAGGAGACACTTTTTCGCTTTCATACAAAAATATCGTGTCCCTATAAAAATATTATACGTTTCATTCCTTCTTGGTGTAAAAAAATTGCTCACTGGTAAACAATGTTATACGTAATTTAAATACAACTCTGCATTTAGTATCTTAATACGTTGTTCTTATCCAGAACAGTTAAATCGTTTTTTTATCAGATTAGTTTGAAAAAGTGTCCCTGTGGAAGTAAAAAATACCAAGTCACCTGACTAACCAAACTAAAAGTAGGTAGTAAGTGGCCTGATGCCGCACGACCTTGGCTAGACCAATAGGCAGCCGATCTGACTATCACGTGACTCGGCCCGCCATTGCTGCGGCATTGTGTGGCATCGCTCATTTCGTCCGGAGCTCTAACACAGGAAAGGTGTCGTTATTCCATTTCTCCTGACTGACTGCGACTATTCGTAAGCTTTCCATGATTTTATCTTAAACTAGAGCTTCGTGCATGGGACGGAGGTCTAATATCCTAAAGCAACCAATTTAATTTCCACTTTTCTGTTATTTTGTACTTTTAACTGGTTTTAACTTGAATTTGTCTCCTGGGTCACCAGTCAACTGACTGACTATTGTGGTGACCCAAGAGACATTTTGGTAAGCCAAGAGACATTTACCTGTTTATAAAGCAGTTAGTAACTGATTGCACAAAAAGTTATTAAACTATTTTTATTTTATTTTGTAAATGGATCATGTGCATAAAGATGTATAAAATTTCATTCTTTTCGATTATTGTGGTGATTGAAAATAAACCTTTTTAATACATAACACGGAGTTCTAATATCAGTACTAAAAGTGAAATATGTTTTACGTGTTTTGACCTGGTACTAACTTTAATGCATGGTGTTGCCAAATTATTAAAATGAATTATTATAAAAAAAATTAATCATACCTTTTATGCTATACACGGGTCGTAACAATAGTGGGTTATTCGCTATATCAAGGAAAAAGTGGCTTGGAAGTTTAAAATAATATATACTTGCTTGCTTATACTAATCATCTATTCCTGTAAAAATGCCGTTAACCGGAGCAGAAAAACAAAAACGTTACAAAGAGAAGTTGAAGAATGATCCGGAAAAATACGAAGAATATAAGAAGAAAAAAAGAGAGTGCTATCATGCTAAGAAAACATTGGTTAAGGACTTGACGGCAAAAGAACACTATAATGCAAAAATAATATGGAAACTAAGAAAAAAAACTTCAAGGCAAAATAAGAAAAATCTTAATCGGGTTCTTGAAGTTACACCTCCTAGTTCTCCAATAACTGCACAGGACGCTTTGCAAGACGACCTTCAAGAAATGGCTAATATTGAAGATGTAAGGGAACCTGCCGAGGTTAATAACAAAAGTGGTGGAAATAAAAAACAAAGAGGCCGAAAGAAGGTGAAAAGAGATCGCACAAGAATATATAAAGAAAATTTAAGAGTGAAGAAAGAAAACCAGAAACTAAAAATTGTGTCAGAAAAGTATAAAAAGCGTTATTATAGACAAAAACGTAGAGAGTGTAAATTAACATCAGATGAAAATGATGGGGTAAAATATAGTGCCTTAAATAACGCTATTAAAGACAGATACCAAAAAATTAAGACAATCAAAGAAAAGCAACTGTTTAAAACCATTTTTGAAAATGTCGCAGAGCCCCAAAGAAAAAATCTGATAAAAAACACTCTTGGCTTGACTGGAGATTTAAGAAAAAAACGTGGATCGCTTTAAATATGATGCAAAGCTGTTAAAAGACGTTGTTCAAGACTTTTTTCTGAGAGATGATGTATCGCGAGTGACAGCTGGAAAAAAGGAAACGATTACACAGTCGAAAACAAAAGTCCAGAAGAGGTTCTTGTTAGATAACATGAAAAATTTATTCAAAGTCTTTAAAAAAGAAAACCCGGACACAAACTGTTCTTACTACTCATTTACAAAATACAGACCTTTCTTCACTGTAAAGCCCTCTGCAGATGGACGAGAAATGTGTTTATGCAAAATGCACATCAACCCGGTTTATAAAGCAAGAACTCTTAAACGAAAGCGAATAATCCACACTGATGAGTTGAATATTCTCATTTCATCCACAGTTTGCGACACCGAAAGTCAAGCTTGCATGTATGGAACATGCCACGTATGTTGCGGTAAAGATATAACGTATGATTTACAAAACGAGGCAGAAAATATAAAGTGGCACGAATGGGTTCGAAAGGAAGTAACGTACGAAAAGAATGGAAGAAAAATGAAAGCTATGAAAAATGTTAAAATAGAAAAAGAAGATCAAGCTAAAGAGTTACTGAGAAACTTTAAAGAGGAACTAAAGACATTAAAAAAACATGTTTTCAATATAAAAGTGCAACATCACAGTTTTCGACAGGCCGTTGATAAATTGAAGGATTCGGAGATGGTTTTGGTAGCAGATTTCAGTGAAAACTACAGCTGCAAATGTTTCCAAGAAATACAGGCTCATCATTTCGGTGGCTTAAGAGAGCAAGTATCACTACACACGGTTGTAGTTTACACTACCAATATACAGGAATCAAAACCCAACGTGAAATCCTACTGTACTGTATCAGCGAATTTGTGCCATCAGCCTGCAGCAATCTGGGCTCACCTACATCCCATTCTTTCAGAAATTCGGCAAGGCTATCCGGATATAAAGACAATACATTTCTTCTCAGACGGGCCTTTCAGTCAGTACAGGCAAAAACAAAATTTTTATTTAAGCTCCACAAAAAATTTTGAGTATGGTTTCCAGTCCATGGCGTGGTCCTTCTTCGAGGCCGGACACAGGAAAGGACCAGCTGATGGTATAGGAGGCTTCTTGAAACAAACCGCAGATGATATGGTAGCTACAGGAATGGACATCGTCAATGCGGATGCTTTTTACAATGCACTGAAAGACAAAAGCAAAATAAAGTTATTTCTCATTACGGAAGAAGACATTGACAATTTCCAAAAACAACTACCACCGAATATAACTATCTTAAAAGGTACCATCAGTGTGCATCAACTGTTCACAACTGTGCCAGGTCAGTTGCAATATCGTGATCTGAGTTGTTTTTGTGAGAGAGGTTTTTGCCAATGTCGAAACCCAAAACATTATCAGCCACTTAACATGAAAGAGACACCAGTGCTCAATGTTGACGATGTCGAGACAGTTTTGGCCAGGGGTATTAATGAAGAGTTCATTCTGATGATGACGTTCCGTTAAGTGGATTGAAGAACACAAAAGAGAAGTCTTTGCAAGAAATATCTCTGTCTGATTTGTGTAAACCTCGAGAAAGAACCATGTATGATTCGGTTTACAATAACGCAGAACCATTGGGGCTTCTAAACAAAGAAAATATTCCAGTGCATTGTGGGGATTTTTTACTGGTGAATGTTCCTGGACCCAAGGGTAAACCATTCAGATATGTCTGTAAAGTTAATGGTTCAGATGATGATGGCGAAATGCTGGTGATGTTTTTGCGGAACCTAAAAGCAAAAAAGACATTTAGACTTGATCTAAACGATTTTTCCTACATAGATCCTAAAAACATTGTCAAAATTCTTGAAGAACCATTTACTACAATTAAAAGACAGCAGGAATATTTTGACTTCAAAGATGTCGTTGACATTTTAGAAAAGTAAATTTAAATGTTAATCATTTTTGTATTGTGATAATATACCTAAGTAAGAGTAGGTAATTGTGTATGACTCTTTTTATGTTGATTTAAAAGTCTGAATAAAAGATGTTTTAGTTTCATTTATTAAAAATAAGGATAAGAACAATTTTCTGTTGTTGTTGATTGATACAAATAACTTGCTGTGATTATTACTAAGAATAGACATTTGTAGAAGTTTTTTTATGTTTTCATATAATATAATATTCTAAATTCTACATTTCTGTTTTTATTTTATTCCCGATGTACCGAATTAAAAGTGAGGTGGTCAGGATTTGTCAATATAATTAATTATATTCAATAATAAAAGCTTTTAACATAAAACACATACACTAAGCATCTATTTCACTCCACTGTAAAAGTCTCTTGAGTTACCATTTTGTCTCTTGAATAACCAACTTGTCCCCAAAAAAAAGACGTAATGTTTTTAATTTTACACAAAGGAGATTTACGGTATTGAGTAAGTTTTTACATAAACTGTGTTTAAATGAAAAAGAGAAGTAAAACATATGATGTACGTTTTAGTTGAATTCGTTATTGGTAATAGAAGGATAACTTTTTGGACAGTTTTTGTCACCAGTGACTCAAGAGACATAATTCGTTGTTATAACTTTTGACATATATCGTGTTTTACAATATTACAGATGCATACTAGATAACAATATATTTAATTACACATAGCTCTGAATAGATCTTTATTAGCGCGCTGTATTATTGAATTATGACATGGTTACCCAGGGGACCACTTTTGAGATTGAATTCTGATTATGGCCATATAAAACTTATATTAATCATACAAGTCCGCGGCAACTCTCGCATTTTAGAAGTATAATATATATTGTACGATAACAGCAAATAATAATGTAAAATAAAAGAACTTATTTTTTAAATTTGTTCTTTCTCAAAAATACAAGAAAAAGTTGATTGACCCAACTGCACTCGGAATGACGCTAAGAGGATGATGATGATATTTAACTATTTTTTATTATTATTATTATTTCTACGCCTGTGCAGGCAGAATATGTTGTACAAATTAGGGATGATTCACAGTAAACCGTTCCGTGTCCGGGCCGGCCCGTTTTCTATGACAGCAAACGCAACGGCCGGCGTATTTCTCTTGAAGAAAACGGGCCGGCCCGGACACGGAACGGCCTACTGTGAATCATTCAACACCAATACTGTAATCACCGTATTCTACGAAATAAATAATTTTGATTTGATTTGATTTGAAAACACGACAAGATGAAATACAAACATAAAATACAACATAAGTAGGTACAAAACTCCTATCAAACTCGTCGTGTTTTGGCTCATTAGAACCGTCTCAACGCGGGACAGTGGACAATAAAAGCTTGTAATTTTTTTTTACAGAAACTTATTGCAGTCAACTGTTCTGGTTTTCATCTCACCTAGAAACGTTCATGGGTTTTTACCGCAAACAAACTGGATGGGTTTCCCTACCGGCAAGTTCTGAAATATGTTTTGTCTTAAGAGGGCGCAGTACGCTCGGTTCTCCATACAAACGTATTTATGCTCTCATTTTAAAACGCAATGCTAGAATGACATGAAACTTTGTATACACAATGGGATTCGGCATATCTAGGTCGGAAATTAGTTACTGTCGCTAGAAATTGTAAAAGAAAAAAAATACAGCGGTTTTTTGAGTTCTTTACGGCTTGTATGAAAACCTTAATAATCGTTGTATTTTTTCTCCATTATAATTTCAAGCTGTTGCTTGCTAACTAATTTCCGAATTAGATGTGCCGGATCCCATTGTGTATACAAAATTTCACGTTATTCTAGCATGGCGTTTTAAAATGAGAGCGTAAATACGTTTGTATGGAGAACCGAACGAACTGCTCACGACCGCCATCGCCAAACTACGAATGAAGTGCTCTGTACGCCACGGAACTGACAATCTAGTACATTATGGTCATGTATAGATGACCGTGGCGTGTGAGGCATTGGCTGTCACGACTAGATGACGGAGCGGTGAACAGGTTAATAACAAAATCATTACTTTTTATATGACAACGGTGGGAAATAAGCTTACGGCCTGCGTGATGGAAACCAGACACTACAGTGTGTCCAAAAGAATCACAAGTGCGTTACCGACCCTTTACTGATTCGAGGATTCGATGTGTTAAATATAAAGTAGGTTTATTTAGTTAAAGAGTTCAAAATTCTCCTAGCGTAAGTGCGTTACCGACCCTTTACTGATTCGAGGATTCGATGTGTTAAATATAAAGTAGCTTTATTTAGTTACAGAGTTCAAAATTCTCCTAGCGTTCTCCCGGTTGTATCCTAAAGGAGACCGCCATTTGGCGTAGGCACTAGTTTCACGAAAGCGACTGCCATGACTTTCCAACTCAAGAGGGAAAACTAGACCATGTTGTGATTAAACCGGTTTCCTCTCGATGTTCTCCTTTACCTAAAGCTACTGTTTAACATTAAATAAAACTTACATAACTCACGTCATAAGGTCGAATGTCGCTTGACATGTTTCAGACTGGTTCGTACCTATAGCGGCGGCGGCACGTTTATCATTGTATTTTAATATGTCTACAACTCACGGGAGTTTTTTATATAAAACTATCTTAACTAGTTATTTATCGTTTGTTTGTCCACTACCACCATAACAGCCCAAGGACGTTCACTGCTGGACATATACCTCTCCCAATTTCATGGGGGGTAAATACCAAATGCCACGCGTGGCATGCGGGTTGGTGATCGCAGTATCTCCACCGCACTCCAGGGATGCTGCTGCCCATCCTCTGGTGGCCTTGGTAGTAGCTTTAGGACATACCCGGGTCCCGGGTATCGTTTGTGAGTATAGTCGATAAAATGGACCAAACACCACAACCAAAGAAACAAACAAAACAGGAGCATAAATACCTATTTAGATCACAAATTCTAATCAACGTAGGCTTCGTCAGATACGTACAGAAACATATCAACACTAGGTTTTATCACAAAAAGATCAGAGATGAAATCTACAATAGACTTCGTCAACAAAAACCCTGGACAGATAGGTTTTCTACCATCGATAGGGTAAAACTGAATATAGGTTCTGTCAACCATAGCACGAAACCGCAGCCTAACTCAACTTTAGTGGAAACACAGCTTAAAATAACCTTCAATAAGTTTAGATTTTATAAATAAAGATCTTTAGTTGATAAGTTACGCCAAAAAACGTACTGTTACTGTGTACTAAAATTTGATCCGACTGGTTTAACCAATCCTTATAAAATCACTAAACTCAATACTAAGTACCAAAGTATAGCGGAATATTAGAATATTCTAGAACTAGTCAAAGCTAAGTTTAGATTATCAATAGCAACTTTCGTGGGCAATCAATCCGGCGTTCGGGCGACTTCGTCGGAGCTCGGGCGCGTTCGGGCCCACAGCTGACGATCTGTTGCTATATGCACTTGCTTGCGAGCCACGCGGACATTTTCACACTACACGAAGGCTACAAATATACCTTTGTTTTTTTTATTCGAATGGTGATAAGTGTCATTGAAACGTGATTTTATTAAGGTTAGAGTGAAAGGAAAATTTGTATAAGTATCTTTGCAAAGTTATTTTATGTAATTTGTTTTGGGTATAAATAAGCATCGTTCGGTAAAGCATACGACAATCTAGCGATAACATGCGTGAAACTGACTGAAAAACAATGAAAAACGACCTTAAAATAAGATAATCTAACTCGGCAACACAAAGAAAGGGACACGCATCAAAATGTAAGCGAAAATGTCCTAAAAACTCTTGTGTACTGTTAAACGAGCCTACGTGACTGAGGCGATGTAACGACGCACACAGACAGCGCTCGAACGCACACACGCACATCCGATGTTAACTCGGCAAGTGGGAGAGAGAGGGCGTAAGCGACCGCGACCTTCACAAAGAAAAGCGTACATCCGTCGACCTTATCTGAAAGAGAATAAGGGTGTTTTTATTAAATTGATGTGCAAGGCGTTTGTAACCTTTTCGAGCTAGTTTGAGTAATAGCTCGGTTGCGCTAGAGAGTGCATTTATGGCAGCGGCGCAAGTTGCCAACCTTTTATAAATGTACGTTTATTTTACGCTATAAATGGTAATGTATTTGCTTTTATTTAATTGAATCGAGCTTGTTGGGTAATGAAATGCAAATGCAATCGGATGATTTGTTGGAATCTGAGTAAATTCGTTGTTTGTTGGCTGGGGTTTTCAATAAAAGGAAATATATTATACAATACCTACTTCTCTAGTAAATACTTTATCATTACAACACTTTACGTTAATTAATCCATGCCCTTTTTACCAATATAAACTTAATATCTCAGTTTATTTCGAAATTGTACTTTACGCCTACCAGAAGAACAAAGGAAAAGAGACGACATATTTGTTTCGGCTCAGGACACCGTTCATGTACATATGTATCTAATTAATAGCACATATTATACATAATAACCGGTTAAAACACGTAAGTACATGTCACACAAGGTCCAAATATCTGTAAATAGTGTTACTAATCGTAAAAAAATACAGCATTAACAAATTATGTTACAAAATTATTACAAACAATATTATTCACTCCTACAATCCCTACGTAATAAAAATAAAATACAAAATGAATCAGACAATGCCCACCTATCCAATTATTCTCAAGAGATCCCATTATCAACATCGCTACAAAAGATCGAGTCCAATATCCAAACAAGTAAACATGTTTATTTCTAAACCTTGTCCTAGAAAAGGTTCGCTAGTCCTGCCCCCGCCTCACGCTTAGTTCGCTTAGTAACAGGCGAATGAAAGCATGAATCGTACACAGGGAGTTTCCAACCTTATATTAATACCATTAGAGTAGATTTTAGTTTGGTCGTATTTCGTTATTGATCGAAGCTTATGCGAAAAAGTACTTATCGCTACAAACGACAGTGGTGTACTATTTTATTAATTGTCAGAACACACTGTCATTGCAACTTGTGTTCTCGGTCTATGTATCTAAAGTTGAATTCCGATTGTGTTACCTTGTTACAGTTTTTTGTAATTATTGAATATGGGATTCCCTTTTGTCAGGGGTGGTAAGTTAATAATAGTCCAATCATTAAGGCTCACAATGTTGCTTAATTGACTTACTGACTTTTCACTGCGGCAGGTTAATTAGTCGTTAAACTAAGTGTAATTGTGTTGGTGACAAAATGTATTTTTCACGATTTTCTGATGTTTTAGAGCTAAATGTAGGTAAAGGTAAGCGTACCTTCTCAGTTTTGCGCTACTTGTTGTTTTTTATTGGGATAGTATTTGCTGTACTTAATTAATGAGTCATCATGAGTCGTGGTTTAGGGTCACTTTGTGAGATTAACCTTTTCATGACGTGGTGGTCACGTCGATTTCTTAATAAATAGGGTAACACAGCACAAAACAAATACTCCTTATAGGCAACCTCAGTAAAATAACACAGTACAACACACAACCACAATAAGTATAGGCAAACGACAGGTGGCTTTCGCTAAAGAGCGATCTCTTCCAGATAACCTTAGCGTAGAGGAAACCAAATATAATCGTTAGGTTAAAATGTCATGTCGATGGTCTAATGTTTGCCAAGACATTTTTCCGCAAATGATGCATTTCGCCTAAGTTTTATTTACAACTCATCCTTCACAAATGGTTATATTTTCACCAAGTCTAAGAAAAAGTTCGCTATTGGGGTACACGGATGCACTAATGTTTCGTTGCAGTATTTTGCGATTAAAATAAAGGTTATCACATTTTTTCTCGTACCGGCAACAGTGCAATAATATATAAGTAATACGATTACTTATACTATAGGCAACAAACATACAGTCATCATCGTCATCATTTCAGCCGAATGACGTCCACTGCTGGACATAGGCCTCCCCCAAAGACCTCCACAATGACCGGTCCTGCGCCACCCGCATCCAGCGGACACCCGCGACCCTTACCAGATCATCAGTCCACCGTGTGGGGGGCCTGCCCACGCTACGCCTTCCGGTACGTGGTCGCCACTCGAGAACCTTCCCGCCCCAACGGCCATCGGTTCTGCGTGCTATGTGCCCCGCCCACTGCCACTTAAGTTTAGCGATTCGAAGGGCTATATCGGTCAGTTTGGTTCTGCTGCGGATGGCCTCATTTCTGATGCGATCACGCAGAGAAACTCCCAGCATAGCCCTCTCCATTGATCTTTGGGTGACTTTGAGCCTTCTTATGAGGCCCATAGTAAGCGACCACGTAAGCCCATAGTAAACAATACAGTAGTTTAAAGTAATACTACAATGTTTATAAATGACGCAACTCGAACCTCCTTAATGGTAAGTACAGTCAACATCAAATAAATCTACAGGTAAGCACTTCGTGATTTTATTTTGTGATTTTGGGAACATGCAAGTTCTGAACTCGACTGTAACTAACAAAAACGCATTCTTAATGAGAACTATTCAATTCATTTACGCCCACCCACCAAATTGTAAATAAATCAACATGTATATCTTTTAAAACGGGATAAAAACCGGTGATAACCGGTTGTCGGCCGTAATCGAATGGCGTCCAACATTCGAGTAGGAATCATATTGTGTGCGTAATAGAAATACGGGGGGAGGGAAAGGGGGAATAAAATAAACGCGAACAGGGCTGGCACATGCGTGAACTTAAACGTTAACTGATTGGTGGCCTTTAGGTATAGGCAAGAGAGGAGATTGAGGATGGATTCCATCTAGCCCGTAATCGTTAAGGGGCTCCACACGCTAATCATCGAAGAGTTTTGAGTTGATATTCCTTCGTCAAAACTATAGATACAAACGGCTATTGGTTCTTCTATTCTTTATCTACAATTGTAAGTGCCAAATTTTGAAATAAGTATAATGAATACTCATTTTTTATTATTTATACAAACATGGTCCAAAAAAGGTATTTTTTTATATATGTATATAGTTTATGCACTTAATATATGAAATCTACTTTTCACGTCTCTAACAACGTAAGAGAGATTTTTATTTTTAACAAATTTTCTCAAAAATTATGCCAAAAAAACTGGTTTTTTTAATTGAAATTGCCAAAATTTGATGCCAAATACTTCAAAGACACTGATTTTTGAAGAATATGAGATACTATTTCGGCAAACCCCTGTTTTTGTTGTTAATACGATAAGGTCGATACACTGTTAAGATTACAGACAGCTTGGTGAAATCCATTCAAAGTGATTAGCAACATCTGTAGGTATATGTAAAATTTTAAAAATACTCTTTTGCTTGTGACAACCCTAACAAGAAGGGTCTTTGATTCGATTTTAGGAAATTTCCTTGTTTTAGGGTCTTAGATTACTGTTTTGTGATTGTTTCGGGTGTTTAGCTAAAATACGGCCTAAACCAATTACTTTTTTTCCTAGGGAGAACTTCAAAATTATAGTAATGTGTAAAAGTGAACCTTTTACTTTTTTCTATGAGTTAGAAACTTTGGGTTTTTCTTAAGCCAAATAATGAACACTGTCTTGAGTGTTAGAGAGAAAAGTTGCCCAATTATTTCATTTCTTCTGGAGTCCATAGTTCAATTACAAGCGTCCATAGGCTTCGGAATCTGCTTACCATCAGGCAGGCCGTAAGTTTGTTTGTCACCGTCAGTATACAAAAAAAGGTTTTTTTTTTTTCATTTCGTACTTTTAGTTGTGTTTGGAGGTTATTAAACAATTAATCATAAATAACGAATCAATTCAACTCACTATGCCAAATCTTTGTATTAAACTAATGTCACACTTTACTAGAATTCCATACATCTGTCACAAAAAGCCGTTAAACAGAGTACAATAAAAACAGCTGATCTGCCAATTCTAAGGACAAATTATATACGTTTTTTTCCGTGCCACGGTCCTACCTGCCAACCATACGATTATCTTCGCTTTAGTGCATAAATGTCCTATTATATTCTGAAAATAACGTCTTTTACGACATTTTGAAACTAAAGATACCGATCACCTGACAGTCTTTTTCATTCGTAGGCGTTCTCAAAGAATATCTTTAATGTGAATAAAGGTGATATTTCAATAGCAGATATTGTTTGACATGTATGGCATTATAGTAATTTAGCGGTTTACTATATTTAATACTGGGTGTGTATGTTATATTTAAGTTTATGGGGGCTGCCCAGATAAGATTAGATTATACTAATTTGTGTACATGAAATACGTAATGTTTTCATTGGTTTCGATATACATATCTATATATAAGGTAAACTTTCCAATGTGTGACATAATATTGTTCACCTATATTACTTTGACACTATGAAAATGCCAAATATGGGTTAAGTGTCAACCACTGGGTAGTTAAATATTAGACGGATACCATTTTACACAAACCATTCAAGCCCCATTGGGCTTGTGTTATGGGTACATACTAGACGAAGATATATTTAATAGATATAAATATAAAAAATACATACATTGAAAAAACCAACACTCAGAAATTTTTATATTCATGCTCATCACACAAATATTTGCCCTGACCGGGATTCAAACCTAGGACCGTTGGCTCGTAGGCTGGATCACTAGTCACTAGGTAAAACTAGTCGTTTACCGATGTTATTTTAATGTTTATAGTTACTCATTACGCATTTTTTTATTTGAATCTATACATTTTAACAGGACAGTCTACTTAAGAGTCCCCAGTACGCTCGGCTGAACTCGATTCTGCATACAAACGTAGTTTCGTTCTCATTTTAAAACACCTTGCTGAAATAACATAAAACTTTGTATACACAATGGGAGCCGCCATCTCAAGTTCGGAAATTAGTTTCTGTTGGTAGAAATTGTAAAAGAAAAAAAAATACAGCGAGTTTTTGAGTTTTTACGTCTTATATGAAAAACTTTATAATCGCTGTATTTTTTCCATTATAATTCCAAGCAACAGAAACTAATTTTCGCCCTAGATATTCCGGATTCTATTGTGTATACAAAGTTTCATGTTATTCCAGCATGGCGTTTTAAAATGGGAGCGAAACTACGTTTGTATGGAGAACCGAGCTTAGTTAGGTACTGCGGACTCTTAAGGCGTTCCCAAAATAAAGTCCCTGACTGTTAACGGCATCAGATATAACTTAATCCTGTTTATGTATTTAGTAGACATGTTTGTAGAGTTGTATCCTTGGTGGTGAAGAGGGATCTGTATCAATATAACAAATTCTTAACAAGCACGTGAGCTTGTTCATAGGTCTTCGAAAAACAACTGAATAAAAATAAACTTTCGATATCTGATCATCATTCCGATTCCATTACCCAACCTCAAAACCCTAAAAAACAAGTCAAAAGGTCCAATCAATTCAATACCCAGTCCAACCTACACACGGTGATCGAACCACTGTCAGCCGTAATTAATAGCTTGCTCTTGCGCATACAAAAGACGTAAGCGACCTTCTTAGCCCGAGAAAGATACGGTTTTTTTGGAAATAATTCAATAACTGGCCAATTTTTGTTATACGGTCCTATTATGTGATTTTAAGAACCTATATTTTTATAATTTCCGAATCTGAAGACCGGAAGTTGGAAAAAAAATTATGTGCCCGAAAACTGGTGAATTTTTGCAGCAAACAGGGTATCAGTATTTTTATGATGTGTACTTCTATGTATATGTCTATTTTAATACTTACGACCAGAATCGAACAATATGTGCAACGGGAAATGAGAAAAAAAAATCTAATAGGTAGTTTCTGGTTTTGGCAAATTTACTAAATGGAAATATAAATATAAGTTTTTTTTAGCCACACTTGAAACACAAATATTGTTCCTCAAAATTATCATTTAAAATGGAATGACATATATATTTGGTAAATAATTTTTTTTTAATCCCGTAATAACTTTGATATCAAAAAAAGGGCAGTGGAATTATTTCCATAGACTTTTAATTTAATGTCTCAGAATATCTATCGAATAGAAATGACCCAAATTTTATTTATTATCGTTATTATACTCAATTACAGCATACATATGCAATCTGATTTGGACTTTATTGCCTGTTAATTAAGGATTATTTTAGAACGCACGGCGAGATGGGGAAGGCATAGCATAGGTAGGTATCTTAAAACGCGCGCGGCGCGTGCTGACGCCGCCGCCTCGCCCCGGTGGTGTTTTTACTGTTTTTATTATTTATTAGCTACTAGACTACTAGTTGCGCGTAGCGCAGATGGAAATCGCTTGTGTGTCTACTCCACCGAAACTTCAAATGCAAAGGCAAAATGACAAAGTTCCGCTCATTTGCAGCCTGCATTCTGCATTGCATAGGTACTTACCTAGTTTTCAATAATGTAGGATTCAGATCAAAAGGCTGGAGTCGGCTTGCATCGTACTACTTAAATATAGCTACCGCCTGTCCGAAAACAGCGTTATTGTTCAGTTTTGGTTCAGTGCTAATGAAACGGACTTTTATTTTAGGTGTATAGATGTTAATATAAAACAAAACCTGTGATTTCTTTTGTTGCAATGTTAAGGCAGGAAATTAAAGGACTTTTGTCACCCTTTCTATCGTATGAAATGAGAATAACGCCTGCCAGACACTGTCAGTAATATTTACACTATTTAGTACCTATTTTACTCACATTTGATATGATAGAAAGGGATGGGTAGCGAAATACTGACATTATTACTGATTGTTTGGCGGGCTTAAGATAGGTTCAAAATACTTGTCATTATTACTGATAGTGTCTAGCGGGCTTATGTATACAAAATCCCGTCAAAAACATAAATGTGAAAATGGGAGCCGAGTTCAATATTAAGAATATGCTATGCTTGGTTGTCGTCTTCACGGACAAGAGAATTGAGATCTAAATGTGTGCCAAGTTCCGTAGATTCTCTGAAATGGTGCCCTATCCGGCACTACAGTGTTCACAGTAAAACTAATTTACTGCGGCTTAATGCATTTTGAGCTTTAACTTGGCAGTTTTCTTAAAAATCCAACAGCTTTTATGGTATTATAACATACTGCATAGAAAACTGCCAAGTTAAGGCTCAAAATGTATTAAGCCGCGGTAAGTTAGTTTTACTGTAAACAATGTAGTGCCGGACTTGGCACCATTTCAGAGAATCTACGGAACTTGGCACCCATTTAGATCTCAATTCTTTTCTCGATGAAGACGACAAACAAGCATCTTATATTCTTAATATTGAACTTGGCTCCCATTTAAGTATGTATTTGATGGGTTATCATTACATATTGTTAATCTTCGCCGAATGCCTTTTTAAGAGCGAATGCACGAGTTACTACTATCTAGACACGCGGCCGCGTGTCCAGCCAAGTTCACCCCAGGAACTGGCGGACGGCAGCCGTATGTTCATCATCATGTCAGCCGAAAGACGTCCACTGCTGGACATAGGCCTCCCCCAAAGACTTCCACAATGACCGATCCTGCGCCACCCGCATCCAGCGGACACCCGCGACCTTCACCAGGTCATCAGTCCACCGTGTGGGGGGCCTGCCCACGCTACGCCTTCCGGTACGTGGCCGCCACTCGAGAACCTTTCCGCCCCAACGGCCATCGGTTCTACGTGCTATGTGCCCCGCCCGCTGCCACTTAAGTTTAGCGATTCGGAGGGCTATATCGGTCACTTTGGTTCTGCTGCGGATGGCCTCATTCCTGATGCGATCACGCAGAGAAACTCCCAACATAGCTCTCTCCATTGCCCTTTGGGTGACTTTGAGCCTTCTTATGAGGCCCATAGTAAGCGACCACGTTTCAGTGCCATATGTCATCACTGGCAACACACACTGGTCAAAGACTTTTTTCTTGAGACACTGCGGAATATTGGACGAAAAGATGTGCCGTAGCTTCCCGAACGCTGCCCAGCCGAGTCGGATTCGACGATTAACCTCTTTCTCGAAGTTGGACCTACCTAACTGGACAGTCTGTCCTAGGTATATGTAATCGTCTACAACTTCGAGCGTAAAGTGTCCAATTGTTAAGGGAGTTGGTGCGACATGGACATTTGACATGATCTTCGTCTTGTTCATGTTCATTCTTAGATCAATTCGCTCGGAGGCTTTACTGAGGTCATTGAGCATTGTACTTAAATCCTCCATGGTCTCAGCCAAGACTACTATATCGTCAGCAAACCGAAGGTGAGTGAGGTAGTCGCCGTTTATGTTGATGCCTAGCCTTCTCCAGTCCAGAGTCTTGAAAACATCCTCCAGTGCAGCGGAGAAGAGTTTAGGAGAAATAACATCTCCTTGCCTGACTCCCCGCTGCAACGGAATAGGCTTTGAGTTCTGGTCCTGGAGTCGGACTGACATAGTGGCATTCTCGTACAAACACTTCAGCACTTCGATATAGCGGTAGTCCACTTGGCACCGTTGGAGAGATTGTAGTATAGCCCACGTTTCAATCGAATCGAAGGCTTTCTCGTAGTCCACGAACGCTGAACAGAGGGGCAGGTTATACTCCTCAGTCTTCTGTATAACCTGACGGAGCGTTTGGATGTGGTCTACGGTGCTAAAGCCTCTTCGGAAACCGGCTTGTGCGGGAGGCTGGAAGTCATCTAGCCTGCGTGCGAGACGGTTCGTAATGACTCTTGAAAACAGCTTATAGACATGGCTCAGAAGTGAGATGGGTCGGTAGTTCTTCAGTAAGGAGTTGTCACCCTTTTTGAAGAACAGCACCACCACACCTCTGTTCCATGCCTTTGGAGTTTTACCTTCCAGTAAGACGGAGTCGAACAATTTCTGAAGGGCCCTAAGGACCGGTTTTCCACCCGCCTTCAGGAGTTCAGCTGTAATTCCGTCTTCACCGGTTGCCCTGTTGTTCCTCAGCTGCTTAAGAGCCATTCTAATCTCGTACAGGCTGATGTCCGGGATATCTTCGGTATAGTGCCGGGTTAATCTAGCTCTAGGGTCTTCCGCCAGACCAACTTCGGGTCTGCTAGTTGACGTGTATAGCTGTCCATAAAAGCACTCTATCTCACTCAGAAGCTCAGGTTTGGACGAAACGATTCTACCATATTCAGTTTTTAATCTGGCGAGCTGGCTCTGCCCAATAGACAGATCTCTTGAGAAAACTTTAGAGCCCTTATTCTGCTCGATGGTCTCTTCAATACGATTTGTATTGAATTCGCGCAGATCGCGGGTAAGGGACTTAGAGATCTGTTTATTGACCTGCCTGTATATATCGGCTGAAGACTGCAGAATCATCTCATTCCTTTGCTCGATGAGCCTCTGAGTGGAGATAGAGAGCCTTTTGGCTCTTTGAGTTCGTTTGGCCTTAAAGAACTTAGACCCAATGCTATGGACAGCTTCCACAAAGCCGTCGTTGAATTCGTCCACATCGCCGCCTAGACAATCGAAACGGTTTTGGAGTTCCAGCTGAAAGCTCTCGGGGTTTTGGATTTGGACTGCTGCTGGACAGCCGTGTGTTATTTTACACGAACCGTTTGGAGCCACTTTTGAATTCAAAAATCACTCCAAATCTATCTAACATAAAAAAGGGTACATGTATTAAGATCCTTTAGACCAACTAGAATCCCAATTTCATAAATATAGGTTTAATAGTTATTGCGATATTAAATTCCAAAAAACGGCATGATAACGGCAACCAAGCTGCATGCCAAATTTCAGCTTTCTAGGTCACCTGAAAGTGTGTTAGGTTTTTGATTACTAGTCAGTCAGTCAGTCAGTGGTAAAAATGCCGTTTTTTGGAATTTAATATCTCAATAACTATTAAACCTATATTTATGAAATTTGGGGTTCTAGTTATTCTAAAGGATCTTTATACATGTACCAAATTTAATTTTTTTATGTTAGATAGATTAGATTATAGTTATTGGGGCGGTCAAAAGTGGCTCCAAACGGTTCGTGTAAAATAACACGGCTGCTGTCCGCCAGTTCCTGGGGTGAACTTGGCTGGACACGCTGCCGCGTGTCTAGATGTAATAAAATATTCATTTGGTTTTCTAACTTACATCTCGCTCAAGAAGTATAAGAGTGTAGTGATGCCTATAACCATTATTTTTATATGAAAAGATTAAAATAAAACAATTTTGGAATGAAATCAACTTTGTTTTATTAGAATGTAAAGCAACTATTAATAACAATCATCAACAAAGAAAAAAAATTGCAGCTTATTAGATAAACTCACTTAACGATAGCGAGAGCTATACAATGTTTACATAAATCAATGTTTGTTTATATATCAAGTAAAATTTTCTTGAAAACAATTGATCGAGTCGTATTTCACTAGATTCATATAGTTTATGTAACCCTTTTTCACCCACTTGAACGACATCAAAGCACAAGGTACAGTTACATATTCTACACTTGTTCTGCTCGTTGCCCTCCATGATTAGTTTGACTCATATAAAAGGCAATAAATACACTTATTTACTTCAAAAATAATTAGCAAAGTGAAAAGCGCACGCGTCACAGGATAATATAATATCGATCCGGAATTGAGCGCGCGTGTCAATACTTGTCAGCCGCCCGCGCGCCTCGCGCCGCGTCGTTCACCTCCGCTCACCCCGCGTATTCCCCTCTCGCGCCTTATATTTATAAAAATGTATTTAAAAACACTTAATAGCTTTTTATGGTCCATTATCAATATATCTGTTTCAATTTGACCTTCATGAATAGTCTACATAGTGCATTCGGCTGCCACATTAATTTCAAAAGACTTATTCAAAGTTATTACAGCTTTAGGTATTTTGGGTTGATTCAGTATAAAAAGTGTCAAGAAATATAATAAAGGCATATAAAAACCCTAACTGTAATGATACCTTATATGCCATTAGCGTAATGCATTTTTATGTTTTACGATATTAATAATTAATTGTATTATTAAGTTACCGTAACAAAAATAAGTTGATTTTCATGTATTACAAAGAAGATAAATAGAAGTAGTATATCATAAAGAAAATAATTCTTATAGTACTTTCGCTAGATTTTTAGGGATTTTTTATAGATTTGTTTTTAATATTTTCTACCGTCGCGTTAATAAATGTAGGTGTATTATTTAAGAATACTTAGTATAATTACTTAACCTAATTTTTGATGCACAAAATTTGCTGATACCGATATATTGTTGTTTTTTCATACAGTGAAACCGTATAGCTCTCGGGCTATTCTATCCTGATGATTCTGTGTAGCATAGATTAAAGAAAAATAGTCCTCTCTATAATCTTTGTGTGTAGTAGGCTTGGCTAAGGGACATTTAAATGATGCAATAACTTGCATGGAGTTTTTCATTACATTGCTTGCATTGTTTTGATCGTAGTAGTCTTACAGTTCAAGCCCAGTTACCCTCCAACACTTAAAATTTATAAAATAACATTTATCTATTTATTTAATCTTTGTTGCGCAATAAGAAATCTTAATGTACATAAGTCGGACTTAATGCCATAGGCATCCTCTACCAGTCAACCTGCAGGCAAAACGGAATGATTGTAGGCGTTGCAACTATACATGTTGTACCTATGCATTTATATTTGAATTTGCAATTCATCATAACGGAATAAAAGTATCTACCTACATTTGACGCTGACTGTAGAAGTTTGTAAATCGGGCTGTAGTTGGTGACACTGTCTACAAATCTGGCAGTCGTGGGTTCGACTCCCTTAATTTTATTTGTGTGAGCACGAATATTTTGTTCTTCTAACTCTTCGATATTTTTTAATGTTTTTATTCAAGTACCCATTTATTTATTTTTTAAATGTGGATATCACCGTTTAGTTCCTGATCTAAGTTCGTTAAAACGAAGTTTATTTCAAGGAGCTTTTCAAAAGGCTCGTAGACTTCACAGGGGACCGAAGAGCTGGCAGCTTCTTCGCTCAACGCAAAGCCTCTCACAGACTGGCGCGGCCTGGCCGCGGCGGTCAATAGTAAACTTCTCATTAGCTGTCAAATTTACTATTGACCGCCACCGCAGGCCCCGCCTGTGTGATTCAGGCCTTAGCATTTTAGGGACCGTCCCGAGAAGACCCAATTTTTTAATATGTTTTAATCTTGGATTTAGTACCTACGTAGATAACAATTTTAATAACAATTGTATACGTGAGTTTGTGAAGAAGTGAATATTGAGGTGAAGCCAATATAATACGTACATACGAGTACACTACCGTCAGAAAGTTTAAGACCAAACACAATTTTTAATTTCATTTTCATAAATTATTACACAAACCAAACGAGGGGAAAAGATTGCAATGGGCTGTTTCTCACAAGGACTGGACTTTTGAAAACTGGTCGATGGTACTACGGACAGATGAATTAAGGTTGAATAAATAATCAATCAATGTTGATCATTTGCATATTTTGTGTTTGGTCTTAAACTTTCTGGCGGTAGTGTATAAACTCATCACTTCGTCACAATTTGGTCAATTTATAATCATCGGTGTGAGCTAATTCAAAAGGCTCAACAAAGACATGTGTAACATATGGATATAACCTTTTCATGACGTGGCTGTCATGTCAATATCGAAGGGACATTATCTTAACAACACATATCACTGTTGACTCTCTCAAAATGTCCAAAACCTGAGACGGTATTTCAAACAAAACACTTGACCCCGCGCCGTAACCAATTTATGCCTAAACGGAGGTCAGATATACTGGATTGTCCTTAGGTGATATTTCTGTAATTTTTGTTTTTGATTATCACCCCTCAGCAACATATACCAGTTTAAGAAGAGCCCATATCCATACAATTATGCCTGTTGGATTGTAGGAGGCGTTGTCGGTAGATCCACTTAATTCCATTTACCAATGCGTGTTGTTATCACCTTTTTAATGCTGAGATAGGAACCCTTTGTTTTTCAACACGTTTGCTATGATTTCTGGAGTTGATTAATGTTGATTTTAGTCGGCATGTACGTGGTGGGCGTTAATAACGCAACTGTTTCCCTTAATGGGAGAGAAGCAGCACCAATACTGATTTATTTCCTATACAAAAGGGCCCAATCTGTATACTTAAAACAGTGGTGTTGAGGTGATATTCGACTGTGCCCTCAGAAGTGTGATCTACGAAGTGCTACATACATTGCTAGTCTATTTGCAGAAAGCTTACACGTTTCTGTATAAATAATCACATACATATCGGGACCACCAGAGCGCCTTTGATACCCGTCGTGTTTACCGTACCGCACAGACCGGCGGAAACTGTAAACTTTAGTGTCAATGAGTGGAAGTCGTAAACCGCGCGTGTGGTTACTCTATGCCCGTGTTTGTCCAGGGTTTGAGTCCCAAATGGGCATTACTCCGAGCGTTACAACCTGTAGTATAAGCAGGCCGGGAATACTAACATTACTTTCAAAATTGTGTCGGTTCATCGGTTTGGGTGATCATAATTTTTAGTCAACTTTTCCTGCTACCCAAAGGTTGTCTGTCTGTAAGAGATCGCTTAAAGCGATAAGACCGTCTGTTGCTGCCATTATTATATAAATTTTGTGTAATCATTTTTCTTTTTGGGGTGCTATAAAGCATATTTATTATTATTATTTACGGTTATAACGCTCGGAGAACTGCTCGGATAAAAGTAAATTATAAGATAATTTCAAAATTAGATTGCATAATTAATGATATTAAAAGACATATAATTAAATTAAAACTATAGATATCACATCGATGGCCAACAAGCGTACGGCCCGCTTGATGCCAGTCAGTCATCACAGCCTATGAACGCTGGCAACTGCAGAAAGAAAGACTAAGTGTAAAACTTAACTAAAATTAAACTTTTCTTTTTATTAAAAATGGGATTGCTCTTGGCCATCATCTAGCCAGGGGGCAAAGATGAGGCCGACGATGAAGCGAGCTCACCCAGAATATGCCTATTCACTCATGCCTTAACTAAATCAACCGTTCTAGTTAGGTTTCATTATTTCTGGGGAAACGCGAAAACGCCGATCAAAACTCGATTTCTCTAGTACTGGCCTGAAGGTACTATTAATCTATCGTAAAACTTCAAGCTGCAAGATTGCTTGAACTATTTTACAACGTACTCATAATAAAATATCAAAAATACCGTTTTATGTTTAAAATAACGGCAGCTGAAGGCAGGTGCCAAACTAACTGATTACAAGTTCCCCTCGTGTTTAAATTTATGCTATTTGGCCATTTTTATAACAGCCGTAAAAATTCCATAAAAATTAATAAATATGGACCATCAGCTGTTGCTGTTATCGTTTTTTTGGTCAGACCGATTTACGGCCTCCATTTCTTTCGCATAGACGTAGAACACTTGTGTATGTGGTTGAGGAGGGATCCCAAAATAATACCACTGATACTTGTTAAGGTGATGAAGAGACTGTGGACAAAGACATAATATTTCTTTGCTAAATATAGGGTATACAGATGTTCTAAAATGCAGATCGGTATCACTTCGGGACTTGGTCGCTTTCGCCCGTTAGACATTTGGTATGACAGTTTCTCTTTGAATTGCATCAGGTTTTCAGCATTTAAAATGCTTCTTGGCAAGGCAACTTTTTCACTGAGCGAAGCGTCTCCGTTTCAGCTTTCAACAAATAATATTTCGTATGTCTGTCTGTCTGTCTGTCCGGATGTTCTCCTCTACAGGTCGCATTTCTCAACCGATTCTCGTGAAATTTTGTGAGCAGGTTTGATAATTGTATAGAATTTGTTTCTCGTGTCAAATTTTGGAAGTTTTAATCCCACTAAGTTCTAGTTTTCCCTCTTGGTTGGAAGCTTAGATGGCAGTCGCTTCCGTGAAACTAGTGCCTGCGCGAAATCTTGAGATAAAATGCCAAACGGAACCCCGAGCTCCTCCGGGCTGACGTCATATTATTATTATTATTATTATAGCCTTTTATTGACGTCATATAACACTGTCAAATTAGCATGGGACGTTTTGAGAGCTTTGCCGTTGTTTTGTATTTTGACTATCTTTTCAACTTTTGTGTTGTTCTAATTACAGTGGCTCCATACAAACATTTGATCCTCTCTGGAAACTGGTTCGAATGGCATCATGAAAAAATGCAAATGTGATATTGCACTGACAGGTTGCTAGCCCATCGACCACAACACACATCAACTCGGTTCCCATAGTCGACTCTAATGTCACCCGGGCTCGTCCATGGAACCATACATACTAACATTTGACCCTCTCTAGAAACTGGTTCGAATGGCACCATGAAAAAATGCAAATGTGGTATTGTATAGGTAGTGACAGAATGTTAGCCCATAACCCAGAACACACTACCACTCAGTTCCCATAGTCGCCTCTCACGTCACCCGTGGGAAGAAGAGGGTTTATAAAATAATAATGCATAGATATTATTCACTATCAGCTGACTGAAAGGGGTCGGCCTTTCAGATATAGTCGTGATGTTATGCCACAACTGGAGAGAACCTCCCGCGGCGCAGTCGGACCAACAGCTGTGACATCGATTTGCTTGAAAGAAATCTGTACAGGGTGTCACGATAACAGTGGTCATTGTTCGATGGCGGTGTACGGATACAATACTAGCTTTGGCCTTTATATGTAGACATATAAGTAGTCTTATGTTACCATTTATGTGTATTAAAATGGAAAGCCGTTAGTAAGATTTATTCATTAAGTGATTTTTATAAATAAATATAAATAAATATTGGGGGACAATCTTACACAGATCGACCTAGTCCCAAACTAAGCGAAGCTTGTACTATGGGTACTAGACGACGATATACATACTTATATAGATAAATACATAGAAAACATCCAAGACCCAAAAACAAATATCCGTGCTAAATGCACAAATAATGCCCTGGCCGGGATTCGAACCCGGGACCTCTAGCTTCGGAGGCAGTGTCACTACCAACTAGGCTAAAGAGGCCGTTTTATCAGTACACTAGCTTTTAGCCCCCGACTTCGTCTGCTTGGAATTCGTTTATATCGTATGGAGATACGTTCACCTTCTCCCCTCCCCCCCACCCTTTTCGCCCACTCAAGGAATGATTTCCGGGATAAAATCTATCCTATGTGTTTGCCCGGGACTCAAACTATTTCTATACCAAATTTCATCTAAATGAGTTCAGCTGTTTAAGTGTGAAGATGTGAGAGACAGACACAATTTCGCATTTATAGTTTTAGTATGGATTTCATTATTGAGACGTCAACTAGGCCAACCTTCTGCTCTACTCAAGTGAAACAAAGTTTTTTTTTTAAACCCGGCTATTTTTTATAAAATATAATAGTATAGTAGATTGTTAACCGAGGGTTGAAAAGAAAAAGCAATATGGGTACATAATTTCGCCCGACTACTCTGCTTTTAATTTCGAATGCGCAGTAACATTTTCTGTATCAGCCAAATCCTATCAAATCCATTTTAAAATCGTTAGTGTATGGACTACATTGGCGGCAACTTTTTTTCAAATTAAAAATGTGATTGCTCTTGGCCAGCATCTAGCCGGGAGGCAAAGATGACGATGATGATGATGATGTCTAGATGGAGGGTTGATGAAAGATGTTTTGGCTGACATTACGAGTATACTATGTGTATGGACCATTTTTAAAGGGGTAATATTGAATAAAATGTTGCTTATAATTTATTGAAAAGTATCGATAATGCTTGTTGTTCTTTGTGGTGAGTAAGTTCGCCAGAGCTCCCGAGGCTGCTTTGTGTTGAGAGTGCCCTTCATAATTATTTATCTAGCTGTCAATACGACGAATCCTCAAGTCAGTAAAGGGTAGGCAACGTGCCTGCGATTTCTCTGGATTCGCAAGAGTGCACAGGCTACAGTGTCTACTTACAATGCAAGCTGCTTGTTTGCCATCGTATAAAAAAACCTACTTTTGCAGCTGACTGTACCTAAACACAAACGACGTTAACACAACCGTTAGCAAATGCTCCTTGTGACGGAACCTCCCGCGGCGAGCTCGGGTAAACAGCTGTGAAGATCGATTATGACGGGTCCAGTGGAGACAGTAGCGATGCCTTTCGGTCTGCACAACGCGAATACGTCTGCGAAGGACTAGAATTCATCAACGATTCAGAGGAACCACTTTAAGTTTGACTTTGTGTTTGCGATAGGGCGACAGGTCTCGGGGACAACTTGTGACGCCCGAATGCCTCTTCGATTGAAGGTTAAAATCTATAAGACCGTAATAAGACCTGTCGTCATGTACGAGGGTAAAACTGAAAGTTTCGGGAATAGAAGAAAATATGCAGTATAAGTGAGTTTATTTATTTTTATTGTTTTTCAAAATATTCTCCTTTGTATTTCATGCACTTATGCATGCGTTCAAACCAGTCCATAAGGCACTTTTTGAACTCTGAAGTAGGGGTCGACAAAATGGCTATTTTATAGGCCTCCACTGCTTCTTCTGGCGTCTGAAACCGCTGACCACGCAGTTTGTCCTTGATTCTGGGGAATGTAAAAAAGTCGTTGGGACTTAAGTCAGGGCTATATGGAGGGTGGTCCAATATTTCGACTTTTTCACCGTCCAGGTACTCAGTTGTTGTCCGAGCGGTGTGTGGGCTGGCGTTGTCGTGGTGAAGGATGATGCGACGACTAGGGTTTGTTTTTCGGAGTTCAGCAAAGACGTTCGGCAAACAAATAGTGGTGTACCAATCAGCATTGACTGTTCTACGATCCTCAAGAGCCACAGTAGCTACGTGACCAGATTTAGAGATAAACGTAGCCACCATCTTCTTAGCCGTACTGCGAGAACGAACAACTTTTGTGGGTTTGAGCTCGTCTTCGAAGACCCATACTCGGGATTGGTTTTTAGTTTTAGGCTCATAAGCGTATATCCACGACTCGTCACCTGATACTATGCTAAAAACAGCATTTGAGCGTCCCTTGTTAAATCTTTTCAAAGTTTTGCGGCACCAATTGACACGGACTATTTTCTGCTCGTCAGACAATAGGTGAGGTATCCAACGGGAAAATAACTTTTTCACGCCTAATTCTTCTTTTAAAATAATTTGTATTTGACTCATTCCAATACCCAGGTGCTCTTGAATTTCCCGATATGTCACATGTCGGTCTTCATTTATCAGACGACGCACAACATCGACGTTTTCTTGCGTGACTGCCGATTTTGGTCGACCTTCACGCACTTCGTCGGTGAGGGATACACGGCCACGTTGAAATTCTGAATACCACCTGTATATTGTAGTCTTTGAAGGAGCTTCAATATTAAAAGCAGCAACCATCCGCTCTTCACATTGTTTTTGTGTTAGTCCACTTTTAAAGTCATAATAAATCATAGCTCTGAAATTTTCACGGCACAATTCCATTTTAAGCAGTGACTCGACGACTTCAATAAACAATTGAAACCGAACCATACTTTTTTTTTTCTAAGTGGCCAGTGTGTTGAGATAAGGAAACTTCAGAGATTATAAAAAGGTATAATACATGTTAAAAATAAATTAATAAGTATTCGATTCCCGCCACTTTCAGTGCAAGCCTCGTATGGTCCAGAATGTTGGGCCTCAAAGGTGATGGATGAAACGAGACTGCATGTTACAGAGATGCGAATGCTGAGATGGATGTGTGGTGTGACGAGAATGGCCCGGATTCGGAATGAGTATATAAGGGGAAGCCTGAAAGTAGCGCCCATCGCCGAAAAACTAAGAGCCAATCGCCTGGCGTGGTACGGGCATGTAATGAGGAGGGATGAAAGCCATGTTACCAGAAAAGTATTGGATATGAATGTGGATGGATGCAAGAAACGAGGTAGGCCAAAGAAAAGGTGGATGGATTGTGTGTGAGATGATATGAATAGGAAAGACGTGAATGAAGAGATGACGCGCGACAGAGATATATGGAAGAAAAAGACACGCTGCGCCGACCCCAAATAAATGGTAAAAGGGCAAGAGAATGATGATGATAGGGCACAACAAAACGTCATCTCACTCATACTGCAACTGGGACCTAAGTGGCCTGGTTTGAGATTGCAATCTCAAAGCTGTACTCTGATTGCCTTAAATTTTCTATTGCCATACGATTAAATAATGGCCTGGTTCAGCTCTCAAAACGGTCAGGATTGGTCAATGTCGGGTACTCCACTCCGTCACTCGCCAAAGGCTTCTTGAAGAACCCCATACTGTAGTCTCTCGGGAAAGCTTATTCCACAATCGGAGCGTGCGAGGGAGGAAATCCATCAGAATCCGTACCGTAGGTACGCGACCATTTAAAATCGAGCTATCCATTCGTGGTTATCTTTTTGTTAGTCAGTGAAATAATGTCAGGGTCTAATTATACTAGGGGCTAGTGAGGTAAAGCACATTGTTTGTGAATGGCCGAACATCAAACGGACTGCTGGGCTCGTTGATGGCAATTTAACTGTAACTATATTCAGTGAGGTGATAACTTGATAATGAGTTACTTTCGACGTTAAAATGAGTTTTATTTGTTAGAGAATGAAATTTCTGAAGTTCTTTTTGCTGCGTAGGGTGAGTTTGAACAACTTTGCAATGAATAATTAACGGCTTACGAAGTAATTTAGAAGGGAGTAAAAGTTATAAATAAGTATAAAAATTATCCACAATCATTCTTAAACTGAACACCGTGTTTCCACTCTAGACGCAATACACAAAAAATCACAGCTGGAACTAGGAAAACGTGCATTTTAAAATTACTTTCTAGTTTCTACACATAACCACCACCACCATATCAGCCGAAGGACGTCCACTGCTAGACATAGGTCTCCCCCAATTTCATGGGGAGTAAATGCCATAATCGCGAAGGTTGGCATGCGGGTTGGCGATCGC
This sequence comes from Notocelia uddmanniana, assembly GCA_905163555.1. Classification (NCBI taxonomy): domain Eukaryota; kingdom Metazoa; phylum Arthropoda; class Insecta; order Lepidoptera; family Tortricidae; genus Notocelia; species Notocelia uddmanniana. The sequence goes on along the minus strand of LR991066.1, from coordinate 517,351 downwards.
AGTATCTCCACCGCACTCCAGGGCAGCACCTATCCCACGATGGTCTTGGTCGTAGTTTTAGGACATACCCGGGTTCGCAGATATATCTACCTAAGATACCCTATGTCTTCATGCGCATGTAAATCATGTGAGTTGCCTCAACTTACGATCACAGACCGACTCCGTCGAATCCAACTCGGCTGGGCAGCGTTCGGGAAGCTACGGCACATCTTTTCGTCACATATTCCTCAGTGTCTCAAGACGAAAGTCTTTGACCAGTGTGTGTTGCCAGTGATGACATATGGCACTGAAACGTGGTCGCTTACTATGGGCCTCATAAGAAGGCTCAAAGTCACCCAAAGGGCAATGGAGAGAGCTATGTTGGGAGTTTCTCTGCGTGATCGCATCAGGAATGAGGCCATCAGCAGCAGAACCAAAGTGACCGATATAGCCCTTCGAATCGCTAAACTGAAGTGGCAGTGGGCGGGGCACATAGCACGTAGAACCGATGACCGTTGGGGCGGAAAGGTTCTCGAGTGGCGACCACGTACCGGAAGGCGTAGCGTGGGCAGGCCCCCCACACGGTCGACTGATGACCTGGTGAAGGTGGATGCGGGTGGCGCAGGACCGGTCATTCTGGAAGTCTTTGGGGGAGGCCTATGTCCAGCAGTGGACGTCTTTCGGCTGACATGATGATGATGATGACGATCACAGACCGATCAACGTTAAATATGGCGCCGGCACAGCTGTCATCTCATTGAAACTTGTCAAACTTTCCATACCATCAAATTTTAACGAACACTGCTTACGATCACAGACGATTTGGTGCAACCCAGCCTAAGTGGTATTCAGATGTTGCTACATTACTGAAAAGCATCATCAAATTGAGTGGAACAAACATCGGCACAAACGCTCACGTATACATAAGATATTCGTTTCAGATAGGGCTAATGTCAAGTTATATTACGAAATACACACTTAATACAACTGAAATATATTCTTACCACGACCCGCACCCTCTTAACGAGATCAAGTGAAAAGTTAACTCTCAAATTGACCTAACCGCAAATTGATCTCGACAGAATAAGGATGGCTGAAGCAACCGTTCTCTTTCACAATAACCATATACAATACCCAATGACGTACTGTTTTCTTTAAAAACCATTATCGAAATCGCACAGCCATTAATAATCTCCATTTCAAGCGCAAAATATTGACATGTCCATTAACTACGTACAATCATTTTGAGATTGTGACAGCTACCATTTTTAACCAACAATTTCGCCGAGGGGGGCTCCATAAACCACGTTCTCTATGTTTTGTATGTAAATTGTATGAGATTTTTTATGCTGTCGTAAAAGTGTGCGCCGCGTGATAGGACGGTGTGAAAACGCTGTAAAAATGTTATGTGGAAGTGTTGGTTTAATGCCTAGACAATTAAGGGGGGTTTTCGAGTGAAATATCAATAGTGCTGAATATGGTGCGGTTTTTATAGCTTTAGTTTGGGATTATAGATTAAAAGTTTATGAGCTTTGGTAGGGGAGTAACAGAGGGCGCTGGCTAAACAACTTTTCGTACAAAAAAATTTTGTATGCCTATGAGCTCATCATGGTCTGTACTAATACCAACTTGTCACCTACATAAAATATGTTACCTGTGATGACGACATATATACATTACATATTTATACATATTTATATTACACAGACACATTTATATTTATATTTGTATTTGTATTGTACAACGACGGTGACTAACAAGTTTACAGCCTACCTGGTAAGAAGATCACGCTAGCCGCGCCAACTGCATTGCTGAGTGGAGGCCATTTCAGGTTCACATCCTGATCCATACATGTCCCTATTTTTGTCACTGTCACTATTTCTTCGATTTATTTGTTAATGTTTTCTTTTTTACTTATGTGTTACCTGAATAAATGTGATTCTATTCTATTCTAAGATACCGAAGCCTATGGACACGAGTTTTCATAAGAATCACAAGCGTGTTGCGGACCCTTTCATCATCATCATCATCATCATATCTATCAGCTGAAGGACGTTCACATGGTGTCTTCCCCAAAGACTGCCACAATGACCGGCCCTTTTTTTGCGTTACTTACTTACTTACTGCTGTGGCGCAGCGACCCGAAGTGGATCTTGGCCTCCGACACCAAAGACCGCCAGGCTTCCCTGTCCATGGCTGTTTCCTTCCATTCAACGACGGCTTGGTGCTCAGTCAGATCCCTCTGCACTTCGTCGCCCCATCGGTACCTGGGACGCCCAACGCGTCTTCGACCAGCTGGACGGCCCGAGCACGCTCTCCAGACTGCACGATCGTCACCCATTCGGACTACATGCCCGAGCCATCGGAGTCTTGCGGATTTCGTTTCTCCCATGATGTTCGGCTCGGACACTAGATCTTCGACCTCCTGATTTTTACGAAGTCTCCAAGTGCCGTCTTCTCTACGAGTGGGTCCCAGAATTTTGCGATAGATCTTCCGTTCTGCCACTAGCAGCGCGTGTTCCTCTTTCTGTGTTAAGGTCCAGGCTTTTTCTGGTTTTTTTTTCGTTGAGAAAATACATTTACGTATCCCGGTAAAGACCTGGGTGGATATGACGGACTATCCAGTTAGACCGTACTACCGTCTAAAAATCCAACAATTACCGGCTACCCCTTTAGTGGGACGCCGCAGGATCGCAAATAGTCCTGCGCCACTCGCATCCAGCGGACTCCCGCGACCTTTACCAGGTCATGAGTCCACCTTGTGGGGAGTCTACCGACGCTGCGTCTTCGGGTACATGGTCGCCACTCGAGAATCTTTCCTCCTTCCTCCTTTAGAATACAAACGGAATAATGTTAAATGGAAGGTGATGACCTGGGACCGTTTTTACTCAAAATTGCAGCACATCCTACTTGTTTTTTAAAGCTTGGAAATTTTTGATTTTCACTGCTCAGGATCATAATGCAGTAAAACAAAACAGAAATTCTTGATAGTGTTAACGTAGTTGTTCCCAATTTTTTATTCCACCGCTCGTGGCCCAGCGGCGCCCGCGTACCGCGTGCGGTATGCGAGGTTAAGCAATGTGGGCGCAGGACAGTTCTTGGATGGGTGACCGCTTTGAGTGGTTACTAACTGAGCGCTCTCGTGCTTTGGAAGGCACGTTAAGCCGTTGATCCCGGCTGCTGTCTACGAGCAGTCGTTAAGCCAAGTTAGAGGCCGTCGGGCGGCTTGAGAACTTCTAACAGTCAAGTTGCCCACTCACTTGACAAAGGGGGGTCGAAGTTGCACCACGTCCGTAGGGAGTACCCACCGTTACCCTACACGTGACCCCTGGGTGGTGCTAAAACTGCAACAAAAACTGGCAACCGTACTTTTCTTCTCGAAGATCTCACGGTTTGTAAATAAATGCCATACGATTAAATAAATAAATTCCACCATGTGACTTTTTTTCTTACTCGTTGCACTATGCACTCTTAACGTGTGTGTGTATGTATGTACTGTGTGCAGTGGGGGTGTCCACAAATAGCTGCACATGTGCAACATCTGATGTCGCCATCTTGCTTTCATTAACTCGAATAGTCATTAGTGTATTTTATGTAGAACATTTGTTAATTGTTAAGAATTGCTTTGGAAGTGTAGTCGGTTCGTATTATGTGAATACGTGACAGTTTTAGGATTCTCGCAATAAAATGTTGTCATCACTTTGTGAGGGAGAAAAATATATTTATATTCGAATTTGGTGGTTTTATGTATGCAAACCAAATAAACATTTGCGACAGGCAAACGTTTATTTGGCATCAATAGTATTATTATAAAATGCAGTGTTACCAACCATCTCTTTTTCATCGTTTAAAAAAGTAACTTAAGTAGTTATTAAATACAGTTATTTTCACCAAATTAAGTATGTATGAATAGTTAAGGTAATATAGAAATCTTCGTTTAACCCATCCTATTTACTTAACTGCATATTTATTCGTGGTTTCGGCAAATGAATACACAGTAACTACGTTTTTATCAAACCTCTCCACATGTATTCCATCGTCTCCCAAAATCCTATCGCTTACAAAGCGTCAATTTATGTATACGCTGATCAGTATCTGCCTGTCATCACATTACCGGGCAGAGCCAATAAATATTTCCAGGGAGTCTGTTTCCCTCAACACACACAGGTATATTGATGTGACAATCGTGTACACTCGTTCTGACAAGTTAAGGCGGCGCGTGAGGAGACTAACTTACTTACTTACTACGCTGGTTCAGCGTTCCAAAGTGGATCTTGGCCTCCGACACTAAGACACGCCACTGTGCTCTGTCCTGGGCAGCTTGTCGCCAATCAGCGTCGGCTGTTTGAAGCTGGCAGAGATCTTTTTGGACTTCGTCTATCCAACGATACCTTGGTCGGCCGATCGGGCGTCGACCTTTGGACGTCCCAGGTAAGCTCTTTTTACAGCGCGATCCTCTCGCATCCTCTCAACGTGGCCGAGCCAGCGCAGCCGGGCAGATGTGCTTTCTCCGATGATGTTAAGATAAGATAAGATAAGATATCATTTATTGTCAAAACTGTTGGGTTTGGCAACCAGTTTTGTAGGTCCCAGAATCTTCCTCAGGATCTTTCTCTCTGCCACTAAGAGGTAGATCTTGCTCTCCTCTTAAACTAGCACTCCTGACAAAACAATACCAATACACGATTAATATTATCACAATACTGGGATGTCAATATTACCGCGGTATTCAAAATTCTTCAATATTTATCAATACTTGCGTGATACGTATCGTGATATAAGTGTATCGCGTGATAGTGATTGCCGTGTAAGAGGCCCCAATCTTTGACGTATATCAATCTTTTTTTTCATCCAGCCTGTTTTAATTTTAATTGACTGTTTTACGTTATTAAGTATCATTATTGCCTTCTTTTTTTGGTGCAAAATTAGCCGTGATTTCACTTGACGGTCCCATCGGAAAACCAGCGCTGGCAGTACAGTAATGCCCGCATTATGCTGAGATGTGACCATTTCGTGACAATACAATATATGTTCTATCTATACACTATGATATTATATTGTTGTAAGTTTGTTTGTTTTTGTCAAGAATAAACACTTCCTATTCTTATTCAATATCATATTGACACGTCGACTCAAATACAACCGTGCATCACCGAAATATGCCCAACTCCGCAACTTCATGAATTTCATCAATTCCCTGTCCCTATCCAATTTATAACCCCGTCTCTGTCGCTCCCATTATGACGATAAAGTGACATTGAGCGTGAGATTGTGTCCCGAAGGACCAACTTCACTTTACCCACGGTCAAACTTCTGCCATGCGATTCTAATGCTTATCCCGTTTACTTTAAGGTTCTGCAGTGTTTTGAGGGGTTTTCGGTGGACAAGCTGATGAGGAAGTGACTCGGTGGCAGCGTATCTTCGTCCTCAGTTCTGAGACGACTAATTATGATAAGGTAGAGAGTTTTATGAGTCGTTAACATTTCAGAGACACTCCGCCGCTATTGGACCTGCCAAATAAAGATAATTAAGGGCTTGAAGTGAAGTATTATGTCGGCTTACTGTTTACATGTAAGCAATTACTATGCTACGTGAAGAACCTAGGAAGCGAATAACATACAAAATAGAACAGTAACAAAGACCAAGTGTTCATAATTATTGCCCAACCTGTCATGTATAGATTAGCAACACCAATATGTAAGAATCTCTTCTCAGCAGTGCTTACTAAGTCAATATAGTAGTTATAGTGTTGCAAATACACTTCTAGAAGTTTTCAATTTGACTTGATATTTAAGGATGATTCAAAGTAGACCGTTCCGTGTCCGGGCCGGCCCGTATTTTATGACAGCAAACGCAACGGCCGGCGTATTTCTTTAGAAGAAAACGGGCCGGCCCGGACACAGAACGGCCTACTGTGAATCATCCTTTAGTGAGCTTCTGTAGATTTGAAGACAATGCAAGAAAAATAATCGCAAAAATTGTTAAATAAAAACTCATTTTGATTCCACCGTCTGATCATTTCTTCGTGTTACTATGAGCATACTTGATTTTTTGCAAAAAATATTTCATTTTGAGTAAGAGAAGAGAAGCGTATTGCGATCAAGAAGGATCATTTTGTTTAACTTAAAATATAATTATTCAATTATTATTTTTAAATGCTACTGCAAAGGTGACCCATAATGCTTGCGATATTTACTTGCAGAAGAAAAAAATCTTAAATCGTCCGACTATCAATATCATTATCTGCTTTTTAAGTATGAAAATAGGTGTTAAAACGTAATTTATATCTCTAGAACGCAAGAATACTAGTATAATATACAAAGAAGCTATCATATTACAATCGCGATGCTTGCGGTCAATAATTTTATTTCTCGAATCATATCTGGTTAAATCAATAGCTGAGCGCATGTATGAATACAAAATTGACAATTCTGCACACCCCCGCTGGAATGGTATCGTTGAGTCCCCCTCCATACAACAGTACGTAGGGTGAAGACTGCATTTGAATGTCCTACTAAAGTATTCTGTTCTACTTCAAGTTTTTATTGCTTTCATCTGTTACATGTTCGTGCTGAAATGCTTGCAAATTTTGATGATTACACGAAGATTTGTCTGGCATTAAGACGGATTTTGCAGAACCAAGTTACGGTCCCAAGTTCTTAGTATTTTTCACAAACTAAGGCAATCGTCCCAACGTTTGACTAATAGCCTGAAAACAAAACTTGAAAAATACACTGAACCGGAGGCTATTGTCGCACTTAGTTATTTCGATGAGAGATTTTTTTAACTGGATTTTCAGCATCTTTTGTTTTCGATGTTTACATTAAATCTTGCCTTAACCCTTTTCTTGACAGTGTATCATATATAATACACATTATTGGATGATCTTTTTGCATTCTTTTTCTAGACCATTTTTTTGCGCTACAAGGCGTAAATAAGGCTTTAGCTCACGTTTTTTTTTAATTTGCCAAGAAAAGCGTTAAATAATTAACGCACCTGTTTAATAGTTCACTTTTATTATTTTTAATTAAGGTTATGCGCCATCTGTTGAGAAGCAACACAAACTCTCGTCCTACAATAGATAGACATTAAAAATGGTAAGCGTATAAAGATGTAATTGAACAACAGTCTGCTTCTCAAGCTGTAATGAGGTCTGCTGTCAGTATCACTTAGCTCGTGTCGTCCGACAAGATGGAAGCGGGACAAATCGCCGAGCGGGGATGCGCTCGTTAAAAATGTACCCCCACTCACACCGAGCCGAACAGTGTTCGGAGAGTTACGTAATGTTATAGAACATAGATCTAAATGTGATGTTCTATACTACTAACCGTTCGCTTAACGATGGCAGTTTTCTCCCGTCTCGATTCTCATACCGCACCGCGCTCCCGCCCTGTTCAGCTTTGAGCGGGGTGAAGGCGAAGGTAAACACGTCGCAAAGGGAACAGCCATCACGATGTCTCCATCATTTGAAGAAAAAAAAACTAAAACTGAATCGATAGTAAATGTACGAACTGTAGAGGAGATAAGCCACAGATCCGGACAGAGATGCGAAAGCATATTTGCCAAAGCTGAACAGGAGCTTCGCGCTCGCTCGGTCAAATTCAAAGGGAAGACGATTATCTTACCGTTTCTGTGACTTGGGTAGCAATATACATACATACAGTACATTCCTACTTACCGTATCCGTAGCAATACATTTAATGCGCCTAGCTGATCGCATGTATAATGTTGGATAGCATTCGCTTTTTATTGATAAACGGTTAACGGTAAATTAAATGACAGGTGACACACGAGAAAGCATCACAAGGCGCCAGGCTAGACCGATACTGTGAATCGGCGAGTTTCACTAAAATGGTGGAGGTGCTGGGATACCTTCAGTAGCTAAGGTGTGATGCTCCGTTCCCTGGGATAGCAAATGCTCTGTGATCTCTACGGTGTGATTGCGCCCTAGTTTTATAGGCGATAAAACAAAATTGAGTCGACTGTTACTTTGTGCGGGGCATTTCACTCGGGAGCCCCGAGCGGATGTCGAGGGTTACGTCTATTTTAATTCGCCAGTTGGCTTGATTGATTATGTCCATGGCAACAGTGCCGGCACAAACGTGAATGGGTAAAAATTGGCTAACCTATTGAGTGTACCGGGTATTGATAACTGATGGGCCCCAAATCTAGTCTATTTGCTAGGCCTCATAGAGGCCTCAGCAGCCCTTAGTTGATTAAGTGATGAATCAAACTTACATTAGATTTCTTCCTCTTTTAAAAACTTTTATTGAATATGAACTGTTCTTAAGTCGTAAGTAAGTAAGTTGTCCTCAAAACTTGCAACCCTCTTTTCAGTCACTTGCCGGTATCCGATTGTACTACCCTTAGGTGATTATGTGATGAATCAAACTTACGTTAGATTTATTTCTCTTTAAAACACTTTTATTGAACATCCACTGTTCTTATGTAAGTAAGTTGTCCTCAAAACATGCAAGTTTTTTTTCTGTCACTTGCCGATATCCGATTGTGCTGTGATTTACCACATTTATACAAGTTCGGTGACAATATTATGATGCAAGCGAACTGATCTGATGACGGACACAGAAGGCGGTCAAAGCAAATCCCAAACTACACAATATGAACGTATTTGGGCTCAATGGAGCTAACTCAATGTGTAATTTGTGCATGTTAAAAAAAAGGTACCCCCCCTGTAGTAAAAGGTTGTAACAAGAATGAAAATTTGGAAAAAGCTTATAAGTACGAAGAATGGCATAGCTAGAACACTAAGTTCAATATGAGAACAGGAGGATCAGTTTCATTTCAGAAGTCTATAATTGATTCTAAGCATGTTTCAAAATCTGTGAATAAATGTATATTGAAACCTGCCGTAAATTTAAATCTAATTCTGTCCTCATAAATCGTAAATATTCAGCACTTGACTACCAAAAAACAATAAATTATCAAAAGCATTAAAAAAACTCACCGCCGTTCAAATTCGAGGCCATTAATTAACCCTAATGAAACAAAAGCGAAGCGATTAACGGAACAAATTCAAAAAGAGAATTATGTTTTTTTTCTATTTAGCCGCTTTGTTCAGGATCTGAGTTTAATTGCCAGCATCAAAATGCAAATTCTCAGCCCCGCTAGTCTAATCAGCGAGGGGGTCCGACCAATTTAAGATAATGAATAATGAATAAAGTAATTTATTCCGAAAGTAATCCCAAAGGTCACTTTCACAAGCATGAGTTAGTCAATGGTCTACTGCTGAGGATATAATAAGGGTTTATTTAGGGTCGGCATGTGAGTTTGACTGTTGGCAATACTTTGAAAAGCATAAGATACGGCTCACGACTCGTGTGTGAGCAATAACTCGATCTGTATCGTGCTGAATGTTGTTCGGAGCTTATTTAAAACGCCCTGTTGTTAGTTTTTCGGGTTAATTGCTGATGCTGATCTAAGTGTCCAGGTCAGAAATCTCAGGCCTGTCACGTCGCCAGTTTTATATTCTGTCCGCCCACCATTCAAGAAAAAATGGCAGTAAAATTTTAATTTACTATAATAGGAATTAGTACAGAGTTTATTTTGTTTTGAAATCGAACTCTGTTCCAATTGAACAGCACCTCCTCGATTGCTTCACCTTTCTAAATGAAGATGGCTGCTAAGACCACATGTATCTTGGAAAAAGAACGTTATGGTGACGTCCCATCAAATGTCTCAGTGATTTACTTTTGAGAGTGCCCCCGTTAGATGAATGTTCCAATCGAGCAATTTCTTAGTAACTTTCAATTACGAGTACATTGCGTCACGAAACGTACTCATACATTTTAAGGATAGCTAATTTTCATGACGTACTGGAGTGAATTAGTCACTAATTTAAAGTCCTTAACTTATGTGATTTTTTTATCATACACTATTACTGACTGTTATTTTTATTGATTATGACTAATTGACCGAGTGAGGGAAGTGTCTCTTTTAAAGGTCTAGCTCACGGTACAGTCTACAGCTAAAGTAGATGATCATTTTAGTATCTTGTCACTTTCATTACTTTGACATATCCCGACTGTCGCAGTATTATTACGTTAGTGCGACAAAGTACTAAAATGACCATCTAATTTTGCTGTTGACTGTACCCCTAGTTTTTGATAGTAATAATTTGATAGAATTAAGAAGTGACAGTTTATTTTTGGTGTCCAATTCTAGTCATAATAGTCTTTGTTGACTGGACTACAGCGTCGTCCGCAATCTGGAAAGTTCGGGCACAGCACCATGATAAATGGAATGCTGGATGTAGACTTTTTGACACGTTTCAACTTTTTGTTTTGTCAGGCTTTCAGCTTACGAATACTCCCTCTGTTTTGGTGTGACGCTTTTAAGAGCCAATTGTATACCTCATCGTTGTGGCATCAGGTTTTACAACTGGCAGTAGAGAATGTTTTTCCTTACATATATTTTAAGTTCCAAAGAGAATTATAGAAATATCATATTACGCAATAAGTAGTTATGAAACATTTAATGCTCCGAGCAGGATTCGAGCCTGCGACATCTGGCATACGCGGCCAATCGCTCTAGCCACTGAGCTATCGGAACAACCAAGCTCGTGCACGAAATCCCTCACTAGTTCCCTCTTACAACGCCTTAGGGAGGCGTACAGCGACATCTACCGTAGAAGACTTAGACTTCTATTAACGGCACCAACGTCTCAAATTAATAAATAAATAAATAAAAAAAAAAAAAAAAAATTACATTGAGAATTGGTCAGTAATGAATTTGGAATTTTCGTTAGCAGTGTTACTGCTTAATACAAAATTAATTGACGTGTAACTTTGTACCTATGAGTATTTGGTACACATAGGTACAAAGTTTACTTTATTAAAGACCAAGGTACAAGTAGTATAGGGTGTGGCCTGTAATAAGAGCCAATAATTGAAAGGATGCTTCCACCAAGCATCTGCAGTAATTTCTTGTGTCCAAAAACAATGATTGCTTTTTCAATTACGAGATATTATGATCTAAATATGAGCTCCAAGTAATGTTGACACCACGAGATTATAGCGCGCCAGTCAATGCTGATTTTGAGGAAGTATCAAGTTATAATAGTTTTTGCATTTTTGGTCTAAAGGATGATTCACAGTAGACCGTTCCGTGTCCGGGCCGGCCCGTTTTCTATGACAGCAAACGCAACGGCCGGCGTATTTCTCTAGAAGAAAACGGGCCGGCCCGGACACGGAACGGCCTAATATGAATCATCCCTTATTAGTATTTTGTGCAACAGTTACATAATAAGGGTCCTTAACGTATTCACTGCCACCGATGCACGTCATGTGCGTTCACTTCTATGCAATTTTGTTCCTGGGGGGCGTGGCTGGCAGTGAATGTGTTAATATTCGAGCGACCTAATTATTTAGGTCTTAAAATTCTCGAGTCTTTACAGCGATTGTCGAATATTAAGAACACAAATAAAATTATTATTACATACATACATATTATACAAATTTTTTTAAAGAGGTACACATCAATCACTTCCCGTATTCTGCCACCAATTAGATTTATAATTTAAATCAAATAAAAGTGCGACCAGACCGCAGCTTAAAAAACGGTCACGATACGGAATCGCAGTGACGCGTCGTATGCGTACCGTTTTTGACGCATGCTCCCCACACCGCTGCTTAAAATACGCTGACGCACCGTAATCTGCGTAAAAATCGCAAAAAATATTACACGGAGATCTTATGGCAGACACCACACCGGTGTCGTAAAAGACGCAACTGTTTTGTAAATGCAGCGTTTTTTACGCAAAGATTTGCGAATCGGGGTTTCTCGGTTATTGTCGGTAACACTTCGTTTTTCACATAGAGATCATCAGATTCTAGGCATACATTTTTTTTGTTGCAGTTGATCATCTACTTATGTCATATAGGTATCTGAAGCATGATTTTGACGCAGTGTATTTTAAGCACCGATTTGGAAGGTTTGCGTCAAAAAAGATTCGCGTGAAGCACGTCACTACGATTCCGTAGCGTCACCGTTTTTTAAGCAGCGGTGTGGGGAGCATGCGTCAAAAACGTACGCATACGACGCGTTACTGCGATTCCGTATCGTGACCGTTTTTTAAGCTGCGGTCTGGTCGCACCTTTATTTGAATTAAATTAAAAAACCTAATTGATGCCAGAATACGGGACGTGATTGACGTGTACCTCTTTAAAAAAAATTGTATAATATGTATGTATGTATGTCAGAACTTTATTGTACACAATAACAGTTTAAAACATATACATGTCACACAAGATTAGAGTACAAAGGCGAACTTATCCCTATAAGGGATCTCTTACAGCTAACCTTTGAGCAATTGAGTGGAATGTATGTACAACTAGATAGACAAACGTATAACGTGTACACGTAAAAATGTATGGAAATCCATTTTGATTCTCCCACCGTCATATAATGCATCCAAGACCCAGGAACAAATATCCGTGCTAAATGCACAAATAATGCCCTGACCGGGATTCGAATCCGGGACCTCTAGCTTCGGAGGCAGTTGTCACTACCAACTAGGCTAAACAGGCCGACGAGCGCCTATTGCGCCTGTAATCTGACGTCAGATGTGAGTGGACGTTTGAGATAAAAAATGTATAATCAACTATACTTACTACTAAAGTACTACGAAAGAATCAAAACAGCTGCAAAAAACACGATCAAATACTACCCTCTGAAAATCATAATAAAAACACAGCTCCGTCAAATTTTTCCCAAATGATCTCCAGAAAAATGGGTGTCAAAAATCTCCCCAATTTTAATAACGCAGTGTTGCCAGCGTCGGGTTCCGCTAATTTATTTCTCCGGGAACGGGGAGGCTCGCGATTCGCTTGTTTATTTTTTTCATAAAGAAATATTTTGTTCGTAATAAGGAAGGAGGTTCTGTTTAAAGTTTGGTCGAGAATGTATTCCAGAAATAGCTGTTGTTATTTCGGTTGTTGGTTGCGTATTCTTATTCAGTGAAGTCCTCGGAGTTGCATTTATTTCCACTTTTATAACAGTTCCAGTGTAGAAGAGCAAGTAACGCAAGCCTCTTTCAACTTGGAAATTGGACGACCTGTTTAGCCTAGTTGGTAGAGACTCTGCCTCCGAAGCTAGAGGTCCCGGGTTCGAATCCATCCAATCAGGGCATTTATTTGTGCATTTTTCACGGATATTTGTTCTTGGGTCTTGGATGTTTTATATGTATTTAAGTATGTATTTATCTATATAAGTATGTATATCGTCGTCTAGTACCCATAGTACAAGCTTTGCTGTGCTGCTGTGTGTGGGACTAGGTCGATTTGTGTAAGATTGTCCCCAAAAAAAAAAAAAAATTGTAGGTTCAAACTCCAACTCGTACAGTCAGCATCAAAAATATACGAAAGGGCCAAAAGATCTTAATCCCTTTTTTTAACCAACGAAATACCATTTCAATTTTAACAGTAGCTTTTCGGTGAAGGTAAACGTGAAACCGGTCTAATCCCAACAGGGTCTAGTTTTATTTCTGGGTTGGAAGGTGAGAAGGAAATGAGGCCGTGATCTGGACGGTAGCAGATAGCGGGACGACGAGCGGGCGAATTGAACCCACTGAAATGTATGAGTGCCCACCCACTACCCGCTGCTGGGAAATCGCTAGAAAGATGATAATTATTGCATTGAAAGTGTGTCACAGATGTTTATAGATAAGCTAATTAGCTGTGGTTTACATTTTTTTCAAGAACAACGCTCAAAAAATCTTGCTTAAGGGGGCCCATACGCAATTCGTTCATTTATAACGAGTTGTGAGTAGATATTCATCCTTATAAACTATATATAGATATATTTATGGCATCGAGCATACAAACGGCTATTGGCTCTTTCATTACCTACATTTTCAAGAGCCGAATTTGAAAAAAAATTAGTTATTTTTATGGTCTATTCAAACGTGATCCAAAGAGCTTTATTTTTGATATTAAATATGTTGTTTATGCACTTATAGATGTTGTCAATACGATAAGCCATAAAAACCCGAGAAATTGTAGTCAGAGATCGAAGGTCAATAAAAATATTTATAAACAATTTCTACGACACCTTTACACTTAGTTACACCAGTGGATCCGATTCAAAGATGAGATACCATTACCACACAAAACAGTTGAAAAAGATCGAATATTAAACCCAACACTAAATCGCCATAAAATGACACCAACATTCTTTCGTACGGCTTTTTTATTTGACCGTATCAAGTTCAACAGACACCGGCCGCAAGCAAAAACCGGGTAACTCGAGATTTTCAAATTCAAACAAAGGACGTATGCGGGTTCCTCAATTTGGAGAAGTCTATACGGGTACCCTTTGGCATAAATTTTGAGTGCACATTGACACTTAAGAGGTTATGTGGTGCAATTTAGAACAGATGGCGGGTATGTGTTTGGCATAATTTAAATGAGAGGGGACAAGAAATGGTGTTCTGTTTTCATGCTATTCCTAAAAATATATTTATACACATTTTTCTATTTGTAAGAATTTACTTAGCAAAGTATAGATACTGGATAGAATATTTATCACACTGGATTTGACATTGTATCTATCGAAATACCATTAGTTTAAACTTTAGAATTTACCTTCAAATAATTGTATAAGTACAGGAAGGATCGGTCCCTGCCCTAGACGTAGCCTGTATCATTATTTTTTAAAGATTAGGTTTTTAAACAAGTTTCAAAGTCAAAATATTCTTTATTCAATTTGGCCTAGCAACAAGTACTTATATCGTTAGTTCAAACAATTATTTGGAGCACTTTATTGATGCTATTATTATTCTTTCAAAAAAATAGAATTGCTACCGGTATATCAAAATTACGAAATTATTATTTAGTTTAATTCACAATCAGATCCACAAGGATCCTCACCGCTTAGATGGTTGGCAGTCCTCAACTGTGCGTTTCTCCAGAAATTTCTTGCCTCGCACAGCTAAACTGTAGAATGAACTGTCGCCTGCGGTATTTCCGGACCGATTCGACCTTCAAACCTTCAAGAAACAACGCACTTACAACCCCTCTGGTGTTGCGAGTGTCCATGGGCGGCGCTAATCGCTTACCATCAGGTGATTCGTCTGCTCGTTTGCCACCTATGTCATAAAAAAAAGGATCGTCAAAACATAAAAAATGTAGGTACAAGTATATATAAAAATAGAAATCTAGACAGTTTCAATATTTTATTTATTTATTTTTATTTAATAATTAACAATTATTTAAGTATTTCAATACCTCATGTATTCAAGTACCTCATTATTTGCCCGCTTTTGTAATTTTTGCCGTATATTCAATTATAAAGAATAAATGTTTTGAGACTTTATGTTTTAAAGTCTCAAAACATTTATTCTATATAATTGAATATACGGCATTACTCAGGTCAGGAAAGCCATTAATTAATGTAAACACTTAGCACCCCGTTGCTATGACTCGAGGTTGACGATGCGAAGTAATTAGCTTAATAACGATTACATTCTAAACGTACAGTCGACTACATCATAAACTCGTATTTATTTTTAAACTTTATTGAGTTGGAATAAGGTGTAAAACTGGATACACATTTTATTTTATTTAGTTGACATACCTTGAGATTATAAACTAAAACAACTCGAAGTCAATGATAGTTTGACTGGCAACAGTAAATTTTAACATTCGACAGCGCTCGCTTGTTATTTGACCCCTATACAATCTATATTTCAAGGGTTGATTTCTATGCATAATTACCGAAAGGGTTGCGGGGTGCCCAATGCTGGGAACGAGTGGTCAACAAAGGAATTTGTGATGCAAATGTTCAAGAGTTTCAAATGCAACCGGGTTTTTATTGTTCTCTTTTGTTAATAAAGTATTTAATTCTGATACAATGGTGCGTAACGCTGAATAGGTGTTTGTTATAAAAAGTATTTATGCGCGTTTGGTTTTTCGATGTAGTACAATAAATTGTAGTCGAGTTTTTCCCCGTTCATATTGTTTTTGTGTTTTATTAAATAACTATTTACAACTTAAGTGCTTGACGGCCTGTTTAGGCTAATTGGTAGTGACTCTGCCTCCGAATCCCGGCCAGGGCATTAATTTGTGCATTTATCACGGATATTTGTTCTTGGGTATTGGATGTTTTCTATGTATTTAAGTATGTATTTATTTATTACTTATTTATTAGTATTAAAAACGTTTACATGACATTACAGTAAACCCAATGCCCATATAAATATCTATATAAGTATAAGTATGTATATCGTCGTCTAGTACCCATAGTACAAGCTTTGCTTAGTTTCGGACTAGGTCGATTTGTGTAAGATTGTCCCCCAATATTTATTTATTTATTTAAAATAAGCACCATAATTTAGTCACAGCAAATTAAATATTCAAATTGTTGTTTCTCTGTGTCTTGTATAAATTTACAATTATATTATTGGTAATATTTAGCCAGAAGTTGCTTCATGAGAAGCTTTAGCATTTTTACTCTCACAACCGTCAAATTTAACAATACCAATGTTCAATCACTTCTCGACATGCTAATAAAATGTATACGTAAAAACATATTTTTCAACATAGCAACAGATGTACATAATTACTTGATTTACAGCTTTAGTGCCATGAAACCGCACGTAATTTTATTAAACACATATAAAAGAAAAGTAATTATATTTATTTTTATGGGTGCTCTTTTCTGGACATGAAAATGCCGTTGTCATCCCAACTTGTTCAGCCATTTGGAACCATATGCACTGGGTTTTAAGGGTTGTTAGTTGTTTATGTAACTGTAAATGTAAGTTGGTGAAGTCGTTAGTTATGTCTGAGAGTTTGTCGCCTTGTGTATTTAGTTTACGAGCGATTTTTTTATGCAATTGTGGCTGACAATACTATATTTACTTTTATTAATGCTTTGTCATCGTGTTTATTAGTGACATAAAATCTTTTATGGCCTTTCAACCCGCCATTTTGTTTGAAATGCTGTGAAATATGAAAACCTTGTGCTGCGTTTAAGCGAATCTTGTCATTTATGAGCGACTATAAATTTAGGTTTTAGAAAAGACGACTTAAATTTATGTCGGGCATAAACGATATATCGATATAACTGTGCAATAATATTTAAGTTGACTTCTGTACACGCAATTACTAAACATATTTTTTTCCACTTCACATAATTACTAAGGTATAAAAACGTTATCAACGACAAAATATAACATTCACATCTACTTATTATATTATACTTATTAGAAATAGAAACAGAAATATTTATTGTATAACTTAGAACATATTTCTGTGTACATAGGTGTAAAGTTAATACTAAGTCATCACAGTTATCCGCAGCGGGCATACAATATTAGTGCAAATTAATTATTCACGTAATGCATTAAAAATTTACACCATTACAAATGAATTAAAAAGAGTACAGATACCTATTTCTTGGAAATTAACAAACAAAAGTATAATTATATATATTATTTACAAATTCTAACTTAATAAATTCTCATTTAAGTTATAAAACGCTTTCTCAAGTAGCCAATTTTTAGCCTTTGTTTTAAATTGATTGCCCTCTAAGGTTTTGATCTCTAAGGGTATAATGTAGGAACTTTTTTAACATGATTTTTTTACTTTTGGCAAAATGAGGTGGAGGTTGTGGTGAGGTTAAATTTATTATTAAATGCCATACTTTATCTTTATTGCAAACGTAAGTTTGTGAACATAAGTAACTACATGGTATGTGCCAATATAACTTAAGAGAACGCAGTACGATCGGTTCTCCATACAAACGTATTTATGCTCTCATTTTAAAACGCCATGCTAGAATAACATGAAACTTTGTACACACAATGGGATCTGGCATATCTAGGTCGAAAATTAGTTTCTGTTGCTAGGAATTGTAAAAGAAAACAAATACAGCGGTTTTTTGAGTTTTTTACGGCTTGTATGAAAACCTTAATAATCGTTGTATTTTTCTCCATTATAATTTCAAGCAACAGAAACTAATTTCCGACCTAGATATGCCGGATCTCATTGTGTATACAAAGTTTCATGTTATTCTAGCATGGCGTTTTAAAATGAGAGCATAAATACGTTTGTATGGAAAACCGAACGTACTGCGCACTCTTAAGAATGTTCTACATTCATTAGTTGTTAGCTGTTCTTATGATACAAAATATTACTTTGTTGCCCATTATCAAGCCCTAGTCACCTAATTGAATACACAATCAATGTTAATTATGATAACAGTATACTAACTCCCTATCTAGCACCGAAGACCTAGGCCATTTTTTTTATTTGTAAGTTTTTTATATTTATAATCTGAATCAGAATGATTTATTGCCACACTAACACATTTAACATTTTGTACGATGCAAACGAAGCCAAATAGATAAAGTCATTATTTAACATTCTTATTTTGACAGTGCTTAATATAATCAACTAGCTGTTGCCCGTGACTTTGTCCGCGTCTTTGCTCTTATTGGTCGCAACGTGATCTTATATAGCCTAAAGCCTTCCTCGATTAATGGACTATCCAATACAAAGTTGATTTTTCAATTCGAACCAACAGCTCCTGAGATAAGCGCGTTCAAACAAACAAACTCTTCAGCATTATAATATCAGTATACATATATTACTTTTTATTTTTGATTATATTTTGCTTGTGTGTTGTGTATTAAATAAATCTGTTGTTAGATGTGATGTGAGAGAGAGACAAACTATTGTTTCGGAAAATGATTATTAAATGTCTCAATAGTTGACGGTAATAGACTAAAAGCACATATTTTTCACGTCTATAAATATGACATAAGATTGAAAGTTTTAAATATCACTGTATTATTAAATTTTAATCTATTATTACCCTGTTGGATGGACCGGCAATCTGTCACTAAAATATCACATTTTCTCCATCTATAAACCTACAATAGCTACAAGTGGCACTGAAATTAATTTTCGTATGCTCTGCCTACCCCTTTTGGGAATATAGTCGTGAGTTTATGTATGTATGTTTTAAATATTAGGTGTATGTCAAGTATTGGATATGTATCAATCAAGTGTCAAGGACTGGATCGTTTAACTTAATTTCGAAAATTTGATCCGGTTTAATATTGATTTTATTGCAGGCTGTATGAAACCCCACTTTTTGCCAAAGTGGTGACGTATAATTGTGTACAAAACACGGGTCGTAAAACAGAAAGCCCTCTCTCGCATATTTATGACCCTCGCCTGCGGCTCGGGCCTCAAACATCTGCGATATCGGCCTTTCTTTGTTTTACAACCCTTGTATTGTAATGTAATATTACAGTACACACGGTGCTATTTTACCACACGAGTGCGGTAATCAGCAGATTATGTGCACATGCCGAAACTTTAAAGAGCCATATGTACTGTAAAACGTTGTACGATACACGTGCGAATAGGTAATTCGCAACTCGTGTCGATTTAAAACACTCCCTTCGGTCGTGTTTTAATTTATCACCACTCGTTGCGAATTTCCTATTTTCTGCACTTGTATCGTATTGCTTTTTGTGCGAAAATGGACCCTATAAACTGCCGTTTATACATATCATATTTACCCCAAAAAAACCAATCTAAGGTTGCAAATTGAAATTGAAATGAAAATTGATAAATCTTGCCTTAGGCTTATTCAAACTCGCTTCTCAAATTCGGCTGTTCAGCAAGGTGATTACGTAATGTTTTCAAACACATTTCAAACATTTCCCACAGTTAGACCAATCTCACGAACGTTCGACATTTTACGTAATCACCGCAGGCCAACATACGCTTTTTCGTCTTAATTACATTTTACAGATGTGAGATTCTTACTGCGTTCTGTAATAGAAAAGGATATTGTAATGTATACTCAATGACGTTTACTGCTGGATATAGGCCTCCCCAAAAACCCCACATACATATTACACGCATTTAATACTATACACAACCTATGATGACTGAATCTAGTCTCCAGCATTGCGAATCATACACATTTTTAATTAAATAAAGATAATTATAATTAATTACATTTTTCAATGCAAGCGAACGCTAAGAGTGTGCTAAGTGAACTGATTTAGAAGTAACAGTGACAGCTGCATGTCTTTAAAAAAATACAATACAGTAGATATAGTTATCTTTCTGGTTTTGTATTAAGCAGTAACGGAACAGACGTTCGACGAAAATTCTAAACTTCAAATTAAAGGTAACAATTGCCAGGGTGTCGCAATTTCGAATCCTGCTAGGAACACAGACTTCTCAATTTCTCCTTCTAATTTGAAATTCAGTATGTTTATGGTTGATGATCATGTCGTTTGACTGCACCGCCAATAATACTTTAACTGCGATTGAACGCCAAAGAGAGGTCGTTTATGCAAATCCCCGTGCATAACATAAAGTGCGCCAGTAACAAGCTCTGGTTTACGCGCGGACGCCATCCCTGATAATTGGCGTCCGCTTTCTACGCGAACTTACCATGGCTCTCAGGGCCCGCGTTTTGTGTCGTAAAAATAATTTGAGAGCAGTCACTTAGATGACTTTCATAAACGTAAAGAGTAAAATTGAAAAAAGACTTCCAAATATTCTTGAGCCGATTGGCATAGTCAGTGACGATGATAAGAGACCCGGCTTTAGTTCCTTCGAGCTTGGGACGGATGTTGGTGTGGGATGCTGTCTTTCTAGACACACTGACACCATCCTACCTCCAACGAACTACAGCAAAAGCGGGTGCAGCGGCGAAAAACGCTAAAATTGTAAAGCGTTATGAATATAAGGGCAAAGAGTATAATTTTTGTACCTATTGGCTTCAAAACTTTAGGTCCATGGTGTAATGTTGTTGGCTGTCAGACTTTGACGGCTGTCAAACCTGGCTGTCACTGTCACACCGTTCGAGTCGAATGTTTTAACTCGGCGGATGTAGATACTGGACTTTCTTTCTTTTCATTATTATTAAATGTTATAATCAAAAAGAAAAGTCTTTATTGTTGGACAAGTATAATGTAAAGTAAAAAAAAGGAGGAGGCAGAAGGTCCTTGCTCAAACTCCTGGGTGTTGTGGCTCAGTCTTCAAACAATTATATTTTTTCAAGGTTAGGCAGAGAGTTTTGTCTATTTGGTCTATACTGTTTAGTCTTTTACTAGAAATTGGCGTCTCATGTTGGATTAAAATTCTCTTCGTTTGGGTAAGTGAAATCGCTATAAATTTCACTGTAATTGTTTGCAACGATTAGCTTTCCCTTTAATATCGGGGTTTTAAAATATTTCAGTGTTGGGTGGAGCGGTAACGACGCGGATGCCTTGCCTCATTTGTCACAGCGCGCACAAGTTATTTATTTACTGAAATTGCGAAGCGTCTGGTTGATGTAACTACTGACCGAAGAGCTGGCGATTTCCTCGCACAAAGTATCAGCGCAGCGTTGCAACACAGCAAGGAAATTCCACCAGCGTCCTCGGTATAATGCCTGAAGGGCCTGTTTTTTATTTAAGTTCGTTTTAATATCATTTATACACCCTGTAACAGGAGCAAAAAATTAAACGGTGGAATATTTAGCGGGCCATCAATTACTTCAAAGTGGCCTCAGTTAAAAAAAAACCATTTTTTTTTTCGATTTTTTTTTCTTCAAAGATGGCTTACGTGCATTTTTATTACTTTTGTGAAGTGACATTAATGCCAATTTATTTCAAAAAGTCATTTTTTTAACACCAAAAATATCCTTGAAAACAAAAAATGCAAAAACAATTATGACTCATAACTTGATACTACCTCAAACCAAAGAGGATCTATACTACTTACTATACTTAATTTATGCTCAAACACTGCATTGACTGATGTGTTTTAATCTCGTGGTGTCAAGATCCATTACGCGGAGGTACTTTAGATCAAAATTTCTCCCAAACGAAATTTTTTGAACAAATATTGTATACCAGGTGTTACTACAGATGCCCTAAGGAAGCGTCCTTTTAAATATTTGCCCCAGTTACAGGGCTCACCTTGTATGGATTACTTAAGTTATTTTATTTAACTATTCTTGTATACAAGGTGAGCCGTGCAACTGGAGCAAATATTTAAAAGAACGTACGCATATGGTTTACTCTTGACTATATTTTTGCTTTCATTGTTAAAACTAAACCTAACAAAGATGTGTAGGTACCTACCTCAATGACCTGCATCTCTTATCAAGCATTTCCTCTGAAACTCAACATCATATTGTAAATATGACATCACGCGTTTTCTCCAAAACGCTTATCGGAGAATTCGGAGAAGACCGGGCTGGCCTCACGTAGCGTGGAAATATACTTGTTGTAGAGATAATATTTAAACACAATACCATTATCGAAAACTGTTATGAAAAAATAATACAAGGAAATTTTATGAAAAACTATTATGGAACAAACCGATAATAGGCAAAATATACAAACTCTTGCATTGAAACAAAGCAAACGTGTAGTGTCTAGAAAGGGGGCGTATCATCATCATCATCATATCAGCCGAGGGACGTCCACTGCTGGACAAAGGCCTCCCCCAAAGAGTGCCACAATGACCGGTCCTGCGCCACCCGCGTCCAGCGCACTCCTGCGACCGACACCAGGTCATCCACCACCACACCACCATACTCGTATCAGCCGAAGGACGCCCATTGCTGGACATAGGCCTCCCCCAATTGAATAGGGGGTAAATGCAATAATCGCCGCGCTTGGCATGCGGGTTGGCGATCGCAGTATCTCCACCGCACTCCAGGGATGCTGCTGCCCATCCTCCGGTGGTCTTGGTCGTAGTTTTAGGCCATACCCGGGTCCCGGGACACCATGTCACACTATGTCATCCACTACCACCACCACCATATCAGACAAAGGACGTCCACTGCTGGACCTTCCACTGATAGGCCTTCTCCAAATTCACATATACCCTATATGCCATAATCGCCACGCTTGGCATGCGGTTTGGCGATCGCAGTATCTCCACCGCACTCCAGGGATGCTGCTGCCCATAGGTCCCCCCCGGTGGTCTTGGTCGTAATTTTAGGACACACCATGTCATCCACCACCACCACCATATCAGCCCTAGGACGTCCACTGCTGGACATAGGCCTCCCCCAATTTCATGGGGGGTAAATGCCATAATCGCCACGCTTGGCATGCGGGTTGGCGATCGCAGTATCTCCACCGCACTCTAGGAATGCTGCTGCCCATTCCCCGGTGCTCTTGGTCGTAGTTTTAGGACATACCCGGGTCCATGTCATCAGTCCACCTTTATTCTATAGGCACGCGAAATAGACATTACTTTCTGTCTCCTAATGATATTCTTCGCACAGAAAAGTCAAAAGAAAACAATATCTTATTGCAAAAATTTTAAATAATCAAAGGAAATATTTCAAGTGTCGTCAAGCTTTTTCCAGGCTATTAATTTTTCCGAATAATTTAAACCCCCCTCGAAGGGGGCACAAAATGCCTCATTATAGCCGTCTAATTATTTATTGTTTTCCTTTGAAGTTTCCTTCTCTTTGTTATTGAATGGAATCGTTATTCGTGGCCTATTTTAGGTGTAAATTTCGAGGCTGTTAATGATGGGAGGTATCGCTCAATTATTTTGTTGTAAGTAATAATTAGAAGTATATATCATTTTAAGGATTTTTACTTGAACCTTCTAAATGGCGATTAAGCTACTAGATACTTTATCCATAATTTTCAAATACTGTAAGGTCACTTCCTGATTTGGCGGTGCGGGGGCGGCACGATATGAGAAAACTGTCAGCTGTCAGTGGCCACTGTCAGTCAAGGCAGTACCGCTTTTTACTGCGCACCTACATTTAAATGAGTGCTTCCTGGCTGACGCGGGATGCGCAGAAGCGGGGCGACACGAATGCGGTAAATACTGCCCTGTTTCTGCGCATGATGTTACTAGGTACTGCGCAAACGCAATACTGACGGTATATTAGAGAGGGAAGGGGCAGTAGTCCCGACACTGGTCTACTGCGGGTAACTTACCCCCTCATAGACGCCTTTGAATTTCTTTGCAGATACGTATTCTCACGATATTTTCCTTCACGGTAAACCTAACGGTAAATGCCAGATGAAAAAGCTTCATAATATTTACATTTATATTGTTCTTCTTGTATTTGATGTTTGATCGTACAGTGCGAGACCTTTAAATCGGATTATCATTACGTAATTCACTCAATCTTGAGTTTGTGATGTTGGATCACAGTAGATACGATAAATATGTAGATAAGGGCAGAGCCTAGGATAATTGATGTTGTGATTACATATTCAACACTTCATATGATAAAACTACGCAAAAATGCCGGTCCTGCGCCACCCGCATCAAGCGTACTCCCGCGACCTTCACCAGGTCATCAATTCATCTTGTGAGAGGCCTACCCACGCTGCGTCTTCCGGTACGTGGTCGCCACTCGAGAACCTTTCCGCCCCAACGGCCATCGGTTCTACATAGTACAATAAAATCTTAAAACTAGCCAAAGTTCAAACATGAAAACTATTTTTTTTTAATTTCAAAACATAAATAATAAATACTTAAGAAGATGTGCAGCGGGTATAGCAGCAGCGCTCAAACTTATTGCAACACAGCTTTGCATGCCATGAAGGGACTACCCGATTCTAATGCACGCGTCTACCCGTTCATAGATCTTTAGAGGTGAGTGGCCGTTGCACCGAACGTGCAGAGATACGGCTTATCAGCTTATCAGATTATCCATGATTTATTGTGTTTTCGCTGTCAAATCATGATGACAGCCACACCTTAGGGTTTAGAGCACAAAATAATTAATAGTAGGTATTTACTAGAGCTGCGTCGAGTACACGTACGTCGTGGACCCGGGTATGTCCTAAAACTACGATCCAGACACCGGGGGACGGGCAGCAGCATCCCTAGAGTGCGGTGGAGATACTGCGATCGCCAACCCGCATGCAAAGGGGAGGCCTATGTCCAGCAGTGGACGTCCTTGGGCTGATATGGTGGTGGTGGTGGTGGCGTCGAGTACAAGTTTCACCGAATAGGTACGAGTATTGGGCTAAATATCCGGTCCAGCTGTTGTCGAACCGGTTATTCAGCCGAAGTATTACGTAATGCCTTTATCCGTTGTTCTACAACAGACTAAATCATTGGTAAACTTTTTGTACATTATCAAAGCAAAATGTTTACAATAAAATAAGTTTAATAGCAATAATAATTATTTAAGAATATTAATTTCACAAGGCAGCTAACTATATTATAGTTTTTACGTACCAACAGAAAGTATTGACAGTACACCGATTAAGTAAGAAAGTATATGTATGATCATAAATGAGTGATTCAGTGTCCGTCTCGAATGAAAATCTAAAGTATGAGAGGTATCCTATTTTTTTAATATTATAGGACAAGTTTTACACAAATCAAACTAGCTCAATAAGGCTTGTGTTATGGGTACTAGACGACGATATATTTAATGGATATATACTTAAATAAATAGGAAACATCCAAGTCTCAGATACAAAAAATCTGTCTGCTCACCACATAAATGCCCTTAGCGGGATTCGAACTCGCGGGACCTCTAGCTGCGGAGGCAGTATACTTTATATTTTTGATAAGTCTAATATTTTTTATCAGGTATTGTCCAAACCCAAGTTATGAGGGTTCATAAATGCGAAGAAGCGCTTCAAGCAAAGGTCCTTGCGCTTCGCTTGGCTCGTCTTGGCGGGGGCACTGCCGTGTCCCTAGATACTACGATGTAGGAAAGTAACAGTAGTTGAAACCGTCCTAAGTCCCTAAATATAGTAGGCGGACACTAAATCCTGTGTACATTTTCCGGCCTCGCAAATTGTGTATTTCTGCGTCGACGAACAAACTGTAAGATGCTCCGAAGGCTTCCAAAGTTTCTTATTATCTTTAGGCACCTAAGTAAATTAAGTCGACCTCGGTAGGGTAAGGCGACATCATTAAAGTGGCGGAGCGATTTGGAGTCAATAAAATCAAGATAAAAAATCCATGTAACTTGTAGAAATGTACCTATTTTACGGCTTAATTCAATTTGAGCTTTAACTTACTTGTTCATTTATTTTAATATGTAAAAATCAAATAAAACTATATCTAAACTTAAAATATGTTTATAAAATTGGGCCCCCTAGGCATGGTTCCTAAGATGCTGGCAGCATTTCCTCGCTGAATCGCAACGCTAATGCGTTGAGCGAGGAAGCTGCCAGCTCTTCGGTCCCCTGTGGCGTCTACGAGCCTTGTACTTATTAGATTAGAGTAAATAAGATAAGATAAGATAATTTATTAGATAAAACATGAGTCACATAGGATGTCATAATTCAAAGTTTCAAGTATACATACATGTTTTGCGGTAAGTCCAGCATTCAAATTTTCCATACAATTAAAATTTAATAATGATTAAGAATGACAATAATATCCATATAATTAATGTAATGTGACAGTATTAAAAAAATTATTCACATAAACAGTCTAATAGTATTAGGAATTCAAATATATTAATTCAATTTAAAATATATATATACTCTTATATAACAGCACTCTAATAGATTAGTATTATAAGTGATATTTCGACGCTAATACCATATAAATAGCAGGGATCTTAAATTAATTTAATATTTAAGTTATCTTAATTCTGACAGAGATCTACAGCCTCAGCTTTCCTTGTTTTATTTATTTATTTGCTGCAGGCAACACAAGGCCCATATTAAAAATATACCTTACATACTAACATACATATCAATACTAAATATCCTTAGGAACTAAAACACATTATAAATTATTGATTGTAATGGAATAAAAGTAAGTTTGCTTTCATTTAATGACCTTTAGTTTAAATAAATCGGTTGTTATGATTTATTTAATATAATAAGATTTTTCTTGACAGGTAAAAGTGCCCTTGTGGCCTATTTGCAGTACTTACTCGTAGATTAAAATATCTTTATGTAAGTTCATTTCATAGCTTATTTTCTCTTTCAATTAACTTTCATAGAAAATAACCGCTCCTCTAATTCCAAGACATAACCTTACCCGTTACACGCGGCAGCCCTAAGCCGACCCGGGAGCGAATTATTTCCCTCGTACATAAATAACTAATACCCAGCAAGGTTTCGAAATATAGAAGCGAAACGTCGTAATAACCTTTAAAACTGGTACTTACTTAACACGTTTCAACAACTAGTATTCTGAAGAAACGAACTAAGTTAAGTCTTAATTAAAACCTGAATATTCATTCTGCAGCTAATGGGGTGGTGTTTGGAAATTGAAAAACTTCATGACGAGTAAAAATTTTGCGGGGTTCTTTCCGATTCCATCTGCTGTTACGTATACAGATATAATTAAATAGTATATTTTGATTCAAACGCGGTAAATATGACACTTTGTAGGGTTCCCTATCAAAATGGTACCACTTTGGCTGTCTGTCACATTGCTAAATATCTCAAGATCTCAAGAACTACTTGTGCTATCGATGTGAAATTGGGAACATAAGTAAACTAGGCTAACCCACATGGATAGAACATGTTTTTTAAATATATATTTTTGTTTCTGTGAAAATTTACCGATACAAGGAGGGGGTCGAAAGATCAAAGTCTAGTGACTATGTATGTCAAGTGGGGTGTCATATGAAAGGAATTGAATTGCACATTCTACAACAGTTTTTTTAATTCCTTTACGGTGGATAAATTCCGTTTTATCAAGGAAAATGTAAAAAAAGACCATCCCCTCCCCCTCTTATTGCCGAATTATGCCAAGAAATAAAAAATGTAATTATTAAGTACACAACATTAATATCAATCTAAATTATAAATTCCCTAAAATATTTCCTATCAATAAATTGTTCATGTCATTCGATGATAATGTTCATAGAATAATCTGCTCTAAATCTTTCTCCCCTATTCATAAATCAGAATATAGAGAAGTCTACTGCAGCTCCTTCGTGTGATGTACGCAAATGGCATCCAATCCAATTGATACCCTAGTTCAAGAGTCGGCACTTTATTTTCATTAGTTTCATTACAGAGCTTCAGCCGATTTTGTAACATTACACAAGTTACAATTGTATCAAGGGTGGATTGAACCCAACCGTCTGTGCTTATAAGCTCTGTTCGTTAAAATCTAATTGTATGGAAGAAAAACAAGTTTGTACGGGATGACAGCTGCTGCGATATTTTTTTTAATTAAAAATGAAAGAAAGAAAGAAGACATTTATTCACATAACCAAACAAAGACACACAGATACAAAAAAAGGGAGGAAACGCACATTAAACACATAACGTGTGTCTTCGCGGCAGTGAATCGGTTGCTGTCTCAGCATTATGCTGAGGTGTCAGACACCTGCAGCGCTGGTTTTCAGACAGCACCGTAAGTGATCCACGGAACGCAACACAACATACTATATAAAAGGTACACATAATAAATAAATCATATTAATATAATCATAATAAAATACTTAAAATATAATATTCTCAAAAGCATTTGAATTGGCAGAGTTAGGTATATAAAATAAACCAGTTCAAAAAAACATTCTTACCGACCGAGAAAACAGATTCAGAATGCGATTAAAAATAATAATAATAATAACAGCTTCTGAACAAAAACAATCATAGGAAGCTACAAGAGAAGAACATAAGGGAAAAAAGACAAAGTGGCGATATTTTAAGTACTGGATGGATTAGGAATGGGATCTTTGGAGCGTCAACAAATAGCCCTTAAGCTTGCGCTTAAAGGTATACTTGCTAGACGCTCCTTGGATAGGTGGAGGGAGATCATTCCAACACTTGGACGCCGCAAATCTAAAACTTCCTCGAAACGCCGCGGTTCGATGCTTA
This sequence comes from Notocelia uddmanniana, assembly GCA_905163555.1. Taxonomy (NCBI): domain Eukaryota; kingdom Metazoa; phylum Arthropoda; class Insecta; order Lepidoptera; family Tortricidae; genus Notocelia; species Notocelia uddmanniana. The sequence continues at coordinate 488,595 of LR991066.1, read as the reverse complement.
GCCACCAGAACCATCGCCTTACACCTGCGCGCACTTTTGGGAAATAAAAGTTTATTCAGCAAATATGCTGAGACCCCAGACCGCACTATGCCAAAAAGAAGAGTGGCGAGGTGTAGGCGTCTGCGTGCAGGCATGTTCAGCAGACCAGCGGCGTCCAAGTAGGGAGTGATATGGGAGCGAGGAGGGACTCGTAAACAGAAACGAATGCATGCGTTTTGCACTCGTTGTATGAGCTTCTTTGTACGACCAGTAATGCAGCCAGCATAGACGATATCACAATAGTTTAATCTTGACAATATCATCGATTCACAAAGGTTAACACGCAAATCAACACTTAAGTAATCGCGAATATTGTAAAGAACTTTAAGGCGGTAGAAGCAGTTACTCACAACTTTAAGTATGTGGTTCTCGAAGCGCAGCTTGCCGTCCATGAGGAGGCCAAGGTTATTTGCTTCTACCACTCTCTCTATTGGGTCGCCCATGATGGCAATATTACTGGTAGTCAAAACCTCGAGGTTATTGACAGTACTACGGATTTGATGTTCCGACCCAAAGACCACATATTTCGACTTGTTCGGATTAAGAACAAGGCAGTTCTTTTCCGACCAAGTAGAAATACGATCAAGGTCTGCGTTAATAGTGTTGACAGCAGCAGATATGTCCGTGGGTGCACACAAATGGGATTGCTCTTGGCCTGCATCTAGCCAGGGGGCAAAGATGAGGCCGACGATGATATTTAACGCTGACTGTAATCGTAAATCGATGCAAGTAAACTGTAACATTACGCTTTGCCAATATTTCCACTAGCCATATTCTAGCGCAAGTGGACGGCTTCCACGCGACACGGCGCAAGCGCTGCGCCGCGACGCTCCGCAGGGTATGCGCCAGCCGCCACAGTCTCCTAAACGTAGTGGCAGACAGATGGGACGGCAGCCTCCTAAGACACTGGTCCTCCCTACATTTAAGTTTACGCACTAACATTGTTTTTAAGTCTTTTGTAGTACTAACAACATATGGATCAAAAGTTGTCCGAAATAAATGCATTTTTTTTTCATTTTTTTTGATTACCACTACCAATATTGCCACTGGCAATATTAGGAGCAATATTGTCACTGGTAATATTGCCGAGTGTATTATCATGATGCCACTAAAAGAATAAGTGTGGTATTTTATTGATGGTAGTTACAAAATGACAGTAAAAAACGTTTGTGCGTATGCGTCGCTTTTGCGAGCTTCTTATCAGGATCGATAACGGGAATATGAATTAATATCATGTTTTCAAATAAATATGAGACGACAGTTTGTTGTCAGTCAAAGTTGTCGACGGCATACGTATGCCGTATAGTTGCGTACTGATGCCGAATATTTTCCAAAATTCCCAGCAACGGCGCATCAGTAGGTTTTACGAGCATTTCTTTTCAAAAGATACGCCGTTCTGAATTAAAGTCAAAAGTACCATAAAAGTTTACACACAAGTGACACGTTCAACAATAACTCCGATCGAGTTATTTCTTTACTTATCCCTTAACAGCCCTGTTGCCAAAAATATGAATTTCGTCACAAACTCTAGGGTAATTTCGGCTGAGAAACTTTTTGCTTGTCCTCCGCTTCCCCCAAAAACGGCGTATGTGTATATATGGTGTGGAGGTATATAAGTCGTTTCGTTTTTGGGTATATATGTAACACATTGTGTGCGCAGGCGATTATGGTAATGTATTCAGCCCGCGTCGCATTAACGACATCAAACTTTCATCTAAGTCCCGCCGCAGGCGAGCGATGAGTGATTTTTCAAAAAAGAAAATGATGTTATCTAGGCGTTACCACGCGAATCCATTTGCTGGCGTCTGTCACGCTAGATGTCTCACTAGATGATTTTAATATGACCATTTCTCAATGTAATTTGAGACGTTGGTGCCGTTAAAAGAAGCCTAAGTCTTCTACGGTAGATGTCGTTGTACGCCTCCCTAAGGCGTTGTAAGAGGGAACTAGTGAAGGATTTCGCGTCTGAGCTTGATTGTTCCGGTAGCTCAGTGGCTAGAGCGATTGGCCGCGTATGCCAGATGTCGCAGGTTTGAATCCTATTCGGAGCAATATATTTTTAATTTTTTTCCTTTAATTTGAAATTTAGAATTTTTGTTAGCAGGGTCACTGCTACAAAATTGTAAAAAAAAATTGTAACAATTTTTGCTATGGAGGAGCGGGGCTTCCTGATACAGGCATTGCATACTTAATAGGGAGCCCCCTATTTATATAAACATTTTTTCATTTTCACTGCTTATACAAAATTAGTTTGGTGTTATTATAGTTGCGAGCTTCTGAAACGTGGAGGTACTTCCCTAGCTGGGCTGCTCCAAGTATTAGCGAGATGACGTTCCACTGTGCCTTACCTGTCTTCAACTCAACTGGCTCAATTTGAAACTGGCGTGGCCCACCTAACACATTTAGCGCCGAAAACCCGACTGTCGGGTACTCTGTAGCTAGTACGCGCTATATATGTTGGTGCCTTCGGAAATTTAATATGAAATATGAAGACTGATTACATAGGTTTAATTATTGAATAGAAATAAAAACTGGTAAAGGTACGGTGTTTAAACAAAACCCAATAGCGAGGTGCGAACGCGGTCGAGGTTGGCGGAAAGAAGTTAGTTTTTTGTGTCCTGTTTTAGTCAGATTATAGACAGATTTGGGGACAACCTCCCTCTGCCGCCTTATGGGCCAGCATAGGGGGAATAAAGAAAGAGTTTCGATGCCGCGGCGCGGGGGCTTATATTATATGTGGCGGGCTTCGTTCCCCGCTTCCCCTGGAGGTGTGGCGTACACACTACACACGGCGAATGTGGAGCAGCACAGTCGCGCGTATGCGGCGGGCCTAACGGGCTCTCCCTACAAACCGAATGTCAATTAATTGTGAAATATTAAAAACTCATTACGGTAGTACGATTAATTTACAAGGCTTAGTTGTCTGGCTTAATCAGGCTGACTGTAAAATAGATTAGAACAGCGAATATAAGAAATAATAGACTAAGTAACTGGCTGAATGCTCACGCAACTGGATCCCACCGGTAGACCTGCATATTTTTTATGGACAGTAGTCCCTATTGAAAAATGAGGGAGATTTATATAATTATGTATGACATAGGGGTAAAATAGACGTCCAAGTGCATGGTGTGCCACGCGCAAATTAGAGTGTATATATTTATATAAGTCTATGACATTTTGAATCTACACCCTAGTATCACGTAGTAAACTACGAGTTTGACTCAACTAGCAACTTTATTTAAGTAATCAATGATAATTGTACGAAAGTTTGCTTTCCAGGTACATACAGTTAACCAATTTGATTCCTGGGCCAATCCGCTAATAGAGATCTTTTTTTTTATTTTATTAAAAATGGGATTGCTCTTGGCCAGCATCTAGCCAGGGGGCAAAGATGAGGCCGACGATGAAGCGAGCTCACCCAGAAGATGCCTATTCACTCGTGCCTTAAAAAGGTCCAGGTTAGGTATCTCATATTAATGTCACTGTGACGAGGTACGAAGTGGCCTAGAAATCATATTGATTGACCGTACATCTTCTTAAGTTCGGCAATTACTCGTTAACTAAAAATGTCTACTTAGCTGTTATTTTAAAAAATACGCACCAATGAATAGGAAATATAAACCTCTGCCCCGAGAGAAAAATCGGCGAGGTATCATTTAAATTCTACTGCCATGATTTTTTTAAGATTTTAAGATTTTACTGTACTGTATACACAGTACAGTAAGGGGTAGGGGGGGGAAGTTTTATATGACGCAGACAGATTCCTGATATGGAGTAATCGTTAAAGAAAACCCACATTACTTTTAAACGAGCTATCTAACAATACCGCACTCGATGGGTTTGGAAGAAAGAAAATATTGCACCCCCACTTTACGTGTAGGGGATAATAGGGGATAATCTACTCTTACTTTGCCAAGCAAAATCGTTCGGATATGGCAAATGTATTCAGGGCTTTTACTTAAATTCCTCCCAACATTTCTTACCTTACGAATCAAAAAATATGTTTTACAACTTTGATTTTTATTCCGCAGCCACATGTACATATTTATAAACCTGTTCTCCATAAATAAACCTTAAGTTGTATTTGAATATACAATAACTGTTCGATTCTCCATTTAAATTCGTTCCACGTTTTCCTCGGTACCTAAAACAATAAAACCAGTTCAAACCGGTTGCCTGTAACAACAGCAAGCAACACAAATAGGTATTTTAAACACAATCAACTCTAAACCTTGACGTTTTATGATAAGGTTTAGTTTACAAGTGTTGTTAAGATTCGCGACGAGTTGATGGATCAACTTGTTTTTGAAGATAAATTTTATTTGAATAATGAGTTATCAACATCAGAGATAAGCTTAATCGGAGGAGGATTACGTTTTGTATCGTTCTAGTGCAATCAGTGCAATTATGTAATGTTTGGAGAGGACGTTAGTTTACTTATGACGTTAGCTGATTTTTTGTGTTAACACCTAGAAACTTGGCAGGTCCCCCATTTTCATCACAGCGTATCTTCGAGAGCTCGGTCGACCTGACTCACCACCAGGAACACAACACGATACGCTGTGATGAAAATGGGGGACCTGCCAAGTTTCTGGCAGGTCCCCCATTTTCATCACAGCGTATCGTCGAGAGCTCGGTCGACCTGACTCACCACCAGGAACACAACACCATCTGCAGCTTTTTTTTATTATTAAAATTGGATTGCTCTTGGCCAGCATCTAGCCAGGGGGCAAAGATGAGGCCAGCTTTAGCTTATCAAGAGCTTAGTAACGCGTTTAACGACCCAAAGAGTCTGTGTATGGCTAAAGCTCTTTAGCTGTTTAGTCAACTAAGCAGTTGGCCCAGCAAACGTAGCCAGAAGTCCTGGGAATCACGGGACGTATTCGTTTGTGTTTCAAATTTTTATTTATCTACATGATTACGTATCGCAGTTTGGTACACAGTAGTACAAACTTTGCTTAGTTTAGGACAGGATGTCCCCCGAATATATATTTACTTCTACATATTAAATAAAACTAAAAATAATTGCTACCCCAATATCAGATATAGGTTAAGACCATTAAAACATGAAGGAGCAGATTGAAATAGGTATATCTAGGTACAAAAGTCCAACGTACTTATGTAATAATAAGGAACAAACATATTATTTAAAAGTAAGTCAAGAGCCAGCTTAAGGTCAAGAAGATGTAAGGAAGATACCGTTAAAAGTAAGTGTGAGTTATAATATATCAAATCGTCTGTATTCATAAGTGGTGTTCGTTGAAATGAAATCTGATTGTATGGATAGTTTGACAAGTTTCTATGAGGTGACAGCAGGCGCCATATTTCACCTTGATCACTGTAATCGTAATTAGGCACAAACTTTAGACGTTCACGTCAAATAAGGAACAACCCGTACCTTCAGTAGGCGAAAAATCGAAGGCCGATGCAGTACATACAGATACATACGAGTATATACTCGCTGACAGCGAGGATAGTAAGCGAGCACACGTCGAGCTGTCAGTTAATACATGAGTAGCTTTTTAGCGCGCCACGGATAAGTCCGCAGAGTAACCAGGTTGAAAGAAGTGACCGGGACTTTTTATGTGGGCTAGGGATTTTTGGAACCTGCAGTACTTACGTTGGAACGGAAAATCTATCGCAAAATTCTGAGACCCACTCATAGAGAGCACGGCACTTGGAGATTCCGTAAAAATCAAGAGGTCGAAGATCTAGTGTCCGAGCCGAATATCGTAGGCGAAACGAAATCCGCAAGACTCCGATGGCTCGGGCATGCAGTCCGAATGAATGACGATCTTGCAGTCCGGACTTGTTGGGAGTTCTAAGTACTGATGGGGCGACGAAGTGCAGAGGGACCTAACAGAGCTCTAAGCCGTCGTCGACTGGACGGGAACAGCCATGTATAGGGAAGCCTGGCGGTCTTTGGTGTCGGAGGCCAAGATCAACTCCGGGTACTTGCTGCAACGCGTAGGGGCGCGTTGCAGCAAGTAAGTAGTCTGCTATTTTTAGAATGGACATGTTCTTTTTTTGACCTGTGCAAGTCAATGGCATAACATTTTGTACCTACGTATACTAGGAACCAAAGTGAACGATAAGTATATAGCCCTTCGAATCGCTAAAATTAAGTGGCAGTGGGCGGGGCACATAGCACGTAGAACCGATGGCCGTCTGGGCGGAAAGGTTCTCGAGTGGCGACCACGTACCGGAAAGCACAGCGTGGGCACGCCTCCCACACGGTGGACTGATGACCTGGTAAGGGTCACGGGTGTCCGCTGGATGCGGGTGGCGCAGGACCGGTCATATTGGAAGTCTTTAGGGGAGGCCTATGTCCAGCAGTGGACGTTTTTCGGCTGACATGATGATGATGATGATGATATTTGGTAAATCTAAATGTCACTATTTTTGAGTCAAAATGACAGTTGATTGGTCAAAACGCTTGTTGAAAATATATGTAATCAGTTTCTGGACCTTAAGAATGGTGGGTGTTTCTTTCTTTCTAACATTAAGTTAACAGAGGTCTACAAGATAGTCTTTTAGCCGTCTTGAATTACCAAATTACTTACACTGATAGTTAGGTTGTTGTCAAGATACAAGCGAGCAAAAACAATTACCTATTTCAAAGTTATTTATTTACGTTTTCTTTATTTCTGTTATTTGAAAACACATCTATTTTGTATTTTGACAAAGTTGAAGTAAGAGGCTATTAATGTCATTGACGCCTTCCTACCTCATTTTTTAAGTTTTTTTTTAATACCACGTCGGTGGCAAACAAGCGTACGGCCCGCCTGATGGTAGGAAGTGTCAATCCACATGATTCTCAACCGACAGTAAAAGAAATGGAATGTTTCATTACACTTTATTTAAATTGAATTGTTTCATCACGTTTTTAGATTTATACTTGTTACATGATTTGTATATTTCTGAACAGCCTTTTTAACTTCCCTGTTGCCATTATTAAATATTGTGTTATATCAAAGCAAAAGTCCTACAATATCAAACATCACACTCACCCTACAAAAACATTTCAGAGTTCCCCAAGGAAGGAATCTTTGCGTAAAATTGCTACCCTGAGACAGCAGATCCAACCGACAAAGACCCCTGATTCTCCAACCATGCCCTTACAAGTTATACGGAGCCGAGGGTTAAGAATGCTGGGCGGTTATCTCAAAGTTGCTATATGATTGATATGACGCAGTAAGACCGCCTTTGAAGTCGAATTTGCGAACGCGTGAAATTGGAAATTTATTAAGTTTACTCTCGAATAATTTATCATTTTACAGACGATTTGAGTCTATGGGCCGTGGAATAACAAAGACGTAGTCTGTCATGCAAAGCAACCTTTGACAGACATGTCATGTCTCCTGACAGGTTTTGCGAGTACAGAAAGGGGGTTGGCGAAATTGACGGGGTTGCTTTGGCCATTGCATATGAAGTGCTGTCAGAGGAGTTTGGGATCAAGGCCCGTGAGAAAACAAAAGAGCGACTTCGAGGTGACTCATAGCTGTTAGATCAATAGTAATTGTTAAATGAATGTCCCTCTACTACCTAGTGTTGTCTAACCGCGATTAGAATACGTTTAAAGGCGACAGTTTTTTTCCATATAAGTACTCGTACTTACGTCAAAATTACATGTATAATTGTAAACTAATTACGGTCTTACAATATGTTGCGGAAGCGGAAATATACTGAAAGGACAGTATAAGATGATTTTACCCTCTTTTTTTTCAGCCGATATAGGTGTCCCACTGCTTGGAAACTGCTTTTAATCTATCTTCTTAATAATTTTATTACTTTCTGAATACTCTTTGCTTCAGATATCGTGACAAAGACGATTGAAATGTATCGTTATATTGCTCCAACATATGAAAATGATGTGCGTTCCCTTAGTTTCACACCAAAGACATTATTTCCTAACTATCTGCATTATTATTAAATTAAAAATTAAACTGTTTATTTCTTAATAATAATTAGATACATTAAAAAAAACTCAAGTTCCAATTTTAATAATAAAAAATGTTTTGAGTTAAGGAGCCAAATAATATTATCATATGACACGGAATATTTTATCTGTCAATATATTTTGCAATACGAGTGTACCATCCATTTTAGTATGTCCAATCAATGTCAAGATTTAAACTAACATTTCATTAGAATAAAAAATATAATTTTGATTCTGTACCTTTACGCCTTCCTTATTTTATCTTTACTTGATTATAAAACAAACAATAGCTTACGAGTACCAAGCGACAAACGCCCACCCAATATTTAAATAGATAAGATAAATGAGCTAATATTACGCTTAGTAAACTTACGAGCAATCTTTGTTTGGCACTTTATCAGCCTAACGCCGAAAGGATTGTCAGGGTCGGAACAACAGCGCTATAAAAGCCAAAAACGGCGTTAATTTATTCAAAAGATAAATATATAAAAAACTGTACAGAACGTGATTATACTTACTTAGTTGTTACGTGAAAATGTTAGTTCTGTTGAACAAACGAAGCCTCTAGCACGGTGTCTTTAGAGAAGTGTATCTTTCCCTTCGGTTCAGCTACTTACACAACTATTCGGTCTTTAGGTATGTAGTGTTTTGTTTCTCCGAAGCGCTTCAAAATAAGGGACGGGACCTGCATATGTCTATAGCTTTCAACACAACAAATAATCAAGACCGTAAAGGGTCAGCAACGCGCTTTTGATTCTTCTAGACTCGCAAGCGTCCGGTACGGTATCTGCTCACTATCAGACAGGCCATTTGCTTGTTTGCTACCTTCATTGTATTAAAAACAGTAGAGCTAACGGGTAAACTGCCGGTGGCGCAGCCAATGTGCAAAGTGACGCCCGACGCGCGAACACTGAATGTATAGGATTATCAATGTCAGCAGATAATTGCTTATTGCACCGTCTCGCAAATGAAAATATCGACGACGTCATTGCTAGATTGGCGATCGCAGTATTTCCACTACACGGATTCTGCTGCCCATCCCTCGGTGGTCTACCAGGTTCCCCCGAATAGTCAATCAACTCTTATTATAACCAAGAGGAGAATGGGATGGTGCTGACTGTGATGCTGAATAGGTAAATCGGTAGGTACAACACGGGGATATTTGACTTTGAAGTACACTACCGTCAGAAAGTTTAAGACCAAACACAAAATATGCAAATGATCAACATTGATTGATTATTCATTCAACCTTGATTCATCTGTCCGTAGTACTCTCGACCAGCTTGCAAAAATCAAATCCTTGTGAGAAACAGTCCATTGCAATCTTTTTCCCTTGTTTGGTTTGCGTAATAATTTATGAAAATGAAACTAAAAATTGTGTTTGGTCCAAAACTTTCTGACGGTAGTGTACATTTTTTTACTAAAACAATACAAAAACCGAAGCTCGGTTTGATTAAAGTAAGCCGTGCTAGGCGTTCGTGGACCATGTGGCCTATATAAAAAGTCGCCTGACGTAATTTTGCGCTCCATTACGTGTTATTTTTTGCACCGATCCGGTTATAACTGGTATTCGCGATATAATCAAGGGCAGGCGTGTGCTACTGAATCCGCGGATTTGCTTAAACTTCTGCTTATGGGAAATTTCATTTTCACGTCTGCTATTCAGAAAAAAAGTCATTGTTGCTCAAATTAGGGGATCAAAGTTGTAGTTTTCTTCCCTCATTTGAGAAGAACAATGTCTTTGCAAGCGAGGAACCCTCGATACGCTCAAGATTCTACAATTAAAACTTTCGCTTCACTTTTTTCATATATTCTACCGATATTTTTAATAGTTAGTCTGCTATTCCGATTGAAGACAAATCCAATAAATGAAAGATCATAACAATCGGTCCAGCCGTTCTAAGGTATTTATGGTGTGGTATATTATTATCTAAGTTATGGTGTAACTAATATGACTTTATATATATAATAGATTATAGTGTCCCGTTATGTACCCAAGACAAAAGAGACGCTTAACATCGTGGGCAGGGCCAACAGGTACCAGACAATGCGGTAGACCCGTAACGAGATGGGCAGAAGACATTACCCAAGTAGGAGGCAAAGATTGGATGAAAAACGCCAAAAATAGAGAGCACTGGTCATCACTAGAGGAGGCCTTTACCTTCACAGGAGGGGTTATTGCTGAATAGATTGCTAAAAAATAAAAATAAAAAATATTGTAATAGAAAACCCGAAGAAAAGAAAAAACAAGCCGCTATTTTCAGATGTTATATGTATTTTTGTAATTTGCTAGAGGTAAAAAGGGGTTTTTATTTTTTATTTTATTTTATTATCTAAGTTAGTTATGGTGTAACTAACATAACTTTATACATATGTATATAATAGACTGTCCCGTTATCTACCCAAGACAGAAGAAACAGTACTGGAGAGTCCCAGTGACCCTGTCTCCAGCATATTTTACTTTACGGGCCGCTAATTGTGGCCGGGGCACCGTGGTAAAGGTTCTTTTAATATGACCTTGAAACATTTAGTTACGTTTGTTGTTTTATCCATATGTAAATAAGATATAGAAATAAATAAACTATAAATTTTCTTTGATAATTAACGTTAGCTTTTCAATGATGGAAAACATCGAGAGGAAACCGGCCTAATCCCATCAAGATCTGGTCTTCCCTTTGGCTATGCTCAGTTGGCATTCACATTCACATTTAGCTGTCGACGCAACGAAACCTCAGATCAATAAAGAATCGGGACACGTTTTTTGACTCCACTGGAGTCGATTGTATCATTATGTGGTTAAGGTGTCACCTTACCATTAAAGAGGCTGTATCTTTGTTTGCCACCGTTGTTGCGATTCCCCACATCAATAAAAGATCAGGAATCCGCTTGATCGCACTAGAGCTACGTTGTCTGCTTCCAGGCCGTATGCTTGTTTGCCACCGTTGTTGCTGTATAAAACTGCGGAACCCTTGCTCCTACTGCGTACCGCACTTTACATAAGTGGATTGTTTTAAATAAAATTATAGCTCGCACGCGCAACCAGTCTTGATGTTTTTTTGTTCGCTAATTGTATGCCGATGATACTACGCTAATAATTAAATTTACATGTTTGTGTGTCCGTGTGTGGACATACATTATGGTCTGTGGTTCAGCTGGTTGTTACTGGATGATAAACCTTATGCATATTATTAAAACTTAATTAATGGTTGATCAGAAGGACGCAAGAGGTCGGTGAAAATTATGGATGACGGTCGTATGGTGATCTGATGGCTTTTTTTTTTGAAGTTAGTTGGCATTCACACATCCCGTCCTGTCAGGGAGGCGGGACGGATATGATGGACTGAACCGCGGCTGTAAAGCTTTGGACTACCGTCTTAAACCACCGATGAAATCTGGCTCCGTTTTGGATAGGGGCGCTGTGGTTTGTTAGTCCTGAGACTGGCTTGTCTGTAAAATCCTGAAAATAACGAGAGTTTTCATACAATTCGGTCCCAGGCTCCAAACCCTACTCTTGGCATTCAACCGGCCCACCGGTTAGCAGTCCGCAGAAATTATGATGCGGTTGCTAGGAACCTTTGCCTTTATATACTAATTCGCGCAACACCTTATATACACATTTATGATATATCACGTGTTATCCGTCGGTCTGTTCTCGAAGACCGCTTGACGTAGGAAGCTGAAATTTGCTATAAATATGGCAGTTGATGGCCTATATATTACGAGAAATATTAATGGTCTTTTGACAGCAGAACTGCGATGACAATCCCAGTACAAATAATGTCATCATACGTCAAAAATGACATTAGTTGTACAGGGATGTCATCTGTCAAAAGACCAGTCTTACTTCTCGTAATTTTATATTTTATTTTATTTTATTTTGGCCACAAAACAGTCATTACATGAGTGTTACAATAATACTTATACTACTTAATAGACCAAACAGCGCCGAAACAGGTGTGAAATAATTCACTTAAAGAGAAATACAAAAATGTGAGCTTACATAGCTGCATAGACGTCGCGGAAATTACTTACTTACTTTCTCCTAATCTATAATTCCATATCGGAAGCCTAACCAAGCCTATAAAAATGCGTCTGCCCCATTTCAGGAGGCAGTTAAGGGGATAAAAGGTGTAAGGTTTTTTTTTATACAACGACGGTGTCGAACAAGTTTACAAACTGCCTGATGGTAAGCGGACCCCGCAGTCTATAGACGCTTGCGACTACAAGAATCACAAGTGCGTGGCGGACAGTTTATTGACTTGTCGATTTGATGTGTTGACAGAAATGACAGATTCACCCAAACCTGACGTAGCCGGCGTTGCCGATTAAAATTACCCAATGTGGTTCTTTTCCTTGTGTTCAATATTATATGTGAATAAAGTAATGCAGGTTCCTAACTGGAGACAGTCGAGACACAGCGCTTCGGGAGCTCTGGCGACCTTGCTCACCAACAGGAACATTACACCACGTGCCTAAAAAACAAGTAGTGGTGTTATTATGGCTGTGATCTTCTGTAAGGTGGAGGGACTTCCCCAGTGAGTGCTCCAATTGTTAACGAGATGACGTTCCGCTGTGCTCCAAACTATCTCCAACTCTCTCTCACCTGCATGGCTTACCCTGACTCCCTGCGGCTGCTGCAGATGCATAGATCTGTCACCGACGAACTAGATTCGCGAGATGTTCGATCTCGTGGGCCCGCTCTGTAGCCTCCTTCTACAATGGAGATCATCACAGAATGAGGCCATCGTTCTCTATCAGTGGCGGATCCAGAATTTTGGTTTGGGGAGCTTGACTCGCCTTGGCAACGTTTGGGGGAGACCTCGCTTTGTTTAGATTTTTGAGTGGACTCTAATGCTTTTGGGAAGGGTGGGTAGAGGGTTCTCTACTTACGTCTAGTTTTGTGTATGTCCCAAGTGTGTGTATTTAAAGTGTTAACTATATGTCTATATAAAATGAAACTATCGTCAACGTCAACCACAAGTGAATAAGTAAACTCATATATAAAACACCGGTTTTGCCTTAATTAAATGTTTTTGTCTTACATTATGTCATGTGACTACGTAATTTGGTCACGTTTAGTTTATTTGCAAAGTGTCGTTGCTTCAAGGCTAAGAAAAAACTAGTTTTAATGGCGGGTTTAATTTATGGTGCTTTAAATAACGTGCTTTTTCGCGATCCTATGGTTCTTTAGGGTTCCGTACCCAAAGGTAAAATGGGACCCTATTACTCAGACTCCGCTGTCCGTCTGTCTGTCTGTCTCTCCGTATCACCAGGCTGTATCTCATGAACCGTGATAGTTAGACAGTTGAAATTTTCATAGATGATGTACAGTCAGTTGCAACAGAAATACATAGGTACAGTCAGCTGCAGAGAAACCTGACCGCCCCTGAGAGGGGGTCATGTTTCTCTGCAGCTGACTGTACCTATGTATATCTGTTGCCGCTATAACAACTAATACTAAAAACAAATAAAATAACTATTTAAGGGAGCTCCCATACAAATAAACTTTTAAAAAGTTGCTCGTTATGTTCATCAGGCGCTGGGTCTCAAAATGTATGGGAAAAATAAAATCCGACTCGCACTTGACTAAAATTCTACTTGATATTATTTAACGTTCTTATTACTGTTTTTTTTTCAAATATATAATAATTAAAATTAAATGAAAAAAGGTTATAATAAAGTGTCTAATGTTGTATAGATAATAGTACGGAACCCTTCGTGCGAGTCCGACTCGCACTTTTGCCGGTTTTTTTGTATTGTTTGCCGAATAAGACAGGCAGTATCAATACTTGTCGTTATATCAGAGATATAATCGCTGTTATTTGTTGTTTTTACAAGCTTTTATTTACGAGTAAGTATGTTTGTAGCTCGAAACGTACAGAACGGGCACGGCGCGGTGCGGGCTTTTGCATTTTTGATCTTTCCGAAACTGTTGCTGTCGATTAATGCTTCGTATGTGACACACGCCGCCTCCGCTCTACCGCGCTACCGAATACCGCGCGGTTTCTTGGCGCGACGTGCCCCGGGCCGCGTTTGCCCGCAAAACCGCCCCCGCCCCGCAAAGCTGCTGCGCCGGCGCTCTGTGCGTTTCAAACTTGTACGTTGTCATAAAAATTTGCAATCCCCTTTTTTTTATGAGAAGACTGACCAGCGATTGGCCTTGGTCTCACCTTTTTTTTTTATTACATAGGTGGCAAACGAGCAGACGAATCGCCTGATGGTAAGCGATTAGCGCCGCCCATGGACACTCGCAATACCAGACGGGTTGTAAGTGCGTTGCCGGCCTTTAAGATGGGACTATGCTCTTTTCTTGAAGGTTTGAAGGTCGAATCGGTCCGGAAATACCGCAGGCGACAGTTCATTCCACAGTTTAGTTGTGCGAGACAAGCTGGAGAAACGCACAGTTGAGGACTACCAACCATCCAAGTGGTGAGGATGGAAATTTTGTCGCGTTGGGCGATGGCGGAAGGAAGCGGCAGGGATTAATCCGAACAATTCCTCGGAGCACTCCCCGTAATACATAATACCTGATGGAAAGCGATGACAAGACCTAAGATGTTGCTCGCTGGTTCAGCAATAGCCTATTCACTCTTGTCTTGAAGAGACCCAGATTGTATGTATCAGGAAATACAGACGGCGAGCACTGGAATTTGCTGCCGCCGCGGCGGCAGCAAATTCCAGTGCTTAGTTGTTCGCATTAGGAAAGAAGCAAATCGCTTCGTGCGAATAAATGGTGGTTTTCGGTCACTTTCCGGTATCCGATTGAATTGAAACTTGGCATACTTATATAAGTTCGGTGACAACGCAATGACGTAACAGAGCTGATCTGATGATGGAGACAGAAGGTGGAAATAGCAACTCCTAAACTACACAAGACAAACCCGTCGTGTTTGGGCTCATTGGAACCGTCTCAACGAGTAGTTGATGTTTGTGGAAAAAAGTACAGTCGGCAACAAAAGCGTGTACCAAATTTTTTTTTAACTGAAACTTATTTATGCTACGAAGGTGGCAAACAAGCATACGCACAGCCTGCCTGATGGTATTAAGACACCGTAGCCTATGGCTGCTAGCAATTACAGAAGAATCAAGTGTGTTGCCGACCCTTTATTAATTTAAGGATTCGTTGTGTCGACAGCTACTTATAGAGATAAATACTAAGTCCCTCACTGGAGAGTGACACAGCGCATTATCGGGAACTCTAGGGCCCCGCGGCGAGTTGATTCCACACTGTAACCAGCCGGAGCGTCCGTGGGAGCAAATTCCTCTAGAACCGTGCACGACCATTTTGGTTCCAAGGTTTGAGCATGCCCTATCAAGCCGACAGCGCGTGCTGCAATGGTGGAATGTGGTGGCTACTTATTTATTTATTCAAAATAATTACAAATTATTATAGATGAAACCTAAGCCACCAGAACACCCGATTTACAAGTTGTAATATATAACAGAAGACTTACATGCATCCATCGCCTCACATAACCTTAAGCTTTCACGACACACAAACACATCCATATCTGGTGCTGATGCAAGAAGCGCATTAAGGCAGTGTAGAGCTCAAACGAGAGGATAGTTTTTGCGCGTTATGGTGCGCGCCTCAGGAGCAGCCAGGAGCAGCCGGTTACGCTAGCGAAAATTGAATCTCGATAAAGAGGGGACTATCAGACGGACCGGCTGACCCACCAGCTCTGGGCAGTCTAAACATAATCGCTAGATTTTGCAAGCGCTCGTGAGTAGTACACAGTTACGCCTCGTCTCACTTCAGTATGTATGTATGTATCTATTGCTTTATTGTACATAAAACACGGTAAAATGACAAACAAACAAAAAGTGGAAGTACAAAGGCGAGCTTATCCCTTTAAGGGATCTCTTCCAGCTAACCTTTGAGCAAATGAGTTGAAAGAAAACAATGGAGGATGAAGATAAACCACCTGTGAATTATGCACTGAAACAGAAATTGAAATCAAAACAAATTCATTTTGAATACACATTACCTAAATACCAAATAAAAATATAAAAAACGCGAATCAGTATATATATCAATAGAAAATACGACAAAATATTTTGGGTATTATAAAATAAAATACTTACAGCCGAAAGAAAAAAAAAAAGTTGTGTGTGAAATAATTATGTTTATATAAACAATAAATATATATAAACAATAAATATATAATACGATACTATACTTAATAATAATAAAATAGTCAGGAGTCGGACAGCCATATTCTTTTTAATGCAGCCTTGAAGGTATGTACTTATTATTCTTAATTATTACGCTGACTCAGCAACCCGAAGTGGATCTTGGCAGCTTGTCGCCATTAAGAGAAGGCTTTTAGAAACTGACACTTGTCAATATTTATAATATTACCATACTGCAAACATCGCTCATCATCGTATAGGTGAATGACTCCTAAAAGTCTTATTATCGCAATCAAAAATATCACAATTTTTGGCCTCGTGTACCTACAACATAAACACTACTATAAATCAATTAACATAACACTTCACATCTATTACTCATTATCAAGGAAATTACGTCATACGAGTATCACAAAGTTACTATTTCCTGTGCCAAAATAGCAAAACCACTTTTCCGCAAAGAAAACTGTAAGGGATTAAAGATTGTGACTCTTTGACAGCTGCATGCAAAACTTTGTTTAACGAAAGCACATAAGAATAATAAGTGAAATTATCACGAATCCAAATCAGACATTTAATTGTAGACTATATATCCTCGACAAAAGACTCAAAATCTATTGCTATACCTATATGATGTGTTGACATTGTATAGATATGTGATATGGCATGATTTTATCAAGGCCTTGTTATCATTCGTTATCGGCGTCTCAATGACTGCTAATCAGAGAGAATTGGCGTCGATTTGTCTGAAAAACACTCTTACAAGACTATTCATCGATTCAAGAGCATCGTTTGAGTGCGTTGAATCATTAGAATATTTACAATTGTGTATAAAGTGGAAGGATCACTGGTCTATGTGTTCGTATACACGCAATATTCCACTTTGCTCTCGTGGTAACAAAGAAACAAACAGAGAATGAAAAAGCAAGCCATTCTTAGCAATGCAAAGATTAAATATGAAAGTATGAAATATGAAGTATGTATATCAATTTTTTTATGAAATAGGAGGCAAACGGCAGACGAATTGCCTGATGGTAAGCGATTAGCGCCGCCCATGGACACTCGCAACACCAAAGGGGTTGTAAGTGCGTTGCCGGCCTTTAAGATGGGAGTACGCTCCCGTTGAGAGTGTTTCTGCTTCTTTTCTCTTTATTCTATGGACGCTTGTGGTTTTCGAGACTTTGTATAGACTGATTTTTATTGATTGATGTTTCTATGGGCCGCTTACACGATGCACTCTTTTCACGATAGGTACGCATCACGTGAATATTGAAGCAAAATTCAGACTATTTTTAAATTCGCGGTATTATTGACATCCCCGTGTTGTGATAAACATCACTGGACAATAAACGACCCCTATTTCTACCAGATTGCCTCTGCTTTGACTTACGTAGCCCAAAAGCTCAAAGTCAACTGAAAAATAAACGATATCCAGTCTTCCGTAGTTGATGCTTATACATAGTACTGTTATTTCATAATCACCATAATAGAAACGTCTAAAATACCCCTCTAAGTGGGTAATTCTGCCTCGAAGCCGTCCACATCACATTTTATCCATCATTGTATCTCCGTTCTCAAATACTTGCGCCCGTTGTCTACTTCCAGGATTTCAGCCACTCGTTTCCACTTCACATGAACTTCAGTTACTAGTTAAGAAACTATTTCACCCCAACCTTTTTAATGAGGAGGAGCAGTTGTAATGACACACCAGTACATATCCTCTTTGATTTTAAAGTCATCTTCCTGGCCCAGAGTTTCCCAAGACTTGGCTTTCTTATATCACAACGGTGGCAAACAAGCGTAAGGCCACATATTATGCTGGCACCATAGCCTACGGACGCTTGCAACTCCTGTGGACAATCGCATTGTCGACCTTTTAATGAACAGACCTCTAGACCCCATATTTATTTCTTTAAACCGATTCGTATTCTGGAGATACCATGGAATACATACATACCCTGGTATCCGGAAACTGGTACTGACCAGTTTTAGATACCCACATAGAAGAGACGGCTAATACGGAAATCGTGAAGTAGACGAGTTTTTGCCAATTTGCCTATAGAGACAAATCAGGACACTCGATACAGCGCATCATCAGGATATAACTTCCCGCAACATGAATAAGACCATTATATTTTTTCTTTATTTTTCAAATATTTATTAAAGTAATTTCATCATCAGTGATCTTACGTTTGTTTTGTTTCAAGCTGCGTAGCTTAGTACAATTTGTTGCGCGAGACATTATGTGCCCGTGTCAATAAGACAAGTTTATGCATGTCGCAGCGCGCCGCTTGAATACGACCACCAGTGACTTGCTGCTGTCTAGTTGAAAAAACAAAAGCGTGCGGCTTATAGGTCCGTGTACTGTGTGGTATTGTATCAAAAAAAAATAGAATTCGATGTTTAAATCGCTTTTATTTAAACATGGGTAAAAAAAAGTGTTTAAATCCAGAAGAAAAAGGGGCAATCAAAATTTTGCATGAAGAAGGTTATTCTAACAGAGCAATTGGAAAAAGGATCGGGCGGTCTCATCAGGTAGTGAGTAAATTTCTCGAAGAGCGTGAAAATTACGGAATTTTTTTTAAAGGACGTACAAAATTTGCCACTACAGCAAGGGAACGTCGAGCAATATTACGTGAAGCATCTAATTCAACTTTAACAGCGAGACAAATTAAAACTAATGTTGGAACTAAAGCCTCAATAAGAACAGTACAGAAAATTATACAACAATGTCCGTATATAAAACGCCTTAAAATTAAACGGAAACCGGCTTTGAAGAAATTTCATGTAAGTGAACGCCTTAGATTTGCTCAAGAAAAAATGCAATGGAAAACTGAGTGGTATAAAGTAATTTTTAGCGACGAAAAAAAGTTTAACCTCGTTGGGCCCGATGGCTTTTCTTATTATTTTCACGATTTGAGAAAAAGTGAATTGATTTTGTCCCGAAGACGCAAAGATTTTGGTTCGGTGATGGTGTGGGGAGCGGTCTCATACAAAGGTGCTATAGATTTAGTTTTTTTAAAGGGTAGACAGAACTCTCAAAAATATATAGAACTATTAGAAAAAGAAAGAAAAAACTTTATGAAAGTAAATGGCAGTTCAGATTTTATTTTCCAGCATGATAATGCCAGTATTCATTCTGCATACGCTGTACGGTTATGGTTTAAAAATCATAATATAAATGTTTTAGAATGGCCATCGAATTCACCTCAATATCATGGAAAATGTTTGGGGATGGATTTCTCAACAAGTGTATAAGAATTCTCGTCAATTTAATACTGCCGAAGAATTACAGAAAGCGTTACAGCAAGCCTGGAATCAAATCTCCGTTAATTACTTAAAATCCCTCTATGATTCAATGCCTTCAAGAATATTTGAACTGATTCGAAACAACGGCAAATATACTAATTACTAACCAATAAATGACATTTTTATTCGTAAAAATATTTGAGCTTCATTAGCTGGTCGTATTCAAGGTGCGCAGGTACAGTAACAGTATACTAGTCACATTTACAGAGCTGCTATTGTTAATCTCCTAGATCTACGTGACTAATAGTAATTGTTTACTGAACTTATAAGAGTATTATAACCACATTTCAAAAGCTGTAACACATGAGTTTAATAAAAAGTTGCCTGTAATGTTTGTGGTCTTATTCATGTTGCGAGGAGTGTATGAGCGAAAATCTCAATGGCTCCCTGATTTCTCTCAACTGCTAACATTGCCTGGTTACAAATATCTCCATATAACCGATCGGTATCGCAATTAGTTCGGTGCATGCACGAACCACGCGCAAATCACGCGCACGCCGCCGCTGCGTGATCCATATTTACAGGCCTTAATTGATTAGGTACTGTGACAGACCGGCTGTCAGCAAACGGCAGGCAACATAAAGTAAATATCATGTTACTGGCTGAAATTTTCTAGCTGTTAACACAACAAATCTATAAGTAAATAAAGAGACGGCAATGTGGTTGTGATACTTCTGGAGTCGCAAAATGTCTGGAAACCACGGTGCCTGTCATCAGTCATTCCTGATTGTTTGGCACCGTTGTAAAAAAGTTTGCGAATATTATAATAGTTAAAGATCAATCATGTCTATGTAAAACAAACATCCACAGCGGATGTGACAGACGGGGAAGATACAGGACTTAATCAAGAAGGAGCAATGGAAGAGGCAACGGAGCGCGAGCTAGAAGCCTCGGCTGAAGTTGACCCAATGCGCTGCCGAATGGGTTATGGGACGAAGGCACGACTCTTGCCGCCGATCTATGCTTTAGAAGACCTTCGGGTGGTGTCTGCACCTCTTGGAAAAGAGGTCTTCGAGTTGGAGGACGTGTCAAGTGTTAGGACACGCCCTTAAAGGTGTCCGGGGTTGCACAAGATCCTCCTGCCCAGACGGGCAGCTGCTGGCGGGGTCGCCAATATGTGGTAAAGCGTTCCCGTGTGCCCACCGAAATGCAGCGCAACCAACACCCCAGGTTTTTAGTGAAATCTTCGTGGCGTGGTGGAATCTTGCGAAGATTTTTCTTGGGCACAAAAAGGACTTAAAATCAAACACATGTTGATGTTTGGTACACAGAAAATAAAAGGTATACCCAATCCAGCAATCTAAAAAAAAACCAAAAAAATTGTACTGCTTTGTCGTTTACTTTTCGAACTTCAAGCTTGGCCGTTCCACGGCAACAGGAGCATCAGTCCATCAGCTCAATAAATACGACGTTATTTGGAAGATCCCAGAGCGCTCTTGGACACAGACTTCGAAAAAAGCCGTCTTGCGCGGGTTCCACTTTTCTAGTTGCTTCGTTGCTTGACTTGACTTTACTGTAACAATAAACAAGATACAATACAAGATACATCACAAATAAGATCACATGAATAAAGATGTGGCGCGGTTCAATGGCAATTTCTTTTGAATTATTTTAATATATCGTACGTACGAAATTCATAATAGGTACACGTTTTCCATAAAAAAATATATCATACTTTTACCAAGCATAATTCTCACACAACATAAAACCCATAAATTCTAACAACATTTGCTATTAATGTTAATGCTTCATGAAAAGGAATTGTATATGTTTTATAAAACATTAGTAAATTTCTGTGTTTAGTGCAATAATGTTATGACGATGTATAAATAAATAAAATTATGACGATTTCCTAAAATTATGCTAATGAAATTTAAGATTCCGTTTTTCTGCAAAATAAAATTATAAAAAATGGTTTACATACAAATCATTGCCCACCCATAATGACGACGATAGTGTTGAAGGTCACATTAAAAAAAAGTTTTCGCGATACGGAATGAAAAACGCCTCTGTCCTTGCATCAGCTGTCCCGTAACAACACTTATGTAACAACGCGCAAAAACTCTGTCGGATCGGTAAATATTATGTACCTTATTTACATTGATAAGCCGCTCCAATGAGTAGAGATACCACGGCCTTGGCGCTATCTGCTAACAACGGAACATACGTGGAGACACGTGTAGCCACGCCTTGTGTGTGGAACACAAGCAAGTTCACCTCACTGAAAACCGCAACCTCATCATAACAGTACTATTGGCTTTGCAGGTATGTGGTTTTGTGTTCCTGGTGGGCAGTAAGGTCGCTAGAGCTCCCGAGAATGAGCTGTGTAGAGAGTGAGGGACCTGCCTCACCTGCTTTAATGTTACCTCTGGGCGGTAGCACCTGGATACCAGGTTGGGCCTTTTGACTTGCTTCAGAGACGTGCTGTGCGAATCGTGGACGATCCCAAACTCACGAGCGATAACGGACCGTTAAAATTAAGGAGAAACTTTTCCTCCTAGTGCGTGTTTTATCGCTTGTGTAATGGGTTGTACTCCGAAGAACTGGTCGACATGATGCCCACGTCCGCTTTGTACCATCACACCGCTCGCCGGCAGGACATTCGTCCTCACACCTTAGAATCTAAATGGGCGCGTACGGTACGGTTTCAAAGAAATTTCCTTCCTCGGACGCTCCGGTTGTGGAATGAGCTCCCATGCCGAGGTTCTCCCGAGGGACTACAGTATGGGGTTCTTCAAGAAAAGAGTTTATAAATATTTAAAGGGTCGGCAGCGCGTATATGACACCCCTGGAGTTGCAGGCGTCCATAGGCTGCGGTGACCACTTACCATCAGGCGGGCCGTACGTTTGTTTAATTTTGTCACAGCAGTAAGAAAACTTGCGTATGTCTCTAGCTATCACATCAACACAATGCATCCTCATAACAAAGGGTCGCCAGCGCACGTGTTTCTGCAGTCACAAGCGTCCATAGGCTACGATGTCTCCTCACTGTCACGAAGGTCATCTTGTTTGTCACCGTCGTTGTATAAAACATAAGTTGCGCTTCAAGGTTAGTTTGTTTGTGCTAACAATGTTTGGACAGCTGCAACTGGCATGGCAACGCTGCAAAATGAGAACGGTGTATCAAATAATGACATTCTACTTGTTATTTGCCTGAAACATCAGCACATAAGCATAGCAGTATATCATTTCTTAAGGGTAGAGCAGAGTCAAAGTTTGGAGCAGCCTAACTAGTAAAGTGCCTCCATCTAACAGAAGAGCACAGCTATAATAACCGCCAACATATCAGCCGAAGGACGTCCACTGCTGAACATATGCCTCCACCAATCTCATGGGTGGTAAATACCATAATCGCCACGCTTGTAATGCGGATCTGCGATCGCAGTATCTCCACCGCACTCCATGCATGGTGCTGCTCATCCCCCGATGGTCTTGGTCGTAGTTTTAGGACATACCAGGGTCCAAGCTTAACACTATTACATATTCTGAAGGTATGGGGGTCTGTGTTCCTGGTGGCGAGTAAGTTCGCCAGAGTTCCCGATAATACGCTAGAGAATAAGAACTAATATTATCTAAAAACAGCAAAGCTGCTGTAGCTGACATTACAGTAATTCCTCAAATCATAAGATCGGTGATGGGCATGAGACTCTTACAATACGTGCTTAGGTTATACTGTCTACATACAACCATCTCGGCAATAGGTGGCAGGTAATTGATTAAAAGATGATTCTGGATTGTTTCGTTGAATCCTGGTTTGAATCTCGGTAATGGTATTCTTTTCTGTGGTGAGCAGAAATATTTGGTTCTGAGACTTGGATGTTTTTTTATGTTATCATCATCATCATGTCAGCCGAAAGACGTCCACTGCTATACACAGTACACAGGCCTCCCCTAAAGAGTGCCACAATGACCGGCCCTGCGCCACCCGCGTCCAGCGGACTCCCGCGACCTTTACCAGGTCATCAGTTAACCTTTTCGGGGGCCTACCCACGCTGCGCCTCTCTCTGTTCTCTCTTTCTGTATTTAAGTATATGTCTATTAAGTATATCGTCGTCTAGTACCCATAACACAAGCCTTATTCAGCTTACTATGGTACTAGTACGATTTGTGCAAAAAATGTCTTCTAGTATTTATTTATTTATTCATCGGCCTATATACGTCCCACAACTGGGCACACGCCTCCTCCCATAGATGAGATGGAATCGTCAGTAGTCCCACTGGCCCTGTGCAAAATGGGGACTTAACATTCACACTTTAATTTCTTCGTAAAAGTTTTCCTTCACCGAAAAGTCCTCTTAAGGTGCCAAACACTGGAAAGATATTATTTCAGAAAGTAAGGCGAATGGACTATCTCGAACATTTCCAAAACAATTTAAGGCCGTCAGATATCGAGACCGAGATTGGTCAAAAGTATTGTAATTCAAGTATGCAAATATTTAATTGAATAAGTATTAGCATGAAGTATGGATCGCAATCATATTGCTAATGAGATATCGCTTTGCTTTTCCTGTTTACTGTGAACAAACTGATAATAGAACCAGGAGCAAAACCGATTGGTGTACCTAACTAAAAACGATTATGTGATTATTACAACTTGCAAGAGTACGAATTTTGGACTTATAAAAAAGGGATAAGCATATTGCAGTTTTCGTTACATTACGACATTCAAGTCCCAAGATTATTTTTTTCAATATGTCAAAAAAAACAATAACATCCTGCCCTAGTTTTGTTGTTGTTGATTATCATTTTCTAATACTTAGAAGCCCTCTTGAATTTGACGACGTCAAATACACGCTCGCATCTAACACCTCTTTTAATAAAAAATATACAAAAGTGCTTTTTTTAATTATCTTTGATCGCTCTTCACCATGAATTATTTTAGTTTTCTAAATCCATACTTTCATACTAATATTGTAAACTTAAAAGTAACGCTGTCTGTCTGTCTTGTCTGTATCCTTTTCATGGCACAAATTGTGATAAAATTTGGCATGTTACGTATAAATTATCTACTTCAACAGTTTCAACTCGGCTAAAACTGAGGATGACACATTCCGCTACAGTAACACACGTGTGCCATATTAATTTTACAAAAGCGTAATCCTCATTGTTATTTTAATTTCGTCCGTCCAAGCCTTTGTTCCGTATCAGATGTCATTATGCGCTCACTGCCACTGCCTTCCAAATGAAAAAAGACTCCACTCAGGTAATTCCACTCTGTTTGAGTGCAGTTGACATTTCTGGTCCGTTCCACCCTGTGCTTTAGGAAAATGCAGCTCTTTGATATGACCCTTATTTTAAGGTAATGGCACAGACATCAGAGAAAAGCAGACTCGCAGTATTAAGCCAGAAGATTTTTGTTGTCTCGTTAAATCCTTATAGTGCACCAACATGAGTTAGAATGCGACAGATAGCATGATCATAATTGTCTCCATTTGAAAGCACACCAGCCCGGCTAGTATGATAGCTTATACCGTCACGTTTTATGTGACGTTTCAGTACATTTTGGCCATATAACGTGACTGTATAAGCTATCATACTAGCCAGGCAGGATGTTAAATCCCATATAAACTTTACACAGCACAACGTCAGTTCAGTACATTTTTCGGTTATGAAGACGGAGACACTGACAGGGCAAGACCTGTCACATATCACTTGTCTGTATCTCTCAAACTTTCTGATTTGTGCATTAGTGAGAATAGATCAGATGTACAGAAATCTCTTTTTACTCGGATATGTGTGGGTGTTGGGGACGTCAGACGGCTCAGTCGTGGATTTTATAGGACCTTCAGGTGACTTGTCGTGTTTCCAACTGACGACGCGCATAAAGATGACTCATTCAGGAATTTCACGATTAGAACATTAAATTGCAGTTAGTCGGTACAACATAAACATGTTTAATTTATATTTTATTTGAACACGGAATTCGCATCGTTGAGCCGTGATGTCATCGGTGAAATTCCAGTAAGAAAAGCGATGAAAATGAGGTATGCAGAACAGTTTAATTAGCATAAGTGTAGTTATCGCGGTTGGTAACAGTATAACCGTTCTGCGATTAGAAATGTGTCTTTCGTTCTGGTTTCAAGCTTCAATATTTTGTTTAATTAGTAAGATTTTTTTTAAAGATTAACTACCCTGGAAGTCCTAAAACGGTTTTAGGACTGTTGATGACATTTTAGTAAATGGTTGTCTTCTCTGTGCTCACTCGATGCTTTCTATAAAATAATGATACAAAATGACTTCCTCCTCCTTCCTTTCTTTCTTTTTTCCTTTCCTTGACCACATACATATATTAACTAAAATAACTGATGACCGAAATTTTACTTTATCAAAGAGAGAAATGTCAATTTTATTGAAGTAGGGAAACTAATCCCCATCATAAGTGAACACGGGAAGCTGTCAAACTTGCAATTTATACCCTTAAATTGGCAGCGTATCTAATAATGCACACTTTTTTGCCATTTTTTGGCATTTTATATAAAATAGATAGATAGATAGATAGAACTTTATTCAGTACCCACAATATACATGGCATTTTTATGACAATTAAGATGAAGAGCATGCAACTTAGGGTCTAAGTAACAAAATCAGACAAATTACAATAGTACATGGGAGCCATGTGTCGTGGCAGAGAATGGGCGCTGGCTCAGCATTATTGATGCGGCAGGAGACCACATCGCTGATATTCTGCCAGGACCCTACTAAGACTACTAATTATTAAAGAACGACCAGTGCAACGCTATGTATGTGTTTTGTGTATGCGTGTGTAGTGTCTGTGTCTGTGCGTGGGTGCGTGGACATATATATATATACCTATTTACGAAAATCGTGAGTGTGCTATTTCATAGTGTTCTATAGAGGCCTGATTTAACTTCTTTAGATGGGAGAATGTGAAATTTAAGGATTCTGTTTTTGTATTTTTAAAAGATGTAGGCGATAATTTAATTTGAACTTATTTCTATTCTTTATTTCACGAATTGGTGGCGGTATATTGTTCCAACACTTTGTGGCCCGATACCGAAAACTCCCCTTAAAAGCAGCCGACCGATGTCGGGGGAACTGCAATACGATCGCTCGAGAACCTCTGACAAGATGGTTACTGTTTGAGAACCAAGTGAGCTTCTTATATAAATAAGATGGCGTTTTTGTGTGTATCGTATCAAACAACAAACATGCAAACATAAGTTCCTGACGGGCAGACATCTTTAAAAGGTTTGCGCCATTCAGAAAAGGTGTGATCGTGAATTAAATGAATCTCATAGAGAACGATTTTTCTTGCTCTATAACCATTTACACCCGAGAAATCACGATTGAGATAAATTAAACGGGTGTAAGGGATAGAGCGCTAGCGAGGCCTGAATTGAACCCACGTTTTTTTTGAATTTTGTTAATAATAAGGGTTAAATAAATAATAAGCAATGCCGATGTCAGTAATTTCACCAGTAATCTTCCACTTACAAGTAAATAATAAGGAATTAGGTTACAATTTGCCGATTATGCAAACAAGCCACGATAAGGTGTGTGTTCAGGTTGTACTCGTTCAAAGAGATAAGTAGGTAAGTCGTCCCAAGGTCGCCATGTGTTTATCAGCGCAAGGATGTGCCGTGCATATTAATAGAGGCAGAAATAAACTATTTGTATTGTCGTAACGTCCTTGAGGCACACATGTGCTTCAAAGTTTAATTTGTATGAAGTATGTTGTTTTTCTGATCACATTAAAGAGATTCCGTGCGCAGGAAAACAGTATATCGAGATAACATTAGGGAGGGTTACATTCGCCATAATTGTTAAGAAAGAATGGAAAAGCGGACAAGTGGGTGTCGGGCCACGTAGCTGTCTGTCTACCCGTGACATTATGTGGATACCTTATATTTACCCTATTTTTGGCATAACTAAAAACATATTACACAATCACAATTAAAATAATTAATTAGTCACAATTTTATGACATAAGAGAATTAATTAATTAATTATCAAATAATAAACGATGATATAAATTTATTTAAACTGAGACTTGTTCAAATCGTAAAAATACACATTGACGTAAAAAATAATAAAAATAATAACTTAAACCTGATTACATAAGTACAGAATGAAGATTATCTAATCGAAAAGCCCGCCCCGAATCATTCCCGGTGCAAAAGTACCAAACACGCTCGCCGCGTTGCCGCGTTGTATCGCGATGGACAGCCTCTGCACCAAGAAAGACTCGGAACGGGTGTCATGTCCCCTCTCCCGCAACCGACGACCAATCTCCCTCAGGAACTTCTTCGCCTCTGTACCCCAACAACCGGTCGTTTCCACCGCGAGTGGGACAAATAAATAATTAGTGAGAGCGGAATATTTCTCTCGCTTTCTATTTGCCGCCAACTCCGCTGCTGCGCCAGCTGACCTAATGGTATGACCAAGGTGCGAAGCTGCAAAAGTGCTGACGCACGTAGCGTCCCACAGTAGGCACTTACCTTTTTGCCAAGGCACCAAGGTCATACCATCTGGCCTTTTCCCATCTGACCGACTAAGGCCTAAGGGCTCCAGCACGCATGGAACATTAGCAGAAATTAGGGCTCTTCGCACAATGTCGTTGAGGGCATAATGGCGAGGGAATCTTCCGGCACACCGACAACAACTCAAGGCGTGGTGACCGTTGCTCTCCACCATGGTGCCGCAGATGCATATATGAGGTTCACAAACATCGCAGCCCAAGCGGAAAGCCACGGCCACCCGCAACGAATCGTTGTCGAGGAGGGTACCCAGATGAGGTGAGGGAAGTGCGTGAAGCCATGCTCCAGATTCTGGCCTTGACACCGCGTTGAGTCTTGCTCTATCTACCCCCAAGGCATCTTCCATGAGAGCATCAAACACTCGCTTCACCCCTATTTCATCCCACGAACGTTGACGATCCGGTTTCTCGGGCACCTGCGCACTTTGATTGAGAGCTGACCATGTTATGACCGCATCAGAAGCATAGGGTATGATTACTCTGTCACCATCTAAAGAGAAAATGTCAGTGACAAGGTCCACAACCGCGTATGTCGATGCTAAAAAGGCCGGGAGACTCACATCACGCGCACGACGTAAACCCAGTCCACCATTTCGGATGGGAAGGACCGCCAGCTCCCATTGGTTGGCATTGAAAGACACATTCAACAAACACTCAGTTGTCTCCTTCAACACACTGTCAAACGAGTTAAGATGAATGGGGTGCAACCAAACCGGTACAGTGCGCAGAAAATAAGTAACTTTCGGAACTGCGAAACAAAACCGGAGCAAAATTAAGGCAACGTGAGCAGAAAGATTTTTAAGCCTGTCCTTAGCATTCAGAAGAATTTGCCTTCTTAATTCAATGGCATCAGGAATCGCATCTGAAAAAATTGGTGACCCCAGGACATTGAACGTCTGAACTGATAACTCCTTAAGTCCAGGAAGTAAGGCACTGAATGCAGGAAATGAGGTACGGGAATCGGCGCTGCAGGGGAAATATTCGCATTTATTAAAATTTACTTCCAGACCCAGCTCTTTAAAACGTGGAAGAAGGGTGAGAAGATCTTGTTCCACCCTCTCCGGTTTTCCTCCCAGGGTACCATCATCCAAATACCAGACGTTCAAGGGGGACTGAAGCTCTAATATAACTTTTTGGATTGCAAGGCTGAAAATCAGAGGTCCGAGCGGATCCCCCTGCTGTGCGCCGACCTGGGAAAGGATAAACTATAAATAATGTTATCATAAATAAACACCTACATATCATATAAATGTAATAACTAGATCATGAATGTAATTTATTGACCTGTGACGATGTTATTAATAAAATTTTACTTTACTTTACTTTATCTAAATACAAGTTGAAACAAGTATTGTATGTTCAAGTTTAGATAGTGCGCCATGTTGGGCGCAACGAGGCCCAGGCCTGCGCCGGCGCAGAGTCAACATTGTGCCCGCAAAAAGTGCCCTTATCACGCCTATCAGTAAAGGGTTGTTATCGCAGGACAAACGTCGTGATTCCAGAACAAACAGACACTCGTGTCTTTTTATGTGTCGAAAAAACAACATGTTAGGATACCTATAGCCCTAGCAAATATTAGTACTGCCCAATGTGTAAAAGATTGTATACTTCATATATATATATTTTTTTTCAAAATGAAGTTACATTTTTCTAATTGAATATTATAAGTACTCGCCAAACTAAACGTTTGATGGCGAGACGCGCTCAGTTATTATAATAAAAGTAACTTAAGCTATTCATTACCAGCTTAATATTTATGCTGCTGGGTCCGGGGGACGGGCAGCAGCAACCCTGGAGTGCGGTGGAGATACTGCGATCGCCAACCCGCATGCCAAGCGTGGCGATTATGGCACTTACCCCCCATGACATTTGGGGAGGCCTATGTCCAGCAGTGGCGTAGGCACTAATTTTTACGGAAGCGACTGCCATCTGACCTTCCAACCCGAGGGGGAAACTAGACCTTATTGGGATTAGGCTTGTCAAATGAGTGGGCAACTTGACTGTTAGAAGTTCTCAAGCCGCCCGGAGGCCTCTAATTTGGCTTAACTACTGCTTTCATAGACAGCAACCGGGATCAACGGCTTAACGTGCCTTCCAAAGCACGGGAGCGCTCAATTGTTAACCACTCAAAGCGGTCACCCATCCAAGGACTGACCTCGCCCGACATTGCTTAACCTCGCATACCGCACGCGGTACGCGGGCGCCGCTGGGCCACGAGCGCTCCAGTTAAATACGAGTACACACATCTATTTTGACTATTTTCTGTGTGAAATGACACGCATCTTGACATTATTTGTCCGTTACTATCTAGTACAGGATTATTGCGGCCTAGTGTCAAAGATTTTTTAAAGTATTTTATGGATTATTTATAAAAAAATATCGTTCCAAATATCACGGCAAATCGATTAAATCCAAGCTAAAAACTGGATTTTACCGCGTAAATTCGACTAAACTCAATAAAATCAAAAACTGGCTCCGTTCCTATCTAAAACTTTTATAAAAACGTCGTATCCTGTAGTCGATTTACTGGAATTCTCAATAGTATAAAAAATAACACAATTACACAAGATACTATTTGATTCCATATACGTTGTTTTTACAAGACATGCAGCCACACAGGCCCAGTCCTAATAATCCGGGCGCCATCTTTTTTGACGGCGCGAAACAATTGCAGTCCGTATTGAACAACTTTCAAAAGTAGTATGTATGTAAAATGTATGTATGTAAAATTCTTTATTGTACATGAGTAAAACATAACAATAAAACAGTAATTACAAGAACAGTTGACATATGTACAAAGGCGAGCTTATCCCTATAAGGGATTTCTTCCAGCTAACCTTTGAGCAATTGAGTGGAGATAGGATTTATAGGCAAACCGAGAATTAAACATGTACAACACGGATATAATTTTATCTTAATAACATCATAATATTATACAGATAAGTGACACAAAATTGTATGAATAAAAACCAAAATATAAATATATATTTACAATAAAAACTAAAAATAAAAATGCGTAATACAAATTGATATATATACATATAAATATATAATAAATAAATACCGAAATAAAATATCCAGTCAAGTAGTACTCGACAACCATAATTTCCTCAACTTCCCCTTCAGCGAGGCCACGGACTGACACTGCCTGAGTGACGGGGGTAACGAATTCCATAATTTGACAGAGTGTACCGTAAAGGATTTATCATAGGAACGGGATTTATGAGGTGGTATGGCTAAGGTAAGATTAGCACTAGAGCGCAGCCGATGATTGCTACCATCCGCCATAAATTTGAACCTCTCTGAAAGGTAGGACGGGGAAGAAGCAGTAAACTAAACATTGAAGAGGAGCGACAGTGTATGCAAATCCCGGCGACGGCGGATTGGCAACCACCTGAGCTGAGTGCGGTAAGATGACACGTGGTCAAATTTACGCAAACCGAAAATATACCTAATGCAGACGTTCTGCAAGCGCTCAAGCTTGTCAAGCAATTCCTCCGTGAGATCCAAGAATGCATTGTCCCCGTAGTCTAGAAGCGGGAGTAAAAGAGAACGGACAAGGATAACCTTAGTTTGAAAAGGGAGGAAATTTTGTAAGCGCTTAAGGGAGTGCAAAGAGGCAAAAAGTCTCCTACTGACCTCTGTAACATGCGCTGACCATGAAAGTGTCTGGTCCATGATGATACCTAAGTTCCTGACGGTGGAAGAGAGAGGAATATGGTTTCCATCAAGAAAGATGTCAGGTACCATCCGGTCAGACAGCTTAGCGATAAAGTGAGGGCCGCCAATAATAATCGCCTGCGACTTTTTAGCATTCACCTTTAAACCAAAGGACGCCGCCCAATTGTGAATTGAAGCTAAGTCAAGATTGATTTGGTTTATGAGAGAGTCAATATTTTCAATTTTTTCTGCCGCGTAAATCTACAGGTCATCTGCATAGTAGTTTTATGTTTTACACAAAAAGTATTTAGTTAAATAACCTTATTAAAACTACTAACAATAATTACACACTTAGTATCCTTGTAAATACTTATTCAAGAAAAGAGTATGAAATAGGTCAAGCCGGAAGTTACTATTGAATAGAATTATCGTTAAGATCCTGTCATTAGCTATAGTTTTTGATACCTTTTAAATTATTTCAACCATTAATTAACAAGTATTGGAAGAATTTTGTTTATTTTTATAACAATAGGTTTGCCATATTTTAGGTTCAAACCATTTTTAAAATTATAGGCCTCTTAAGGCAGTGCACTATATTGACTGCATTTCAATAAGATCGAATTTAAATAAACAACTAACCAGACCGTGTCATATGGAGATAAAAAAGGTTATTGATGAAACATTTACTGACAATGGACAAAAACTGAGACAGGACTCGGCCATTCGATGTAAATTTATATCACACAAGTGCGTGGCTTGTTACTTTGTATTGGAGGAGCGTTTGCACGGACGAGTCACTCGTACAAATCATAGTTAATGTAACTGGCACGGCACATTTTTTTTTTTATTTAACTTTATTGCACAGTAACAAATTGCAGATACAAAAGGCGAACTTAATGCCATAAGGCATTCTCTACCAGTCAACCTTCAGGGCAAACAGACAATTAATATAGTAGGTGCGAGACAAAACTAGGATAAAGAGACGAACATAGCCGATAAATTATTGGTCGTTTTACGTAAAATAGTTATAGGATAAAGTACATGCTACATACTTAATATAATATAATACAATATAAATACAATATACCATACATACAATACATAAAAATACCTGCACATCACGGTAACTTGAATCTTAACAGCTTATTTTTATACCTCTTTGTACATGTTGCTGCATTTTTCTACGTTTTTGCACATCTACACTCATCTTCTCAAAGGTTGACTGGAAAAGATCTCTTAAAGGTATAAGTTGGCCTTTGTGATTTACTTCACTTTTAGTAACACGTGTCCTGTTTTGTTTTTTGTGTATTATAGAGTTACTGTTACTTAATACCACTAAAGAAGACATAAGGTATTTTTTGCCAGGAAACTTAAAGCGTTAGGTCTATAAAAAAGCATACATGAATGAAAACGGATTAGGCGACAAAGACAATAAAAGCATTATTAGGATATTTTCGAATCAAATATCGACTTATGTCGGAGCCAATTTCGTTTCCTTTCTTAATCTGAGAATGCCTCGAGTTAACACTCTTGTCAGAGATAAATTAATGTGTCTCATTTTCAATACAATACTCTCGGAAGCTCTAGCGACGTTACTCAAAACCCAGGAGCATAGCACAACGTCACATACAAGTACCCAAAGAGTAGTCATCGCCATCATCTTATCGTACCCGGTTCCCGTAAAGGGACCCGTTGTAAGCTGTGGCACAAGACAACCCAACAAGTAGCACAAGAGCAAGTACGAATAGTATTCTTATTATTGCCGTACCAATATAAGGCAACCCGAAAATATGGCACCGGCAGCTGTCGTTCCATAGAAACTTGTCAAAATTTTCATTCAGTAAATTGCCAGAGCTCCCGAAGATAAGCTGTGTTAAGAGGGCGCAGTACGTGGCAGTACGCTCGGTTCTCCATACAAACGTATTTATGCTCTCATTTTAAAACGCCATGCTAGAATAACATGAAACTTTGTATACACAATGAGATCCGGCATATCTGGGTCGGAAATTAGTTTCTGTTGCTAGAAAATGTAAAAGAAAAAAAATACAGTGGTATTTTAAATTTTTTACGGCTTGTATGAGAACCTTAATAATCGTTGTATTTTTTCTCCATTATAATTTCAAGCAACAGAAACTAATTTCCAACCTAGATATGCCGGATCCCATTGTGTATACAAAGTTTCATGTTATTCTAGCACGGCGTTTTGAAATGAGAGCATAAATACGTTTGTAAGGAGAACCGAACGTACTGCGCACTCTTAAAAGTGAGGGCAAATGTCAACAGCAGACACCGTCACTTATGGATGTAATTCTTCTGGAGCGCCATAGCAAAAGCACTGTTTCAACTCTTTATTAACTTGACGATTCGTTTCGTTGACATCGAAAGTAAAGGTATTTGAAACAAGTGTAAGGGTGGTATTCCACTCGTCCAATATCTTTGTCGACTTTCTTTGTCCACTCTTTGATCAAATTTCTTTAACAGAGGCCCATTACACTTATCCAATATATTTGTCCAAGTTTTTTTCTTCATGCGTAGCCATATTGATTTAACTGTCATCAGAATCCATTCAATTTTCCTA
This sequence comes from Notocelia uddmanniana, assembly GCA_905163555.1. Taxonomy (NCBI): domain Eukaryota; kingdom Metazoa; phylum Arthropoda; class Insecta; order Lepidoptera; family Tortricidae; genus Notocelia; species Notocelia uddmanniana. The sequence continues at coordinate 454,440 of LR991066.1, read as the reverse complement.
TTCATCATCATCATCATCATGTCAGCCGAAAGACGTCCACTGCTGGACATAGGCCTCCCCCAAAGACTTCCACAATGACCGGTCCTGCGCCACCCGCATCCAGCGGACACCCGCGACCTTCACCAGGTCATCAGTCCACCGTGTGGGGGGCCTGCCCACGCTACGCCTTCCGGTACGTGGTCGCCACTCGAGAACCTTTCCGCCCCAACGGCCATCGGTTCTACGTGCTATGTGCCCCGCCCACTGCCACTTAAGTTTAGCGATTCGGAGGGCTATATCGGTCACTTTGGTTCTGCTGCGGATGGCCTCATTCCTGATGCGATCACGCAGAGAAACTCCCAACATAGCTCTCTCCATTGCCCTTTGGGTGACTTTGAGCCTTCTTATGAGGCCCATAGTAAGCGACCACGTTTCAGCGCCATATGTCATCACTGGCAACACACACTGGTCAAAGACTTTTGTCTTGAGACACTGCGGAATATTGGACGAAAAGATGTGCCGTAGCTTCCCGAACGCTGCCCAGCCGAGTCGGATTCGACGATTAACCTCTTTCTCGAAGTTGGACCTACCTAACTGGACAGTCTGTCCTAGGTATACGTAATCGTCTACAACTTCGAGCGTAAAGTGTCCGATTGTTAAGGGAGTTGGTGCGACATGGACATTTGACATGATCTTCGTCTTGTCCATGTTCATCCTTAGACCAACTCGCTCGGAGGCTTTACTGAGGTCATTGAGCATTGTATTTAAATCCTCCATGGTCTCAGCCAAGACTACTATATCGTCAGCAAACCGAAGGTGAGTGAGGTAGTCGCCGTTTATGTTGATGCCTAGCCTTCTCCAGTCCAGAGTCTTGAAAACATCCTCCAGTGCAGCGGAGAACAGTTTAGGAGAAATACTTATAACATCTCCTTGCCTGACTCCCCGCTGCAACGGAATAGGCTTTGAGTTCTGGTCCATATATTCAATGATGTCTCTGTGATCAATGCGGTTAAAACCGGAAGTGATCAATTTTTGGTAAGAGGCACATTGAATATATGCGTCAAGCTAGAGCGCTCTCGACTGATGAAGTCCACGCTCCGTCCAGCAGCAGTCCAAATCCAAAACCCCGAGAGCTTTCAGCTGGAACTCCAAAACCGTTTCGATTGTCTAGGCGGCGATGTGGACGAATTCAACGACGGGTTTGTGGAAGCTGTCCATAGCATTGGGTCTAAGTTCTTTAAGGCCCAACGAACTCAAAGAGCCAAAGGGGTATCTATCTCCACTCAGAGGCTCATCGAGGAAAGCAATGAGAGAAATTATACAGGCAGCTCAATAAACAGATCTCTAAGTCCCTTACCCGCGATCTGCGCCAATTCAATACAAATCGGATTGAAGAGGCCATCGAGCAGATTAAGGGCTCTAAAGTTTTCTCAACAGATCTGTCTATTGGGCAGAGCCAGCTCGCCAGATTAAAAACTGAGGATGGTAGAATCGTTTCGTCCAAACCTGAGCTTCTGAGTGAGATAGAGTGCTTTTATGGACAGCTATTCACGTCAACTAGCAGACCCGAAGTTGGTCTGGCGGAAGACCCTAGAGCTAGATTAACCCGGCACTATACCGAAGATATCCCGGACATCAGCCTGTACGAGATTAGAAGGGCTCTTAAGCAGCTGAAGAACAACAGGGCACCCGGTGAAGACGGAATTACAGCTGAACTCCTGAAGGCGGGTGGGAAACCGGTCCTTAGGGCCCTTCAGAAGTTGTTCGACTCCGTCTTACTGGAAGGGAAAACTCCAAAGGCATGGAACAGAGGTGTGGTGGTGCTGTTCTTCAAAAAGGGTGACAACTCCTTACTGAAGAACTACCGACCCATCTCACTTCTGAGCCATGTCTATAAGCTGTTTTCAAGAGTCATTACGAACCGTCTCGCACGCAGGCTAGATGACTTCCAGCCTCCCGAACAAGCCGGTTTCCGAAGAGGCTTTAGCACCGTAGACCACATCCATACGCTCCGTCAGGTTATACAGAAGACTGAGAAGTATAATCTGCCCCTCTGTTTAGCGTTCGTGGACTACGAGAAAGCCTTCGATTCGATCGAAACCTGGGCTGTACTACAATCTCTCCAGCGGTGCCAAGTAGACTACCGGTATATCGAAGTGCTGAAAAGTTTGTACAAGAACGCCACTATGTCAGTCCGACTCCAGGACCAGAACTCCGGGTTTCCTATTCATGTTTGATGAAATCATCCAATTTCTTTGATCAAATGTATATTGGAAAAAGATATTGGATGAGCGTAATACCAAGCGTGGTATTCTACTCATCCAATATCTTTGTCCAATTTCTTTGTCTAATCTTTGATCAAAGTTCTTTGACGGAGGCCCATTCCACTCATCCAATATCTTTGTCCAAGTTTTTTTTTTCATGCGTAGCCATATTAATTTAAATGTCAGAATCTTTGATCAAATGTCGGGTCCCATCCAAGTTGGATGAAATCATCCAATTTCTTTGATCAAATGTATCTTCGGACAAAGATATTGGACGAGTGGAATACCTCCTTAAACGAAGCACAGCTACCTGCCGGCCGGTACACGACCACTATATTTCACCCGAGTTTTTCTGGAGGCGCCATTAGAAGACGGACGACGCCGGGATGTGGCGTTCCAAAGGTTCCTTGCCTCGCTTCACGAGCGCTCAGGGACGTGTTTACAAGTCAGCTGTGGAAAGTTCCAGACGGTTGTTTTCGAACCACTAGGTACTCTTATAAATACACACACATACATACACACACACACATATGGCACACGGCAGGGCATTGTACTTGTTTCTTTTTATACCACGTCGGTGGCAAACAAGCGCACGGCCCGCCTGATGGTAAGCGGTCACCGCAGCCGATGGACGCCTGCAACTCCAGGGGTGTTACATGCGCGTTGCCGTCCCTTTAAAAATGTATACTCATACTTATTTATTCATAATATTACAAATATTACATGTCAAAGCTATTAATTACGTATTAGTTCAGTGATCATATTAAATGCAGAAGAAATTAAAAACAATTATATACGAGTAGATTAGCATTAGGTACAAATGTCAGTGTTTACAAGCTATTATTGTTATTATATATTAATATGTATTTTTAATTCTTTATTTAATGTCATATACACTCCTTTCTTGAATCCCATACTGTGGTTTCTCGAGAAAACCTCGGCATCAGCTCATTCCACAACCAGAGCGTCCGAGTTGTTCTATAAACGTAAATTTTCTTTGTATTGGTTTTCATTTAGTTGTGCATTCTTAGGCTGGGTTGCACCGACTGATCAATAATAATAATAATAATAATTGGCGTAGGGATGTGACGACCCCATCGCCCACTGGATTTCCAGTGCAGTCAGTCAACATAGGGCAGCTTGTGGCGAGCTGTTAGGGAGTAGCGACCCTATGTACCTGAGTGCTCCTGGGGGTGTCCTGTAGGTTGGTTGTATGAACAGGCCCCCCGCCTCTGGCTTGCCTTAACCAGCTGTCCAGAGTGGAGTCGCTAGAGCTGTTGCTCGGGGGTGGATGTGGTCACCTAAGTGGCGAGTTGGCTATATGTTTAAAGTCCAGTGCCACCTCTCTACCCCCAGCCCTCTGCACCGGTGTTGCCCTTAGGCCATTTTTAATGTCGCTATTTATAGGGGCCCATCTAGCAGAGGGCGAGTCACCGTCTGCCTGAGATAAAAATGTGAGACAGTTTTATTAGGTAGACGTCAGTTGTCTCATTCAATAGCCCAGCCATTAGTCCATCATATTCACCCAATAGTCCGGTTCATTTAGATTCCATCAACCAGCAATAGTTCCTGTACACCCTGGCGGGTGCTGTCTCTGTGTGCGTCCCATGACACGGGCAGGGACAGCATCCGCTCGGTGTACCCCTTGCATTTCATTAAATTGTCAAAAGGGCCTCTACGTGTTGGCTATGTGGTACTCGGTTGGTACTTCGGTACCTCGGTACTTCGGCTCCGCGCACGCCTTCCAAAGGTCCGGGACACCATTGTCCCGTGAGCGGAAAAGACATATAATAATATTGGGGGACAATCTTACACAAATCGACCTAGTCCCAAACTAAGCAAAGCTTGTACTATGGGTACTAGACGACGATATACATACTTATATAGATAAATACATACTTAAATACATAGAAAACATCCAAGACCCAAGAAAAAATATCCGTGAAAAACGCCCTGGCCGGGATTCGAACCCGGGACCTCTAGCTTCGGAGGCAGAGCCACTACCAACTAGGCTAAACAGGTCGTCAAACAACGTTAAATATGGCGCCGGCAGCTGTCATCCCATATAAACTTATCAAACTTTCCATACATTGACATTTTAACGAACACAGCTTACGATTACAGACGGTTTGGTGCAAGCCAGCCTTAGACTTAGGCGACTTCCTGACTTGGCGGGGCGGGATCGATATGTCATAGGTATTTTGTTGTTTGACGTAAGCTTACTGCTGTGAAATTATTCCCACTTTTTTTTTTTTTGGTGGTGTGGTTTTTTTAATTTTTAAATATTGGGGACAATCTTACACAAATCGACCTAGTCCCAAACTAAGCAAAGCTTGTACTATGGGTACTAGGCGACGATATACATACTTATATAGATAAATATATACTTAAAATACATAGAGAACACACGTATAAATTGTCACTCCGGGCGACATGTTTCGAACTCTTCGGGAGTTCTTCCTCAGGACGAGTGCACCTGAACTCCCGAAGAGTTCAAAACATGTCGCCCGGAGTGACAATTTATACGTGAGTTCTAACCGTTTGCGTAATATAATTTTGAAATGACTCACGAAAGTTTAAATTCAAACATAGAGAACATCCAAGACCCAAGAACAAAATCCATGCTAAATGCACAAATAATGCCCTGGCCGGGATTCGAACCCGGGACCTCTAGCTTCGGAGGCAGTGTCACTACCAACTAGGCGAAACAGGTCGTCAACTTGACGAATTACTGTCAGTATCACGTTTGCGCAGTACTAACACGATGCGCAGAAGTGGGGCAGTACTGCATTGATATCGGTTGACACTGACAGCTGACAGTTTTCGCATATCGTACCGCCCCCGCATCGACAAATGAGGAAGGAGCCTTACGCTGTGTACGCGTTTTGGTATAGTCAACAGCAAAAGCAGATGATCATTTTAGTACCTCGTCACTTTCACTACCTTTGACACAACCTAACTATCGCAGGATTGTTACGTTAGTGCGACAAAGTACTAAAATGATCGTCTACCTTTGCTGTTGAATATTATACTGTGTGTGATAAAAATATATTTAAGGCAAAATCGTATTAGTGGCACCATTTGTAACATAAGAAGGATGGCCGATTTTTATCATCTTAAATTTTTGGATTTTGTTCGCTCTGAATAGCTGAATAACTATTAAAATATCAGTAAAGTATATAAAAGCACCTGGTGGTCTACTCCGAAATTCGAAATCCGAACTTCGTATGGTGCCGTCCCTTTCACTCATACAGTGTATGACAGCAGAGTGAAAGGGACGGCACCATACGAAGTTCGGATTTCGAATTTCGGAGTAGACCACCTGATACGACATGACAATTACATCAAAACTGAGTGCAAAATAGAGGGAAGAAGAGGCAGGGGAAGACCGAGACGTGCGTTTATGGATCAGGCCAAGGAGAAAGTTAATGTTGTGTCGTATCAGGAGCTCAAAGATGTAGCACAGAGAAGAATGGAATGGCGGTTACTCCACCGACAAGAGCAAGGCTTGTAGCATACCTTGTGTTCTTAAGAACATCTGCTCGCCCTCGCATGCAGGTTGCGGCAATGCGCTTTTCTCGTTCGTTACCTTGTTTCTTTCGCTAAACATTTCTCTTGAATCACTGTAACGATAGGAAAATATTGTTTCCCCGACCTTGAACATTTTCTTTTACCTTTTTTTAACTTCTTTTACTTTCAACTTCTTTAAAAAAAAGTCTGCTTACCTCGCCTTTCAATTCACTTGGAAGGCGACGTAACGTGACAGTCTCTTAAATTTATGATGATGATGATGATATAAAAATACTTAATCATTTTCTTATATATTTTGTACAGAACCATTCTCCGGTACGGCTAGCAATTTACTACAGAGGCCGGGACGAAAGGGGTTGCCGGACGAAGACATATAGACGGATAGGTCTGAGGCGGGCAACCCCATATTTTCCGCCGAGGTATGTATAGTGCTTTTCTCAAACATGCAATGAAATAAACAACAAAAAAATAATAGTTTTATTTTTTATACGCATAGTGGCAGAATGTCATGATGCCTGTGCCACAAATTTATGCGGAATGGAAATTAAAAATGAAGGCTTTGCCGGCCAAGGCCTGCAAGATTTGTATGAAATTCCATTAACGACCTCTTGTCCTAGCCGCACCTGAAACGTCATACTTCGCAGCCTATTATAAGGAACATAACATCAATATTTCATTGCATGCTTGAGAAAAATAAATAAGTGTTTAAGATATTTAAGCTTTAACTTGCATTATTAGAAATACCTGGGCGACCGAGCTACGCTCGTGTTTTCTCGGAGAATGAGAGTTTTCCCGAAGATAAGCCCTAGCTAGATTTCAATTACAAACAAATAAATAAATATATATATTCATTTATTTGTTTGTAGTTGAAATCTCAAAAACCGATCTAATGTAGTATATTGACCTTCATAAGTGCATGTAATTATGCCTTAAAAAAAATACAAAAACAAAAAAAAAACGATTTTAATGAAATTTTCAATATAGGGGTTTCCGGGAACAAAACAAAATCTAGCTAGGTCTTATCTTCGGTAAAACTCTAACTTAAACATCTTAAACACTTATTTATTTTGCTAAATAAATGTTGCTCGTTTAATAGTATAAAATATATAATATAACTAAAATATATAGGAATATATAGGATAGGATATTTAAATGTTAATTGGTTTACAAAACCTCTATACTTGTAGATACCATCTTTCAATACAATATAATTATCAACGAAGGTCAAAATACACACGTCTCAAGTACCCATTGAAATCGAACATTATATAATAAAAGATAACGACAATAATACATATCTAGAAGGTTCTTAATTACTTAAACTATATGTTACGAGTTTATTTATCACGAGACATCTATTAGATAACACGTCTGTACTGAAGCTAGTTAAGATAAGACAGATTGTAATCGTCTAGGCTAGACAATGACATAAATGACAAGTGGTTTAGTTCAACACGTGGACACTTCACTTTAATTGCTTACTAGCTTTCCTCCGCGGCTTTGCCTTGCGTCAAGTTATAGGCTGCGTTTCCACCAGATATAAGCGAGGATGCGTAGCGAGACTAGCGAGAGATGTGTTTTTAAGAACCAATAGAATCACTTCATGCGCTGCGCTAAGCGAGGAAAGGTCAACGAAGTGTTCCTATTGGTTCTTAAGAGGGCGCAGTAGGGGAGGACGGGGCTTCAATTAACAGAGGTAAGTATTAACAAGCGAATACCTAAAAAACGATAAACTGCACATCACTAGTAATCGCTTGAATCCATCCCCGCGACAGTGCTGCACAGGTTCAGACCCGTTAGTTCCGCCCAGGACCCCGTGGGAGTGAGCTGTGTCATGTGCGTCCGTTTTTGGCAGGTAACGAACTTTTTCCACTTTACGATTTTTTGATTTGCGCCTCGCATTTTTGATTTATCTGGGCATTTTTTTGTTTTCCGGGAAGCTTACTTTATCGGTTATTATACTACATAACTTTTGTAACGCTAATGGAAACTATTTCTTAGTTATGATTTTTTTTATCAAAAAAGTACCCATGGGGCAACAATTAACAAAACAGACGGGGTAACCATTAACCTGTTAATTCTTACCCCATATGCGGGGTAAGTATTAATAGGTTGTGTCTATATTGTAATCTATAATAATGCTTGTTCTTATGTACCTACCTAACACTAGTCTGTGTGTATGTTTGTGTGCGTATCTTAATGTGTACATACACACGCACATACTCGTACATATGTATGTGCGTGTGTGTGTCTGTAGGTTTGTGTGCGTACCTTAGTGTGAAATATATATATATATATATATATGTATATGGGTGTGTGTGTGGCCCCCCCCAGTGTAGTTGTGTGTGTGTGTGTGTGTGTGTGTGTTTCTGTTTGTGAGTGTGTCTTAGTGTGTATGTTTGTGTGCTGGTCAGTATGAATGTTTGAGTGTGTGCTTGTGTGTGTGTTTGTGTATGTTTGTGTGCGTGGCTTAGTGTAAAAGTGTGTGAGTGTGTGTATGTTAGTGTTTATGTGTGTGCTTGTATGTGTATGTATATATATTCTTGTACCGATTTTTTTATTCTCCAGGGGAAGCGAGGGCCTCTTGTTTTTAAATTCTTGACTAACTCTTTTTCTTCTGGAGCCTGTACATTTGTACAAACGTTATTATGAAATGCAGATTGCAATCAAATGTTTGTTTTCAACCTACATTACCTTTATTTGTAATGTTGCAGCATGAGAACGTACAAGCGAAAAACTACCCGAGGCATGACTTCCTTGGAGGTCTACGAGTTAGCTGCTGTAGAAGTAATGGAGAGGAAAAGAAACTACAGGGAAGTAGCTACTGAATTTCAACTCTGCTACGTAACATTGTTCAAATTTGTACAAAAGAAAAAAACAGGAGTCAACGTAGAGGTAGGCTTCAAGAAGCCCCGATTGGTATTTACTCCCGAGCAAGAAAAGCAAATAGCAGATTATTTGTTAAAATGCTCCAATATTTATTTTGGGCTTCTACCATCGGATGTCAAGAAATTAGCATATCAGTGTGCTATATTCTACAAAATCCAGAACTTGCCAGAATCATGGAAGATTAAGGAAACGGCGGGAAAAGACTGGTTTACTAATTTCATGAAAAGAAATCCAACTTTATCGATTAGGAGCCCAGAAGCGACCAGTTTAAGTAGGGCAACATCGTTCAACAGAACAAATGTGCATGCTTTTTTTGAAAAATATAGATCTGTGTTAGAGAGATACGAGCTTAGCCCGTCCCGGATTTGGAATATGGATGAAACTGGCGTGACAACGGTTCAGAAGCCTAAAAAAGTTGTTGCTGGGAAGGGTATAAAGCAGGTTGGGGCGGTGACATCCGCTGAAAGAGGCGTTTTGGTTAAATGTATCGCATTACCGATTTCATTTATCGCTACAGCCAATGGGCTGTAGCGATAAATGAAATCGGTAATGCGATTCCCTGTATGTTCGTGTTTCCCCGGATGCGTTACAGCGACGCGTTTATTAGAAATGGACCCCCAGAATGCATAGGAGCAGGAAATAAATCGGGGTGGATGACTCAAAATGAGTTCTTGAAGTTTCTTGATCACTTCATTCATCATGTGAAGCCATCAGAACGGGATCCAGTTTTGCTTTTGCTGGATAACCACAATTCGCATGTGAATATTGAAGTGATCGAGAAGGCCAAGAAAAACCATGTTGTGCTACTGTCGTTTCCGCCGCATTGTCCGCACAACTTGCAACCTCTCGATGTGGGGGTATATGGTCCCTTAAAGAACTACGTAAGCAGACAACAGACCAACTGGATGACTAATAACCCAGGAAGAACCATGACGATTCATGATATCCCCGGGATTGTCAGAGATTTGCTCCCGCTGGCAATAAGTCCCATGAATATAACAAATGCGTTCAAAAAAGCTGGTATCTGGCCGTGCAATGAAGAGGTTTTTCAAGAATCTGATTATGTACCATCTTTTGTTACGGATCGACCAGATCCTACACCAGGCAACCCTAACGTATCAAATGTATCTGCACACCCCGTTGAAACCGACAATACGCTTGATGAATTGTCATTAAATCTAGAAGATCCGGAGATACTAAATGATATGCCTATGTTGGATATTAACGTATCTGACGTGATAGCACAAATGTCTATTGAACCAGTGGCTGGACCATCAGGCCTCCAAAATGAAAATAATTTGAATTTGGCTAATATAAACATAGACGTGTCTGAAGTACGACCACAAACGCCTATGCAACCGGTTGTTGCCCCTTCGTGTACTCAAGTGAATAAACCTTTTGTGATCGAAACCGTAAGACCTCTACCAAAAGCTCAGCCACGGATTCAATTGAATCGTAAAAGGACTAGAAAATCTGCCATACTTACTGACACCCCCGAAAAACAGGCACTAGAAGAAGAAGAGGCAGCCAGGAATTTAAAAAGAACAAAACCTTCACTTGCTCTTCAGAACAAAAATAACAAGAAAGAAAAACAAGTGAAAGACAAGGGTAAAGGAAAGGGAAAAGGTAAAGGAAAAACGTCAGATAAAGGGAAACAAAAGATGGTGGATAAGGAAAAGAAAAGGATTTTGGAAGAAAGCAGCGACAGTACAGGAGACGAATATTTCTGCATTATGTGTGGCGTCCCTTACAATGAGGATACATCCGGTGGAGATTGGGTGCAATGCATCGTATGTAAGCAATGGGCCCAATCTGGATGTATCAAAGGTGACACTATATCATACACTTGCCTAAACTGCGATTCTGACGATGAATATTAAAAAGGATTCTAAATTACCTATAAGATTGCCTTAAGTCGATTATTTGAAAATTATTCCAAGTAGATTTGGTAATTTTATTTTTGTCTGAAAGATATTGATTATTTATTAACACAGTAGCATTCACCAAACGTACACACTAACACACACATGCACAAACACACACACACACACACACACACACACACACAAACACACGCACACTACACTAAGACATGCACAAAAACATACACACACACATACCAAGAATTGGTTTTTGATTTTTGTTTGAAATATGTTGATTTATATAAAACTACGCTTTATTGAGGCTGTTTTAGAGTATTATATTATATAGGTATTATATCTTAAATTATCAAGACTGCTATGTTAAAATGTTTAGGAAGTATTACCTCCTTGAAATAAAGACTGCTAGGTTTAAAAATAAACTACTTGCCTACTACCTTTAAGGTAATTCTTTGTGATATTATCTGTAACTGATTATTCGTATGTTAATGAAACATATATCTCGTTCTAGCTAGATATATATTGACTTATATGTTAGTTTCAAGACTGATAAGTAAGTTTGACACTGAAAGTTGTTAATTATTAATAGTGATTTAAATATAATTACATTTTTTGTTTCTGTGAAACAAGGTATTGTTTGAGTTTTTTGTTTCTTGACATTTGATATGATTAGACATTGTTGTATAACAAATTGTTTCAAGTTTTCAAGCCTGATGTTATTTTTATACGTAAATAATTAAAAAATACAAATATATTATTGTTTTCTTTAATAATAATAAGACAAAAACAAAGATGTTAATTCTGGCCCCTTTTGTTAATACTTACCCCAGACACGTTAATTCTTGCCCCGTTCACGGGGTAAGTATTAATTTCTGTCTTTTCCCAGAAAAACTGTTTTGTTGAAAAAAGTATCTACTTCTTGTCAAATTTATACCGAGTACACGATAGCTGAATAGTTTAAACATCATTTAAAAAAAGAATTATGTGAAAATATTAAGTCGTTTTGAAGTTATGGACGAAAATATAAATTTTGTTAATTGTGGCCCCGTCCTCCCCTACGTGGCAGTACGCTCGGTTCTCCATACAAACGTATTTATGCTCTCATTTTAAAACGCCATGCTGGAATAAGATGAAACTTTGTATACACAATGAGATCCGGCATATCTGGGTCGGAAATTAGTTTCTGTTGCTAGAAAATGTAAAAGAAAAAAAAACACATCGTTGTATTTTTTCTCCATTATAATTTCAAGCAACAGAAACTAATTTCCGACCTAGATATATTATGCCGGATCCCATTGTGTATACAAAGTTTCATGTTATTCTAGCACGGCGTTTTGAAATGAGAGCGTAAATACGTTTGTATGGAGAACCGGACGTACTGCGCACTCTTAACAAACACATCACTCGCACATTTCTGGTGGAAAAGCAGCCTTAGACTTGAGATTTTTTTCGGGATACCAACCACCATACCACCGGAACCACGGGAACAAAGGAAATCACCTTAGAGCTCGACAGTCGCCCAATAATGGACCTTGAATCTTAATACGTAGCAATTTTTTTTGATTGATTTTTGATTTTTTTTTAGAGTCCAAGTTGCCCACTCACTAGACATGGGGGGTCGAAGTTGCACCACGTCCGTAGGAAGTACCCACACGTGACCCTACACGTGACCCCTGGGTGGTGCTAAAAGTGCAACAAAACTGGCAACCGTACTGTCTTCTCGAAGATCTCACGGTTCGAAAATAAATGCCATACGATTATTATTATTATGAATTATTGGAATAAAATGAAATATAAGCAATAAACATGTCTGTTATTGTCATTAGCAGAATATAATTCCATAGCCTAGCTAAGTATATTCAATCTTCTTTGTTTGTAATTATTTAGGTATACAAATATGATAGAATTGTGTGTATGTGTGCAGAAAGTTTGTTAAATTCCTTACTCGGTTTATTACCTAAGTGTTGTAGCTGTTTACACTAAATAAATAAAAAAATAAAATAAAATAAAATGTGCCAAACATAGGGGCATTTTTAAAACCACGACTCACCATAATTTGTTCAAGTTATATGAAAGATAAAGATTAGGTACCGCTTGTGAGTCTAATATTACATTGTCTTTTTAGGGTTCCGTACCCAAATGGTAAAACGGGACCCTATTTCTAAGACTCCGCTGTCCGTCCGTCTGTCTGTCTGTCCGTCTGTCGTGCTTTATCTCATGAACCGTGATAATAACACGGTTGAAATTTTCACACATGATGTATTTCTGTTGCCGCTGTAACAACAAATACTAAAAAACAGAATAAAATAAATAATTAAGGGGGCAACAAACGTGATTTTGTTGCCGTTTTTATAGATAATGGTACGGAACCCTTTCGTGCGCGAGTCCGACTCGCACTTGGCCGGTTTTTTTCATTCGTCAACTGTCATTAGAAAAATACAGCGCAAACTCGGTGCACCATGCTCGTTCTTGTGTGAATATAACTTGATTGAATACGGATGGTTTTCGTTCCTAAACAAGCAATTGACAACATTTCAAATTTTTCAGTAGTATGAAATCTTAACTCATTTCGTTAATTTGGGAACAAGAAACCCCAAAATATTTTTTTTATATTTTTGTAGCTATTAGTTTTCTAAATATTCACGAAACTGTGAAGAAAGCCTATATCGTAGTAATGACGTCATTACTATGAAATTTTGACAGTCACAGCGCACAAAAAGAACAGCAGCTCACTTTCTTTAGTAAATTTGTCTTAGTAACAGTGCTTCTGTATGATTTATTCCGCTGTGACGCCTTACTCTCTTTTAGAATGAGGAACTTTTTAACCTGATTTATTTATATGAAATGGTGATATTTTCGAGAATTTAAAAATGTGGTTTTACTAAACTTTTATCCTCTATTGGAATTCATCGGAAAAAAAGCCTGCTTAAAGAAATGAAATGTTGTCAATTGGTGTCGTGGCGATCAATTCGTGACCAACATTTCACATTCTACTTTGGTTTCAGAGCAATCCGCGCTTGCTTCCACCACGGTCGCCGAGACATCACTTTTGGTGGCACCGTGCAGTGTGGGGATCCTATTTAGCATTGGTTCCGAATAATATTATTTTTATTAACAGGATAACAATAAGCCCAAGGTAACCCCTAGGTTTTCCCAAGGGACTACAGTATGGGGTTCTTCAAGGAAAGGAATAGTACATTACTACAGAGGCCGGGAAGAAAGGGGCTGCCGGCCGAAGACATATATACGGCCGAGCGAAGCGAGGCCGGATAGGTCTAAGGCCGGCAACCCCAAATTTCCCGCCGAGGTATGTATAGTGCTTTTCTCAAACATGCAATGAAATAAACAACAAAAAAAAAACAAAATTTTATTTTTAATACGCATAGTGGCAGAATGTCATGATGCCTGTGCCACAAATTTATGTGGAATGGAATTAAAAAAGAGGACTTTGCCGGCCTAGGCCTGCAAGTATTGTATGAAATTCCATTAACGACCTCTTGTCCTAGCCGCACCTGAAACGTCATACTTCGCAGCCTATTTATAAGGAACATAACATCAATATTTCATTGCATGTTTGAGAAATGTATATTTTTAAAGACAGCCCTGGAGTTGCAGGCATCCATAGGCTGCGGTGACCGCTTACCGACAGGCGGGCCGTAAGCTTGTTTGCCACCGACGTGGTATAAACCTAATAGGCAACTGATGGCTAAATTATAAAACTAAACTATACATCTACAGATTCTGTACATATATTTTTGGGTGGCATCAAAAAGTAAACTTTTTATAGGATTAGTTTCTCATTACAGAATAGTTACGTACTGGTGATTAATTTTAAGAAAAATTACGAAAATGCAATCTAATTTGAACCCTATAACGCAAAGCTAAGATTGAAATTGTATTGACATGTATGTGGTCGCTATATCGTCTCTGCCTTCATAAGGGCGGTCTAGCAACTAGTATATTTCCATATTTTAATATTACTAAGTAATTTGATATCTTGTTATGTAGTAGTATTAATTAATTATTATTTAAAAAAAATTACAAATCAGAATAAGACTAAAACAACCATATACCTAACAATAAAACTACTATTTAATTAAAATAACTTAAACTAAACCTGTAACTTAGAATATATAATTAAAAAAAACAATTAAAATGAGACCTTTTTTATGACAGGAGGTAAACGAGCAGACGAATCGCCTGACGGTAAGCGATAAGCGATTACCACCGCCCATGGACACTCGCAACTCCAGAGGGCCTACTCCGAACTTCGAAAATCGAACTTCGTATCGTCCCGTCCCTTTCCGTCATATAGTGTATAACACGAGAGTGAAAGGGACGGCACGACACGACAGTTCGATTTTCGAAATTCGGAGTAGGCCCTCTGAGGGGTTGTAAGTGCGTTGACGGCCTTAATTGTATTGTATTTTATTTATAATTATACAATTCCGTATGCCATAAGCAGAGTATTTAAACGTCAAACAACGGTACAGTCAATAGCAAATGTAGATGATCGTTTTTGTACTTTGTCGTTGTCGCACTAACGTAACAATACTGCGACAGTTGGGATGCGTCAAAGTAGTGAAAGTGACAAGGTACTAAAATGATCGCCTACTCATTGCTGTTGACTGTTCGCGCGGTTTGTATGTGTGTGCGTGCCGTGTACGTGCGCGCGCGACCCGCGCCGTGTGAGATAGAAACGGCGCGGTCTGAATATGCTTGAATCAGTCCGGGCTGCGCCGTCGCCGTGTTCGGAGCGCCGTCGAAACGACAACAATGTCATCAGTGTCGCGGTCACGGCAGTACTGCAGTGTGTACGGCTGTTTACAAAACAGCTATAGAAGTCCGGAGCTATCATTTTTCAAAATACCTACGGAGGCTGAAACGTAAGTACCTAATTTCTGAGTATAAGGCAATGATATTTTAATATCATTGGTATAAGGTCAATATCTTCTAACTTAACAGAATCATATCTTCATCGCTCATGTATTCTTCTTAGTTGTATTTATTTATGATTTACTTATATACAAAACATGCGGGCAAACCCACCTCCTCGTAGATTTACTGCTAAACATCTAATAAAATGTAATGAATGATTAACGTTAAGTTAATTAATGTTTCTGTCCCTGGTAATAGATATCTACCATTTCTTTTGAAGTGTCCTACATCATTATCATTATCGTCTCAATAAGCGCTATTGAACTGAGTTCTTAATCGCAAGTTGTTTTAAGATTATGCATAATATACATTACTATAGGTACGTATAGGTATTCAAGTTTCAAGCATATTCCTAGGAAGATAATGTAGGTAAGTACTTACTGCATTGAGTAACCTGCAATATCTGGCAAGTACTTGTTATCGGCCCAATGGATCTCTGATCCACCATGGGACTGTGTCAAACTAACGTCTTAAGTCGTATTGTATGACACACTATACATGCATGACGTTACTGTGATACAGTTCTATGGTGGGACACGGTTCCATTTGGGCGATAGTACAGTACTAGTACTGATAAGTAGTTTATTACGTACATTTCTTTGCAAGTTCGGAACCTAGTTTTAATGTTAGTTTGGTATTTTGAGGATATTTTTATTATTACCACCTATAAGTACCTTATTTACTTATATATATATATATATTTTTATGACATGGTGGCAAACGAGCAGACAAATCGCCTGATGGTAAGCGATTAGCGCCGCCCATGGACACTCGCAACACCAGAGGGGTTGTAAGTGCGTTGCCGGCCTTTAAGATGGGAGTACGCTCTTTTCTTGAAGGTTTGAAGGTCGAATCGGTCCGGAAATACCGCAGGCGACAGTTCATTCCACAGTTTAGCTGTGCGAGGCAAGAAATTTCTGGAGAAACGCACAGTTGAGGACTGCCAACCATCTAAGTGGTAAATGGTATATATAAATTAATATACCATTTGTAAAGTTGCTAGAAATCGTCCGCAAATTTCCAAGGTTATTAATAATAGGTAATGAACGTTTATGCAAGTGAGGTTAGATATAGATATAACAACAAATATAGAGACGTATTTTCAATCAAAGTGGCTACAGGCCGAGAGCCGCTGCACGGTTTCGTATAGGTAACGTTATTTAAGATATGATATTCTCGTTTTAAATGCATGAAAATATACCTACACTTTAAATAAAAAAACCGGTTGAGTGCAGGTAATACTCGCGTGCCAAGAATTCACATGCATTGTTGCATAACATGTCCATTCATAATGGTCGAGTCAAAGGGGTAGAAGAAAGCTTTCCGATCCATTGTTTTTAACCCCCGACGCAAAAAGAGAGGGGTGTTATAAGTTTAACGTGTCTGTGTATCTGTGTATCTTTTTTTTAATGTCTGTGTATCTGTCTGTGGTTTCGCAGCTCCCAAACAGATGAACCGATTTTCGTTTAGTTCTTTTTTTGTCATAGATAATTTTATTCCGAGTGTTAGCCATGTTTCATGAAAATCTATTCAGCCGTTTTTGAAATATTGAGCTTTGAAATGAAAATGTCGGGGGTTTTTCAACTTTTCTAAGTTGTAGTTATTATTTTCAGGCGCAGTCAATGGCTACGTTTAATATCAAGAGAAGATTTATTTGAGAAAAACATAATAAGTCAGCGAATATGTGAAAAACACTTTAATGAACAAGACATCCTGAAGGCAGAAAATACCGGCCGCAGAAGATTAAAAAAGAATACCCTGCCATGCTTGAATTTGCTTAGCCGACCTACAGGAGATAAATTCACACAAACTGAGTTAACAATGAAGACTAGTTCGAGCCAAACACACCAATTTGTAAGTCTTACGTCGTCTTCCAGCCAAACAGATCCGGTTATGTCAAATTGTTTTTCTCAAACTGGAGCTTCGCTTTCTGCTGGTACTCCACGAAAACGTAAACTGAAATCTAAGTTGAAAAATTGCCAAACGCCGAAAATACTGGATTTAGAACAAACAGGGGAAAAAAATCAACAAGACATGTTTCTTAAATTATGTGATCGGTTCTTATCTAACAACTTAGCTGAATTAGTAAAAGCACAAACTTATTTAAAATCAAATTGCAAAGGAAACAGGTACCCTCTGGAATTTAAAATGTTTTGTTTGAATTTATATTATGTTAGCCCGCAAGCCTATCGATTATTACAAAAAACTATCTGTCTGCCTAGTAAAGTCGCGTTAAGTAAGTTGTGCATTCCAATGTCTACTCAAGTCAATGATAGCTTATTGGAAGCATTGAAAATCAAATTCAATAATATGTCTGATGCAGAAAAACACTGTACACTAGTAGTGGATAAAATGAGCCTGAAAACAAATCTGTACTATGATATAAAGCATGACAAAATCATTGGGTTCCACGAAGTAGATTGTATACAATCTCCATCACCGGCCAAATATGCCTTAGCAGTTTTAATACAAGGTATATTTGTCAAATGGTCCCAACCAATAGGATTCGCTTTGATTGCAGAATGCAAAAATGATGATAATATATCAAAATGGATCGACAAACTTGTATTAAAACTTTTTGATATGGGATTAAAAGTAAGAGCATTCGTATCAGATCTTGGATCAGATCTATTAAATGCAGCCAACAAAAGGGGTATTTCCACTGATAAAACTCACTTTCATGTCAACGGACATAAAATATACCACATTTTTGATGCTCCCCATTTAATTAAATTAGTTCGAAATAACCTGTTGACATATGACTTTCATTTTGGTAATAAAGCAGTAGCAAAGTTTGAACACATATTAAAGTTCTACGAGCATGATAAAATAAAGACATTAAAACAAGCATACAAGCTGACTAACAGCCATATCAATCCATCAAATTTCGAAAAAATGAAAGTTCGTTATGCAACACAACTTTTAAGTAGATCTGTGGCAGCTGGTCTATCGTCTTGTATAGATGTTAAAGTCATAGACGAATCAGCCAAACACACAGTTGAATTAATAAAAATCATGAACGATCTGTTTGATGCACTTAATTCGTCAGTTATCCGTCACAGCTACGTATACAAAAGAGCATTTAATGGAGATGAAAGTCAAATATTATTTTTTAATAGTATGTTGTCATTTTTTCAAACCTTGAAATTAATCAACTGTAAAACTGGAGTAGACGGTACTAAGAGTGTTAAATTTATTCAAGGTTTTCAAATCACGATAAAGTCAATTTTGAGACTCCATGAAAATCTTAAACATGAAGGTTATCAGTATTTACGAACTAGGCGGCTTAATCAGGACATAATAGAAAACTTTTTCAAAAAAATTCGATCATTAAATGGTAAAGCTACTAAACCGACCAGCAGACAATTTATATCCAGTTTTCGAAAAAAATTTTTTGCTGATCTCCAGTCCCCTGTAGAAGGTAACTGTACTGAAGTTGATGACTTAAACAAATTTCTCGTACACATTAAAGATTTAGAAACTCGCTTGAATGATTGTAGTGATGATATTGTTAATCCTTCAAGTACTAACCAACAAGAAAATAGTCTTCGTGAAATTGTACGTTCTGATTATATTAAAATGGCCATTCCAGAAAATAATGCTTTTTTTTATGTATGTGGGGCACTAATGAGAAAATGCATCGATCATCATAAAGACTGCGAATTATTTAAATCATACCGGGATGTTCATGGGCAGGCTTGTAACCCTGAGGAATCTAGGTACTTATCTTGTAGAAATTACGAAACTGATCGAAACTTACTAGTGGTTCCTCCCGATGATTTTGTCAAAATTATAGAAAAGCTGGAGCAGGTGTTCCGTAATGCTTTCCAAAAACAATATTTAAATTGTAAGATAGGTCTCTCAATTTATGAGGAAATGAATAAGATCGAGCTTACGTTACCCTGCCCCTGTTTTCCTAAACAATATCTTTTTAAATTATATATAAGGATGCGGATTTATATTTCCCTGAAGAATAATAACCAGGAGTTCTGCACATCAAGAAATAGACAGAAATATTTTAATGTAGCTAATTTGTAAGTGTTGTGTAAAATGTTTTGTCCATAAATATATTACTTTCAATTACATATATATGAACTTTTATTTATCATACAATTCAACTATATATACCCATATATGAGTTTACAGAATGGCCGGGGGATGGGCAGCAGCATCCCTAGAGTGCGGTGGAGATACTGCGATCGCCAACCCGCTTGCCAAGCGTGGCGATTATGGAATATACCCGCCATGAATTTGGGGGAGGCCTATGTCCAGCAGTGGACGTCCTTGGGCTGATATGGTGGTGGTGGATGAGTTTACAGTACATATGGTGCTACTTTACCGCACGAATGCGGTAATCAGTAGATTATATGTCGAAACTTTAAAGAGCCATATGTGCTGTAAAACGTTGTACGATACACGTGCGAATGGGTAATTCGCAACTCGTGTCGATTTAAAACACTCCCTTCGGTCGTATTTTAATTTATCACCACTCGTTGGGAATTTCGTGTTCTCTGCATTTGTATCATAATGTACTATTATCGGATAAGTGTATAAAATAGATAACAAAATTTGTATAAAGTCGTCATAATGCTATTGCGCTCCTGGTCTATAACTACGGAGTTCTTGGTAAAGTGCAGCGCGGCACACGGCGCCGACAGTCAAAAGATGCCGCTATTGCTGCCTCGTGTAAGGAAGAGCGAGCGTCCTGCCGCGCGACGCATTATCAAAGGATGCCGCATGTGGTAAGAGGTACCTTACACTCCAATTTATGTAGCACGTACATAGTTCCGTTCCTTATAGCAAAAATTAAAATTATCGTATTCAAGTGCGTATTCAGTCTGGAGGCAATTGGCCAGTTTTAAAAAAGTCGTCGACATCTCTTCTATATACCTAAAACAGGTATGGATGTGTTCCTTGTTGTCTCTAGAACACGAATCTACCTGTTTTAGTTCATGGAGGGGGGAACACACATAGCTGTGACGTCATAAAGATGGCGGCCGACCGTCGTTGATTTTTGTCCAAATCTCGGGTTCTATTGTACCAATCGGTTCGTGTGAGGTGTCGTTTAGGTATATAGAAGAGATGTCGACGAAAATCGTGAAGGAGACGACTTTTTGCAAATTTGCCTATAGACTATATAGAGCACTATCGACTATTACTAGCTTTTTACTTAATATCAACTGCATATTTTAATAACACCTGACATTAAAAATTCGTTTAGGTAATTTTTACCCAACTTTGTGCGACAACAAGAACCCTGTGCGCTCAACGCGAGGCCGGATTGGTACGAGGCGGGCAACCCTATATATCCCGCTGAGGTATACAGGTATAGTGCTTTTCTCAAACATGCAATGTAATACTTACTACTTTTTGCCGATGACACAAAAATCTTCACGGTAGTTAAATCCGTAGACGATTGCAAACAGTTACAGCATGACTTGGACAGGTTGGATCAGTACTGTACCAAAAATTGCCTCGACCTCAATATTGAGAAGTGTTGCTCCATTTCATTTTCCCGTAAGCGTAACCCAATTCGTTTTGATTACTCCATCAAGAACAAAACTCTGAAAAGAGTTACTGAAGTCAGAGACCTAGGTGTTTATATTGATGATGAGATGCAGCTCACTTCTTATATTGACAAAATCACGTCTAAGGCATACAGGATGTTAGGCTTTATTTTTCGACAGAGCAAGGACTTTAAGGATCCACGTACCATTATTTTACTTTACAATGCTTATGTTCGATCGCACTTAGAGTTCGCCTCGGTTGTTTGGAGTCCTCAATATTCGGTTCATATCAATGCCATCGAGAAAATTCAAACTAAATTTATTAAATGGATGAAATATAAGTTTAAATCTTTTTCTAGTGATAACATCGTGAGTCTTCAGCTGCGTAGAGAACAAAAAGATATGATATTTTTGTTTAAATTACTTAATCATTTAATTGAGTCGCAATATCTCATTAGTAATATTTTATATAGATGCCCTACTTTTAGAACTAGATCAAATACTTTATTTGCTATACCATTTTGCAGAACTAAATATGTCAAAAACTCATACCTAGTGAGAGCATGCTCGACATATAATGTTAAATATTTAGACCTAGATTTATTCAATACGAAATTTGGTAAATTCGTTTCGTCACTGAATATCCGATAAAAAATAATAGTTTTTAGGTTCATTTATGGTGTTTAGCGGTAGTCTAAACTGACATTGTATGTACAACTTTCTTTTGTCGTTCTTTTGTTGTTTAACTTCAGTATTTTTATTTTTATTTTCTTCATTTTACTTTTATGTTTGTTTTTCCTCATTTGCATTTTTATTCATAGTTCCCTTTGAGCATTTTTTGTTGTAATCCCATTAGTGGAAACTGTTTTGGCTCGTGTATTAGTTCATTGAGTTTATATTATGTATAATTTTTAAGCTGTTTGTTTCCCTTTACAACAAAAAAAAAGTCTTGTTTTTAATACGCATAGTGGCAGAATGTCATGATACCTCTGCCATAAATGTATGTGGAATGAAAATTAAAAAAGAGGACTTTGCCGGCCTAGGCCTGCAAGATTTGTACGAAATCGCACCTCCAACGTCATACTTCGCAGCCTATTATAAGAAACATAACATCAATATTTCATTGCATGTTTGAGAAAAGGCCTTTCCCTGAGAAGCCGTGCATACTTATTTGTGCGCTGCACGCCGCTCAGCCCTGTGTCCAGGAGCTTCCCCGGTGCTCGTGGATGTGACCTCCGTTCACGTTGCCTTCGAACCGCGTTCATCACACCTGGTACTGCCAGGATCACAGTCAACTGACCATTGGCAGACCTTATCTCGTTGCAATAAGTTTCACGACCTTATTGCTGATAGTACGATGCTATATCGATTAGTCTTCAAAAGAAAACCAGCCAAATATCGACTCAAGAATTTATTGTACACGTTAAGGCCCTCTAGTCCTGCGAGAGTAGGTATTTAGCGCTGTCCTGGCGGTGCGTGAACAAGCCCGCGCGGACGAAGCGACTGTGAACTCGGATGACCCCGCTAGCTTCATACTGGTCACAGTATAGAAATATAACTGTATTTTGACTTAAGAAATGCATTAATTATGATTAAACTTTAGTATGTCATTGATATCATTTTTTAATAAATAGGTAGTAAATAAATAATTGAAAGTCGAACTTACGGTAGGATCCATTATAATGAAAAAAAACAGAATTCATAGTACAACCCTGAAATTCGTTATTTAATCTATGAAACCTAAGAACCTAAGAAATATGTCTTATACCTCTCTACTCGATTTGTTTAATAGGTCATGCAATTTTTTATCTATTTGTGTTATATTTATACAGGGTGTTATATTTATTTGTCGTGTGCGTGTCATCGTCATCATCATCATATCAGCTGATGGACGACCACTGCTGGACATAGGCCTCCCCTAAAGAGTGCCACATAAAATACAGACAGAATATTTTTTGGTGGTTTAATTTATTCATCTAAAGTTATTAGCTCTTGTAGACGACAGACCCTACCCTCCCCTGATGTACCTAGCACGTAATTTAGAAACAAATAAAGATAAGACGTTAGCTAGGTAAATGTAAGAGTAACCCTGTTATTTAAAATGGAATATTTAAGAAATATTGTCATATTTACGTAAATATTAGAACCTTGTCGCACTAAGCGGAAGGAATAACTCTTTAGGGCGAGTTTATTCATTTCAGCAAGTATTATGACACAATTCGAGTGATTGCGCAATAATACTTGGAAATTTCCATACGCAGTAGAATGAAAGATTGCGTAATAATGTAAAATGTATCGATCGTAGATCGAAATTACGTTATGAAAATGGCATGTTTTGTGAGCTAACTCACAAACAGTTGACTCTGAGACAATAAGGTTTTTATTATATAAAGTAGGCACTGAGGCGCATATTATAAGCCCCGTTTGAATCACAGGCACTAAGAAATGGTCGCGCAGCGAATTTCTTAAGATTGAATAAATTCAGAATAGTCGTTTTTACACAACGTTCTTCCCTCTCAGAGCCAATATTAGGGAGACACTGTCCAAGTATAAAGGGTCACGTGTGACCACACCGAACGCCGACTCGATGAGTCCTAGTACAGGCCAGTGAGATAATCACAGCCTCCGCAATCCGCGGAAAACCGCGAGATTTGTAAGATTCCCTATTTATACTCGGACGGCGCCTCGTAGCGTGCACAACTTCATGGTGCTCACGTTACGGTCAGCCATTACGAAAGAAAGGAGGTGAGTTCGCAACGTACTTCACTCAGTACCGAAGAGACACTCCAAGGAAGAAACCCAGAACAAGAAAGAAAAGTGCGTTGGGAACTCAGCTCAGGAAAAGTTTAGGAATCTAGACATTGTGTCCTAGATTTAGATAAAATCAGTGTTAAAGTCATTATAAATAAGTAACTTTATTATATACAGTGTTAACTTCAAAATACGTTTTAATAAGAACATAATCTGTGATAAAGAATATAAACCATTTATAATCCGTCCGAACTCTTTTACTTGTTACGAATCATAAGAAAAAGCAGAACCAAGGTGGCACCAATATTAGAGTAGAGTCAGTCACTGTTATTTTACGAGAGGAACTACCAGTCATTTGTATACAGTCCACTTTAAACATTTATATTTTTGGGCCTAATCAATCAGGATTAGTGCATCATTTACAGCTCTCAAAGCATAAAAAACATTGCGAAGTTTTTACTTTTTTACTCTTTATGCGAAAGGTTACCGTATTTTTAAAAAATAAAACCAGAAATGATTTTTACATAAAGATGACAAAAGAATCAATATGGTATATAAAATGATACCAAACTTGCCACGGTAGCTACCTGGAAATGGGTAGATCTTATAAAAGAAGATTAGCTAGAAAGATAGAAAGTGTATAAATTTTAAAAGGGTCGGCAACGCGCATGTGACACCTCTGGAGTTGCAGGCGTCCATAGGCTGCGGTGACCGCTTACCATCAGGCGGGCCGTACGCTTGTTTGCCACTGACGTGGTATTAAAAAAAAGACGGCCGGAATTAATGTGTTGAAGCTCACAGCTTACAAAAATATTCAAGTGCAAAGCAGTACTCGTAGATCTCTTACTATATCTACAATTTCTGGTAATAAACATTTCATTTATAATTTTACCAACTTTGGTTACATTTCTGGAGGGGTTCAGTTCAGTTGTTATACTGTCATTTTTATACTGTGGCACTATGACCATAATTTATTTGTTAATAATTACGCCTTTTTTCATTCGGGTTTTTATTGCCCTTCTTAAATAATTTGCAACCATTATATAAATTCGTCAAAAACTGCTTGTTTGGTGCACGAAACTGTCGCGGATAAAACTGACACAGGTCCGTTGTCTGTAAGCGCCAGCGCGCGACTGATCGGGACTGCCGAGCCTCCGCGCTCGCGCATTTCGTAGGTATTTAAACATATTAATTCATACAATCATTTTATCTTTTTAAATTCTGCAAAAATGTCTAGAAATACTGAATGGCTTTAGTTTAGTTCAAAAACTTTATTTAAAACATCAATAGTTTAGTCGTCAGATTGTAAATGCTTTACAAAAAGGAGTAACTTTGGGGTCTCTTTCTATCGAGCGAAGTTCATTAGATCGTGTATCTGAGTGCAACTTTGACTAGACTAGATCCTTAAGTAAAACATAGAATTTTTTCAAATTTTTAAAACCCTTTTTCTACGTTTCGGGTTGTTTTTAGAAAACTCGAAAACGCTAACTCGCTTGACGACCTCCCCTTAAAATCACAAATAATATGGGAAGCTGCGCTTTTAGACAAAGTAGATAACCCGATTACATTTTTACGGAAGAGAAGTTTACCGTGACCATCGCCAGGAACAAGTGGTAAACGGAATAGATTTTATCATAGACAAAATCTTAGTGTTGCCAACGCCCTCGCAGGGTCCGACTTCCGTGTGTGTATTATTATGATTAAGTCTCGTTTAGACGTATAAAGGCGAGTTCAAACGAGCAGACATTTGTCAATTGCAGTGGAAACAATGCAATCTAATAATCAGGGGTCGTACTTTTCGTGCCGGTGACGTAAAATTGACGTCACATTGCATATACATATAGGTGATTCCAACTGGTGTTATGGTAATTATTAATATTTAATCATCAATCATTTAATCATGCATTTATAATGGCATTTTTTCTTATACGACCTATTGCATCCGCAGATTATTAAGGATTTCTTTTCATATTTAGAATTTTAATTTATACTGGTAAGCAGGTGAGGGTCTCATAGTCTTTCAAGTTTTATAACAGGTTATAGAAATGTTGAATCTAAATATGAACGTAAACTCTCTACGATGACGAGGTTTGTTTAATTATTGGTAATAACTGGTATTACACATGAACCAGTCACAAAAACACACGCAGTATTAGTTACCTAATTTTGTACTTTATAAGTTGTGATGTGACAGGCAAATTGCGTTTGTAATAGGGACATAACTGTAAAAAGTGTATGTATAGATGATTATTGATTAATGAATGATGATTGATTGATTACATTGGGAGCGTTCGCGGCCCAGCGGCGCCCGCGTACCGCGTGCGGTATGCGAGTTAAGCAATGTCGGGCGAGGTCAGTCCTTGGATGGGTGACCGCTTTGAGTGGTTACTAACTTAGCGCTCCCGTGCTTTGGAAGGCACGTTAAGTCGTTGATCCCGGTTGCTGTCTATGATAGCAGTCGTTAAGCCAAGTGAGAGGCCTCCGGGCGGCTTGAGAACTTCTAACAGTCAAGTTGCCCACTCACTTGACAAGCCTAATCTCAATAAGGCCTAGTTTTCCCCTCGGTTTGGAAGGTCAGTTGGCAGTCGCTTCCGTAAAAAATAGTGCCTACGCCAACTCTTCGGATTAGGTAGCGGACCCCAGGCATCCTTCAGGATGCAACAGTACTGGGAATAACGCTAGGAGGATGATGATGATGATGATGATGATGATTGATTACAATAAGACTAATTAAAATCATCCTATATGGAGCGTGACGTAACCGGCACGAAATGTACGGTAGGACCCCTTCTAATAAGATAATCATTGATTTAATTCAAAAGTAGAATAAGACTAAGAAAACATTTAATAATGCCGAGAAAAACCTTAACCATACATATACAAAATCAAAACAAAGAGGAAGGAGCATAGGAGCGAAGACGCGGACGAAGTCGCGGGCAACAGCTAGTAAAATACTTATATATGGCGCAACCGAAAAATCTGAACCTTTTTCCTGTTATTGGCGATGGTTATTTCTATCATTAGAAAAATATTCAAGGACTTTTATAAATTTTAGACATTACCTATTCAGCGTATTATACAGATACTTTGGCTTCTTGAACTCAAGCACTTTCCGAACTATGTACATATTGATTTCATGCAACATTAAGTATGGATGGCCCCTGAATGACGTCAGAGGGCTTACTCCGAACTTCGAAAATCGAACTTCATGTCGTGCCGTCCCTTTCAATCTCGTGTTTATACACTATATGACGGAAAGGGACGGCACGATACGGATAGGCTCTCAGATGTGCACGGAAACATACTGGAGACTCGATAAATTCGGCCACTATGTGTGTGTCTGTCTATCTGTGTGTTTGATTGTCTATGTCACTGTAGCTCTTAAACGACTGGCCCGATTTGAATGCGGTTTTTTTCATTTGAAAGTGGGTTTTCTAGCGATGGCTCTTAAACATATATTATTTAAATCGATTTAGCTGTAGTTGAAATGAAAATGACGGGATTCTTCAACTTTTCTGAGTTCGTTAGTTATGTATAGGTTAAGGCACTCAACCAAAAATTACTTAGTGATAGGTTATTTTATACACTGGTCTTGGAAAACTAAACATGAGTCAAATGCATGTACATTTTAAAATACAGTCAAAGCAAAGAGTAATTTGAAAATAATGAGCAAACAATAGGATTTATTCAAATGACGACCTTTTCGTGACCTTTCTCAGTAACTTTGCTTCGACCTCGTTACCAAACGAATTAAAGTACATTTGTATCGCAAAAACTGATTTAGTATTATATCTGACTGCTACTGATGATGTCGGCTGTATCATTATTTTTTACAAAATTATCTTTACGCTTCGAAAAATCTTTTATGATCTTTATTACCATGGCTTGTCGAATCAGAATTGAGTGTGCATGTGTTTTTTGGATTAACAAATATCGTTGTGTCGTGGTAGTTATGTAGGTATTATTAAATTTAGCGGCTCAAATCGACGTAATGAGTTAAAATAATGAATGCACGAAATTAGGACTTGTAATTGACCGGGATGGTCTTTGTTACATTACATCCTCAACGATGTAAGTACAGACACATTTGTAGGTAAAATATGTACTAGCTTTTGCCCGCAACTTTAACTGCGTGGTTTTCGTTTACATCGTACCTCCATACGAATTTCCAGCCTCTATCCTACGTTCCTCCCAATGCCACAAACTATCTCCATGCCAAATTTCATTTCGATCGGTTTAGTGGTTTAAGAGGGCGCAGTACGATCGGTGTGGATCGGTTCTCCATACAAACGTATTTATGCTCTCATTTTAAAACGCCATGCTACAATAACATGAAAATTTGTATACACAATGGGATCCGGCATATCTAGGTCAGATCATAGTTTCTGTTGCTAGAAATTGTAAAAGAAAAAAAATACAGCGGCTTTTTGAGTTTTTTACGGCTTGTATGAAAACCTTAATAATCGCTGTATTTTTACTCCATTATAATTTCAAGCAACAGAAACTATGATCCGACCTAGATATGCCGGATCCCATTGTGTATACAAAGTTTCATGTTATTCTAGCCTGGCGTTTTAAAATGAGAGCATAAATACGTTGGTATGGAGAACCGAACGTACTGCGCAGTCTTAAGCACAAAAAGTTATCAGACAGATAGACAGACAGAGTTAATTTGCATTTATATTATTACTAGCTTGCCTGTGACTTCGTCCGCGTGGGACTGGTTTATCTCGTACCTATACCTCCATAAAAATTTCCACCCCCATTTCACCCTCTTATGAGATGATTTCCGAGATAAAAACTATTAATGTCCTTTTGAAGGTTTTCATCTATCTCCATACTAAATTTTATATCAATAGGTGCAGTGGTTTAAGCGTGAAGATGTAACATACATACAGACAGAGTTACTTTTGCATTTTAATATTAGTGTATGGACATTTAATACTCGTTGTATTTCAGAGTTAATCTCATCTAGACATGTGTTTTTACAATTATGTTTCCTATTCTGAAGGCATAAGAACTAATATCATATAACGTGACTATAGGTTTTCTTTAGTGTTTTAGTATGTGTGGTGAACATCAAAATCAGACAGTTTTTGTTGCGTAGGCGACTGAATCATGTCATACAAGTCCTAACAATACATAATGTACTACATTTAGCAAACATCACCATATCACAAGGCCCCCTAGTAAAAATTTGCTGACAAAGTGGCTCATGCAACTTGATTACCATGAGACCGAACTCCTTCTGGCCGTGACAAAGTAAATATATATATTTTTCATCTCAAAGCGTTTAACATATAAAACATGTAAATTACCTATTATATATATATTAGGTCCAATCATACACACATACACACACACACACACACACACTCACATCAGCAATATTATACATATTAATTAAATAGGTATGAGATCATAATTAATTGTCAGATTTAATATGTTTACAAATACTCCTCTGTACTCGTATAACTTGTATTTATAATTAAGTGAAACTAACTTTGATGCGAAACTGGGTCCTGTAACACAGGGTTTCCTAGCTCAGGGCTCAGAGTCGTGATATATCTTGTAATTACTTACTTCATGTGAACAATAAACAATTTTCATTTTCATTTTCATTTTCATTACACCGCATATATTCGTAACTATATTTATTTAATCGTATGGCATTTATTTACGAACCATGAAATCTTCGAGAAGACAAGTACAGTTGCCAGTTTTTGTTGCACTTTTAGCACCACCCAGGGGCCACGTGTAGGGTAACGGCGGGTACTCCCTACGGTCGTGGTGCAACTTCGACCCCCCTTTGTCAAGTGAGTGGGCAACTTGACTGTTAGAAGTTCTCAAGCCGCCCAAAGGCCTCTAACTTGGCTTAACGACAGCTGTCGTAGACAGCAGCCGGGATCAACGGTTTAACGTGCCGGTTTAACCACTCAAAGCGGTCACCCATCCAAGAACTGACCTGCGCCCACATTGCTTAACCTCGCATACCGCACGCGGTAGGCGGGGGCCGTGCCGCTGGGCCACGAGCGCTCTGGCATAAGAACTATTATCATATAACGTGAGTCACGTTATATGATATTAGTTCTTATGCCAGAGCGCTAACGTGACTATAGGTTCTTTAGTAAAAAAAAAGTAAAAGTAGTTTATTCTTCAAATTAGGCATATTACATGCACCTATGAACGTCAATAAACTACCACCGGTTCGGAAAAATATACCTCTGCCACGAGAAGAACCGGCGTAAGAAACTCGGCGAGGTGTCATTTTTTCAAAACAATATACATTATATAGTTAAATATAAAATTACATTACTACAAAATAACTTAAATAACAATGCTAATACAGTAGAAAATATATTTTCGCGATAGATTACCCGTGCAGGACGCTATCACTGCCACACATCCCTATCCATGATGTAATCGTTTATCTTATAATATGCTCTTCAAATAAGTGTTTGTTTTACTACAGATTTGAATTTAGAATTGCTAAGTTCAGTAATGTGTTTAGGAATTTTATTGTAGAATTTGATACAATTTCCCAAGAACGACTTTTTCGCCTTTACTAGTCTATAGAAGGTTATTTTGAGTTTCCCAGTATTTCTCGTGGCTATTGGTTTATCAGCGTTCGTTGGAAAATTGCCCAAATTCTTCCTAACATACATTATTATTTCAAATATGTATAGGGACGGCAAGGTTAGAATATCTATTTCTTTGAAAAATTCTCTTAATGAATCACGCGACCCCAAGTTATAAATTGCTCGGATAGCCCTTTTTTGCAAAATAAAAACAGTTTCAATATTTGCAGCTGATCCCCATAAGATAAGACCATAAGTAATTATACTATTAAAATAAGCAAAGTAAACGAACCGTGCCGTTGCCACATTGGTAAGCTGCCTTATTCTCCTGACTGCAAATGCAGCAGAGCTCAACCTACTTCCTATCGCTGTTATATGGGAACCCCACTGCAATTTTGAGTCCAATGTAATACCTAAGAATACAGTAGAAGTAACAAATTCTAATGTTTGACCATTAAGTTTAATATTTGTATCTAAGTTTCTGTTTGATGAGTTCGCTAGAGAGAATTTCATACATTTCGTTTTTTTCGGGTTCAATACTAAGTTATTGGCAGCAAACCAGTCAGATATCATGGAGAGGGTATTATTTGGTTCAATAAGTTCAGTATCTCTCCTATTTACCTTGAACAGTAATGAGGTGTCGTCTGCGAACATTACAATGCCTGATCGTCGGCTTACCATATCATCATCATGTCAGCCGAAAGACGTCCACTGCTGGACATAGGCCTCCCCTAAAGACTTCCACAATGACCGATCCTGCGCCACCCGCATCCAGCGGACACCCGCGACCTTCACCAGGTCATCAGTCCACCGTGTGGGGGGCCTGCCCACGCTACGCCTTCCGGTACGTGGCCGCCACTCGAGAACCTTTCCGCCCCAACGGCCATCGGTTCTACGTGCTATGTGGCTTACCATATATGGCAGATCATTTACATAAACAAGGAACAGGAACGGACCTAGAATAGACCCCTGAAGTACTCCCATCTCTACCACTGTCTCTGACGAAATGGCTTTATTTATCGCTACCTTTTGATTTCTCTGTGTTAAATATGACTTCATGAGATCTAATGCATGCCCTCTGATGCCATAAAACTTAAGTTTACAAATTAAAGTACACAATCAAAAGCCTTGGAAAGGTCACAGAACACTCCGATGGCGTCGTGCGACTCTTCCCAAGACTGCAAAATAAATTTTAATAAACTTGCACCTGCATCAGTAGTTGACCTACCCTTCGTGAAGCCGAACTGCTGTGCGTGCTAAATATTGTGAGAATTAAAGTGAGAAACCAATTGCGTAAGCATTATTTTTTCGAATATTTTGCTAAACGCAGGTAGGATAGAAACTGGACGATAATCAGAAGGATTATCTCTATGACCTGATTTGAAAATTGAAACTACTTTACTACATTTCATTAAGTCTGAAAACATGCCATAGTCTATACAGTTATTAAATATGAGAGCTAGAGTTGGTGCAACGACCTCCAGAATAGATTCCAGTAGTGTTTTTAGTATGTGTGGTGAATATCAAAATGAGACAGTTTTTGTTGCGTAGGCGACTGAATCATGTGGTCATACAAGTCCTAACAATACATAATGTACTACATTACACCGCATATAGTTATTCGTAACTATGACTAACTTGTATGACTTGCACTTTAATTTTGGTCGTTCAATAAGAGTGTAATACTGAAATACAGGCTGTGGAATGAAATGCTTAGAAGAAGAAATAAGGTATACTTGTTGGGTGCTGGTTGTATCCAATCCATTGTCCTATTGTGCGGTTTTGCCACCTCATTGTAGTTTTTCATAAAATATTAGCATAAGTACTTCAAAGATAAAGACTGCATGCAATAACATTTTACTGGATTATTAACTCTAGGGCC
Organism: Notocelia uddmanniana; assembly: GCA_905163555.1. Classification (NCBI taxonomy): domain Eukaryota; kingdom Metazoa; phylum Arthropoda; class Insecta; order Lepidoptera; family Tortricidae; genus Notocelia; species Notocelia uddmanniana. The sequence goes on along the minus strand of LR991066.1, from coordinate 422,241 downwards.
TTTGCCAAAAGTCTAAATTGTTTTAATAGAAATGTGTGGACTTATAGTCATTTCGAACACCTACTAAATTAAAGGATATTAAAACAATACATTTTATTAATTTTAAATATCAGGTTTCATAGTAAAATTTACTGCTTAATACAACAATCGATATCTAAATAGAAATAGTGTTAGTTTTATGTTTTAAAATTCGATTCCCGAACTGAGTTCATGTTTTTTAACCGACTTCAAAATTTCAAAAGTGGAGGTTATCAATTCGGTTGTATGTTTTTTTTTGTTTGTCAAGCAAGCAAGGTTTTATCATGATTCCATGAGGAATTGAGGGTACTTAGTCTTCTACCATTATAAACATACATTATAGCCATTTTTATTTTATTGTAAATCTATCTAAGAGTGCACCATCTAAGTATAATAATCTTCTACCGGTCTCCCCCATTGAAGTCGGTTTTTTTTCTTAAAAATTATTTAAATGTATGAATGCAGTTTTCCTTGTTACTAAACTCGCTGACATGGTTCCTAAGAATAGATCTTCGTATGTCTTACAGTTTCAGACTTTCCTATAAGTACTGATCGATCTTAAGTTACATGAATGGAGTCCACACAACAATAATTAATGTAAGTATATATTCTCAGAGAGAACCAGAAGCTTCCGATAGTAGTAAACATTACTCACATGTTTCCAACATACGTACCTATAACAAACTAAACATACACACAACAAAGCAACATCTCTTCCGATGTGAAAACTGGCTTAGCAGCCTGCGGCGAGCGAGACCGCCGTATACAAAACAACGAGGTTAAAAAGAGATATACACGCGTGTACTCGTTCCATACCAAAACGACTTAAGATTTTATCACGTTAAATGAATTTGGATTATAAGTGGATATGTTAAGGTTGGTTTTTGGTTCTCATGGTATGGGATTTACAGCTTAGAGATGTTCGCTTTGGCAGCATGGAACACGAAAAACCGGTCGTGCTTGGAGGCTGGTCGCTGGTCAAACAGGGTCATCACCGGTTTATTTTTTAACTTGAAATTATTGTGTTTTTACAAATTGGATTACTTGCAGGGACGCAACTGATGACATTTTATTTTTAGATTTAGGCAGGTTTCGTAATTATAAATGCAAATTATCAGTTTATATTCGCTTTGCTGTTTTAATTTGATTAGAATGTCTGTTATAAAATAATACTATTGAATAGGTACTTAAACGATTTCGTATGTTCGGATATCCGGATGCGCTGATGTCCAGATGTCCGGATTTCCGGTTGTTCCCCTCTACAGGTAGGATTTCTGAACTGATTCTGGTGAAATTTTGTGACCAGGATCGATTATTACATATAGTTTGTTTGAAGAATCAGTTTCTGGAAATTCTGAAATTCGAAAAAAAATTGAAAATAGAAAAAATACTATCGCGTGGTCTACAGCTCATAGAGCATTAGTTTATTTACCTTTATTTCCAAAGTTTTGATGTGGGTTTTACTGGTCATAGACTTTTGTGCTCATTGTAAAGTTATTTGGAAACCTTGGGGCTATTTGGTACCTACTCAGCTAAACTCAAAAGCTTTGAATCTGACAATTTTGCTATTGGCTCTGTGAGCTGTAACCCTCGCTAGGCGATGATTATAAAAAAAAACATACCTATATGTAATTATGGCATTCTCACAAATTTTTAAGAGATTCGGTTGAAAAATGTGACCTGTAGTCGACCAGCCGGTAATACGGATATCCGCCAGATATATGAAATCATTATTACCCAGTGCTCACTCGGTGAATCGGTACCCGTTTTTTATACCGGTAACATGGATCCCATCAAAAACATATATGTGAAAATGGCAGCCAAGTTCGCCGACAAAAGAATTGAGATCTAAATGGGCGCCAAGTTCCGTAGATTATCTGAAAAGTTGCCAAGTTTGGCACTAGATTGTTTACAGTAAAACTAATTTACTGCGGCTTAATGCATTTTGAGCCTTAACTTGGCAGTTTTCTATGCAGTATGTTATAATACCATAAAAGCTGTTGGATATTTAAGACAACTCAATTACTATTAAACTTATATGTGAAATTTGGGGTTCTAATTGTTCTAAAGGATATATGTACCAAATTTCATGTTTTTATGTTAGATAGATTTGGAGTTATTGGGGGGTCAAAAACGGCTCCAAACAGTTCGTGTAAAATAACACACGGCCGCTGTCCGCCAGTTCCTGGGGTGAACTTGGCTGGACACGCTGCCGCGTGTCTAGATCTCTTTTAACTCTAAGCATTTAGTTCTTAAAATACCAAATAGCTCCATTTTACGGAATATACAAAACAGTCACCGACTTCGGCAGCCCTAGAAAGTTGTTTTGCCACCGCCTTACGCTACGCGTCCGATCGAATACATTATGTAGAGTCGAGGGCATAAATATGTATACATTTATGGATCTTATTTCAATAGAATAAGGTGAAAAAATGTATACATATTGGTGCCCTTGACTGTACATTACCATAATGCGGCCGCTTATGTACGCGTGACTTACATAATAAACTAATCTTTGTTTTCTTCCCTACCGAAACGAACTGACAATTACAAGGTTAAAAATACGTTTTAGGTAATTGAATTTGGCATTGAAGTTCTCAAGTCAACTTACTGGATTGATCACAATAGCCTATGATAATGTTCATCATTATATTGAAATTAAAGCCTACGCCTACTCAGGTCTACAGTTTCTTAACGCTGTGAAAAAATCTAACTACTAAATTACTGTGCCGCAAAAAAACTTACCTACTAATATGTATTTTCAACACTCTCAGGGGAATCAAATTTTTTGGTAATAGTCTGAAGTCTGAAAACTATACGTTTGTAATTACATCATAAAAAATATAGTCTTTATTAATCCTTACAAATGTACAGAACCCTCGGTTGTCGAGTTCGACACGCAATTGTACACGTTTTTTTTGTCAAAAAAGAGTTTTTTTATTCATATATATGTTTTTTACCAATACAGTTCTAGTTTTGGCCATTATTTATTCTGCGGTTGTGGTTGCGAAACGTGCAAACACCATGTTGTATTCTTCAAAATTTCACTTCGCCTTTTGAGGTTAAGTACCCATCTAATAATAATACTAACATTATGTATGTCTCAATTGTACACAATGTAAGTTAGTATGTACCGGACCGTAATAAAAACAATCACCAATTCACCATTGTTCGAAGCTGCGTGATTGGAAACACAACCAAGTTTCCGAGTTACAATTTATTCATGGCAGCCTTCGCCACTTTACCGCATCCAAAACGGTGTATAAACCAAGAGTTTTTGACACACTTGTGCCGTAAAGACATAATTGTCGCTGGTACTCCGGTCTGCGAAGTTTTTGGGTACTAACGGTAGAAAGTTAGGTAATAATTGATTTTACTTGTTCGATTCTTTGATTGTAGCTTTCGACATGTTTGGATGTGTGGATTTTTCTTAATCGTTTCATTTGAACTGTTTTGCTTTCAAACAATTAATACAATAATGTATGTTTTTTCTACTTCAGTGTTATAATCTGTAGATTAAATGACTGACAATGACAACAGTATTAAAATAGAAAACTTTTTACACAACTGCAAGGATATACTATAGACAAGTCATTATATGACTGAAGGGAGAATCAAAATGGATTTCAATACATTATTATACAACAGAATATTTTTTTTAAATCTTTAAACGAGTTACACGTCTATGCCCGTATTCTGACACCGTATCGACTTTTTATTTTAATCAAATTATTTTGCTGTCGTAGGAAAATTATTGTAACGTTACGTAGGTAATTAGGTCTTAAAATTGCTGTATCAAAACGACCGTAATGATCCTTATGGTGTATCTATTGCATAAAATACTATTTCTCCAGTATTTCACCTATCTAGTCAGTATTTTTTAAGAGATCTTAGTAAGTTTAATGTCCAGCTTGGGTTTGGTTTGGCTTTATTAGGTATCCCCAATTTCATCACCTTAGGGGACATTTTTATTTTTATTATACACAGTAGGTATCCAAACAAAAAAAAAGGGAGCGTTCGTGGCCCAGTGGCGCCCGCGTACCGCGTGCAGTATGCGAGGTTGAGTTATGTCAGGTGGAGTCAGTCCTTGGATGGGTGACCGCTTTGAGTGGTTACTGAGCGTTCCCGTGCTTTGGAAGGCACGTTAAGCCGTTGATCCCGGCTGCTGTCTATGCAATGATAGCATTCGTTAAGCCAAGTTAGAGGCCTTCGGGCGGCTTGAGAACTTCTAACAGTCAAGTTGCCCACTCACTTGACAAGCCTAATCCCAATAAGGTCTAGTTTCCCCCTTGGGTTGGAAGGTCGGATGGCTGTCGCTTCCGTAAAAACTAGTGCCTACGCCAATTCTTGGGATTAGGTAGCGGTCCCCAAGCATCCTTCAGGATGCAACTGTACTGGGAATAACGCTAGGATGATGATGATGATGACAGTAGGTATCTTACAGTAATCTTTATTATAAACCCTTCCTGACCTGTGTGCCAACGTTCTCTAAAAACCTTGAAATGAAATGCATTTATTTGACTCCTTCCCATCTCCACGGAACTTCAGTCAGAGCGGGTGCGGCGGCCGAAAAGGCTAAGCAAAGCAAATATAGGGGTCTCGGCGCCGAATATAACTTCGTTTCGTTCGGCGTTGAGACCCTCGGTCCGTGGGGTCCCAGGGCCCATGACCTCTCTAAAGAAGTGGCAAAGAGGCTAGTGGACACCACTGGTGACCAAAGGGCTGGCCTCTTCCTCGCACAACGCATCAGGGTTGCTATACAGCGAGGAAATGCTGCCAGCATCTTTGGCACGATGCCGCGGGGTGACCCCTTATTTTAAATTATTTATTTTGTAGGTTTTTTATAAGTATAGGATATTAGTTGAAATTTGTGATGATGAAAAATGGATGTAAATAATTTAATTGAATGTTGATTTCCTATCGATGACCCCCGCTTAAGGCATCGTACTCTAGTCTTGTTTTTGGCTAAAATTTGACAGCTAACGTCATTTATTTGCTTAACATTATGTAGGTACATACATATAAAGATGGTGAGGTAAATGGTGATTAGTGTCCATATAATGTCAATTGTCAATACCTCATAAAAGTAGGCATGCAATTTTTTTCTTTTTGTTTCAGCGTTATTAAGACATTTCTATTGGCTATGTGCACGTCTGAAACATCAAACGTCAAGGGTCCCGTCAAATAATGACACATGAATATTTTATTTTATTTAGTAAACGAGAAAGACTCCTTACTGGAAATTTTATTGAAATAAATAAGAAAATAAATACAAACGAAACGAATGTTAGAAAACCGTTAAGAAACCAATAGGAAATGTGAAAGTAAATTTGACAGATGTCCCCAGTAAGTACACATTTCTGCCGTGGTGATCAGATCGCCTAGCTTACCCCCACCACCCACCACCTACTTCGCACATAGCCAATATTATGCAACTCCTTTTTATCAGGAACTGTCACCGAACGAGTTAACAAGCCTTCTAAAGCACGGGGGCGCTCTGTTAGTAACCAGCCAAAGCGGTCACCCATCCAAGAGTAGACCACGGCCAACGTTGCTTAACCTTAATACCGTACGCGGTACGAAAACTACTTTGCTACGTAAGTATGCAAAATCGACTGTCAATGTGTAAATGTAGTCGTTATACAACGTGTTGCCTCGTTACTGACCGATGTTTTTTCCTTATTATCGCATTTATTGCATCGCCTGCATTTCCGTAACCGGTCTGCTATTCACAACAACAGGTTTCACCTCTCTCACCACTCACCCCTAGTATGTAGAATGTGACGAACACTTCTAAATGTGCGTTATCCGTCATGTGATTTCAAGGAAAACAATCTTGAAACGGAAACATATGCGGTGTGTTATCTTTGAAACGTAATAAGTTACTGAAATAAGTGAAATTAGTACAATATTATCCTCTGATATCCCAGGGAAACGAAGAAACGAGGGCGAAACTAGCCGTTAAAATTCTAATCCTAAAAAAACGGGGTATAGTAGGCACTGCTAGGTAGTGAAACTAGTAAACCTGCTTACAAAACCGGTGGTCTTGGGTTCGAATCCCGATAAGGGCAGTGTATCCCTTCTATCTTTTCAGCCCATATCTACCCACTGCTTTATTTATTTAATCGTATGGCATTTATTTACGAACCGTGAGATCTTCGAGAAGACAAGTACGGAAGACAAGTTTTATTGCACTCTTAGCAACATCTAGGGGTCACGTGTAGGGTAATGGTGGGTACTCCCTACGGACGTGGTGCAACTTCGACCCCCTTTGTCAAGTGAGTGGGCAACTTGACTGTTAGAAGTTCTCATGCCGCCCGAAGGCCTCTAACTTGGCTTAACGATTGCTGTCGTATATCAACGGCTTAACGTGCCTTCCAAAGCACGAGAGCGCTCAGTTAGTAACAACTCAAAGCGGTCACCCATCTAAGAACTGACCTGCGCCCACATTGCTTAACCTCGCATACCGCACGCGGTAGGCGGGTGCCGCTGGGCCACGAGCGCTCTGCTGACCACCCACTGCTGACTCTAGGCCTCTCTTAATTTACACCACTCTCCTCGATCCTGTGCCAATCCTTTGCATTCCATTAAATAATCCAAAAATGATCAACGTGTTTGATTCCCCCAAAGTTCCAGGACATACGTTGTCCCGTGAGCGGGAAAGGCTAGATCGGGGGTCTGACTTAATACCGATGACTTAAGAGAAATGGCATGCCATTTTTAACCCCCGACGAAAAAAGCGGGTTGTTATAAGTTTGGCCGCTATGTATGTGTGTCTGTTTGTGGCATCGTAGCTCTGAAACGAGTCAACCGATTTAAATGTGGTTATTTTATGTGAAAACAGGTTTTCTGGCTATGGTTCTAAGATATGTTTTATGAAAATTGGTACAGCCGTTTTTGAGATATTATACTTTCAAATGAAAATGACGGGGTTTGTCAATTTTTCTAACTTGTATAGTTATCGTTACATTAAGATGTTGTGGATTACCAAAATAAGACGAATACGACCAAACCACCACCACTATATCAGCGCAAGGACGTCCACTGCTGGACATAGGCCCCCCCCCCTATTTCATGGGGGGTCAATTCCATAATCGCCACGTTAATAAAATCATACACCTCAATGTAATGAAAATCGCTCCTCCTCCTCCTCCCTCCTCCTCCTCCTTCCTCCTCCTCCCTCCTCCTTCCTCCTTCTTCCTCCTCCTCTGCTTGTATCTTATTATGCTGTTTCTATTATGTTATTCTTTTTTGAGGTGTGCAATAAAGTGTATTCTTGCGACATATAGTGGGCCTTTACACTCGTTCGGGACAGGGGTGAGGCGAGGTGATGCTTTGTGAATAGCTCGGTCGCCGTCGGTTCCGCTCCCTCGAGGCCGAAGGCTAACATTATTCAATTTCAATACTGAACGTAAATTACAAATAAATAGGATTTGTAAAGGTTGAGTTTTTGTTACCTATAATATGCAAAACATTTGATAAGAATCACAATGATTTTTTTTTAGTTTTTAGTGGTTAGAACCTCTTATGAGGCCCATAGTAAGCGACCAGGTTTCAGTACCATATGTCATCACTGGCAACACACACTGGTCAATTACTTTCGTCTTGAGGTTCTCGAGTGGCGAGCACGTACCGGAAGGCGTGGGGCAGGCCCCCACACGGTAGACCGATGACCTGGTAAGGGTCGCGGGTGTCCGCTGGATGCGGGTGGCGCAGGACCGGTCATTGTGGAAGTCCTTAGGGAAGGCCTACGTCCAGCAGTAGACGTCTTTCGGCTGACATGATGATGATGATGATGAACCCCGATACCGCGGGGTTACCAGACCACTCGACTCTCACGCCAGGGATCGTTTATTTATTTATTTATTTATTTATTTAAAATTGTTCTCTTGTGGACTTACAGTTGCCCAAAGCGTCCACAAGACAGATATTATACAAAGGTTTCCTAGGGACTAAACGCTAATTACTACACTTATAATTATTATATTTAAATATTATCTATATCAACATACTACAGATAGCAGAGACTATTTGCAAAACGAATAATTTTTAGTCTATGTGACGACCAACTGTCTGCAAACACATCGGCGTCCTGGATTTGCGCAAGTAAACCATTCAGTAGTGCGATGGCTCTGGCAGTAGGTGCATTGCGGATTGCGGGCTTGTAAAGTGCGAGTTCTACTCGTGTGCGCAAACAGGACCCGTGCCCTTTTATGTTATCATCAAGTAAAATATACCTTTAGGCGTTGATATTAAGGCGCTATTACCGTAACGACGGCATTGGCACACAGATCTCCAGAGAAACAAATCTAAATAAATAAATATTGGGGGTCAATCTTACACAAATCGACCTAGTCCCAAACTAAACAAAGTTTGTACTGTGGGTACGAGATGACGATATACATACTTATATAGATAAATACATACTTAAATACATAGAGAACATCCAAGACCCATGAAAATCCGTACTAAATGCACAAATAATGCCTTGGCCGGGATTCGAACACGGGATCTCTAGCTTCGGAGGCAGTGTCACTACCAACTAGGCTAAAAAGGTCGTCCTCGAATTTATTTTACAATAGTTACTTTTCCGCTCGACTCGCTCGGTCTTTTGTCAAGAGACCGAAAGTTATAATAGAGCCGTCTTAGAGCTGGCAAAGGGTTAACGCAGCCGAGTCCATCCAACTTGGCCGGTTTGTTTAACTAGATAAGTTGACGGGAAAACCTTTGTCCGGAGGTCCGACAAGTTTTGATTGAGTCCGAAAAACTGGTAGACGCGAAGGAGGGGAATTCTCTGTTGGTTTCTACTTAATAAACTACTAATGTTGATTGACAGTCGACGTAGCGGTAAAACTGGAATTATCTGTTTTGTGTTAAAAATAGTACATTGTTTAACGAGGGACGTAAGTGGGAAAATGCGAACGAGAGTCTATCTGTTGATGTGGTGCTGGTCGCGGACGGCAATCTACCGAGAAAGTGCTGGCCTATTGGACGAGTATTTTTTTTTCTAATGTGTCATACAATTAGCTCGTAAGTAAGTTTATTAACTATATTGTCCACGATTTCGGTGTCGATACAAACCCGATAGGGCTTAACGACACTTTTCTGTCAAATAAATGTATAAATTACCTTGTGAAACATTTAAATGACATTGAGTCCCCTGAGGAGAGGGATGTACGGATTGCGACTAGACGTAAAAATCTGCCACAGTCAATTGTTACTCGACTCAGAGTGGTAAAGCATGCTGAGAGTTACCAGAGCATTGCTCTTTATAATAAGTTGCCCCCAGAACTTAAGGTGCTTACGAGTAGTATAACATATTATTATTTGTAGCTAAATTGAAAAAGATATTGTTAAAACAGTGCTTTTGCAGTGCATGAGTTTATGACACTTGATAAGTGAACAGACTATTTATTAATTAATCAGCATGAAATGTAATTATGACATTTTATTTGTTTTAATTTTAGTTATTTTAGTTTTTGTCTTAATCTAATTTGTATATTTGAAAATATTTTTTGATGTATAAAATAAAAAGATATTACCGGGTAGGGACAATATTATCCGCGTAGTGAATGTTGCGACTAAAGGGGGTGTGCTGCGTCGGCCGGTCTGCAAACTAGTACCACTAAATTGTTAATTGGTGTTCCACACCGCTTGGGGCCCTGTTGCCGACCGACCAAACAACCTTTTTTAAGTATTTACTTCTTTTATATATTTTTGACATGTTTCTAGTTTTAAAAAATGACAAGACAAAAATTGTGACTGTTGTAAACGCCTAGCAGAGGATTAAAATATTTTCCTACATACAACTCGAATTTGCAATTTTCTTACGTCCCGAGGTAATCACAATGTTTTTTTTTCACATTTGCGAGGAAATAAATAACTCCAAAACTAATCAAATTTGAAGAAATCTACCACTTCATCTCCAGTATCAATGCATGGATGCCGAGAGGAGCGCGCAGGTCGCGCGCGCACTTTCAATATTGCGACCAATCAGAGAGCAGTATTCTTGTGGAGCGCGGCCAATTAATTTTTTTAAACCAATCAGATCACAGAGAAACTCATAACTCTCTAGGGAGTTATGAAAATCCATAACTCCCGCGGGAGCTAAATCCCCTATAACTACTCTATACACCTGCGTACAATAAGACCCTTTACGAGCAAGTGTGATGAAAAATATATTAAAGGACGGTTTTTTACACAAATCGAACTAGTCCCATAGTACGCTCAATAAAGCTTGTGTTATGGGTACTAGGCGACGATATATTTAATAGATATATACTTAAATACATATAAAACATCCAAGTCTGGGGAACAAATGTGTTTGCTCACAACATAAACAAATGCCCTTACCGGGATTCAAACCCGGGACCTCCAGCTTCGGAGGCAGTGTCACTACCAACTAGGTTTAGCCTAGTTGGCCGAGAGGGTGTTGATTTAAACTTGCTCTATTTTCACACATTAATTGCGTACAACTACAGTTATTCACCTTTTTGCAACTACCCGACGTCTCGAACGTGGCGCACCATTCCTTGGGCGCTGACTGACGTAAGTTTCGTTCACTAATAATAATATGTATCGTAGTTGCCTGGAATAAATCGCTGTTTAGCGAGAAGACCGCCAGTTGTAATTATTTTGTTTTCTCTTATGAACTTATTTTTGGTTAGCAATAAAGAATATTTGTAGTGTATCGTATCTTTATATTTCGGAAAAAGTGGAGTGGCCGAAGGGTTCTCAGCGTCGAGGGGGTTAACAAGCCACATTGTTACTTCGAGAGTACTCGATGCCTATACAGTCGACCTCGTATATATTGGCTGCGTGTAATATTAGAATAGATAGCTTACTAATGTGGATATCAAACGAGGTCAGAAAATGCTGCAATGCTATTACACGTATAATGATACATTTTTACCACTCGAAAGCACACACGCAAAATGTAACAAGCAAAATATTTTTAGGTTACTTCAGACGCCCGAAGGACAAACTCCGTAGAAATAGAGCCCCGCTGTGCGGCGCTCCGTTGAAACTGTTGGATTACAAAAATCTATGCGTATAATTGAAATACTTTAATGATACGCAACAGGTCTTAAGCGGAAAAAAGCAAGATGAATGCTGTAACAATCAATGAAGTTTATACAATTCTATGATCAGTTCTTTTGTGAAAAAATTAAGACAACCTTAACCTAATTCTACCGTATTAGTTATCTCGCGTGTTACTATCAATTTGTCTTGCTAGGAATATAATTTATTCCAAGATTATTGGTGTATTTCAGATCCATGTTAGGTATATGATTTGATCAAAGTCAAACTGGTCGACTATAAAAAAATGATCGATCTTTTTTTAACTCACCAACCGATCGATCAACGCATTGAACAATAAAATAATCTTATCCTTGTAAAAAGTTGTAAACAAGTAGACTGGGAACTAGAAAGGACAGTCGGGTATTTAGCGTCTGTGTTTTAGTTACTCCACTACCTGGTTAGTGGTTTGTGGTTTATTGTTAATTTTTTTTTTTTTTTTATTAAAAATGGGATTGCTCTTGGCCTTCATCTAGCCAGGGGGCAAAGATGAGGCCGACGATGAAGCGAGCTCATCCAGAAGATGCCTATTCACTCGTGCCTTAAAAAGGTCCAGGTTATATGAACTCGGAAATACAGACGCCGGCAGAGAATTCCAAACCTTAGAAGTGCGCATTATAAAAGAAGATGCAAAGCGCTTGGTTCGAATTAGAGGAATTTCGACCAGGTAAGGATGGTAGCCAGCCGTACGTCTGGATGTCCGATGGAAGAAGGGGGAAGGCGGTATGAGCTCATGGAGCTCCTGAGCACACTCACCGAAGTACAGTTTGTAGAAGACGCACAGACATGCTACTTTGCGTCGATGTGCTAAGCTCTGCAGCTTATTTCCCACTACCGTACTGCCGCCAATGAGCCTCCTGGCTCTGCGGTCCACCGAGTCGAGTGCGGCAAGTTGGTACTTAGCGGTAACGGTGTATACCTGGTGGTGAGTAAGGTCGCCAGAGGTCCCGAGGATGCGCTGTGTTGGGAGTGAGGGAGCTGCATATGTCTCGGGCTCTCCTGGACTACTGTCGCAAGTGTCCATTGGTTGCAGTGTCTGTTTACCTTCAGCCAGGCCGTAAGTTTATTGTATAAAAAACCATAGCTCGGCTTTTCAGCCAGTTATTAGTAACAAATTACAAAACTGGCCAAGTGCGAGTCGGACTCGCGCACGGAGGGTTCCGTACCATTATCTATAAAAACGGCAAAGAGTCCGACTAGCACTTGGCCGGTTTTTAATATTTTTACCCTTTGGAACCCTACAAACCAATTAAGTGTACGTGCCCTACGAACATAATCATACATGTTAAACTGTTATTGAAAGCTAATTAAAACTATGTGAAATACCCTTTAAAACCCAAGTGATGTTTGTAACTTACGTAGAAAAAAAGCTCATCTCAAAGCCCACATCCGCTCACACTCAAAATCGTGATAATCCTGTAGGCTTGTTCGACCAGTACCTGTCTCTGTCACACATTGGTGGTGGGTGAGGGACAGTAAATACCGGCTGGAAGTTAACGGGGCAAGCATTGGAGTTCCGTAGGATTACATTTTAATAATTCTGTTTAAGTAAGTTTATGCTTGGTTCAAGTGATATTGATTATGCTAATGTTAGTTACTTCAACATTAGGTACTGTAAAGCCTAGCTTGTACTGCTTAGGTACTGTTAGGGGATCGTAGGGGTTGTAGCTGTAATGAAATACTTTACGACTTTATAACACAGTGTTGTATTCATTGCTGTGCTGAAATACAATTACAATAATACTGTTAAATAACACATGTGACTCCAATCGAGTCCAGATGAGGAATCAACTAGAAAAACCTACTGTTTTCTAAAAAATCGTGCTTGACAGGCATTCTAGAACATATTCAAAATATGTAGAATTGTATTAGTACATTACTACAGAGGCCGGGACGAAAGGGGTTGCCGGCCGAAGACATATATAGGTCTAAGGCTGGCAACCCCAAATTTCCCGCCGAGGTATGTATAGTGCTTTTCTCAAACATGAAGTGAAATAAACAACAAAAAAAAAAAATTAATACGCATAGTGGCAGAATGTCATGATGCCTGTGCCACAAATTTATGTGGAATGGAATTAAAAAAGAGGACTTTGCCGGCCTAGGCCTGCAAGATTTGTATGAAATTCCATTAACGACCTCTTGTCCTAGCCGCGCCTGAAACGTCATACTTCGCAGCCTATTATAAGGAACATAACATCAATATTTCATTGCATGTTTGAGAAAAATATTATGGTTCTAGTTCCACACAGCCAGACTCATAATGTATCAACCTCTACTACAGTACCCAGGAGCTTCTCAAAAGTCTGGACAGGCTGTTAAATTGAAATTATGGACCCTGGTATGTCCTAAAACTACGACCAAGACCACAGTGGGATGGGCAGCAGCATCCCTGGAGTGCGGTGGAGGCACTGCGATCGCCAACCCGCATACTAAGCTTGGCGATTATGGCATTTACCCCCCATGAAATTGGGGGAGGCCTATATCTAGCAGTGGACGTCCTTGGGCTGATATGGAGTACATCCGCCTTCTGACTGTCCATTCGTGAACGGAGAAAATTCAGGATTCTGTGCACTTATCTTTATTCCATTATCCAACACATTATCATTATCTTAAATCTTAATTTCAGCACGTTGCACCTCGTTCCGGTTCTGAGCTGCACACTTCCCGGAGTCTCAAATTCCCTGTTAAATGTCATGTACTTGTTTCCTCTCAAACTCTTTGCTGTTCAGGCAGTTCTTCTGTGGAACGATCTCCCTCTTACCGTTATGCAAGCTCAAAGCAATTCCTCCTTCTAAAATTGCGTTTGGCATCTTTTTCTAAAGACTTCAAGATTGATGACCCTCGTGATATTTTCTTATGTTTTTATATACCAGTAAGTAAATAACAACCAAGTTTACTCCTTATTATCTAAAGCCTGGGAAATTCAACTACTTTGTTTGCATTTCGCAAAGTATTACGTTAAGTATTATCTGACCCCATCGATTAGCTATTAGAAAAATATATTCCGATGAATTGAGAACCTCGTCCTTCTTTTGAACTCCGTCAAAAATATAAATTGCGATAGTAAGTGCCGACTTCACCTTATCTAAAACAGGGAGGGCTGTGTATACATCGCATAAGGATAATGCAGTTTGGTAATTATGATATTTATGGCATGATAAAAATCTTTATTAATATTCATTAAGACCCCCGACACATGGCTAGTCATGCCACGGAACCCAGCGCGTTTCGGCCGCTTATTTACGATACGATCAGTATACCCCGAGATAAAGCCGTTTCTTACGCCGGTTCTTCTCGTGGTAGAACCGGTGGTAGCTTATTGACATTCATAAGTGCATATATACTATTATGACGTTCTTGCCTTCCTTGCCTCGGCTAAAATCAGGTTGGCACACGTCAATAGAAAATTTATACTAAAACTGACGCCAGTCTGCAAATTTTGGGTTTTAAGCTATTGGGATATAAATAAAAGTGAGTTATTATCCTATGACTTTATTACTAGGTAATGGCTGCCTTTGACGACAAAATCACGATTTCAGGTTTACAAAAGTAGGTCTGAAGATGCTCAGTCGTAGATGCTGGTCGTGTACAAAAGTCCGTGTGGATTTGTCGATCCAATAAGCTACGTTAAGGTTCTTGTTCTATCAATAAAGTGTACAATAACAAGATCCTACTTCCCTACATACAAAAAAATAATAGTTTATCACCGACCTTCACTGAAGTAATACTTTCTGTTCACTTCGAGATGCTGTGCAGTGCCGCTTGAAACTATGAAGGCGCAGTACCCACGTCGGTGACGAACTTGCTGACATTTAACCCGATGCAGAGATGGACAAATATATTTAAATCTTTTTTAAATGCTTGTTACATTTTCTGTGTCGTCGAAGTCCTTTAAAAGGTTGGACTACAAATAAATCTTCACAGCATGTTAACACCTAACATTACAACATGTTAACATCTAAACAACTTTAACAATCTTCAACAATTTAAAAAGGTTTGAAGGTCGCCAATACTTAAAATACGCCATGTTACACTATGCCTAAATTGAAGAATAAAGAACTTTTACTAATAAGTAATAATGAAAAATATTTATTTATAAGCTCAAAAACTTCACAGTATTCAGGCTGGTCTCTCTTTGTAAGTAAAAATGATATGCATAAATACCTCAAGAGACACCGATCATATGAACAAAGGTGAGATATTTTAATTAAGTTAAAAAGGAGAGTTTCATAATTACGAACAAAGACTGAACATGAAATGAGAAAAATAGTTATTAATAGTAAACGGGACTTATTTGATCAAAGATGATTATGAATCTTAAACTTAAATTGTAATTGTGAAAAGTTGTTCACATAATTGTGATCAAATTTCACTTAGGAAGTTCGTCTGATCATTAATTATTTGATCATACACGATTAAGTCCCGTTCACTAAATAATGTGTGAACATCGTGCACGTATAAATCAATTACGTATCATAGTTTTTACGAATCCGGAGTCCAATTTATAATAGACAAGGGTGTTGTGGCTGTGAACCGCATGGCGTCTTAACCGTCATAACTAACATGTTTTTGTGTTGAAACCATTTTGTTGTATAAAGTGCACATAAAGTGGCCTGAAATTATATGACAACTATCCGCAACATCGTTAAGCA
This sequence comes from Notocelia uddmanniana, assembly GCA_905163555.1. Lineage (NCBI taxonomy): Eukaryota > Metazoa > Arthropoda > Insecta > Lepidoptera > Tortricidae > Notocelia > Notocelia uddmanniana. The sequence continues at coordinate 406,492 of LR991066.1, read as the reverse complement.
TCTGTGCTAGATGTGTGTAATGGATTTCAAACAAAAAATAAATGCTACCTTTATTCCGGAATGTTCTTGTCTTTCAACTATACCGACTGGCTATATAGTGGTACGGGCATAAGCGGAGGGATGAAAGTCATGTGACAAGAAAGGTATTAGGTATGGAAGGATGTATAAGCCAAGGAAAAGGTGGATGGATTGCGTGAGAGTCGATATATGATGAGGTAGGATGTGAGTGACGAGATGACGGGCAATAGAGAGGTATGGTATGTAAGACAAAACATGCTGAGCCGACCCCAAGTCAATGAAAAGTGGGCACGCAAATTCATTTTCATATTCGTTTATTAAGTCGCCTGCGTCCACTTGATGCAAGTGGCGCAGGATCGGTTATTGTGGCACTCTTAGGGGGAGGCCTATGTCCAGCTGTGGACGTCCTTCGGCTGATATGATGATTCGTTTATTCAGTGCTACTAACCATAACTACCAACATATTTTGCCGATAGCATTGGAATATTTTGCAGAAAAGTATTAAAATTAATATCCTAGTTATGTTTAACGTTTGCCATAATATTGTTATATAATTGTTGTTATTTTGTTCATATTTTATTAGTCACTTTAGTACCTAATAAGCAGAATATTTAATTTAACTACCGCATAAGACTTTGGTGTTAATACTGTAAACTTATGTGTGTGAAATAAAGCAAATTGAATTGAATTGAATTACAAGAAGGTTATTTTTACTTTAAATATATAAGAAGCCCAGAGTCTATACTCTGTCAGGGTGTGATTTTTTTTTCTGTATGTCTATCTATACTAATTATTTATTTATTCTGTATTGTGTTTCTAGAAAACTATAATTTCTAGAAACACAATACAGAACAGACGGAGTTTCTCTCTCCGGTCGGAATACAAAGTAGCGGGTGATCGATGCGGTGCGCGGGCGCCGGTAGCCGCGCGGTAGCGAACCGGTTGCGGACCCCGGGGCTCCGTAGGCAGTTGCAAAACCCTTCCTTTTTAAGAGGATGCATTGATTCTTCAAACCACGGCCCCGTGTAAGAGACTTGCTTGAGAAAACGGGATGCCACACTTGGGAAATGGTTGTCTTGACAAATTTCAACAAATATCACAGTTGGTTTCTACTTTCGGCTAGTACTGTCTGTGGGATTTTAGTCGTTATTTAGAATATATTTGAAAACAATCCTCGTCCGGGCAGAACGATGTTTTAAAGTACGCTTTTTTTTTTTTTCACGCCCTTAATAAGGTTGACATCAAAAAATCTATACACATTCGTGACAGAATAATGTGAACATGATAATAACGGCAGGGATGTAAGAATATACAGATATTTTGTCACTATGGGAATAGAAATAGAAAACAATTACATACATATAATCACGCCTGTTTCCCAGAGGGGTAGGCAGAGATCACGGATTTCCATTCGCTACGATCCTGACATACAACTTTCGCTTCATGAACTCTCATTTTTCGTTTAGGGTACTCGACAATTATTATTAGTGACCTACTAAAAACAAACAGGTTGAGCAAAAAAAGTAATAACTAAATAATAAATATGAGTCAGTTGGGGCAATCATTCCACTAGGTGTATTAAGTAATGTGTTTATTTTAAATAAGTAATGAATATGTTGGGGGACAATCTTACACAAATCGACCTAGTCCCAAACAAAGCAAAGTTTATACTATGGGTACTAGACGACGATATACATACTTATATAAAAACATTCTTAAATACATTCAGAACATCCAAGACCCAAGAAAGAAATCCGTGCTAAATGCACAAATAATGCCCTGGGAATTTGAACCCGGGACCTCTAGCTTCGGAGGCAGTGTCACTACCAACTAGGCTAAACAGGCCGACGTTGTCACGAAATAGTCTCAACACAGCATGATAATGATATATTTATAATCTTGACTGTAAGGGCTACGTTCTGCGTTACCTGCCACGCGATCGTTCAGGCTTGTAACGCATAGTAAACCTACACATTTATAAAAAAAACATCCAAAAATATGCCACAATCTTCAGCGGCTGAAGTTCAGCCTATGTATATAGATTTATTCGACGGAACCCGTGCTTTTAATCCGACTATACATACCAACCGCTTTTGTCCTTTTATATCGATTCTCGTAATTAATCGCCACTCGTTTTATCCAACCTGATACTCCTGATAGGACAGGGACACGCCCGCGACTGGCACAGTAAATATATTAGCTAAAAGAGATAAGAGGTATTATTAGGGACTACAGCATAGGGTTCTTCACTTCAAGAAAGGAGTGTATACATTTTTAATGGGCCTGCTACGCGCATGAGACCCTGGAGTTTCAGGCATCCAAGGGCTGCGGTGACCGCCTACCATCAGGCGGGCCGTACGCTTGTTTGCCACCGACGTGGTATAAACAAAATAATACGCCCGCTGATGTTATAAAATGCAGCTTGGTATCACTATGTCTTACCCGAATAACTGCCCTGACCGGGATTCGAACCCGCGATCACCAGCTTATACTGTTTTTCACGTAAGAAGAGTCCGGTGACAGCTGTCAACCCAGTACAAATTATGTCATTATAAGTCAAAAATGACATAATTTGTACTGGGTTGGTGAAGAAGAGTCCGGTGACAGCTGTCAACCCAGTACAAATTATGTCATTTTTGACGTATAATGACATAATTTGTACTGGGTTGACAGCTGTCACCGGACTCTTCTTCACCAACCCAGTACAAATTATGTCATTTTTGACGTATAATGACATAATTTGTACTGGGTTGACAGCTGTCACCGGACTCTTCTTACGTGAAAAACAGTATAGTAGGCAGGATCTCTACCAACTAGGCTGAAGGCTTAATGTAATAATATCGTATAAGGCTTAATGTAATAAATATGTCGTCGTATGTAGTATCTACTGTGACTGGTCAGTCCGGATCCGGTCGGGTGCCGGGTGAAACGGCTTAAACTTGTTGGTGAATCCTGCAACCGGTTTTACAGTTTAATAAGCTGATGATAATAAATTTATGGGAGATTTGATTGTTTCTTGTTTATCTTGATTTAAACTTGCACGGTTTTCGCACATTATTCTTAGTAAACGGGACTTGATCGCTTATAATTTAATTAGTCTTAATGTGTTTCGCTTATTAGGTGATCATATTTAAATTAAATAATAGGCGACGAAGTCCCGTTCCTAATTAATTGGTTTTTCTTTTGTTTTATTTGATATGTTTTGACACGTTTTATTTGAATATTATCAAATCACCCATTATCATTAATTTAGTATGTGTGTTACCTGCAATTAACGCATTCACTGCCACCGGCGTACATGTGCGTGAATGTGTTATATTTAGCTTTTTGACCAAGATTCAGAACAAGCGTACTAAACCGCACTGGGTTAACGCGGGATCGCAGCCCGTTCCCTCAGATCTTCGAGAAAAGGCTTGAGCTCAATATGCTAGATGTTACGTATGTTTACAATGGCGGAAGTAAACAAATATGCGAACTGCCTTCGGTAAGCCTATGGACGCTACCGACCCTGTTTCTGATATGAAGATTCGTTGTATTCGTATTGACAGTGAGAAACAAATACAGGGCCCCACTCAACACAGAGCATCAAGTGGCGCAGGATCGGTCATTGTGGCACTCTTAGGGGGAGGCCTATGTCCAGCTGTGGACGTCCTTCGGCTGATATGATGATTCGTTTATTCAGTGCTACTAACCATAACTACCAACATATTTTGCCGATAGCATTGGAATATTTTGCAGAAAAGTATTAAAATTAATATCCTAGTTATGTTTAACGTTTGCCATAATATTGTTATATAATTGTTGTTATTTTGTTCATATTTTATTAGTCACTTTAGTACCTAATAAGCAGAATATTTAATTTAACTACCGCATAAGACTTTGGTGTTAATACTGTAAACTTATGTGTGTGAAATAAAGCAAATTGAATTGAATTGAATTACAAGAAGGTTATTTTTACTTTAAATATATAAGAAGCCCAGAGTCTATACTCTGTCAGGGTGTGATTTTTTTTTTCTGTATGTCTATCTATACTAATTATTGATTTATTCTGTATTGTGTTTCTAGAAAACTATAATTTCTAGAAACACAATACAGAACAGACGGAGTTTCTCTCTCCGGTCGGAATACAAAGTAGCGGGTGATCGATGCGGTGCGCGGGCGCCGGTAGCCGCGCGGTAGCGAACCGGTTGCGGACCCCGGGGCTCCGTAGGCAGTTGCAAAACCCTTCCTTTTTAAGAGGATGCATTGATTCTTCAAACCACGGCCCCGTGTAAGAGACTTGCTTGAGAAAACGGGATGCCACACTTGGGAAATGGTTGTCTTGACAAATTTCAACAAATATCACAGTTGGTTTCTACTTTCGGCTAGTACTGTCTGTGGGAATTTAGTCGTTATTTAGAATATATTTGAAAACAATCCTCGTCCGGGCAGAACGATGTTTTAAAGTACGCATTTTTTTTTATTTCACGCCCTTAATAAGGTTGACATCAAAAAATCTATACACATTCGTGACAGAATAATGTGAACATGACAATAACGGCAGGGATGTAAGAATATACAGATATTTTGTCACTATGGGAATAGAAATAGAAAACAATTACATACATATAATCACGCCTGTTTCCCAGAGGGGTAGGCAGAGATCACGGATTTCCATTCGCTACGATCCTGACATACAACTTTCGCTTCATGAACTCTCATTTTTCGTTTAGGGTACTCAACAATTATTATTAGTGACCTACTAAAAACAAACAGGTTGAGCAAAAAAAGTAATAACTAAATAATAAATATGAGTCAGTTGGGGCAATCATTCCACTAGGTGTATTAAGTAATGTGTTTATTTTAAATAAGTAATGAATATGTTGGGGGACAATCTTACACAAATCGACCTAGTCCCAAACAAAGCAAAGTTTATACTATGGGTACTAGACGACGATATACATACGTATATAAAAACATTCTTAAATACATTCAGAACATCCAAGACCCAAGAACAAAATCCGTGCTAAATGCACAAATAATGCCCTGGGAATTCGAACCCGGGACCTCTAGCTTCGGAGGCAGTGTCACTACCAACTAGGCTAAACAGGCCGACGTTGTCACGAAATAGTCTCAACACAGCATGATAATGATATATTTATAATCTTGACTGTAAGGGCTACGTTCTGCGTTACCTGCCACGCGATCGTTCAGGCTTGTGACGCATAGTAAACCTACACATTTATAAAAAAAAAACATCCAAAAATATGCCACAATCTTCAGCGGCTGAAGTTCAGCCTATGTATATAGATTTATTCGACGGAACCCGTGCTTTTAATCCGACTATACATACCAACCGCTTTTGTCCTTTTAATAATAATAATAATAATAATAATTGTTTATTACACAAAGCACACGAATACAAAATTATACAGACATTATCCGTTGGGCCACAAACTAGGCTGAGCCTGTATCTTGGGACCCACTGAGTCGGTTAACAAATCACTTGAACATCATCGGCACAAGGAGCACGACATGAACGTTACAAAAGTTAAATTAAATTAGGTACGTATATGAAAAAAAAAAAAATATCAACCGTTAACATTAGGTAAGTACACGGAAACATAAGATTAATAAAATTAAAAATGAGGTAGGTACAAGTATATACGGTATTCCAGTTGGTACTAGGAGAGTTTGTGTATATGTAAGTGCGTATGCATGTGTGTATTGTGTGTTTCTGTGTGTTTGTGTGTGTGTGTGTGTGTTTTATATCGATTCTCGTAATTAATCGCCACTCGTTTTATCCAACCTGATTCTCCTGATAGGACAGGGACACGCCCGCGACTGGCACAGTAAATATATTAGCTAAAAGAGATAAGAGGTATTATTAGGGACTACAGCATAGGGTTCTTCACTTCAAGAAAGGAGTGTATACATTTTTAATGGGCCTGCTACGCGCATGAGACCCTGGAGTTTCAGGCATCCAAGGGCTGCGGTGACCGCCTACCATCAGGCGGGCCGTACGCTTGTTTGCCACCGACGTGGTATAAACAAAATAATACGCCCGCTGATGTTATAAAATGCAGCTTGGTATCACTATGTCTTACCCGGATAACTGCCCTGACCGGGATTCGAACCCGCGATCACCAGCTTATACTGTTTTTCACGTAAGAAGAGTCCGGTGACAGCTGTCAACCCAGTACAAATTATGTCATTATACGTCAAAAATGACATAATTTGTACTGGGTTGGTGAAGAAGAGTCCGGTGACAGCTGTCAACCCAGTACAAATTATGTCATTTTTGACGGATAATGACATAATTTGTACTGGGTTGACAGCTGTCACCGGACTCTTCTTACGTGAAAAACAGTATAGTAGGCAGGATCTCTACCAACTAGGCTGAAGGCTTAATGTAATAATATCGTATAAGGCTTAATGTAATAAATATGTCGTCGTATGTAGTATCTACTGTGACTGGTCAGTCCGGATCCGGTCGGGTGCCGGGTGAAACTGCTTAAACTTGTTGGTGAATCCTGCAACCGGTTTTACAGTTTAATAAGCTGATGATAATAAATTTATGGGAGATTTGATTGTTTCTTGTTTATCTTGATTTAAATTTGCACGGTTTTCGCACATTATTATTAGTAAACGGGACTTGATCGCTTATAATTTAATTAGTCTTAATGTGTTTCGCTTATTAGATGATCATATTTAAATTAAATAATAGGCGACGAAGTCCCGTTCCTAATTAATTGGTTTTTCTTTTGTTTTATTTGATATGTTTTGACACGTTTTATTTGAATATTATCAAATCACCCATTATCATTAATTTAGTATGTGTGTTACCTGCAATTAACGCATTCACTGCCACCGGCGTACATGTGCGTGAATGTGTTATATTTAGCTTTTTGACCAAGATTCAGAACAAGCGTACTAGACCGCACTGGGGCGTACTAAACCGCGGGATCGCAGCCCGTTCCCTCAGATCTTTGAGAAAAGGCTTGAGCTCAATATGCTAGATGTTACGTATGTTTACAATGGCGGAAGTAAACAAATATGCGAACTGCCTTCGGTAAGCCTATGGACGCTGCCGACCCTGTTTCTGATATTGTAGCCGCCGTTGCCGATGATGTTGGAACTCGACGACTTTTAAATAAAACTTCGATGAAAGTTTACTATAACTATATAATTCCCAAAGGTTCTGGTTTACAAAAATAGTTCACCGAATGAGTATACGGAAGTGGTAAAAGTGTATGGACAAAGAAGATGGTAGCTAATGACAAGCAAGATTTTTACTTAAAGTGTAGGTTTTTGTGGTAGGGATAAAGAGCTGCTATTGGCGGCTTTTAGAAGCCGCCATTATACTAACTGTGCCCCAAAGAGAATATAATCACTACGTTTTCTGTGCCCGATGAGCGCGTTTTGCTACTGCATAAGGAATGGTATGAATCTATATAAAAATAAGCGTTGCGTTCGCAACAGATATGAAGATTCGTTGTATTCGTATTGACAGTGAGAAACAAATACAGGGCCCCACTCAACACAGAGCATCCTTGGGAGCTCTGGCGAGTGGCGACCCTACTCACCACCAGAAACAAAACAACATAATATGTTATGACTGCGATCTTCTGTAAGGTGGAGATACATCCCCAGTTAGGCTGTTCCAAATATTCCGCTGTGCGCTACCTTTAAAAAAAATACAAAGTCGAAGAGTAATCAATCTCCCGTGTACCCTGCCCCTTACGGCAACGGCAGCCATCCATTAATCGGAACGTGCATGCAGTATGTATGTTCTTTATTTATAGCTTTTCTTTGCAAATGACGCGTCGTCGACAATTACGAGAGATATATTGCCTGACGGCCGATATTAATTTTCATTTAAGATCGACTTGCTATTTTTTTTATGTTTTATCGCAAGCAATGATGACATATGATGCTGGCAGTTGCAATTCATTAATAACAACGTAGCTTTTGCCTTGGCTTATAAATGCATTCTGCAGTTGCGAATGCCTTTTTTCACATTTTTTTGCAACGATCACGAATCACCTCAACATGCTGTCTTCAGAAGAAGTGAAGGGTCTTCCCTTGCCCTCATAAATAGGGATATCCTTTTTAGGGCAGAAGGTGGACTGATGAAGGTAAAAGGAACCTGGTAAAGGTCACGGGAGTCCGCTGGATGTGGGTGGCACGGGAATGATCATTGTGACACTATTTGGGGGAGGCCTATGGCCAGCAGTGGACGTCCATCGGCTGATTTGATGACGATTATGATTCCTCTTTAGTCTGTCGTAGATACTGCTTTTTATACTATACACTTGAGCCTCGTTGGTAACCTTGCCTACGAAATCGGTGGTCCCGGGTTCAAATCCCCGCAAGAGCAGGGCATTCGTTTGTGTGATGAAGTGAGCAGAAAATATATACAGGGTGTTTTTATTGAATTCCGTTAATTGCGAGGGCACAATCCTGAGATGAATTAAAGTAATCTTCTCTAAGACACCAGCATCCCAATTCGTACCATTTCGAAGATATTCAAGAATTCATTTTCGTTAATTAACACCCGTAGTATAGTATAAAATATCCTTAACAATTAAACAATGTTGACGTGCGTGTCATTCGAATTTCGAATTGTCATACTTGACATTAAATTTTACTTAACTCCACGTTAACTCTTAAGGCCGGTTTTCATTCACTCTTGGTGAGAGAATTAATTATTTTAAATGAAACTGAAAAAACTACTTTTTTTTTAAACGCTAAATATGCTACGTCGTTTCCATGGCTATACAGGGCTATATGCTAGAAGGAACGGAAATCAATAAAGACATCCTGTATACACGGCTCTATTGTGCAGTCGCGGAATGAAAAGCTTAGCAACTTTTCAACTCTATTTTAATGCTGTTAAGGTCGAAAAGTACAATACAATACAAATAAATTTATTGAATAACTTTTATATATATTTTTTATATATAATAACTTTTGTACAAATGTTATAACTATAGACTAAAATTTACAGTTATGTTTAAAAAGGAGCCTGAGCTAGGGATTCCCTGTGGTTCAGGCAAAAAGGTACCGATATATGTCTATTAATATTCATCTAAATATAACAAATACATTATTTCTTGGTAACTAGTACAATTACAGTATTTATTTAAAAAAAAACTATGTAAAATTAAGAGACTAATAAAGCAGTAAAAATACAATTATATAACATCAATTTAATACAGTCAATAGCTTCTCTGTATCATCAAACGTCATTTTTAATAGGGCATCTCGAAGCCTTTTCTTACAATTTGCGAAACTTAGCGGATATAGCTCTAGTTTAGCATTTAGCCTGTTATAAAGAAAAGGGCCCAAAAAAACGAAAAATCTTGAGGACGAACCTCTCGATTCCACAACTACACAAATATTTTCGACTACATCGCGGCGTCACGAAATCACCAAAAACACCCACACATACCGAACAAATCCACCTGCAACTCTTAATCATCGCCTCTTAAACCGTACCCTTGCATAATCCCCCAATCCCCCAAATCCTCCGCCCCCGTTCCCCCAATCCCCCATCCGAGTCATTGCTTGGAAGCGGAGTAGGTAGATAACGGCTGCTAAGCCGAAATAATACCCAAATAGATGCGCAACGTAAATATTTCCCATGTAATGTAGAATTACCTCCCTTGATTTTTAGCTTGATATTGTTTTGAATGAAGGGAGCGTTCGTGGCGCAGCGGCGCCAGCGTACCGCATGCGGTATGCGAGGTTAAGCAATGTCGGGCGAGGTCAGTCCATGGATGGGTGACCGCTTTGAGTGGTTACTAACTGAGCGCTCCCGTGCTTTGGAAGGCACGTTAAGCCGTTGATCCCGGTTGCTGTCTATGATAGCAGTCGTTAAGCCAAGTTAGAGGCCTCCGGGCGGCTTGAGAACCTCTAACAGTCAAGTTGCCCACTCACTTGACAAGCCTAATCCCAATATGGTCTAGTTTCCCCCTCGGGTTGGAAGGTCAGATGGCAGTCGCTTCCGTAAAAACTAGTGCCTACGCCAATTCTTGGGATTAGGTAGCGGACCCCGGGCATCCTTCAGGATGCAACTGTACTGGGAATAACGCTAGGAGGATGATGATGATTATTTTGAATGAAGTAAATTGGGGATTCACATTGGTTTCGTCCTGTGGTTTGTGGTTACTTTGATTTAGAAAGAGGGTTAATAATAAACACGGAAATATTTTCATTTAACTGACCTGCTACCTGCGAGGTATTATAGCAATATGGCCCTGTGATTAGCATTTTAGACGCTAATGACGCATAAAACATGCTGTGTGCACTTGTTTTGGATCTCGTGCTAGTTCATAAGCGATAATATGCATATGTTTGTTATACATGATATTGTACGAAGTGAACGCACTTGTGATTCCTCTGGAGTCGCAAGTGTCCATAGGCTACGGTGTCTGCTTACCATCAGGCAGGCCGTAAGCTTGTTTGCCACCGTCGTAGTATAAAAAAAGTCTGTTTAGTGTACCTAATAAAATAAATACCCGCAGTCCGAACCAACGACGGATATACCGGTCACGCTAGGACGATCAGATCAGAATACGATAAAACTTAGAAGCAATACGAGTAACGGTATCAATTAAAAAAAAACTGTATCGATCTTCGTATGTATTATATAATTTAAGGAAAATTGTCAATTAGGCAGTAGTTTTAACAGCCTACCAAGCTTATGTAGCCTCGACACTACGGTACGGCAGGGAAATATCTTTTAAAGCAGAAAAGAGGTGTGTGTATTCGCTCATTATGTGGCATCCAACAATTAGACAGCTGTAAACCCTATTTTCAGAAATTGCGGATACTAACTCTTCCCTGCCTTTATGTGTTTGAGTTTGCAATGTTTGCTAGATCTAATCTTAATTTATTTCAAAGTTTTAGAAGTACGCGCCTTAAATATAAAATAAATGGAACTTTATCAAATACTGCTTTATACCGGAAAAGCATTCACGGAATGGCCCCAAAAATTTACAATAAGATAAAGAAAGATATTGTAGAAGTAGAAAATATGGAAGTCTTTAAGCGAAAGTTATTTGAGCACCTTGTAAAAAAAGCTTAATACACCATAAGTGAATATTTGTTAGACTGTAATTAATGGGCCAGAATCCTGATCCTCCATTAATTACTACTAAAATTTGTATGCCTAACGGCCCAGCACAGTGATACTTAAAACTATTGTAAAATCTTTATGTACTTACCTATGTTGTACAAATAAAGCATGTCATTTCATTTCAACTGACCAACTTAGAAAATTAGAGAAGGCCCCGACATTTTCATTTCAGAGTTCAATATCTCAAAAACGGCTGAACCGATTATGGTAAAGCATATCTAGGAACCATCGCTAGAAAAACTGCTTACGAATAAAAAAACCTGCATTCTAATCAGTACACCCGTCTTTGTCACACACAGACAGATAGACACACAAATAGCGGTCAACCTAATAACACTCCTCTTCTCGTTGGAGGTTAAAATATCACAGTAACTGCCCTTACCGAGATTTGAACCCACGAACGTCAGATCCGCAGGCCTATCCGTGCACACAACCGGTCGTCGATAGAGAATTTAGAACGACTCAGACAATGCGGAATAAAGATAAATCTAAAATACCATGTAGTATCGTCGTACTATATACAGGGTGCCCACCTGTACAAAGGAGCAAAACAATAAACCGTCCACTATTGAGCGAGTCAGCAATTATTTTAGCGATTATTTCCAAGCGGTTCTAGTAGAAAAAAAAGTTTTTCTTATTTATTTTTTCTTCAAAGGTAGCTTACGTGTATTTTCTTACTCTTCTGTAGTGATATAAATAACTATTTATTTTCATCATCATCATCATACATACATAAAATTAAAAAATATCAAAAATATTGTGACTTGATATACTGCCTCAAAAACTGCATTGACAGGCGCGCTATACTCTTGTGGTGTCAAGATCCATTAATTAGAGCTTGGAGGTCATAACTTTAAATAAAAAATTCTCTGTCTCTCCGAATTAAAAAAAAATTTGGACACAGGGAGTTACTAGAAAAGCTCTAAGGAAGCGTCCGTTTAAATATTTGCTCCTAATTCAGGGCCCACACTGTATACAAATACATATACCATTTAATAAGTCCGTCTAACTGTAAAAACGGGCCAAGAGAGCTCGTCCATTATCTCCTTTCCACTACCAAGTACCTTAGCTTCATAGCATTAAAGTTCAAAATAGTATAACACGATGACATAGCTCTTTAGAATACGAGCTCAGCTGCCCTTAAATCTTATACACGCTAAGAAATAATTGTTTAGTCCAACTTTGTACCCTGTGCCCTACGTAGTAAGGTGGTTTTTTGCGTGGGTCAGTTTAGCAACAATGTTGTATTGATCTGCTAATATGCCTCGGTAAATTAGTGGTTACGGTAATTTGTATGTAATTATACGTTATTTTCATACACGCAACTAATTTCTTCTCTCTGAAAGCGTATGGTCTAGCTTAGGATTAATACAATCGAAATATAAAATTTTCATTTTCCATCATTTCAATTTACTCGTAAATCCATGTTTAATGATATATTTCTGAACTATTCATCATCATGTCAGCCGAAGGACGTCCACTGCTGGACATTGGCCTACGCCAAAGACCTCCACCTCCACAACGATCGGTCCTGCGCCACCCGCATCCAGCGGACACCCGCGACCCTTACCAGGTCATCAGTCCTCCTTGTGGGGGGCCTGCCCTCGCTACGCCTAACGGTAGTCCCGGTACGTGGTCGCCACTCGAGTACCTCAGAACTATTTTATTCATACAAATAACATAAACTCAAATGTAAATATGTCTGTTGCCATATCTTTGAATTGATGGGAACCAGGAATGCACGACCAAATAATGTCCGGCCCGAGAACGCGCATCCACTTTTTTGGACGCGGATTCTCGGGCCGAGCATTATCAACCCGAACAAAAGTGGCTTCCGATTGTCGCCCCGGACCAAGACTGCTCGGACCTATAATGCACGGCATAGTAATGTCCGGCCCAGTAATCGGCGTCTACTGCATTGGACGCGGCTTCTCAGGCCGAGCATTATCGGCCCGAGCAAAACTGGCTTCCGATTGCTGCCCCGGACCAAGATTGCTCAGACCTATAATGCACGGCCAGTAATGTCCGGCCCAGTAATTGGCGTCCGCTTTCCGCAGATAACAAATAGTTACTAGGATGAATCTAACATTAGGTCAAAAAGTAGGTAGGTTAGGTTCGTTAGGTAGCTTCAGATGCCCGAAGGGCAAACCGCCCAGAAATAGGAGCCCCGCGGGCCTTCGCGGGGCTCCGTCGTCTCGCTTGGTTTCTAACTACCCATTTAAGTTTATATTGTCTGTGGATGGACGTGGATTACAGGGTCGAGCATTGTCGGTCCGAACAAAACTGGCTTCCAATTCTTGCCCCGGACCAAATTTGTTCGGAATGATATTGCCATTAACATTCAACATTTTACTAACATTTTTGTACAACATTTATTTTTACATTTTAAGACAATAAACATTTTATTACTCCTCTCCGGCCTTATAACATTCACCGCGAACCCGCAACCCGAACAAAACTTTTATTCCGACACAGAACACACATACCATAATAATAAATAGCGGCAAGCACGAGTATATAGGTACATACACAAACCTGTAACATGTGTGTCCCGCGGCAGTGGAACAGAGACAAAACCTACGCTTCTAAATCACTGTCAAAGAACTACCAGTGATTAAAGTCGAGTCCAGAACTAGGCGAACTAACTTGACAGCCGAAAATGTTGCCAGACATAGGAAAAAATAAATAGTGATAGGTTTAAGTCGACACAAATATGTCGATGTAACCTTGTGTCTTCTATAAATCTGATTTTATTTATATTTTATCAAGTAATTGCCGTGTAAGTATTGTCGAAAGCCGAATGGCCTGCTTTGTTTGGCCAATGGTCCGAACTGTCAACAAAACATAATGGCGGACAGCGTCCTTAACGATGTCCATAAATGATGTTCGATGTATTTTTAATTCCGATAAATTTTCATATTTTTTTTTGCTTATTAAAATTATTAGTTTGAATTCAAACACAATAATAATGACTAACTAGACTTTTTATAGATCGATATTAACAGCTCTAGCCAAACCGTGGCAACATTAGTGTACAATGAACTGTCAAGTTAGTTCGCCTAGTTTTGGACTCGACTTTAGCATTAAAATTGTTAAAATACTGGCTTTTACATACCTGCGACTTCGTCCGCGTAGGCGGACTCGGTAATCGCCTTAAGGATGTTTGCTATTATATTTCAAAGGCGCAGTCTTAATACCCTGATAATCGGGCTTTTCGGTAAAGGAAAACATCGTGAGGAATCCGCACTAATTCAAGGTTTAGTTTTCCCTTTGGGTTCAGAAATAGTAATGGCAGTGGTTTTTGTGAAATTAGTGCCTACGATAAATCTTAGGAATAAGTAAGTGCGAAAGCGGCCTCGGGCTCCGTTAGAATACATGCGCAAAACGCTAATACTAAGATACATAAAGAATTTATGATAAGAATTTGGATATTAAACTAAAATCGATTTCTTCCTCTACTGGAGTAAGTAGGTATACTCCATTGATAAAATATTTCTTACCGGTTCTTTACAAGGAAAGTAAGATTATAGATAACCTCACAACAGCCTCCTGGGTCCAGTGATCCATCAGCCTGACATCACCGGTGCCAATGACTGACTCTCCAGAGACTTAGAATCCGGTTCGAAGGACCAAATCGTTCGCCATCGCACAATCGTACTACAACGACATTGTTTATTGAACTTTATAGTACTATGGATAGAGTTGTTATCAGAATAAAACGGGATGAATGGATTCCTTGGGGACATGATTCGGATAGAAGGCCCAAGTAGCTAGTCGGACGCGGCAAAGTAAATAGGGCATTACTGCCTGGCAATAGAGTAGAGATTTCAATGGCGTGTGTACGCAGTTTTGGGTAATGTGAATACCATCAAAATGCTGAGTAAGATCAACGATTCCCATGTGCGACAGCTGCTTGGTTCAAGTACAGTCAACTGCAAAAATATGGGTGCATACATCTTATGTCAGTGGATTAAGGTTGCGGTACTTATGAGAGAATTAAATCGATACGTATTTTTGAAGTTGACCGTACATCAAGATTTAGCTTCAATAATGCCTATATTTCAAAGTAGTAATAATAATAATAATAAATAGTTTATTCACCAAAACATTCTTACTACACATTCATACACTTCTGCCAAACCAGTGTGGTTTGTTGGCAGACGAGGCTCCAATTATTCATATTTACTTACGTACTAAATTTAATAATCACAATGTGAAAGAAGGTAAGACTAAGGTTTCTGGATAGTCACACTAATAGCCTAGGAATTAGGGAATTATTTTATTTAATTAATTTAATTAATTACCTATTTATTATAAATGTTGAATTGCATTTTTTAATTTACTTGTTAATACATTACTAACTTTCTTCTTAAAAAGTTTCTTTGTGATACACTTGTTTTTTATATATGAAGGTAAGTCGTTATAAATTTTAGGAATTAGATACTTTCTACATCTTTTTCCGATCAGCATCCCTGTTTCGGGTTAATTTTTGATTACTTACTACATTTTTAAACTCATCATTACAGAGTTGCTCCAAGGCTAGCGTTAACACTACCCTCTCATGAACCGGCAGCATTTTGCATTCTAAGAAAAGCTGTTCATAATCACTACTTTTACATTTTATTTTTGTGTTTTTGTTCACCATTAACTTCATGAATCTAAGCTGTAACGCCTTAGTTTTATCTAAATATGTTTTAAATGTACGTCCGTAGCTTGCCAGTCCATATGACAGTAGTGAGTCGACTAGCGCATAATATACTGTATACATTGTGGCCCTGTTTAATACGAACTTCAAGTGGTGGAATTACTTTACATTTGGTCATTTTTCCGTGCACACGTGTGTCAGGAACGCCAAATGCCAGTTAAACTAAAAACTATGACGCAAAATGCTAAAAACGCAGAAAGCCCAACGCGACAACATTACCATCCTCACCACTTAGATGGTTGGCAGTCCTGGCCTGCGGTATTTCCGGACCGATATGACCTTCAAACCTTCAAGAAAAGAGCGTACTCCCATCTTAAAGGCCGGCAACGCACTTACAACCCCTCTGGTGTTGTGGGTGTCCATGGGCACCCATTCTCGCTTACACAATCCATAAGAAATGGACATCGCTTCCATCGTCTATATTCTCTGATAAAGTTACCGTCTTTGTAGGTGTCTTCAAAGCAAGAGTGAGTACGCTATTAATAGCTATAGCTATGAGTATTACTGAACTATTAAGCTCCATCTTCGGGCCTTGTCGTCATATACCACCAGGGGCGATTACCTATACATAACGTTTTCGAGCGTGCATGTCATTTTCCAAATTAAATAAGTTTCTGTCAAAAATTTCATTTTTGGTACAAGCTTTTATTGCCGACTGTAGTTTTTTCCACAATCATCAACTACCCGTTGAGACGGTTGGAAGTTATCTTGTGTAGTTTAGGAGTTGCTATGACCACCTTCTGTCTCCATCAACACATCAGCTCGGTGGTGCAAAAATATTGTATTGTCATCGAACTTGCACAACTATACCAAATTTCAGCTCAATCGGAAACCGGGAAGTGAATCAAATTTAACTAGCAAGATTTGATTACAGACCGACAGACAACGGGACAGGTGAAACTAAATAAAACCTTGTAAAATCACAGTTAGATCTATCTAGCGTAAGTTGGACACGTTTCGTAATCAACTAGAAGGCGAGGCCTATCAATGAATCACTCAATTCGGTCTTTTATATAAAGTAATTTATATTAAAACAAAGAACAATTCATAAGCCGACCATACAATTTAATCCTCCACTCCAGCCAAACTTTAAGACTTCCTTTATTTTTGCCTCAAACTTCTTAACAAAGTGTCAGGCAACGGCCGTTAAATGCAAGAGAATTAATTCAGCAATCAATTACCAAAGCTGTTCATTTATTAATCTGCTATTTTAAGGAGCTCTGGGCACAACGAGATGACTAAACAACCGGGGTCTTTTAAATTAGTCGGTTACCACCACTGAAGACTCCACTGAAACAAACAACAATGCACCTTAATAGTTATACAATAAAGGTTTCCATATCTGCATGCCTCTTGCAAAAAATTATTGTCATTGAAATCGATAATTTAGACTCTAAGACCAATATGCTTAAGGCGTTAAGGATCGCATATAAATGGTTTTCATGGAATTATTTGGTTTATAAATACGTTTAAGTGTTACAAATTGAGCCTTCACGTGTTAGTTGAGTCATATGCAGTTTCAGAATCACTTTTGATGTTGTTCTTCAATGAATTTTGAACTCTGGAATCGGGAAAATACGGTTGTAAATACGATGGAGACGATTACATGAAAAGCAATAAGTTAGTGCTTGTTTTTTGTTTTATTCCTTTTATACAAATGACTTGAAAATTTCAACGAGTGAGTCATAGAATGATACAATTGGTGCTCAAACAACGCCATATGTCAAGAAACAAAGAAATTCCTCATATGAGATTACCAAAGAATACCTAATTGCGTTATTTATTAACATTTATTAAACCTAACTGAGCTAAAATCTTATTATAATTTGCTTCGTCTTCTCGTATCTGTTACTTAGACCACTTAGACCATTTGTGTCTGTGAAGAAGAACCATACCACCAAACCATTTCAATAAGATGGTATAGGTAAAGCACTTTTAGCGATCAATGTGTCAAAGGCCACAACACACTTGTTCCAGTAGCCGCCGGTACCAGCCGGTTCCAGTAGTCGACTCTTTCGACAATCATGTGAAAAACGGGCCAATGCTATTCTAAATCCGGAAATTTTTGACTTTTAAATTAATTTTCAGATAAATGCACATTTCCCAAGTAGATGGGACAGTGCTAGAAAGAAGAAAAAGATAAATGCACGTCTTCTTTTGAATATGCATGGAAGATGTAACAATAAGAGCGGAATTAAATGTTTACTGGCAGAAAATGCCTCATCCACCGTCCACCTTTTGTACATTGAGTTTTGTTTTTGTGCAATTAAGATTAAATGAATAAGTTAGTTAACTAACCAAAACATCTACACGCGTATAAGGAAGTAAACAGGCTAAAAGCCATCTTGAGTAATAACAGTAACGATGGAAGACCCGCAGCGCGGGTCATGGTCTTGGCCGAATTGATCCAATTACGATATTTCGTCATCATTAACTCAATGAAGGACTGAACTAAAAATACTATAGATGTGTAGGTGTAATTCTTTTGCGAAGGGGTACAATTATATAAATTATTACCCAATCCAGGCATGGTACGGGTATTTAATGAGGAGGGATGAAAGCCATGTAACAAAAAGACTAGGTATTAGTAATAAATGTGGGTGGATGCGAGCAATGAGATAGGCCAAAGAAAAGGTGGATGGATTGTGTGAGAGACGATGTGAATAGAAAGGAAGTTTATGAAGAGATAACGCGTGATAGAGATGTATGGAAGAAAAAGACATGCACCGACCTAAATAAATGGGAAAAGGGAAAACGAATGATGATGAATGATGATCCAACCATTTTTTTAAAGGATCATGGCAGACCCCAGATGCAATGGAAAGATGACATTCAAACAAGTAGCGGCCAAAATATGGACACTGATAGTCCAAGATGGAAGCAAGTAAGAAAACAAAAACTGAATACTAAGATACATTAATTAGGTCCTATCCGTGGATGGAATTTTGACAAAGACAGATTGTCAAAATTTGATAGTGTGCTCATGACATGACACACCTTTCACAAAACAGGTCATAATAATGGTTGTTAATTAGCTGTAATTAAAATATTCTGCTCCCAAGAGCTGCATAGAAACCAGTACAGACTACCTGATCTAGCATCATTAAAGTAATTAAACTAACTGCGACGGCCCATGTTACTACGCTACTGAATTGAAATTATAAATGAGCAAAAACTTAGAACCGAATAAAAAACAGCGCAAACGCATCCGTCAGTCCGTCCGTCTGTCACCGCCGTAATATACGATCGAGCCGCAGGCTTTTTACCGCAACGGTAGCGGGAAATGATCACCAGTGATGCATATATACTATACTACAGCTGCAAACAGTGAATAATAACAGAGACACGTATCTAAAAAGACGTCGCAAGTATTGTTGCATGTACCGTATTTCTGAAGAAGACGAAGAAAAAAAAGCCATTTATTCCATAAAGCACACAGAACAGGACTTAAAGATAAATAAAAATAAATGAAAAACGATAACATGAAGACGCGCAGAGGTGTGCACAATGGGTCCAGCAATGTGTGCGACAAAGAAAAGGCTGAGACTCAGCATGTGTTGCTATTCGCAGGTCGTGCGAACTGCAACACTGTTATTCTGCCACAGCCTATGAGTCTAAATCGAAGTCGAGTCAGTTGTCATAGCGCCATGCAATGAATGTTGTTGACATTTTTGAAAATACCAGAGTAGGTATCAGTGGCGGAGCGCCCCTACAACACGATTCCCACCGGCTTACCTAAATTTTTTGGTACAATATGTCAAACTCATCATAAATCATCCATCAATAAAAATACAAAATATTTATTACATAAATATGTAGTACCATGGACAAATTGACTATAAGTATCTTAGCTTCACAATAAATTTCAACAATCACTACATTCACTATTTACTACGCACGTACTTCTCGACCAAGCTGAGTTTGCACCTCATTTGTATGCGGCGCCATACGCACCAGGTGCAAACTTAGCTTGATCTCACCCGAACGCGCTAACGCTAAGACAAGCCCGCGTATTTTGTCTTGCCTTACAGTGGACAAATGTTGAGGTAGGTGCTTTTTTGCTCCGGGTTGCCCAGCGAAAATTCTTACGCGCCGCCACTGGTAGGTATACCTGTTTCTAAAGTTTCCGAAAGGATTGAATAGAATTAAAAAAAAAGTCAGTCGGAGAAAAATGAAATATAAATAAATATATGAATGTAAAGCCCAATAATAATAAATATGTGTATACGTACATAATTTCTGTAGAAACTGGCTTACTTTTTCCTAAGGAAACTCCTGATTTGTCGATCCGGAGGCGGTACGATATGAGGAAACTGCTAGCTGTCCGTGTCAACCGATACGAATGCAGTACTGCCCCACTTCTGCGCATCGTATTAGTACTGCGCAAACGTAATACTTACAGTATTTCGTCAAGTGAGGAAATCTAACTTCAGTAAGCCCACGTCAAAGAACAAAATAGTTAACACATATCGATCCCGCCTAAGGTGACTTCCTGAGTTGTCGATGGGGGGGTGGTACGTCATCACAATGGTATGTCAGCTGTCAGTGCTAACTGTTGGTCTAGTTGTACCGATTCCTTACTACGTGCCTACATTTAACTGAGTATAGTGTATCGACAGGCGCGGGAAGCCTGGAAGCGGAATACGAATGGACTAATCCCCGCTTCCGCCTATGACATTGTCACTGCAAAAACGTACGGTCTCTCGACAAGTGACCCAATCTCTGCGATATCAGTCAGCTCACGTCAAAAAACAAAATTGTTAATACAAATATGTAGATTCGCCCCGCCAACTCAGGAAGTTGCCTATGACTGTAAAATTATGTTCTTACTCCGTGTAAATAATGTTTGTGATTTATTATTAGTAAACGCCAAACGGTACTTAATCACATATAATAAAATTGATTTACTTTCTTTGAAGTTTGAATAATGTGTGAAAACCATGTACTTATTATGTATCTAATTTATGAGTTAACGAACTTATAGGAAGTATGCTCGTTTTGAAATGTTATTTATGCAGGGACGTCAGTCACAAGTGAATGAAGAATAATGCATTCTATCCATTTCAATCATCATCATCCTAGCGTTATCTCAATACAGTTGCATCCTGAAGGATGCCCGGGATCCGCTTACCTAATCCCAAGAATTAGCGTAATAGGCACTAGTTTTTACGGAAGCGACTGCCATCTGACCATCCAACCTGAAGGGGAAACTAGACCTTATTGAGATTAGACAGTGAAAAGTTTATCCAAAGAAAATGGGTGGTGAAAACAGAAAGATGGGAAAGAGCTCCTGGAACCACATGAAAGCGCAGTTTTCCAAGAAACAAACTAACTGCAATGACTAACTGAGCCAAAGCCTCCGACACGAGTTGCCAATACTTGAAGATCGCGCAGGTATGGTCAGATTCGATGACATCGTTCTACCGATACCTTGCAGGAACAAGAATTATTTTGTTAAGTGAGCTTGAGCTAACAAATACACTTGATTTGAGACTAATGTACGAGCTAGCAACGTGCATCGTATAGCATTTAGTATAAACATTGCCTTATTTCAAATATATTGACTCGTGTAACCTAGTTTACTTACGACAATTCAGTGCATTAAAGACGTTCATTAACATCAAACGTATGTTACTCATTTTGACATTATAATTAAACCTGCATCATTTGACACAAGCATATTGACATTTTGACATAGCGGGCATAAGGGCCCGTACAACTAACTCTGCGTAAGCTAAGAGATCCAAGCATAATGACGTCTTCATTAACTATGCTTTTTTCATCGCCCATCCCTGATGAAAAAGCCTAAAGTACCAATTAACTCTGCCCAGCAACAAGTTACCCACTTCGTACACATTGTTTAATTTTCGGCTCATCAACTTATTCAATTGTATGAATACCCATTATACTCTAGGCGGGGTCCCATTGGGAATCATTAGAGCGTGTAATCCATAATGACTACGCGGAACTTCTAATTGGCTTTGACCGACCAAATAACTTGAGCCCCGCGAATTTGCTTGCCGGGGTCACTTGCGTGGAGGATTAGGAACGGCAAGGGTCACAGAGGATTGGTCATGGTTGGCAGTGCGATGAACTGCTGAACTTGACATGATACAAGGCCAGTATAGCATGGGAGAACAGCTGCGTCAGAAATTTATCATGTGGCGAGAATATAACGTTAATAGTCCATAAAGAAGGGCTCCACTTCTGCCTACGCTATGATATCGCAATCAAAACACAAACGAATGACTCGGCAAACGATAACGCTCAGTATATACTCAGAGAAAGCCTAATTTTCACACGTGCTCCCATCTTAAAGGCCGGCAACGCACTTACAACCCCTCTGGTGTTGCGAGTGTCCATGGGCGGCGCTAATCGCTTACCATCAGGCGATTCGTCTGCTCGTTTGCCACCTATGTCATAAAAAAAAAGTGCACAAATCATATGGAACTTCCCTTACGTTGGGAACTACCGAGATACATTCCCCGATTTTAGTCAAAAATCAAAAAAATCAAAATCAAATATTTATTCTGCAAATAGGCCACAAGGGCACTTTTACAAGTCAAAGCGTGAATTTATACAATTAAAAAAAACTGACAATCTTACTTAATAATAATGATTTAAAAAATATACTGATTCACAATTAAATAAAAATAAATTTACAAATATTAAGGACGTATTGAATACGATCTGTCCGAATAAACAACATAAAATTAATTTAATATCTCAGAGATGTATATGGTCTCTGAGCGTCCAAATACGATTAAATACAATTATTTCAAAGTCCTTAGAGATGTAAATGATCTCTAAGCGGTAAAATTAAAATAAGTAAACTTAATATTGTTAGAGATGTATAAGGTCTCTAAGCGTCAATAACAATAAAACTAATCCAGAACAGGATTATGTCTCTCGTCAATCTACATACAATAAAATAACACTAGTATTAAGGTATTTACTTTGCCCTTGCAAGCATGAACAGACCGGACTCCACAAACAGCACCCGATCACGAGTATGACGCGTATCTCAGCCATCGCCTCCCTCGACCATCTGTTAGGGAAGGTGGCGACCCGATCAACGACGCCGCCGTAAGCAAAGCCCTTTAAGCGAGCATGACATATTCAGGCTGCCGGACATTAATAATGTGAAAGATTAAAATGACTCTTCGGCGAGAAACAGCATCATGTTTCATAAAATAAAACGACAGAGCTATTTATACAAGGAAATATGCTAAGTGAAGCATATGTATATTAAAACTAACAGGATTTAACTATCACTGGCTTAAAAGCATTTTTGTCATTTAAGAAATCGTTGACAGTATAATAGGCCTGGCTTAACAAATAACGTTTAATATGAGACTTAAATTTACTGAATGGAAAATTAACTATATCGATGGGTATTTTATTATAAAATCGTATACAGTTCCCCACAAACGACGTGCTAATCTTCCGGAGACGACTGGCCTTCACTGCAATCTTGTGTTTACTTCTAGTGTTGTAGTCGTGGATATCACTGTTGAGTTTGAATTCTTGAATATTTTTTCGAACATACATTATATTTTCAAGAATGTATTGACATGCCACAGTAAGAATATTTGCCTCCTTAAATTTTTCCCTGAGAGATTCTCTGGCCTTAAGTTTATAGATGGAGCGTACAGCTCGTTTCTGTAGCACGAAGACGGTCTGGATGTCAGCCGCTTTTCCCCACAACAGGATTCCATAGGACATAACACTATGAAAGTAACTGTAATATACCAGCCTGGCCGTCTCAACGTCAGTTAACTGTCTAATACGTCTTACTGCATAGGCCGCAGAACTAAGTTTGCCGGCCAGAGTGGCAATATGCGCATGCCATTGCAGTTTTGAATCTAAGGTGACACCTAAAAACACTGTTCTATCTACAAATTCAATTTCATCAGACTTTAATTTGATCTTAGAATTGTTTGCCTGCTTGACATTAGGCATAGTGAATTTGATACACTTTGTTTTCTTGGAATTTAAAAGCAAATTATTTGCTGTAAACCAGTTCACAACAGTACCTAGTGCCTCATTAATACCGTCAAAGTTTTTGTCTTTGCGGCCTACCTTGAAGATAAGCGACGTATCATCTGCGAATAGCACTATATCATGTTTATCTTTTACAAGGTTTGGTAAATCATTAATATAAACTAGAAACAGAAATGGGCCCAGAATTGATCCTTGAGGAACTCCAAGAGCAACCGTTGTCCCTGCAGATTGAGTCCCGTTGATGACTACCCGTTGAGTTCTCTCCGACAGATACGATGTAACAAGGTCAAGGGAACCGTTTCTTATCCCATAATGGCTTAACTTTCTAATTAAATTCTCGTGATTAACGCAATCGAATGCCTTTGATAGATCACAGAACACTCCAATAGCATCTTGAGCCTCTTCCCAGGCATCAAAAATATGTTTAATTAGTACCACACCGGCATCAGTGGTGGAGCGACCTCTAGTGAACCCGAACTGATTGCTATTGAGTAGTTTATTGCGATTAAAATGGGACATCAGCTGATTAAGAATAAGTTTCTCAAAAACTTTGCTTAATGCCGGTAGTATTGAGATTGGTCTGAAGTTGGTAGGGTCAGTTTTTGATCCTGATTTAAACAACGGGATGATTTTACTGTGTTTCATCAGGTTAGGAAAAACTCCAGTTTCAATACATTTATTGAAAATATCAGCTAAGAAAGGTGCGATTGATTCTACAATGGAATGTAATACTTTTACAGAAAGGCCCCAAAGATCTTCAGTCTTTTTTAAGTTTAATGATTTAAATGCTTTAATTATAATGTGGGGGGTCACGTCAGTAAAGCTAAAGATTTCTGTACATTCTGTTACATTTTCTTTCAATAACGATTCAGCGACATCTGGTGATGAATTCAAAGATTTCGTGGTCTCGACGGGTACATTAGTAAAGAACCGCTCAAAATGATCTGCTACTTCGTGGTCAGAACTCACTAGAGTATCATCGACTCGCAGGCTGAAGTGCGCATCTTTTAACTTACTTTTCCCAGTTTCATTGTTGATAACTTGCCATACAGTTTTAATCTTATCACTAGAGTTCTGGATCTTTTTTGACAAGTAATCGGCTTTAGCAGCGACACACATTAACTTAAAAGATTTTGAGTAGTTCTTAACATACTCTAGAAATTCCGGCCTTTTATCAGTAGTTCTTGAATCATACAAGTCATAGAGTCGGCGCCTCTTCTCGTGAATGTCTGGCGTAGCCCAGTCGCTAAATTTAGTCTTGAACTTGCTTTGAATCTTCTTCAAATTAAAACAGACATCGAATTCCGTTTTGATACAATTAAACAATCGAGTACACAAACGGTCAGGGCTTTCCTGAGTGAGTGGAAGATAACATAATCGTTTCATTATATTACGATTGAATAAATCTAAGCTCTTTTCAGAAATAGGTCTGCACATAGTGTGTCGTGGAACTTTATCAGTTTTCCCGCTGAAGGCGACTTGTTGTCCACAGTGGTCAGAACTTAAGTTGTTTATAATAAATTTACTAATCGCATCCTTGTTACTGAAAATGTTATCTATACATGTAGCGCTGGTTGCTGTAATGCGAGTTGGCTCACAAAACAAGTTCACCAGGTTAAAAGATTTAAAAGTATTAGTCTAAAGAAACCTGCCATGCGGTCCGCTTCGGCATCTGACACGAAGATTCGGCATAGCAATATTTACGAATGCGACTGCCATCTGGCCTTTTAACCCACAATTGGAATAAATAACCAACTTAAAAAAGTTGAAAAACCCCAGACATTTTCATTTCAATGTTCATCTTAAAAACGGCTGAACCGATTTTGATAAAACATGTCTAAGAACAAGTGCTAGAAACTGGCTTCCAAATAAAAAAAGCCGCATTCTAATCGGATCACCCGTTTAAGAGCTACGGCACAGACAAACACACAGACAGACACACACACATAGCGGTCAAACTTATATCAACCCTCTTTTCGTTGGGGGTTAAAATATGGACCTTATTGGGATTAGACCGGTTATCTGATGATGTTTTCTTTCACCGAAAAGCTACTGTAAAATGATATGAAAAGTAAAAAAATTGAGGTCTCTGTCTCCAGCTGTGGCTCGCTAGAATGACGTCAATCCTTCATTGTGAGTGACAGAGGCTCGTGTCATCGTATTATACGCAAGCGCGGTAATGGAGGTACTTACCGACCAATTGTACGTAATGTCACTGGCACACCCCACTAGTTGCTATCCGGTGAAGGTGCCAAGGTTTTCATCGACTTTCTGTGCGGCAAGGGATACTAAAATATGTACCTAACAGGAATTACATGACTTAGTTCCGCCCTCCCCATTCCATCACCGGACGTCCAGACGCGGTGAGCGGTTGCATCCTTACGTTGTCAGCCTACCATTTATTCGTACGAAGCGATTTGCTTCTTCTTTCTTAATGCGAACAGCTAAGGACTGGAATTTGCTGCCGCCGTCTGTATTTCCTGATACATACAATCTGGGTCTCTTCAAGACAAGAGTGAATAGGCTATTACTGAATCAGTGAGCAACATCTTAGGCCTTGTCATCGCTTTCCATCAGGTGAGACTAAGGCCAATCGCTGGTCAGTCGATAGACTAACCAGCGACTTTTTTTTTATGATAATAAAAAAAAAACCTTCGTGACGAGAGCCAAAAAGGTACGGGCTAAAACGTTTGCTTTTTATTATTATAGAATGTCGAAAATGTATGAATTTAGTCTAGTAGTGGACCTTGATAGTCTGTGTTGGTCGACTCGACATTAATGTTGTACTTTCGGCGTCGTCAATAACGCGCAATATCTTTACTTTTAGAATTAGAAACCGTCCTTAGATCGATAACGACGGAAATTTCCTTTGAGAATCACACATTTTATGGCTAGAGTAGGTACATACTAACCGACTAGGTCAATAAGACAAACGGAATGTGCATCTTTTCGTATGTCCCAGTTGTCTACTTCGCTCGGTTGGGTTATGGAACAGTGGCGCTACAACTGGTAAACTTAAGTTTGCAAGCCATTCAAGATGGTGTTTTCGCGGCATTTTTTTTTTCGTGGATTCTTGCATTGGTGTTAATTAAGTAGGGCGGCAAAAACTTGAAATGAGTCAAATGTCACCCTTTAATGGCGCCGCGCTAATAAAATTTTAGTTTATAAATAAAACTAGTAATGTTAGGGCCAACGACACTGTTTCCACGGCTGTTTATCTACGTAGAACAGAACGTGTATGATAGCGGCCATATTGTGTCAAAAATATTTTGACGACATACATAGCTCTCATTGGCTACTGCCTTGTCTGCTAATGAACGTCAAACGTCAAAATAAAGTGATAAATAAAAATAAAATGGCGTCTCCTCGGAATTTCGTCTAGTCGTCTCTGAACATTTTTTTCATTTTTGCAAATGTTGTTATTTATTTTGTAGTATTGATTAGTATACCTATGTGTACACATGGACAATTATGCGCTAACTTACTGATATACTACCAGCTATTGTCCAATTTACCAACTATATCTCGAATGTATACTATCGTCTCTATTATAGCGGCAGAATGTTTGCAGGACAATATTTTCAGTCCGTATACTCTAAGCCGGTACGTGTAGAAGTATAAATTGAACTAAAATATTAAAAGATCAGCTGACCTGGCACTCTGTGTCTGCGTCACTAACTCGGCTCTTTCTTACTGATTTATTATTTAGCAGCCATCGACGAAAAAACTTCCTTTGAGAGTAGCACGTAGCACGGCTTTGTACTCGCTATTGGTAACTTATTGTACGGTAGACGTCAAAGATATGTAGACACTTTTGCACCTTATTCCTTTGTAATAAGGCGGAAAACGTATATATCTCTTTGACGTCGATCGTACAGTTTTGTAATAAGGAAATGGCAGTAACCACAAATAAAGCCAATATTTTAACAATAAGGAGCGTGCGTTTTCCAGCGGTACCAGCGTACCGTGCGCGGTGTGCGAGGTTAAGCAACGATGGCCATGGTCAATTTTTGGATACATGACCACTTTCAGTGGTTATTAACTTGAGCGCTCCCATGCTTTGGAAGGCGCGCTATAAGCCGTTGATCCCGGCTGCTGTCTATGACAGCAGTCGTTAAGCCAAGTAAGAAGTAATGGGGCGACTTGAGAACTTGTAACAGTCAAGTTGCCCAGTCCCCTCCGGAAAAACTAGTGCCAACGCCAATTCTTGCGATTAGTTAGCGGACCCGGGCATTTTTCAAGATGCAACTGTGCTGGGAACTTAAGTGGCAGTGGGCGGGGCACATAGCACGCAGAACCGATGGCTGTTGGGGCAAGGTTCTCGAGTGGCGACCACGTACGGAAGGCGTAGCGTGGGCAGGCCCCCCACACGGTGGACTGATGACCTGGTAAGGGTCGCGGTTGTCCGCTGGATGCGGGTGGCGCAGGACCGGTCATTGTGGAAGTCTTTGAGGGAGGCCTATGTCCAGCAGTGGACGTCTTTCGGCTGAAATGATGATGATGATGAACTGTACTGGGATAACGCTAGGATGATGACCTGGGAAAGGGTCTGGCTATGTCAATAAGACGTTATTTCCATAACGCAATTAGATATGGTCCTTATTTACATGAATAAAGAGGGTTTTTTACTTGAGAGTGAATAATTTACCTACTGTTACAAATTTCAAATTAAAGAGAAGATTTTTAAGCTCGTTTTTAAATCGACCTTTCGAATCCCTTTCAGCCCTCGTAGTCTACCCGCTGATCCAATCAATTAGTTGTGGGCCATTTTTATGCCGCTTTGATCAGTAATTGATCTAATGAAGCAGATCCAATCGATTGCTAATCTTATATTTAATATTCACCGAATAAATCATGCTAAATTAGACCTAATACCCCCTCCTATCCTACCTACTCATTACTTACTACTTATTTTACTTATATGACATTTCATCATCATCATATTTTGCCTTATACAGGGTGTGGCCTGTAATAGGAGCAAAAAATTAAATTGTACACTATTGAGCTCTCCAGCAATTATTTCCATATGGTATTAATTGAAAAAAAAAAAGATTTTTTTGATTTTTTTCTTTTTGCAAAAGTAGCTTATATGTAGTTTTTTACTCTACTGAAGTGATATTATTAACTATTAATACAAAAAACACATTTATTTTTTCTCCCAAAAATATACTTTTTTTTTTTAATGCGACAACGATTATGAGTCATAACTTGAAGCTACCTCAAAATCAGCATTGACTGTCGTGCTATAATCTCTGAGTGCCAAGATCCATTACTTGGAGGTCATAACTTTAGATCAAAATTTCTCCCAATTGAAAAAAGATATTTTTAAATTTATTGCTCCTATTACAGGCCACACCCTGTATTTGCCTTTAATAAATAAAACCTGCCTTTGATAAATAAATAATGCCTTTACTATTCAGCAAATAAATCATGCTAAATTAGACCTTATATTGAACTAAACTTCATAACGTAAATTCTACTACGCATGTCCAGAGCCATAATAGCTCTAGCTAGGTTCAAGACATTAGGTGCGTTAGAATCGACCAGCAATATTTTCCTTAAAGTTTTTGTCTAGGATTGGATCCCAAGTGGTTCGGAATGATCGTCTATCGCGGTTCAGCCGACAGGCGAACGCAGATGGAGATAGGCGCGTATCGGCTTTCAATTAGTGGGCTGCGATGCCACACACGCTAGATACGGCATACACAAGTTTATAGTAACACGTGTATGCCGTACATATACATCATACCCATTTCGGACCTCTAAAGCGCATACAAAAAATGTACACTCACTTACACTACCGTCAGAAAGTTTATGACCAAACAAAAATATGCAATTAATCAACATTGATTGATTATCCACTCAATTTTGATTCGTCTGTCCGTAGTACTCTCAACCAGTTTGCAAAAGTCCAATCCTTGTGAGAAATAGCCCATTGCAATCTTTTTGCCTTGTTTGGTTTGCGTAATAATTTATGAAAATTAAACTAAAAATTATGTTTAGTCCTAAACTTTTTGACGGTACGGACGCAAAACACTAAAATTACCATATTGTAAAGGCCTTGAGTTGATAATCCGGTAAAATGTTAATACATGTAGTCTTTATTTACAAAGTATGCGTATCTTTTATGACGGACGATAATGAGGTAGCAAAACCGCACAATAGGACAATGGATTGGACACAACCAGAACCCATCAACTATACCGAGGTGTCCGGAGTAATAGTCTGCAACGTTTTAATGGTAGGAACATCAATAAACTAACGAATAAAAGAGAGATTGTATGTGTTAACAACAGAAGATATTTTGGAGAAAGATCTGGGGCAATTGAAGAGTACTAACAATATTGCGTATGCGCAAATACCAACAAGATTGAGGTCTGCTGTTTCCAACCTCTCGTAAATGTATGTAGTTGTAACCAGTGTTTAATCGTCATACCATCAATCAATAAACACGTTCCCTTAGTAAACTGACCACCACTTTGGCTAAGTTGGTAGTGACCTGGCCTACAAAGCCGGAGGTCCCGGGTTCGAATCCCGGTCAGGGCATTATTTGTGCATTTTTACCACGAATATTGTTCCGAATATGTATGTATTTATCTATATACCTAAGTATGTATATCGCCGCCTAGTCTAGTACCCATAGTAAAAAGGTCGATTTGTGTAAGATTGTCGCTCAATATTTATTTATTTATTTAAACGCACGACTTAGCAATATAAAATAAGCACATCTAATTTTAACCACCATCACCACCACCATATCAGCCCTAGGACGTCCACTGCTGGACATAGGCCTCCCCCAATTTCATGGGGGGTAAATGCCACAATCGCCACGCTTGGCATGCGGGTTGGCGATCACAGTATCTCCACCGCACTCTAGGAATGCTGCTGCCCATTCCCCGGTGGTCTTGGTCGTAGTTTAAGGACATACCCGGGTCCATCTTAATTTTAACCAACTTAAAATAAAATCCCAGTAGATTTTACCTACTTCGCAGTGCGATATCCCGCATCTACATGTCAACGTATCGAATGATCGTATCTTCGAGCTTCGTTAGCTCGTAATGACGAGCCGAACTCAACTGTTATTCATAGCTACTCGGGTTACTGTATCTACCCAATGTTATACGTAAATAGTCTTCTAATCGAAACAGCCCAGGCGAGCTTATAAATAAGTAAAATGAGGTAATAGCAGAAAGAAACAGCTGTCAACAAACCCTCAAGATCAACATTCAAGAGCGTAGGATCAGTTGATTTAAATAGGGTGAGGAAAGTATGCAGGTATAATGTAGAGCATTTTGAGTCCCCCCCCGGCGACGCCTATTCAACAACGGCTTGTGATTATTCTGGAGTTGCAAGCATCTGCTTAGCATCACGCAGGCCTTAAGCTTGTTTGCCACCGTCGTGGTGAAAAAACTCGGATTTTTAATGCAGACAGCGCGGCGCATGACATAACGCCATTGTTCTTCACACACGCATGACTTGTGTTATCGAGATCTAGCTTCGGACGATGTTATCGCGGACGCCCATACATGCCTTGGTAACTCAGGCAAAAAGCTGGCACATGTACTCGTGATGGTAAAGTCAAAGTCAAGGTTATTGGAGAACAAAGAAAAATAAGTCGTGTCATAGTCTATGGTTAAAGTTTCAGTTGTTTATTTATTGAACACGATTATCCCACATGGCCTCATAAAACTGTATAGGTAGTAACAGTTTGACTGTGGGGTCGGCAGTAAAATGCCTAGCTAAAGTTAGGTATTAATTATTAGGCTTGTTTCGGTAAGTTAGAGAGACGTATTCGACGCTCTCTTGAACGAGTATTATAGTATGAAGTACTGTCGTCTTCTGATGAGAGGAACTTCTAATCTGGGTACAGTATGATGCCAGGATACCTACGTATCTTGTTCATTGCCTGAAAAAAACAAATAAAGGAATGGAAATAACTAAGCTATTCATCGTACTTTTTTTATGACATAGGAGGCAAACGAGCAGACGAATCGCCTGATGGTAAACGATTAGCGCCGCCCATGGACACTCGCAACACCAGAGGGGTTGTAAGTACGTTGCCGGCCTTTAAGATGGGAGTACACTCTTTTCTTGAAGGTTTGAAGGTCGCATCGGAATTTAAAAAAAATCTAACTAACTTACTTTTTACAATCGAATAGAATAAAAAACATTTATTCGTGACAATACAACAAAAGAGAAATAGTAAAAACAGTAACAATGGGTATTGCACGACATGGTTCCATCTCAGCGTGTTGCTGGTGCGATTACCAGCGCTGATCTTCCAATGGAACCATCAAGTGATTTTCCAGCAGGTTAAATACATAAAAATAAAAGGAAAATCTTTTTATCTTCTTCTATCTCTCGTGGTTGAACATTTTCGATACAATGGTTGGCAGCGAGAGCTCCTTACCTAATCTAACAGCCAAGTTATACCACCAGTGTCTGGCGCACATCGTCTACTGCTGCGCTACACATGGGGCAACGGGGACTTTTTCACTTATCAAAGTGAGGCACCGCTACGTCCGCTACCCCTATGTTTAATCTACTAACTCCAAATCTGCTCTCCATCTCGAAAGCAAGTAAGTTATTAATGCGCCTTAGACCTCCCATTGGTTAGGACGCTCTCCCCTGGCTCTCAGTTCCGCACGGTATCGGTGTAACTCGGCCAGAACCTCTGCCTGTGATTCCGAGGGCGGGTCAGAGGCCAGTAGTCTGGCAGCCAACCAGGATTGCACGCACTGATTACCCTTTGCGGTTGCCTTAATAGGGTCTTACTTTTAGGCGTGAGGATATCCATCCACACAGATGCCCCATAAATCGCTCCAGATAACTCTAGAATAGAGGGCAAAGGGACCTCCTTGTCTCGGAAGCAGTCTCCCGAGGGCTGCCAAGTATTTATTTATATCTAAGTTTTCTCATTATCTTAAAACAAAAAAATCTATAGATGCAAATCAATGCACACCACCTGCAATGTAAGATAGTCATCATCATCAGCCGATTGATGATGACAGTGAATTCTATTAACTATTTCATATTTACCTCATATTTTATGAAGTCAAGACCGGACATTTTCCAGTCACGAGGATTCAGATTTGTACACTGTTCACTGGTCTAAACAAACTGTTATTGCAACATACATGCAATGAATTATAATAACGATAGTAACCCAATCACACCGAATCATGATACCGGCACTTTTTGCGCTGTTGCCATGGCTTTTTGCGGCCGCGTAGACCTTGACTTGTCATTTTTTGTTGCATTATATCATCCACTGCCTGCCTCCTCTCTTGAACAAGTATTCTGCTAACCTAAATTACTATTCTATTGATACTAAAACCGACTTTAGCTGTGGCTGAATAAGAGTGTTATAGAGTTTGTCGGGTGCGAGATGTAAAGTTGTCATTTTTTGTTAATTTTAAAAAGCACCGTGAATGTTTTCTTTGGAGCAAAAACGTAATGATGGCACATTTCCTTTAATAAATGTTGTGTTTTTTGCCGTTGGACTTTCGCATCCTGGTCGGTAATCAACGTGACGTGATGTGATCGACGATTAAAATCATCTCTTCAAAAACAAGCTTAATTCATCTGTTGTTCATTACTTGTATGACCATCCTTCTCTTATAAATCATGTTCTTAATGGCAAGGAACAGGTCGGTCAGCCTGCTGGTAGGCGAATTAGGGACGATTCACAGTAGACCGTTCCGTGTCCGGGCAGGCTCGTTTTCTATGACAGCAAACATAACGGCCGGCGTATTTCTCAAGAAAAAAACGGGCCGGCCCGGACACAGAATGGCCTACTGTGAATCATCCTTGATATAGCCTGTGGTGACCGCTTGCTTGATTCGGCATGTTCACAAGTTATGGGACAAAGATCTTCGACGTCCGTCAAAACCGCCGTAGCTAAGGAAAGGACCTCCCTCCCTGGCGCTTGAACTTGTAAGTCGGTTTGCACTTGCAGTAGGCCCTTTGGTACGTTTACTATGTATCCGCTGATTGCCAGTGATGATCGAACACGACGCCATGAATAACACTTCGATGAAAAGTTGATTGTACCAGGTATATTCTTCAAGGTTCTGGTTTACAAGTTTATCTTGGCGAAAGAGATATGCAGAAGTGGTTGAATCAGTTGAATGTACGAACAAAGAAGAGGTAATGATGAGCAAGATACAGTTTGACAGTTAATTTATGCGGTAATGGCAGATAGGGATAACGCCTACGTGGAGCGTTGCTATTAGTGGCTTTAAAAAACCGCTCTTACACTAAATGTGCACGATGGGGGCGTTTTGCTACTACAATACGTATAACATTTTTTAGACCACTATTGTGCTACACAATTAATAAGTATGGGCTATACAAATAAAACGGGTTCACGTTGTATGGATATTCGATAAAAACTGTGTCCGTACTATTTCCTTTTGAGTTTACTTTACTGATTGTAGAACTGCCTCGCAAAATCACCTGTCAGCAGTCAGTCATCCTTCAAGCCTAGTTGTCAAGAAATCATGAGGCCCACATGGTTGATCTGTGGCTAGTATGTATTAGGTAAGTATACAGGCTGATTTCGGGGTCATGGAGCAAGAGAGCAAGACATCATACAGAATTCAAAGATGAGCCTAATTGTGTTGTTAATTTATTGTTTATGACCAATAATGTTGATTATTTTTCAGATGACAAATAGAAAAAAAACATTTTAGAACACAATTTGGTCACCCTACTCAATGTGACGTCTTGTCGCTTTCCATACAGCGTATGTCAAAAGTCATAGGGTGACCATGATTACTTAGTATAAGATTAATTTTACTTGAAAAATAAGAAAAATTAAACTAATCATCTTTTAATCAAAAACTGACACATGATAATGTGGATCACATGATAATGTGGATCATTTACAGTCAGAAAAAGTGGTTTTGGAACACGACCCAGAAATCAGCCTGTATACTAAAATAAATTATGAATAGGCAAATTTTCAAACACCTTAGATAATTCTATTCAATTTGTTCTCGTTACGCGCTCCTCTGAAGGTCAGAAAAAACTGAGGAGAGAAAAAACCACGGGCGGGCCGGCAAAAACTGCGTGACAACATTATTTCACTAGTACAAGTGTAAATTATGAAAATTATATACCTACCACCTCAAGGTAACCGAGTTGGGTGGGTACCATCCAAACTAATTTATAGGTAAATACGAGAGTAATTTTGTCTGATTGTTAACTTTTTTATACTTACGCAACTTTTTGACTCGCCGGGGCGGGATCGATATGTGGTATCTTGTTCTTTGACGTGAGCTTACTGATGTCGCAGAGATTTCTTCATTTGACGAGATACCGTCAGTATTACGTTTGATCATATCGGCCCGGTTCCGCGCATCCCGCACCAGGCAGGAAACAACAAGTACCTACCTAAATTTATAACAAAAAGTCTATGACTCCAAACTCTGTCAGATTCCATTTTTTGAGGAGAATTTGAGGAGTTCCCTCGAT
The DNA here is from genome assembly GCA_905163555.1 of Notocelia uddmanniana. Classification (NCBI taxonomy): domain Eukaryota; kingdom Metazoa; phylum Arthropoda; class Insecta; order Lepidoptera; family Tortricidae; genus Notocelia; species Notocelia uddmanniana. Next base: position 371,165 of record LR991066.1, on the reverse strand, counting down.
TTTTCCTAGATCCCGTCATCTGATCCAGACTTAGTGACAATGGGACTTAGTGATAATGCCATTTGGCATTACGCCCGCAATTTGTACATTTACATTTTGTGCAATAAAGTTTAAATAAATAATTTTTACTATTGACTACAACAATAAATATATTGAATCCTGAGAGAAGCGAAAGATTCTAAACTAGAAAAGTAGAATCTTGAGAGTAGCGAGGGATTCAAGTGCTTATGCCCAAGACGGAAATAATGTTGCTACCATGTGACACATACTGCTTTTCACACCGCCTATGAGGCCCGCTGCTAAAAACATGAAATGTCTTACTAATAATTTTGCTACCGAGTGGTACATACTGCTTTTCACACCTTCTATGAGATAAAGGAGTCATTGTTGCCCTCAAAATGAGGGAAGAAAAGTACGACTTTGATCCCTCATCCGAGGGCAACAAAGCCAGTGTTTAAACGCTATTTATTATTCATGCAGATAGAGTATTGAATTTTCAAGGCAGTTGTTATAACTTTTTGCAACGTAGTGTTTGTATTTTGCGGTTACCGGAACAAAAGTATTGTTTTCTTTAAGTGGGTAGGACAAAAATTAAAAGGAATGACTATAATTATCAAACAATTATCAAACCGGTTTTAATTTACCAGCGCATGATTACACAGAGAGCTAGTATACAGTAATACTACACATATAAGGGTATAGGAAGCTTCGAGTTACTAGCTGTCATTCGAGCTAGGCATTGTCCTAGATACCGCCGCGTGCGCATGTCGTGAACGTAGGCCATATCACAACGAGATAAGATCGGTTTTCGCTTGGCTGGACTGTCGATGGATGGTAGATAGTGTAGATTGAATGTCACGCAAGTGGTTGGCCTTGCTTGTTGTTGTTTGTACCTATTAAAGGATTATTTTGTTGCTATAGAAGCATACTAGGTAATTACAGTTCATATGATTATGTCAAAATAAAATCTGGGAATACGTATCACGTTAATATTGACGAATATTTAAGCAAACTCGAAACTGTTATGAAAGTTATAAATAATATTAACATCACAGTAGGTACCTATTAATCGTGTAAAGGGTCCCATAGAGAAGACAGATAAAGCATTCAAAACGTGTTCTGCGAACAGGCAACAAATGTCACTCTTACAAGTAGTACTTAAACAAGTAAATTTTTAACAAAAAAACACGGACTCCAAACTTTTCCAGATCTCATCCTCCTGCTATATAATTAGAGGAGTTCCCTCGATTTTTCCAAGATCAGGTCATCAGATTCTTCCTGACAATCAATTCAATGATCGGGTCCTTGGTGACAATGGGACCAACTAGAAAACATACCCTTTCAAACAAAAAAAGAATTATTGAAATCAGTTCACTAGTCTCCGAGTAATCGGTGAACGAACATATAGGAAAAAAAATCGGATGAATTGAGAACCTCCTCCTTTTTTTTAAGTCGGATAATCAAGAATTTACAACAGAAATAACTTATAATATTGATAAATAAAAACATGGCTACAGGTAAAATATTACTGCAAAATATAATCCATTATATAATCCATATTTAAATTCCGAACAATGACTCAAAACATTAAATGAATGGAAGTAGAATCAGGATCAGAAAAAATAATTGCAAAAATGTATTTGTAAATACGGTTGGAGTTGTGAGTTGATATGAGCGTACAAAGCATGCAAATTTTACTTATAAACTAGCTACCATATACTTATTATCAATACAACTTTTCTATAAAAAGGTCGCCGTGACATAATCCTTGGGGCAACAGACAGGTGCATTGCAGTTGGTACTGTGTGGTACTGTCATACGACGTACTTACCATTACCGTTAGGTAGGTACCTGGGTCCCTGTTACCACGAAGTTGTAGGTCCTTTGTAATAACAATAGGGAACAACCCGAATTGTATAATTATCTGAATCTTAAGGATGATACTCAGTAGACCCAGCTAGACCGTTCCGATTCCGGGCCGGGCGAGACCGGGCTGCTTCCGAGCCTCGGACGTAGCTAGATCGGTTAGTTGTGTAACTAAAAGGGGCTGGACTGGGATGCTTCCGAGCATCACCGTGCCCGGACGAGGCCCGGCCATGCAACGGTCGGCGTCTTGCTGTCATAGAAAACAGTCCGGCCCGAACACGGAACGGCCTACTGTGAATCATCCTTTAACATCGGAATACTGAGACGACAAAATCTCATTGATCCGATCATCGGACTAAATTATCAAGCTACTGATATTAGGAGCATTCTGCTTTGATCACTTTTTGATATTTTTGCTTCATGTTCATATTTCGGAATGCTTTTGGCCCTCATTTCAATTGTCTGTGTTGAGATCGGTTTGGTTAGGGTATTACTTGTTTAATAAATGGTATTTACTACCATGTTACTAGATATTTACGGCAATATTTTATTAATAGATAGGTTGTTAGGTTGTGGTAGTACTTCGAAGAACAATTCTTGTAGGTACACCAATTCAAATCAGATCAATAGAAAAATGGGTACAAAAAGTAGAATTCCCCGCCTATCACATAATTGCACCTATGCACATTCACAACACAACTATTCTCCAATACTCACCTAATCAACCGGTCTATACAGACATATATCTTGACCCCGCAATAGGTACTCATATACTTACCTAAAAACTAAATCTAATCTAAACTATAGTTAGTTGACTTGTAACAAAACTAAAGCTTATGTTAGGTTTGTCAATTGCTTAGTTCGTTCTTTTTGTGTTGTTTTATCATTTGTTCTTGTTTCTCTTGTAGACTTTTTTCAACTATATTATCGTCCTCATGACATTGACAACGACAAAATAAAATATACCTTTTTATTGAGTATGACAATTTATGATATGTAAGCCTCACTCGTATCGACATCCACTGGTGATATAACCGCTAACATTTTACAGGGCTGGTATTGAACTATCAAAATTTACACTTCAAAATCAGAATGACAAAGACATATCTACCTAAAAGAGGGTTTTAGAGAATTAATCAAATTATATGTAACCCAATGCCCTGAACAAAAAAGCGCCAGTTGAAATAAATTAAAAACCAAATTTATCTAAAAATGGCTCCTTCGGCATTGTGCCGAAGATGCTGGTGGTCCCCCTAAATATCTGGGTGAAAAGATTGTAAGTGGATACTGTGCTACAATTGTTCGAGGCTACCACTGCTCAACCCACCCACGGAACTGCAGGTAACATTCACAGGTCTTCATAATACAGCTGTTCGAAACATTTTACAGGTTATCACTCGAGAGGAAATAGCTTACGAAACTTGTACCTGGTTCGTGGACTATTATCGTTGTTGAATCTCTAGCAAGAGAGCGATGCGGCGATCCCCGTTCTGGTGAATGCCTGGTGCAAAGAATATCCCTGCCCAGACAACGAGGCAACTCCGCCAATATACTAGGAACATTTGCGCCGAGTGCTCACAGGAACGAGTATATCCGCCTTATACACGTATATGTGAATTACGCGAGTATATGTGAATTTCGGAGGTCAAAATTACACTGGTCCGCCGGACTCGCGTTGTTAACCGTGGTGATTTGTGAACCGTAGGTATCTGCCAAGTACAGTTAGCCACATCCTGCGTTTAATTACATTTTCATTCGTTTAACAGCTCACTTCCTTTACCGACTGAACTTAAGGAAAGAAATACCAACTTTAATTACACTAGTTATTAAGGTTCATATATTATTCTAAGCATTGGTAAAGCTGTGTTTAAATTATGAAATCTGTCATTTAACCTCTAAAACGCTGACGCCTAAAGTGATTGCTTACTGACAACGATAAGGCAGCGTATATAGTTTTCAGTATTTTCAGCCACAAATATGTGAAAATAACTAGTGATCCTCTGACTGTAAACTCAAAATGTACTCGTGGATCCGTGCAGCGCCATCTGAAAGTGGTGTTTATTTTACATATCGCGACCCCCTATAATTTCCCCATGTTCGAACTCAAAAATTCTTCGCCTGCCACGCTTACTAAGCCAGAGAAGACACAAACGCTTTGCCTACCCATTATTGATTTGAGGATTAATTATGTCGCCGACGTTCCGATCAACGATGAGTCGGTACTCGAGATATCGTCGAAAGACATTTATATGTACCTAATATAGGTACCTGTACCACCACACCATACCAGATTTATGCACTAGATAGAGAACTTTGTTCGCTTTCCTCGCTCGTTCATAATTCAATCTTCTGTTGTACGAGGACGCAATTTCAAATAAAGTTCAAGCAATATCCATCCATAAATAACATCATAGTATCTAACGATTAACTAAGTCTCAGAAAAACCATTGTTATTAATACCTAATGATGTTCTCGACACCAGTTCCTTGAACCGAGATATTTTTTGGTGCGTTATTTGATCACCTGCCACTTCATGTCACTTGTCATATTGGCACCTCGTCTATTAATATTTGACATAATCCAACACCGGTAGTGTTGCCAACCGATTAAATTCTGCCATCTACCGTGATATTTTTTGCGTTTAAAAGTAAGTTGAGTTCTCGGGATCGGTAGATGACAGGCGCTTTCTGAAGCCTTGGTAACAGAATAAGTAATGCCTCGGTTTCTTGATCGCCAGTCGCCAAGCACACCGAAGCGGTAAGCGTCGCCTTCCAGCCTGCGTCAATTTTAACACAGACTTGTATGGTGAGGCTTTAGGCACAGAATAATTAATAGTACAAGGAATGTATTTTTAAGCCATAATTGCGGCAAACAAGCACACTGTCCGCCTGATGATAAGCGTACTTACACCATTATGTCGATAACTTTAGGAACAGCCTCGGGAGTACTGGCGACCTTACCACGTAGAACCACCAGGAACGACATCAGCACAGTTATTTTTCTGTGCATTGAGGTACACAGAAGGATTTGATTTTTGATTGAGGACACAAAAGGCTCGACTAGCGGTTCACAAAGGAGTGCTTGTTCCTACACTCATGTATGGAAGCGAGACTTGGGTATGGCAGAAAAAGCATGAGAGTAGACTGAATGCGGTTGAAATGAGAGCGTTAAGAAGTATGTGTGGGGTACGTTGTGTGATCGGATAAAAAATAGTGTGATAAGAGAAAGATGTAGAATAGAAGATGATGTAGTGACTAGGGTTGAGAAGGGTATGCTTCGGTGGTTTGGGCATGTAGAGAGAATGAGTGAAAGTAGAATGACTAAGAGGATTTACGCTCAGGAGATGAGTGGTAGGATCGGAAGGGGACGACCAAGGCGAGGTTATCTAGATCAAATTTCGGCGATACTGAAAAAGGGCCAGGTCAGAAGTACCCGCAACCGACGAGCATGTATGAGAAGATGTATGGATGTGATTGAAGCGAAAGAAGTGTATGTAAGGACCTTTGTAAGGACATTTGGCGTTCCTTGGTCTCTGCCTACCCCATGGGATAACGGCGTGAGTTTATGTATGTATGTATTGAGGTATACTGGTATATTGTTATTATAGAGGTCTTTCGCAGTTTCTTTCACCGTGTATCCATCCGTCTTCAGTTCCTTTCACCGTGCCAAGGTGTCCAGATACAATTGACCGTATTCATAACCGTTCATCAAATCTATTTTAGCTAAAATTTCGCCAATAAAAAAACTAAAAATACTTTTTTTTTAATAACATGTCGGTGGCATACAAGCGTACGGCCCGCCTGATGGTAAGCGGTCACCGCAGCCTATGGACGCCTGTTGCACTAAAGATAAAGGTACTCGTATTCTGACCGATAAACAGTCAGTTTGACACTTTTCTTTGTGGGAAAGGGAGCCACCAGTGCCTTCCTGAAATCTTACTTAGAAACTTGAATTGGGTGAATGTGTTCTCATGGTCGCAAGTTAAATCTCTATCAAAAAAATGTTTCTTTATAGATCTATGAAGGATTGGTAGAGAATTCCTTAAGCCTTAAGTTTATTTTTAAAATATGGCTAAGTTTCTTAGAAAAATCGTTGCAACATGGACTTTGACCCGGACCCGGTAGACCCGGGTATGTCCTAAAACTACGACCAAGACCACTGGGGGATGGGCAGCAGCAGCAGCATCCCTGTGCGCGTGCGGTGGAGAATGTGGAGATACTGCGATCGCCAATCCGCATGCCAAGCGTCGCGATTATGGCATTTACTCTCCATGAAATTGGAGGAGGTCTATGTCCAGCGAACACGCCCCATACAAAGTCGGGTTAAAATATCAAATAAATCATTTGGTGGATTACAAATTGAAATGCATAAATGTAGGGACAAAAAAGTTAATTCAGATCAGACAAATACATAAGTGAATTGAACCGCCAATTTTAAAACCGAGCATACTTCAATACAATAGTCACAATTGTAGATAATCGTTTTTCAGCGTGACGTCATCGCGCGCCGTCACGCGCTGCGCAGGCGACGAGCTGTCTGCCGCCGCCGAGCGAGACAGACTCGGCGGCTGCGTTAGTGCGACAGGGACGATTGATGCGGGTAAAAAATTGAGCAAACTGCGTTCCTGGAAATGAGGTTATGTTGTTTGTAACTGTGTTTTATATGCTTGCTGAAATTGTTTAGGTAGTTGACCGAGCGAGCGAAGCGAGCAAAGCGTCTCCGTTTCGGCTTTCGACAAAAAATATTTCGTATGTCTGTCTGTCTGTATGTGTGTCAGGATCGATAAATAATAATTATATAGATTTTTGTTGTCGAGTCAGTTTTTGTAGAAATTTGTTTTTTTTTTTACGAGATATATGTACAGCTCACAGAGCCACTACTTTTATTATTATTAGACTTAGTTTTATTCTATATTACATTTTCACAATACGATACGGATACGATTCGATCGAGATGATCTCTATTCGAGATTCCATACAAGTTACTCTACCATTCTTATCTTATCTTATCTTGCACGGCTAATCTATCGCGAAAATAGGTTTTCTACTGTAGCATTGTAGTTTTGTGGTAGCTGATACTGTAATTTTATATTTAACCATACAATGTATATAGTTTTGAAAAAAAAATTACACCTCGCCGAGTTTCTTACGCCGGTTCTACTCGAGGCAGAGGTTTATTTTTCCGAACCAGTGTTAGTTCATTGACGTTCATAGGTGCATGTAATTATGCCTAATTTGAAGCATAAATAATTACTCTTACTTTTTTACTACCTAAGTATACTTTTACTTTAAAAATAGACAACAGGCGGTTTCAGGCAGGGGGTTTTGCTGGATTTAACTAATTTAAAACAAAATAATTTGTTCAAACTATATTTAATAATTGTAAAATACGAGGTATTTTGATGTAGTACTGTCTCTACTTTTTTATCAGCATCACATCACAGTTAGTAAGGTAAAAAAGAGTTTGATGATGTGGATACTGGCACCCAAACAGCCCTCTTATTCACTATCCGACCCGTCCTCACCTGTCACCTCATACCTCACCAGTTTTTATATGGAAACTGTCAAAATTTGACAAATTATATTTGACCGTTCCCATATGTATTTTTTGTATTACAAATGCGATTGCTCTTGGCCAGCATCTAGCCGAGGGGCGAAGATGAGGCCGACGATGAAGCGAGCTCACCCAGAAGATGCCTATTCACTTGTGCCTTAAAAAGGTCCAGGTTATATGAACTCGGAAATACAGACGCCGGCAGAGAACTCCAAACCTTAGAAGTGCGCATTATAAAAGAAGATGCAAAGCGCTTGGTTCGAATTAGAGGAATTTCGACCAGGTAAGGATGAAAAAATAGGTGAGGTGTGAAGTGTGAGGTGAGGACAAGTCGGTTGGTGAATAACACCCCAGAACGGAGAAGAAAACGGCAAACTACAAAAGAAGATACAAGAAAACGAACAATCCCAAATGAACCAGATTAAACTAAGAAAATTAACAAGGAAGATGTTGCTAATTTCTTTGCAAGCTATCAATTTATAATTTCATCTTCAGAATCATTACACCAGCGAGCAACATCTTAGGCCCTGTCATCGCTTTCGATCAGGTGAGACTAAGGCCAATCGCTGGTCAGTCTATCATAAAGAAAAACGTAATGGGATCATTGTTTGATTCCAACTCCGCCTTAGGCTGGGTTGCACCAAACCGTCGTGCAAGAAAGGAGCCTCCCCGTATGGCGTATGAGTTTATCCTCACATAAGAACGCCTGGCGCACCCTGGGCAATCAGCGAAACCTATGCAGATTGGCGAATCCTATTCACTACGATGGCTAACGATTGCGATACGTTGCTGGTTTTTGGGCCAGCACAATTTAGCATAGCACAGCCATCGACTCGATAAGAAGAAGAAGACCAAACCGTCTGTAATCGTAAGCTGTGTTCGTTAAAATTTGAATGTATGGACGGTTTACAAGTTTCTATGGGACGACAGCTGCCGGCGCCATATTTAATATTGATCAGTCTGTAATCGTATGTCGGTGCAACTTAGCCTTAACTTTTAATGATTCAACGTTCTTTGCTCGGTCTGCATTTCTTCAGTTAATCAAAAGTGTTTTTTTCTCTTGAAGTTCCTTCTTTCTGTAATATTGAAGTCTGTGTGGACTTTTCTAATACTACTTTCATAGGCGTTTGAGTTTCTACATTTTTGTTAACCACTTTATTTGAGACAACTTTGTCTTTGTCGGTATCATTGATTTGTGTGATAGTGGAATTTTGCGACTGTAAAGTCCTAACATCGGTGATTTGGAGGGATAAGGGTTCTTCTGTTGAACAAAATGGCTCTTCTTTTGGTTGGTTGGGTAATAACAAAGTTGGAACCGCGTCACCGGTTAGGATTTTGATTGCTTTCATTGAAGACTCGTCGAAATGTGCAGAACAGATTCTATAGGAGTTCTTCCTTAAACCCTCTTTTTTTAATATGTCTTCTCTGTTGAGTAACTTCAACCATTTTAGGCACCTGGAAAAAGCGAAAAACTAAATTAAAACTTTAATCAAAGATATAGCCAATTTTACACCATAGAAACTTGTATGAATTTTTGAAAATAATAACTACTCGAACTCGAACAGCATGCGAATTGGCAAAAATCGATGAATACTGCTTTCAGGTAAGTATCAATTTGTATCTTTATTCTGCAAAATTAGCCATCGCAAATTTTTTAAAAAAACTAGCCAAGTACGAATCGGATTCGCGCACGAAGGTTTCTTTACTATTATCTATACAACATTAGAAACCTTCTTATAAGTAACCTTTTTTTAATTTAATTTAAATAATATTTTCGTTATCAGTAATTAATAAGAACGTTAAATAATATCAAGTAGAATATTGGTCAAGTGCGAGTCGGATTTTAGTTTTCCCATGCATTTTAAGACCCTCGTTGAGTTCATCAGCGCCTGATGAACACAACGAGCATTTTTTAAAAGTTTTTTAAATGGAAGCTACCTTAAATATTTATTTTCAATATTTATTGTTATAGCGGCAACAGAAATACATCACCTGTGAAAATTTCAACTGTCTAACTATCACGGTTCATGATATACAGCCTGGTGACAGATGGATAGACAGACAGATGGACAGACAGACAGACGGACGGACAGCCGAGTCTTAGTAATAGGGTTCCGTTTCTACCTTTTGGGTACGGAACCCTAAAAAACGGCCTAGTGTGTATTAGGCCACGCGCAATACAGGGTTCCGTAGTTGTCCACCCGTTACATTATTACACACCTTCCTTCGTGAGTAAAAAAAAATGTGTAAAAAAGACCCAAATAATAAAAAAGCTATCCAAAAACACCCCACACAATACGTTTTTTCCAGAAATTCGTTACAAATATCAATATAAGACGCCTTCCTGATTTGTCGAACCGGAGGCGGCACGATATGAGAAAACTGTCAGCTGTCAGTGTCAACCGATATCAATGCAGTACTGCCCCACTTCCGCGCATCGTGTTAGTATTGCGCAAACGTAATACTGACAGTAATTCGTCAAGTGAGGAAATTTCACATCAGTACACTTACGTCAAACGACAAAATACCTATGACATATCGATCCCGCCCCGCCAAGTCAGGAAGGCGCCTTAAAGTGAAAGAAAGATATATGGAGGTAGATATTGAAATTGAAATTATTTATTTCGGACCGTGATCCATATCATATGTTAGTTACAATAATAATAATAATACTTAATTCCTATTGTTAGTTTTTTTTATTACAATACACACATAACGAAACCAGTACATACACAAAACATATTTCTGAGTTAGACTGCCCTTTGTAGGTGGAGTTGCATCCAATGATTCTGAAAAGGGCAGTCCAACTTAGAACAAACTACTGATAGGATGCTATTGGCGAGATATAAAACTACTAACTAAACTATAATACCTACCTACTATAAATGAATTAACGCTTCTCTTGTACAACGTTGCCAGCTCGCTTCGCCTTTAGTAAGTGATAATAGGTATTGGCTATGTGCGAAGTAGGTGGTGGGGGTAAGCTAGGCGATCGTAGCGCACACCATGGCAGAAATGTGTACTTACCGGGGACCACTGTCAAATTTACTTTCACGTTTTCTATTGGTTTCTTAACGGTTTCCTACGATTCGTTTCGTTTGTATGTTATTATTTATTCTCTTATTTATTTCAGTAAAATATCCAATACGGGGTCTTTCTCGTTTACTAAAGTAAATGTAATATTCATGTGTCATTATTTGACATCTCTGAGTTTTGACATTGTCTCGGGACCTTTGACGTTTGACGTTTCTGACGTGCACATAGCCAATAGACTTCTAATCTGTACATTTTGACGTAGTACCTACCTTTAAGCCCGAGCCACACCGAATGCATGCGCAGCACGTGCGCGTGCGCGTGTGCGTGGCGTGCGCGTTGTATCGTATGAAATGTCAAGGTAGATGACACACCGCTTGCGTGGCGTGCACGCGTGTAAAGGTTTTCGCACACTACAGCAACTCCACACCACTGCGACACCAACTCAACTCAAATATGTACGACACGAGTGTACGACACGTGGGCGACGCATAGACCACAGGCATAGACCACACGTCGTACACTCCCTTAACATAAATTTTGGAAATTGTACTTTAGGAAATACGACATAAGGCTTAAGACTGCGCAGTACGTTCGGTTCTCCATACCAACGTATTTATGCTCTCATTTTAAAACGCCAGGCTAGAATAACATAAAACTTTGTATACACAATGGGATCCGGCATATCTAGGTCGGATCATAGTTTCTGTTGCTTGAAATTATAATGGAGTAAAAATACAGCGATTATTAAGGTTTTCATACAAGCCGTAAAAAACTCAAAAAGCCGCTGTATTTTTTTTCTTTTACAATTTCTAGCAAAAGAAACTATTATCTGACCTAGATATGCCGGATCCCATTGTGTATACAAATTTTCATGTTATTGTAGCATGGCGTTTTAAAATGAGAGCATAAATACGTTTGTATGGAGAACCGATCCACACCGATCGTACTGCGCCCTCTTAAATTTCAATATTTAGCTTTGAATCGAGTGGCTGTTGAGTTGTTACAGTGTGCGAAGACCTTTATAAGGTTTTTCTTGAATTGGGCACACGTTCAATTTCATTCGGTACTTGTCTGCACTCGTCGGCGTGAACGAAGATTGCCGATGTAACTTATATTTGTGGTTCTACTGTATCCTGACTGCCTAGATTGAAAGTAGGGATGTTACGGAGCTTCGCCTCCGCATCCGAAGACGGAACTTCCGTTTGGTTTTACACCTTCGGATCCGCCTCCGCCTTCTCTATTTTTTTATCCTCTGCGTCCGTTATATTTTTACCGAAGTTATACCGGAGCTGAAGATATTGCATTTGCCGCGGCAGCGCGGCGCACGTCTACAAGTTTTCACTTGTCCGGGAATTACTTACCTACACTGACCACTTAACCCTAAGGTTTAAGGTAAGGTCTAGGGTTAAGTGGTCTGTGCTTACCTATCACTCACGACTGCCCGCTTTTTTGTCTTATAAATCAGTTAGTTCTGTCAATCACTTCCGTATTTATAGGTGTTGCGTTATATTAGTGCGTGCTTTAAAAACTTTAAAATTGAAGTTATTCGCTAGTGCCATATGGAATTACTTTGTTAATATAAATACAAACGCGGCAAAGAGTAAATTATGTGAGAAAGTGTACCTATTCTAGGAAAGGAGGAACAACAACGTCTTTAAAGGGCCACCTAAAATCGTTGCCCCGTTGCAATCCTTGAGTTTTTTTCAGTAATCAATATTTATTCAACTTAGTCATATCATAACATAACTTAAGATTCATTGTGGCATCCCAGGTTTAATTTAACTGATTAATTTTATAAATAGCATTTCTTTTTCATACATTACATATAATAACATATCACATTATATTTGCATTTCATTTAAGTTTCGCGTTGATTTATATTCGTAATAAACGAACAAAAACTAATTTATCTAAAATAGACATTTAGTTGACACATAATTAGAGCAAATACCTAGTTTGATTGCATTGTATTGTGTTGTTTAAATTAAACTTGCCCTTCAATACATCAACCTTCCACTTAAAAGGTACTCTGCTCCGGCTCCGCCTCCGGTAAACCTCCGGATCCGGCTTCGGACACGGCTCCATTTTCACCTCCGGTTCCGGATCCGAATCCGTTAAATAAAAAAAATAAACTCCGGATCCGGCTCCGGCTCCGGTAAATCCGCCTCCGTAACATCCCTAATTGAAAGTGTAGACAATAGCTTTTAAACTATAAGTACTCTCCTTTACGTCCGGCGCAAACTGCTTACGAATACTTATTTTAGTATGACACTTAGACCTCTGCTTCTGCTAGCTGGTAGTAAATTACTGTGAAAATAATTGTATATTAATTAAGAGTATAAAAGACATGCCTTACCTTTCGATATCCTTCTCCGACTGTCCTGACGGGAGCGAGAAAAAAGAATGGTCCGAGTTTTTGTCATTGTTACGACAACCCGTTGCGATGCAATATGTTTTCGCTTTAGGCCCTTTTGACATACTTATTAATCAAATTGATAAGCGAATAAACTAAAACGCGAACGTACTTTCCGTAGCGGTGCGTGGCAACCACTAAACAGGCCCGCTAAGTGGGCAGCCGACATGTTGTGGCAGCGCGACCAAATCACGGAGTCAGCCGCGCTTGGCACAAAACAAACGAGACTGCAATTCGACAAGAAATGTAAAATAATCTATGGAAAAAGTTATATTTTGTCCTAATTGTACGCTTATACCTAAAGTTTTGTGGTATAGGACCTAGCCAACATTATCGCTTGTAAATATGTATGTAAATGATTTAAAAAGTAAGCTAAAGAATGGCCTCGAACATTTTGAACCAGAGCTGCTACCGCGAAATAAAAATGAACGAAGTCCGAATATCTCTCTCTCCGTCGCTCGAATGTGCAAGTGCGACAGAGATGAAGACATGCGAACTTCGTGCGTTTGCGTTTCGCGCTAGCAGCTCAGGGTCGGCGCGCGTTTGACTAGAGTCAAAGGAATTTTTACCTTCTACACAGTACCTAGGAACGTACGCTCTCATTTTAAAACGCCATGCTAGAATAACATGAAAATTTGTATACACAAACAATGGGAGCCGGCATATCTAGGTCGGATCATAGTTTCTGTTGCTAGAAATTGTAAAAGAAAAAAAATACAGCGGGTATTTGAGTTTTTTACGGCTTGTATGAAAACCTTAATAATCGCTGTATTTTTTCTCCATTATAATTTCAAGCAACAGAAACTATGATCCGACCTAGATATGCCGGATCCCATTGTGTATACAAAGTTTCATGTTATTCTAGCCTGGCGTTTTAAAATGAGAGCATAAATACATTTGTATGGAGAACCGAACGTACTGCGCAGTCTTAAACTGAAGCCAATAAGTAAAATCCTGGTGAGACTAATTAATTTCCCTACTGTAAAAGATACGGTTATTTGCGACCTACTTAGTAACTCTAGCAAGGGACGACTGTATAATATTATAATACACAGTAAGTATGATAATGTACAGTATGGGGTTCTTCAAGAAAGGAGTGTATACATTCTTATAGGGCCGGCAATGCTCATGTGACACCCCTAGAAGTTGCAGGCGTCCATAGACTGCGGTGACTTACCATCAGGGGATCTACTCTGAAATTCGAAATCCGAACTTCGTAGGGTGCCGTCCATTTCACACATATAGTGTATGACAGGAAAGTGAAAGGGACGGCACCATACGAAGTTCGGATTTCGAATTTCGGAGTAGACCCCTAGGCCGTACGCTTGTTTGCCACCGACGTGGTATTAAAAAAAAATGTTGACATAATATTTAATCTCGATCAGTCAATCATCTAGACTAGTTGTATTACAGACATTTTTTCTTTGTCATAGTTATTATTATGCATTACTAAATAAGTCTTTAAATTGCAAATATGAACAACTAACTCTTTAAGCCCGGCTACCCAGTGCCTCAAAACAGTAAACATGAACAAACACTATCAAACAAAAATCAACCTTGTGCATTCAAAATACCACTACTTATCCTTTGATCAATACTACCAACCCATTTGCAGTAAGCTGCGGTCTTACAGCATTGATATAAAGTTGATTTTGGCTTGGAGTGGTTGATAGATAAAATGGTGGTGTAATAATAATGGTCGGTGCGTAGCGACAAGCGAGCTGGCGACGTCGCGCGGGCAAAGAGCGAGGTGGTAGACAGGACACCTGTCTGGCTACAAACGAGTTATCAAGATTCACGGTTCTCGATGTTTTTCACAACATGTTTAAAAAATATAAATAAATCCTTTTAATTTACTATTTTCTTGTAGATACGATTAAATGTCTGTATTTTTTTAGGGTACTAAGACTCCGCTGTCCGTCCGTCTGTCATCAGGCTGTATCTCATGAACCGTGATAGTTAGACAGTTGAAATTTTCACAGATGATGTATTTGCTGTTGCCGGTATAAGAACAAATACTAAAAACCGGCCACGTGCGAGGTTTTTTATAGTTAAGTAGACAAATAATACACCTATGGCCTGCTTGAGGAGAGGGGGTCAATTGTTCAAGCAATAAAAATCAAAATTGTACAAAGAGATCGATCCATCTAATGTTACAAAAATGTGTATCTGTGTCTTCATTGACTTAACATTAAGGTTGTGGATACATAGTTTTGTAGCTTTTTGTTGATCGATCTATTTGTAGTCGACTGTACAAGTAAGCATCCACTGAGCATTACGTAGTGGACGATTCACACCAAACGGCCAGAGTAGGCGCGCACGCCACCAGAGTCAAAGGAATTCGAACCTTCCATACCTGTATGGAAGCAACGCACTTACAACCCCTCTGGTGTTGCGAGTATCCATGGGCAGCGTTAATCGCTAACCATCAGGCGATTCGTCTACTCGTTTGCCTCCTATGTCATAAAAAAGCTAGACTTCGTATCCAAACGGCAGCGGCAGAGCCAGCGGCAGCCATTCAAATATGAAATCTAACTTCTGTATGGAGAGTTCGAATTCCTTTGAGCTTTTTTTGGAGTGGGGTGCACGCCGACTCCGGCCGTTCGGTGTGAATCATCCATATTAGTCTTTATTTTGTACGCGGAGTATTCTGCCTACTGCCACGTCTGCGCAAAACTCGCCCCTCGTAAGCCAGGCCGCACACAGCGCGCGATGGCAACGTCGCTATAGCTCAGTATCGCGCGCGCCTCGCCTGCACTCGCCCGCGCCATATCTCACTCCACCGCGGCCGCCTTACACACAAACTGAACCTTATTACCGCACGTTAAAGTTCTTTTCATTGCATCGTTAACGAATAGTTTACAAGTGAGTTTTATGTCTATGTATTAGAGTCTATTTTGCCATGTCCAAAGTGTATCGCGAGAAGTTGATAGACGAGGTCAAGAAGTACCCCGTGCTGTACGATACGAGACATGAGAACCACCGGGACATCGATGTTAGAGACCGCTGCTGGGCGGAGATATCGGAACGGCTGGGAGAGAACAGTGAGTTTTCAACCTTACTGCTTTATTATAAAGTTGTCATTACCGTGGCCGGGCGGCTAAGCTAACGGAAGACTTTAGAGAGGCAGTAGATTTTAAATCTTATTCTCACGGGTTAAGGTTTATATTTCATTGCAGTAGCGTCTAGCGTAGCTGAGCGTGAGCGTTAACTGTGCGCAGCGCGGATTAGAATCCAGATAATTCTAAGCTGTATTGCATTGCGGTTAGGTTGAGATTTGAGCGTTTCCAGTTTTTAATTGGCCGTAGATGTGTTTTATTTTGAGTTCTATTAACTTTAATTTAGAGAGGAGTTTTATTTACGTGTTATTGTTAAGCTGATGTTTGATGGAGGCAAAGCATCGGCCGTTTCAGTAACAAAACATAAAAATCACAGAATAGAACTTTTAGTTACAACATAGTAATGAATTGTAACAAAGGCAAAGTAAAGAAAATGTAAACACGTAAATACATTTTTAGAGTTCCGTACTCAAAGGATAAAACGGGACCCTATTACTAAGGCTCCGCTGTCCATCCGTCTGTCACCAAGCTGTATCTCATGAACCGTGATAGTTTTTTTTTTTTTTTTATGTTAGACTGACCAGCGATTGGCCTTAGTCTCACCTGATGGAAAGCGATGACAAGGCCTAAGATGTTGCTCACTGATTCAGTAATAGCCTATTCACTCTTGTCTAGTCAGACATTTGAAATGTTCACAGATGTTGTATTTCTGTTCCCGCTATAACAACAAATGCTTACTAAAAAACAGAACACAATAAATATTTAAGGGGGCTCCCATGACACCAAACGTGATTTTTTTGCTCGTTTCTGCTCGATATTGATAACGGCAAAAGGTAGACGCTTGAAATATTCACACAACATTAAGTTATCAATTTATAAATATATTCACTTTAAAAATAAATAATTAAAATAAAATATAAAAAGTATTTAAGGAGGTCCCATACAACAGACATGATTTTTTTGCGGTTTGTATAAATAATGGTACGGAAACGGAACCCTTTTTATTTTTATTTTTTAATACCACGTCGGTGGCAAACAAGCGTGCGGCTCGCCTGATGGTAAGCGGTCACCGCAGCCTATGGACGCTTGCAACTCCAGGGGTGTCACATGCGCGTTGCCGACCCTTTAAAAATTTATACACACTTTTCTTGAAGAATCCCACACTGTAGTTCCTCGGGAAAACCTCGGCAGCGAGCTCATTCCACAACCGGAGCGTCCGAGGGAGGAAGTTCCTCTGAAACCGTACCGTACGCGACCATTTAAGTTCTAAGGTGTGAGGATGAATGCCCTGCCGACGGCGAGCAGTGCGATGATAGAAAGTTCGAACCCTTCGTGCGCGAGTCCCACTTGGCCGGTTTTTTATCCTTTACTGTCTTTGTGACAACACCGTACGTTTTCGTACGCATTTCGATATCCTTGACTTATTTCCTGAAGTAGAAAAGAATAAGAATTGGCCTTTGAATAATATATAAACTGCATTCCGCTTAAATTCATTACCTACATAATACTTATCTATCCTTATTTCGGTTTTATTATCTCAGCTACTCAAAGGTTGTCTGGACGAGATCGCACTTTATCGATAAGACCGCTTGTTGTATAAGCTTTATATTCTGTATTGTTTTTCGAGGTGAGCATTTAAATGTATTTTTATTGTATTGTACAGTCAAGGGCATAAGATGCATACATTTGTGCACCTTATTTCAATGGTATAAGGTGAAAAATAGTATACATATTAGTGGCTTTCGAGCAAATGGTCCCTTTTGTCAATGAGTCACTTCACCACACAGTGAAACGAAGGTCTCCGTTTCAGCTTCGACAAAAATGATTTCGTATTGTCCAGATGTCCAGATTTCCGGTTATTCTCCTCTACAGGTCGCATTTCTCAACCGATTTTCGTGAAAATTTGTGAGCAGGGGGTAGCGCCCCTGCTCGCGAACCGAAAACGAAATAATTGCCTCTCTGTCGCACTTGCATAAGTATTCGTCTGACACAGAGGGAGATACTTTGTTTTCAATTCGCGGTAGGAGCCCAGGTTCGATAATGTATAGATTTTATGGCTAGGCTGTTTTTCTAACATTTGAAATACAAACAAATCGTGAGGTGTACATTTTACTAAGCCACTAGTTTAAGATCCACCATAAGCTGGGTTACTTGCCGCACGACTCCCAAGGAGTTCGACGATTTGTAATTCTGTGAGTAGGTAAGGGATTGGCGCATAACACGCGCCGTCAAAGGGCCATTTGCGTGATAATGCAAGTAATGCTTGTTGCAGGCGAGATCCTGAAGCGGGAGTGGAAGATCCTCCGGGACTCCCTCCGGCAGTCCCTCAAGAAGTGCAAGCAGGGAGTCACCACCAAAGCAGGGACGCCCTGCAAAAAGTGGCGGTTCCAGAGTCGGATGGCCTTCGTGCTGCCCTACATGACTATCCGACGGTAAGGCCGCCTATGAAGCAACAAAGCTACAGTATCCTGGTCGAGGAGAGGTCTAAGGGTATCAAATCCCCCAAAAGCCATATCAGCCGAAGGACGTCCACTGCTTGAAGTAGACCTCCCTCAAAGAGTGCCACAATGACCGGTCTTGATCTCACATCCAGCAGACTCCCGCGACCTGTAAGTACCAGGTCAGCAGTCCACAGTTTTGGGAGTCTACCCACGCTGCGCCGTCCGGTACGTCGGCGCCACTCGAAAACCTTTCCGTCCCAACGGCCATCGGTTCTACGTGCAATTTGCTCTACCCACTACCACTTAAGTTTAGCGATTCGGAGGGCTATATTTTGGGTGATTTTCTAATAAATACCTAATTTCCATTCCAGAACGCAAAGACGTCCAAAAGACGTGAAGATAGACGAAATAGAGAAGGGAGTCCAGTCTGAAGGGGAGTCAGAGGTCTGGGACGGATACGGAGAGCAGGATTCGTTGGAGCTGTTCTTTGCGAGCGTCTGCCAAAGCACCAAGCGGTTGCCCAAGACCTACCAGAATCAGGTGAGTCACCTAGTTGACTGAATGTTCATATCCACGTGACGACGTACCCTTCAATGAAAGGACATTCCATCAAGCCCCTTTCAGGGCACTATAGGAGGAGGAGGAAAGGAAGCTATCTATTTTTTTCCTGTCATGAGAGAACTACCTACCGTCAGAAGCCTATTACGTTATTACTAGCGCTATGTCCAGATTTCTCATTATCATCAGCCGAGGGACGTCTGCTGCTGGACATAGGGCGAACACTACTGCGCAGCGTAGTTAGACTCCCCACAAGGTGGACTGATGACCTGGTGAAGATCTGGATGCGGGTGGCGCTGGACTGCTCATTGTGGCACTCTCTCAGGTCTGCCTATCCAATGTGTCTGTCTGTTTCTCTTGGATTATGACTTGTAACTAGAAACCCTTTTCAACCACTTTACTCGAAAGAAACTTCAGCTTTTACAGTAGATTATGCAACCAGTCTCAGGTGAAAGACCAGTGCTCCTAGCGCCTGACAAGTTGCTTCCAGAATAAGGTAAGTTACCGGCCATTGACAACCAGTAAACGCCCAAAACAAGGCTAGAGCTATTTCTTGAAATATTTATACTTCCGAGTGATTGTTTATTCGACAAAACACCACCATGCCAAGCGTCTGTCCTCCCTGAATCTTGTTACTCAGTAAAGTAAAAGGACAACTGAATGTTTCGGCCAAGACCAATTGTCTTTTATCGTATGAAAGTCCCGAAAGAAGAGTCTCAAGTTTCAATACCCTACGGTGTCTGCTTATCATCAGGCAGGCCGTAAGATTGTTTTACCACCGCCGTTGAATAAAAAGGCCTTCATTCATGCGAATCTGTTCCACAGGTGAAGCGGCAGGTCCTCGACGTGTTACTCAGGATAGAAGAAGAAGCAGAAGGACTGGACACCAAGACTGCAGTCAACAGACACTTTTAACAGTCGCTTTAACCGTGATCATTACGATAAAGCAGGATTTCTCGAACTTATAACCCCACGTATCGCCTTATCACATTGTCCAGGAGACCGCGGAAGTTAAGAGATACTTGAAAAAGTTTTTGTAACTTTGGGTCGACCCAAATGTCCCTTTCTCGCTAACGTAAATGTCAAAGTGTCAGATAAGGACAAACGAATTTTAGCTGCATTTAACTAAAATTGGTTTAATTGACGTTTATGAATAAGGGACGGAGTGTTTGGTTAAATTACGTTGTAAGTAGTTTGATTGTTATTGCAATTATACTATTACTGATTTATTAATATTGATTTTCTTTTAAGTAGATCCCCTTAAGTCACCTTCCTGATCTGTCGATGGCAGTACGGTATGAGAAAACTGACAGCTGTCAGTGTCAAATACGAATGCAGTACTGCCCCATTTCTGCGCAAGGTATTACTACTGCGCAAATGTAGTACGGACAGTATTTCGTCAAGTGAGGAAATCTCACATCAGTAAACTCAGTCGCCAAGCCAGGATTACTCACAATTCCCTCGATGCCTAAAAATTAAAGGTCTGGCTACACGGCTGGTCAACACGTACTGACGCACCGTAAACTCAGTGACGTGCCTCATGCGTGACGTTTTTAACTCGTAACTTTCTCTCTCTCGTTCACTGCGATTCCGTACTGTCAGCGTATTTTAAGCACCAATGTGGCCGGACGCTAAATATATTTAAAAAAAAACAACATAACAAACATAGCTGAGGACCGTCTCAACTATGAGTGCGCTTTTTCGAAAGGGTTGTATGCATGAACCGATGTTCATCCGTTTGGGAGCTAAGATGCCACAGACAGACATAAAGAAAAGATACATTATTGAAACACACGTTTACATCGTGGTGGTTGTAACGAAATGTTATCTTTAATAAAAACATAAACAATCTTAAATTTTAGTCGATTACTTAAAAAATGGAAGGTTTTTCAAAAACTAAGCGTTTACTTTAGGACGAAATAAATGCAAAGTAGAGACTGACGGCCAATTCAGGCAAATATTTGGAGAGAGATTTTAAAAGCCGATCTTTACTTAGCGTTTGTTTCGTCTAATCGGACGACCAATCGGCCAGATTTTCTTAAGAGTCCTTTCCTTCAGTGCCAACCGGCACCCGCTGGTTAATGTAGTCTACCTGTGGAGTTAATTACATCCGTTAATGGAGGTATAGTGATTTGGGTTCCGTACCAAGGGGTTACAAAATGAACTACTTGGTACAGATAGTTCAACTCAGTTGTGCGCGCGGCTGCATGTGTGCGTGCTCTTGTAACTTTCGCTGTGTGTGTGCGAATGCTTGTAACAACGACTGCCGTGTCACACGCACACAAACCAAACCCGTATAGTTACAAGCGCACGCACACAGCGCCGCGCGCACAACTGAGTTGAACTATCTGTACCAGTCCGTTTGTCACAACTGTCTATCTGAAGAACAAAATATCCATCTCAATTCGCCACAGTTTGATAAATAAGACAAATGTCTGGTATTTTTTTTTAAATTAAAAATGGGATTGCTCTTGGCCAGCATCTAGCCAGGGGGCAAAGATGAGGCCGACGATGAAGCGAGCTCACCCAGAAGATGCCTATTCACTCGTGCCTTAAAAAGGTCCAGGTTATATGAATGGTATGTTTATTATTGGGATATTAATCTCTCTCACTGGTATTAATTTAATTAATGTAGCAACACGGCTACCACAAGACGGCGCGCGAGCTATCTCTTACGCGAGATAGACTATCTGTCTCTTTCTAATTGGTACACACAAAAAGAGACGGATAGTCTATGTTGCGCGTGACATAGATCGCAGGCAGTTATTCAGCGATAACTAAAAATTTATTCAAAACATTTTTCGGTGAAAGTACTTAATAAGCATGCTGTAGGTGGTAATTTTTTTAATGCGCGCTTCAAAAGTTAGAGGAAAGAACTCCCCAAGTATAACGAGGTTCTGATCTTCAAATCTCTTCATTTTTTTCTGAGACATTTTAACCATTCGTTTCGAGAAATCTATCGATTGATGCGCCACAATGTTAATTTCATAAAAAAATTTTTTTTATTAATATGTATTGATGAAGTGCCACCTTTTTATGGAATTTAGTTTCTTCTGTACCTACAGTTCTGTCTGTGTGCCTTATAGTTTCGTGTTAGGTATCAAACTGTGAAATCCGAAGATAAAAAAAAAGAAAAAAGAACCATGGCTATGGCCATGGTTCTTTTTTATTTTTTATTACCATGGTGCTTATTAAATACTTTCAACGAAAACTGTTTTAAGCAAGATATAGGGTGATATAGGTCCAACGGTTTTCAAGTTACGCTCAAAAACTAACAAAAAGACGTAATTGCCTTGAGTAAGGAGAGTGTTGGTAAGACTCAAGTTTTTGGAGTCTCGAATTCAAGAACTCGACTCATACTTACGGGACTCCGAGCTTAAAAGACTTCCGAGTCTTTTGAGTTATGAGTCGAGTCCTTTTCCGAGTCTTATCGAGTCCTAAGTCGAAACTCGAGCCTTAGAAAAGACTCGAACGAACGATCGTTCGAGTCTTTTGCTGCTCGAGTTTAAAGATGCGAATCTTTAATTAGTATATTTTTGAAGTTACTATCAAAAGAACTGATTTCTACAGTACCTACTTCGCTGAGTAGGCCGCGTAACCTTACGTGTTTCTACAAGTACAGTTGCGTTCTAATCATAATGAGTTAAAAGCCTTTTGTTTACACTTAGTAAGCAAAACTCTCAAGTCTCTAAAGACTCGAGTCTTATTAGAGGAGTCTCTAAAAAAATATTCAAGCTTTGATTCTAAAAAACTAAGTTGAGTCTTCGGAATGAAGACTCCAAAGACTCAAGTCTTTACCAACACTAGTAAGGAATAGTTGTAGTAGGTACCGGTAGGCAGCTCTTTGAGATGAACAATCAAATGTGCTAACCAAAGCAGTGGCGTCAATGTTCTTCCTGACGAGTTGCCAGTACAGCTGCAATCTCTGAGTTGGCGACAGTTGCCACTCGTATTTAGCCGATCGGGTCCTCCTGCAAATCAACAGAATCAATACAATAAAAAAGCACCTTATAATATCGCCACGTTCCGGACGACGCAGCCTTGGAATAAGGACCCCCAGAGGTGGGCTGATTACCTGGTTAAGGTTAATGGGTAATTCTAAAAAAAATTCTTCCATGCCATAACGTTTTTAGGGTTCCGTACCCAAAGGGCAATACGGGACCCTATTTACTAAGACTCCGCTGTCCGTCCGTCCGTCACCAGGCTGTATCATATTTCATAGACACAGTTGACATTTTAACAGATGATGTATTTCTATCAATAAATACTAAAAAACAGAATAAATTAAATATTTAAGGGGCTCCCATCCCATACAACAAACGTGACTTTTGTGCCGTTTTTATAGATAATGGTACGGAACCCTTCGTGCGCGAGTCCGACTCGCACTTGTTTGAATCAGTCAAATCCTAACGCATCCATATAAAAATCGTTTCCTAATGTATGGACCATTTTGCTGGGTACTGTTAACTGACGTTATACTCGAATGTATATGTACCTGGTGTTTTACATCTCTGATCTGATATTGAACGTAAGAATTCTTAAAATATCTCGTCTGAAATGAATGGGACTTTCAAGTTTCAACCCTTGGTTAACAATCTACAATGGGGAATGTCTGAAAATTTTAAAAGTCCTTGATTATTTTTCTAATGGTAGGAATAACCCTCTCCATGAATAGAAAAAAGTTTCAGATTTTTCGGTTACGCCATATATTTTTTAAAAATATTAACATTTTATATCACCTCGCGTCTGCCCCGTATCAGACTACTACGACATTTCTAAGTCCGTCGAATATTTAAAAAAAAACCGCCTGCTTGGATCTGTGGTACGCAATGACATTGACAGTTCAAGTCATACAACCAACCTATGATGAACTGTCAATGTCATTGCGTACCACAGATCCAAGCAGGTGTTTTTTTTTTATATTCGACGGACTTAGAAATGTCGTAGTAGTCTGATACGGGGCAGACGCGAGGTGATATAAAATGTTTGTATTTTTATAAAATATATGGCGCAACCGAAAAATCTGAAACTTTTTTCTGTTAATGGCGACGGTTATTCCTCCCATTAGAAAAATAATCAACGACTTTTAAAAATTTCAGACATTCCCCATTAAATTACTTTCAATCCTCTTCTGATGTCCAATATGACCTACTTGCAGGGTATGAGAAATGAAAAAGCACTTACACTCTCTCTATTTCAGCTAAAATAGATCTGGACTCCTTCATAAGTGTTTCCAGTTTTAGGAAAATGAACGCCATGCGATATGGAACATGAGTTTCGAACTTCTTCATATCTGGTTCTAATGGCCAGATAATCTCCTGAAAACATCTCTTGTTACTGGTGGCCATCATGAGATGGCATCTCTGGCCCCTATTTAATCAACATGAAAGTTGTCATATGAACGCAACGTGATTCCTCTGGAGTCGCAAGTGTCCATAGGCTACGGTGTCTGCTTACTATCAGGCAAGCCGTAAGCTTGTTTGCCAGCGTCTTAGTATAAAAAAATGGCGATCCAACGTACTTTTCTGGTTCGTCAATTAAATTACCTCCTATATTAAATATAATGAAACGGGTCACTCACGTCTTAAAGGTCGAATATCGCTCCTATCGCGAGCACCTATCGCGGCGGCGGTTTTTATAACTAAGGAAACCGCCGCCGCAATAGGTGCTCATGATGAAGGACCGCGAACCGGTCTGAAACATGTCGAGCGATATTCGACCTTTAAGACGTGAGTGACCCGTTTTATTATATTTAATATGAAATGAAATGAAATGAAATTTATTTGCTGAGAATGGGTTACAGTAGTTGTTATTTTACAATTTATATGGACCTCCAAACTCTGCTTAATCCAGCATGCAAATGTTACTTATGTACCCTAATTCTGTCGATTTACATTATAGATCAGACAAAATAGGGGTATTTTAGTATTATCAGTTAATTATAATGTATTTATTTATTTATTGTTTTGAATTTAAAATAATCATTAACAGTATAAAAACACAATTCAGTCAGCCATGAATACAGTTTCTTTTTAAATTTAATGAGAGGGAGATTTTTTATATCTCTTGGCAGTTTATTATAAATTTTTAAGCACATAAAGTATGGACTGCGAAGTGTTTTCCTCAAGCGGGTTTTAGGCACATGTAATAGTTTACACTGTCTCAAACTCACGGGAGTTTTCTATATAAATTACCTCCTCTCCAACCACCTCAATCCAACGACTATTCTCTTGCAATTGCTGTTTTTTGTTGTACTTGTAAAAGGTATTCATTTGTGTGAGGTGTGCAATAAAGAGTATTCGTATCGTATCGTATCGTATTTAAACATATTTATAAATTGACGTCAAACCAATATCTTAACAATTGATAATGTTTTCTAAGCAAAATCAGAGCATTTTTCGGGGTCCCGTAGCCAAAATGGCTAAAACGGAACCCTTATAGATTCGTGTCTGTCCGTCCGTCCGTCCCTCCGTTCGTATCTCACAGCCGATTTACTCGGAGACTATGAGCACTACTATTATGAAATTTGGTAGGAAGGTGTATGCTATGAACCGCTATAGAAATATGATGTGAAATTACGAAAAAAATATTAAACTGGGGGGGCACCCCATACATGTAACAGGGGGGTAAACATTTTTTTTCAATGCACATAGGCGTGTGGGGTATCAATCAATAGGCCTTCAAAAATGACATACAGGTTTTTAAAAAACTTTTCCGTTTAAGTCAGGGGTTCCCAAAGTGGTCCAGGTGGACCCCCAGGGGTCCACAGGAGACTCGACGGGGGTCTACGTTGGCGTGACAAAAAAATGGAGGTTATGGGAATATGGTAGAAATGTGGTGTAGGGGTCTACCAGAACCAGTTAACTTTTGAAAGTGGTCTATGAGAAAAAAAAGTTTGGGAACACCTGGTTTAAGTCAACCGTTGGTGAGATATTAGCTGTCGAAGTCGTAAAAAGTGTGTCAATGTAAAAGGGGGGTAATTTTTTTTTCAATGTACATAGACATGTGGGGTATTAATGGATAGGCCTTTAAAAATGACATAGAGGTTTCTAGAAAACTTTTCCATTTAAGTCAACCGTTGGTGAGATATTAGCCGTCAAAGTCGTAAAAAGTGTGTCCCCCGCCCTCTAATTTTCAAACTATGAAGTTTAAAACTCTGAAAAAATCAAGATGATGTTCAATTATAAATACTTTCAATGATTTTTGGTTTGAGCAAGATATAATTAACCGTTTTTGAGTAATTGCTGAAAAACTGTCTTCCCTATGAAGATACGACCTTTTTTGATTTACTGTATTGTCACGTATTGTATAGTGATTTTAAATGTAGATTAGGAGGTGTCGATGTCGGTACGGACTTCTCTGTGCGTGACCCGACACACACTTGTCCAGTTTTTTAACCGACTTCAAGATTTCAAAAGAGGAGGTTATCAATTCGGTTGTATGTTTTTTTTTTTGTTGTTTTTTTTTTTTTTTTAATGTTTGTTACTCCATAACTCCGTCATTTCTTAACCGATTTGAAAAATTCTTTTTTTGATTGTATTTATATGTATCCAAGTTGGTCCCGTTTTTGTCAAAAGGCAGTTCTGATGATGGGATCCATGAGGAATTGAAGGAACTCCTCAAATCTTTAAGGCAAACATATAGTGATTTTTATGTTTTTATCAACAAGTCAAGCATTTGCATCCAAAAATGTGACATTGGATGAAGTGGAACTGCTGATGATGATCAGAACAGAACTCTTCAACGACGAAAAGTTCACGTTTGGCGATTTGTCCTCCTAGCTGTGTTTGTTAAGCAAGTTCTATTTTCACGATTCATTTTTGTCATGCTCGAGTTCTGATGATGGGATCCATGAGGAATTGAGGGAACTCCTCAAATCTTAAAGGCAAACATATAGTGATTTTTGTGTTTTTATCAACAAATCGAGCATTATCATACAAAAATGTGACATTTGATGAAGTGGAACTGCTGATGATGATCAGAACAGAACTCTTCAACGACGAAAAGTTCACGTTTGGCGATTTGTCCTCCTAGCTGTGTTTGTTAAGCAAGTTCTATTTTCACGATTGATTTTTGTCATGCTCGAGTTCTGATGATGGGATCCATTAGGAATCGAGGAAACTCCTCAAATGTGAAAGGCACACAAATAGTGATTTTAGTATTTTCATGAACTAATCAAGCATTTTCATTCATAAAAGTGACATTTGATGAAGTGGAACTGCTGATGATGATCAGAACGGAACTCTTCAACGACGCGTAGTTCACGTTTGGCGATTTGTTCTCTTCGTTTTGTTTGTCAAGCAAGAAGGTTTTTCCATGATTTCATGAGGAATTGAGGGTACTTAGTCTTCTACCATTATAAACATACTTATAGCCATTTTTGTATTTTATTGTATGGAATCTGAGAGTGCACCATCTAAGATTAATAATCTTTCACCGGACTCCCCCATTGAAGTCGGTTTTTTTTTTCTTAAAAATTATTTTTCATATTTGTCATAACTCATATAATTACATTGTGGTGTGAAAGAAATAGAAATAGTCAAGTATATTGTGCGGTTTGTACAGTCAGCATCATAAAAATGTATACAATTTTGAACCTTGTTCCCCAGACATTAGTTCCAAAATGTATACATATTTATGATGCTGACTGTAAATGTGTATACCTGCGCTGCATACATGGCCTGTACCATCAGACTAATGATTTTGTCCTTAAATTTATTCACTCTTTCCTCTCTTTCTTGTTTTGCAGCATCTACTGCTTTCCCTCCCCTAGCTCCTTTTAAAGCTGAAAGACTTGGTATCTCATCAAGAGCGGGCATACCGGGGCCTCTTAACCTCTTAGCTGTCATATTGAGGGATTCATTGAAGCTTCTCCGCGCGGTGCAGGCAATGCAGGCATCGTTTCTCGACTCAATGGTAAGATTTCGGGGAAAACCCGAGTCTGTATTACAAGTTGCTACCGTGGATATTGTATAGATATCTGAGAAAGATAACGACCAATTTAAATAAATGTGTAGACTGTTTGACGATAATCATCAGTGACCGTGATGAACTGTACACAATTGAATTTTTATTTATCTAATTTTACGAGCTTGTTCATTTTATGAAAATATTGCTCCATACGTCCGCTGTTAGACAACTATCTGTAAGACATTGTGTGTAAGTCTTATTTTATAAGTGAGCTTGAGCTGACTCAGGATCACCCAGCACCGCGTTATACAATCCAGGGTATACAGCCAGCCAATTCTCGGGTTCGATCGAGATGATCTCTATTCGAGATTCCATACAAGTGACTCTACCATTCTATACAATGTCACGATAGACATGCGTCTCGATCGGACCGAGAATTGCCCCCCTGTAGGCTACGCGAAGAGACTACCATACATATTCCATCAGAATCTGGTATACGTCCTCTATTATCCCAGATTCAGAACTGAGAGGATTGCCAATTTTCCCCATAAGAAAAAATAATTATTAGTGAGAACATGTAAAGAGCGGAGTCTCGTCGCTATTATTAATATTATGCCGACACAATTGATTGTATTATGATTAAATTGTATACTTTCCGAAATACCAACCAATATAATCCTTTTAATATAATATAAGTATTAAAACTTACAAAAGGCGAGCAGAGGAGTCATAGTCTCGATATGTGTCAATGCAGGCGGGTAGTAAACACACCTCTTTCAAACTCAAATTTCATGTCTTAGTACCTACTTAATTATGTTTCTTACAGCCTATTAAGTTTTTATAGGCAATAAAGAACCTTATTAATATAAACACGTGCGAAATTAACATAGGCGGCATATGTCTTGACACAAATTAAACAATTTTCCTATAAACCAACCTTTTGAACGCCACGGTCGGCCATAGACGTCAACGTAAAATCGTCACCCCGACGTCAACGACGGCACTGGCCGACAATTTTTTTTAATGAAAAACTACTGAGAAGCTGCCCAATTTTATATTGGCATTATACACATCATTTTTTTACCGTTGTGGCGTCAGGGGCACGGCGAATTACTTTGACGTCTGGCGGCGAAAAGGTTAAAATTCAACGGTTGCCCTTTTTGCGGATATGCTATTCTCTACTTATTCCATTTTTGGAGTGCTTCCTCTACACGTAAAGTGGAATATGCAATTTGTTTATCGTATTGGGCATCGTTAGATAGTTCGTGGGCTTTTAATATAAACTATCTTGTTAGTTGTTCCAATTTACAATTGAAACTACTTACAAGACAAGCTGCAAAAACAACTATCCGGGTTAAAATTACTGTTCAGAACGGGTTATTTACCATGTATGTTATATCCCATCAAAAACATAAATGTGAAAATGGCAGCCAAGTTCACCGACAAAAGAATTGAGATCTAAATGCGCGCTAAGTTCCGTAGATTATTTGAAAAGTTGCCAAGTTTGGCACTAGATTGTTTACAGTAAAACTAATTTACTGTGGCTTAATGCATTTTGAGCCTTAACTTGACAGTTTTCTATGCAGTTTGTTACTATAAAAGCTGTTGGATATTTAAGAAGACTGCCAAGTTAAAGTTCAAAATGCATTAAGCCGCAGTAAATTAGTTTTACTGTATTTCTAGTGCCAAACTTGGCAACTTTTCAGATAATCTACGGAACTTGGCGCGCAAATGCGAAAATAATAAAAAAATGCGAAAATGATAATGTGATCTAAATAGATCTCAATTCTTTTGTCGGTGA
Source organism: Notocelia uddmanniana (assembly GCA_905163555.1). Classification (NCBI taxonomy): domain Eukaryota; kingdom Metazoa; phylum Arthropoda; class Insecta; order Lepidoptera; family Tortricidae; genus Notocelia; species Notocelia uddmanniana. The sequence goes on along the minus strand of LR991066.1, from coordinate 341,528 downwards.
ACTTGGCTGCCATTTTCACATTTATGTTTTTGATGGGATATCATTACTTTTTGTCAAACTTCATCCAATGGTGCTTTACCAGAGCGAATGCACGAGTTACTATACAAAATACCCAAACCGCTATAGGTGCACCGTGCGCCTAAAATATTTGAAGAGTTCCCTCGATTTCTCCAGGACTCTATGATCGAATTTTCTGATTTTTTCTGGTGTATACACATAATTATCAAGCTGCATGCCAAATTTCAGCTTTCTAAGTCATCAGGAAGTGGGTTAGGTTTTTGATTACTAGTCAGTCAGTCAGTGGTAAAAATGCCGTTTTTTGGAATTTATTATCCCAATAACTATTAAACCTATATTTATGAAATTTAGGGTTCTAGTTGTTCTAATGGATCTTAATATATGTACCAAATTTCATGTTTTTATGTTAGATAGATTTGGAGTTATTGGGGGGGTCAAAAGTGGCTCCAAACGGTTCGTGTAAAATAACACACGGCTGCTGTCCGCATTTCCTGGGGTGAACTTGGCTGGACACGCTGCCGCGTGTCTAGATTTATTGAGTTCCTGATATTTCGGTGCTGTTCAAGGATTAACTGACGTGCTGCGAGTTTTATTTAAGGTCTACCCATACTCCATTGCGATCTACCCACTTCTTGGTTCTCATATGAATGACCATGTTAGCTTGAAATCTTATATTGAGCAAGTTAAGGCTGTACATACCTATCATGTTGGCGCTGTTCCGGCTTCGTGCAGCGCTGGCCTGGCCACTTGACATGAAACTTGTCAGATATGGCATGGCCATCAATCAGCAACGTACTATTTCAACCTTAAGTTGTGTCGTGTCACACTCCCTTGAGATGTTGGTCCCGGATCAAAATTCAGTATTAAACTCTAAACGCCTATATAAGCCCGTATAAACTGTACGTGGTAATTAATTAACAATAATCGAGCCTACTGCCATTCAACCGCAATTAACCAGCGAAAACTATCCGGGAATAGAACCTGTCATACCCGCGTCAGCCGGGGCGATTAGGGGCTCCCGGAGCGTCTGTCAACCCAATAGGCATCTTCTGGCATTCGTCAAGCACATATAGGGTCATTAATTATTGATAGCGGTACAGTCTCTCGAATTCTCCCGACGCGATATTTGAAAAATATGATTGTATCATTTGATACGTTACAGAAGATTATTATTGGTAAAGACATCGTCAGGAAACTGGTTTAATCCTAACAAGATTTGTTCCTTTCGGTTGGAAGGTCAGCTGATATAGGAACTATACAGCTACAGTACAGCTGATATAAAGAGAAGACGTGATCATATTTCTGGAGACCGAAAATGAAACGGATACAATTATTAAGTAGTTGATCCAACTTATTGAGGATTTCTTCGTTTAAGTCGGGATAGAACACATCACCATAGTCGATAATGGGTAGTAATAAAAGGGAATTAATAAAAAACCTTGGTGCTAACGGGCATGAAGTGCTTTTCATTATATCAAAAACCCTACTTCATATGAAGCAGTACATAGTTCAATCATCCTGGTGATTACGTAACTCTTAGGGCGTGCGTAGGTTCATCTAAATAATCATTATCGATACTAAAAATGTCATTTAGGTCAACCAAACGTAAGTGTGCCACGTTACGTTTACTTCGGAGGTCTTCCAGCGATTTTGGTGCCATAAGTCTTGTCCCAGATTTGTTTCTTCCTCATGAGCTCCTCCTGTTCGTGGCGGATGACCCACTGGCGGATGCGCACGACCTGGTCGCGCGGGACTCGCTCCATTATGTAGTCCACCTGTCAATAGGCAAATCTTCATTTCAGACTATAAGTTCCATTGACTTATACAGCCTGGTAAAGGTCGCGAGAGTACGCTGGATGTGGGTGGCGCAAACCCGGTCATTGTCTCTCTTTGGGAGAGGCCTATATCCAGCAGTGGACGTATTTCGGCTGATATGATGATAATGAGGTACTTATATAACGTTGTTAGTTATGTTGTATGAAACATATAGTAAATATAAGTTTGTGAACTTTTAAGTGTGTCGAACTGCGGAACCCTACCCGATTTTTTTTATGTTTCATAAATAAGTAGGTATACGTATGTGATGAGCAAATCATTTGTTCCTGGGACTTGTATGTTTACTATGTTCTTCTTCTTTCCGTGCCTCTTCCCATTATTTGGGGTCGGCCCTCCTCGTTTTCATGCGCCAGGTCGGTCGATCCTGGGTTGTCTCTTTTATTTTTTTATTTTTTATGACATGGGTGACAAACGAGCAGACGAATCGCCTGATGGTAAGCGATTAGCGCCGCCCATGGACACTCGCAACACCAAAGGGTCTCTATGTTTAACTTGGCTTCTTTCAATCAAACGTTTTGTATTGTGGACCACCAAGTAGCAAGCGGGCGACCTCTGCCTCTTTTATTGTCTGTACGTTTACTATGTTTTTTAAGTATATATCCATTAAATATATCGTCGTCTATTACCCATAAATCCATAACACAAGGCTATTCGTGTGTCTCCTAATATTTGTTTATTTATAATAAAGGCATTCTTAGAGGAATACATCAGGCATAGTCAGTCAGTTCAAGTTTGTAGATCTGGCTAACTGTCATCAACTTACTAAATGTATTTCGCTTCTGTATCAAATAGGTAACAATGTAGCATTTAGCGATCTCAAAATGAGCATCAGAATACCCTGTTCCCTATAAGACAGGTTCTTAGGCTTATTTAAATATCTATAAGTGCACTCTCTGTACTTCACATCCAATTAAGCTGATATATTGATACCCAATAAATATAATTTTCATTTTCATTTTCAACTTGGTGCTACACAATCGATGCATGGACAAGAGAAGTGTCATGAAACTGACCAGGTAAGTGACGTCGATGTTCCGCCGCATAATCTGCGAGTACAGTTGGAGTCGCCGCGTCATGGTCATCGCTTGATTCAGGGACCTGCGACACAGAAATAGGCAGAATTTAATGACGCATCCTCGGGAGCCCACACCGGGACATAACCACAGAGCAAGTACTGGTGTTGTTGGCTGCGGTTTTCTGTAAAGCTGCTCTAAATATGAGCGGGATGAGGTACCGCAATGACCTTCCGCTCTTCGATCGTTTTCATCCACAACAGAAGTACCCGCAACCAATGAGCACGGGCGTGTATGGGGAGATAATGAATTTGAGCGCAACCAATTTTTTTTTGTCGAGCTCGTAGGCTATTACCGAACCTACAATCCTGAAGATTTCTGGTTCGAATTCCAGTTAAGATCATTTATTTTAGTGATATTTGTTTCTGACATTTGGATCCTTAAATAAAACATATAATGAAATATATCACTAACTATAGTGCTTAACCGCGAGCCTTCTACTTCGATGTGTGTAGGGTAGGATTGCCGCATATTCACCTCATACCCAACTCAGAATATTCCTCTACACAGTTGCACTTACTGTCTCTTCAGGTACATAAATATTGAATGCCCTTCATTTACTAGCTGATCCAGCTTCATAAATATGAAAGCCATCCGGTACGGCGCCAGCCGGTTGTACTTGTTCACGATATTTGCTAACGGCCAAAGGCGCTCCTGTAACATTAATCGTATATTTCAAAACCGAATTCACAGACGTCTACTAAGCCAGAGATATCGAGCAATAGTTTTTAAAATCCTGTTCCAGTTGATAGCCACTTCAGACTATTGTCTCTGAGAGCTGTGTTGTTTAAAGTTTGGTCTCTTAAGGATTTCTTAATATCTCGATCAGGCAAAGAAATTCCCACGACAACTTATCAGGATTTCCAATTTTGAAATCAGAAATGAGAATTTTTTATTTGCATAGACACAGTATAGGGATGTTAAATTGAATAGAGGTTTTCATCAAACATTTTTTGATAAAGTGAATATTTTCGGAAATAATCATTCCAAACGAAAAAAGATATGTCTAACTTTTGAACCATGGGTCCAAAAAATATGAAAAAAAAACATACAAGTGAAGCTTAATAAAGACTTCCAACGATAACTATAGCGGATATGATTAGTTCAGCTATTTTTGAGTTATCGTAAAAAGTCTGCCCTTCTTAGTAAAAGACGTATGAAACGCTGCAAAGGTATTTATTCCCTTTGCCTTGTTATTGTTTTTATTTTTAAATTAAGTTAATTGGGCAACCACGGAACCCTTCACTGAGTATGGCCCGACATGCTCTTGGCTGATTTTTTCTAGATTTCATTTGGTATAAAATCGTGTAGTACGTAGTTTTGACCATTGTGGTATAAAGAAGGTAGGTTTTGATTATTTAAATATGCCCATATTTTTTTACGAGTAAACGGCAAGACTCGAGTGCTACCAAGCCCAAAACTCACCTGAGCAGAGTACAAAGACTGCAGCATCATGGTAAGGAGCTTCTTCTTCACATGCCTGGTTTTAGTATACGCCTCGCGCAGTATGTCTTGCGGCATGCCTGGCCAGCGTGACAGCTCAGCCACATCCTCTGTTTCATTGTTTACCTGTCTTTTGGATCTCTTTAAAGAAGTCAATAGATTCGATGAACCAGAATTGTTGTTTAACCAGCGCAGAGGATCAAGTATCTCTATTCTGTCGACTCGTTTAGGTGTCGTTAATCTCGAATTTGGTAAATGTGTTGTTGCATTTTCTGAAACCGCTTTTTGGAATCGTTTAAGGAAAATGAACGGATCTAAAGAACCAGAATTGCTGCGTGACCAGCGCTCAGATATCTCGTTCTCTAGTCCTCGTCTACTAAGCGTCTTGGGTTTTGACGGTGGTAATTTGTCTATATCAAAGGGTTGTGCTGTTAGTTCCTTGAGAAAAGCTACCAGACTTGGACTAGGTTTATTATTAAACCATGGCTCGGATGACTCTTTCCCTTGGATCCTTCTTAGTTTCCTAGTTGATTTCGGGTCCGATAAATGTACTGTTTCATTTTTTAATTGTAACTTGGCCTGCTTAACATGACTCGACAGATCTGAAAGAGGATTATCGTTTATCCAGTACTTGAGATCTGCTCCCGTCTCATTAACAAAGTTTTGTCTAACTTTTTCGGTTGAGGTATCTGATGGACCAGTAGCATCTGAGCGAGGACCATTGCGGTTCTGCTCATTGGTTCCGAACAGCAGGGTGGGGTCAACCAAGAAAACTTCTCTCTGACTTTCGATGGCTGGGAGGAGAATCACACCATCATCAGACATTTCTGAGTCTATAGATGTCGTTGACACTAAGTGGAGATCTGAAATAAAATACACAAACTCAGAAAGTTAGGAACATACATAGAAAAAATATTTTCAGAAGAGTTTGGAGTCATCGATTAATCTTGAATCTCAACTATATGTAGATATGATCAATAAAAAATATCTTACAAAATGTAAGCGCCAATAGAAACATGTTACACAGCCCGCTAATGCTGGATTCATGTAATGCAATTATATTTCTGTAATTATTCGTCCTTTTGATTTAATTAGTTTATTAATTAAAGTGCAAACTGTTACAAGCTCTACAACACGCAAGCAAAGGTAGATGCGATATCGCGTTCTCTCTCAACGTAGTCCGTAAAGGCCTGTATACACGTTGCAGAAATTGCATACGAGTCCAACTCGCCGTACATACCTCTGCCCGGCTAGTATGATAGCTTATACCGTCACGTTTTATGTGACGTTTCAGTACATTTTGGCCATATAACGTGACGGTATAAGCTATCATACTAGCCGGGCTGTAGCCCGCAGATCCGCAATGTAATCAATTAATCATAATAAGACTCGCTTGCAAGTTCTTGCGCCATGTATAGTCTATTACAAGAGATGTAAACACTTTTGGACTGTATCACAACGCAATGGGGTGAAAAAGCGGATGTAGCGGATATCCGGTTACTACTATGTTCGTCTGCATGTTTGCTTGTTTTTTTATTTATTTATGTGTGGTCCCCGATAACTCTTGACCACGTTGGCCGATTTTGATAATTATTTTTTTGTTTCAAAGCAGGTACCCGCAAGTTGGTCCCATATAAATTTGGTGAAGGTCTAATGATGGGATGTAGGAGGAAACGAGGGAACTCCTCGAATTTGATAGGCACGCATATGCCGATTTCGGTATTTTCTGTAGGTAACCAAGCATTGGTTCACGGAAACCACAAATTGTGGCATACCGAGTACAAAATTGGACACTTTTTTTTGTATAAATTATTTATTTATACAAAAACGGTGGCAAACATGCTTACGGCCTATGGACGCTTGCGACGACTCCAGAAGAATCACAATAAGCGTGTTGCTGACTTTTTCTTTTCTTGAGGATTCGGTGTGTTGACAGCTAGAGCACGTAGTGTTTAATGGCCAACATAAACAGAGTCATCTTACTCATGGCTATAGAATGTTGGTATATATTCAGTGTGTTACTTCCAAAGGAACTTTTATTTTCAATGCTGAAACTATAAGTCCTAATGAACATAATTTAATATTGACTTTAAAATATAAAACATTTTTACTACACATACTTTAAACTTTAAATCGACACTTAATTTTTTGGGGATTCGTCGATAGGTAACGAGAATTGCTTGGGATTATAATCCCTCGTCGACCCAAAATATATTTTTTGGAACACAGTTCTGACAAGCCGCTGAAGATAGACATTGGAAAGTATTCCGCATAATGAAATCATTTTTTGTGTACCTAAAACTTTAATCTTTCAGTATATTACACTCTTATTTATGCTTTAATCGGCATAGCGGGTAATAGCTGTTGCACTAGATCCGCGCGGCGCCGTCCCCTCCCGTACCCCCCGCGCGCCCGCGCCCCGCGCCCCCGCTCACTGCCAAGGTCGCGATCGATAACGCGCGGACGTGATTCAGCAAGCACTTATGTCACATACAATTGGTACATTAAGAAAACAATGAAATAATTGAAATAGTTCCAAGTTGAAACTAGTTTACTTACCTATTTCAATATGTATTTTTACATAAAAGATAAAATTAGATGAAGTACAGCTGCAATCCTGCTAATTGTATGGAATTTTGGATTCCACCACCACCACTATATCAGCCCAAGGTCGTCCACTGCTGGACATAGGCCTCCCCCAATTTAATGGTGGGTAAATGCCATAATCGCCACGCTTGGCATGCGGGTTGGCGATCGCAGTGTCTCAACCGCACTCCAGGGATGGTGCTGCCCATCCCCCGGTGGTCTTGGTCGTAGTCGGTTTTATATTAAGTTTATGTGATTTTTCCAAAATAGCGGAGCCGTACAAAAAATTGCATAATTAAATCGAAACAGCTCACAAAATTTCACGAGAATCATTCGAAAAGACGAAAGAAAGCCTTTTTGCGCACGCTAAAACAGAGAAGCTTCGCTCACTTGGTCATCAAATGAACTAGATATATTCTGCAAGTAGACCACAATGTGGCAATCTTACAAGTAATAATCTACTGGCGTTTCTGAAAAACTGCCACTGCCGCGTTTTCTTTTATATTTCTTTTTTTGTCGTTTCCTGCAAAATAAAGAAATATAAAAGAAAAACAATTCTGTAAAGGCGAATTTATCCATTTTTAAGGGATCTCCTCCAGCTAACTTCGGCATTTAAGACATACTCGTATTATGGCAGATTGTAATGCATGAACAAATTGTCAAAATTATAGTACCTATATGTAATGAATACTAAAAGACTCCATGGCTTTTAATCGTATTCATTACGTTTATTCATACATATATGTAGGTACTATAATTTTGTCAATTTGTTCATGCATTACAATCTATCTAATTTATTAAGCAGAGGAACATCAATTTAACTATTTAAGTAGTATAAAAGAACTTGAAGGGGTAAAATTTAATTTAAAACATTCATTAAAAACATTCAAAAATATTCATTTTTTTTGACTGTCCTGAAAAATCGCGTTTTGTCCCTTGAGGCTACGATAGTCGATATAGTTTTAACCACGACTCACGAAAGTATAAGTTCTAATAATATCAGTAGTTTCGCCTGTTTCCTGGTTGATTTCTGGAGCGATATTCGCTAAGTGACAGCTCGGCATACACCATAAGGTGCCATAAGGCCAAAGTGATATTTCACCCGCGAGCAACAAAACCATTCATCATGTTTCATTCACTAACCTCCCGCGTAGCAACAGTGTTGTAACATCACATTTCGATTTGAAAATAACACTCTCTTTTGTGATTTGGATTAAATTTACTCGAAGTACTTATTACATTGATGTTTCTCAGATGACAACGACCTGGGGGCCAATTCCCGGTCCGATCGAGATGCATGTCTATCGTGACATTGTATAGAATGGTAGAGTCACTTGTATGGAATCTCTAATAGAGATCATCTCGATCGAACCCGAGAATTGGCCCCCAGACATTTAAATTCGCATTTCACTTCAATTCGTACGCTTGGGTGACGTGTAAAAAGGAACGCATATAAATCGGTTTGTCTGCATGATGGTAAGCAGATACCGTAGCCTATGGACGCTTGCGACTCCAGAAGAATCACAAGGGAGTTGCCGACCCTTTATTAACTTGAGGATTTGTTATTTTGACAGCTATAGGCGACGGTGACTGCTTACCATCAGGAAGGCAGTACGCTAGTCTGCCACTAACGTGGTAAAAAAAAATCTAGAGACATATGCAGCAAATGTCATCCCAAATTGACCGTTAATATTGCTAAATTTGGCGAAATTACCATAGGACCTCTATACTGCCCATTGACAAACCTTCGCAATTTGAGATTAAAACTTCTTTTTGCCGCTCCTCCGCTTCCATGCCTAAAAGATAGGTACGCTTTATTTTTCTTTAATCTCCCGAAACGATGGACGGCGTATAGCCGATGCTTCAAACAGAGAAGGTGTACTCAAGAATAACCCCTCACAGAAATAAAAATAACCCGCGATCCTCCCGCAATCAGCTGTTGCCAAGGGCGCGATCGACCCGAGCCCCCCGCACTGCGCATGCCCGAAATCCGCCATCACTGGTCCCCATCACCAAACGAAAGTTTACCTTAAATATGGACACGTAAGGTTGAAAATGGATTGATGAAACAAAATCGATTTCAGTTACTAACGAAAATAGACAATATAAAATTATGTGCCTTCAGTACGTAGGCTCATAATGACTCAATTTTGAGTGGTTTAGAGTCGGTACTTTTGAAGTAGTCGTATTTACTCGTAGATATAGTTATCTGACAACTATCCAAAAGCTGGTGAGGATGTTTTGATATTTGATAAGTGATTACCTTTTAAGCAAAAATTAACTACTAAACAGATTTTTTACTTAATTAGGTAAACAAACGGTCACTACAAAAGGTACTAATAGGGCTGCTAGACATCATCCTGTTCTGGAGTAGTTTTATTGTTATTGACGCTTAGAGACCCTAACATCTCTAACAATATTAAATTAGTGCTGTTTTCATTACTTACTTGTTTTAATTTTGACGCTTAGAGACCGTGTACATCTCTAAAGACTTTGGAATAATTATTATTAATCGTATTTGGACGCGCAGTGACCATATTCATCTCTGAGATATTTTATTTAATCGTATGGTATTTATTTACGAACCGTGAGATCTTCGAGAAGACAAGTACGGTTGCCAGTTTTTGTTGCACTTTTAGCACCACCCAGGGGTCACATGTAGGGTAACGGTGGGTACTCCCTACGGACGTGGTGCAACTTCGACCCCCCTTTGTCAAGTGAGTGGGCAACTTGACTGTTAGAAGTTCTCAAGCCGCCCGAAGGCCTCTAACTTGGCTTAACGACTGCTGTCTGAGATATTGAACTTATTTTATATATTTTTGCTTATTCGGACAGAGGCCGTATACGTCCCTAATATTCCCTACAAATTTTGATAATATCTCGTAAGTTTATTTTGATTTAATGGCATAAGTTTGTTAACCAGTATAGTTTTTCAAGAAATTTGTTGTCAGTTTTTAAGCATACTCGTAAGTCGTGTTTTGACTTGTAAAAGTGCCCTTGTGGCCCATTTGCAGGAATGCCGTTTGACAGGCATTCAGGTAGAATTTTAAAAATACTTATGTAGATTTGTATACGTTATGGTTCTCATCATTATCAACGACTACAGTACTTACTTATACATCTTATTGTAATAATGGTTACAGGGTTCGCAACGCTGGAGTTGCAGGCGTCCACAGGCTGGGGTGACCGCTTACGTGCTTCCCATAGTCGACTCCTACGACATCCAAAGGAAGAAAAGGGGTGGTGTTAATCCTACCCGGCACCACACGGGCATTTCATAATAGACTCATCACTCTGGACTACCTTTAAATTTTACTAATGTACAGGTAAATGGGGAATGTCTGAATTTTTTAAAAGTCCTTGATTATTTTTCTAATGGGAGGAATAACCGTCGCCATTAACAGAAAAAGTTTCAGATTTTTCGGTTGCGCCATATATTTTATAAAAATACAAACATTTTATATCACCTCGCGTCTGCCCCGTATCGGACTACTAAGACATTTCTAAGTCCGTCGAATATTAAAAAAAACACCTGCTTGGATCTGTGGTACGCAATGACATTGACAGTTCAAGTCATACGACCAACCCACGGAGGTATAGATCCGTGGACCAACCTATGATGAACTGTCAATGTCATTGCGCACCACAGATCCAATCAGGTGTTTTTTTTTAAATATTCGACGGACTTAGAAATGTCTTAGTAGTCCGATACGGGCAGACGCGAGGTGATATAAAATGTTTGTATTTTTATAAAATATATGGCGCAACCGAAAACTCTGAAACTTTTTTCTGTTCATGGCGAGGGTTATTCCTACCATTAGAAAAATAATCAAGGACTTTTAAAAATTTTCAGACATTTCCCATTACTTTCGAGACGTTTTGCATTTGTAGTTGTGACCTCTGTAGCCAGCTTGTAGCCAGCCTCACACACACACACACATACGTGTGTCTGTGTACCTCAACGTCTACGTGTATCCCTGTAAATATACAAATACTACTACAAACGCAAAAACGTCTCAAAAGTAATTTACCTGTATACGCCTAGCATATGAAATTGTAGGGAGAATGTAGTTAACTTACCATTAGTTAGTAAGTCTTATTTTAGCCCATAAGTATTATCTTGAGACTGAAACCCAACTCCACAGCCAAACAAAAATTGTGGAGCTATGTAATATATTTCCCGTTTGTAATTCCTATATAAAATAAATAGCAAATAAATAAGTCCATTATTTAAGTAAAACGTATTACTAGTAACGTAAAACTAGTAACAGGCTATTTCTATATTTTCATAACTGGATTATAAACGAGACACGAGGATTTTATTCATCCCTAAAACCTTATAGCATATAAAAGCTTACTCGCGTTTGTGTTTTTTGCTACTTTTAAATATGTTCATCCCATGGGATTGCGCGGAATACACTGAGGATACGTTCGCGAAAATTAAATGGAACTCGTTCACTAAACTTGCGTGGGAACCGTTACCCTTTTGATAATAAAATAATAGACCCAGTAGATATGTGGGTAGGGTGGGTAGACAAGTGGAGATTATGCCTTTATGCCGACATGGGATATTCACGTGCAAACCTATTTTGTAAGCAAATAATGTGTTTCGATTGGTATTTTTGCTTGCATGTAGGTACTCCTAAACATTACACACCCTGATTTAAAGAACTATAACTTAACTCATTTTATATAGAGTTATTGTAATGGATCGACGCCAAAATTTTAGTTTCAATGGCAAAGTGTGTTGTGGTGTGTAGAAGAAACCTGCGTTGTGGATTTACTAATAAACACAAGAAAAATATTAGGATGTAAATCGCATTACTGTTAGTTACTTTTCAGTAAGCAAATGTGGGACGACCTCCCGCCAGGTGGACCGACGACCTAAAGAGGGTGGCGGGAAGCAGTTGGATGCGGAGAGCTGAGGACCGGGTGTGGTGGTGCGAATTGGGGAAGGCCTATGTCCAGCAGTGGACGACTGTGGGCTGATGATGATGATGATGAAGCAAATGTGGCGCAGGACCGGTCATTGTAGAGGTCTTAGGGGGAGGCCTATGTTCAGCAGTGGACGTGATCGATGATGATGTTGAAGCAAATGTAAACAATGTCTATTTTCTAAGATGTTTCCCCAGTCAAAGGTTTATTTAGGTAAATGTAATTTTAAAACGGGGACCAGAATGCATGTAAGTTTTTTGATAATTTTGTAACTATTTCTTAAATAAAATTATGTTAAACATCTGGCTGTAATATATGCGATATAAAAACAGGATTTAACCCACAACCCTTTGCAGGAAGCGCATCCGTAAATCATAATTATTTGCCAGGTTTATTGTCGACGCGCGTTCAGCCACCACCGGATTCGCCCTCCCCGGGTATCGGCTGTTTATCACAGGACCCTCGGCATAATTCAATTTATGAAATGCACTGATTAAAATCAGAGTCAAGTATGGTGTTTTGGAATTGTTCCAGCGGTCCAACTTTTCGCTATAACATCCAAATAATTAACACTTTCAATTACTTATTATTTATCGTATGGCAATCATTTCTAACCGTGAGATCTTCGAGAAGACAGTACGGTTGCCAGTATGTTGCGCTTTTAGCACCACCCAGGGGTCACGTGTAGGGTAATGGTGGTTACTCCCTGGACGTGGTGCAACTTTGGCCCCCGTCTGTCAAGTGAGTGGGCAACTTGACTGTCAAAAGTTCTCAAGCTGCCCGAAGGCCTCTAACTTGGCTTAACGACTGCTGTGCCTAAGTCCCAGTCGGCCTTTTTTATCTGTACTAACGTGCCTTCCAAAGCACGAGACTTTTAGATACTTTCAATCATAATTCAAAATAGGTACCATAGAATACCCGTTCAATTTAGTATATGACCATCTATCATCTAGCTCGGCACGATTTAATATTTTACGTCTATAGACGATTGAATAAAAGCTACAGAGAGAGAGATATTATTTGATGTCCTTGTCATAGTTCTACTTTATTTATTTGCCTCAAATTATTAAATACGACATTGAGGCAAATAAAAGATTACCCGCCCAAATTAAAGTGGTTGTTTCTGGTAAGCCACCAGCCGTTTAAGACAAGTTCTCAATCTAGCTGCATAAAAGCTTTTCCGTCCCTCTTGGTGGAACGCGTATAGGATCTGGATCTTCTCCCTACTACTGATTTTAGGAGCGATTTTGGACATGGGTAAACTATAAGGGTTCCATTTTTGCCATTTTGGGGATCCCTAAAAAGGTGGCAATTGTACCGATCCGGTATCAGTACATTTACTCAACCGTGACCTATTACTTTATTGAATCAGCCTCGAATCAATCTTTTCGAGATCTATTACATGCGCACGCGACGTAAGAAAATCAATATGATATTGATATGACATTTGTTGCGCTTGTTCTAACACTTTAGCGTGGAACGAACGGACACGGAACGTACGAGAGATTTCATTTTAAATCTTTGTAATACGTCAAGTTAAATAGACCTCCAAGGCCATTGTTTGAGGCCTACACTCGTGCCCACATCAATTTTAAATCATAAATTAAATTTACACTTGAGTGACTAATACGGTGCCTAGATAACACCAGTAAATGAAATTGCATTTTAACCAATAAACAAGAAGAAAATACTGGGAATGCGGCACGCTTCTAATTATTTTTAACCCCCGACGAAAAATGGGGTGCTATGTTTGACCGCTCCATTTGTGTGTGTATGTTATCTGTATGTCTGTCTGTAAGTGGCACCGTAGCCCTAAAACGGATGAACCGAATTGAAAGGATTCGCAAGTGTCCATAGGCTACGGTGTCTGCTTACCATCAGGCAGGCCGTACGTAAGCTTGTTTGCTACCGTCGTTGTATACAAGTTCGTGCTTATAATTGATAGCATATTTGGATGGGTTTCGCTACGACATAATGAATTTGAATTTGAAACAAATGCTTGAAGAGAACGACCCCCTTAAATAATCAATCCCAAGCTGTTAACTACCACAATCTCAATATGTGTACCAATTGCGTCAACCGTCAAGTTTGAACAGAAATCCAAGATCACGGGAACACTAATCTTGTTGTTTTGCAATTTGCCCGCGTCACGGCGGCGGCAATGAAAATAAATGTACACGCACTGATTAATGTTGTTGACTGATCCAATTTGACACTTCCGCACACTGACAGGGCATTAATAAAATTAGGGAATTAATAACACGCAGACGGATTAAGCTGACAAGTGTCTGACAAGAGGCTTGAAGCTGTCCACAAAGTGTGTGAAATCCAAAGATCCCCACGCTATTTTCATAGATAAATCCTTTGAGTGACTTGCACCATAGACAACAAGGTTAAATGACCATTTATTAAGATATTTCAACGAGATAAAGTTTACTTGTGGTTTATTTCTTATAAATTTATGTATTTATCAGAAACTAAATAATTTTTCATCATCATCATCATCATCCTCCTAGCGTTATTCCCAGTACAGTTGCATCCTGAAGAATGCCTGGGGTCCGCTACCTAATCATCATTTTTCATCATCATCATTATGATCATATCACCCGAAGGACGTCTACTGCTGGGCATAGGCCTCCCCCAAAGACTTCCAGTTTGCACAATGACCGGTCCTGCGCTACCTGCAGTACCCGCATCCAGCGGACACCCGCGACCCTTACCAGGTCATCAGTCCACCGTGTGGCCCCCCACACGGTACCTACCACGGTATCACGGTACGGCCTTCCGGTATGTGGTCGCCACTCGAGAACCTTTCCGCCCCAACGGCCATCGGTTCTACGTGCTATGTGCCCCGCCCACTGCCACTTAAGTACTAAGTATAATTTTTCATAATAAAAATGCATGCATACTTGCGTGATCCATAGATCCATACATTTTGGTCTACACAGCTTGCATCATAGTCATCACAGACGTATGTTGAGTTCTCGTTCTCACTCAACCTTTCGGTTGTTATTGCGTGTATAAAATGATACAACTGATTCAACTGGTTACCTATCATAAAGTCGAAAATTGTAATGTCGATTATTAATACCCCGAAAACGTTTCCCATTTTATTAATTAGCCTAAATTTTGTTTGCCCGAAAGTACGTTTCCCTGTTCATTACTTTCCCCCCTTCTCAGTTCGCTGCAATTTTATTTCGCTTATGATTCGAATCAACACTTGTAAAAATTCCGAAGTATCATTTGCCAACTACTTTTTGTGGCGTAAAGTATTTTGAACGAAATATTATTTTCCCTATAACGCGCGTTGCCTATAACGCCCCGCCCATCAGATCGACAAACAAACAAACAAAATTGTAAGTAAGTGAATTTGTTCGTTCGTTCTTGCAGTAATAACTCGCATATAATATTTAAAAAGTGTTACTACTCGTATCGCATTGCACGCAACTCAATATTAGTAATTTATTTTATTTTGAGGCTGAGATCACATGAAATGTCCTCATTATTTACTTACCTAATAGCTGAATTTAACTATACTGTATGAAAGTTTTATATAACAAGTTTTTCCGCTCTTTTATAAAAAAAATAACCTCGAAGACGAAAGCGGGAGCAAAGCTCCCGCTTCCGTCTTCTAACCTATCCGCGATTAGAGTCGGTTTTGCCACTAAGTCCCTATTCCGGTTCCTTATTCGGTTTATTAACCTATATTCAATACTTTCTTACTTTCCTAGCAAATGTTTGTTTCCGCAAGGGTCGCCGTTCTAACCTAACCTAACCCATTTCGATTTCGCGTAGCATCGGATTTATGAAAAGGTGATTAACAAATCGGTTGTCAAATAATAAATTTGGCAACCGTTCTTCTGGTTATCGAATTTCGGGAAAATGTAGATGTGGAATAGGAAACTAGAGACATTTCAAAAAATATGGTAAGCAATGTATATGGATTATAAACATTCGAGCAACCGTTTTCGGACAAGTGAAAATCGGACAAAGGATTTTCGAAACTTCGATAGGTTACCGATTCAACTATGTATTCACTAGAGTTGAACTGTGATAACATGGCCCGCCCCTCCAAAATTCAAAACGCTTCAATGTATTTGTGAAAGTATTTATTAAGCACCACCGAGACTCTCAACTTTCAACGCATGTGTGCGTGCTTAGACAGCCGTCAAACAAACAAACAAACACACTCTTTCGTAAGGATGTGATTGTGTGTGACACATTGAAATAGTAATTTGGAGGGGTGAGCCATGTTATCGTAGTTTATCTCTGCTACTGTACGTAAAACTTGAAAATTTACGGAAAAATCTGCTATTTTCTTTGCTATAAATAAGGAATTTTTACACACATATTAATTATTATTTATATTTTATTATGCCGTTGATCCTGGCTGCTGTCTATCAAAGCATTCGTTAAGCCAAATTAGAGGCCTTCGGGTGGCTTGAGAACTTCTAACAGTCAACATGCCCACTGACTTGACAAGCCTAATCCCAATAAGGTCTAGTTTCCCCCTTGGGTTGAAAGGTCAGATGGCAATCGCGTCCGTTAAATTAAAACTAGTGCCTACGCCAATTCTTAGGATTAGGTATCGGAGCCCGGGCATCCTTCAGGATGCAAATGTATCTGTGCTGTGATTTTATTATGTCACAAAATTACATTTTTACACAAACGGTGAAAAAGACTCGCTTGTTGGCTCCGTGCCCGAGCAGGGACCACTACGTATAACAGTCACTGTCATTATAAACTTAAAACGATGTATCTCCACACATTTCATAGTGACTTTCAGGATTTTTAAACGTCAGTGAAGATTTATGGGCGGCGCTGAGAGGTGATCTTTGAAGTTGACTTTATTTTGGTTAGTTCCGTATTTTGTCAAAATTATGTGCTCCGTTTATTAAAATATTTTTATTTTACGCCACAGTGCGTGTTTTTGGGATTTGGGCCTGCCGAAAGGTTGTGACTTCGCGGTCTTAGGAGATTTTTGGTAGAAATGGGATAGCGAGCCTCACAGTCGTAGCATACCTCGTAGCATCGCCTCGTAAAATTCCACATGCTGTCACTAGGAGATTATATTAGATTTACGCCTTACTGCAAAGAAAATTGAAACCTAGCGATCTTAACAAGTACTTGGCCTGATATAGGAAAGGATAGTACTCGTAGGTAAACATTAAGAAAGTGGTCGACCACTTTTTGACTCCATTATTTGTATATTTAATAGGTCGAAAACTATAGGTAGACCACTTTTTCGGCTGACTACATATACGCATTGAATATATTTTTTAAATCTGTCCATTTTCCGTAACATTCACCATTGTAAGACTCTTCAGTGCGCACACATCATCGGATGTGAACGATATATATGTTTTTCACACCTTCACACCTTGCCGAACTCTAAGTATACCGGTCACCCCGACCCTGACCACGTGTCGGCTCCCGGGCGGCGCGCGCGCAAGATCAAGGCGGCCGTCTGTCGTCGCTGTCACTTCGCAGAAATCGCGCTCTTTCAGCATCTGAGGTTGTCAGCAGCCGACTTAAAGAAGATTTTCGCTTAGATCAGTATGTCCCCGAATATATCTGACTGGAATTTACCCACCCACAATTATGTTTATGACATTTCTAAAGGATAAACAAAACAATTTTGTTGGTGGGGTGTCACATTCACTGCAAAGATAGGCTATGTCAGTCACCTGAGATCTCCTTGACGACGGACGACTTCCATCCCAGTTGGCTGATCTGTGGCCGATCAATTTCCTCTTCTGGTTTTAATTGGGCTCAATACGCTTCTCTTTTACTTTACTCTATTTAAATTGCTGACTTGCCGGGGCTGGAGCGATATGAAAAAGGTGTTTTGTTCTTTGATGTGAGTTCACTGATGTGAGATTTTCTCACTTGCGAAAATACTGTCCGTATTACGTTTGTGCAGTAGTAGAAGCGGGGCAGTACTGCAGTCGTATCAGTTGACACTGACAGTTTTCTCATACCGTACCGCGTCCACATCAACAAATCAGGAAGGCGCCTAAACGTAGACGCGCAGTAAAGCAGCGGTACTGAGTCGATTGACAGCTCTCTGATATCGTACCGCTCTCCATACCGACAGTCAGGAAACCGCCTTTAAGTGCAGCATGTTCTCCTTTAACCTGCCTCGGGTCAACGTAATGGCTTCAAGCACTTCCAAACTACCGAACTCTCAACCCATTACTTACCCCACCCATCCATGTATTTGCCTTTCTTCCGATGACGCATGTCTTCCGCAGTCGCTCCCGCGCTTTAATGAGTCGCACCATTCAATGGCGCGCGTCGGTTTATGGCCGCCCCATTCATTCCACGCCGATTTTATCGGAGTTTTGTGTTTTATGTGATAGTTGATGCTCGTTTCGTATTAATTATCTTAGTCGGCTGATCGAAGCTCAGCGTAACGGATGTCGTTAGGATGTTGTAAATTTTATTGTTGCTTGTTCAAGAAACTGTGAAGTTAATGGTATTTATTGTGTTGATAGCTATACATTGTTTGTTTAAAAGATTTACGACCGATTTGAACTAAACGAAAACTAAAATATTTTATTGCTTGTCCGATATATGTATTTTGCTGTCGCTTTCACTGTAGCCGAGCGGTGAGGCATGCGACTTATGATTCCGGAGGTCGTGGGTTAAAATCCCGGCTGTACCACTGGGTTTTTGGTGAAGGAAAACGTCGTGAGGAAACCGCGGTCTCATCCCAAACAAGATCTGGTTTCCCCTCTAGGTTGGAAACTTATAGATGGCAGTCGCTTTCTTATAAAAACTAGTGTCTATATGCCAAAGCAAAGCCGGATCTCCTTTATTGTGCTTTCGAATACTTTCGATACAGCTAAGGTATGGTGGCACATTCAAAAGTCCCATTCAAATGTTAAACCATAGCCAAGCCTTGTCACAGTGACTATAATATGTAATATCTAGCATCTCTCATATTGATTTTTATTGTGACGATACGAAGTGGCCTAGAAATCAAATAGGTTTAAAGTACAAACGGGAAAAACGCTGAGAGAATAATGATCCAATTTATTTTCCTAGCTTAAAATAATTTAATGGCGTAGAGATCGCTCTTTAGCGATAAGCCTGTTGGCCACCTCTACTTACATGTTGCTGTTTTACTTCTGTTTGTAACTAAATATTTTATTTCTAGTCATCATCATCATCATGTCAGCAGAATGACGTCTACTGCTGGACATAGGCCTCCCCCAAAGACCTCCACAATGACCGTTCCTGCGCCACCCGCATCCAGTGGACACCCGCGACCCTTACCAGGTCATCAGTCCACCGTGTGGGGGCCTGCCCACGCTACGCCTTCCGTTACGTGGTCGCCACTCGAGAACCTTTCCGCCCCCAACGGCCATGGGTTCTACGTGCTATGTGCCTCGCCCACTGCCACTTAAGTTTAGCGATTCGAAGGGCTATATCAGTCACTTTAGTTTTGCTGCGGGTGGCCTCATTCCTGATGCGATCACGCAGAGAAAATCCCAGCATAGCCTTCTCCATTGCTCTTTGGGTGACTTTGAGCGTTCTTATGAGACCCATAGTAAGCGACCACGTTTCAGTACCATATGTCATCACTGGCAACACACACTGTGCACTGGTCAAAGAATCTTGTCTTGGGACACTCCGGAATAGTGGACGAGTAGAAAAGAAATACTTAAAGAGTATTTGTATTGTGTTGTAGATTTTGAAGAAGTTTCGACGCAAGTTTACCCAGAATCCTCCCTAGTCCGCCTAAGCCGGCCTGTCCACAGCAATAACCCTCTTGGATTGTTTCAGAGCTTCCCTTCTGTAACGCACTTCTGACACGCGGAAATTGGTCTGGAAAGGTTTTGGTCCAACGCTCTCTGTTACATTTTCGTGTAGTGAAGTGTGTGTAAACGAGATCAAACTATACGATACAAATTTAGTATAAAAAACTCATAGTCTTGGATTGAAAAACCGTTTTCTTTGTAGTTTTCAGTGATTGCTTTTTAAGACGCGGGCAGGAGGCTTGAAAATTTCATCCTACAATTGCAAAAGAAAGCAGACTTATTATTTCGTAATTTGAAGGGAAATAATTGACCGAGCGAGCGAAGCCAGCGAAGCGTTTGCGTTTCGGGTTTCGACAAAAATTCTCTTGTATATCTGTCTGTCTGTCTGTCTGTCTGTCTGGTCCGGATGTTCTCCTCTACAGGACGCATTTCTCAACCGATTCTTGTGAAATTTTGTGAGCAGGTTTGATAATTATATAGTATTTTTGTCGGATTAGTTTTAGGAAATTAATAATAATAATAATAAATATGCTTTATTGCACCACACAAGAGAACAATGTTACACAAAAAAACTTACATAACTAGTCATGGTAGCAACAGGCGGTCTTATCGCTTAAAGCGATCTCTTACAGACAACCTTTGGGTAGCAGGAAAAGTTATCAAAATAAAATTATGAACAGGTAGTGCAAGAGTACAGGAAGAAGAGTCATACATACATCTCACAAGAAATATTAAATAAATACATATTAACATAATATATATAGATTTATATATAAATATACATAAATACATACTTATATAAATATATATAATAAAAGGCAACTTAAGGGAGCGACAAGTAATATTGTTTCAGCTGGTTTTTAAAAATTGGAAGAGATTTGGCACATCTTATATAAGACGGTAAAGCATTCCATAGCCTAACAGCCCGAAAGGTGAACGAGTTGTTATAAAATTTGGTGGATGAGGGTGGTGGAGCGAGAAGATGGGTTTGTGAAGATCTGATGGAAGTGAGACGATTAAAACGCTCTTTGAGATAAGAGGGTGTAGTGGGGACAAAAAGTACACTAAAAAGTAGGGAAAGAATATGAGAATCGCGACGGAGGCGAATAGGAAGCCACTTGAGTTGAGAACGAAAAGCAGAAACGTGGTCATATTTGCGCAAGCCAAATATGAACCTAATACAAAGATTTTGGAGGCGCTCAAGTTTATTCGCCGAGTTTCTTACGCCGGTTCTTCTCGTGGCAGAGGTTTATTTTTCCGAACCGGTGGTAGTTTACTGACGTTCATAGGTGCATGTAATATGCCTAATTTGAAGAATAAACTACTTTTACTTTTACTTTTACTTTTTATTCAGCTGGTCCTCAGAAAGATTCAGATAGCAAATGTCAGCATAGTCCAAAATAGGGAGAAGGTGAGATTGAGCTAGCGCAATTTTAGTGGCAAGAGGTAGAAAGTTACGGAGTCTACGAAGAGAACCCACAGAAGCAAACATCCTCCTGCTGACCTCGCTCACTTGAGGTACCCAGGACAGGATACGATCCATTATGACACCAAGGTTTCTTACCTGGTGTGAGAATGGAATTTGAACACCGTTGAATGTTATGTCCGGCAAGTTAGAGAAATCAATCCTAGGAATGAGCTTGGGACTGCCTATAATTATGACCTGGGTTTTAGCAGGGTTTACCTTAAGGCCATAGCGTTCGCTCCAGTTAGAAATACTCTCCAAGTCTTTATTCACGGAGTTGATAACCAGAGGTAAATCACTAATAGTCCCTTGGGAGTAGATTTGAAGATCGTCGGCATAAAGGTGATAAGATGAGAAAATGTTTCTGGTAATGGAATTAATGAAAATGGTAAAAAGTAGAGGAGACAGCACGCCACCCTGGGGAACGCCAGTAAGCATGCTGCACCACGAAGACCGGGAAGAATCCACCTTAATACGCTGCCGACGACCGTATAAATAACTACGAAACCAATCAATCACAACAGGAGATATGTTAAGAGATCGTAGTATACTAAGCAAAATGTCAAAATCAACAGTGTTAAAGGCATTACTAAAATCTAGTAATGATAACACTGTGCATTTTCTATTGTCCATGCCTGCACGGATATCATCAGTAATCTTTACGAGAGCGGTAGCCGTGCTATGACCAGAACGAAAGCCGGACTGCAAAGGATTCATTAAATTATGTCTGTTCAAAAAGGAAGTCAGCTGATGATGAACAAGCCGTTCCAATACTTTTGATAAAAAAGGAAGAATGGATATGGGTCGATAATCAGAGAAAGAGGAAGGTTTGGACTTTTTAGGTAGAGGGATAACATCGGCATCTTTCCACAGCGTGGGAAAGACACCAGTGGAAACAGAACAATTTAGGATATGAGTGATAAGTGGAAACAGAACAATTTAGGATATGAGTGATAAGTGGAAACAGAACAATTTAGGATATGAGTGATAAGTGGAAACAGAACAATTTAGGATATGAGTGATAAGTGGAAACAGAACAATTTAGGATATGAGTGATAAGTGGAAACAGAACAATTTAGGATATGAGTGATAAGTGGAAACAGAACAATTTAGGATATGAGTGATAAGAACAATTTAGGATATGAGTGATAAGAACAATTTAGGATATGAGTGATAAGAAAAATTCTATTTTGAAAAAAAAAATTGATGTCTACACCTTACAGAGTCACTAGTAATAAATAATATTAATAAAGGATCGGCAATGCGCTTGTGATTGTTCTGTACTCACAAGCGTCCATTGGTTACGGTGTCTGTGTACCTACAGGCGGGCCGTATCCTTGTTGGCCACCGTCGTAGTGTAGATGTAATAATAGTACATTACTACATAGGCCGGGACGAAAGGGGTTGCCGGCCGAAGACATATAGAAGGCCGAGCGCAGTGAGGCCGGATAGGTCTGAGGCGGGCAACCCCATATTTCACGCCGAGGTATGTATAGTGCTTTTCTCAAACATGAAATGAAATAAATATCAAAAAAATCAAAGTTTTATTTTTAATACGAATAGTGGCAGAATGTCATGATGCCTGTGCCACAAATATATGTGGAATGAAAATTTAAAAAGAGGACTTTGCCGGCCTTGGCTTGCAAGTTTTGTATGAAATTCCATTAACGACCTCTTGTCCTAGCCGCACCTGAAACTTCATACTTCGCAGCCTATTTATTATTAGGAACATAACATAAATATTTCATTATATATTGTATGTTTGAGAAAATTAACTTTATTCTGCATGATAGTCGCAATTGCACTTTACAAGTCAAGTCTAGAAAAAAGACATTAAAACAAAAAGAACCTTCATTTTAACCCGAATCTTAAGGTTCAGTTCCTCGCATGGCAACGGCGATAAAGCTAATTTAATTTGATACATCTTAAGATGTATCAAAGTTCAAAAAGAACCAAAAAAAGAAAGAAGAAGAAAAGAAGTGTGCCGGAGTTCAAAGTGCTTTATTAACACTAAACAAAGGTATAACTTAATAATAATACACAGATGTTAAATACTTTACACCACACCTTGCCAAAAAGCGCGTTTTCTGCACGCTGCGCGTCCGGAAAAACCCACTTTTTGGCCAAGTGGTGATGTAAAATTGGGTACAAAACACGGGTCGTAAAACAGAAAGCCCTCTCTCGCATATTTATAACCCTCGCCTGCGGCTCGGGCCTCAAGCATCTGCGATATCGGCCTTTGTTTGTTTTACAACCCTTGTATCGTAATGTACTATAACAGCGAATCACTATATTTTGCCAGTTGGCATACAAAATTACAAAATGGAATTATGTAATTGTTATTATATTTATAAATATTTAATTTAGTACCTACGTAAGTCAATTTGCAAAACCTAACAGGGTTTTCATGTACCTACCAATTGTAATACTGACATCTATTGTAAATAATGAACATGGTTGCAATGAGCAATCAATAAATAAATAAAAACATTATTTTACTTTTTATTATTACTTCTTCCATTAAATTACATTTTCCAAATTAAATACAACAATGTTTCTCACTCCAGGCCCGTTTGGGGAGTCGATAGATGGAGGCGTTTGCGTCAGAAGGTAAAGTAGGCCACCGTTATCAAGGGTCAGCGACCTCTGGTGATAGCGGGCTTCGTACCGAAGTAACTGGACGCGCCTGGGTGTGGCGTTTGGAGGTCCCTCCTTACATATTTCGGGTGAAACCTCAAAGATAGAAATTCCTCCTAGTCTCCCTAAGGCTTAATTAAAAACAGTGAACTGATTGAAACTATTGAGAGATTCGTCGGCTCGGGCAAAACTGCGGTAGCTCAGTTGGAAAGAGTGATGGACGGATTATTATTGGTAAACGGGACTTAATCGCGTACAAAAATTAATCACCTGAGGTTTGCCCGAAGTTCCATTACATTAACGGATGTTGTTAGTGTTGTGTGTCGGGCGAGTGACAACCCTTGTGTAAGTGTGAATAATAAAGACCAAGTGCGGGTAGTACGGAAAACCCGTGCGGCTAGAAGATGTTGATACCCGCTGAAGCCAGTCAGCTCGTGACCACGGATGTTGCGATACATTCGAAACGTCGGGCACACCTCAGGTGATTAATTTTTGTACACGATTAAGTCCCGTTTACCAATAATAATGTGTAAAAATCGTGCAAGTTTAAATCAATATATTGTGATGGACGGATTCCAGAGGTTGCGGGTTCAAATCCCGCCCGGGTGATCAATTTTTCATTTCGGTTGGAAATTAAGATTCGGCGGAATGTCATCTGACTCATATCTGACTAGTCCAACTGTAAAAGTGGAGGTACACCACTACACCTTACAGAAAGCCGCAGACATAACACTTGCTGTGTGGGTATGTGGTGTTGTGTTCCTCACATTGGTGAGTAAAGTGACCAGAGCTCCCGAGAATGCGCCGTGTTGAAAATGAGGGATCTGCATATGTCTATTAGCTGTCAATACAACAAATCCTCATATCAAGAAGGGTCGGCAGCATGCTTGTAGGTCCCGTAGGCCACGATATCTGGATGCCATCATGCAAGTACATATGTTTCTTTAGCCAGTGAAACCAAAATGGCAAAACCGGAACCCTTATAGTTTCACTAGTACTAGTCCTGACTAGCAGTCAGAGGCATTTTACTCATAAACTATAGGGTGTATTAAATTAAATTTTAAATATTAGTTGTATTGTGTAGACTGGTACATAGTTATGGTGCTCCTACGCTGGCTGTTATTGGCTTATGAGGAGTTGTATGGATGTGATCGATGGGTAAGAAGTATGTAAGGACCGTAGTATTTGGCGATACTTGTTCTCTGCCTCCCCCAATGGGATACAGGCGTCAGTATATTTATTTACTAGATGAAAGCCCGGCTTCGCTCGGGTGAAATAAATAAGAAAGAAATAAACAAAACATTTATTCGTGACAGTTATGCAAACGACGAAAGAAATAGTGTACAAAAATGTATAAAATAAAAACATTACAACAACGGATTATGATGAAACTTCGAATCGTATAGAAATATAGTCTGTAGTCTGGATTGGGAATAAAAGTATGGAATGGAATTATATGGAATTGGGAGTAATAGTTACGCAAACGACGTCACGGGCAAAGGCTAGTATCTTTACAAGTTAATCCTAAGCATTTTTATAAGGGTAGTATTTAAAGGCACATAAAAAATTTGACACCGTAATCAGTACTGATTTGTATAGCTAAAATACTAATCGTTCATTAAAATTCAATTCAGATGTGCATTGTTAAATATTGATGTGCCAGTCAGTATTTTTGGTGCGAAGTCAGAGCTGCTAACGCGAACGAAAACAAATAAAGTTCGTGTATCTCCCTCTCTGTCGCACTTGCAAATTCGAGCGACACAGAGGGAAATACACGATGTTCGTTCGTTTTCGTTTCGCGATAGCAGCTCTCTATTCTCTGCCAAATTCTATTCAGTGGGGCCCTTTACACTCAATATTATCGCGATTTTTAAAATTGTATGGGGTCTGTTAAATGCTTAATACTATCACAATACTGGTGTGTCAATATTATCGTGGTTTTCAAAATCGTATGGATTTTTCTTCAATATTCATTGCACGTGATACGGATCGTGATATGAGTATATCGCGTGATAATAATAACCATGTAACAGGCCCCTATGGATGTTGCTTCAATATTCAGTGTTTCACGTGATAATAATAACAGTTGGTAATATTTTCTCCAATTAATGGAAGCTATTTAACAACTTGTTCCGTTTTGCCAAAGGTATTTCACATTCCGATACGCGCACCATCCAGGAATAGGAGCCGTCATACCAGAGGGCCTACCACGATCTGCTGTGCTACCGCGAACTTCGAAAATCGAACTTCGTGTCGTGCCGTCCCTTTCACTCTCGTGTTATACAGTATATGACGGAAAGGGACGGTACGATACGAAGTTCGCGGTAGGACCCCTGAAAACGAAGTATTTCCCTCTCCGCGCTTGAATATGCAAGTGCGACAGAGAGGCATATATATTTAGTTTTCGGTTGGTAGCACCTTAGTCTGAGCGTGGCGGACGGTCGAAGAAAGTCAAAGAACATTCCGTGTGTTGTCTGTCACACATATAATTTTTTAGCTTCCCATCGACCTATGAACTTGAAATTAAGTGATAATGTTTATTATGAAGTATATTTTACCAAAAATATCAATATATTGATAAATCACATTTGTTTTTTAGTTGTACGGAACCCTCAGTGTGCGACTCCGACGCACTTGGCTGGTTTTTATTACATTTTGAATTTTATTTCTCTTATAGTAAAATACCCTATTCGTTTTAAAGTTGACGCCTGAGGGCCTACCGCGAACCAAAAACGAACTATCTTCCTCTCTGTCGTTCAAATATACATGTGCGAGAGAGGCAGATACTTCGTTTTCGGTTCGCAGGAGCGCCTCTAACGTCCGAGCGCGGCGAACGGCATGAGCTGAGGGTCTACTCCGAAATTCAAAATCCTAACTTCGTATGGTGCCGTCCCTTTCACTCTCCTGTCATAGACTATATGAGTAAAAGGGACGGCACCATACGAAGTTCGGATTTCGAATTTCGGAGTAGTCCCCCAGTACCACTAAGTTATAAGATAGAGCGAGATAGGGATAGAATTTTGCTAGACGTTTAAAAGCCATAAGTCACCTAGTAGTTTGTCACAAACAAAATAGAGGCGCAGCTTTAAGATGGCGGACAGACTCAGCAAACATTCAAGTGGTGTCCTTTACACGATTAATATTATCACAATACTGGGGTGTCAATATTATCGCAGTTTTCAAATTTGTATGGATTCTGCTTTAATATTCACGTGATACTTATCGTGATATGAATTCATGTAACAGGCCCCATACATTCGCTTTGAAGGCGGTTGTTGTGACAATCAGTCTAGACTAGCTAGCTAGCACGATAAATTATACCGTTGCGTTTTATGTGACGTTTTAATACATTTCGCCCATATAACGTGACGGTATAAGTTATCGTGCTAGCTAGGCTGATAGGTGTATAGAACGCTAGAAAACTACAAAAACAAAACGCTGCAGACGCGGCTAGCCGAATCCACACAATGGGCGATGATGGCCCATCACCCAGAACGCAGCCCAGCAACCTGGCAAACACACCGGACGCAAAAATAGTTCACGATTTTCGAACGTAGCCGACACTGTCAACCAACAAATTTAATATAGCAATATAGTCTGTGGGCAATATGGCCGACGTTTTGTCATCAAATTAACACTTTTAAATGCAAAATACGCGACAATCCGAATTTTGCGGATACATATGTTCAACTCAAAAATCGTTATTTTTATACGTTCTTCAATTTGAGATAGGTCTCGTTCGGGTCTACCGTACCCCTGCACGAAATTATTAATATAGATATGTGTAAATATAAGCAACTTTCATAGGGTTCATATTTTTAAATACTCTCAATTTATATTTAATTTAAGCCATTCTCATGTCATGTAAACAGTCAGTGAGCTTAAAACCTTTCCGCCCACGAGCTTTAATGAAGCCTCTCTACGCTGAATGTTTTTTTTATTTGCCTACGCTAAGGCTTTGGCGTCAGCCCTTTGTTGAAACTTGAGACAGTTTTTCACTTACAATTATTCTGTTGCTAAAAATAGGAAATGTCTTTGTAACTTATAAATAATAATATTTCAGCGACGACATAGCCGTTCCGTTGGTTCCATTAAGAGGGCGCAGTACGTTTGGTTCTCCATACAAACGTATTTATTCTCTCATTTTAAAACGCCATTCTAGAATAACATGAAACTTTGTATACACAATGGGATCCAGCTTGTCTAGAGCGGAAATTAGTTTCTGTTGCTTGAAATTATAATGGCGAAAAAATACAGCGATTATTAAGGTTTTCATACAAGCCGTAAAAAACTCAAAAAACCGCTGAATCTTTTTTCTTTTTCAATTTCTAGCAACAGAAACTAATTTCCGACCTAGGTATGCCCGATTTCATTGTGTATACAAAGTTTCATGTTATTCTAGCATGGCGTTTTCAAATGAGATCCTAAATACGTTTGTATGGAGAGCCGATCCACACCGATCGTACTGCGCCGTCTTAACAATATTAAGCCTTATTTACACACGTACAGTCAACAGCAAAAGTAGATGATCATTTTAGTACCTTGTCACTTTCACAACTTGGACGTATGCCAACAGTCGCAGTATTGTTACGATAGTGCGACAAAGTAGTAAAATGATCATCTACATGTGCTGTTGACTGTACGAGAGTCGTACGCGTGTTTCACTACGTTGCGCGGTTTGAGATATGGATTGAACTCATTATACCACGGTAACCCGCAATGTCCGAGTATGCTCTCTTCACCTGTCGATCTTCTCCCATCCTCTCGAGGTGGCCAAGCCAGCGAAGACGATGCGCTTTGGTTTCACCAATAATATTTGGTTCGGCCACCAGCTCTTCTATTTCTGCATTTTTACGGATCCTCCAACTCACATCGCCTCTTTTCACTGGTCCCAGGATTTTTCGAAGCACCGACCGGACGGCGTCCTGTGGGTCGCCCCAAGTATCGCTGGAAGGATATGGTGGACGCGGACCTGCGTGAGCTCGGAGCCGGTGAAAGCTGGCGAGAAATAGCGCAGGACCGAGAAAAGTGGCGTGCTCTTGTCTCGGAGGCCAGGACTCATTTTGGGTCGTCGTGCCAGCCTAGTTAGTTAGTTAACCCGCAATGCAATGCAATTTACCCGTAATGTATGTGTGTGTGTCGCATGCGAAACGCGTCGTATGTGTGAACAGAGGCCTTCAGATAACTATATCAGGAGGTTCGTATTTAACTTCTCATATTGCACTTGTTGCTTGCGATTAAATACCCGCTTTTTGTAGTCGTTGGCCGTTTTTGCATGCTACCCTCTCTAACCTAGACTTAAGTTAATAACTATGTTTTCTCTGTAAGTGATTTTTATAAATCTTTTGTGAATAAAGTATCATAAACCATACCATATTATTACGTAGAACATATTTTTATGAAATGACTTATAGAGGTAAGTACATTTCTCCTATATCCACCACATCATCCGAAGAAACCCCACTGCTTGACATGGGCCTCCCCCAATTTCATGGGGGGTAAATGCCATAATCGCCACGCTTGGCATGCGGGTTGGCGATCGCAGTATCTCCACCGCACTCGGAGATGCTGCTGCCCATCCCCCGGTGTTCTTGGTCGCCCCCTAAATACACAGGCCGAATTTCTCCTATATAGGTACATGGGTCCATTTGAGCAATTACTTTCCTAGATTTATTAAATGTACGACAAATACTATCTGCCATTCATACTAATCCATAGACTGGCGATATCAAGCTCCATCATCAATGCAAGTCGAATAACACCCCTGTCTATTCTTCAAATACTAACCGTCAAAGGCTGGGTTTCTTCAGTGAACTGATTTAATAGTTTAGTAAGACCTGGGGGCCAATTCTCGGGTTCGATCGAGATGATCTCTATTAGAGATTCCATACAAGTGACTCTACCATTCTATACAATGTGACGATAGACATGCAATCTCGATCGGACCGAGAATTGGCCCCCAGGCCTTGTACGGTAAGTTTTATTATTCTTGTAAACAGGCACCCCTGTATGCATATAAACAAAGCACTGGTTGCACAAAAGAGCGATACGATCCTTTTTGCGTCTTCTTCAGAGGGCGTCCTGCAGAGAACACTTGTAAAATTTGAGGTTCTGACAGTCCCTAGCTTTTATGTACTCGTCTTACTCACTGTGTTTGTGAAAAAATTTATCAAAATATGAAACAAAAGTTGCGCTTACTTACGCGCACCAAAAACTTGAAGCCTAATTTATGTCTCAAGCACAAAATAGAGCAGCATTCCACTAGGAACCAGGCGGTAAATATATTTAATAAGCTTCCCACTAACTTAAAAATGATTACAAACGGTCTCACGTTCAGTAACCTATTGGCTATGTGCACGTCAGAAACGTCAAACGTCACGGGTCCCGGGGCAATGTCAAACTCAGAGATGTCAAATAATAACACATGAATATTTTATTTATTTTAGTAAGCGAGTAAGACCCCTTACTGGAAATTTGACTGAAATAAATAAGAAAATAAATAAATAAATACAAACGAAACGAATCGTAGGAAACCAATAAGAAACGTCGAAGTAAATTTGACATATAAGTCCCCGGAAATTGCACATTTCTGCCATGGTGTGCGCTGCGATTGCTTAGTTTACCCCCACCACCTACTTCGCACATAGCCAATTGAAAGCATATGTGTTGAGGGGGTGCTAATGCTTCTACAGTACTCGTATTGAAGAAATATTTGCACAAGATTAAAAAAACTAGTTTTTACTAAATAACCGTCAAAATTATGTACGTGATCCTAGTTCTAGTATACGAAGGTACAACGCTGACGCGGGTATTTACAGAATAGAGACAGCGTTTTCAAGGTTGCCTACAACTTAAGGCTAATTGCCAGGGATGCCATAGTGTAATATTATTCACATAGTGTTGTTAGCAATAGTGCCAAATTGACAATACTAACATAGAGTCGATTTTTACAGATCAGATCTGCAGCTTCATGTATATGTGTGAGTATGAGTATGAGTATCCTCAGAAAGTTAGAAAATACTGGGATTCCTTGTAAAGTTACGAGGGCTCCCTAGTCCCCGTTTCCCGTAACTGTCCCCCCCCCCCTCCCTCCGCGGGTAATGGCGCGCGAGTAACGCCCTCTCGCGACGCTTACTAAACAATTACACGTAATGTCCGCCATTACTGACGTTTTTTTGGAGATCCGTAGTAGGCCATCTTTTAAATGGGTACATCTAGCAATGCAAATTGCAGAAATGTTCTCGGAAATTTCCGAGAAATAACATGAAAGCAACTTAGAAAGTTCTCTGTGAGAATATTCCCATGAGAACTTTAACATTTTGTGTAATATATAATATTACACGCCACATATTAGTTAACCAGGCAGGCATAATATTTAAAATGGCGTGTGTCTACGTCGGTCCTGACACGATAAGATTGTTTATTAAATTTAAGTTCCAGAGAATATTCTCCATAGAAGTTTCGCAACTAATGAAACTTCTCCTCGGTGCATTGCTATAGGTAGGTACATCGAATACATCAAACAAGAATATATTGAAATTATTAAATAATTGAGACTTTGGTATGATTGTTACCACTTGCCTATTTTTATTTTATCTTATTTTATTATTTATTTTTTTATTTTGTACTATTAACATTTTAACATTGCTAATACGTATTTAATTGATAGGTACTTCTATGGTACCACATTTTTATTGTATTATTGTTAGTATTAAGATTTGACATTATTATTATTTGAGCGATACTCCTCTAGTATCACATTTTTATTTAATATTGCATTCTGACATGTGACTTATTTTCATTTATCCTTTATTGTTTTATTTATACTCATTTGTTTCGACATTAATTTTCTGCGTACACTTAATATTATTATTTTATGTGCCGCAAACTATAAATTATTTTCCATTTTAAATTTTTAAGACAACTATTGCAAATTATTATTGTAAAACGATCGCTATATGACCAGTAGTATAAGCAAAATGTGTTGTTTTATATGAAAATTGTATAATGAGATAAATAAACTAAACTAAACATCTTATACCTAAAGGCAAAACAACTTCTGCAATCTTAGCGTATCTTTTTAAGTAAGGTCGCCAAAGCTTCCGAGGATACTATGTGTTCATAGTGAAGGCCCTGCATTTAGTTCTAGCTGACAGTCAAATCATGAAACGGTTGGCACCCTGCTTGCCGTCAGGTTCATTACGCTTGTTTGCCACCGTCCGGCTTCCAAAACAGGTTGATTTGACATTAGACACTTATTTCCTCCCACGCAAAATCCATCGGCAGAACCCTCCAGCAACAAAATTGTCCCAACCTTAATTTTCCATTTTTCCATTGCGCCGGCCGGATGCGCCGTGACTCGAATTCCTCCGCGCCCCCATTCTCGCATCGCCAAATCGCGTAGAAATTGAATATTAATCTGTTTAAACTTTCGTATCTCACTTCTGGACGATTCATACCAAACGGCCGGAGTCGGCGCGCACGCCCCAGAGTCATAGGAATTCGAACCCTCCATACAGAAGCTAAACTTCGTATCCAAACGGCAGCGGCAGACCGCTGCCCGCAGCCCATTCAAATATGAAATCTAACTTCTGTATAAAGGGTTCGAATTCCTTGACTCTAGTTGGGTGCGCGCCGACTCCAGCCGTTCGGTGTGAATCGGCTTAAACTTGGGTATCTCACTTCGTACCAGTACTACTAATAATTTATAGTCAATTTAAATTTGATTTTAATTGTTTGAGATAATGCCCTGAGTCGTTAAGGGATGATTATTTAATGGCTATTAGGTGGTTAAATACACGTAACAATAACAAATAACGCTTCGCATAAAGACGTCGTTTCGTAACCCGCAGGATCATTACGGGACAGATACGCCCGTTTTAATCGCTGCGGTAAAGGGACTTAAATCGCGCAGAAGCTGATTACATGGCTTTTTGATGTGTTTAAGAATAAAAGCTGAAGGTTTTGTACAGTGAAATACGACAGTTTACAAAGAGCGTACTCCCATCTTAAAGCCCTCTGGTGTTGCGAGTGCCAGTGTCCATGGGCGGCACTAATTCAAATTCAAATTAATTTATTGCCAAAAAATAATACAAAATCCCTTATACTAAACATAAAAACTTATACCTAAAACATTCAAATTTGTGTTGGGTTGGGCAATGGGTGCTCGTCTCAGCATATGCAGGGCTTGAAGCCTTGCGCTGGTTTTCAGACGAGTCCCTTCGACAGGGTTGGTCGTAACACTACGAGTACGTCTATCGCTGACCATCAGGCGATTCGTCTTCCCGTTTGCCTCTTATTTAAAACCAAGTTTAAATAAATGTACTATGAATTCCTCTCTGATGACGTGTCGGATTCAAGAGACAACGACAGCACGGGATTACCTTACCATAGAATGGCATATTTAACGTTTCATCATCATCCTAACGTTATCCCAGTCCAGTCTTTTTTTTTTCATTGATAAAAAGGGCTTGCCGCCTGGCGAATATACTGCCCCATAAAAGAATAGTACATTACTACAGAGGCCGGGACGAAAGGGGCTGCCGGCCAAAGACATATAGACGGATAGGTCTGAGGCGGGCAACCCCTTATTTCCCGCCGAGGTGTGTAATGCTTTTGTAATACAGTCAACAGCAAATGTAGATGATCATTTTAGTAGTTTGTCGCACTAACGTAACAATACTGTGACAGTTGGTATACTTGGTATGCGTCAAAATAGTGAAACTGACAAGGTACTAAAATGATCATCTACTTTTACCGTTGACTATACAAGGTGTGGTTTCAAATCACGACCTTTTCGCATTGAAAGTCTCTTGTCTTACCGCTGATCAATTTTTTTAGAGCGCTGATGTATTTATATCAGTAAATATGGTCGAGAGCAAATTAAATAGTACGCAAAGTAGCATGTCTGTGCGTCTTCTACAAACTGTACTTCGGTGAGTGTGCTCAGGAGCTCCATGAGCTCATACCGCCTTCCCCCTTCTTCCAGCGGACTTTTTTGCATCTTCTTTTATAATGCGCACTTCTAAGGTTTGGAATTCTCTGCCGGCGTCTGTATTTCCGAGTTCATATAACCTAGACCTTTTTAAGGTACGAGTGAATAGGCATCATCGAGCTCGCTTCATTGTCGGCCTCATCTTTGCCCCCGGCTAGATGCTGGCCAAGAGCAATCTCATTTGTAATAAAAAAAAATATGAGTACAGTTTGTATCGAATTTCCTTAGTCCTTACAAACTGATCCTTTTTTTGCTCCTGAGTATATTAAGTATCGACAGTTTGGGCAAATCTGGTCCATATCCAAGGCCATAATCACCAATCATTAACGCTAGATTTCCCCTCGATGATCGCATCACAGATGAGTTACGCGTCCATTCGTTCCACACACAGACGCGTTTGAGTAGACGCGGCATCGCGATCGCGGCGAACGTTGAGCCAAGGCCTATAGTCACACCAATTTTGCTTTATTTTGTAGTTTTTTTTTGCTTGTGTCTTATGTATTTGTTTTTTTTCGACAGTAAATCATTCTGTTTTATTTCTATGATGAGCGTGCCGGTTTTAACGAAAAATGTGACGTCACTGACGTATTTTGACCGTAGCCGTGTTAAACTGCTCTTACTTCAAATAAATTTTACTGCATGCGGTCACGACAAAATGTGAACTTTTGTGAAGTAGGAATGAAACTGTGAGTCAATTATTTAGTCAATATCACGCAAAAAACACAACCTGTACAGTCTGCATCGCTGGTAGCTGATAATGTGGATCATATGTATTTATTGTATCAAATGGTTAACTTTTGTTTCACAGAAATTACTTTAATTTCGATGCTATTATAATTTATGACCTCTGGTAGGGTCCATCTCAAAAATGCAACAATCAACTCATCCGCTCAATCAATTTTCGGATGTATCACAGAGACCTTGGTCAAGAGCAGTCTTTGCAGTTTCGAACAATTGTGATATTTTAAATCAATACCTACAGGCACGCACGTTTGCACGATCTACCGATGTGTATTCTATGGTTACATTT
Organism: Notocelia uddmanniana; assembly: GCA_905163555.1. Classification (NCBI taxonomy): domain Eukaryota; kingdom Metazoa; phylum Arthropoda; class Insecta; order Lepidoptera; family Tortricidae; genus Notocelia; species Notocelia uddmanniana. Next base: position 306,745 of record LR991066.1, on the reverse strand, counting down.
CCGGAGCCGTCCCGTGGTCCGATTTATCTCGATGACGGACGGCCGGATCGGACGTATCATAAAAGTTGACGTCTCGATATTGAGAGCGATGCGTTCCGATTGGGATTATTGCCGTCATATATTCTGTTTCGGATGAATGTATTGTAACAGGGCAATAAGGGGGCGATATGTCACGGCTGAAATGTGTTTTGTTCGTGATTTTATTTATATGCCTATCTAAACTCTAATGCACAAATATAGTACAGTCAACAGCAAAAGTAGATGATCATTTTAGTACCTTGTCACTTTCCCTACTTTGATGCATGCCAACTGTCGCAGTATGTTACGTTAGTGCGACGAAATACTAAAATGATCATCTACATTTGTTCTTGACGGTACGATACCGGTACGCAGGTTTTTATCAAAACGGATAATACTAGTGGCTCTGTGAGGTGTAAACCTCGCAAAATATTTTTCTTTTCAAATTTCAAAATTTCCAAATCTGACTCAAAAAAAAATTCTATATAATTAACCAACCTGCTCATAAAATTTCACGAGAATCGTTTGAGAATTTCTCTCTAGAGGAGAACATCCGGACAGACAGACATACGAAAGATTTTTTCTCGAAAGCTGAAACGAAGACGCTTCGCTCGCTTGGTCATATTGGCTATGTGCGAAGTAGGTGGTGGGGGTAAGCTAGGCGATCGTAGCGCACACCATGGCAGAAATGTGTACTTACCGGGGACCACTGTCAAATTTACTTTCAGGTTTTCTATTTGTTTCTTAACGGTTTCCTACGATTCGTTTCGTTTGTATGTATTTTTTTATTCTCTTATTTATTTCAGTAAAATTTCCAATACGGGGTCTTTCTCGTTTACTAAAGTAAATAAAATATTCATGTGTCATTATTTGACATCTCTGAGTTTTGACATTGTCTCGGGACCTTTGACGTTTGACGTTTCAGACGTGCACATAGCCAATACGTTTCATTAGCAATGTTGGTATGTATCAGCAATCATAATTATTTAAATTAACTGTACAATCCAATTTCTTAATCCGAACCTTCATTGTAAGTATTGTATGTACTAGGTGCACCGCGATGACGTCGTTGTATACAGAACATTAAAGGATGATTCACAGTAGACCGTTCCGTATCCGGGCCGGCCCGTTTTCTATGACAGCAAACGCAACGGCCGGCGTATTTTTCTAGAAGAAAACGGGCCGGCCCGGACACGGAACGGCCTACTGTGAATCATCCTTAAGGGATGTCATTTGTACTGTCTTGTCAATTTACTTTGTTTTACAATGCTGGCAATTTAAATTTTGTTAGAAAATAATTGAAGTAGTAATTTTGGTTTTTTATTTAATTAGGGGACCCGGGTATGTCCTTAAACTACGACCAAGACCACCGGGGAATGGGCAGCAGCATTCCTAGAGTGCGGTGGAGATACTGCGATCGCCAACCCGCATGCCAAGCGTGGCGATTATGGCATTTACCCCCCATGAAATTGGGGGAGGCCTATGTCCAGCAGTGGACGTCCTAGGGCTGATATGGTGGTGGTGGTGGTGGTGGATAAAATTAGGCTCATGATTAGATTGATTAGGTTAAGAAACTACGTTTCCATACTCTACTTGGAGAGAAGCCCCCATGCCGGTTACTTACACACTGTATAAAACGTAGAAAACATCCAAGACCCAAGAACAAATATCCGTGATAAATGCACAAATAAATGCCCTGGCCGGGATTCGAACCCGGGACCTCTAGCTTTGGAGGCAGAGTCACTACCAACTAGGCTAAACAGGCCGTCAAATGGATGTGATGTGGGTGTTAGTTTCCCCCGACGCGAACGAGGGTTGTTATAAGTCTACCATGTTAAGTAAATGCGTGTCAGTCTGTGGCAACGTAGCTCCCAAACGGATGAAACAATTTGAGTGCATTTTTTATTTATGTTGTCGTCTGTCGAGATAGTTATTGGGGTTTTTATTTTTAACGTTTACTTAAAAACGTTTGCTTGAAATGACACATATAGAATAGAGAGCAATTTGGGACTATCTGGGTTTCTATCTAACAGTCATTTACAAGCTATACCTACAATACAAATAAGGCTTTTAATAAGAATTGTATTGGTTATTTGTTAACCTTTCACCCGCTAAGCGTGCTGTGGCGTGTCGGTAATGGCTAACGAGCCGTCAACGCCATGTATATTTGATGGCACGTTAAAATCGACACGGTTAACGGGCTATTTTGGACCTTATTCTAGCGAGATAAGGACTAGGTCGGTGTAGCTGCTGTAACACGCGAGGAAATTGACACGGAATTGACGTCACATGCGGTTAGCGGTGATATTGTTTTGTTCTTTATACGTACGTACTTAAAATTACGACTGTATTATGCAATACGTTGGTACTTATTGGTAAAATATACTTAATAATAAACATTATCGCCAAATTTCAGGTTCATTGGTCAATGGGAGGTTAAAAATTATTCGGAACAAAATTTTGTAAAAAAATCCGATTTGGTGGCTTCTCATTACATTGTTTTCCAATATTTTGTAAAACTAAAAAGGATTTTTTACATACTCAACGAGTTCTGCACAACGAAACCCCATTCGATCGACAAAAAAAATGCTCCCTCTTTTAGCTGTATTTTTTGGCAATTTGTATGGCTGTTGGTCAACAAGATTTTTTATACTACGACGGTGACAAACAAGCTTACGGCCTGCGCGATGGTAAGCAGACACCGTAGCCTATGGATACTTGCGACTCCAGGGGAATCACAACTGCGTTGCCTTTATTGACTTGGGAATGCGCTGTGTGAAAAATGCTTACATTGTGAAATTTCAAGACTGTAGCTGTAACCAAAGACGTAAGGTATCGCGACCAGCCTCCCTAAGGCTTAATTAGAAGAGTGAAGTGATTGAAAGTTTTGTCTCCAGATACACCCACTGTAGCTCAGTTGGTTAAGAGCGATGGACGGATTCCAGAGGTCGTGTGTTCAAATCCCACCCGGGGATTCAAATTAAACAATTTTCAATTTTTCACTCCATTTGAAAATTATACTTGCGCTAAGCTTGAAAAATATTTACAGATAGTAAAAGCAGCAATAAGGGACGTTCCGTGTCCGGGCCGGCCCGTTTTCTATAACAGCAAACGCAACGGCCGGCGTATTTCTCTAGAAGAAAACGGGCCGGCCCGGACACGGAACGGCCTACTGTGAATCATCCTTAAGTCTTGCGGCAATAATTCCAAACAATGTCCTCTTCGTAAACATTTACGGGCTTGTAAGTGTCCGACGTACCTCTAAACTACTCTAAAATCATCATTAATCATTAATATGATTACTTTGACTACTGGTCGAGGTATACTTTACGTCGCGTGCCTGTAAGTGATTACGGCGAGGGGTGATTGTTATTAAATTACAATAACTACAAGGTCTATTGCTGTTCGTCGTTTCCAAAGCATATTTCAATGTGCCTCACTCAGTAGCTAGCTAAGGCACGCTGTCACATGCGTATTCTAACTAACGGATCTGTGTTAAAATATATTCAGTGTTGCTGAAGAACTGTACTGTTGTCCATAGGGAAACCTCGGCAGTGTGTTTAAAGTTGATCGGTAAGTAATCGTAAGTTGATGCAAGCCAACCTATCCTTTGGAATAAGGTTTAAAAATGTATACATATTTACCCGTTCCTCGACTGTATCCTCCTCATCCCCACTTGCGTCCACAGCCGATGATGCCGTACGTCACCTTGACTTTGATCTGCCGCTAATTAGGCGACGTCATCTGGCAACCTTCTCTTCCAGAATACTACGGTACAGTTCACAGCGAATACCGTAAAAATACATCAATCCATCCGTAAGGGGTCACCGCGAGATATATTTTGGCCTGTTTAGCCTAGTTTGTATGGTAGTGTCATTGCCTCCAAAGCTAGAGGTCCCGGGTTCGATTCCTGGTAAGGGCATTTGTTTCTGTGGTGAGCAGAGACATTTGCTCCTAAGACTTGGATGTTTTCTATGTATTTAAGTCTATTGACGTCCTGTTTAGCCTAGTTGGTAGTGACACTGCCTCCGAAGCTAGAGGTCCCGGGTTCGAATCCCGGCCAGGGCATTATTTGTCCATTTAGCACGGATTTTGTTCTTGGGTCTTGGATGTTCCCTATGTATATAAGTATGTATTTATCTATATAAGTATGTATATCGTCGTCTAGTACCCATAGTACAAGCTTTGCTTAGTTTGGGACTAGGTCGATTTGTGTAAGATTGTCCCCCAATATTTATTTATTATTTATCTAAGTATATATCTACTCGTATTAAATATATCGTCGTCTAGTACCCATAACACAAGCCTTATTGAGCTTACTGAGGAACTAGATCGATTTGTGTACATAATGTCCCCTATATTTATTTATTTATCTCTTAAAAGTGTTTGAAAAGAGAAACGGCATATTTTGGACGGTTCAGGACTAAGGGATGATTCACAGTAGACCGTTCCGTGTCCGGGCCGGCCCGTTTTCTATAACAGCAAACGCAACGGCCGGCGTATTTCTCTAGAAGAAAACGGGCCGGCCCGGACACGGAACGGCCTACTGTGAATCATCCTTTAAACTTACACAGCAGGAGGTGACATGATGGTTTAATATGAGTAAATTTAAATATATTTAACTTGTCCGAAAAAAAAAGTTTTACTTTATTTAGTAATTATTTATTTTATAAATGGAATCGTAAATACGAGTATAAGTTTATCCTGAAAAAAAAAACAGGTTCCGAAATAATGATATATGGAGAATCATGCTTTCTTAATAATTCAGTGCACTTCTTGCAAAGAAAATCAACCTCAGAATGTTAAAGATGATGTATTTTGATACTGACAGTTATTTTGGTTTCCTCATGTTTTTCCTCTTAACATCAGGCTTTGTAGTAACTGACGTCTTGTTCCATTCATTTTCCGCGGTTATTTATAGACTATTATTAACTTTAGAAAATATTAAGGCATGCCAGTTTACTTCCAATCTCAGAATAAGGTCTTTTTTCAGGGCCTTATTCACAGCGAAAACACAGTGGAATACGAGTACAACGGAATGTAACATTTATCAATTGAAAGGATTCCAAATACAGTGCTGATTTCAGGTGAGTTACATCTAACCTTCTGTAATCGTAAGCTGTGTTCGTTAAAGCCCGCTGTATTTGTATGGAATGTTTAACAAGCCGCTGGTTGATCGGTCAGTATTCGTAAGTTGGTGCAACCCGATTAATCAGACAAGTAACATGATTAAGTATTTGCGTGGATCCAGGCGAATCCGCCAAATCTCGGTCAACGGTGTCTAGTCTCCGCGTATCAAATCGTGCGCACTGTAGACTTCACTGTCGGCGGAGACAGGGCGGCGCGGATGCTGCCAGCACACACACCAACACACACCCGCGCACACATACATACACACACGTGTGCGCAGAGGCAATTAACAACAAGCTACTTCGGTTATCGTCTTCACATCCTAATCGTATTTCAATACCTCCCGCGAGTTCGACTGAACACTAGGTTAGCTCGAGGTCGAAGCGCGATAGTGAAGCGAAACACATTGTTATGTGGTTAGAACCGAAGGTGATATAGAAAATAGACGTCATGACTTGGCAGAGTATGCTACACGAGTATATAATAAGTGTGATATAACTGTGGGTACTTTTACAGTGATGTTCTCATCTTTGTTGCTAAGACTCATATCAAAGGCAGTATGCTACTTATATGTATAGTTAGTAATTTGGCAGTTCCTTGCGTATTCGTATCTGGGGACACACCCTTTGCCAAGAATTACCGACACTTTTCTGTTTTTTTTTATCTATCTAGAAGTACCTACCTACACATCTACATCAAAAGCTGAATGCCATTGCTGCACATACATTAAGAGTGCGCAGTACGCTCGGTTCTCCATACAAAAGTATTTATGCTCTCATTTTAAAACGCCAGGCTAGAATAACATGAAACTTGGTATACACAATGGGATCCGGCATATCTAGGTCGGACCATAGATTCTGTTGCTTGAAATTATAATGGAGAAAAAATACAGCGATTATTAAGGTTTTCATACAAGCCGTAAAAAACTCAAAAAGCCGCTGTATTTTTTTTCTTTTACAATTTCTAGCATCAGAAACTAATTTCCGACCTAGATATACCGGATCCCATTGTGTATACAAATTTTCATGTTATTCTAGCATGGCGTTTTAAAATGAGAGGGTAAATACGTTTGTATGGAGAACCGAGCCAGACCGAGCGTACTGCGCCCTCTTAAGGATATGAACTGCATGTTGACTGCATGTGCACAACACAACTTATCTATTTACCTACGTATTTTATTCTGTGGCCTACATATACTAATATTATCACAATATTATAAATGCGAAAGTAATTATAGTCTCAATCGTCTGGCTATCTGATTATTAATAGTCGCTCATAAACAAAAGCACTGTATTTATTTTCATGAAATTTAAAATAGAGATTTTGAGTCCCGAAGGAGAAGTGAAAAAATTCTAGTATTCTTTTAAATAAAATGGGGGAACAAGAGTAATTAATGAAAAAACTAAAAAACCTGACTGCGTGTCTGTGTAATTTGGAAATTGGCGCCAAAACCTCGCCATTTTGTATTTATTTTTATTTTGATATACCCAGTGTCACTCTCACAGTAAATACGAATCTAACGACACCTCTTAACCTAAATGCCATCGAGCCGTTCAGGCTGCAGAGCGTGCCAAACAATTATACATACATACTCTTGAAAAACATAACCCTCCTTCTGGTGCAGTGGGGTAAAAAGTTTGTATGGAAGTGATTAACGAGTACTACTACCTGACCACTGTGGACAACAGGTCTCCTTTAGCGGGAAAACCGACAACGCTCCACGAGACACTATGTGCAGACCTATTTCTGAAAAGAGCTTAGATTTATTTAATCGTAATATTATGAAAAGATTACATTATCTTCCACTTACTGAGGAAAGCCCTGACGGTTTGTGTACTCGATTGTTTAATTGTATCAAAACGGAATTTGATGTCTGTTTTAATTTGAAGAAGATTCAAAGCAAGGTCAAAGCTAAATTTAGCGACTGGGCTACGCCAGACATTCACGAGAAGAGACGCCGACTCTATGACTTGTATGATTCGCGAACTACTGATAAAAGGCCGGAATTTCTAGAGTACGTCAAAAACTATTCAAAATCTTTTAAGATAATGTGTGTCGCTGCTAAAGCCAATTACTTGTCAAAAAAGATCCAGAACTCCAGTGACAAGATTAAAACTGTATGGCAAGTTATCAACAACGAAACTGGGAAACGTAAGATAAAAGATCCGCACTTCAGCCTACGAGTCGATGATACTCTAGTAAGTTCTGACCACGAAGTAGCAAATCATTTTGAGCGGTTCTTTTCTAACGTACCCATCGAGACCACGAAGTCTTTGAAGTCATCACCAAATGTCGCTGAATCCTTATTGAAAGAAAATGTTACGGAATGTACAGAAATCTTTAGCTTCACTTACGTAACCCCCCATATTCTAATTAAAGCATTTAGATCATTAAACTTAAAGAAGACTGAAGATCTCTGGGGCCTTTCAGTGAAAGTATTACATTCCGTTGTAGAATCAATCGCACCTTTCTTAGCTGATATTTTCAATAAATGTATTGATACTGGAGTTTTTCCTAACCTAATGAAGCACAGTAAAATTATCCCGTTGTTTAAATCAGGAACCAAAAACGGTGCTCTTGACCTTGTTACATCGTATCTGTCGGAGAGAACACAACGGGTAGTGATCAACGGGACTCAATCAGCAGGGACAACGGTTGCTCTTGGAGTTCCTCAAGGATCTATTCTGGGACCATTTCTGTTTCTTGTTTATATCAATGATTTACCAAACCTTGTGAAAGATAAACATGATATAGTGCTATTCGCAGATGATACGTCGCTTATCTTCAAAGTGGGCCGCAAAGAGAAAAACTTTGACGGTATTAATGAGACACTAAGTACTGTTGTGAACTGGTTTACAGCAAATAATCTACTCTTAAATTCCAAGAAAACAAAGTGCATCAAATTCACTCTGCCTAATGTCAAGGAGGCAAACAATTCCAAGATCAAATTGAAGTCTGATGAACTGGAATTTGAAGAGAGAACAGTGTTTTTAGGAGTCACCTTAGATTCAAAACTGCAATGGCACGCGCATATTGCCACTCTGGCTGGCAAACTTAGTTCTGCGGCCTATGCAGTAAGACGTATTAGACAGTTGACTAACGTTGAGACGGCCAGGCTGGTGTATTATAGTTACTTTCATAGTGTTATGTCCTATGGAATCCTTTTGTGGGGAAAAGCGGCAGACATCCAGACCATCTTCGTGCTACAGAAACGAGCTGTACGCTCCATTTACGAACTAAAGGCCAGGGAATCCCTCAGAGAAAAATTTAAGGAGGCAAATATTCTTACTGTAGCATCTCAATATATTCTTGAAAATATTATGTATGTTCGGAAAAATCTTCATGAGTTCAAACTTAACAGTGATATCCACGACTACAACACTAGAAGTAAACACAAGATTGCAGTGAAAGCCAGTCGTCTCCGGAAGGTTAGCACGTCGTTCGTGGGGAACTGTATACGATTTTATAATAAAATACCCACCGAAATAGTTAATCTGCCACTGAGTAAATTTAAGTCTCATATTAAACGTTATTTGCTAAGCCAGGCCTATTATGCTGTCAACGATTTCTTAAATGATAAAAATGCTTTTAAGCCAGTGATAGTATAATCTTGTTAGTTAATATATATATATATATATATACCTATGCTTCACTTAGCCTATTTCCTTGTACAGCTCTTTCGTTGCGTTTTATGAAACATGATGCTGTTTCTTGCCGAACAGTTGTTTTAATCTTTTATATTATTTATTAATGTCCGGCAGCCTGAATATGTCATGCTCGCTTAAAAGGCTTTGCTTACGGTGGCGTCGTTGATCGGGTCGCCACCTTCCCTAACAAATGGTCGAGGGAGGCGATGGCTGAGATACGCGTCATACTCGTGATCGGGTGCTGTTTGTGGAGTCCGGTCTGTTCATGCTTGCAAGGGCATGATTAATACCTTAATACTAGTGTTATTTTATTGGAGATTGACGAGAGACATCATCCTGTTTTGGATTAATTTTATTGTTATTGACGCTTAGAGACCTTATACATCTCTGAGAATATTAAATTACTTAAGTGCTATTTTCATTTACTACTTATTTTAATTTAGACGCTTAGAGACCATGTACATCTCTAAGGACTTAGGAATAATGGACGCTCAGAGACCATATACATCTCTGAGATATTAAATTTATTGTATATACTTTTGTGTATTCGGACAGAGACCGTATATATAGGTCAAAAAAAAAAAAAAAAAAATTTTTTTTTTATATAATGTCTTATAAGTTAATTTTAATTGAATATTGTGAGTTTGTTTATCACTATAGTTTTAAAATCATTATTATTATTGTCTACTTTTTTTTAGTTCTGTAATTCTGTTTTGAAAACATTATAATTATCATTGTCAATTTATTTAATTGTATAATTCATGTGTTGACTTGTAAAAGTGCCCTTGTGGCCTATTTGCAGAATAAAATTTTTGATTTTGATTTTGATTTTTGATTGATTTGATTTTGACTACACGAACGAAGTCGGGAAATGATAGTGATATTTTTGAAGTGGGCGTTTTCCAACTCCCAACCTCTCCCAACTGAGTGCTGACTTCTACTCGTAATTACAGCTCATTACTCAAATACGCCTGTGAGTGATCACCTTCCCACTTGGCCCTTATTACTCATTACTTGTTGTGTTTTCTTAGGGTTTCTGACACTGATTTTCCTCCTTGGCTCTCTAGCCAACACCTTATTAGATTTTCCGCATGGTAGGTTTTTCTTGCTTCACTTTAGTGTATTAATTTTGCGCTAATAATTATTTTTTAGGGTTTCGTACCCAAAGGGTAAACAGAAACCCTATTACTAAGACTTCGCTGTCCGTCCGTCTGTCTGTCTGTCACCAGGCTGTACCTCATGAACCGTGGTAGTTCGACAATTGAAAATTTCACAGATGATGTATTTGTGTTGCCGCTATAACAACAAATACTAAATACAAAATGAAATAAACATTTGAGGGAGCTCCCATACAAAAAACTTTTAAAGAGTTGCTCGTTGTGCTCATCAGGCGCTGAGTCTCAAAATGTATGGGAAAACTAAAACCCGACTCGCACTCGACCAAATTTCTACTTGATATTATTTAACGTTCTTATATCCGATAAAAAATATTGTTATTTAAATTAAATGAAAAAAGGTTAAAATAAAGTGTCTAATGTTGTATCTATAATAGTACGGAACCCTTCGTGCGCGAGTCCGACTCGCCCTTGGACGGGTTTTTTTCTTACGCCATTTTTTACTAGTGTCATGTCACGTTTTCATTTACATTTTCTGCCCGCCATTCCGTTTAAGATTCGTTTTTGCTGGATCCCTTCAAAATTGTAGCTAGCATTACTGCTTCACCTTACTATAATAATAATAATAAAACCTTTATTGACAATCTGTAGTTTACATAACTTCGTTGTATATTGTATATTTTCTGTTTTTCCTAGACATATTTATAATAAATCCGCTATGGTTGATTGTCTTGCTTTGCAGCATAGGCCTCCCCAAGAGTTTTCCATATCAGCCGATCCCTTGCTTTTCTTGTCCAGGTTGCCCCGGCAGTTCTCTTAAGAGGGCGCAGTACGTTCGCTCTGGCTCGGTTCTCCATATAAACATAATTAGTTTAGGTTGCTAGAAATAGTAAAAGAAAAATCAATACAGCGTTTTTTTGAGTTTTTTACGGCTTGTATGAAAACCTAAATAATCGCTGTATTTTTTCTCCATTATAATTTGAAGCAACAGAAACTATGTTCCGACCTAGATATGCCGGATCCCATTGTGTATACAAAGTTTCATGTTATTCTAGCATGGCGTTTTAAAATGAGAGCATAAATACGTTTGTATGGAGAACCGAGCGTACTGCGCACTCTTAATATCGTTTCCCATCTTCGATATTGTCTTCCCTGTCTTCTCTAGGACACCATTCCGTCACATCTCTGGCCCTCTGGCCCATTTATCGTTTTTACTTCTTATTACATGTCCTGCCCATTTCCATTTTAATTTTCTGACGTAATGCTTTACATCTGTTAATTTTGTTTCTTCTCTTACTATAGCTGACAGCTAATGCAGGCAGTGACTGCATCTTTACGTGCAACCGTGCATCCATCTTTACTTTCACGTGCGCTGACCAGAATAGCTTCTCGCCGTGCCAGAGATTCGGAGATATCTATGTTTTTACGGCCTGTTTAGTAGTGTCACGCCTCGCCTCCGAAGTTAGAGGTCCCGAGTTCGAACCCAGGTAAGGGCATTTTGTTTCTGTGGTGCTGGTGAGCAGAAACATTTAGTCCTGAGACTTGGATCTTTTCTATGTATTTAAGTCATCATCATCCTCCTAGCGTTATTCCCAGTACAGTTGCATCCTGAAGGTTGCCTGGGTTCCGCTACCTGATCCCAAGAATTGGCGTAGGCACTAGTTTTTACGGAAGCGACTGCCATCTGACCTTCCAACCCGAGGGGGAAACTACACCATATTGGGATTAGGCTTGTCAAGTGAGTGGGCAACTTGACTGTTAGAGGTTCTCAAGCCGCCTGGAGGCCTCTAACTTGGCTTAACGACTGCTATCATAGACAGCAACCGGAATCAACGACTTAACGTGCCTTCCAAAGCACGGGAGCGCTCAGTTAGTAACCACTCAAAGCGGTCACCCATCCAAGGACTGACCTCGCCCGACATTGCTTAACCTCGCATACCGCACGCGGTACGCTGGCGCCGCTGGGCCACCAACGCTCCTATTTAAGTATTTAAGTCAAAGTCAAAGTCAAAATATTCTTTATTCAAATAGGCCTAGCAACAAGCACTTTCGAATCGTCAGTTATAACATGCGTATTAACATATATATTAATTAATTATTTAGAGCAATTTATTGATGCTATTATTATTCTTTAAAATAAATATTGTATTGTTGTAGACATGTCAAAGTAAGAAATTATTTTGTAGTAAAATTCACAATAGGATCGTCAAAACATAAATAATAATAATAATAATAAAAAATATATAAAAAATAGAAATCTAGACAGTTTCTCGAATAAAATCAAAATATCAAAAAAATATCATATTAATATCTAAGTATATATCTATTAAATATATCGTCGTCTTGTACCCATAACACAAGCCTTATTGAACTTACTATGGGACTAGTTGGATTTGTGTAAAAAATTGTCCCCTAACATTTATTTATTTATTTATTTATGGCAGGGCAGGCTAAAGGTCGACCAGATGCTAGTAACCATGGGGATTTAATCCCAATGGATGACACAATAACATCCAAGAGTTGATAGCTTTTGTTCACCTTCTTCTAATGACTTATGTGATGGTGATGACGTTTGATCAAAACTTAACCCCTGCGAATCTATCCATGGGAATTCCATTGTACGCTACTAATACCTACCTGTATATATTTTTTAAAGTCATTAACAAATTGCTTGAACTAATGAGCACTTTGACGTGTTCCTAGAAGCAGAGAAAGAAGTGACATCAGCGGTCGGCCGTGAACTAGAGAGAGCTGGCCTTGCCAACAGCCGAGTGACGTGACGCTTGGCAAAAGTTCAGGGCAAGGAACACACGTTGAAACAGATTACGTCCGTTTTTAGGGTTCCGTAGTCAACTAGGAACCCTTATAGTTTCACCATGTCTGTCCGTCCGTCCGCGGATAATCTCAGTGACCGTTATCACTAGAAAGCTGAAATTTGGTTCTAATATGTATATCAATTACGCCGACAAAGTGGTAAAATAAAAAGTGGAAAAAAATATTTTATTAGGGTACCTCCCCTATACGTAAAGTGGGGAGTGTTTTTTTTTTCATTTTAACCCTAACGTGTGATATATTGTTAGATAGGTATTTAAAAATAAATAGGTGTTTACTAAAATCATTTTTTGATAATATTAATATTTTCGGAAATAATCGCTCCAGAAGTAAAAAAAAATGTGTTCCCCCCCCCTCTAACTTTTGAACCATAATTTTTAAAAATATGAAAAAAAACTCAAAAGTAGAACTTTATAAAAACTTTGTACGAAAATTATTTTGAACTTCATAGGTTGAATAGTTTTTGAAAAAATTACAAAAATAATTTCTGAACTAAGTTTGTAATTTAACCTTATAAACAGGTGTTTATTGTACCTGTCATTTCTACAAAATCACAATGAAATGACGTGCTTTTTAGGGTTTTGTGTTTCTGTACTTAATATGTCAACTTAATGTGACGGACGGAAAACTACGGAACCCTACACTGAGCGTGGCCCGACACGCTCTTGGCCGGTTTTTCACCATACGATACGATATAACATTTGAAGCTGGAAACGCTCAGAGCGGGCGCGGCGCGGTGCGGGGCGGAGGCGGTATAACATTTTTGATCTTTCCGAAACTGTCGACTGTCGACAGTGTCTGTTACTGCTTCATATGTCACACACGCCGCCTCCGCTATCCCGCGCGGTTTTTTGGTGCGACGTGCCCCAGACCGCGGTCGCTTTACCGCAAAATCGCCTCCACCCCGCAACGACGCTGCGCCCTGCTCTGTGCGTTTCAAGCTTTAGTTTCATCATCATCATCATCATGTCAGCCGAATGACGTCCACTGCTGGACATAGGCCCCAAAGACTTCCACAATTACCGGTCCTGCGCCACCCGCATCCAGCGGACACCTGCAACCCTTACCAGGTCATCAGTCCACCGTGTGGGGGGCCTGCCCACGCTACGCCTTCCGGTACGTGGTCGCCACTCGAGAACCTTTCCGCCCCAACGGCCATGGGTTCTATTACGTGCTATGTGCCCCGCCCACTGCCACTTAAGTTTAGCGATTCGAAGGGCTATATTGGTCACTTTGGTTCTGCTGCGGATGGCCTCATTCCTGATGCGATGTCGCAGAGAAACTCCCAACATATCACTCTCCATTGCTCTTTGGGTGACTTTGAGCCTTCTTTTGAGGCCCATTGTAAGCGACCACGTTTCAGTACATCACTGGCAGTACACACTGGTCAAAGACTTTGAGACACTGCGGGATATTGGACGAAAAGATGAGCTTTAGTTTACTACTTACTATATTCTGTATGGCGTACTGCCTTACAGATACATGGAGTGCTTTCAAGGCTTCTTTCAACTGAAACGTTTTTTAATACTACGACGGTGGCAAACAGGCATATAGCCTGCTTGATGGTAAGCAGACACCTTAGCCTAGAGCCGCTTGCGACTGAAGCACAATCATAACGCGTTGCCTATCCTTAGCTGGTATGGGGATTCGTTGTTTTGACCGGTAGAAACAAATGCAACATAACTTAATCAACAATGTCGCCTAATTATTTATCAGGGCTTGTAACTTCTAACAACCCGTTTGGAACTGCTTTCTGACCCTAGTAAATAGAACGGAGGGGGGAAGGCCTCACCCCTGTGCAAGTATCCTGAATCAACCACCATGTGTGAAGAATGTTATGAAACTCATGATGGTAAATTCGTTGCCAATAGAACTTGGTGATTTTTGCATTCACATGATTTATGTTATGTCCCTTTTTATATGCAGCTTTTCACTAAGCGGTATTTGCAAATGGTCAGTAGTTTTTTTCTCCACTATGATATACGTCTACGAACAATCTTTGTTGCACACATCACGCAGATAAAGTGAACAGAAAACGACACTAGCAACGAGTAGACTGAGACAGTCAACAGGCGATCTCATTGTCATTAAATGTCAAGTAAGTACACCACCATAGATATATAAACCCCCCCTGAGCCGTTTATTCTTAGCCCCAGCATAAGTCAGTCAAACACACGACGCATCTTAACCCCACATACATAAATTACACCAAGACGACTTAATACCGGCTTTCATAATTCACAGAAATATTGCGCTTCAGAGCTCCTTGTGCTCTACGCAAAGCTTCTTGATTCCTTAATTATGACATGTTACTTCAGACAGATGTCTGGAAAGTGGATATGGTACTGAAATACATTGATAGGCGGAGATCTAGATTGATAACGGGTTACCACATCTGTTATTTTCTCAATTAAATGCTCAAGTGCGTATCTTCGTGTTTAAGTGATATATTAGAGGGTACTCTATTTTCTTTTTTCAATTTTACTATTATTATATGTCATTTTGTAGCATGCAGTACAGGCTGTTTGTAGAATTAGTTTCAGATTCAGATTATTTATTGATAAATGTACCTATACATCTCATTTACACGTCATTTAGGAAAATTCACACATTATAATTATATAGGGGGGGTGATAGTTGTCTCAATGTGTATTGTTTAGTTAGGTATTCACAAGTAAAATTACATAGGTATATTATAATGTTAAAAGTCGTAAAATATTAACACATTCGGGTTTTCAGAACATATATTATTTGGTATACAGTTTTGGGACTGTGTTAGGGTCAATCATTTTTCTGTAAAAACTCATTTACTTTGTAGCACGCAAGGTCAATAAGTAGTGCCTTCAGTTTTTTTGTAAATAAGGCATCACTTTCATGTGCTCAGGGACACAGTTATATATGTGTCCGAGTCGTGTCCAATGCGCGCAGCGACGTAGACGCATTGATGACTAATTAATTAATTAAATGCGAAATTAGCGCGGCTCGGCCGCTGCTAATAGTGTTGAAACGATGAGTGAACCTATCGTGAATAAGCTCCTCGCCTTTCTGCTGCGGATACTGCGGGAGGATGAGTTGGACGCGGAGCAGGTTTGTTTGGCGAGCTTCAGTGCCGCCGACATCTGCGCAGCGAAGAAGGTGCTGTTCCAGTCCCTCGGGATCGCCGGCACATTTATACCTCACCGGAGGGGGGATGAAACCGGGAAAAAGTCCCTTAAGGACATCATTGATGTTCTGAGGGAGCGTGAAAGCGACTTGCCTGAGTTCGTGGCGACGGAGGTCTCCGGATCCCCATCCTGCATTCCAGAACATGTCGACGTGAGCAGCCTGCTGAAGGAAATCGTGGCTCTTAAGGCAGGCATGGCTGAAATTTTGAAAAAGTTCGACGACTCGCAGGCTACTATTGCCGTGTTACGCAAAGAAATTATCAGTTTGCGTAATAGTGCCCCGGGAACTCGGTCACCAGCGGCGTCAAATTTCAAGAGTAATGACCGGGTGTCAAATGTCGACTCGGTCAGTTTGCATGTTGCTGACACTGCGCATGCCGTTCCACTGCCCGCGTACCCCCTCCGCGCCGGGCCTCCCCCCGTCGCATCCTCTAAATCGCGTCATCGCTATGCTGATGCCGTAGCTGGTCGGTCTGTCGCAGCCAACCGGAAGGACGCGCCCTCAAGAGCGCGTGAAGTTCGGGTTCCTCCGAAGGAGAAGCCCTCTCGCACCGATGTGGATAAGGAGGGTTTTACAACGGTGTCGAAGAAGCGCAAGTCGCGCAAGAGTCAGTGTGGTACTGCAGAACCGGTTGGTTCGGGTTTGCGTGTTGCCACACCGAGCATGGCGCTCTATGTATCGCGCCTGCACTACACCGCCACGGCTGATGATGTGGTGGAGTACGTTCGCCAGAAGACCGACTTCCCGCTGAGGGTGTTCCAGCTGCGTTCACGTCACTACGTGCACTTCAGCTCATTTGTGGTGCGCGTGCCGCGGCCGCTGCAGGAGACCATCGCGTGTGCTGACTTCTGGCCAAAGGGTGTCGTGTTTCGACGGTTCCGGGGCAACCTACCGAATCCTACACCGGAGACGACGATGCAACGGGGCCACGCCGTTTCGTCGCCTAAATAGATATTTTATAAGCTTAAGTTTCATGGCGCATTGGGTTAACTGTAAGGCCATGTAAACATTTGTAAGAAATAAATAAAATAAATAAATAAATGTGGGTCCCGGCAACGCTGAGTGCTGTGCGAGCTTTAGCCAGGCGCCGGCGCGGGGGGGCCAGCAGGTGTCGCTTGCGCTGCGCGTAGGTCTTTGGGTAGGTTTCCCATATGTTTTATAGCTATGTATGTTGGTTCTTATGTACGAACAAGCGGTCAATATGTATACACTATGTAGAGTTAGGACCTTGTGATGTCTGAATATATCTTTAGCGGGATGGTCTACCGGTTTTCGGTCAATAATTCGCAGGGCTCGTTTCTGAATTTTGAACACTCTGTCACGATTGGCAGACGTTGCCCATATGTCTACTCCTTGAATTAAAATTGAGTGGAAATAACATAGTATGCCTTCCTCAAGTAACTAAGAGATAGGGTAGGCGCAAGTCTAGACGGGGCGCGAGACAGGTAACCTCCTCGAGTGTCCGGGCTCTGCCAATATTTCATTTTTCATTTCATTTATTTATTTCATTTAACAATATAAATTGTGTTTGAAAATACATGTCAATTAAAAAAAAAAAACTTAAAAATAATAAATATTCAATTACAAACCTTATAAATAATAAATTAAGAACACATAATTTACAATGACAGAACAAATTACAATGTCAAAGAAAACACTAAAACTAAAACGTAACAAAAAAAAAACAATAAATTATAGTGTAAAAGTCAGTAAAAGTTTAAAAATAATATTAAGAAAAAAAAAATAGTTCTTATTAAGTAAAATGAGTTATTACACATTGCCTAATCCCGACCCTGACTGTAGAATTCTTCTATTGAATAGTAACACTTCCTCAACAAGAAAGACTTTAATTTGTTTTTGAATATGTTGCTACTTGTGATTGATTTCAGCTCAAGAGGTAGTTTGTTAAACAGAACTATACTCTGATATCCCGCCGAATGCTTAGCAATTTGGAGTCTAGTACTTTCGGGAAAGGGCAGGTCCATTCGTCGTGTTGCGAGTCGCCTGTCTCTTTGTTCAACCGTTTCTATGTTATTTATATTTTTTATTAGATCTGTAAGTACCACTAAAATGTAAAGGCTAGGGACAGTGAGAATTCCAAAATCTATGAAGAAGGGTCTGCATGATGTCTGTTGCGGTACTTTTGCCATTATTCTTATTGCCCTTTTCTGCGCAACAAATGCCGCATTGATGTTATACCTGTAACTGTTTCCCCAGCATATTATACTATAGCGCAATTTCGATTCTACCAACGCATAGTAAACCATCTTTAATTGCATCAGTTGGAGCTCATCTCTAAGGCTTCTAAGAGCGTAACATGCAGAACTGACAGAGCTGGTCACTGCAGATAGTTCCGCTTTCCAGTTCAGACTGGAGTCAATGTACACCCCCAGAAATTTCGCCGAGTCTACCAGTTCGATCTTATTCCCTTCAAGACATACCTGCAGTGTGTCATTAACCCTCGTAGTAGTTTTAAACTAAATAATTTTTGTTTTACTGCTGTTCAGCTTGAGGTTATTTATTTTGAACCAATGCATAAATGTCTCAAGAGCGTAGTTTACTCCATAATTTAAGTCAGTAATGTTATTTCGCGCTATAACTGCATTGGTGTCATCTGCAAAACACACTAATTTGGAATTAGGCACTACATTATTTATAAAGTTAATCAGGTCGTTTGTGAAGATAATGAAGAAAAAGGGACCCAATATTGATCCCTGAGGGACTCCTGTGTTAACGCTGTCCACTCTTGATTTGTAGGCCTTTCCTTCATTACCTTCTGTCCATTTTATTTCTACGAATTGTTTTCTGTTGGCTAGGTAGGATCGGAAAAGATCTAATGATTTCCCTCGGATCCCATAGTGTTCCAATTTTCCTAAGAGAATATCGTGACTGACGGTGTCAAATGTGTGGCTAAGGTCCAACAATATACCAGCTACTTTTTTATTATTATTTAGTTGACTGACTACATCATTCACCAACGTGCCAACTGCTTCATGTGTGCCTTGGCTCTTTTGGTAACCATACTGTCTCTTGTTTAAGATTTTATTTAAATTCAAGTGTCTAACTAGCCTATCCTTCAGAACTCTTTCAAGCAGCTTAGAGAGTGCTGGTAGAAGTGAGATTGGACGATAATTTTTTGGTTCACATTTGGAGCCCTTTTTGTATACGGGTAGAATTCTTGCCGTTTTGAGTTGATCTGGGAAGACACTATGCTCAAGGCACTTATTTAAGAAACTGGCTAGTGGATCCGCTAGTATATCAATGTTTTCCTTGATAATTGTAATTGGGATATCATCGTAACCAGTTGATCTTTTGGGTTTGAATTTATTAACCAGAAGTTTAACTTCTGATGTATTTGTCGGTTCAAACTTAAAGTCTTGCTCGACTCTGGGTACGTGCGTCCGTATCAGTGCTAGTGCTTGCTCAGGACCACTATGATTATCCTTGCTGTGATTAAATTGTTCCAGTAAGATATCACAAACCTCTCTAGGGCTTTTGTGCACTTTTAGAAGCCCCTCCGCCGTTTTGGTTTTCAATAAGAGGTTGCCTTCTTTATTGTCAACTATTTTATTTCGATGTTTTTGTATCACTTTCCATATTTCTTTCGCAGAATCACGAGCTTTTAAGATTTGAGTTTGTACTGCAATTCTTCTAGCATGCCTGATCACTCGTCTGTATATATTAACGAAATCTTTTCTGTACTTCTCCACTGTCTCGGAGTTAGCCGATTTGTGAGTCATTAGAAACGTTTCATTTTACTAGACACCTTGATTCCTCGTGTTATCCATTTGATCTGGCAATTTCCATCTTTTACTATTTTCTTTTTCTTCTTTTTGAAACTCTCTTCAAATATTCTGTTAAATTTATTTATGAAACTATTAATACCTATGATATTCCAGTTTTCCTTCATTATATTATCCCTAAAGTGCATGTTTTCGATGTCTTTAAACAGTCTCACCTTCTTCCATAGCGGTTTCTTTTTTTTTTTGTTTGTGTACCTTCGCTTACTGTAAAAGAGCTGAGTAAAGCGGCGTGGCCGTCGGCTAGGCCGTTGTGATCCACTATTGGGTTAGAAACACTGTCAGGATGAATATTTGTTAGAATATTGTCCAAGCATGATTCCGAGTTATTTCGGATAAACGTAGGTGCTGTAACCAACCATTTAAAGTTATATGACCTAAGCAAAGATAACAATTCTGTAGTTTTTTTGTCTTCTTTTAACAGGTTGACATTAAAGTCACCACATATCACGCATTTCTTGTTGAAGAAGTGTACCAATAGCCCCTCTAAATACTCAACAAATACATCAAAGTTTGCTTCATTTGGATTACGATAACAGCATACAATATTTATATTCGTTTGACAATCCTTAACACCGCACACCTCAAAATATTCATCTTTATATAATTTATTACATATCACAAGCTTCTCGCACTTTCTGCTATTATGATTCATAATTAGAGAGCCTCCTCTTATCTTTTTTGACCTTGTGTTGTATGTGGCTAGTTTGTAATTATCTATGCTAAAAAGAGGAGCCGAAGAAGAATTTAGAAAATGTTCGCTAACACAGACATATTGCTGTACATTTGACAGACCATGTAGATACAGTTCTAACTCGTATTTTTTATTTGTGATACCACATAGATTTTGATAATAAATATTTAATGCTATGTTTGGGGTGCAATGTGGCGGGTTTGTACTAAAAAAGGAGAGATTTCAAGGCCTGTACTACGCGAGCCTGGCGTGTTCACAGGCGTCTGAGGACAATCAATGTCATGATCATTGTCCGGGCACAGTACACCAGTGGACTCAGGTATATTGTGTTTTCGGAGATCTGATATCCGGTCAGCCAAGCCCTGTAATATATTTCTAATCCCGGAGCTAATGATTTTCCCGCTCACCAAAGAG
This sequence comes from Notocelia uddmanniana, assembly GCA_905163555.1. Lineage (NCBI taxonomy): Eukaryota > Metazoa > Arthropoda > Insecta > Lepidoptera > Tortricidae > Notocelia > Notocelia uddmanniana. The sequence continues at coordinate 285,930 of LR991066.1, read as the reverse complement.
AAGTGATTTAAGGTTAGGCATAGATTCGAGTCGTATACCGAGCCGTAGTTATTTGTATGTATGTCTTGTCCTAGCTTATAATTGAATAACTTAATTCTTGAATTAAAGACTCGCTCACCACAGATAAATGTTGGTAAGGCGATAATAATATTTGTGTGCGTAATGTTATTCAATTTTTGTTTTATTACCGATCATTACAATACAAAAATCATTTTTAGTATAGGCGGAGAGTTTTGAATCTATGTCTCTTAATAATATTTCAATCCCTACGTTCGGTGTTAGATAATGACAACATTCGAAATCAGTGAAAGAGTTTACAGATTCCATATTACGTAGCAAGTTGTACCTATGGCTGCTAGATATTAAACACAACTTATTTACTTGTTTTTTACATTTAGTCGACTCGGTAGCAGTTTGTATGAGCTCATTCAGATTTTTATTTACATTTTTATAATTAATAAGTGGGCTTGAGCAAATCGAATGATGAAGCAATTCGTTTTCTAGCCCACTGATAACTTTTTTGAGATGACTTATTTCCTGTTTGTAGGCCTGTTGATCCGGTTGATCCGCAGGTAAGGGTAGAGTCTTGGCCGGTGCGTCCTGGAGGCACGGCAAGTGATCATTTAGTGGACCCTAAGTGATCACTTGTCGGGCTACCAATAACCTGTCAGGGGGGGGGGAGGGTATCGGACCAAGGACTTCTCCACGGAGAAATCCCCAGGTCCGACGAAGGTGGGCCGCTTCGGCGGCGTAGTGCGGTTCGAGGCACCGACCGTTTGCCTCGTCAAATATAACGGCCCCGTAATCCCGACTAGGCAGAGGGCCGATGATGTCCGGACCGGGGACTGTGAAGACCCCGCTTGCGGTAGGCTTGCAGTCGCGAGGAAGAAAACCTCTATAAAAAATTACACGGCCCACTGGGGGGCCGGCGGCTTCGGCTGCGGAGGGCTGCGGGGTAGGGGCGTTTGTCCTCCCGCTGGGCGCCGGGGTAGGAGCGTTTGTCCTCCCGCTGGGCGCCGGGGTAGGGGCGTTTGTCCTCCCGGTGCCGTGGCGCGGGTGGGACCAGATCACCGTGTGTCGGTGCTGGTCCCTAACCTTCCCGGGGTGTAGGGAGGTCGGTGCGGGAAGGCACACTGGTCATGCTACAGTGTGCCTTTTTGGTGAGGGTTCGCCTTAGGGCGATGGTGCCGGTGATGTCGTGGTGAAATGTTCGCGATCCCATGGCAGGCACGGTGGAGGCAGCATCCCAGAGTTTTAGTGGGTAGGCTGGTCCTCGTTTGGACCGGAGAGTCCCACATAACTAATGCGTAATATCTGGCTTGTCCCCGCAGGCCTCATATTGCGTATTGGTATGCGTAACGCATTTCTCTGGGTAAAAAAAAAAAAAATAGGTGCAAGTCTAGACAGTGCATAGCACGAGACGGACAGTTTGTCGCATACATAGTCAATGTGTGAGGACCATGTTAGCCCTGAGTCAATTACGAAGCCGAGGTACCTGGTTGCGTCTACCTGTGGTACGATGGTGTTATTGCTGGCTATGTTTAGTGAGGAATATTTCTTTTTATGTCGCCAACTATTATTACATTATAATTTTGAATGGAATTAAAATTTAACAATTTACTTAATAATTTTAAATATAATGTTACGTCACCAGTGTCACCACTTGGCGGTCTGTACACACACACCACTATGAGGTGTAGTCTTTCAAAAGTGATAATAACAAAAGTCATCCTTTTGCTTGTGAACGACACATATGAGAGTTCTCAGTTACTTATTAGTTATTCATACCATAAAAGGTACCTCAGTAGAATGAGTGACTTGTCAGCCTGTGTAATTAACTGGTCAAATCTCTCGTAACCGACGAAGTGCGGCCAAGGTCAGTCGACCCTCGGACTAGAAGCAACACTGAATGAAAAAGTGCTAACGTCACTCAGCTGGCTGCCGTCCATCTCATTACGGCGGCTCTTTAAAACATCGTTTAAATATCTGTCTCCTTTATTCACATGAACTAATGCCAATTTTATGGCATCTTCCTTATTTTTTGTGATGATGCTGGACCTGGAGTAAAGTAATGAGTAAAAGTGGTCTTAGCATTTATATGTTCTTATTCAATTATTATACAAGAACATCATCATCAGGTTTATAGTTAATACCAATTACTCATTATTGCTTTTATTTCAGGGGAAAAACCAGTATGTAGTTTCAAATATACCCATTTTAAAGTTGTTTGAAACGATATTTCTTAAGTCTATATATTCGAAGTGGCGGTGCAGCGCGTCTGGTATGTTCGCCGCGAACAGAGTGGATGACTTCTATGCAACAATGCGTAAGAGACACTGGTCCTTTGTCAGGAGAGTGAGCGAATCGACGAACAACATTGTTAACGTGGTGTACACAACCTGCTACCGTAAAAATAAGGCGCCAATAATGGCATTGTTACAATGAACATTTTTAATTAATATTATATTTTCAATTGTTTAATATATGTATAATGTTTAGTCTGAAATATTGTTAAACTGTAACAAATGGGTTCATACCTAAATAAACAACAATTTATTATTTATTATTATTATATTTTTATCTTAAACCAACATTAAAACAGGATACTTATATAAAAATAATTACACTTGTGTCTTTAATATATTACACATCTGTTCACGCTTTAGATTCGTTCTCACAATAAGATAACATTTTCATCCATTCAAGCACGCCTGTTTTCCTTAGGGATCACGAATTTTCTCTTGCTAACTATGGTCCTGAAAACCCTTTTTTGCCTCATTCACTGGCTAGGTTGCTGTTGGCTTTACCAAAAAGCAAATAGAATAGAAATAGAATAGAAAATCATTTATTCGTGACAATTACAAATAGGAAGAAGCATAAAATAACAACATAGAAGAAAAAGACAAGTCACGAAATGGTCCCAACTCAGCATGTAGCTGGCGTGACCGCCAGCGCTGGTCTTCCGTTGGGACCACGAGTGAACCACGGCAGGCAGCGCCCAAACAAAATAATAAATAAAAAAGTAAGTAAACAAAAAAAAACAATATGACAAAAATAATATAATATTAAAATAGCAAACATACACAGTAGAAGAAGAAACACAAAATTAATAGAGTTACATCCAGTACAAAAATAAATGATAGAGTCATGAGGAAATGTATATTGCAAAGTTCAGTTGAATGAGTATTTTTCATTTATTTGTTGATTTATGAATTATTACTAGAACTAGCAAAAGTCTAGATCTAGGTTTAATGTAATGTAATGGTTACCACCTATTTTAATCTGCACCAGCGTTTAACCACGCAGTCAACGACTTCCAACCTTCACCTCAAGTAATTAAGACTGTAATTAGCCTGTGGTTACCCGATGATGCAAGCGACGGTAATACTCCGACATCGCAGCCAAGTCGGCGCGAGCGCACGACCGCGGGCACAGGGAATAAACGCTATAAGCGTGTATGAAGCTCATATATTATTAGTGTAATTTTCCTTTGAATTGTAGGCGCGGACAAATGTTCCAAGTCAATCTGTCAGTAGGAATTGAATAGCGTTTCCATTGTGTAACGTTGTACAGTCAGAGACAATAGCGGAATTAATAAGACGTGTGACATGTGACTGCTTATGTTTGACTCGACTAAAAGATGAAATGTCATCTCGCGCATATTTTGGAGCAGCCCAACTAGGGGCGTACTTCCACCTTACTGGAGACTTGTGATCCTGGAGGCCGCCGGAGCTTCCGAGGAGAAAAGGGTGACTTGCTTTTGTCTTTAGCTGTCAACATATGGTACGGTGCCTGCTTATTACCATCGGGCAGGCCGTATGCTTGTTTCAAATGCTGATAGCGATCCCGCGGCGTCCTCGACAAGGCGGAGCCAGCACTCGTTGGGGTTTTAAACGGTAGTCCAAGGCGTTTGCTGCGGTTAGTCCGTCATACCCGTCCTGGTCCCACAGCCGGGTGGGATGCATGAAAGCATTTCCCCAACATCCACTGCTGTCAATTTTTTTAACTGTATCTGTATTATCTCTATTGAAATACAAAATTCATAAATATATGAGTTCTAGTGGACTTTTTACGTCCAAGTATTGGAAACAAAATGTTTACCTAAATAATTTCTAAAACACATCTGATTTTACTCTAATGATATGTTATTTTTTTAATTTGTCATTATATTAAGGTAACTGTCCCAGTGATCGACTCTTTCAATTTTATGTCATAATGACAGAGGTGATCAATAGCTGTCATCCATTAGGCATTAAGGTATATACTTACACTGTAATAAGGCTGACAATGTATTTTATAATCAGTTAGAAGCTGAATAATACGAATATTTTATTGTATTGGCATATGTATAGGTATGTATATGATCATTGTTCATGCTTGCCATACGCATCAACTCTTGCGCAGACAGGGCGGCGGCGCGCGTGTCACACGCTAGTGGGCGTGGCTTTTGATTTAATACTTAACTGTAACAGCTTGGCAATAGCTTGTAATTTATAACCGTAAGATATTAGGTCGCCCTTGGATCGGTTCGGGTTAAATATACTGCGGTGATACATAAGCAATTGATGACAAACGGTCAATGTTATTACGGTTTATGTTTGACTCGACTTAAAGATAGGCGAAATATCATCTCGCGCATATTTTGGAGCAGACCCGGACCCGGGCCCGGGTAAGTTCGGACCCGGGTATGTCCTAAAACTACGACCAAGACCACCGAGGGATGGGCAGCAGCATCTCTGGAGTGCGGTGGAGATACTGCGATCGCCAACCCGCATGCAAAGCGTGGCGATTATGGCATATACCCCCCGTGAATTTGGGGAGGCCTATGTCCAGCAGTGGACGTCCTTTGGCTGATATGGTGGTGGTGGTGGGTCAATGTTACTCGCGGGGGTCTCGGATATGAAGGGTGGCATGTGCCCACTTGGACGCCGCACCAGGAAAAATCAACGCCTTTTTATTTATTTATTCTATACATCATATGGAGCGCTCGCGTACTGGTATACGAGGTCAAACAGTCGGCCGAAGCAACTCTTGGATGGGTAACCGCTTTGAGTGACTAACTGAGCGCCCCCGTGCTTTAGAAAGCACGGTAAGTCGTTGATCCCGGCTGCCGTCTCCAACAGCAGTCGTTAAGTCAAGTTAGAGGCCTTCGGGCGGCTAGAACTTCTAAAAGTCAAGTTGCCCACACACTTTACAAGCCTAATCCCAATAAGGTCTAGTTTCCGCCTTAGACTGGTAGGTCAAATGGCAGTCGCTTCCGTAAAAACTAGTGCCTCGTCGTCCTTCTGGATGCAACTGTATTGGGATGACGCTAGAATGATCATTGTATACCTACATCATATACTTGTACTGTATAATACATAGAATAGAAATACATAGTCATTACAACACAGTTACATATGCTAACCTCATTGAACGTTGCCGGGTTTAATCTGAGAGTTACATGATTATGTTTCCCATTTTAATTTGTCTTAATTGTGCTCGGAGCGTCGCCACACGCGCCGTGCTAATGTCAGCAATGTATTACAAACCTTAAGGGCGTGCCATGGAAAATATTCCGTGCCTTTGTAAAGACGTTCAGACGAAATTAGGAGAAAGTAAGAATTGATTTTCAGATATATGACTCTTGTCTATATAATTGTTTCTTTATCTTGAGAACATGATTGCTTAAAATTTTCTCGTAAGAAAAAAATCCAAACTTGCTTTTTTTTCTTTCTTTCCTCAGCCTAGTCAAACTATACATTATTAAACGACGCAACCATGTTAAAAATAATTTTATGATGTAATTTTACCTAATCTGAAATCTCACATGAGTAAATATGAATAAAAATTCACAAAGTAAGGTAGGTATTTATCGAAATTGGTCCAAAACGCGATTCCCTAAGAGTAGTGCATCTCGTTCTCTCATGCAAATTTTATAAGACATTAGCGTGTCTCTTACACAAGAGGCACAGTTTACCGAATCAAAGCTTCACCTTATAACGCTATTGAAGAAGCTATATTAATACCTAATGACACGATGACACAATATCGACAGCCGTTTCCTCAACAAAGACACCGAGATGAACTCCAGGAGCTTAACACCTTTGATCTCGCAAATCTTGTGACATGGCCGTTATTTGCCATATATCTATTTCAATCTTATGAACCAATTGAGCTCCTCGTAATAACCGAAGCGCTGTTGTTTTACGCGCGACCTTGAGAATGCTGGCCTGTCCCCTCAGTGTGGACGTGGAGTGGACCCACGAGCGATTAACACGTGAGTTACTACCCTTAACTCCACAGATAACGCTATCTAATCCCCACCCTAATTTAGGGCGCACTCTGCCTTAATTCTCCCCTAATTTGCATAATAATGTCCACGGGCCCGCAAGCTATTACAGTGAGAACTAAATTTGGTCCTTCATTAACGAAGGCACCGCCGTAAGTCTAATAAGTCGTTGGAAAACGATGTATCTACGACTTTCTTGTATTATTCTGTGTACGCTCGAGCCAATTTCGAGTTGGTAAAGAACTGAAAGGTTTATTACGGGGGCACTTGGTATCGGACGCGTTTTTACGTCCGGACAAATTGTTTCGACGTGATTGGATCGCGTTTCTGATTAAATTGAAGGCGTTAAGTGAGCCATATTTCTTATGCAAGGGTGGTTGAATTTCGTTCAATCGATAAACGTGTTTGAGAGTTACAAAATGCTTGGTGACAGATGGTCGCTTTTAAGAGTTTTAAGACGCCTATTTGTCACTCTTATTCTTACATTTTTAACCGACTTCAAGATTTCAAAAGAGGAGGTTATCAATTCGGTTGTATGTTTTTTTTTTTAATGTTTGTTACTCCATAACTCCGTCATTTCTTAACCGATTTGAAAAATTCTTTTTTTGATTGTATGTATATATATTCAAATTGGTCCCGTTTTTGTCAAAAGGCAGTTCTGATGATGGGATCCATGAGGAGTTGAGGGAACTCCTCAAATCTTAAAGGCAAACATATGGTGATTTTTGTGTTTTTATCAACAAATCGAGCATTATCATACAAAAATGTGACATTTGATGAAGTGGAACTGCTGATGATGATCAGAACAGAACTCTTCAACGACGAAAAGTTCACGTTTGGCGATTTGTCCTTCTAGCGGTCTTTGTTAAGCAAGTTCTATTTTCACGATTGATTTTTGTCATGCTCGAGTTCTGATGATGGGATCCATTAGGAATTGAGGAAACTCCTCAAATGTGAAAGGCACACAAGTAGTGATTTTAGTATTTTCATGAACTAATCAAGCATTTTCATTCATAAAAGTGACATTTGATGAAGTGGAACTGCTGATGATGATCAGAACGGAACTCTTCAACGACGCGTAGTTCACGTTTGGCGATTTGCTCTCTTCGTTTTGTTTGTCAAGCAAGCAAGGTTTTTCCATGATTTCATGAGGAATTGAGGGTACTTAGTCTTCTACCATTATAAACATACTTATAGCCATTTTTGTATTTTATTGTATGGAATCTAAGAGCGCACCATCTAAGATTAATAATCTTTCACCGGACTCCCCGATTGAAGTCGGTTTTTTTTTCTTAAAAATTATCTATTTAAAAAAACGGACGTTTTGTCCAGTCCAGTATGAGAGCATTGACACTATTGACAGCCTATATTAAATTTATCTTTTGTTTTGCAATGCTGACAATAGGAAATCTATAAGTGAAAAACTGAAGAAAATGACCTTTCAGTCATTTCGTCACCCCATTAACTGTTTAGACAATAAAAACAGTAAACAGTGACCGATGATCGTAACCTAGCCTTATCTTAACTTGAAATTAAGTCCTTTGAGATTAAGTTTTTTTTTTTCAAATCTAAAATCCTTAGGTGAGTATATTTTAAACATTTTGTCACAATTTACCATCAATACGTCAATGAACCGTTTAGGCTGTAACATCGGCAGATTTCATAGCTAAAAGATTTTAATAGCCAGTTAAAATCATCGACAAATCTGGCATAGCAACGGCGGTTGTCATTCACGCTAATTACACGAACTACATGTGGCTTGGCCGCTTGCCTTCTGCGTCAGAGCTGCCGAGGTGTCTGCAAGACACGGTTTTTGGACAACGTTCAACCCTAGCTCTCTCCACCAGACACCAAGCAACTACCAACCTTAAGAACACAACTCAGGGTTCGGTTTTGAGGGGAAGATGTATACTGTAAATAGCGTATGACGTATTAAGGTTGGTACAGAAATTCAATACGGTAACGTTAGAGTTTGCAATTTGTCTGAAAGCGTTGTCGCTCTGGAGTCTCGGATTCGAACCCTGCTCAATAAAAGGTCTCGAGGGACTTAGGTTGACAAGCGAAGTATACCGGGGCCAAATCTCAAGTAGACAACTAACTCGAAGGCTGAAGAAGTCTCTCTACATAATGCTGCCCTTGCAGGGCGTCACATGTACCTTAATATCCTCTGTACCGTCTAATTTAAAATTGGTATGCAATAAATATTTGACTTTGAAGTCACTGAGATTGGTACCAAGGCGATACAATTATCTAAGCGTGGCGTTTTTATTTCAATCAGGGTAGTTTGTTATTATCATTATTATTATTTATACACTAGCAGCTACAAGCTGGTGTGTGTATGTCACTGCTCTTGTTATTTTATAATACTGTTCATTTTTTGTGCTTATATTGTTCACAATTCTAAAGATTGTCCCCCAATATTTATTATTTATATAATAAAAATACAAACAAAAATGATATTTTATTTTATCATACATGGCCAAGAAAGAATAGGTACGCTGCTAAAATTATTGGCATTCCTCCCGAGGCCCCTTTTTCAGAACATGTTTTAGGCGTATTTCTTGGTCAAACCAGACCTCCGAGTATATTTACTTGCAAGTTAGGTTAGTTATGCATAGCAATGTCAGCAATCCACCGATGTGATCAATGTTAAGAAATTTCGAATGTGAACATTTTTCGTTAATTTTATAATTGTCATTTTCTGACTGAATACAAACATGAAAGTTTCTAGATTTTTTTTAAATATTGCTGACTTATTGAAAATTATCTTCAACTTGTACAAAAACTGCGAACAATAAAAGCTTTCAATCAACCCACTGGTCTGTATATATCAGCAGTTCAGTCGCTTAGTTAAGAAATTGTTTCAAGATAATTTATTGGCGCGCGTTGACAATCCGGACTACTCTTATCAAAGCCTAACGACCACTCGTAAGCCAGCCAGTGAAAGTCGGACCACCTACTACCCATAGTCGTTACGGCTATGGATACATTATACCGTGGATGAGCTAACAGACGAGTATATATCGTTCGTGAATGGGTAAAGATGGCCGTCCCCGGCGGCGCTAAAAGAGCTCGTCGCTGATTAATTTTCTTTGTTTCGACTTGTTTTCAATTTCATTCCCCGGGGCTGGGCTGATCCGCGGGGTAATGGCTGTTTAAGCTGGGTCCAGGAAAATAAAAGATAGCAAGGGTCTTTCGCAATGTACATACTAAGCTACTAACAAGGCGCCAAGTACTTACAAACTAGATTGAATGTAACACGTAGATGCAAACAAAAATAACCGTGTCAAAAAATAAAGATGTTTCATTTTTTTTATACTATCGCAGCTCTCCTGGCCACCCGGCTTAATACTCAGGAACATAATAGGATAGTCAAATTAGATTTTTTTAACAGTCTGACAATAAAAAAAATATCTGATCAATTTTTTCCTTTAGTTTTGCCACACAGCTTTTCAATACCAGTGTAGCTCGCCAAAATCCTATTCCCTCACGTTTTCAGCTCGTATATTACGTAGTAACCACAACATAGAAGTTAGAGAGTATTTCACCGAGCGACAAGCGGGACAATCTATATATATATTACGCGAAGCCGATCCTTACAACGCCCATCAGATCTACAGTTATGGACCGATTTTGATAAATTATATACCATAGGATTCGTCCCATGCTGCAGATTTGCAATAAGGTCTTAGTTTTTTGATTTTTATCCTGGAAAATTTATTAAATTGATATTTACGAAAAATCCTGGATGCCCCGACAAATATAAGCCTCAAAATCGTGTTCGATGACGCCGCATACAAGCGACGGGTCAGCTTACCTTGGTAGAATTGTACGAGGTGTCAAAATTTAGCTTGGTTAACACGTGACCTCCACGTGACTTGGGAACTGGCTATGGTATAATTCCGGATGACATAAAATTAAATATGAACTAAAATGTTCCTGTAAGAAATATCTGGTACAGCATTACAATATAAAACTTTTGAGTCGAGAAATACTCAATATTATTAACAATAAACGAAAGTAAAATTACTAATTTGTTTACAAGACAATACATAATATTCGGTCTAAGTATTTACAGTTTACATAAATGACAGACGTATTGTGTCAACTTTTTTTTTATTGTGCTCTAATTATGTCAATATTAAATTGTCATGGTTTATACTTCAAAGAAGTTGATATACAAACCAATGACGTTTCAAATATACGTTCCGTATATCTTGACTGATATTGATATCTGCCAAAACAATGACAAACCAAATTAAACTTTACGTTGTGAGTTACAGAACTGTTTCTGAGTTAATCATAGATAAGCTGCAAAACATTTTGAAAGAGAAGAGGCTAGCTTTGTCTAAGTGTGTCTCTCTTCCACCTATTGCCATACCAGTAGGATGATCATAAGCAAAGAAGTTCAATCAGTAGACGTTACTTATTGGTGGATTCAGATCAAACCGACGAGAAAACAATGTTGCACTAATAAACGTTTACGACGCCAATAACGTATGATTCGACGTATATGCGCACCATTGATCCTATAAAACGACGAATATATCCGTCATGGTGACGGCGTCCAATGCGATTTCAACCTAGATGCATTTCTATTGATAGTGCGCTTAAAAGGTTAAATACTTTAACAAAATTAAGACGTCAGATAAATAATTAAACCCTTTAATTGTCGACAACATGGGAGTTATAACGTACGTTGTCAAAATCACCTTCATTCTTTAGTTGACGTGTAAGTGTCACTGCCGTTCATAAAGTATAATACTCGAAAAGTTATAGGACATGTATATTTCTCTTTGTTACGTTTCAGTAAACATGTCCAAAATAAGGGGGATAATGGTCACGTTAAACTGCCACGTTCTAAAAGGGCGTAGGTACATTGAAAGGATGAATAAGATTACCACTATTGGTAACATGTTCAATTAAAAGTTAAAATTATACTGTATCAGTGTCACCTCCAACAGTGACAGAGCCGGTTTTCAGGGGGTCTACCCGAAACACCCGAAGATCGAAGTTCATTATATTTCCTTCTCTATCACACCAATAAGCAAGTGTTATAGAGATAGATATAACGAAAGATTTTAACCCAGTTACTTCACTTGACAAAATAGACCTCACAACTGTCATGCCAAAACCACACGATGGGCCATGATGGGCCACGTACAAGACGCAGTTATGCGGTGGAACGAGATATAATTTTTTTTTTATGATTGGCTGACTGGCGATTGGCCTTAGTCTCACCTGATGGAAAGCGATGGCCTTTAATGCATAACTGCGACCTATACGTTGGCCCGTAATGGCCCATTGCGTGGTTCCGGCTTCAAATGTTAATACCAATATTGCCAATTGATAGAATCAGGCGTTACTTTGCGGAAATCCATGACAAGCTTCTTGAACAATATTTCTTTGCTATTCCGCTAAAAACGTGTAGGTCTATTAGTGTCAATGTATCCACTTGCGTATTTTTGCATGCGGTTAATGCTCCCACCCTCCCTCCGCTCGCACAAACATGCAAATAAATACAAAAAACCACCACACAGAAACACAAAACCTCGACACGTGTTTCGCCTCTCTACGAGGCATCATCAGGAGATGCTGGCAGGAGATGTTGCTTGCGCCACGTCCACCGAGCAAATGAAAATATGAATTGCCAATGTCGCATGCATTGTTTTTTTTCTAGATTAGATAGAATAGGTTATGAGGATACTTAGAGTATTTCTAAAGAGATCCTATACGAGTACGAGTTCCACCAAGGGGGACGGAAAAGCTCTTACCCACCTAAATTGAGAATTTGTCTTAAACGGCTGGCGCCTTATCATAAACAACCTCTTTAATTTGGGCGGGTATGACGTGGACATGATAATGAGCCAAATAAAAAAGTGGAACTATGACAAAGACTACAAATGATGTATCTCTCTCTGTCGCTCTTATTCCATTTAGTACATGACCTCGGTAGTGGTATTATTATTTGAAAATTTCTCAGGGGTACTCTAAGGGAGGGTAGGATAGGAGTCATATCACAGAACATTCTTAATTGCGGAACTATGACAAAGACAACAAATGATATATCCCTCACAGTCGCTCTTATTCAATTTAGTAAGTATATGATATGATCATATCGCTAACGGTATTATTATTAGACGTCTTCTCTGGGGTACTCTGAGTTTGCGTACCTTATTAGAGCCTTATTTAAACAAGAGACGCCATCAGCGCACATTACCGAACAAAATATTTTGTAAATTGGGGGAGGTAACACACACATAAAAAACCACACATACCATATATTTTCCTATTACTACGCACCATTACACTGAAACAATCAACGCACACACATTCAAAACACTAAAATTATCTGATTATTATCAGATGGCCAAATTGACTGAAGTTGCTAAGATGCATATTTTTCATAGAAATTCTCATAGTTAGTAGGTAAATCTTATTTCTTGAAATAAGGCTGACATTTACTGTAAATTTGACGACTAGCCGTGATGATCAATCACGAATGTTTTTAAATCGACTTTGTAATTGACCTTCCGAATACGCATATTCTATCCCGTGGCTTCGCTTGCATTCTTCGTAGTACGTCGACGCGGCGAAGCCGCGCGGGTAACTAGTATAATTTATAAGCCGTTATGCCCATCAAACTAATCAAATTAACAATTGTTAGTTGAGAGTTTGCGGAACCCTACAAAACGCGGAACCGACACGGAACTTTGTGGCCTTTGTTTCCCTTTCTTATGAAATTCATGTTGCGAGTTTATTAATTGACCCAGTCCGTCAAAGTTTTGCTCGCTTTGAACAGCACATACGTGGCTTAAGGCAGAAACTTATCTGGGAGCCTTTACGAGCTTTTAAGACTAGGTAGTTGTAAGCAGGGTGTGCTCCCGAAGCTATTGTCTATACCTTCAGTCTTGACCGCCACGGTAGGCATCGTTAAGGCAGCTTTTTTATTTAAGAATCTCCGCTGCGTTAGTGTCTGTCACGATGGTAAATTTGGTTATTCTATGTTTGATGGTTCAGGAGGTGTAGATCTTCAACGAAATCGCGGATTGTGAAACTTCGCTCCAATTAGCGTGTTGCTTTATTAGGTGCGCCTCTAACACTTGGAAGGAATCCACGGAAGACAAGCGTTTAAGGACTCAAAAGGCTCATTACATCAAATCTTTTCAGTGACAAAGCGTCATTATTAGTGTTGGTTTCAATAATATTACTTCGTGTTCATTTTATTTTTGAGTGTCATACGTACACTATGTATTACACTTAACTATGAATGTTTATTTTCTAGAAACGAGTACTCAAGCGCTCATTACTACTGAGCACGACCGACTTCAACTGAAAAATCTTAGTAGTCGTGTAGATAACGGTATTTCGGGCATAGTACGTGCAGTTGCGTTACTGCTTTTAGGTATATACAAACGTAAATACTGATTTTACCAGCAGTAGACCTTATCTCGTTGCAATAAGATAGAAATCGTCATGACATCATCGACAGTATTTCGATCATACTTTTATTCTGTTGTACCGCGTGCCTCGCCCGCGGCGCTTCCATTGACTCTGTTATGTCTATACCCCTGTTATTGCCTTTCTATTGTTATCTCCTTTTCTTTTACACGGGTTTCGTTATGAGTTTTCAAAGCAGTTTTATGTATTAACTCGTTTATAACTTGCCCGGGCTGCGAAAGTGGAGAATTAAGAGTCCGGAACTCCGGACATCAAGGAAAGCCCGAGCCATGTACAATGGTTTATTCACAAAAAGAACCTCGCTGTATTTCAATATAATTGGTCTAATTAGGGCGGATTAACAAGGATTGGCGCTGTTCATGATTGACCGTACTCACATCGATTATGCTCGGGTACACAACAGTAAAGATAATTGGCTAACAAATCCCAAGAGGTTGGAATATTAAAAAATACAAGTTTTTATTACGATCCTCTAGTGTATTCTACACAAATACAGTATCACTCTAGTTGTCCTAGCGTTACATAACACTAGTAACTATGTAGCTACAGATAATTCCCATAATTCGAGATGTAATAAACAACCCCATCAAAAACATAAACGTGAACATGGGCATACGCAATACATGGTTATCCTCTTCGCCGACAAAAGAATTGAGATCTAACTAAATGGGTGCCAAGTTCCGTAGATTATCCTGATATTTATTTAATAGAACTAGTGAAGTTGCTGCAACATTATGCTGAGCCAAGTCCTTTTTAAACATCACAATTATAAGTGAATAATTATTTTAAATTATATATTAAGTCTCTCTTAAGATACACTTGTAATTATTATTGTTAAGTGATGTTAAATAATAGTACATTACGATACAAGTGCAGAAAACAGGAAATTCGCAACGAGTGGTGATAAATTGAAACACGACCGAAGGGAGTGTTTTAAATCGACACGAGTTGCGAATTACCTGTTCGCACGTGTATCGTACAACGTTTTACAGTACATGTGGCTCTTTAAAGTTTCGACATATGCACGTAATCTGCTGATTACCGCACTCGTGCGGTAATATAGCACCATATGTACTGTAAAATATTTATATGTCTTTGTCTATGTCTATAATTTCGCTATTTATGAAGCCTAAGAAAGAACATACAACAACGCATTATTATAATCCGTTATTATACAAGAGTCTCCACAATACTCATTGGGTTTTACTTACCAGTTAAAAAGAACCTATACGTTCCTAAATTTCTTACGTTCTTACACCTTTTTATACTAGCAGAATGATCCTTGAATTACGCGTGGGTGGAACGCTGTATGGAAAATAAGCACATCTCTCGGGCGACACGACTGTTTAGAATGCCTTTCGGTTTTGCGAACGCGCAGGGGTCGAGAGGGGCTTGCTGCGCATAATGGCCCGGCGCCGTGCTCCAGCGAACCTGTGAGACTCGAGTACGCTCACGCTAATTTCACGGCGACTTATTTTTTGAGAATATTTAAAATCCTATTGTTGGGGGCTTTTTGTTATACGATTCTCCTGTTTTAATGAACTGGAGATTATTTTATTGTGCATATGTCGATGTTTTTATGGTAAGTAAGAAATAGTACATTTCGATGCTAGTGCGGAAAGTATGTCATTTCTTCACGAGTACCGAGGGATGCCACGAGCCGCAGGCGAGTGGCAAGACTCGGGACGAGTGAAGAATGACATTTCCGCACGTGTATTGAACGACGTTTTTTAATACAGTTGCGAAAAAATAAGAAAAACAACAAGTAATATTTATAAAAACAATATCGAATGTTGCCTTTAGAAACTTAAAACATGCTTGCAGTAAGTAAAAACGCCTCTTCTTTGACAGGCGTTTCGGCAGCTATTCCGTTCCACTCAGACAACTTATTAAGAACGGTTTTTCAATATTCAATATTAAAAAATAAACGTGTTATAATGATGAAGAGGTAAGTAATAAAATATGAAATGTGTATATTTTTCGTATTCTGATATTAACAGTAGGTTTTTATGTTGATTACGACGTTTAAAGGAAACTAATATTTAACACCCAGCTATAAGGAGTCATGCATTAGAACAAGCATAAATTTAAAAAAATTGGAAAAGTGAAAAGCACTAGTGCGCGAAAACCAACTTTCCGCACGCTAAACAGCTACGTAAAGTAGCACTTTTTGAGCAACTGTATTAAAAAAATATTTATAATATTTTAATGAAAAAAAAAATGTTTTATTAGATCTTTCACTGCCAAGGTAGGTACCTACGTTGCAAGTGGTACGCCTTAGCCCGGAATATTCTTCACTAACACGAACATTCCATTTGCTAAATATTTTCACATCGTTTTCCCTGAGAAAATTGAGCCTGCAGGCAAAGCGTGATTTATCTCTGCGAAGCTTTTTACGGAACCCTAATGAGGGTCGTAATTAGCCGCGCTTCCTCTATCGACGGGACCCAATTACTGATCGGCGAATCCATGCTTTGCATCTATCTACAAGGGAATAAATACCACAATTTTGAGCAACTCTATCAAAGGCAACCTTATCACAAGTGGATATGATCTATGTTGGCTTGGCTCTAGTTACGAAACGCAAAACAACGGCTACACGTGTAAGTGTTCGTTTTTTGAATAACACTGAAACTGCTATTTAAAGTGAATTGAATTTTATTGCTATGCAATAAGGTTCTTATTGAGCTGCACTGACTGTATCACCAGCTTACTATCTCGGTACTAACACATGTAATAATGATTTTGAGCTTTATCGTAATTGCTATAAAGTTAAAACTAAACAGCTGTTAGTTTCGCCGCTAGTGTTTAACTGCCAGCTAAAAGAAAAAGTCGGTAAATAATAATGAGTGTCGTACATCTTTACGACTCTTTGTTTTTGGTGCGCAGCGATGTTTTTGTGCTGCGAGCTGAAATAGCATCTTACGTGGAACCCTAGATGAGGTTTAATGAAGTGAGAACGTTCTATAAGGTCGGTGAACTGTTACGTCAGCTGAGATAACTCTCAAGTGGCCACTTACGAGAATTGTGTCCACGTCACAGAATAGATAATAGTACAAGTACAGAAGGCACACTACTTTGATCTTTACAAAAGCCGCCTTTTTCTTAGCAAAAACATTATTATTTATGCCCTATGTACTGTATGAACGGTGAAAATGAATTGTTTTACTCGCCGCGTCGCCGATAGTGAGGGCTGTCAACGATTAAAAATAAAATAATAACGTATTGCCCATTTATTTGTCGCATTAAACATAGAGAGCAATAAATGTATATTCTGCATACATTATACATTATTTCATTATATATCTCTAAAATAATAAATCTCACAATTTGGACGATTTTAATCAATCAAGACCGCTAGGCCACATTTTATTGGCTTTGCTGCAACCCACAGTAATACAAAATCTTGTTGCTTTTTTTTAAACATTTTAATATTATATTGACGACCTGTTTAGCCTGGTTGGTAGTGACTCTGCCTCCGAAGCTAGAGGTCCCGGGTTCGAATCCCGGCCAGGGCATTTATTTGTGCATTTTTCACGGAAATTTGTTCTTGGGTCTTGGATGTTTTCTATCTATTTAAGTATTTATTTATCTATATAAGTATGTATATCATCGTCTAGTACCCATAGTACAAGCTTTGCTTAGTTTGGGACTAGGTCGATTTGTGTAAGATTGTCCACCAATATTATTTATTTATTATTTATTTAATATGTATAGTAAAATAAAATAATGCAACAAATGTGTTACGTTACCATGCAGAGTAAGGAATATATAAATTGGGATAGTAAAGCGTGGTCGCACCGGGTATTGTACGTAGCAGCAAGGTTATTTTATTTGTAATAGTAGGTAGGTAGCAGAAAATGTAGAAATAAAAAAAAATACAGATTAAGTTTTATTTACAAAGGACGATAATACACACAACACATTACAAATGGCTTACTTTTAAAAACTTTTTGTGCCTTTTTTCCCTTCTTTAAATTGGCGATTGTTAAATTTAATAGTGGTATCTATCCGAAATCGAGCAAATAATTTTAATAAATAATCTACAGGGAAACAAGAACATGGAGTTTGTGGAGATATACTTTGAAAATTGTAAAAGTTTACCACCTATCAGGAACCAACTTTTAAAAATTTTCTGTAAAAATGGTTTCTAAGTTTTGGACATATTCAATAAACTCTTACCGTGGCATTTTCAGGCTGCCATAGAAACCGGATCTTTTGTTGTATGCCTTATATCAACTAAGCTTTGATCTAAGCCTGGAACAGATTTTGAAATTTCGTCTATAGCAGGACAATTGTGATTATTAACACATTTTAAAAATAGGTATCCGGAAACATAGGTTAATGTGTTTACAGTACATATGGTGCTATATTACCGCACGAGTGCGGTAATCAGCAGATTACGGGCATATGTCGAAACTTTAAAGAGCCATAAAACGTTGTACTATACACGTGCGAATAAGTAATTCCCAACTCGTGTCGATTTAAAACACTCCCTTCGGTCGTGTTTCAATTTATCACCACTCGTTGCGAATTTCCTGTTTTCTGCACTTGTATCGTAATGTACTATTTCGTCTCTAAACCGATAGCAGATGTTTGTTGTGGTAAATCGTTACCGGTGAATTTAATTTTTACCATGTCTTCAGCCTTGAGCAATATATTTGCATACGGTGCATTTTTCATCATATTATACACAAATAGCTTTTTCAAAGCTCTTTGGAATTGAATTGGTGTTGGTTCACTGCAGGATCCTCCCTCCTGCTGAACAGAACCAAAAAAAAATCCTAATTATCTTGGTTTAATCTACGAGTCAATAAATATTTAAACCCATCTTTCTGTAGATCTTCATATAACATTATAATGGATTGGATGGATATCTGAAAATTTACAAAAGATTTAATGTGTCCTGTGTTGTTTGTTCCGGGTTTTTTGTTGTTTATGGCCTTAATACCAAACATTTCTTTAGCAGCGTTAAGTACGGTTTCCTGGTCGTTAGTCAGTCTGAAGGCTATCTGAAATTTGTTATTACATTTTACTTTACTCGAATTGAGTATGTCAAATAAGTTGTTCATTAACTCTATGAACGCTGCAGTTGGTCTGGCCTCCTCCGAGATCTTGCCTAGGTCAATGTAAGTAAGTATTAAGTGCTGCTGCTGATACAGTACAGCTAAGTACGGCTAACTTCACTCTCATTTGTTGGAAGTTGTTTGGATGAACATGAGCCTCAGTGATTTTGGTATAAGCCTTAAATATCAGTCTTTTTGGTTTTCGTAAAGTTGGATAATGTATTTCCATGTTTTTTTTACCATCAACAATAAAATCACTTGCGAGTAAATTGTTCCGGATGCATTTTACTAAGTGCGGAACATCAAACACGTAATATATTTTAGTGCTGTCATAGATGAAATACGGTTTATCTAATGTTACTTTCTTTACTTCTTTCGCAACCGAAGTTGGATCCTTGGTCAGAAATGATCATAGGATCATGAATAATTAATTGTAGGCTGGCCTTTTACATTTCAAGAAGTATGCTTAAAATAAAATTAAGATTTGAATAGGTAAATACGATTTTGCAGCTTTTTTAGCGATTTCGTATTGGTTCAATAGTTGCACTCACAGATGTATGAATATAAGTATTCTATAATAGTATTCTATGCTCTCCGGTTGCACTATTTTGACTGCTAAAACGAAGTACCTATATAATTGACCGAGCAAACATGAAGCGTTGCCGAAGCGTCTACTTAGCCAGCTTTAAATATGTCTGCTGTTTTTCTTCTACAGGTTACATTCCTCATCCGATTCTTGTGAAATTTTGTGAGCTGTATCGAGTAATAAACTCGGCGAGGTGTCATTTTTTCAAAACAATATACTTACATTGTATAATTAAATATAAAATTACAGTGTCAGCTACTACAAAATAACAATGCTATAGTAGAAAACCTATTTTCGCGATAGATTAGCCGTGTAGGACACTATCACTGCCAAACATCCCTATCCGTGATGTAATCGTTTATCATATAATATGCTTTTGAAATAAGTGTTTGTTTCACTACAGATTTGAATTTAGAATTGCAAAGTTCAGTAATGTGTTTAGGAATTTTATTGTAGAATTTAATACAATTTCCCAAAAACGACTTTTTCGCCTTTACTAGTCTATAGAAGGTTATTTTCAGTTTCCCAGTATTTCTCGTGGCTATTGGTTTATCAGCGTTCGTTGGAAAATTGCCCAAATTCTTCCTAACATACATTATCTATATATATATTACGCGAAGCCGATCCTTACAACGCCCATCAGATCTACAGTTATGGACCGATTTTGATAAATTATATACCATAGGATTCGTCCCATGCTGCAGATTTGCAATAAGGTCTTAGTTTTTTTATTTTTATCCTGGAAAATTTATTAAATTGATATTTACGAAAAATCCTGGATGCCCCGACAAATATAAACCTCAAAATCGTGTTCGATGACGCCGCATACAAGCGACGGGTCAGCTTACCTTGGTAGAATTGTACGAGGTGTCAAAATTTAGCTTGGTTAACACGTGACCTCCACGTGACTTGGGAACTGGCTATGGTATGATTCCGGATGACATAAACATAAATATGAACTAAAATGTTCCTGTAAGAAATATCTGGTACAGCATTACAATATAAAACTTTTGAGTCGAGAAATACTCAATATTATTAACAATAAACGAAAGTAAAATTATTAATTTGTTTACAAGACAATACATAATATTCGGTCTAAGTATTTACAGTTTACATAAATGACAGACGTATTGTGTCAACTTTTTTTTTATTGTGCTCTAATTATGTCAATATTAAATTGTCATGGTTTATACTTCAAAGAAGTTGATATACAAACCAATGACGTTTCAAATATACGTTGCGTATATCTTGACTGATATTGATATCTGCCAAAACAATGACAAACCAAATTAAACTTTACGTTGTGAGTTACAGAACTGTTTCTGAGTTAATCATAGATAAGCTGCAAAACATTTTGAAAGAGAAGAGGCTAGCTTTGTCTAAGTGTGTCTCTCTTCCACCTATTGCCATACCAGTAGGGTGATCATAAGTAAAGAAGTTCAATCAGTAGACGTTACTTATTGGTGGATTCAGATCAAACCAACGAGAAAACAATGTTGCACTAATTAACCTTTACGACGCCAATAACGTATTCGACGTATATGCGCACCATTGATTCGACAAAACGACGAATATATCCGTCATGGTGACGGCGTCCAATGCGATATCAACCTAGATGCATTTCTATTGAGAGTGCGCTAAAAAGGTTAAATACTTTAACAAAATTAAGACGTCAGAAAAATAATTAAACCCTTTAATTGTCGACAACATGGGAGTTATAACGTACGTTGTCAAAATCACCTTCGTTCTTTAGCTGACGTGTAAGTGTCACTGCCGTTCATTAAGTATAGCGTTCAAGGGGTTAATTTGCTATTCATCAATGTTTGTCTGAGGATGTCAAACGCAAAGTTGAACCCTATAGAAATGCATGTAGGTTGATATCTCATTAGAGGCCATGACGGATATATACGTCGTTGGCTTCGGACCGTTGGTGCGCAATATAGGTACGTTGTTAGCGTCGAAAAGGTTAATAATACTCGAAAAGTTAGAGGACATGTACATTTGTCTTTGTTACGTTTCAGTAAAAATGTCCAAAATAAGGGGGATAATGGTCACGTTAAACTGCCACGTTATAAAAGGGCGTAGGTACATTGAGAGGACGAATAAGATTACCACTATTGCACGTGTTCAATTAAAAGTTAAAATTATACTGTATCAGTGTCACCTGCAACAGTGACAGTGCCGGTTTTCAGGGGGTCTACCCGAAACACCCGAAGATCGAAGTTCATTATATTTCCTTCTCTATCACACCAATAAGCAAGTGTTATAGAGATAGATAACGAAAGATTTTAACCCAGTTACTTCACTTGACAAAATAGACCTCACAACTGTCATGCCAAAACCACACGATGGGCCATGATGGGCCACGTACAAGACGCAGTTATGCGGTGGAACGAGATGCAAATATGTTTTTTTATGATTGACTGACTGGCGATTGACCTTAGTCTCACCTGATGGAAAGCGATGGCCTTTAATGCATAACTGCGACCTATACGTTGACCCATAATGGCCCATTGCGTGGTTCCGGCATCAAATGTTAATACCAATATTGCCAATGTCGCATGCATTGTTTTTTTCTAGATTAGATAGAATAGGTTATGAGGATACTTAGAGTATTTCTAAAGAGATCCTATACGAGTACGAGTTCCACCAAGGGGGACGGAAAAGCTCTTACCCACCTAAATTGAGAATTTGTCTTAAACGGCTGGCGCCTTATCATAAACAACCTCTTTAATTTGGGCGGGTATGACGTGGACATGATAATGAGCCAAATAAAAAAGTGGAATTATGACAAAGACTACAAATTATGTATCTCTCTTATTCCATTTAGTACATGACCTCGGTAGTGGTATTATTATTTGAAAATTTCTCAGGGGTACTCTAAGGGCGGGTAGGATAGGATTCTCATATCACAGAACATTCTTAATTGCGGAACTATGACAAACACAACAAATGATATATCCCTTACAGTCACTCTTATTCAATTTAGTAAGTATATGATATGATCATCTCGCTCGGTAGCGGTATTATTATTAGACGTCTTCTCTGGGTAACTCTGAGTTTGCGTACCTTATTAGAGCCTTATTTAGACAAGAGACGCCATCAGCGCACATTACCGAACAAAATATTTTGGTTTTTTTTTTCCTCTCCTGGCTTCTCATGTTGGTCCCCGAGAGGGACCTCGACAAATTACCCTAACTCCTATGTGGACACAACTTAGGTGAACCACCAATAAAGAAATACCTAACGCAAACAAAATATTTTGTAAATTGGGGGAGGTAACACACACATAAAAAACCACACATACAAAATATTTTCCTATTACTACGCATCATTACACTGAGACAATCAACGCACACACATTCAAAACACTAATATTATCTGATTATTATCAGATGGCCAAATTGACTGAAGTTGCTAAGATGCATATTTTTCATAGAAATTCTCATAGTTAGTAGGTAGATCTTATTTCTTGAAATAAGGCTGACAGTTTCTGTAAATTTGACTACTAGCCGTAATGATCAAGCACGAATGTTTTTAAATCGACTTTGTAATCGACCTTCGGAATACGCATATTCTATCCCGTGGCTTCGCTAGCCTTCTTAGTAGTACGTCTACGCGGCGAAGCCGCGCGGGTAACTAGTTATTTCAAATATGTATAGGGACGGCAGGGCATCCCTATCCATGATGTAATCGTTTACCTTTTATATGCTTTATGTGATCGTTTTATATCTTTTGTTGTCTTGGCAGGTCAGACAACATAGGTACATCATACTTAACAAGTAACTTCTGTGAAATTCAATAACTGTACTGTATTATGTATTGTAATATAATTTTACTGATGCAACATTTGATTAAATCCATTCCAAACTGCACGAATTCACTATACTACATTTCTGAACTCAGGCAAGTCTTTCAACTTTATTAACTTGACTTGCCAAAAGGAAGTTCAAGAATACAGTCGAAATAACTAACAACAACTCTAACAAAGCATCTCGCAATTTCGATACTACTAGCGCCATCTCTTGGCGTCACTAAGAATTATCAACAAATCGCCTGTCGTACTTCATAGTCGCTACTTTTTCCCTCATTTTAGTTTCAGATTTGAGATTCTCCGATACTAAGGTAAATGTCTCAATGTCGGATACTGACCCACTCTTCTATCTATAGGTAGTAACTCAAATCAATTAAGAACAACAGTAAATAGGTGCCAATTATGAGGAATTAAATTAATTAAGGTATGCAACATTGCGAGGTTTAGGTACGTTAGTACTTACGTTTGTTGAATGTTTTAGTGAAAACAATTGTTAATCAACTTGGAATAATGAGTTCCAGCTAAACAGAACTCAACATAACGTCTCTAACATTCCTTGAAGGAGAATTTTCGTCGAGATGATACCTACAGTGAGAGGTTAATTTATCTCCGCTAATTAATATGTATGAGCCTTCTTCTGCTACCGTGTAATATGTGTGATGTATGATTGTTATGCTGTTTACTTCCTGGCAAACAAATGTACGATATTCATTTCGTTTACCGACTTCGTCGTATTGCATTCCGAGCAGGGCTCTTCGTACACGTCAAATATATGTTTACACTTGAACGCTACTCCTTTGTTATTATGGCGAAAGATGTATACATATTTTTTACAAGTGTATAACTCTTATTTGACTTCCTTTGTTTATTTCACGAATGTTTAGTGTTAATTTCGATGTTTTCGTTCGTTATATTGTCTTGAAAGATCTTACACGTGTATAATAGATCCAAGATACAAGTGCTTGGCTTGGAAGAAACGAATCAATTCTGTTCACAATTACGATATTAAGTACCTATACCTATATCAAATAAAACATGAAGTAACAAGTTTATTTGTTTGGTTCAATCACATACAAACATGTCATATTAAAAGATGGTACAGCCTTTGTCACTTTCACTACTTTCACGCATCTCAACAGTCGCAGTATTGTTACGTTAGTGCGACAAAGTAAAATGCTCATCTACATTTGCTATTGACTGTACTACTTACTTGCTCTGTACTAAGTTTTGGTGTTGTGTTCCTTACCAAGTGACGTTCAGATATACCCACGATTCGCTGTAGTAAAAAAAGCCGCTTTATTTTTGAACTCATAGATCGATGAATCCAGCAACGTAAAGCTAGTTCGATGTAGGTATTCCATAGGTACTTAAATATAAAATACATTACATAGTGGCATCCTTTATTCAATATCTATCGTTAAATTTAAATAATCACAATTATTTAAGAGTGGATACGTTAAAGCCCTCTTAAGTAGAGAACCTGCAATGCTTTTGCTGCAAGCTTGCAAAAACATAACAGCTCATGATACGATTCTTTCCTTAGACACTTTACTCGAGTCTACATTTCTTGTTCTTATATTTTCCAATAAACGCTGTACGATCAGAAGTGATTCCATTTCTCAAACTTACTACTGCATCCCTCGAATGGGCACCCCAACGACAAGCTTCACTCTATCGACTTTTTTCTTCAATTTACATGTATTGTTCTTCTACCCGTAATGATCAATCAACACTTTATGACCAGGAGTGACGTTTTATTTCCTTAAGCCCTGTGCACCCCAACAGAACGTTTATTGAGCATAGCACTCGGCGGGACTGAACCTCGCGTCACTCACTAAAGCTGTTGTTTATGAGGCTGACGTAATGAGGGTGCATGGAAGCCGGCAGTGAGCTGGGGTTCGCAGATAATAGGACTTGGACTGCTGCTGTAAGCGATATGGCGGATGAATTGCGCATGTGACAATACATATACATCGATCCACGCAGCGCCACTATGGGTGAAAGACAAACGAGTACGCAATACGGAATTGGGGATGTAGGCAAAAACAAAAGAGGATTGTTGAGTTAACTGTTGGTTTTTGCAAAGGAACAACAGATCATGTGTTTTTTCACTAGATTTAAACCTCTTTACTGTCAAACTATACAACCGCTATGTAGTAACAATTTAACACAAGCTCTTTTTGGTAAACAAAGGATAATCTATAACCCAGTCTCCCGGTAGGGCGACGACACTTTTCGTTAAAAGACAGGTAACATTGGCGACGTAAAGCAGATGCTTTGTGGCTATACGCATAGTCTGACGATAAACACTGTTTTTAAAGGAACCTCCTACCGCACCGCATTGCCCTCGTACCGCTTTGCCCGTTAAACTTAATGTTTATTATCTTACTAGCATTTACCCGCGGCTTCGCCCGCGTACTAAGTGTAATTTTTAACCGTCTACAAAAAAGAGCTCCTCTGTTTGACCCGTATCTATGTATTTATGTATGTAGGTGTGTATGTATGTTTGTCCACGATTATCTCGCGTTTGGCTAAACCGATTTAGATGCGGTTTCCAGAAAAGTAGTTGTTACATTCTGGGGGTTTCGGTATACAAAGTACGAAGTACGAGTTTGGTGATTGTGATTCATTAACAGATGAACAGATGAAAAGTCAGTATACATTCTGAGAACCGGTAAACTGTTGAATTTCATTTAATTTTGGCAAAAATAAGGATCGAAAACTATTATCGTACATTTCCGAGAGGCCGAAGGGGAAAGGGCCGATGAAATAAAAGCATGTCTTAAATGGCCCTTAGTAAAAGTATCTGTGTACTACAGTAACACCGATAGGTCTGATAACGACCAAGCAGCGCGCAGCGGTCATAAACTCTGTTTCTTTGAAATACAGAAATACGGCTCATTCAATATCACGTGTAACCCTTATTTTTCCTAAGATTAAATTTATTAGGTAGGTTTTGCCAGTTCCCATTGGAGCATCCAAAAAGAAAATTTGGCCTCACTTCCATTCGCACTCCTTACTTTCAGTCCGTCTGTTACAACCGAGTTGATTTTACTGGACCGATTGAATTGCAATATTGATTGAGGTTCTTATCGTAATCTCATCACATTATATAATTTAACACCCGCCGACTTGCACGATGGTCCTCTTGTTTTTTTCTAATTTTTTTGATCATATCTGTGCACACATATTTTGAGTTGTAAGTCCAGATCTGAACTTCCTTCATACCCTGTAATAATAAATTATAATAATAAATAATAAATATTGGGGGACAATCTTACACAAATCGACCTAGTCCCAAACTAAGCAAAGCTTGTACTATGGGTACTAGACGACGATATACATACTTATATAGATAAATACATACTTAAATACATAGAAAACCTCCAAGACCCAAGAACAAATATCTGTGAAAAATGCACAAATAAATGCCCTGGCCGGGATTCGAACCCGGGACCTCTAGCTTCGGAGGCAGAGTCACTACCAACTAGGCTAAACAGGTCGTCAATATATATCTGTAATTGTTAATATGTTGACTATAACTTGTTTTGTGAGCCTAATTAAATAAATAAATAAATAAATTTAGCACAAACTATCAAAAATTTAGAGCGCTCGTGGCCCAGCGGCACCCGCCTACCGCGTGCGCGCATACAAAATTATTTATGCTCTCATTTTAAAACGCCAGGCTAGAATAACATGAAACTTTGTATACACAATGGGATTCGGCATATCTAGGTTGGACCATAGTTTCTGTTACTTGAAATTATAATGGAGAAAAAATACAGCGATTATTAAGGTTTTCATACAAGCCGTAAAAAACTCAAAAAGCCGCTGTATTTTTTTTCTTTTACAATTTCTAGCAACAGAAACTAATTTACGACCTAGATATGCCGGATCCCATTGTGTATACAAAGTTTCATGTTATTCTAGCATGGCGTTTTAAAATGAGAGCATAAATACGTTTGTACGGAGAACCGAACGAACTGCAACGTACTGCGCCCTCTTAAGCAATGTGGGCGCAGGTCGGTTCTTGGAAGGGTGACCGCTTTGAGTGGTTACTAACTGAGCGCTCTCGTGCTTTGGAAGGCAGGCTAAGCCGTTGATCTCGTCTGCTGTCTACGACAGCAATCGTTAAGCCAAGTTAGAGGCCTTCGGGCGGCTTGCGAACTTCTAACAGTCAAGTTGCCCACTCACTTGACAAAGGGGGGTCGAATTTGCACCACGTCCGTAGGGAGTACCCACCGTTACCCTACACGTGACCCCTGGGTGGTGCTAAGAGTGCAACAAAACCTGGCAACCGTACTTGTCTTCTCGAAGATCTCACGGTTCGTCAATAAATGCCATACGATAAAAAAAAATCTAAAGGTTGATTTAAATGGAAAAAAATATCGAAACCTCTATGTCGTTTTTAAAAGCAATCCAAAGATACCCCACACGCCTATATAGTAACATTTTATGGCATGTATGGAGTGCCAAATCTTACCTCAGAATCGTTTTAAGAGACCTCTCGGACGCGCAGATATCGATTTTGAACGAAATCGGGACGAAAAAAAGAAAATCAATATGGCCGTCACTTTCACAAATTTTACCTCTGATTCGTATTAAGAGACCTCTCGGACACTCAGATATCGATTTTGAACGAAATCGAGACGGAAATGAAGAAAATCAATATGCCCATCACTTTTTTCAAATTATACCTCAAATTCGTATTAAGAATTCTCTCAGACGCTCAGATATCGATTTTGAATGAAATCGGGAAAGAAATGAAGAAAATCAATATGCCCGCCACTTTTTTCAAATTATACCTCAAATTCGTATTAAGAATTCTCTCAGACGCTCAGATATCGATTTTGAATGAAATCGGGAAAGAAATGAAGCAAATCAATATGGCCGCCACTTTTTCCAAATTTTACCTTGGACCTCTCGGACGCTCAGAAATCGATTTTGAACAAAATCGGGTTGGAAATGAAGAAAATCAATATAGCTGCCACTTTTTCCAAATTTTACCTCGGGGTCGTATTAGGGGACCTCTTGGACGCTCAGATATCGATTTTGAACGAAATCGGGTTGGAAATGAAGAAAATCAATATGGCCGATACTTTATTCATAGTTTAAGTACCTCTGATTCCTATTAAGAGTCCTCTCGGACGCTCAAATATCGATTACTGTCGAATTCGTATATAATCAAAAAAGGTCGTATCTTCATAGGGAACTCACGGCACTTCATGCACCTTTAGACCTTATAAGGAACCTACATGCCAAATTTGGTATCTCTCAAACCAGCAGTTTGGGCTGTGCGTTGATATGTCACTCAGTCAGTCAGTTTCTTTTTGCAATTTGGCACCAACTTTTAAAAGTTTTCATGTCCGCAATATTAAATTTCAAAATCAATGCCATTTTCGAAATTAACGACCCAAAAAACCATAAAAATGACACCCATATTAATATTTAGACATTCCAACCCCCTCGGACCCCAACAGGGGGGATGGTATTTCACGTCCTCCACATGGAATTTTAAAATCATTGGTGGTTTCGTAATCAGCGACCCGATAAACCATAAAAACAACACCCATATCGATTTTCAGAATTTGTCAACAGATTTCCCCCTTTTAGGGGTTGATTTCTCAAAAAACCTGAAACACATGTTTACTCATTTATCGTTAGAAATACTCCTGTGAAGTTTCGAATAAAATAATCCAACTAATCTTGATTCCCTATACAAACTTCGGACCCCATTTCACCCCTTTAGGGGTTGAATTTTGAAAAATCCTTTCTTAATGCACCTCATGACCTTATATGGAACCTACATTCTACATTTGGAATCTCTAGAACCAGCAGTTTGGGCTGTGCGGTGATATGTCAATCACTCAGTCAGTCAGTTATTTCTTGAAATTTGGCACAAACTTTCAAAAGTTTTCATGTCCACAATATTAAATTTCAAAATCGATGCCATTTTCGTAATTAACGTCCCAAAAAACCATAAAAACGACACCCATATTAATATTTAGACATTTCATCCCCCTCGCACCCCAACAGGGGGGATGGTATTTCATGTCCTCCACGTGAGATTTTAAAATCATTGTTGCTTCCATTGTTAGCGACCCGGTATGTCATAAAAACAATACCCATGTCGATTTTCAGAATTTGTCACCACCTTTCCCCCTTTTAGGGGTTGATTTCTCAAAAAACCTGAAACACTTATTTACTCATTTATAGTTAGAAATACTCCTGTGAAGTTTCGAATAATTAGGGGTTGAATTTTGAAAAATCCTTTCTTAGTGCACCCCTACACCTTATGTATGTATGTATGTATTACTTTATTGTACATAAAACACGACAAAACGATAAACAAACAAAAAGTAGACGTACAAAGGCGAGCTTATCCCTTCAAGGGATCCTTATAAGGAACCTACGTGCCAAATTTGGAATCTCTAGGACGAGCGGTTTGGGCTGTGCGTTGATATGTCAGTCAGTCAGTCAGTCAGTTTCTTCTTTTATATATTTAGATGTCAAGATGTAATGACGATATCATAGTTCTTCGTAGGTTGAAAGGAAATCTACCCACATACTATGTCAAAATTAACAGTTAAATCCGTATTGAACTATGATATCTGTATGTCACAGAGCTCTTTTGTCCATTTCACTTGACATCCATTAACGGAAATTAAGTCACATTAAGTAACTACATAAAAAATACGTAACAAGAATCAATCAGTTATCCAAAACGGATGGTTATTGACTACGTGTACTCAGTATTAGCCTAATATTAAACTAAAGCTAACGAAGGCGGTACACGCGAGAAGTCAATTACAGAAGCAACTCACCACGCTCGCCTTAAGTTCAAAAACCAGTATATGTTTGAACTCCTGTTACGTATATTTCTTACGAATCTTTAAATCTAGTTTATATTATGTACGAGCTCACAAAGCTTAGTGAATTGGCAACGGTGGCGTCCCTTAAAGTGCGCGTTGTATGTGGACGTAGTCAACTCGTAAACACTTCGGATGCCTTTAAGTAGGGTGGCTATGTCGGTTCGGTTGTCCCATTCCATCGAGAAAATAATAATAGTAATGACCCCAGCATTTCGTGCTACAAATTACACTACACACTACACAGCAGCTCAGGATTTTTTCTTTTTATTTAACAGATACCTATAGAAGTATTCTTTGAGACATCTTCGATAGCCTGTATACCTACGTCTGACAGCCTTCTTTCAAGGGTCGTAGCGTAGGTAATGAACAGGTGCTGACGTGAAAGGTGACAATTCTATTTTTTTAATTTTCACACACATGTGGGTTCCTTTGCAGAAAAAAAAATAAGTACAAAATGTTTTCTGCGTTTACAGTCTGACCAACTCATTCAATCCAGACTTATTCTGTTTATATGTCTTGACTTTTACACACATCCTTGAGACGTGTACACCCTACTACAAAAAAAAATCCTTTCAAAAACTCCACTTCGTTTCTGTCTGATAGGAAATAATTTCGTCGAGTTACGATTCGGGGGCAACGTGCGTTTTCATTTCGGTCGTTACTTCGCCACTTTATGCGCACGCCCGTTTACGTAACTCCTAGTAATCTGAGGGTCTGTTTGGTTCACTTATTGATATGATACCACAATTATATTAATCGTGCTTGCTCGCTTACACGCGCGCTAAGCCGTGTCAGAGCGAGAGCACGTTACAAATGCTACGAGTATTTTGATTTCAACTCACTACGTTTGAGTCAAATGGACCCTGTGCGTGCGCAGTTATGCACGTAAATTATGCGTTTATGATCCTTGCTTCTTTGACCGTGATGGGAAATTATGAAATGCTCCTTTTTGTTGCTTTCTTTTAGATTCGCGGAAATAAAAACGACATTTTAAGGGTGCGAGCCAAAGCCATTCAGAAGTAAATTATGAATAACGTTTTTCATTAAAGAGTCTAGATACAATACTAGTTGACAAATCTTTATAAGTTCAGATTAAAAAGGTTTACATAATATTATAGTATTAACATGCAAGTTTAAACAAAAGTTAGGAACGTACCCATTTTATCGCTGAGTCATAAAAACATCTTAAAATAAACATTCGTGTTTTTTCATTGCTGTTTAACCTTCCCTCTTTAAACTCGGTTTCTGGGCCGAACCCACCATATAATGAGTCGCGGTCACATGCGACAGACGTGCAATTACGTCTAATAACGAAATAGTCCTTCATAAAGTTTTAAATCCATAAAACGTGCCTGTGGTTTAGATGCCCCCAAGGAAAATGGAGGATACAAGTACAAAAACGGAAATTATCCTTATAATTTTGCCTTGCTCACAGTTATGAAAATAATTTAAAATAACATTGAATACATTATAATATTATAATGCACTTTGCATTACATTATTTTAATGCACTTTTACATCAATACTAATAATATAAACAAGTAAAGTTTGTGAATAGGTAGCTTTGTGAGGTTGTAAGTTTATATGAACCTCTGTAGATAATTTCCAGAACAACGCGTTGGATTTTAAAAACTTTTTCACCAGTGCACAGAATGGACTTTCTGGATAGACATAGGCTATATTTTATCCCGCGAATTCACTTGCATTTCTTGCAATACGCAGGTGGAGCGCGCGGGTAGGTAGTACTCAATAACAGGACACGCAAGTACAGCTATTTAAACACTTGTGGGTATGTAAGACATCATCGTAGACAGAAACATCATCATAATTTCTATGGACCCAGCGATAAGGACGACTATCGTTCAATAATATATCCTGATGAATGTTATGGAGTGTATATCCATTTATTGAAACGTTTTACTTATATTCCTCAGAGCCAACAACAACTTTGTACAGTCGATGGCATTAAAATGTATACTTTTTTGAACCGTATTTTAATTAGTGCGCGCTTGACTGTACACGGGGGTCACCCAGATACACGCGGTTGGCTCCGGAAGAGTCGTGATCGCGATACAAGCGCGTGCTATACTTTTTAAACCTTCGCCGTGCGGAGAAATTTACTCGCCTTCCCTTTGTGTCTCCCAACAACCTAAAACCAACCTTCCCATTACCAGATACAGTGCAAATTTGAACACCCCTTTCTGGTGTAGTAGTGGTAACTTTGCCAATCGATTTAAACCTTCCTATGTTGGTTTAAGGTTGATATTGGCTTGAAGGGGTTGGTGTGTAGAGAAAGTTGTCCGTGCCCTTTGTCTGGAGTCGAACTTACGACCCGGCGATCGGCTTGATGGATGGCTGATGCAGTACGCCAGGCGCCATGTCAGTACAGTCAGCGAGTTCAGCGACAGATGTGATAGGAAACGTAGTGAGATATATTACATCTGCTGCCAATTGTAATTTCTACATTTGCCACAATTTGTAAACAGTGAATACCAAATCTATCAATATATATATAATATATCAATCATATTATACCAAATCTATCAATACATATATATATATATATATATATATATATATATATATATATATATATATATATATTTAAATCTCTAGCAACTTGTTCTTGTTCAGATATAAATTTCAACGGGATTACAAAGTTATTACATAATTCCTTACTGACTAAAGATAATAAAATAACCTATACTTATCAAAAACGTACAAAATAAATAATTTAAAATAAGGGGTCACCCCGCGGCATCGTGCCAAAGATGCTGGCAGCATTTCCTCGCTGTATAGCAACGCTGATGCGTTGTGCGAGGAAGCTGCCAGCCCTTTGGACACCAGTGGTGTCCACTAGCCTCTTTGCCACTTCTTTAAAGAAGTCATGGCCCCTGGGACTCCACGGACCGAGGGTCTCAACGCCGAACGGAACGAAGAACGAAAAAACGCCGAACTATTAACATATTATATTAACATTATTTCTTGATATGTATGCCTGCTAGCCTGCTTCTATGCCCTAATATAAGTTAGGTATACAAAAAAATACTAAAATATACATTATAAATATTTTCTACTCAGGCTGAATAACCTGCTGTTCAATTCCCAGTCAGCTAAATCAGCACTGAACCAAGGTATATCTATACTCTATGTGTATATATATATATTATATATCTATACTAATATTACAAAGCTGAAGAGTTGGTTTGTTTGTTTGAACA
This sequence comes from Notocelia uddmanniana, assembly GCA_905163555.1. Lineage (NCBI taxonomy): Eukaryota > Metazoa > Arthropoda > Insecta > Lepidoptera > Tortricidae > Notocelia > Notocelia uddmanniana. The sequence goes on along the minus strand of LR991066.1, from coordinate 252,639 downwards.
CGCTAATCTCAGGAACTACTGGTTCGATTTGAAAAAATATTTTTGTGTTGGATAGTCCATTTATCGATGAAGGCTTTAGGCTATATAAAATCACGCTGCGAGCAATAGGAGCGAAGACGCGGACGAAGTCGCGGGCAACAGCTAGTTCTGTAATAAATTTATGTAAATATGTAAGTATTTCTATTCTAACATCAGTACAGTAGTGTGGAAGTACTCAAAATATTATGTAAATAGCCTAAAATCAGAAAATCCTTTTTCCATATTATACTGTTTAGGTATTAAAATGGTTATTGAAACAAATCTCATAAGTGGTATTTGTCAATTCGGTGTTAAATAGGTACGTTTATCACGCGTGGTTCCAGCTCATTGTTCCGCCACATACAACCATAACGATGAAGGAATACCAGCAAAGCAACTTACCTCCACCGAAGATAGCCGTCCTCGTAACGTAACGATCGAGGAACAACCAGGAGGCCTGTTTTTGTTTATCGCTTTGCATCCTAATCCCATTTCAATGGGCTGCTTCCTGGGTTTAAGGCTAAGGCAACATATTGACATCTCAGACCAAGAAAAAAAGATAGACAGCCCATTGACAAAATAAAACAATGCAACATATACAAAATAAACCATGCCCAGATAACTCTTAGTAAGTACGTGTCGCAAGGCATCAAGATCACTCGTTTTGGGTTTGTGCATGGTTTAGTGTGTATATGCATGCCTCAGCGTGTGCTTACTGCATGGTTTTTAAATCGGCTCCACTATAGCCTGTTTTATTTAAGATGACTACAGTTTAAAACCAATCATTACCACTATATATCGTTTAACTGTTATCTTCAAGTAGGGTTGTACAAATACGAAGGTTTGTATTATTTATATATGTTTACAATGCAGTAAACGTGCGGCACTTCGGTCAGTTTTATGACGTCTCGTTGTTATTTTTTCCTTTCATGTTTGGGCAACAAAAGGTGTTGTATAATCACGCGTCTAGTGCTCTTCGTCATCTTAAATAAAATAAACTATAATACTTTGTTCGTAATGCTGCGTCTATCTTTTTTTCTTGGTCTGAGATTGACATGCGATTAGGATGTGAATGAGTTCGAACTGAGGTTCAGTATGGCTTCATCAGGTATCAGCAAGCACGTTGTTGCCGTTAACTTTTATGCGCGCCTTATACGACCGTTACACGGCTAAATGGCTTATTCAGGAGTTTAATCACGGATTCAGCTGATTCCCCAAATCGATTGGGATTTTATGAGTCATGGAAATGTGGTGGTTTCTGGAGCAACTTAATTTTTTTATGTAAGGCACCATAATTTTGAATCCCGAACACCGCAACTACATATTTACGCAAATTGCCTACAATGGGATAAAGATTGTGTAATGTACTATCAGCATCACGGTTAACTGACCATTGGTAGACCTTATCTCTGTTGCAATAAGGTTCACGAATGGTCAGTTAACTTAACCTTGATGCTGATAGTAAAAGCAGGAAGATGATGTGATGTTTCAAAATATACATTTATCCAAATCGGTTTCCATGCAGCATTGTGTGTCATGATATGATAAGTATAAAGATATGGACAATAAATAATTGAAATAACAAAAAGAATAAATAAAATGTCAAGAAACTCAATTATTAAATAAAACAAAGGAATAAATTGTATTCGTATGAAACTAAATGTTTGTCACTTTTGGACTCAACTAGTATTGAAATATGGTTAAAAAGTGAAAATATTCCGTTTTCCCGGCTGAACAACTATAAATTAACACGGCTACTTATAAATATAGGGCATATTTGTTGGTTGCCGTGACTTGTCACACTTGTACGAAAATTTACGTAATCATTCTGTAGGTTCTATACAATTTTGTCCCTTATGTTAGTAGAAACCATAAGCTCTCAGATATTCGCATTGGATGTATCCGGACGTTTTTCACCACCAGCTGCCCTTCCTTGCCTCATTATCATCATATCAGCTGAAGGACGTCCACTGCTTGACATAGGCCTCTCCCAATGACTTCCACAATGATCGGTCCTGCGCCACCCGCATCCAGCGGGCACCCGCGACCCTTCCCAGGTCCTCAGTCCACTGTGTGGTTGGGCCTTCCGGTCCTTGCCTACGTGGCACAAAAACAAATACAACTTATTCGCAGAGAAACCGTTTGAGAGAGGAGAAAGCAAAAACCATTTTTTTTTTGTCAAAAAACCGGCGCCTGCGCCGCCCTGCGCTTCACCTGTCTCACTCATTCTCGTCTGATAAAACTTGAGCCCGACCTTCTTAACGCTATGTTTATACCTCGGTGGCAACTGTGGCAAGCAAGCTAATGGCCTACCGAATGGAACGAGAACACAGTAGCCTATGGAGGACGGTGACTGGAAGAAGTCAGACGCGCATTGCACCCTTTATTCATTAGAGTATTCGCCGCTTTAGCAAGAGACAAATGCAGTTTACCCTCAACAGCACATCACCGGAAGCTTCGGCGACCTTTTCGCTAGCACGAACATAACACCACAAACTTATTATTAGTGTTATTAATGACAGCGGTTTTTTGACTTGAGGTATGTACGTATGAAGCTACATAATTCCCCAGTAGGCCTACGAGTATTTCAAATATAGACAAAATGACGTACCACTGTGTCTTATTTCTCCGAAGTTCCAAACAGCTAGCGCAACTTGATCTATTTTCGCGTCTTGCGCGACTGGTCGATTCTTATCTCACTGGCATTAGGTCGCTAGATTTTCAATTGTCCTGTATTTTCAACTGTCAATTGTACTCTGCAAATAATCGAAGGTTATAGGCTCAAACTGGTTGTCTGAGGCGCGTGGCAAGCGTTGTGAATGTGAGCAGAAAGATGGCGACGGCAGATGTGGCGTCACCTTGCCGTAACGGTGAAGACATCCTGTCCGGAGCGACGCGACAGGAAAAAACTTGACTCCAACGCGACCTAATTTGCTGAGCCCATTGATAATATGGTCACTTCAGAATTTATACCCACGCTCCGCACATCAGCCCGGGGCTTATTGAAGCCACGGAAGTTTTTTTAAAATTAATACAATATACGAAGCCAATTATGTGCCTCATTAATTTTTTGACTGTGCTCACTGCTACTGAGATTACAAAGCAATTCATATTACAGTTCACCAATGTGTGCCCCGTGCCCCACTCCTGTCTGTCTACACCAGCCCTTCTAGTGCCAGAATTGGTGCCAGAGAGATCTGTGCCCCATTGGAAATCATCGATGAAACGAAAAAGTCAAGCTGTCGCACCACCCTTCTCTTTTAGGGTTCCATAGCAAACAAGGAACTCTTATAATTTAGCTATATCCATCTGTCCGTCTATCTGTTTGCCCGAGGCTTAGCTGGGTGACTCTTACTAAAAAGCTACTTAATTTGGTATGGGCAGACAAAGTGGTAAAAAATGTAGGGTATCTCTTTTCAAGTCCGCATAATAGGACGGACAGCCTCTACGGAACCTTACACGCGCTTGAACCGACTCGTACTTTGCCGGTTTTATTTTGGTCATGCTGTCCCTGTTATATTTATATTGTGAATAAGTACTAATTACAATTGACTTTCCTGTAGCATATATAATTGCTTTCTTTTGTCAAGAAACGGTTTAATTTTAGCAATTACAAGGCTGCGAGTTGGCTCCTTTGGTGCAGCCCCTCTAATTAACCTGGCTAAGTCCTTAATTAGACTGCTCGCTTAATTTTGATGAAACTCGTTGTGTAATACTTCACGCGGTAATTATACAGGCATAACGGGAAACGGGTTCATCCCGCCGGATGCGGATGTTGCGTGATGTACATACATATATGTATACACAGTATATTCTTCTTCGTCGGTGGCAAACAAGCTGACAGTCCACCTGATGGTAAGTGGTCACGGTCGCTTATGGACGCTTGCAACACCACAGGCGTCACTTGCGCGTTGCCGACCCGTTAAGAAACCTTTTCACGCCTTTTTTGAGGAGTCCCATGCTGTAGCCCACTGGTATTACCTTGACAGGGAGCTCATTTCACAACCTAAGTGTTCGGTACAATTAAATTGAGTCATATTTTTGGTTCGATGTAGAATGTAGAACTAATCACAATCCTAAGTTCGTCCTGGGGGTCTAGTGACATAACACGTGTATTTATTTTTCGTTGAACGCTCTATTCCTGCCTCTATGTATAATGCGCATCACTGTAAACCGTAGGGACTTTGTTGTTTAAAGTTAATATTTAGAAAATTCACTTGATATTGCATCAAGGGGAGGGGTAGCCTAAAACCTCACCACGTATGCCGGTCTTATCGGGCGGGGGAAGTATTAAAATAACATAAAAACCGGCCAAGTACGAGTTGGACTCGCGCACGAAGGGTTCCTTACCAGAAAAAAAAACGCCAACAACTACTCTGTTGTATGGGAGCTCCCCTTAATTATTATTATTATTTTGATTTTAGCATATGTTGTTGTAGCCACAATAAAAATACATCATCTGTGCAAATTTCAACTGTCTAGCTATTACGGTTCATGAGATCTACTCGTAGCTCGGCGAGTGGTAGCCATGAAAAAGGGCTAAAATATCACGTTTTTTTGTATGGGAGCCCCCCTTAATAATTATTATTATTTTGTTTTTAGTATTTGTAGCGGCAACAGAAATACACAATCTGTGAAAATTTCAACTGTCTAGCTATTACGGTTCTTGAGATACAGCCTGGTGACAGACGGACGGACAGCGAAGTCTTAGTAATAGGGTCCCGTTTTTACCCTTTGGGTACGGAACCCTAAAAATTGCTAAAAGAACATCACGTTATTAATGTAATACCCCTTGACAAGTAGTGTTGTATTCAGATATTTGTGAGCACTTTGTTCACTCCGATATATCTAATGGCGATTGTACAGTAGGTAAGTAAAGAAAAAATAGTGCCTACGACCAAGCATAGAAATTTCTAGATAGTAGGGTTGTTATTCTACTCCTGCTGCATCTATAACCGTTCAAAGAACGTACATATATGCCAAGCCAAGTCACATTCCAGGAATTCTCATGTACGCCATTTTTTGTTCAATTTGACTGTTACTGGTATTGGGAACGCGGAACGCGAGACTCCCACTCCCGGGCCCGCGGCCTTCGGGATTCATTTGTCCGTACCGATGACATCTCAATTTCCTGGCTATGCGGGTTCGAGGGTTCTCCCGGTGATGATATTAATGGCAATATTTGTTCTGTTTGTTTACCTTCTCTGCACGTTTTTTACGACAATTTGATGTTGTACCTGTTCAAATTAATAGTACATTACGATACAAGTGTAGAGAACAGGAAATTCGCAACGAGTGGTGATAAATTGAAACACGACCGATTAAATCGACACGAGTTCCGAATTACCTGTTCGCACGTGTATCGTACAACGTTTTACAGTACATATGGCTCTTTAAAGTTTCGACATATGCACGTAATGTGCTGATTACCGCACTCGTGCTGTAATATAGCACCATATGTACTGTAAAAATGTTTAGAGGTAGAGGCTGAGAAGAAGCAATTCGTGGACAATTTGAATAAAGTGAACAGACATCTTCTGCGTGAGCGTGTTCTATCTTAGGGAACGTACCCAAACTACGTGACTCGTTTAGGGTTGGGGAGGGGGGTCGTCAAAATACCAATCTTGGTCACCGGGGGTGGTAACTACAATAAAACTTCTCCAGTTTCGACTTAAATCCAATGATAATTTAACTACGCATGTACTTTCGACGTCATGCATTAGGGGCCATATGAGAAAATACAAACAAAAGCCATTTTTTTTAATTTTCCGCAAAAAAGAATTAATAAATTATACTACGTGAAAACTAGTGGGGGTCTTGGCATATACTACGCTTGGGGGGGAGGGGGGTAAAAAACTGTAAAAAGTTGGTCACGTAGTTTGGGTACGCTCCCTTAGACTTTGTCTTCACTTTCCATTACCTAATGTAACAAACTACGTCACACGCAATCCCATTTACAATAAAAGAAAATAAAGATGCGCGTCGGCGAATTGCCTTTTCCGCCGAGGCATACGAGTCTATAGTGCTTTTCTCGAAAAATGCAATGAGAAAATGATAAGAAAAATCCAAATGGAATTCTAAAGATTCAGTAATATATAAACAGGCATACCTAAGCCGAAGACCTCCCACCCCACACTCGGGAGCAAAGACGATAATTTTGCCGGCCTAGGCCTCCATTTTTTTATGAAATTCCATTATGGGCCGCTCGTTTAGACTAGCGACTAGACAGACTGGACACGTGATACTTCCTGTAGCTTATTATTAAGAACTTTGGGTTTTTGAATACATAATCCGCTTATTTAGACTTAAGACAAATAATCCCATACTTAAAAAATAGCTTTGGTTGAGACCATGGCGGATTTAAGCATCGATGCTTAATGACCTCAGTAAAGCCACCCCTCATTGGGGACCACGTACAAGGCGCAGCGTGGGTAGGCCCCCCACAAGGTGCACTTATGACCTGGTAAAGGTCGCGGGAGTCCGCTGGGTGCGATCATTGTGGCACTCTTAAGGGGAGGTCTATGTCAAGCAGTGGACGTCCTTCTGACTCCTTCTGCTGATACGAAAGATCCTTAGAAAAAGGAATTTTAAATTTTTCCGATATACTCTTCTAAAAATGTTTAGTACTAATATTTGAGGAATTACCTATACAGTTTGATGTTTTAGTAAGCTAATACTACATCGAACTTTTAGGTATATATATAAGTTTATATATTAGTTTGGTTCCCAATGTTAAATTATGTTTATTTTATATCAATTGAATACCGCTCCCTGAATAAAAGAAAATACTGGAACAAGGATAATGTCGCTTGATTTCTCTGTCAACAGAATATTTCTGAGACAAGAATGTTCCAATTACCCCTCCGCCAGCGTCATTTCAATATCCCTCCTCTCACCCTCCCTTTCACTAAAAATTCACCGAAAAACTCTTTGTCGTTTCAGCACTTACTTAAACTCTCAGAAAAAACACACCATTCCGGACCTTAAAAGAACACATCTAAGAACCAATTTCGATCAAAGCGTGCGCGAACTTAGATATCTTTTTTTTAGTTTCCTGAAAATGCTGCGCTGCGTCTTCGTAATAAGGGTGGTTTTCCTTTGTCTAATATGAAGTAAATTGCGCCAAGGCTTTGGAAATGTTAATATTTCATTCGAGTTCATTTATAGAATCTGAAGCTATAATTTGTAGCTAAAATGAGTTCAGTTTTTTTGCCAAATTATGTTCTCGCACGGAAGGAAAGTCGTGGTTCTGTATACTGGGTAAATCTTCGACTGAAAGATCAAGGGCTTGATCAGAAACTATGTACCGCATTCCCATTTTGAGTCGCTCCCACACGCGCAAGGCCCGTGTCAAACAAGTTTTGCGCAATTTTAATTCAATACGGTCGCCTAGTGGTTCAAGCATGCGGCTGTCAAGCGCGGTCGTGGGTTCGAATCCTGACTCGTACAGTCCGCTGCAGAGAAACGTGACCCCCCTGCATACAAAACTTATATGCTCTGCAGCTGACTGTACCAATGAGTTTACGTGTCATGTCCAAATTCCATATTGTATTAATTGCTTTATGAGTGATTGACTTATGAAAGATACCTTGAGGCGTAGGTACTTACATAATATACATTTTGCGATATTGATTTTGTGCTTATTCAAATTTTTGTTTTTTTTTTTGTCTATAAGTCCAACAAATAAATCCTTATTACCATCTTTACATATATAACTCGTTTCTATGTTGGCTGTTACGGCGATTCCAACTCTGAAGGAAAATTCATGACATGTCGAATTTTCCGGCCGCGTGGCAACAGTAATCAATACAGGAAACAAAGAAAATTGGAATTCTCTATTTCTCGCTCGAACATAACCCGAAGGCGTTGATTTGGCAATAACTCTAACTGGGACGCTATTCGACTATGTTCATTTTCAGCGTGTGATATCGCCAGTCCTGTAATATGACCATGATTAATTTAGGTTTCTATATCATCATCATGATTTGCTTGCCCATTTGTCATTTATTTGGTGTCGGCGCAGCATGTCTTTTTTTCACGCATCATTTCGTCCTTCATTTCTTGTCTATTCATTTCGTCTTTCAGACAATCCAGCCACCAACTTCTTTGGCCTATCTCGCGTCTTACATCCATCGACATTCATATGCAATACTCTTCTTGTTACGTGGCTTTCATCCCTCCTCATTACATGACCGTACTACATACACTAGACGATTCGCTCTTACCTTTTCGGCAATGAGTGCTACTTTCCCCTTATATACTAATTCCTAATCTATTCTATTCTGTCTAAAAATTGTCATCTCTGTAACATGCAATCTTATTTCATCCGTCATCTTTGCGGCCCAACATTCCGATCCATACATGACGACTGTCGACAGGTCTGATTATGGTCTTATAGATTTTACCCTTCAATAGTTGAGGCATCCTAGCGTCAAGTACCTACTGTTCCCTAAACCTGACGCCACGCCATATCATCCACCCAGCGCTAATTCGGTTTTTCACGTCATGATGGTCAATATCGCCATCACACTGCACTGGCGAAACGAGGTATCGAAAGTCCTCGGTTCGCTATTAGCTTTATTAGTTTAATTAAGCAAGCGAATGACGATAATGATCTTTCTATCATCGCACTGCTCTCCTTCGGTAGGGCATTCATCCTCACACCTTAGAACCTAAGTTTCAGAGGAACTTCCTCCCTCGGACGCTCCGGTTGTGGAATGAGCTCCCTGCCGAGGTTTTCCCGAGGAACTATGGTATGGGATTCTTCAAGAAAAGAGTGTATAAATTTTTAAAGGGTCGGCCACACGCATGTGACACCCCTGGAGTTTCAGGCGTCCATATGCTGCGGTGACCGCTTACCATCAGGCGGGCCGTACGCTTGTTTGCCAACGACGTGGTATAAAAAAAATTATCTTCTAATAGCTAACTTGACCATACATTGTATGACATAGCCACTTCTAGGTTAGTGGTTATATGCTGGTGATGTCACGAAGTGTAATTAAAGCGAGTTGAATGGCGCCCCTGGTAACGAGAAATATTAATTATGGTGGCGGAGGTCGCGGGGTGAGTCCTGAGTTATCCCCGCGGGGGGCGGGGGATGGACGTAATTCACGAGTTAACCTCTTCGGGACCAGGGTTATGTGACCTTGTTTAGGGTTCCATATCCATACCCAAAGGATGTCAACGCTATCCGTCTGTCTCTCTATACGGGGTGCTCATGAACCGTAAATTCAAAAATTCAAAAATACATTTCGTATGGGGGCCCCATACGAAATGTATTTTTGTATTTTTACGGTACTTGTACGATGGTACGAAACCCTTCGTGTGCGAGTTAATCTTGCACTTGGCCGGTTTTTATAACACGACGAGGTAAATAAACATAAGTTCTGCCCGACGGTAAATAGACACTTGAAAGTGAGCAGAGCAAGTGAGGAGTTTCCAAAAACTTGGGGCATTCCAATATTTCCTCAGAAGAAGAAAAAAGTGTCCCAAAATTTTAATACCAAATCCGTATATGTCGGTTTTATACTACAGCTAGGAGCTAGGTATAATAAATGTATGGAAAGTAACAAAACTTTTCTGGGGACACTCTTTTTTCTTCTTATAAAACGATAGCGTTATTTATTCTATGTCGAAAGAGCCCAAAAAGTCCATATTCTGAGAAAAAAGTGAAATTAGCCATTTTTTAATTCCCCGAATTAGTTGTGTTATTACGGCTGCTGTCAGTACGGTTCTTTCTCCTGCGGTGTTGACTGTGACCTCCATTATTTGTTGCAAGTCTGGAAGCCAATATAGGAGAATTTTCCTAAAATTTTCCTAAGGTTTTAGGAGCTGTATGTTAACAGTTCGCCGTTCAACAGCAATTGATATAAGACATTGGCGCAGCCTTTTTAGTTTTCCGTGACCTAAATTGATCCCACCACCACCACCATATCAGCCGAAGGACGTCCACTGCTGGACATGGGCCTCCCACTATTTCATTGGGGGGTAAATTGCCATAACCACCACGCTTGGCATGCGGGTTGGCAATCGCAGTTTCAAATCTAAATTGGTCCGTCGCACACTTATTTTACAGTTAATGACCACATGGTATATAAGCAGCTTGTGTTTCAGTCAACACTTTAAATGAGGAAAAGGATGCACCAATTATTTTGGTCCATTGTTCCATCGACCGTAATAATCTTTTTTCCACCACAGACACTGACAATAGCCCCAGATTCCCCGAAATAATTTGCCACTGCGGTACACCAACAGAATATAACCACTTAATTTACTACCAACAATAAAAAGCCGACTTTATCAAACACAATGGCACGCAAACCCTGTTTTTCAAAACATTACGCTTCGTAAACCGTAAATTTCGGCGTAATCGAGTAACCGAATATCACCCAACCAGGGGGCGTAATTTATAATACACATCACATTTTCCAAAACCACTCTGTTAATTAAAAACGAAATGAAACCAACCGTATTTCCAACACAAAAGTTCTATTTTACAGTAGCAGCGAGTGCCATAGATTATAAAAATTGGTTAAGCAGAATGCTCATAACAGTTCCGTCAAGCAGGCTTAAATCGAGTACACTGTCCAATTCTAAGCGACCTGTATAGACACACAAATCCTTTTGCCACATAGCTCAGCATATATTGGTTGACTTATAACGGACCAGGGTATGATAAGCTCTCTAACAGTGTGAATGAGGTTGATGGCAGGGTCAAGTAAAAATGGATAGAGTGTATTTGTTCTGTTATCGGCTGCAGCATGCGCTCAGATTGGCGGCCGTTAACCCGGACGAGATAAGACGCTCACTTCACAGCTTTGTTATGCGATCCACAACCTGTTTCGACTTACGCCACTCCCATTTTACCCTATGGCCCTTTGAAATTATGTGTGATCTAAGGGAGGTATTCCACTCATCCAATATCTTTGTCCAATATACATTTGATCAAAGAAATTGGATGATTTCATCCAACTTGGATGGGATCCCGACATTTGATCAAAGATTCCGATGACAGTTAAATCAATATGGCTACGCATGAAAAAGAATAAAACTTGGACAAAGATATTGGATGAGTGGAATGGGCCTCCGTCAAAGAACTTTGATCAAATATTTGACAAACAAATTGGACAAAGATATTGGATGAGTAGAATACCACCCCGTATTAAACTCATCCAATATCTTTGATCAAAGAAATTGGATGATTTCATCAAACTTGGATGGGACCCCGACATTTGATCAAAGATTCCGATGACAGTTAAATCAATATGGCTACGCATGAAAAATAATAAAACTTGGACAAAGATATTGGACGAGTGGAATGGGCCTCCGTCAAAGAACTTTGATCAAAGATTTGACAAACAAATTGGACAAAGATATTGGATGAGTAGAATACCACCCCGTATTAAACTCATCCAATATCTTTGATCAAAGAAATTGGATGATTTCATCAAACTTGGATGGGACCCCGACATTTGATCAAAGATTCCGATCACAGTTAAATCAATATGGCTACGCATGAAAAAGAATAAAACTTGGACAAAGATATTGGACGAGTGGAATGGGCCTCCGTCAAAGAACTTTGATCAAAGATTTGACAAACAAATTGGACAAAGATATTGGATGAGTAGAATACCACCCCGTATTAAACTCATCCAATATCTTTGATCAAAGAAATTGGATGATTTCATCAAACTTGGATGGGACCCCGACATTTGATCAAAGATTCCGATCACAGTTAAATCAATATGGCTACGCATGAAAAAGAAAAAAACTTGGACAAAGATATTGGATGAGTGGAATGGGCCTCCGTCAAAGAACTTTGATCAAAGATTTGACAAAGAAATTGGACAAAGATATTGGACGAGTGGAATACCACCCTTAGATTAAGATTGACTATGAAGTACGAGTATCCGGACCCGTGTATGTCCTAAAACTACGACCAAGACCACCGGGGGATGGGCAGCAGCATCCCTGGAGAGCGGTGGAGATCTATACTGCGATCGCCAACCCGCATGCCAAGCGTGGCGATTATGGCATTTACCCCCCATGAAATTGGGGGAGGCCAATGTCCAGCAGTGGACGTCCTACGGCTGATATGGTGGTGGTGGTGGATGAAGTGATATGGATCTTTTTAAGGCACGAGTGAATAGGCATCTTCTGGGTGAGCTCGCTTCATCGTCGGCCTCATCTTTGCCCCCTGGCTAGATGCTGGCCAAGAGCAGTCCCATTTTTAATAAAAAAAAAAAAAAAAAAAATGAAGTATGCAAAGGCCTAATATTCACAATGCTTATCGAGCTCACTGCTGCTGTTGAATCAGTCAGTATAGTACCTACCTAAGCCTGGCCGTTGACTGTCGAAAATTGTTATGACTCTCTGACCCAAGTCGCATCTAGGTATACTTTATTATGGTGGTGAAAATACGAACATTAAGTACTAAAGTACCTAAATCTTTTCTTTCCGACACAAATTAACAGTAATGTCTACCGGCTTGTTATTCGTATACGACTTCATTATTTATTATATTATGAATTTTGACGTTTCTCACTTAAAGGAACAAGATTTTTACAAACACCTCAAAATCAATGGCAATGAAAGGAAAAATAATCTCCGATTTTATTGTGAAGGCGTTGAACGCATTTCGAATGCTGCTGAGGCGATGACTTTTCACTCTTTTCAGACAGTCCACTGTCTCATTTCCTACAAAAACTTACTGTTTTAATGTTTAAATAAGTATGCAGATACCAATGTCTCACATCGCGAGTACAGTCAGCTGAAAAAATGGTCTACTACGTTAGAATAGAGTCGAAATGTAAGACCACTATACTGGGCGAGTGAAGGTAGGCACCGCCGCTGGCTACAGCCGTCGTCTTTTGTACTCCGCCTGCAATTTCGCTAATTACGTCCCTCGCAGTCGTAATGCACCTCTTTGTGCTCGCTGCATGCATTACTTCACAGTCTTTGTTGCGAGCAGTTACAACTCCAAAAAAACAGCTCTCGATCACGATCCTTCCCAATTGTATGACGGGAAAACTAAAGTGTTTTACGCATAAAAAAAGGCACCAGGGTAACATATGTTCCATGCAAACAGGTAATTTAATACTTTGGCCAATTGGTTTCTTACAAGAGGAGAAATAATTTACTTCCATTGAACTTAGGCTGTACCTAAGCCGTGTCACACCGTATAATAGCTGTCTGAATCTGATATTTAAGTGAAATGTATTATTTGTACAGATATTTATGAGCTCCTACTTGTTCACAACAAATTGGAAAACATTAGTACTTATATTTATGAGCCACTAGCTGTTTACAAATATTTGAAAATAACCCTTGTGTCAATATAAGTTATGTGTTTCCACTTGTTTAAATAATTTTTATAAAGGTTTTATAAATATTTAGTATTTTTTGGTTATATTATGACTCATCAGTAATATATGAATATTACTGATGAGTCATAATATAAATCAAATGATTGAGCAAGCCTCTCAATAAGTGATGAGACGTGTATATATTTAAGAATTATAAATCTGTTTACATGTATTTGTACTTTACCATGTAAAGGTACATTTATTTTTGAAGGCTTGGATATGCTCATATATTTATGAACTCGACTGTACCTATGCGTGTAGGAATGATGTGTTTACCGAGTGATGGATAAGACGATTGACTGGATGAGTGAGTATGAACTAGAAAAGAACGAACGAAGGAATGAGAGGGAATTGACTGGGAGGACGGATTAGAATAAACTGTGAAACGAGTATCGCTTAACATAAAACCATTATTAAAAACTGTTATTCATGGTTGTGGGTGCAAATAAAAGGATATTATTCAAAAAGAAGTGCTTTTATTGAAGAGGACGCCAAATACATATTCCTAAAAGTATCACTAAACTCTCATCTGATTACATGTACGTACTTTATTTACTACCAAATATTTAACGACACATATTCATTAAGAACACCCCGGTCTATGAACAAACTGCAAGGGGGACAGCTGCTACGCGAATCGGGTCCCTATGTCTTTGTAATAAGGAAGGTTCACCAGTAACGCTCCGAGAGTTTAGGGGTGCAATTTGGTTCCCATATTTGCCTTGATATGATTCAACGACCCGGGACCCGGGTATGTCCTTAAACTACGACCAAGACCACCGGAGAATGGGCAGCAGCATTCCTAGAGTGCGGTGGAGATACTGCGATCGCCAACCCGCATGCCAAGCGTGGCGATTATGGCATTTACTCCCCATGAAATTGGGGGAGGCCTATGTCCAGCAGTGGACGTCCTAGGGCTGATATGGTGGTGGTGGTGGTGGATTCAACGATGGACCCGGGTATGTCCTAAAACTACGACCAAGACCACCGGGGGATGGGCAGCAGCATCCCTGGAGTGCGGTGGAGATACTGCGATCGCCAACCCGCATGCCAAGCGTGGCGATTATGGCATATACCCCTCGTGAATATGGGGGAGGCCTATGTCCAGCAGTGGACGTTCTTTGGCTGATATGGTGGTGGTGGTGGTGGATTCAACGATCAAACCGACTGGGGTCAGTTTGACCCCATCATCCATCTTGCATTCTAATCTAATAATAAATACCACCACCACTACCACTTTTTTTTATTGTGTTCTGAGGCAATAACGCTAGGATGATGATGATGATGATTGCCAAGTGCCGATAAAATGGAGATCGGCTGTCATCGTCGTAACTGAGGTCTTGTACTATTACTTATTCTGTGCTGAGGTTCTTTTCAATGATTGACGTCAATTAATTTATCAGTTAATTACATAACACAGAAGTCGTATTTTCGCGTGATCCATTGTATATTTTTAAGAATGATATATTAAAAGGCATACAGCGGCACTCGTAAGTCAAGTCTTTGTATGTAGTATTAAATTCTCGAGCGAATCGTTTCTTTTGCTGGTTTAAATGGAAGCCGCGATGGCGGCGAGATATTAATGACAGGCAAATTTAATAACCGCTGACAAATGTGGCAGTCCGTGGAGCCGCCTTTACTGGTGGACAGTACTGGCGCCAGTACTGGCATGGTGAGAGAGAGCATTCAAAGCGTAAGCTCTCGGTTAACTGCCCGGCTAGTATGATAGCTTATACCGTCACGTTTTATGTGATGTTTCAATACATTTTGGCCATATAACGTGACGGTATAAGCTATCATACTAGCCAGGCTGGTGTCATCATAGTGTCCTATCATCATCATTATGAATTTCGCAGTGTCTTAGGCTGAAATCCTGTAGAACTGTGTAATGTTATGAAAAAAATATATATATCAGCATCATCAACCTATATATCATTACGGTCTCCTTTATGGGCCTTTTTTTGCGTTGGGAAAATACTGGGCCTGCCCAAAATCACTAAATCATTATCAAGTCTGGTTAACTGCTGCATGTTTCTTAAAAATAAAATATATAGTGGGTGTATAGGTATGTACAGATGTGACTGCACCGCTTGTTTGTCTTGCACACATTTTCCACTCTGGGTCCACGGAAGATCAGCGTCGCGGCGTTCAATCGGCGGCGTGACATATGCTGAGTGGATGCCATTTTTGCTACCATTTTTACTTTAGTCTCTAAGTTTAGTTTAAGTTTACCAGTGTAATGGTTTGCAAAATAAATTTTCTTCTTCTTCTCATATAGGTCCCATTGCTGGGCACAGGCCCATACCTATACATAAAGGTAAGACATATAGAGTCACCCGTGTGGTGCCGGGTTAGAATAGCTACACCTCCTTTCTTCCCTTGGATGTCGTAAAAGTCAACTATGGGAACCAGGTTGAAGTGTATTGTGGGCGACGAGGTAGCAACTTGTCACTGCAATATCACATCTTCTCAATCTATAAACCTACAATTGCTAAAAGTGGCACTGAATTTAATTTTCGTGTGCTCTGCCTACCTCTTTTGGGAATATAGGCGTGAGTTTACATATAACATATAGAGTCATGAATGTATAGTTGTTGCAACTAAGGCAGATAAGGCGTAACTCGCAGTGTGCTCATAGAAAACGACGGATTTGGATTATTCCCACTTGTCACCTCTAATTCTTAGCACAGATAACAAATGATATATTAAAAAATATATCCAATTGTTACCCGTAATGTAAAAATGGGAACTACTATGAATAAATAGCTGAGCTCCGCCTTCACAACCCAATACGTACTGGACAAACTGGTATGGACTGGGACTGGGAGCTAACTGCATGCAAAGTAAATACATCGCAATTTCTCTAAGAGTCTTTCACGTTTATTTGCGGATTAGCAAAGAATATTGATCTAGATAATCTTCCAGTGGACTGGCTCAAGTAAACGCGCATCACGAACAGTGGCTCGCTCGCTCGCGCTGAAAATGAAACGAAACAACGTGGTAAATAACCTTTCCCCCGGCCCTCCCCGCCTCCCCCACCCAGGCCGCAGACCGCAGCGACTTCCATACTCACCTAGAGAGCGTTGCCTAGACCAGCAGGCGTATGAATGTTTCCTTTTTATTACTTATCGTCGTGGATAATGCACGATTCACACCGAACGGCTGGAGTCAGCGCGCACCCCACTACAGTTAAAGGAATTCGAACCCTCCATACAGAAGTTAGATTTCATATTTGAATGGGTTGCAAGCAGCCGGTCAGCTGCCGCCGGCTCTGCCGCTGCCTTTTGGATACGAAGTCTAGGTTCTGTATGAAGGGTTTGAATTCCTTCGACTCTGGTGGCACGCGCGCTGACTCTTTTTTGCTGTGAATCATCCATAATACTATAAAACGCCCGTCATTCTCGCACTAGAATACTTGTCGGAACGTGACGACTATCTTATCCACGACGATAAGTGATAAAATGGCAACCATCATACGCCCGCTGAGTTCAACTTTGGATATGGATCATGGTCGATCTTGTATAACATATAGAAGACCACAAATTGCTAGTTTGCTCTTTAGGTATGTAGTGTTGTGTTCCTGGTGGTGAGTAAGGTCGCCAGACCTCCCGAAGATGCGCTGTATTGAGAGTGAGGGATCTGCGTGTTGTTGCCAAGACAGCTGTCAAGACAACGAATCTTCAAGTCAAGAAACGGTCGACCGCTTATGATTCTTTTGGAGTTGTAAGCGTAAGTCTGTTTGCCACCGTCATTGTATTAACAAAACTTAGATCATCTATCCTCAATTAGAGATGGCAAAATGTGATCTCCACTAGATATCACGTCCCTGTCTTTCAAAGTCAGAATGATAAAGACATGATATCCATCCATATCAGCCGGAGGACGTCCACTGCTGGACCTAGGCCTCCCCCAATTTAATGGGAGGTAAATGCCATAATTGCCACGCTTGGCAGCATGCGGATCGGCGATCGCAGTATCTCCACACCGCACTCCGCACAAAAGCAATATCGACCGCCAATGGTACTGTAATAAAGAGGTGGCAGCATCATTGGCCTCGAATCGGCCATATATGACTAGGAGAGCACTTCCCACACTAAAAAGTAACTGGTCCCGCTGGTGGCCTAACTAGGACCAAAAAAGTGGCAGCATCAACGGCGGCTTGGGGGCTTATGTGGACTTACCTTTAAACTAGTAATTCTTGTATTTTATTTATGTATTTCAGTAATTTCGGAAACGGTACTACCGATTTCGATTAAATTTACAATACAATGATTTATGGTGGCCAGTACACCCTCTGCGTCTTCGGGGAATCTCGTATTCTATGGAATACGTCGAACGTCGAATAAGTCGAACTAGCTAATGTCTCCGATTTTAAACTGATTGAATTTGCGAGCAACGAAGCAAGCGCACACAAATTAAATAAATGTCGTTCAAATGGCCTCCGAACGATTTAATTCCAATACGGAACTGTTCCAACGATCTTCATTTCCCGTCGAAAACAATAGCCATCGAAAAAACGGAGGGTCCGGAGATTTATTTAAATAATGCCATTGCGCGGATTTCAATAACGGCCATTGGCAGCTTTCACTTGTGTTCCCGAAGCTTACAGAGCACCTCGCTACAGGACTGGTATAAATCTTATTACTGATTACTCACAGTTGTACGAATGTAATAAGGTCAGATTATAATTAATGGACTCATAGTCGATTGCAAACATGTTTGGGTATAGTATAGTAGGCTGGAAAGTGCCACAGAGGAAAATATTCTGTTCGCTATACGCGGAATTCAGTTTCATATTGAACTGTTAATTTTTAAAACCCTGCTGTTTTATTGCAAATTCAATTGGCCTTTGCGGTATTTTTTATTCGCTTCGTTGTAATCAATTCAATCAGTAATGAGAATTCAAAATGAATTTGATAGCTGGACAAATTGGACCGTTTTGTATAGGATGATACAAGGACTTGCCGTCAACAAGCTATCTAAATACCTACTTTACACAGCTGGACCTTAGGGATATTTGTGAATATCCCATATATCTGCACGGTGACGTCACAATCCGGGTCACCGATCCAGCTCGATTAACGAACAAGCAAACATTTATAAGCCGCTCCGTCCACACTTAAGATGCCGCTATATTTATTAATTTAATTTTCTTACACACTACAAGATATGATATGTACAAATGGCGAATTTAATGCCACAAGACATTCTCTAGCAGTCAACCATGGAACTAAACCATAACCTAATCAGAAACATTTGGTGCAGGCATTTACCTTTATTAAAAAGCTTTACTTAGTATTTACCTATATTTAAAACCTGTGTTTATACATATATATTTCACAACCTGTCCTTTCATATCTAGACACACTATAATTTGATGAACCTAATATACGTCTTGAGGGGAGGCCTATGTCCAGCGGTGGACTTCCATCAGCTGATATGATGATGAATATACGTAACAACTCCTGAGGATACGATTGCACCAACTTACCGTTACAGACCGATCAACGCTAAATATAGCACCGGCAGCTGTCCTCACATACAAACTTGTCAAGCTTTCCATACAATCAGATCTTAACGAATACCGCTTACGATTACCGACGGTTTGGTGTAACCCACCCTTATACCGCTTTTATATGAGGCAAATTGTCGACAATTATAATGGCAGCCTATCTTATGTAGGCCACGGCAATACATAGAAAGGGCAACGACCTCAGTAAATAAACACACGGAAGCTTGTATCAAATGTTTTATACTTAAGATAATATTTTAAGGAATATAATGGAGCTTAGTCAATAAATTCGTAATGAATCAGTCAAATATTTATATACAAGAGATCTTCGTTATATTAACTTTTACAAGGCATACATTTCAACTGAGTTTTTTGGCGTTCCTTTCCGACCGTTCTCACCTCTTTTGAAGAGATAGTAGAGTTAAGCTGAGTAACGGCCTGTTAAGATATTGATTAGTGCAAGTCCGAACAATAGCTACTCGCAAAAAAATGAACACGCTCCTATCCTACTTTACGAACTCGCACTAAACACTAATCAAAGTGTAAACAGGGCATAAAAGGCTTAGTATAGCGTGCCTTTTGCATGGTAAAATGTTAGGTGTACAAATGTTTGGTACTAAATTCCAATATGCATGAATGAATAACGATTTACTTTATGACAAGTGATCGAGTAGTATCAAGCACTGGTACTTTCACATTAAGAATGCTGTCCTTAAAGCAGAACGCATCTTCATTTACTTAGACTAGTACAACAACCTTTCATTTTTATGGCAACGGATTGACATCCCTCGCCCACCCTCCCTCCACGATCCCCTTCAACTCATACTTATGCACAGTCGCGAATATCTCCGCCTTCGCCATACTCAGATGATACGGACTGAGCCCCTTCAGTGACGGCGATATCGCTGCGAGAAACACATCAACCACGTGCGCTTGAGACGAATTACCAGTATTACTCGTGTCAGAAACCTGGTTACCAGATACACTAACGGAAGATCTCTCGAACTCGTCTATAGCGGACTCTTGGTCTTCATTATCGCTTTGAGTGACTTTTATAGTAACTGGTACTTCCTTTGGCTTCGCTGCTTCATCATCGTTGGTGTCCGAGTCATCATTTGCGACGGGCTGGCCCTTGTAGAAGGGGTCCATGAAGACGAGATGCTTGGCGAACTTGTAGCCGTGGCGCTTGCGCAGCGACTTGCGGTAGTTGTCGCGGATGTTGTTCCAACGCGACTTGCACGCGGTTGCTGGAATTATTGTTATTTATTAGTGAACTCCGGTACCAACTTCAGTCCAGAATGTCTGCCCTTAGCAGAATAAATTTGCAATTAAAACCATTCTATGTTTAAATCCAGGTAATAAAGAATTTGCTATTGGCTATTTGCCAAATTTCATCTAAATTCTTTCAACCATTTTTACGTGATGGAGTATCAAACGTTTAAACTATCAAGTTAATATTAGGATTACTTTGAAATACTTGTTGCATGCCTACGTAAAGAATACAGATTTTATAGTTGTCAAGTTTGTCAATTTCAATCCAAATATTAAATTAGATCCTACTGGTTTAAGACGATGTCCAGTGAGTACACTACATGATGCTCTAACAATCAAGCGGCTGTGGCCGGCGGGCGGCGGTAATAACGGCGTCATATTGTCGCATGGTTGGGAGCGCCGCATGTAGTGAATGTAAGCCTTAGTGTTCCATTCTAGTAGGCAGTCACAAACATCATTAGCATCAGCCAAAATATGATTCGCAGGCTTCCTCTCATAGGCCATGCCCATGATGATACATACAGTACAATGGGATAGTCGCCAGAACCTCCAAAGAAACGCTGTGCTGAGAGCTTGGCTCTCTACTTAACCGACAACACAAATAATACACTAATTAATAGGATCCGCCACGCACTTGTGACTCGAGAAACACTCACGGTTAACTTTAAGCTGTTTCCCGATCTTGTTCCAGATGCCGTTCTTGAGCTGGATGTCCATGTACCGCGAGTGTCCCGGGTCGTAGAGCACGGGTCGCGATCGCACACACTCGATCAGCGCCACGTCGGTTGCCGTGCAGAACTTCACCGTCGGCGTCACTTTGGGGCGAGCGCGCGCAGGCGTCGGCTCCGGGGTCGTGTCGCTGTCAGGAGACTCAGGGTCTTCCTCCATTATTTCTGCCTTTAATAGAGCAAATCCTTTTCAATTATGGCCATGTATATAGTAGTTTTCTAAAATTACAATAGAATCGCATGAGCGGATTGTAACTTACGCGTCTGTCTGGAGGATAACTAATAATAAGCTAATTTAAAACTTAGCATTGTGCATAAGCTACCAACCAGAAATGGGATAAGGTAGTGTAATAATGAACAATGAAAGTTTGTATTAGTCTCACTGACATAATAATTAAATATTGAAGCTTAAAGTTGAAGTTAACAATAAACATTAATGTTCAAACCGATCAGCATAGTGTTTTCTGCGTATAAGCGTTACACCGCCATCGGCACTCGTACCGCACTTACCAAAGTCTCCGAATCCGCGTCAGCCAGATTGTTTGAAATCATACGCGACGTCAGGAGGTGGAACACGGAACGGACGCAAGTCGGACACTGAGGCACGCGCGTTACTGAAGGGCGAGGGTGATACAAGTTACAACGTTCGAGAATTCGCGTGACGTCACGACGCAGATCACTGAAGCGCAGAGCGTGCGTCAGCTACGGATGCACGCCGGATACTGAAGTCACTGACCGAGGCACGGAGTCGGAGGCGCGGCACTGAGCGCCCGGGGTGAGTCGGGAGGGGGACGCCGTAGCACGCGGCAGCGGCCTTATCAGTTCAATGTATAATGTAATTGAATACTAATCGTTGACCACTAAGTATGTTAATAAGGCGTTGTTTCACCAAACATAATATACGCTCAATAAATGTATATGTATTAGTTGAATAACCCGATATAAAACGTATTAAAAACAATTATCTATGTAGGTATAGATCGATTCACAAGAGTTGGCGCGGAATGTCTATGAAATTAATGACAGTTTCATACATTTTCTGCGCCAGCTCTTGTGATTCAAACTATAACAAAATAAAGCAACAATATCATACTCAAAGTTGGAATTTCTTAGTAAGTGATTGGACACCGGTGGCAGGAAATTCAGCTCTTCCTTAACAGTTGTGGTACAATTATTTATATAATTACCAAATTAATTAATTATTTATTTGTTTTGATAATACCTCGTGTATTTATAAGTTTTGAGACGAATACTGTTTTAAATAAATCAATTAAAGAGAATATTTCTGTCAAGGTTATTATTTTCATTGAATCACTGCACTGTAGCTGATAAAAGTAAATAGAGTTTATTTAAATTGGCTTTCAATATTTTTGATTTAAGCCTTTAAATGCGGTGGTCTCTTTTAGGTGCCGGCACGAAACGAAAAACGCCTTTTTCACTGACAAGTTAATGTCTATGGTAGAAAAAAGTTAAGGCAGCGGAACAAATTGTACATCAAAATGTCGATAGATGTTCCAACTATTGCACAGAACGTACTGCAACCTTATCACGATTGGTCGAGTATTACGTACGAGGTAGCCTATTCCTTCAATTTTGAATACTAGACGCTCAAATTATGCCTTAAAATTATCCATTTACTAGATGGACTATTAGAAACACTTTTTTTGACACGTTTATTTGTCAAAATAATTGTTTTTTTGATAAAGTTTTAGAGAACACCGTAACAAAATTAAATTTCATTAGAAAACTGCTAAAACAGAAATGTATGTCTTTTACCAGTCAATAGTAGTCTTAACTTTCTTCAAGCCTGGCTCGAAATACTCCTGATTAGTCTTTTTGGACAAAATTACATTTTATGAACACGCAATTTAGAGCTAAAAACCTGCCGTAAATACTACTCAAAAATAATTACTCACAAATGAGCCACTGGAAGAGAAGCAAGAGAATCCCTGATGAAAATTTTCGTGTCTGGCGGGATCATTATCTAGCTAGGTGCAGCCGACGCAATAAATAGCATCTAACATACTCGTAAAATATTGGAACGCAGTTTAAATTTATATAATACCTATGTACGTTTATTAATGAACCTATTGTCAAGAAAAATTAACAAAATATTTATAGGTATATATAAAAAAAAACATATAATAAAAAAACTACTATTTAGCCGTCTCAAAACTTATGAACACACGAGGTACATTACATTTATATTCAACCAATTATGGCTCAAAATTTCGCTGTTTGATTTGATGTGTCGTGTCATATTGGGAAAGTTCTTGATGTAGACGCGTGTCGAGTGCTAACACGCATTGCGTATTGAATATGAACTTTAGTGGAAATAAAATACATAGTAAACGTTTCAAGAAATCAAATAATAATATATTAAACGTTTTCAATAGCACTAGGAAGCCATCACGTCTGACACCTAATACAGAGTGAGTTGATCTAAAGAAGACAGTAAGGAGGTTAAGCTTAAGGTTGAATACTCATGAGGTTGTATACACCTTATTATGATAGAGTAATTTTTGCATTACACATTCAATAATCCAACACGCCCCCTCAAAAATTAAACACCGTGTATATAAACAAAAACACAATCCTAAACAGAGCATGTGACTTCCGAGTGTTTCCTGGGACAGTACAATATTATAACCATGGTCCAACATTTGTTGCGAGGATTAGGGAAACCCAGAAAACCTAATCAGACCATATCATTATTCTAATTTGACATTAGCAAGTAAGCATGTGTATCAACATTATAACACATTAAATTATTTAAAACATATTACTTTTATACAAGTGTAATTGTGTATCGCACTCTACACATTAAAGAACATAAATTAAAATGACGCTTTTTCATATGCGTATCCAATACTACATATTGAATAACTTAATTTTGGTATGTTTATCTAGACACCAGTTCACAATAGTCTCAATAGTTAAAGATAAACAATACTGTTTTATCTTTTCAAAAACCGAACATCCTCTCATAATCTGAAAGGTTATATATCCATCTCTATTCTTATAGACGGTAACCGGTACGTCTATCTTTAATTAGATAATAACTGCAAATCACTAGAGTATAACCACCTATCTCACGAACGTCGGTCAAAGAGAACCTTCTGACATCTTTCAAATCATGTTTGCAAGTTATTGTACACTTATCAAATAATTTGTACTTTTCTAAATCGTATATACTCCACTCGTAATCTATGTAGCTCAATTAGATATTCTCTTAAATCAACGGTTTCAAATAGCTATAAAAATACTTAACTCTCACCGCCATTCCTCACAAACAAAACTGTCATTCACACGACGACATCATCGCTTCTAGTGAGCAAATGTAACTCTTACATGAGAACATTAAGGTTACTTTGACAGCGTAAGCATTGATTGAAAGCTTTTAGTTAGCCAGCTTATGTTTCTGGTGCTGTAGCACAACAACTCCACACGATGACTTCAAAAGTCCTTGGCGTTAAAACGGGTTAAAATACTGCCATTACTATTTGTTACTTTCGATTGTATGTCTAGTATTAGTTAGTATATTAATGCTTACACTTGATTTCCCACAACTGCATTAATTAGACTCGTACTTACTTACATTTTTTAGAAAACTTATAACTTATAACGTTTCTACAAAGAGTGTTATATTATATTATAGTAGTTCAGTTTACTGTCTGTGTATTGACAAGGTTACAACCGTATCCACGTTAAAATACTGGTATGCCAACCAGGTAAATCAAAGTGACATGGGCTGGAGAATGATCTAACCAGTGTAAACTGGAATGTGGAGTGAGACCGGCTGGACGGTCGTCTCCTGTCCCCTTTAATTTGTATATCGAAAATGTCTGCGTAAACAGCATCTGATATGATGATGACAAGGTGCTGCTCGTATCCTCAAACAACTCCATAAGGCAACTGATTCGGAGATGTGACAGCTACGATGAGCGACGTAGTCTTAGCTTCAATGTAAATAAAAGGAAGATGGTGATTTTTAAAGCACGCAAATATTATCCATAAGATGTATCTTCGGTCATATTGAATGGAGTGGCTCTGAACGTGGCCAGTAAATTTATATATCTGGGTTATACAGTTATAAATGATCTGGATCATTCCCTGTATATTGAAAGGGAGAGAAAAGAATGCCATCAAACATAAGAGGATAGTCTCACTGCTGAGACGAGTATTTAAAAGAAAGTGAGAATAGTATTCTGAAAATGTTGAAAAGACGGACAGCCCTATGTCGGGTTGGCGTTGTGACGGGGACAATATAATACATTAGAATTTTGTTTAGTAACACCAACCTTTTAATTTCTTTTTTTTTTATCTTATCGACGGCAAAGACGTATATATGCGCACCATTGGTTTGACACCAACGACGCGTATATCCGGCATGGCGTCCAATGCGATATCAACCTACATACATTCATATAGGCTTAAACTTCGCGCTTGACATGTCTATGTCATGGCGTGTGCGTGACAGCGTTTGTATTTGACAGAGCGCTGAAAAGGTTAATTAATGTTCTTACTAACAAATATGGATCTTTGAGTCTCAAATAAATGGCTTTCATATTATTTTAAATCGTGCATATCGGTTTCATTAAGAACTGCGTAATTGTGTATGCACTTCAAATAAAATTACTTTCCTCATGTGATCTAATAAGTTTTTATGCAATTAAATTGTTTTGTGTCTTTTAGTCTGACAGTACAGATCTCACCAAGAAGTGTACATTTCAACTCTGCTCATACCACAAAAATGACAAAATAAAATAGACTGATCATGAAATAAACAACCGTCAGCGTCACCACATTCTTCAAAAACAATACGTATTTAAAACCTCAGAGTTTATCACTTCTACTTAGTCAATATCTGTGCTTTTAAGACTTAATTTTTGTATCTAAGACGATGTATAAACTGAATTAAATCAATCAGATTCCGATATATCATAGTGTATAATATATGTATACTCGTACTACAAACTGTACGATCCTAGTCATCATTTTCTTAAGATTTACTGACATACATGTCTGATTTATTTTATATCAGAGTTTCGGGACTTCATATTCGTAGATATACTGATTTAGGCTCGTCAGCACAATCAGTTTAATTCTGAGAATTTCCATTATTCTCTTCAGGCTACAGAGTAGACCTGCACTGAACAAAATCAGTCGTGTCCACGATTACACTCTGACCACAACATACTTTTCATATCTGGTTTCCAAACTTTGTAACCGTTTGGTGCTCATAAGTATTGATCACCATGATTTATCAACAATACACTTATAGCCTGTACTTATGTAGCAAATATTTATAAGGTGTACTTGCATAAGGTGTTTTCATATAAAGGTTTTTATGGGAAAAGTCAGATGGTAATTGATCCCATTTACAACACAATTATGCTACGTAAATTGCGCTATAGCGATAGCCTGATATCATAATACTTACTCATTCACCTCACTAATAACACTTCAAATCTGATTTGTACATTCCAGATACGTACATTACAGTTAATGAGTATATTGATCCTCAATTACTAGGTACTTACTTACTCATTCTCGTAACTAATAAAACTTTTAAAATTCTGTTTTCTACTTTATCATAGGTAATACATTTATTCTTACGCCGGTTCTTCTCGTGGCAGAGGTTTATTTTCCGAACCGGTGGTAGTTTATTGACGTTCATAGGTGCATGTAATATGCCTAGTTTGAAGAATAAACTACTTTTACCTTTTATGAGTTTCAATATTTATCCTCATATACTTCAATTTTGTGGTCAATATTTGAAACAGCAATAATCAAACGATATTAATAAGGCCTGCAATATATCTTATACTTTCTATAAGAAAAATAGTCAATGAATATGATATGACCTTTCATCTTTTGCCGTGCAGAAGAATAGTAGTCCACTCTGTTTCTTACTTATCTATGCATGCTTTAAACTAAATCATCAATGATTGATATCGTGATTTCATTGACCGTGACATTGTTTTGCAAATGCAGGATATGATTCCTCAAATGTGTACTCGTAACTATCATTATTTAGCACGCTTGAGCAACAGAGTGACATGTATGACATGTATAGCTTAGCAGCTTTAGTAATTGGTTAACATACCTTGCATGATGGTATTACCTCCCTTCCGTATTACATATAGGATGACTGTAAAGTATGGAGTCCAGGGATGAGAAATAAGGCAGCAGAATGTGGAAGAGCAGCTCTGATTTATTTGGCATAATTCCGACTGACATATGACAGTTACTTTCTAACCAACCTACACTGCACTCCTCCACCCTGGGTTTATACTTAATTATAACAAATAATAATAAACAAAACTAACAGCTAACGATAAACTATAAATTTAACCTAGTGATACCCCTGAGCCTACATTGCCTGACCGGACGAGCTAGGGGCGGCGGCGATACGCTAGGTAGAGCGTCTTGGAAAGCAGGTGACCCGGGCGGTGAGGGTGAGTGACTCTGTTGCGGCATCACAGCCGCACCCGAAGGCGCTTCCCCCGGCCGTTCCACTAGACCTTCCTGAGTCTCCTCGGACGGCTCCACGTTCGGTTCCTGAACCCCTAAGCCTCTAGGATTTGTGCGGACTTCAGACACTATGGGTCCTGATATTGGAATTGTGACTGTCTACCTGACCTCCGCTTTAATTGATCAATGTGTCTATGTATCATAGACCCGTCTGTCCCCCTGACCCTATAATCACCGGAGCCAGTCCTATCTACTATCTGACCCGGGGCCCACTTTTCCCCCTTCAGGTACTGCCGATACCAAACATCGTCATTCCCATCTAATTCCCTATGAGCTCCCCCCGCCGCTAATTTTTGTTTTTGCTGAGTCTTTTGAACCTTGGACCCAGTATCCGGCTTTAAAACATCTAGTTTGGTACGAAGTCTCCTACCCTGAAGTAGCATTGCTGGGCTCTGACCCGTGGTTGGATGCATAGTATTTCTATAATAAAGTAAATAGGTCCACAGAGCCTTATTTATATCCTGTTTCTCGTGAATAGCCTTCTTAATCACCCGCTTTAACGCCTTCACGGTCACTTCCGCCAAACCGTTAGAAGCAGGATGATATGGTGCAGCGAAAATGTGCTCTATACCGAGTCCCTGACAAAAGTTTTGCATTTCAGTACTTGAGAACGGCGGTCCATTGTCAGAAACAATCTGCTTGGGCAAACCCCACCTACTAAATAACTCACACAAGGTTGCAATCACTGCCCCGGCTGTTGTGCTAGGCATGTGGAAAACCTCGACCCATTTGGACATGGCATCCACGACTACGAGGTATGTTTTTCCAAGAACTGGACCCATAAAATCCAAATGGATCCTAGACCACTGCCTGTCTGGCCATGGCCACATGCTGGGCGCTTGCCGAGGTGGCGCGTCCGCCTGTGCCGCGCACACCGCGCACTCCCGGCACATCCGCTCCACTGCCTCGTCAACCCCGGGCCACCAGACATAGCTCCGCGCCAGGGCTTTAGATTTGACAATACCCATGTGAGGCTCGTGCAACATGCGTAGTACGCGTTCTTTGCACGTTTCTGGAATCACTAACCGGTGGCCCCACATGACACAACCCAGTTCCTCATACAATTCATCCTTCCTATTATAAAAAGATTGCAAACCTTCTATATAACATTCCGTTGGCCATCCATCTCTAATAAACCTTAAAACCCTCGCTACTATAGGATCCCGCGCTGTTTGCTTACAAATCTCATTATAATCGAGCAACAATGCCTGCTGAATGAAATGTAAATACGTCTGCTCGGGTACAGTGGGGCACGTTTTTCCGCTTTGACTCACTGGCAGTCGCGACAACCCGTCTGCTCCATTCTCGTTAGTTCGGACATACTCAATTGTAAACGTATACGTCGATAAGATTAGAGCCCAACGTTCCATACGACTTGCAGCCATATTTGGAATACCGGTATGGGGCCCGAAAATAGACACCAAAGGCTTATGATCTGTTCTAAGCGTAAAATGTCTGCCATACAAGTATTGATGGAACTTGTTCACGCAAAAGATTATCGCCAGCGCTTCTCGATGTATCTGCGAGTAATTTTTCTCCGCGTCTGATAATGTCCGCGACACGTAAGCAACTGGTCGTTCCCCGCCTCCGCTCAGATTCGGCTGATAGCACCCCACCGACGCCCCGCGCAGATGCATCGCATGTGAGTATAAGTGGCCGTTCCGGATCGTAGTATGCTAACACCGGCGCAGTAGACAGTATCCGTTTAATTTCTACAAAAGCCTGCTCGCATTCGTTCGACCAACGCCACTCTACATTTTTTTTAAGCAAATTATACAATGGCACGAGCCTGCCACTCATTTGCTTCACAAATTTCGCAAAGAAATTGATTAACCCCAGAAATGAACGTAACTCTGTGACATTACCAGGCCTAGGAATCTTGGTGATTGCTTCGACCTTATCAAGATCCGTTTTTAATCCGTCTTTACTAAGCACATACCCTAAATATTTTATTTCATTTACTAAGAAAACGCACTTACTGCTTTTCAGTTTCAGCCCATTCTGGTGTAACCGACCGAAAACCGCCTCCAAGGCCTGTAAATGCTCTGACACATCCTTGCCCCCTATAACTACATCGTCCAAAAACACCTCTACGTTAGGAATTCCCCCCAGCACTGAACACATAATCCGCTGGAATACCCCTGGGCTTGAGGCGAGACCAAAAACGAGTCTATTGTACCGGAATAGACCGCGATGAGTATTTATAACTGTGTATCTACTACTTGATTCATCTAGCTCAATCTGATTGTATGCCTGTGACAGATCAATTTTCGAAAAGATTCGGGACTCTCCTAACCGTACAATTAAATCAATCTATCTTTGGCAGGGGGTAGCGATCTACTTGTAATTGCGGATTGACAGTTGCCTTATAATCCGCACAAATCCTTAAGGAGCCATCCGGCTTATTTACCGGTACCAAAGGAGAAGCCCAGTCGGAGCAGTCCACGGGCTGGATGATGCCATCGCGGAGCATGGCCTCTAGCTCGGCATCAACGCGCGCGCGTAGTGCGTAAGGCAGCGGGCGCGCTCGGTGAAACACAGGAACCGCACCGGGCCGCAAACGAAGCGTCGCCTTACCGCCCGTGTACCGCCCCAAGCCGCCTTCAAACAACTCCTTATACCTGTTACATAATATTTTAATGTTATCTTCAATTTGCCCCTTTCCATCGCTCACATTATGACAATTAACAAAATTTGGAATAACTATACATAACTCAGTTAACCAGTGTCGGCCTATAAGTGAAGTCGTGCCACCCTCGATTACAAATAACTCCAAGTGTTTCTCTTTTGCACCATAACGAACCTTCGGTTTTATGAGCCCGAGCGGCTTCAGCGTGGACCCATCGTAAAACTTTAAGTTTAGGCCAGGTGGTGCCAGTTCGAGTTCACTGAAATACCGTTTGTATGTGTCGCTACTTATGCACGACAAAGCCGTACCCGTGTCAACCTCCATATTAAGTATGTGATTATTGATGGAAATGGATAATCTCACCGGCTGATAGTCGTTCAAACACAGGTGATGGAAATCTTCTTCCTGAAGAAATTCCTCCCTTTCCTCCGCTCGCTGTTCCTCTCCTGATGCTCCAAAATGAACCCTCGCTGGTCCGGCCCGTGGTCTTCCCCCCATCTGTACCGGACACACACGACGTAAATGTCCAGTGCGCCTACACCGGCTGCACTCAAAGTTCTTGAACCTGCACGTCTCGTAGCCATGACTGGTTGCGCCGCACCCGCTGCAATGACTGTCAGTCGGTTTGCTGGCGCGTTTACCGGCGCTAACACCGCGCCCATTTCCGGCGCTAACACTGCGCGCTAGGCTACCTCCACCGCGACCGGATGTTGCCGGCCGACGATTGTATCCCGCTGCTAACGCATGTATAGGCTCAGTTCCCATCACATTTCCTCCGATGTTGGCCACTCCCGCCGAAACATCCACCGCCGCCGAGTCTCGTTCTGCCGCCTCTAAGGAAGTCGCAATTTTGACCGCTTTCGCGAAGCTTAAACCATCATCTTCAGCAAACAAACGTTGACGGACTACGTCACTTTTTAGTCCGCATACAAATTGGTCCCGCAGATTATCATTTAGATTGGCCTCGAATTTACAAAAGCGAGCTGCCTTCTTAAGCTATGCTACATACTCTGAAATGCTCTCCTCGTTTTTCTGCCTTCTTTGCCGAAATCTGTAGCGTTCGGCTAATACTGACGGCGCTGGTTGTAAATGATCGTTAAGTAGTTTGACAACCTCGTCATACTTTAGCTCCGATGGTTTTTTGGGACTTGCTAAGTTAGTCAATAGCTGGTACGCCTCGTCCCCCATTACTGCGATTAATGTCGGTAGTTGAAGCTCCGGACCCACGTCATTTACCTTAAAATACATCTCCAGTCTATCGATGTAAGACGACCATGTTCCGTTTTTGACGTCAAACTCGCTTACTTTTCCTATGGACATTTTTCCGTAGAACTCGACTTTTTAATATTGCAATGTTACCGTACGCGCTTTTGGGTAATTTTCCTCGTCGCCACTGTAAAGTATGGAGTCCAGGGATGAGAAATAAGGCAGCAGAATGTGGAAGAGCAGCTCTGATTTATTTGGCATAATTCCGACTGACATATGACAGTTACTTTCTAACCAACCTACACTGCAAACTAGCCTGTTGCATTTTTGATTACAAGTTGTACGGATCATAGGGGTAGAAACACGCGTCGTCATAAGTTGGTATGTCTTGGATATGAATATGCAAGTCGCAAGAGACGAACAAGTTTCACCTTCCGGTAGCTGAAATAAATGCACTATGTTTAGCAACTATACATTTTAATAGATATAACCGTGTTAGTTAATGTATTAGAAGAGATCATCCCTTAAATAGTTTGCAGCTCAGAGATCCGATAAGACTTATATATTGTGTCTCTCCTCAGTACTCTCCGCGGTCATGCAAACAAAGCCCGAACAGTCCACTGATGTGGATGGTTGACTCATCTCAACTCCTCGCATCGCAATGTGTTTTTCCTATTCGTAGTCCTTTGGTAATCCTTATTTCATTTGTAATAATAATAGTCGGCTTTCAGATGTCCTTCAAGCCCATAGTGATGATAGGAGAACACTTCTTCAAATTAGTTTCTTTCATCGATTGTCCTTTTGTAATTATAGTTAGTAGATTTAGTCCTCATAATTCCGCTTTCGTGATATTTTAGGCATCATCTCGACTTGTAAGACTTGTATCGTAGAGTATTTATTTCGTTATCATTTCACCTTGTAGTGTCAGCGCCAATAACATTTTGCGCAAAGCCAGCTATGAAGCAATGCTCTAGCGCTCGTACATGACGTCAAAGCTTCTGAAAATTCTCTTTCACCGTGCTCTCTTTCTTCGCAAAACGGAGCTAGGTATCGGATGGGTGTTCAACAATAAAACTTTTAGCAATTCGAGTTTGTTTATCTCACTTACTGTTCTACAATATGAGTTCCTGGTATTTAACTAGCAGGACATGCAATCCACATAGCACGAGTCGTATATCTTCAGGTATTGTATTTTTCGCCAATGAATATTTTTATATTTTGTTTTACCTTAAAATTTTATATTTTTTGTTTAATTCGTAAAACAAATTCTTGACGTGTGACAATCAGATAAAAAGAAATTCAAAATTTAGATTTTACTTTCACAAAATATTATTTAATGTGGCTGGGGCCATAACCTATTGAATATGAACTTTAGTGGAAATAAAATACATAGTAAACGTTTCAAGAAATCAAATAATAATATATTAAACGTTTTCAATAGCACTAGGAAGCCATCACGTCTGACACCTAATACAGAGTGAGTTGATCTAAAGAAGACAGTAAGGAGGTTAAGCTTAAGGTTGAATACTCATGAGCAGGGCTCGGATTTTTCATCGCACGGTAAGATGAAAGAAAACTATGGAGTCGATATTAAGACTAAAATGTAACTCAAATTCATACTCATACTCATTCATTTAAATAACACCGAAAGTAAATTATACGTGAAATAAATAATTTCAGTTGAATTAATTATATTTTAAATAAAAAAAATATTGAGTAAGCTCCTAGTTTGTCATATCCATAGGGCAAGTAGAGAAAGGAATGAGTGCTTCAAAATCTTGAGAATGGATGGCGTGTGTATTGTCCATATCAACATTACTATTGTAAAATGAGATAATGGCGACTTTTTCGATATTTTCTGGAGTGAAACAGTTTCTATATTGGTCGAAAATCCACTTGTGACTTGAAAAAGATCCTTCTATATTAATAGACGTTAGCTTAGTAAATTTAAAAACTCGCTCAAATTGTTGAGTAAGTACTTGCCATCTGCCTTGTTTTTATGAAGTCCGGATTGAGGATTGAGTACTTTTTCAATTTATCTTTTTAAAAAATTGCTGAAACTTGCGTATCAGACATTGTTCGCGTAATAATGTACGCACCGATTGCAACATAATTAAATGACACGTCGTTAACGATTGACATACGACGCACATGATATTTGATAAAACGTCTAGTACCCAGCATTACGTCTACCGCAATAAAATAGTCTGTATATAAGTAATTATGTACTGAACTAAGTTGTTAAAGTTACGTTATAAATGTAACCCTTTACCGAGCTCAGGGAATAACACTTCCCACATCGTACTACAAAAAATCATTTTAGTTTAATTAATTAAAATTAACTCTCGATTGACATTTTCGATATGTCAGCCTGATAAAGCGATAAAAGTATTTCTGGACTAACCCCCTTATTCATAAACATCCATCAAGCCTCTATTAGTTAACAAGCCGCTAAAGTTGTTTTGTCCTTATCTATCACTTTGACATTTATGTTTGTGAGAAAGGGTCAAAACAACTTTTAGTTAACAGAGGTTTGTTAAGTTTTATGAATAAGGGGGTAAGAAAATAAGTGAGTATGAGTATGAATATGAGTCTTAATATCGACTCCATAGTTTTCTTTCGTCTTACCGTGCGATGAAAATTCCGAGCCCTGCTCATGAGGTTGTATACACCTTATTATGATAGAGTAATTTTTGCATTACACATTCAATAATCCAACATTGCGATTGCATTGTGATGCGAAATGATGAACCAAATTGCCAGATAACCACCAGACAATACCAGATAATAATAGTGTCACATCGGGAGAACCAGCGGCGGTGAGAAAACCAATCAAAATATATATTAGATATGATAGATAAGTACAAGTAGTGTATAGATATGAATGATAATGAGAGATGTAGGTAAGTTATGAAAAAATATGATAATTCGTCTGAAATTATTAAACATTTCCTGTACTTTTTCTCACTGCACTCACTTTGACAATAGAGTTGTGTTCAGATATTTATAAGCGAATAGTCCCATATATCTTGTAGGTGACTATATTTTGTGATATTACCTAAATATATATTTTTTAATGTTTTATTCAGGAAAGACACTTAAAGCTAATACATAATAAAGGTACTGCCAAACTGTTTGACAGGGACAAATGATAAATGCTTGGGGTACAATCGTACACAGATCGAACTTGCTCATAGTAAGCTTAATAAGA
Organism: Notocelia uddmanniana; assembly: GCA_905163555.1. Taxonomy (NCBI): domain Eukaryota; kingdom Metazoa; phylum Arthropoda; class Insecta; order Lepidoptera; family Tortricidae; genus Notocelia; species Notocelia uddmanniana. Next base: position 218,162 of record LR991066.1, on the reverse strand, counting down.
TTTATGTTATGGGTCCTATAGATGATAAATTGAATAGATATACATACTTAAAGACGTGGAAAATATCCAAAACTCAGAAATAAATATTCATACTCATCACACACATATTGGCCCTGACCGGGATTCGAACGCAGGACCGTCACTAACCACTAAGCTAAGCCGGTCGTCACTCGTCAATGTGTCTGTCTCATGGCCCACGGTTGGCGGGTGTCACCCCCCTCCCCGTCTGACGTTAACCACAAGCGCACGTGTGGTGACCGCCAACCAGGGTCAGGGTCCGCAGTCGAAGAGATGTGGTTTGATCTCGTCTCGATTATTTGTCTTTGACACTGATATTTTGAGAAACGAATACTCATAGTGGCAAAACATATCCAAATTCGGTTCGGTTGATTCGGTTCTCATACTTTATTGCTCGTTTTTTGGGCCAAATGTGTGCTGCTACTAAGTGTACCTACAATTTGTCAGTTGGTCTGCTTTCCCCGAAGGTTAACTGATAGAATATGCTTAATGGCATCAAGTGCGCCTCTTTTACGGTAAGTAAGTTGTTTTGTACTAAAAACGCGTTGTTACAAATATTTGTAATGTTGCATAATGAGAGGATGCAAATAAATATTGGGGACAATCTTACACAATCGACCTACATAGTCCCAAACTAAGCAAAGCTTGTACTATGGGTACTAGATGACGATATACATACATACTTAAATACATAGAAAATATCCTGAACAAACATTCGTGCTCACTCACGTAAGGCAAGATCACTTACCACCCAAACCAAAGCCAAAGTGGTAGTCTACACGTACTACTAACGTACCTTTATTTATCATAGGCTTTATGGTTATCATTTAGCATTCCAATTTTATTCCTGGCCCGTTAGAATGCCGCTAGTGTGGGGCCACTTCGTACCTTGTCACAGTGACAATAATATAAGATCTCTAGCAGCTTTCATATTGATTTTCACTGTGACAAGGTACGAAGTGGCCCAGAAATCAAATTGGTTGGCCGTATGATACTTACCGGGGGCTTTTCAGCTCGAAGTACGACTTTTTCGCACTTGCATATTGAAGTGACAGATATGCAGCAGTGGTACGCTTAGTTCTTACTAAATACACAACGGCGCTACGATCTATGTGGAGTATTTCACTGGTATCTCTATCTCAGTATATATATTGTACTTTGTGATACTTACCTTTGTGGTTAGAACAGAACACTTCATATGTCACTGTCGACGTGCAAAAATAAGCATCGATCGCAGAATGACGCAACGTAAATACTGTCCACAATTTCTGCAATACTGCTAGGTTATGAAGTAATTGCCAGTTCAATGTTTTAGATAATGATACTACCATGATGGCCAGAATAAGATTCAGCGATAGAGTTTTAATTTCGCTCCCTGATCTTGCTTCAGTTTTATAGCTTCCTCCGAACTGGTGGAACGAACTAACTTACCAGTCGTCCGAGAAAAACCAGTATTAGTCTGACCTTTAGTCGCATACAATCCTTACGGATTTGCGGGCCAAGTTATTACCCTATAGCATCGGGTGAGGTCGATGGAGTCAGTTTGTAAGTCCCATAACAGAAGGCTCCCAAATGGCGCACCTATTACCGAAAGCACTTGCAATTGTGTAAATTCCGAACTTCCACTAAAACTTAGCGTCCTCCAATCGCCATCTTTAACTTAACGCCGAATTTAATGGCGATTGTAAAAAACGTTTATCGCGCGACAATAATCGCGGGCACGTGGCGGGGCCGTTACGACGCCGTTACGACCGCGTTACGACGGGTGTAAGACGTAAAAGAGGAACTGCGACAGTTAAATGTGGCTGGGTGTTGCGGGGCGACATATTGTAATCAACAGTGTACGTGTTTTACTTCGTGGTTGGAAAAAGGGAGGGAATAACTGACTGTAAATATTTGTCGAGCGGGAACGTCCGCTTAGCTAAACCACAATTTTCAATTGGAGTGAAAAATTGAATAATTAACCGCCGGTGGGATTTGAACTCACGACCTCCGGAATCCGTCTATCGTTCTTAACTGAGCTACCGTGGGTAACCCTTGTGGTAACGAATCTTGTCGTGTTGTGATGTTGGAGGGTTGTGGAATGCAGTCCAAGGCGGTTTGAAATTTTCAGAAACATTATATAATATTTTCGCATATGTACGAGTACGTATGCATATCCTCGCGATACATCCATTCACCAGAAAGCTATAATAATAATTTAATGATAACCAGTGCTTCCGTTCCGAATTTTAATTGTCGAGCCAACCAAGACCCGTTCTGATCCATTGCAACACAAGACTACTTAGGAAACATGACGGTAGCCATACTTTTATAATAGCCATACTTCAATAATTAGATCGAAACTCGATCGAAGAAGATTTTTACCACTTCATCGCTTGTTCAGTTGACTTCATCGTCAAGGATATATGGAAACTTTTCGCCTTAGTACAAAGGCCGAGACCAAAGGACCTAAAATCTACCATTATGTTTGACTACCGATGGAAGTCAGCATCAAAAGTAGCTGCGCCTGCGCATATGAAGGAGTTAAAAGCTCTTATTCCTTTATATAACAATTTCCCAAGGCGAAAAGTCGTTCTTGTGAAATTGTATCAAATTCTACAATAAAATTCCAAAACACGTTACTGAACTTAGCAATTCTAAATTCAAATCTGTAGGAAAACAAACACTTATTTCAAAAGCATATTATAAGTTAAACGATTACATCATGGACAGGGATGTTTGGCAGTGATAGTGTCCTGCACGGCTAATCTATCGCGAAAAAAGGTTTTCTACTGTAGCATTGTTATTTTTGTAGTAACTGAGACTGTACTTTTATATTTAACAACAACAATTATATTATTTTGAAAAAATGACACCTCGCCGAGTTTCTTACGCCGGTTCTTCTCGTGGCAGAGGTACATTTTTCCGAACCGGTGGTAGTTTATTGACGTTCATAGGTGCATGTAATATGCGTAATTTGAATAATAAACTACTTTTACTTTTTACTTTTATTAAAGACTATTTAACTTTTCAAATGCGTAGCGACTTTTGATGCTGACTGTACACTAACGGGGCTGTAACACCAGCTCGTTGACAGCGTCGTAACGTGGAACACGAGAGACATGTGTAGCGGTCTCTCTTTATTACTCCTCAGTTTTCTGCCACCTTATTTTGAACATGCGCCGTTTCCATAAAAAGTAACTTCCTGCAGTTTCGGAACGCTCAAGCGCAGAGTAAAACGAGTAGTATACTCGTAAGGTATAAAGCAGCCGGTTGTATCGGTGATACCGTTACTTATGTTAAGTAGATTACGTACGTTTTCTACTTATGTTAAGTAGATTACGTTCGTCATTGAATACAATAATCAGCAAAAATATACAGATGTGATTGCACCGTGCACCACTTGTTTGTCTTGCACAAATTTCCACTCTGGAGGCCAATTCTCGGGCCGTTAGAGATGATGTCTATTAGACATATCTCGATAAAAAATGGCGGATGTCGATCGAAAACCCATTTGTGTATTCTCAAAATCTCACACTCGAGATATGTCTACTCCCAGGGGGCCAATTCTCTGTCCGAGCGAGATGCATGTCACTTGTATGGAATCTCTAATAGAGATCATCTCGATCGAACTCGAGAATTGGCCCCCAGCGTTCGAGATGCAACGAGTGATCGGTAGCGATCGAGATGGTTTTATCACAATTTTTTTGACATTTGATCTGCCAGTGATGGTAAATATTGACAACTTAAGTAGTTGATCGACTGTTTACAGCAGTACATGTAGTAACTTTCACAAATGAACCTATTTGTGAAAGTATTTCGATTCATTTAAATTATTTAATGGCCAATGACTAGCATCGCGCGTTTACCTAGCATTGCAGCCGTTCTGAAACAAAGACGTCTACGTTGGCTGGGGCACGTGCAAAGGACCTTTTCGTTTGCCACGGAAAACTCTCCTGTCCGAAATAGCGTACGCTAAGCGACCCATCGGGCGGCCTATGTTACTCTTTAAAGACAGCGCTAAACGTGACATGGTGTCCTTTGGGATTGACCCCTCAACCTGGGAGAAAGAGTGTCAAGATCGTAACCATTGGAGGGAGACCCTACGTAATGGAGTAGTGGAGCATGACCACACTTGGTTTGATCTTTTATCCCACAGGCGTGAATTAAGACACCAGCGGGCAGCTCTTCCTCTTTCAACTTCGGGCGAGATATTTACGTATCAATTATGCGGTCGTAGCTGTCGCTCCCGTATCGGTCTTACTAGTCATTTCCGTAAGTGCCGCACTTCAAATTTGAACGCTGCTTAAATCAACTTTTCATGGATGAACAAGGCCACTGAATGACTTTTAAATGTTTTTGATACGTTCAGTGATGGAAATTGGAATGGCAGTTGACGGAAAATATTGACAGCACTCAAATATTGCAAGTTGTCTTTGACTCATAACTGTCAAGTCAAATGGTTTTTATGCGTTCCATTTCACGTAAGTACATAAACGAGCATATAGTCGTAAATATGTTTGAGGTGTTAAACCACCATAATTATCTATTAGATTATTGTAAATTAGTAACACTTTTGTTTTTGACACAAGAGATATTTAATTAAGTAAATTGATTCATTATCATACACTCGCTTGTAAACTAACACAATCGAAAAAAACGGAACGCGTATTTCAATAGACATTGAGATCGTCGTTCGACATAATCTCGATCGTGCCCTAGAATAAGAAATTTCGCTGTGTTCGACATTTTGGTGAGATTTTTCAATAGACATTGCGTCAATCGAGATCACTTTGAATGGACATCATCTCGAACTGCCCGAGAATTGGCCTCCTGGGCTCACGGCAGAGCAGCGTCGCGGCGCTCAATCTGCGGCGTGACACATGCTGAGTGGATGCCATTTTTGCTACCATTTTAACTTTAATCTCTAAGTTTAGTTTAAGTTTACCAGTGTTATGGTTTGCTAAATAAATTTTCTTCTATAATGTAAAATAAACGCAAAAATAACAGTATTATGCTTCAGTATTTGTCTGATAATCAGCGATACCATTACATTTTTAGCGTCATCTAGCGTTAGTAACGGAACTAAAATTGAAAACGTCGAGTTTAGGGCGGTTACCTCATAAAAATAAAAAAGTAAAAAAAAGTAATAGTAGTTTATTCTTCAAATTAGGCATATTACATACTAGGTGCATCTATAAACTACCACCGGTTCGGAAAAATATACCTCTGCCACGAGAAGAACCGGCGTAAGAAACTCGGCGAGGTGTCATTTTTTTCAAACAGGCCAACAAAAGACACCCACTTCAAAATGAATCCCAATATCGTTTATGATTTTTTTAATTTATTATTCACCATTTTCTTAAGCTTTCTTGTTAATGTTTACATGCGATCGATTTTCGTTTCGGCTGTTGGTACATACCTTACCTACTCTTGTCGTCGAGGAAGTCAGTTACGAATTAGTCATCATATTGTCACCGTATCGACGGTTAAAATGAGTACGAAACACATACAAATCAAATTGAAACCGAAATACATGTCAGATTTATAAAATTCAATTGTGAAATAACGAATGGTCTCGCATATAGCTTTAAAACCAGTTTTTCCCATTCTGCGTATAGTGGGAGAAATAGCGGCAGCAATAAATAAATAAAATAAATATTGGGGGACAATCTTACACAAATCGACCTAGTCCAAACTAAGCAAAGCTTGGACTATGGGTACTAGACGACGATATACATACTTATATAGATAAATACATAGGAAACATCCAAGACCCAGGAACAATATTCGTGATAATTGCACAAATAATGCCCTGACCGGGATTCGAACCCGGGACCTCCGGCTTCGTAGGTGGGGTCACTACCAACTAAGCCAAAGTGGTCGTCAACCTATTAAGCAGCCAGCTATTTTGTCAAACTAAGTTTGATCCAAGGAACAATGGTGCCGAGCGGCAACGCCTGAGACAAAAAGTGCAGTAAACTAAGTAATAACAGTTGCAACTGCCTCATCGCTCGAAAGATGCATTACTTTTTTTCATACATTTTACTAGGTCTGAAAGGAGATGCCAGCTACATATAACATAACATTGGTCAGAAAAGGCTCAGAGAGTAGGTACCTACAGGCTAGCCAGACGAACCTTTGGGGCCGAGTCACGTGTTGTTTGCTGTCAACTTCTGTTTCGCGGGACGAGTGGCGATATTGACACGTGGGGGATTATCGCTGTCGCTGGCAGGGACGAAGCTGTTTGCTCACATTTTCTAAACGGACCTTCGGTTATGTAGCTTGAGTTTTATTTGACTAGGCGCATGATTCATCGGTAAGTAAAGTAATTATTACGCGATGGAATTCTGGGTGAACGTTATCACAGCAACACTTACCGATAATTCCCGTATGCTTATATACATGTGACTCTCAAGTTTATCCGTCATAATAGTCATAATAAAACTTCGTTATTTCCTCACGTGACACTATGTACTTTAATTTGTAAACTTAAGTTTTATGGCATCAGAGGGCACGCATTAGATCTCATGAAGTCATACTTAACACAGAGAAATCAAAAGGTAGCGATAAATAAAGCCATTTCGTCAGAGACAGTGGTAGAAATGGGAGTACCTCAGGGGTCTATTCTAGGTCCGTTCCTGTTCCTTGTTTATGTAAATGATCTGCCATATATGGTAAGCCGAAGATCAGGCATTGTAATGTTCGCAGACGACACCTCATTACTGTTCAAGGTAAATAGGAGAGATACTGAACTCATTGAACCAATTTATATTTAACTATACAATGTATATTGTTTTGAAAAAATGACACCTCGCCGAGTTTCTTACGCCGGTTCTTCTCGTGGCAGAGGTATATTTTTCCGAACCGGTGGTAGTTTATTGACGTTCATAGGTGCATGTAATATGCCTAATTTGAAGAATAAACTACTTTTACTTTTTTTTTACTTTTACTTTACAAATAATACCCTCTCCATGATATCTGACTGGTTTGCTGCCAATAACTTAGTATTGAACCCGAAAAAAACGAAATGTATTAAATTCTCTCTTGCGAACTCATCAAACAGAAACTTATATACAAATATTAGACTTAATGGTCAAACATTAGAATTTGTTACTTCTACTGTATTCTTAGGTATTACATTGGACTCAAAATTGCAGTGGGGTTCCCATATAACAGCGATAGGAAGTAGGTTGAGCTCTGCTGCATTTGCAGTCAAGAGAATAAGGCAGCTTACCAATGTGGCAACGGCACGGTTAGTTTACTTTGCTTATTTTAATAGTATAATTACTTATGGTCTTATCTTATGGGGATCAGCTGCAGATATTGAAACTGTTTTTATTTTGCAAAAAAGGGCTATCCGAGCAATTTATAACTTGGGGTCACGTGAGTCATTAAGAGAATTTTTCAAAGAAATAGATATTCTAACCCTGCCGTCCCTATATATATTTGAAATAATAATGTATGTTAGGAAGAATTTGGGCAATTTTCCAACGAACGCTGATAAACCAATAGCCACGAGAAATACTGGGAAACTGAAAGTAACCTTCTATAGACTAGTAAAGGCGAAAAAGTCGTTCTTGGGAAATTGTATCAAATTCTACAATAAAATTCCTAAACACATTACTGAACTTAGTAATTCTAAATTCAAATCTGTAGTAAAACAAACACTTATTTCAAAAGCATATTATAAGATAAACGATTACATCATGGATAGGGATGTTTGGCAGTGATAGCGTCCTACACGGGTAATCTATCGCGAAAATATGTTTTCTACTGTAGCATTGTTATTTCAGTTATTTTGTAGTAGCTGACACTGTAATTTATATTTAACTATACAATGTATATTGTTTTGAAAAAATGACACCTCGCCGAGTTTCTTACGCCGGTTCTTCTCGTGGCAGAGGTTTATTTTTCCGAACCGGTGGTAGTTTATTGACGTTCATAGGTGCATGTAATATGCCTAATTTGAAGAATAAACTACTTTTACTTTTTTTTACTTTTATGATTATTATTGTTCTTTTTGACGTGATAACGTCTTTAAATCGTTTTAGTCGGGTGACATGTTCAGAAACTTGTGTCACACCAAAACCTCACGAGCGCGATCGCAGGTATAACGAGAGAGAGACGGACCGATCTCCCGTCTCATCTCGAGCGCTGCCAGTCATTCCGTGAAACTTGTCACGCGGAATCCTCACGAGCGGAGGCTGGCATAGCGTTCGAGTGAGTGGACCGATCTTCCGTCTCTCTCACTCTAGCGGCATACAAACGAATGGAGATTTTCTTCATTAATTCCTTACTTCCCAAAAACTTATATCACCAATAAGACGTTATCACGCAAACATCTCGATCGTAAACCTACTTTACAAACAACCAATTTTTTCAAGAGGAATTTGCACTAGTTCAATTTTACTATTTTTTGGCATCGTGGACTCTACCTAAGTACTCTAACCCGTCTGGCGGTCAAATGTGGAACAACAAAATGTATGTACAGGCAAATTACTTTCGAGACGTTTTTTCATTTGTAGTTGTGCCCTCTGTAGCCAGCCTCGTACACACGTTGACGTGTGTCTGTATACGTCAACGTGTACGTGTGTCCCTGTAAATATACAAATACTGCTACAGATGCAAAAACGTCTTGAAATTAATTTACCTGTATGTGATGTGACTAGTGTATGAGTATGAGAGTTTTTCCTATACTCACCTCTTATGGGCTCCGATATGGTGTGGATATAGTCGTATATAATTTTCTTATATGCGCTTATTCCAATAACTTCGCCCGCCGTCGACTTGTCGTAGAGTCAAGTGACGTATCTGTTCCTTTTTCTTCCTTCAGTTTTTCTTCCATAATAGAGTTCTATCATATTTCGGCAACAAGAAGTCCGCATAGCCCCAAAATATTTGATAGCATTAGTGTGTGATTTATATTTGTATTTGTAATTAAGAGAGTTATGAAAAAAATCCCGACTGCTTTTTAGGTTTCCATACCAATAAACTACCACCATTTAATCGGGGTAGGGTAAGCTCTTTCCATGATTTGTGACTGCAAACTGTTCACAACAGATATTATAGATTGTATATATTGTCGTACTCGTGTATTAAAGCCCTTTATTTTGATGCCCCACTCAAGTGTCCCAATTTTTTTTTACCCGTACATTAAAGTGCATATACTATTAATCCGGCATTTTGATATTTTAAGAATATCATGTGATAGTCGCGCCATCTTGCTGATATATTTGATAATACATATATTTATTTAAATAGCTTGTAGAAAATAATAAATAATATCCAATAGGGTTTTACGAAAATCAACACGTTATACAATATTATTAAGTATCGATGCGCGTGGCTGTAATCAGGTCGAAAGAAGTAATAATCAGGCAATAATATTAGATAACAGGGCACGTGTCGCGTTTGGTAATTAATTAATTGTCCGCAAGTGCGGAACCCCTGCGGCGAACAATGGTTGTGACAATGGGGTTCCGTGTCAGTACATATGTGTTGTATGCTGGAGTAACGCGGGAACCGGAACGAGAGTGATGACATACGCGCAGTAACACACTTCACTGGTGATACGTTTAAATAATTATTAATTTGCTATTTGATTATATCAGGAGATCATGTCAGGCCGATTCGTCTTAGCTCACTGCTCAAAATAGTTGTTCCAAAACGTCTTTCCTAAATAAATCAAGTAAAACACATCGAAAATATGACCGTATCTCTCAAAACGTGTTCTTACTCAACGTTATACCACATCTTTATATTCATAAGTACACTTAGTCTGCTCTTACAACTTCACTAGTGTTGTTATCATCATCATTTAATCTTTGATTGATAGAAGTGGCTATAAATTAAATGTTGTCTTCTCCGCATATTGGATATACCCCATCTGTGAGTTGATAAAGGCATTAGTTATGTACGTATAGAGAGTGGATGCAGCAACCCTTTTAACACTTCTTGGCCATTGCCAATACATCTTTGCCATTGCAAAGATGTAAGTTAGAGTGTATCGGGGCTTCCATTTGATACTCGTATACCTACCTGCCATCAGATCACAATATAAGTGTCACCGTAAAAATGCTTACTGTGACTGTCCCGCTTTGTGTTATAAAAGTGAAGTTGAGATGGCTTTCAATATCATCAAGATGGCCGTCACGCGTCAGATCAGCTGATAACACAACCCTTCCCGGCCTACGGCTTTATTGCTGCACGAGAACATCGTACTTGGAGTATTTTAAAGACAAATACAATTAGGTACTACAAGTAGAGACAGTTTTGTAGTAGCAGTAAGAGGCACAATCAATCATGTATTCGCTATTTTTCACTGAAACTTTATGGACCGGGTCACGGACCGGGTATGTTAAAGGATGATTCACATGTTGGCAACCGAGTGCAGTACCAGCGCCATCTGGAGTGGCGCGTTCTTCGTGACGTTTGAGTAGCAGTGGAGAGGGAAAATCGCAACGGTTATAAAAAGCCTGCGCAGGCGGCGGAGCGCACTTCTCTTTGAATTTTCATGGGCAAAGCATAGGCGGGAAACTAGGTTTTGTGTTTAATGACTTTTGTTGTAATTATTTGATTATTCTTTATTAAATTTTATAAGTGTAGAACTTGTTTCTATTTAAGTAAAACCCACCTTCCTAGTTTGATAGATTTAACACAGTAGGCCGTTCCGTGTCCAGGCCGGCCCGTTTTCTTCTAGAGAAATACGCCGGCCGTTGCGTTTGCTCTCATAGAAAACGGGCCGGCCCGGACGCGGAACGGTCTACTGTGAATCATCCTTAATGAGTACCGTACATCGTCAGAAATTAATCTTTCTGTGACCATAAGAATTATCAATATCGAGATATATCCGCACTTCAATTATCAATATTGAAGTGCGGAGGTTAACTCCATACAGATAAGACGCGTCCACGCAGTGCGCAGCGTATAACCAGTTTTTCAAGACCCCTGCCTTACGGCGGAGATCCAGGCCACCAGTGTCTAGCGCCGTTGGACGACTCGCGCGTACCCACACTTTGCTTTTGTTATTTTTCTGAAACTGCTGTGATAATTACACATTACAATGGCTATCGACTGCGCAGCATGTCGCGAACCCATTAAAACTACACAGAACTTGAAGTGCTCCAAATGCAAGAGCAGTTTTCATCCCGAATGCGTAAACAAAGAGTATCGAAGTCTTCCAAAAAGCGCGGTCCACAACTGGACATGTTTGTTCTGCCAGAGCAAAATACCTAAAACAGACAACACTCTGACACCGGTGCGGCCTCAGGCACAAGCCGCACCTAGCGGCGCTGACGTCACAAAAGCAAACGTCACCCTGCGTCCACAAAACCGCGAATCGGAAAAGCGGTCGGAAGCTCAAACGCCGAATCTCTCATCGCCGGCACCGGCACAGGCCGTCGACAATGACGCGCTCACAACGTTGACCGCTGAGATACAACTGATGCGTAAGGATATGAATAAAATGAATGATCACTTGCAAAATCTCACTTTATCATTCACGCAGTGCAACGAGCGTCTAATGGAACTTGAAAATCGACTCGTTACATCGGATTCACGCCTAAAGGTACTTGAAGACAGGGCGGTGGATAATGAAATGCTCCGTCAAAGAATATCGCTACTCGAGGAACAACTTAATTCCCAGTCTCAAGCGCGATTAAGTAACGAGTTAGAAATAATTGGCGTGAACGAGACTCCCAACGAAAATAAAATACATATCGTACTCACGACCGCTCTTAAAATGGGACTTAATTTGAAAGAAGAGGATTTGGACTCGGTTACCCGCGTTGGCCCCCGTCGGTCTAGGATTCCAGAGTCTGACAGCAGTCTGCCTCGGCCATTGGTCGTTAGGTTTGTCCGCAGAGCTAAGAAAACTGAGTTTTTGAAAGCAACTAAAAGCAGGCGTAACATAAGCTCAACTGATATTGAAGTTGCTGGTCCTACAAAAAAAACTCTTCTTTAATGAAAGACTCACTAAAACAAACCGTGCTTTATTTCGTGAATCACGACAGCAAACAAGCAAGGCCGGGTTTAAGTATTGCTGGACCAGAAACGGTTCCATTTTCATCCGCAAGAAGGACGGCAGCCCAGAAATTGCAATCCGAAACGCGGCGGACCTCGAACGATCCCTGGAAGCCGCTCTCGCTCCCACAGCATCGGACAACCCTAGCTCCGACCCCAGTGACTAGACCGTGGATTTCAGTACCGGTGAAACTTAACGACGGACGCGCGCCCCTCAATTTGAAGTTGCCGAAAAAATACTTTCTTCGAGTTTCGTTAGTGTTTTTCCCACTTTGTTTTTATCTCCAAAGTTTATTATTACACAGTTCGTACCCACACACCCAGACACTACGCAAATACACACACTTTTCTTTATCTAAATACAGTTTTTCCTACCTACTCAACCACATTGGATTCCGCTGGGGTTGCTTGACTGGCTCGACCACTGATGTGTTGTTTCTTGAGTTTATAAATATTATGACGTTTCAATATGAATCAAAATTTTGTATGCGTTACTGCTACGAAGATGGCATTACATGAAGTGTTACTAGATATTGATAAGTCAATCGCAATTGAATGTCATAAGTTAAATTCTATAAATCAGTGCAAAAATGTATTTACATCGCAACATTTTAAGTTTCTTACCTTAAACATAAGGAGTCTGCAACGCAATTTCGACGCCTTCGTTGTGACCCTAAAGAGTATCGGTGTCGAGTTCGACGCCATAGTTCTGACAGAGTGTTGGCTGAGCGATGGCACAGTTATAGATAAATTACCGGGCTATAATTCATTTCACACGTGTAAAATCATTAATAAGAGCGGTGGCGTCGTGATATACGTCCGTGACTGTTTTAAAGCCACTGCTGTTGAACCGCTCATTGACGACGCTAACTGCCTGTCTGTTACTGTTTCAGACAAAATACTGCTACTTGGAATTTATCGCTCTCCAGCTTTTAAAAAGGTTGATCGCTTCTTGAACTCCCTTGATATTACCCTTAGTCAGGTTAAATCGAACGTACATACCGTCATTGCCGGGGATCTTAATATAGATCTTTTAAATTGTCCCGACCACACTCAATCTGAGTATACTTGTCTCATGTCATCTCACGGCTTACTACCTGCCATCACGTTACCCACCAGAAATGAAACTTGTTTAGATCACATCTTCATGAAATTAAATGATGACTCCGTCGGGGCTGTCTGCCCATGTTCTATTACAGACCATGACATCGTAATGGCGGGTTTTCGTACTCATGTCAAAGTCCAGAAGCGAAATCGTTTTGTACTAAGAACAGACTATAAGGCTGTTGCCCAAGAGCTAAGATCAGCAGATTGGTCAACTGTCACCAGTGAATTTGACGTAACGGCGGCGGCCACAAATTTTGACCGGCTTATATCGCAAGCAATCAAAAACAACACATCATCAGTCAAAATTAGTCGCACTAAACATATCCTTAAACCTTGGATTACGCCAGGACTGCTGCGTTGTATGAGGCACAGAGATAGATTACACTCCCAAGTCAGAGCATCACCACACGACCCAATATTGCGTCTAACGTACACAAGATACAGGAACTTTTTTCACAATTTATTATATAACCTTAAGAATGAATATCAAAATAATCAATTAACAAATAATAAGAGAAACCCGAAGAAGTTGTGGAATACCATTAAAACCATTTGTCAGAACTCAACCCGAAAGAACGAAGCAGACGATCTTTTGAACGTTAGTGGAAAATCTAAATTAGAGTGTCTCAACAACTGCAACAGGTATTTCGCAACAAATGGCCAGCAACTCGCGGACTCTATTTTAACTAAACTTTCAGAAACACAAACGTCCTTGGCAGCGAAATATCAACCCTCGAAGTCTGTGCCCAATTCATTTTTTATGCGTCCAACCGATGTATATGAAGTCGCTAAAATTATAGCTCACTTTAAACCTGATAGCGCACCTGGCCCAGATGGCGTGAGGCCTGTGTTGGTAAAAGAAGTAAAAGACGAAATCCTTGAGCCTCTAACCTATATTTGTAATCTAAGTCTGGCATCTGGTCGTTTCCCTGAATGCTGGAAAATGGCCTCAGTGACTCCTCTTTATAAACATGGGCCGAAGGATGCTCCAAGCAGTTTTAGACCTATTTCTCTGCTAAATCTATTTTCCAAAGTCCTCGAAAAACTAGTGAACACTAGACTGAAATCCTTCATTGAGAAAAACCACCTAATTTCCAACCGGCAATTCGGCTTCAGAAAGGGCATATCAACGGAGGATGCTGCTGTCCTCCTCACTAACCAAATTTCAGGTCGCCTTGACGGTGGCAAGAAATGCATAGGTATATTTCTCGATCTCGCCAAAGCCTTCGACACCGTCTCGGCGACCATACTTCTAAAAAAACTGGAGTGTATGGGGGTCAGGGGTATTGCTCTTGACTGGTTAAATAGCTATCTCACTGACCGATGTCAAAAAGTAAAAATAGGACAGAACAGTAGTGATCCGTTGCCTATCCTTTTTGGTGTCCCACAGGGAAGCATCCTCGGCCCGACACTTTTTGTGCTGTACATAAATGACATCCTGGATATCTCTATCCCCAATACAGAGATTATTTGTTACGCGGATGACACGGTCATACTTGTTAACGAGAAATCCTGGGAAGAAGCTTTCTCTCGTGCTGAAACTGGCCTTGCTAGAGTCTCTTCTTGGCTCAATAATAATTTGCTCACTCTTAATGTGGAAAAAACAAATTACGTGGCATTCTCCAAAACTATAACATCCTCTCCTGTTACAGATAGAACTTTAAAATTTCACTCTTGCATGTCAGACCCTGCTGCTGTAACAGTCAGTCCAAAACAACATTGTACATGCCAGGAGATCACGAGGCGTGATTATATTGTGTACCTGGGAATTATTTTTGATCAGCATCTCACTTTCAAGCGACACATCATTACCTTGTCCTCGAGAGTCAGACGGCTTATATATGTTATGAAGAGACTAAGAGGCTGTGCCTCGCCAGACTTAATCCGCCTCGTGTATTATGCGTTGTGCCAGTCTGTGCTGCAATATGGGGTGGCCGTCTGGGGCTGCGCCGGCAAAAGCGTTATGATAGCTGTTGAACGCGCACAAAGAGCAGTTATTAAAGTAATGTACAAAAAACGTTTCCGGTTTCCTACTGACGAGTTGTACAGAGAAACCAAACTGCTCAGAGTGCGACAGCTATTTATTATCAAAGCAGTCACTCGCTCTCACAGCGCATTACTTGACTCTAAATTATATGGGGAAATGCTTAAGAAACGGATTTTCAGGGCACCCTTGCCGCCTCTAAGATCCGCGGTGGCTAGGAAATGTCCAGCGTTTGCTCACCGGTACACCTACAATAATGTCTGCAGTGCGGTTGATATAAGGGAACTTTCGGTAATCAGAGCCAAAAACGCTGCGAGGAAATGGCTGTACACTTTGTCGTACAGAGAAACGGAAAGGCTGGTTCCTAGGTCCTCACTGAATCATGCATAGCAGCTTAGACTTTATATTTTTGTTTTACACAAGTCTTTCAAGCCCTAACTATTCCCTCGCGGGTTCCACACACGCACATTTTACAAACACTCTCACCCCTCTCACACTCAAACACACTCTCACGCACACACACACACACACATCCACACGCACAAATAGGTTACGAACTATCAAATTGTTCTTAATTATTTAGTTTAGTAGTAGTTAAAGATACACACCCTCTGCAGTATTTTTCTCTCTTTTTAGTTAGTCAAAGTTAGTTTTTAAATTACCTTTAACTGTATACAACGATTAATTTGTTTTTCGCTCTCGCAGATGTCCAAAATACAGGCCTGGCCTAGTTTGGAGTCTGATAGATATTATCTACCTGTATAATTCTTTTTTGGTTAATAAATTATTTGTATTTGTATTTGTATTTGTATATAGTGGTACTGAGGATTCAGGTAACCTAAATACCTTTGCTAGACAAATTCAACATTCGGTTTACATCTCCCTGCATCACAATAAATTTTATTATAACCCTTAAAGG
The DNA here is from genome assembly GCA_905163555.1 of Notocelia uddmanniana. Lineage (NCBI taxonomy): Eukaryota > Metazoa > Arthropoda > Insecta > Lepidoptera > Tortricidae > Notocelia > Notocelia uddmanniana. The sequence continues at coordinate 202,128 of LR991066.1, read as the reverse complement.
TTACAATATAACACTTCTCAAATATATATATAGTCCAAATCCCAGTCTACATTGCAAATAAACACACATAAGGACGATTGCGAGCGACAAGATGCCGTCTTGTAAGGACCCTTCCCCAATAATACCGTCTCATGCAAAATCATTCTCCTCATTTAGAGAGCCATCGGGTCGCGTATGTTTGATCACGACCCTCCCCTACCACTATTGCTATTCTCCACGACCCAATCCCAACCCTATCCGTATGCAGTAAGGTCTCTAGTTGTATGGTAAGTAAAGGCAGTCCGTTAGGGCTGCTTCTTTGGACAGGACGATGACGTCACTCGTACTTATCCGAGCCCGTTACTTCCTTATCCCTACTATTGGCACACTTAGATACAGGTCAAATCCCTTGACACGGCAAGGGGTTCCTATAGAAAACGGGACTACTTAACCCTATGAAGACAGTCTTATGTCGCCTTCTAAATACGTCACCAGGTTCCAAGCGATGTAAGGAAAATATCAAAGCCGAATTAATACGCCATACCTACCTATCAGTACCTACACCTACGTTTGTCTGTAGCTGAGATCATTTAGAAGCAAATAATTGGTGGATGTAGGCCGTCATACGCTTTGAAGTAATCGTGCGACGCAAGATGCTTCAACATATTTACGCTTTACGCGGCATCTGTTCGTGTTATTGGAAATGTGGCCCGTACACCGAGACTCCAGTATCACTACCGCCGCTTTAGTCCATTAACCCGTTTCGCAATACCTGTTTGTTCAGTGTCCGTCCGTCCGTGAACGTTGCAGACTAAACAACTGTCAGACGCACTCCCCGCCTGTCACCGTCGCTGTCGCGGGCATAGTATGGACGCAACTGGATTTGTTTAGCGGACCGACGCGACGTACTTACGCATATTACGTCAGGACCGATTAATTCAGGGCCATCTTAAACCTATCGGAAGTCCTGGGCACGTTAGGATAATGAGGCCCCTAAAACCTTTGTTAGCACTATTTTGTGAGAATAGACATAGAAAGCAGGCAGGAACTAGGAGGCCCCTGTTGATCGCGGGGCCCTGGGCACGTGCCCATAGTGCACAGTGGGAAAGAGGGGCCTCCGATTATGAACGATTATGAAGTCGTCTGGTCACCAAGGCAGTAGTTTGACTAATAGTTAGTAGCTTAAAATGGTTAATTGTTGATGATTGTCCGATCAAGTATACAACAGATGAGCTTCAGATACAATTATAGTTGCCCTTATTAAGGATGATTCACAGTAGGCCGTTCCGTGTCCGGGTCGGCCCGTTTTCTTCTAGAGAAATACGCCGGCCGTTGCGTTTGCTGTCATAGAAAACGGGCCGGCCCGGACACGGAACGGTCTACTGTGAATCATCCTTTAGATTGCAGCGATCTCGTCGGGCATATAGGAACGGTCCCATATTTACTAGGAAGTAGCTGCCTAAGTCCAACATGGACGAACGCTTCATGCCATATGGACTTGTATGCCAGGTACCTAACTATGGAAATGCTCACGTCTGTATATGAACACCTCTAAGCAACTTAGAACAACTGTTGTCAATGGAAATTTAAACATGTCGTTCACGCAACAATTCACAAGGATCTCTAGCAAGATGCTCAAGTTTTATCTTTATTCACGTCGATAAACGACATAAACCAAGACCATCTTAACTAGATTTTTACGTATAGGTCGTTACGAAAAGTTTTTATATTTCGAGTGGGGTTTTCCCAGACTTACCAAAAAAGCATTTACGTTAGAATACTACTTACTTTTAGCTGTCTGAAAGTCGAATCTGCCACGCTTTATCTAAGCATACGTGTTATTTTTATCATATCTGAATTTAGGGATGATGTCATCATTGCCATGGTAGTTCTGCTGGAACGCAAAACCCTTGTATAGTACCTTTGATGCAAATACCCCTCTCATGTTGGGTCCCCTGGATAGGACCTTTGTTCATGTAGATTAGGGGACCTTTTATCAAGAGTCCGCGTTGTCAAGTAAATGAGGATTGATGACAGATTATAGATGATTGTAATTATCCAAGATAGTGGAAGGAAAGAGTGGAGGCATGGGCAAATTCGAAGGGCTTGTACGAAGAACTTTCTCTGGTCAAAGCGGAAATATTCTATAGTAGATAGTAGGTCTAAACTCAGATAAAGCATCTTAAAGCGACAAATATACACGTATAAACAACCAATTATCATCACAAGCGTCCATAGGCTACGGTGTCTGCTTACCAGCAGGCAGCCCGTATGATTGTTTGCCGACATAGCATGCTGAAAGATTGCAATACATATTGGCACATAAATGTAATGTTGTCCTAGGTATATCGTCTAAATTCCTACACTAGCATCATGCTAGGTCCTTTTTGCTGGCACACAACTTAATTTTTCTTTTTTTTATTCTTGTATTGTGTGCCTGATGCAAATAAATAATTTCTATTCTATTCAATACGAGCATACATTGACAATGAGATGTACGAGTATCCAATGAAAGTGTAGGCATAGAGTTGGGAATGTCCTACGGGAAACAAACGAGTTACTTATTATGCGTAGGTATACGTAATACGCGTGTGTGATGTGATACTAAGAATAATTGAGCAGAGAATGGACCAAACGACATTCAATTAAGTTCGCGGAAATCGAAAACGCTCTAGCCGAAACTAAATAATTCTCTATTTTATTTCCATTCGCTTCCAGTCCTAGAAAAACACAACTTCTTTATTAAATTTACACAAAGGAAGTTTCCGAATGAGAATCCTTGTGTGTGTTGTAGTATTGACAGAGGCCGGGGCCCGGGAGCCCGCGCCGGGCGGGCCGGGGCCCGGGAGCCCGCGCCGGGCGGGCCGGGGCCCGGGAGCCGGGGACTCGATAGCTCATCGCCATCCCAGTGCCGACAAAACCCTCCAAATACGAAGAACTTTAATGATTCGGAAACTCTAAAGGGGATTCGCAAATGACGCACAAAAATTGATAGCTTTAAACGAACGGTTTGTAACTGTTTATGGGAACAATAACTAATAAAATGAAACTTTTGTGGTGAACCCAAAGTATTTACACGGCAAAACAAAATTTCTCTCTCCTTATTATCTTTAATTAAGAACAATGGAGGCAAGATTGTAAGTACCTCCTAGAATTAAGTAAACTTTGTAAACAAAACGCTTCAAATCAACGAGTACCTATCAGGGAAGGAAAAAAATGTACCTTAATATTATGATTCAACTACTACACTAATCACGAGTATTGATATTTTCGCGTAGTAAAGCGTAAGAATCGACTAAATTGATAAAATAGTCACTAGTCATACAACAACTAATTACTTATTAGGTACAGAGCGAATAAAGCATTCTTACTATAGCTCATTAGCATTGACAAGTGGTTAATTGTTACAAGTCCAAATTAGATTATACCGAGTTAGTCTGTTAATGGGTCCTATTCTATATTAAGACTCGGCTGATGCCAGATTTTATTCATATGAGATCTACTCGACTTATAAGCTAAACGCTGGTATACTTAGACCTTTAGCTTCGTAACAACTGTGTGCAGTTGAAACTCAGACGTACACTGGTCCTCCTGCTGTTAGCTTGGTGAGAGTTGTGAGGAGACCCGGTCGAATAAGGCGGATAGCAAAAACTACATCGTGGTTGAATCATGGGTACCGTGCTCTTTATGGCAGGGTTACACATACATTGGACTTATAGGTGCACGCTAAATCGCACTCATTCCAACAGTTTTATTTCTTTATTACTTCTGAGACACAAGGCAAAACTGAAAGTCGTCACGCGCTAATGTCGAACAGCTTATCTGGAGAAGTATCTCCGCCATATTGTAAACTGCAGCTAACTAACAATACTTGTTTACTTTGGCAAGTGCCAATAAGGTCACCAAAGCTCCTGGCGACTCGCTATGTTGCCGAGGAACTTCGTATTCGTTTCAAGAGGCGACCACAGGCCACAAGCGACAACCAGCAACAATCTCACTAACCGTTGCGTTGTTTGTCAGTTGTCACCATAAAATACATGTCTTTATATATCCAGCTGTCGCTTTTTACGGTGACAGAATTGCGCACAAAACGTTTTCAATATTAATAATACCGCGTAGAGTCGTGTGGGGTTGGCACCCCAAGCACGTCTCTTTATGTTACCTAAAATAGACGCCCTCGCCTGAACACAGCTGATTCGGATCCCTGCAATTTATGTTCCTACATGACACCGGAATTAAGGAGGACCCACAGAGCACCGTGCCGAGCTCGGAGCGGGCGGCAGGGTACCTAGTCACGTAACTTTTCGAACAAACGTTATGAAACTTTATGAAATACAGAGGTCTCAACTATCATTCTTTGACGGTGAAAATGACGTTGATTGTCTTAACGCGCGTTCGAGAAGTTAACGCAAAAATCGGACATCCTACAGGCCAACGGCTTAATCGACATTTTTACGCCCTCATTTGCGCTCGTTGATATTTTTTTACATTTTGTCAGCCAACGTACTATTGCAGCACGGCCGACACGGCTGAGTGTACGGGGAACAAGCCGGGTTCGGTACGGTGTAACGTGAGATATCCTTACTAGAAACGGAAGGGAGATTGAAACACTTGAGATGAAAACAACGGAGTATAATTCCTCTCAAATTCACGTTTGTTTTGAACTAACTTTGTGATATAATTACGCGGAAATTCCGCAAAACGAATTATAATATAAGTATTTATACTAATTGAACTAATTAGGAAGAATTTGCGTAAACACGCTTTTATATCTACTTATTCCTAAAACCAGCACAGGGTCACAATCATTTCCAAAAATAATACAAAAATAAGCCATGATTCGACGTAGAAGTTCGATTTGATTCGGTTCCATTAGTGACGTAGAAGTGGGCTCTTCTTTGTGAATTAAGCTATTATACGTATGCTCCTGCCGCTCAATATGCAAGAGATTGTACACTGCATTTGAATCAAAATAATCCCTTTTATTTAAAAAAAAACCGGCCAAGAGCGTGTCGGGCCACGCTCAGTGTAGGGTTCCGTAGTTTTCCGTCCGTCACATTTTTTTTTTTTTGAAAAAATTACAAAAACTATTCAACCTATCAAGTTCAAAATAATTTTCCTACAAAGTTTTTATAAAGTTCTACTTTTGAGATTTTTTTCATTAACATTATCAAAAAATGATTTTAGTAAACCCCTATTTATTTTTAAATACCTATCTAACAATATATCACACGTTAAGGTTAAAATGAAAAAAAAAATCACTCCCCACTTTACGTATAGGGGAGGTACCCTAATAAAAATTTTTTTTCCACTTTTTATTTTACCACTTTGTCGGCGTAATTGATATAGATATTAGTACCAAATTTCAGCTTTCTAGTGCTAACGGTCACTGAGATTATCCGCGGACGGACGGACAGACGGACGGACAGACATGGCGAAACTATAAGGGTTCCTAGTTGACTACGGAACCCTAAAAAGAGTCGTATTTCTTTGTTTCGGTTAATTCTAAGACAAGCAAAATTCAAGTCCATTATCTAATTAGTTTGATTCAAATCGGTCTAGCAAAAAAAAATTTGGTCGTCAGTGACACGACGAGGCTATAGCAGTTTCACAAAAAAATCAGAGGGTTCTCAGATTGAAAATCAATTGTCTCCGACACGGAACACAACTACATATTTACAACTTGCACGCTTTAGGGTTTAAAATACTGTGGGAGATTTATCAATAAGTCATCAAAACATCTTTATCTTTTACTCAGTCAACCGTGGCTGACAGTTTGAGTAATTAACCATGAATGTGCCCAATCGATATCACATCCACGTCATGACAGGTATACCTATGTACAGCGTTAATACTCACAAAATATTTCAAACTCCAAAATCATGCAGTGTATAGGTAAAGGCCTAATCACTGCAGGATTTTATCCCCGGGTACAACGTTACAGTTACAACTCCCTTCTCTCCTAAAACGATTAGTTCACAGACTGCATTTCGGCATTCACTATTCACACTCGAAGTCAAAGTAGTGTGTAGTCAAGTTTCGTGGAACAGACATTATACTGCACATCAGTGTACACGCAGCAACACTTAACTAGTTAACTGGACTATTTATTGTACAAACTTGAGCGTCGGAGATCAAACTTCAAGTTTAAATACATAAAGTTACTGAACACGAGGAGTCTGTGCTTCAAGTTCTACCAAAACCATGGATTGAGTTGTATAGATCCTTCATTCTGGGAGTATGCGCCGCACTCCGCGTCTTTGAGCACTAGGCTCTAATCCATAAGACAAGGAGTAAAGCGTAGATCGGACGTACTGCGAGACACAAACCAACTGAATCGTCGTCATCATCTTGGCTTCAATCGTCAATGGATGTGTTCAGTGATATAAGACAGTAAAGTCTTGTAAACCGTCCCAGAATCACGGCTCAACAACCTGTCTCTGCCTCGGTTTCCCTCTCATCGTCACCTTACACTTGACACAATAAATATCCACACACAACAATCCATACACAATAATCTCACTCGATAAATTATCATCACAGTCTCAGCTATTTCGTCGACAAAATGGATTCCGACACAACAGGTTTCCTTTCCCGCTCCTCCTCGTCGTCCCCCGTCGACAGATTCATGGGATCCTCACTATAGCTCCCTTGGACACATTCGGGAATCAACAGGGGACCTTCTTCATCATCCAACAGCTCATGTAGCAAATTTAGACATTGTCTTTTAAAGAGTCTTTGCTTCTTCAAAGGTAGTTCTTGGTAGTCGTTATAAATTCCTTTGAAGAACTGGAAGTAGGAGCAGTTGTCATCAGGACCGAAGGTTAGGGATGAGGATGAGTCCTCGTTGGAGGGCTCTGGCTTAACTTCCAGCTTCTGACCCAGGGACATCCAGGGGCTGGACATAAAGGGCTTGATGTCCACCTGCTCGCTGGAGCTCCCTTCCATGTCCAGGAACGATGGGGTGTAGGATTTGTATGGAGACGGTCGTCTGTAACACAAAACTCGAATTTAAAAAATATTATTCTAGATGTCAATAAGAGAACTTCAAAATTGCATGCGCTAATCACGAAATAAAGTTAGTCTTAGAATCAGTCCTGTCATGGTGTGAAATGATAAGGTCCTCCGTATTGCTAATCCGGTCTAGCTGAAGTAGTAAAGTCCGTCAGCCAGGTACTACCGGGAGGCGCCTCATTATTCTAGACGTCCTGTGGTGGCATGAACTCGAATTCGTCAGGGAGGTATCACAATGATGAGATGAGACCGTACGCCCTACGCTGGTGACTGCGGCCACCTCGGTGTTCCAGACTGGTTGTAGTGTTAGCGGTACTCACACGTTCGTAGCCATGTGGTCTCGCAAAAACTCGAGCTGGTCAGCCAGGTACCATCGCGGGACCATGCGGCCCGGCCGGTGACTGCGCTCAACTAGCGGTACTGGTAGAGATACTTACACGTCCGTAGCCATGTGGTCTCGCAGGAACTCGAGCTCGTCAGCCAGGTACCACCGCGACACCATGCGGCCCCGGCCGGTGACTGCACCGCTGACTTCGTTCCGCAGGTGCCGCGAGTACGAGTTGCGGATGTGGGACCACTTCCGACGAACGTCCGCCACTGCACATACATATTCAAAGTGTTATACAAATTTATTAAACCTATAGCCAATGAATATATCTTAAACTTAAGACAGGCTATTACTTAGCATGTAACCTACATATTTGACCTTGTTTTTACTTCTGAATCAGATCAGGGTCATCAGGGATTAATTTTATTGCTCATGTAAAAAAAATATGTCTGGTCCTTAAGGTCTGATGGCAATGGCTTCTGCAAACACTAATATTAGGGTACAACACTAAGTAAGCTATTACTATTAGGGTTACTTAATACCATAAAATTTGGGTTTTGTAAAGTGAACCCCTAGCTACTTCAGGATGCAACCGGGGTAACGCTAAGATGAGAAAATATACACATACATACATAAACACGCCCACAGTCCCAAGAGGGGCAGGCAGAGCACATGAAAATTACTTTTCAGTGCCATCACTTTTAGGTATTGCACGTTGATAGATGGAGAAAATGTGATATTGCAGTGACAGGTTGCTAGCCCATCGCCCACAAGTCCCACAACACACTAAAAAAAATAAGAAAGAAGAAAATTTACTTAGTAAAAAATGAAATAATACATGTTAATTTTATATATCTTTAAACTCTTAAAGCGGCATGCAGGATATGTTAAAAATAAATGTACGCCTATCTTGGCAGAGCATAGTGAGACTAAATATGTTTTTATAAGCCCGGTAAGATTTTGAAGTGTACCTGTGCTTCACTAATAAAATATCTCTTTCTTACCCTCTTTTAGGCTAATCATAAATCAAGAATCAATCGTTAGAATCCCACACAAAGCAATTTAAAACACCTACTTACATACTTATACTCGTATTATTATGTTTTTGGTGAAACGAAAGAGTATTTAAATTACAACGAAAACTCATTAGTGGCTCGTTCATTTAAACACTCGTTTTACTATTCCAAAAGTATCGGAATGTTTTGTAACAAAATAAGCCTCTAGAGACTACATTGAGTACCTCCATCCCCAAGGACCTTTTAAAACCGGATAAGTCGTTTCGCAGATTACCCCCCTCCATACTAACCACCATCATTATTCTTTATAATATTAGTTTAGATAACATTACTACGTTATATTTACCTACGTCGTCTTTGCCTGGAAAGGTGGGTGTACAAATCTAACTACGTATTTATTTATCTGTCCAAAGTATTAAAGCGGTCTCTGTGGCATTGACCGCGCGCCGGTACAGTTGACGACGGCGTGACTGCCAAGTCACGCGTGGCGGTAGGGACTGGAATACAATCATAAATATACGGCAAGCAACAAATGCAGGTTTCTCACTTACCTTAGTCACCACCAGGGACATAAACATCATATTCCTACATCCAAGTAGCAAGTGCTTTTATTATAGCTGCGGTTTTCCCTTCCGGCCAGCCCAAATGGTCGGCCACCTCCTGCCACAACCGCTTCACCTGGCTGTAGTAGGAGGCCACGACCATGTTGTTGTGTGATAGTTACCAGTCCAACCCATGTTGTCGGCCACCTCCTGCCAGAGCCGCTTCACCTGGCTGTAGTAGGAGGCCACGGGCATGTTGTTGCGCGCGTACAACAGCCGGCGCGCGCGCACGAGCTGGATCATGCGCCGGTCGTCCGCCTGACTCGAGTCCACTAGTCTGCCCACATCAGGAGCGTCTTCAGAAGTGGGTTTCGGCATTTTTGCACTTTTCATAACACTTCACAAATGTTTTATTGGAAATTGGAACGTCTGAGCGAAATCTTAAATTAAAGTGAAAAATATAATAATAATTTGCCTGGTGGCATTGCTAATTGTCTATTACATAATCGTGATAGGCATGTAGTATCTGGTAGTATGGTCAAGCTCTACAATATCCTTTTTGCTATTCCGCTTATTGTCTTATCACAACTTGCTCACCAAGTAACGTCCTATAGTAGAAAACCCTTTTCCACAATACAGGTAAAAAATAATGTTATCATCGGTATCCTAGTGTTTCCCGCTTCTGTAGAACCGCGGGGTCTGCTTTGGGATCTAATCGCACAATTTGGCGTAGGCACTAGTTTTACGAAAGGGACTGCTACCTACCTGACCTTGTTGGTAATAAGAACGGTTTCCTCACGATGTTTTCCTTCAGCGAAAAGCTACTGTTAAATATCTAATTGACCGAGCGAGCGAAGCGTCTCCGTTTCAGTTTTCGACAAAAATTCTTTCGTATGTCTGTCTGTCCGGATGTTCTCCTCTACAGGTTGCATTTATCCACCGTTTCTGGAGAAATTTGTGAGCAGGTTCGATAATTAATATAATTAATAATTATATAATATGTAGAATTTTTTTGTGGGGTAAGTTTTTGGAAATTTCGAAATAAAAAAAATATATATCCTGGTCTACAGCTCACTGAGCCACTAGTATTAATTAGTAAGGGTTCATATTAAAATCACCCTCGTCTTTTAGTTCGAATATCGCCCGACATACCTATGGCTAAACGATAAGCGGCCGCGATAAGTACCTACTCATACTCACGGTTAAGGACTGCGAACCGGTTTGAAACGTGTCTATGTCTAGGGATTTTCGACCTTCAAGGCGCGAGTTACCCGTTTCATTATACGTGTGAAACTCACGGGAGTTCTCTCTATAAGGGTTCCTTGTGTACGACGGAACCCTAAAAACGCTCATTTAAGAGATTAAGAGTCCACAGGAAGCTCGGTTCTCCATACAAACGTAGTTTCGCTCTCATTTTAAAACGCCATGAATAACATTAAACTTTGTATACACAATGGGATCCGGCATATCTAGGCCGGGAATTAGTTTCTCTTGCTTGAAATTATAATGGAGTCATTTCAGCACGATTTAAAATGAGAACGAAACTACGTTTGTATGGAGAATCGCGTTCAGTCGAGCGTGCGGTCCCTTAAACGAGACCTTAACAGCTTTGTAATAACGTAAGACCGCGTACGCACAATACAACTTGTTTATATTGGGGCGGCGCCATGTTTATGTCGGCTGTCGAATTTGCGACCTAACTGTAAACAAGCATTATGTATATTCAATTTGAATCCCGCGGAAATCAATGTTTTCGGACGTGCATAAGCTAGATCTAAATGTCATTTTCCGTTATAAAAATGACAGTTAGATCAGCTTATAATAGCACAGTAGATGAATATAAAATGCCTATAGTACGTTCGAAAAGTGACGCAACTATGACTACCCTGCAGAACACATTAAAATGAAAAGAGCATTACTAAAATAACTGAAAGAGACGTGGATATAGTCGGAATGAGAGAGCAATATATGAGTCTCATTCTAACTATAGCTGCATCTCTGTCAGTTGTTGTGATAAATTACATAGTTTGTAATGCGCTTAATTTAAGAACGGTAACAATGCGAATGTGTACCCAGCCTAAAGGCATTTTATGAAATCCTCTACAGCTCAGTTAGCGATTAGCAAGGCGCGTCGGCGCGGCTTTAAATCCCGGCTTTTTCACTTTAATCTAAGTTCACTACACTATTACTATCACATTAACTTTACTTTACTTTTTATTTTAATACGACCGCACGTCGCTTCGCAACGGCTCCGCGGAACAAACACGAACGCGCGCATAGCGTCAGACAGACACGCGCAGCACGAAGCAAGCAAACACTTGCTGTCACCGTCTAGCTTGCGGGAGTCTAGCGGGTGCGAGCGGCGCGTCGGCGAACACGTGAAAAAGCAAGAGCGCAGACGCTACGTGTCCGAAGGCGCGTCTTTTTATAAATCGATCGGCCCCGCCCGCCGCCGCGGTCGCTGCTGGACAAAAGATTTGGAAAGGTTCGTTCGTAAACTAAAATTTACCTGCTTACTATAAACTCATACGTTACCATGCCATGTTACCATTAACCTTGACATAACTGCAACAGGAACAGAACATACAGTGTTATTAGTTGGACATGGAACGGTCCGTTATGTTTTCAATTGAGTCTAAGTTTACAGTTAGGAATACATTTATTTGATCTTCTGAGGCTCGGCGCGACTTGGTTTAAACTTAAGCTGGTGACATGGCGTGGTGATATGGCCGCTTTATTGCGTTTTGCTTTTCTTAATCTAAAAAGCTAAACGTTTGAAACGGATAGAAATTAAAACAATACGGCACAACCATATTTTTTCGATTTGCCAAAAAAAATAAAGTACGATACGCACTCAAGATTTTTAAAAGATAAATAACAGGCAAAATAGGAAGGCTTATCGTTTGCTGGTTCTGTAATAAGCAAAACACTATCTACTACTAACTCATGTCATGTCCTTGACCTAATTGAAAGCAGCAGTGGTAATACTGGTAATGAATTTACGCTTAATTGTTTTCGATTGCCACTGTTTACAATAATATCAAACTCCTATCTCATTTATTACATTACATACACGAATCTAAAACGGCGCAAACGTGTTCGTCGTCAATACAGTTCCTTATCAACGTATCATTCGTATCTCAAGGCCGCCCCGCGGTCCGCATAGCAACGACCTTCGCGTCTCTCACATTACTATTACTACTTTTATTCACAAGTCTACGCTACCAGTCACCCTGATCCGGCAATGTACAGCGCGCAACACGATACTGTTATTTAATTAAAAGACAGTAGTAGATAAAGCGTAGGATTTAGAGCGATTCTGTTTTTATTACCGTAGACGAGATCTCGTATGATGGAAGCCATCTTTAAACGCACATTACAATGCCGGGGGCGTTTTTCTTGAACTGGAAGGTTTATTTGCGGCACAGGGTTCCAGGAAGGTGGTCGTAAAACCGCTCAAGCGAAAGTTACGAAGAGAAAAATAAAATCTAGAATGTTCGGCAGTGTACTTGTTTTGAAGTGCCGATGTTTTTAGGGGAACGTACTTTCTAGGAAAAGTAGCTCCTAAATCTACAAATGATTAAGTACCTCTTTGAATTTGCTTTCCTTTATCTACTGCCTTTTCGCCGAACTATGTTTGTCCGATTTTCATGTGACAACCGACTTTTCTCACATAATTTACGTTGTCGTCTAACTTTTGCGAAATTTTCATCTGACAACTTTTCATTTCGTCTAATTATTATGTAGTAGATTACTATTATGACATTTATTATTTCGATTACCTGCCATTTTTGCCAAAGGGGTGCAAAATGAGTGTCATAAAGTGATCTGTGGTGTTACCTATTAACCTATTCGAAAAACGCTTCGTTAGTGCAACTTATCCTTTCTACATTAGGCAATACAAGGTAGGTTCGTCCGTTACCTTGTGTCCTTCAAAGCGGGAATAGATGAACATTGGAAAAACTTTGGGTTGGCATTTGCGTCGCGGTTGTTTCAAAGTCAAAGTCAAAATATTCTTTATTCAAATAGGCCTAGCAACAAGCACTTTCGAATCGTCAGTTATAACATGTATTAACATATATATTAATTAATTATTTAGAGCAATTTATTGATGCTATTATTATTCTTCAAAATAAATATTGTTGTTGTAGACATGTCAAAGTAAGAAATTATTTTGTAGTAAAATTCACAATAGGACCGTCAAAAAATAAATAATAATAATAATAGAAAAATATATAAAAAATAGAAATCTAGACAGTTTCTAGAATAAAATCAAAATATCAAAAAAAAAGATCATATTAATATCTAACGCCATAATGATTAATTCATTAATATTTCAGTCACAATGAATCCCACGGTGTTTTATCATTCATGTAGTCATGTGTGCTATAATATGCTTTCGATATGAGTTGACGCTTTACATAATTTTTAAATTTATTAATAGATAATTCAGTTACATTTCTTGGAAGCTTATTATAAAACTTCACACCATTACCCATGAATGATTTTCTAATTTTCTGTAGGCGAGTGGTGGGCACCGCGAGTTTGTGTTTATTTCGAGTATTAATATTATGTATGTCACAGTTCTTCCTGAAATTTACAATGTTTTTATGTACATACACAATATTATCATAGATGTATTGACAATGCAATGTCATTACATTAATGTTCTTGAACTTATCTCTAAGTGAGTCTCTATGGTTCATTTTATATATTGCTCGAATAGCCCTCTTCTGCAGAACAAAAATGGTATTAATATCTGAAGCACTGCCCCATAGTAAAATACCATACGACATAATACTGTGGAAGTAACTAAAATATACTAATCGAGCTGTCTTCACGTCTGTCAGTTGGCGGATCTTTTTTGTCAACCAAGTGATCATTTGACAAAATGAAATTCTGGTATAGTTGGTTGCTTAGTAATAATCGGATCAGATGTACAGCTATGATTTGTAGAACCAAAAATAATTATGGTTATTAGTGTTATCCATGCTGCACTATACATCATTACCTAACAACTACAAAAAAATTATCGAATGAGAAATGACCTTGTTATGAAAAGTGTTTGCTTGTAGATTGTATTGACTTGGCTCAAAGATAAACTCAGGGAAGCACTTAAGTACTTAGTTATTTCTTCCTAAGTATACATTTTCCTTACCAATATCACAACGCAGTTCGGGTGTAGCCTCCCCTCCGTTAATTGAATACGTCCCATCCCTCGAGACTCCTCGAGATGCTTTACGGCACTTTTTAAAAACCTCTTATCTTTATGCATAATTCCTAAACTTACGCAATAAATTCGCACTTCACAGAGCAACTTCGTCGGGCGAGAGCCGGAACCATAAACCACGAATCAGCATTCACAAAACATTCCTTCGAGCTATCCATCATAACTTGGCCTTTCAATTCATAAGGACTCTGTAATTTGACCTTAGATATATACTGGTTCGCTTGGTTCTCAAAGGTTGCGAGTACCGGCTTTTTATCGTAAATTGGCATCATTTTTAAGAGCGGCTTCCCGGGGCTTCAATCCCGGACTGGCCCCGTCTTAATTGGCCCAGCTGCCGGCCGTTTGTCTCATAACTCATGCCAATAACACGGAAACGGAAGTCCTTGCGGGTAGTTAGGAAATGGAGTCATAATGTTTACGAAACAGCTGTTAGAAGCAACGCGCGCAGGTAAAGGGTGCGAGGTTGGCTGCTTGTTAGACCATTGTCATCGGCACAGCTTGAGGACGCGTGCCATAACGCACGCGGCACACAAATGGACATGCTATACCCGTATGACAATAAACTAATACGAAAGGTAACATCTTGCGCAAACACCTTTTACTATACCCCAGAAGGACAAGGTGTGCTCATTGATCAGTCAATTTCATTCATAAAACATATTTTGCGACATAGGTAATTGACGGATGAAAAATGACGAAGCCAACCTCCCTGTGCCGTTATTGAACTACATTACAATCTGTTTTGCAGTTAAATGAGTTTTGGCATTAACATATTCTAATCCACTAAGAAGAAGGGATCTGCCTTTGGTTTTCTTTGGTCGTTCCGGGAAAGGTGAATACAATTGTATAATTGTTGAAGACAGTTTTTTTAGTATCCCGTCCTGTTAAATTTAAAAACGGGATTTCGATGGATTGGGAACGGAAAGATATGTAGAAAGGTTCTATTATCTATCACAGAACTCAGGTTATCATTACTTTGTGTATTCTTTCAAAAACAACCCGTTTTTAAACGTGCAGTGCGTCGACAACCGGCCGTGTCCGTGTCAGCCATGATGGATGGGCCCTGGGGATGAGGGCGGAGGACCGGGCCTAATTGCTGACACACCTAGGATCACGGTGTGGTTTGTCTGTTACGCTAGCCCGGTGCCATATGTTACAAGGGTCATGATGAAATGATACGAGTATATGTATGAACATATACTGAAAAAGGCCCTCTTGTTACTAATAAGAAATATCATTGTCACTAAGTAGGTATACAAGTTTTAAAAAGACAGCGGTCATCCACACATCCAGCGCAGTTTTGACTTGTATGTATCTTGTATTAAAAGAATAGAAATTATTTCAACTTTTTTTATCTATATGAATATACCTGCCAACTTACCAAGTACGCGTAAGACCCCAAAGGAAATGTAAATGTTTCATTATATCAGTGCCTTAAATTACATTCTACCTATATGAATGTTGTAAAGCTGGATTTAGTCATGTTTGATATGGACGTTTCGGGCGTGTGGGGAGATCAAACGACGTTCCGTTCATGTTCGGAATAGTTATTGTAAAAATAAGGTAACCTATATTCATAAAAATTATTAACAAATACAGGAAGTCTAGTGATCTGAAACGGTTTGATACTTTGTACTTACCTATAAGACCACCCTTGTAGCATCGCAGTGACAATTTTATGAGCACCCGTAGCCGTCTCGTTATCAGAGTTTGGACCCGCCATTGTTGAAGTACATACTGGTATAACCCTCGGCATATGGCGCCATGCTTGGTGCGAACAAACACGCACCTGGGCCCCGTAGTATTTCGTACCTGCCGTACCTGGGCCTCGCGTGCCACAGACACATGCACGCAAACATCTCCATTCAGACAAGTCAATGAGGTGAGGAGCAATTTCATTCAAGTAACACACCTGGTTGATGGATCCTGGTTGATGGATCTAATTATACTTGTTAATAATAGGTAATAAATAATAATAATTTCTATAACATAATAATATAATTATGCTGGGTGTGTCTGCTGTACCAATGTTAATAAATAAAAAATTACATAATTTTCAGGTCACTTAATGGCGAGGCTTCCTGAAACTGCAAATCTGGACCAATACATTTAGGTACCTGAAATTGTCAACGTCAACGTAATTTTAAGCTATGTTTATCTTTTGTTCCTTCCTACTTACCTATATAGGGTAGCTTCGCCGGTTCTCCGTCCAGCGCCGGTTCTCGTCCTTTTGAGTGACTTCTTCCTTACAAATGCATAGAATAGGAGTATATAAACAATTACCCGCGCAAGTTTTGGCTCTTTGCGTTCCTTAATACCGAACCTACAATGCTAACTATAAATAAACATTATTTAACAACGTGTGACTAAGATATAATTAACGAAAGTTTACACCACATTTTAGAGCCTCGAAAACCACGCCAAACTACAAAAAAAATAGTGTGTAAGGAAAACTTTGAAGTAAGTTTTGTTATTGTTATTAATTAATTGCAGTGATATTTTTTGCACATATTACTAGTAATATATATAATGAAGACAATATTGAGTGTTAATTATACTTATTTTACCTAAAACCTGCATAAATTTAGTGGACGGGAACCGGACCATCAATTTTGCGTATTTGCCAGTTTTCGTCTACGTGGACGGATAACCGGCTTGGGGTCATTTTTGTGGATTTTCGCGTTGGTCCGGTTCTCGTCTATTGAAATCAGATCAAGCTGCAGCAAGGTAATCAAGGTACAGAATAATTATTGAAATGAATACAGATGATTGATATTAGGTACATAAGGTCCACTGCTTTACTGATGACGTTATTGACGTTAGCTGTCAAATTTTAGCCATAAACAAGACTAGAGTACGATGACGTAAGCGGAGGTTATCGATAGGAAATCAACATTCAATTAAATTATTTTCGTTCTTACTTTATCTTCACAAATCTAGAACCTATTTAATGCCGGATCCACACAATGGACCACGATGACCAACGTACAGGATGCAGTCATACGGTGGAGCGAGATGAAAATATGTCTTTTCTCTTTAACGCACAACTGCTGCCTTTACATCGGATCATCATGGCCCATTGTGTAATCGGGCAAAAAAGATGTTCTACAATTATTTTATGTAAATATTATATATGGCGGTGTTTTCTTTCTTTCAATATTCGTTGTGGCAATGACTCTAACAACTTACACGGGGAGTTTACCAAAGGCAAGTATTGTTTCACGATAACTTTTGGTGGAATAGGCCTGGTTCTAGGCGTTATAGCAACACATGCAACAGGAGGTATCTCTAAAGCTTAAGACAGGGGCGCCACCACTGCGAACCGAAAACGAGGTAGCTGACTCTCTGTCACACTTGCATATTCGACTGACAGAGAGCGAGATACTTTGTTTTCAGTTCACGGTAGGCCTTAAGGTTCAGGCATGCTAGCCTAGTGAACAAGCTTCACAAGCAGGAAGCTTGTTCACCAGGTTATCAGTCTATTATTTATTATGAATATATATCAGGATATAATTTCGCCTAAGCAACTGAATAGCTGATTTTCTGAACGGGCAATTGACCCGTGTGGTCTTACAAGTATAAGTAGAAGGCTATACATGTCAGTGCCCCTCAGGGACCTATTCTGCCTGCTACATTATTTGTATTGCATATAAACGACTTATGACTAGGAGCGTTCGTGGCCCAGCGGCGCCCGCGTACCGCGTGCGGTATGCGAGGTTAAACAATGTCGGGCGAGGTCAGTCCTTGGATGGGTGACAGCTTTGAGTGGTTACTTACTGAGCGCTCCCGTGCTTTGGGAGGCACGTTAAGCCGTTGATCCCGGTTGCTGCCCATGATAGCAGTCGTTAAGCCAAGTTAGAGTTAGGGTGGCTTGAGAACTTCTAACAGTCAAATTGCACACTCACTTGACAAGCCTAATCCCAATAAGGTCTAGTTTCCCCCTCGGGTTGGAAGGTCAGATGGCATTCGCTTCCGTAAAAACTAGTGCCTACGCCAATCCTTGGGATTAGGTAGCAGACCCCCAGGCATCCTTCAGGATGCAATTGTACTGGGAATAACGCTAGGAGCATGATGATGATAAACGACTTATAACTGGTACCTGTGGGTATACCGATGATAGCACTGTTGTAGTCAAATATCTTTCCAAAGCACAGGCCAATAAAGATGTAGTCCAATCTCGTCGACAGGATATTATGAATCGGAATTGACTTTTAGAGCAGCTTCAGATTGGGGCGATGCTAATAAAGTCAAATTCAATACATCCAAGGCACAGACGTGTCTCATCACTATTAAACGGAGTGAACGAACTCTCGCCTCCCAACTTTCCGGAGTGTATTCATACCAATTTCCAGTGGCGGCTTTAGGAGGTGGCAAGCAGGGCAACCGCCCTGGGCCTCGCTCTTACAGGGGCCCCGCGCAACCCAGGTGAAGGCCTCGCCTCGAAATGTCTAAGGCAATTTCTGACCATCTACAGCTCCTTGGCATGAGCAGCATGTCCAATATGAACTTTGGGTCCTACATTGAATCCTTGGTGTAACCTGCAGGAACCCAGCAAAAGCTTGACAACCTCTCTAAGATGAAGCGGTACTTCACACCTGGGCAAATAATAAAACTATTAAGTACAGGTCGGGTATATGCAGTACTGCTGCCAGCTCGGAGATGGATTTGCTTAATATCTGGCTTGGTTTTGATTGATAAGCGTGCCAGGAAGCTCATTAGTACCTAACTTGGACTTGGTTGAAGCTAAGATGCAATGTCTAAATCATCGTATGAAATTCGCCTGCATATCGCTGTGCTAGGATTACACGAATTAATCCCTCCCTGACCATTTTGGCATCTTAGGACAAAACGTGGACGACATGGGTTTGACTCTTACGTTGTTAACAACAATGTTGACATGCCTCTGATGTGCACGAAGCGTTTTGATTCTAGTTATCTTAAGAAGACAGCTAAAGAGTGGAATAATTTTCGGGAAAATCTATTCCCATTTCATTATTTACAACTTACTTAGATATTTTCAAGATGAGTGAATGGGCAGTATTATCTAGGTACGCGTTTTACACCCTTGACCTCATCATCACTTACCATCAGCTGAGATATGGGGGGTCAAATGCTTATCCATGATCATCCTCATAACGTTTTTCTTGGTTATGCTCTAAGGACCCCGGGTTCCGCTTTGTCAATTAATCGTTAGATTTGGCGAAGGCACTAGTTTTACGAAAGCAACTGCCATCTGACCTTCCAACTCAGAGGGAAAACTAGCCCTAGTTGGGATGAGACCGCTTTGCTCACGATGGTTTCCTTCACCGAAAAACTGCTATTAAATTTAAAAATATATTTCGTACACAAGTTTTTTTTAATAAGCCAGTGGTGCGAGCCGGGATTCACACCCGCGACCTCTAGATTGAAAGTTGCATGCTACAGTGGCTCACTCAATGATTACCTTTTATATCTATAAAAAATAAGTTGAACATTTCTTTATTTCTTAATAACAAAGCAAACTATTAAAACATTGTAAGATAAATAGCTAAGTACCTACCACCACCACCACCACCATATCAGCCCTAGGACGTCCACTGCTGGACATAGGCCTCCCCCAATTTCATGGGGGGTAAATGCCATAATCGCCACGCTTGGCATGCGGGTTGGCGATCGCAGTATACCGTAGATCGTAGTACCTACGCATTAAAGGTTTTATACTCAGAAATTGGTTTTTGAGTGTATTAATCACTTCTCTTTTCCTATAGACGAGAACTGGCACCGCGTGGACGAGAACCGGGACAATCGGACGAGAACCGGCAAAAACCATACTTTTTTATTTATCATCTTTTACAAGAATAACTGTGTATGTTATTAGTTAAAACTTAAACTTGGCGAAAAATAGAGTATATTGGCATTAAAAAGAAATATTACTCGTATAAATTGCTATAGTTCAACATATTATTTTCTCGTCACAAAGTTGGCAACTCCACTAATCGGACGAGAACCGGCGAGGCTACCCTACTAAGACTTATTCTTCGCAAAAAGACAAATCTACAGTGTGAAGTGACAGACCCACTAATTGACAAAAAATCAGCCACAACTGACAGCTATTATTCGACCGTTACATTAGACATCCCTAACCCATTTTACGGATGACGTTAACGTTTTACTAAACATTTTTTTCATTTCCTCCATACGATGCTCATTACTGTTTCCGAAGCACAACCGTGGCATACCGACATCGCCAGCCAGGACACCTTAAGCCATATTTGCAAAACTTCCCGACCACCATCACTCAGTGTAACCAATATAAACCTGATCGAATTACGCATAATTGTAACTAGCATAAGTGTCAAGTTGGACTGGCAAGGTAATAGGTAGTGGAGTAGGAAACTTTGTAAACGGGCCGGCTACGGTTCCGCGCCGACGCAGCGGAAAACGGAAACGCCTGCAGAAAACAGCTGGGAAACCAATCGTGATGTTAACTTGTGATGTCGATCATATTAATCTTATTATTTAGGCAACACGTTTCTAATTGTTGTAACATACAACTTTTTTTTTTATTAAAAATGGGATTGATCTTGGCCAGCATCTAGCCAGGGGGCAAAAAACTAGGCCAATTAACGACGAGGCGAGCTCACCCAGAAGATGCCTATTCACTCGTGTCTTAAAAAGATCCAGGTTATATGAACTCGGAAATAGTTCTTATCTACTTGGTCTAAATTTGTAAATACGTACCTAAGTGTATGGTTTAAGAAGTGATAGGTACCTAAATGTTTGTTAATAATAGTGATAACTGTGCAATTTACAAAATAGTGTAAAGTGAATCTCATCGAAATCGTTAAACATAGTGGTTTTCACATGTTTTCGAACAAACTATTTACAAACTAAATGTATAAATATTACTCGTTTAATATATGTTGGTAAGTATGTAGTATGGAATATACATAGAAGATGTCATCAGTCCTCATAATGTAAGGTGTAATCCGCCGCCTGTCGCCGCTACTGTCGCAAGTCGCAGATTAGCTCACACGGATCTTTTCCTTAAGGTCTGATATCTTGAAAATCGTCAACAGTACGTGGATATAGACTACTATGATTATGGCAAGAAAATATTTGATACTTACAGATCACAGAATATGAATGTAAAGTATTCTATACCTCAAGGAAGTGTCTTAGGATGCATATTGTTCTTTTTATACGTAAATGATTTGCCTATGACTCTTCACAATATCAGTATTCTTTACGCGGACGATATTACAGTGATATTTCAATGTGACAACAGCGAGCATTTGAAACAGCAACGTAATACGTGTTTTGCTCAAATATTGGAATTGCTAAACGATCATAATTTGAATTTAAATGTCTCAAAAACTAAACTAATACAGATCAAACCGCGACAAAAACTACCAATTCATACAACTTATACATACAAAAATGACGAGATACTGTTAACACATGTACTTTATTAGGAATAGAATTAGACTCGGAAAAAATCACATGTCAAAAAAATATCAGGAAAACTGTCTCAATTCACATATGCTCTGTATGAATTGAAAAAATGCACTGATTTAAAAACTGCAACTAGTGCATATTACGCTTACTCGCACGCTTGGCTGAGCTATGGGAGTGTTATGTGGGGGAATAGCCCACATGTCAGTGAATTGTTTATCCTACAAAAAAAGTGCGTGAGAATTTTATTACATATATCACAGTTAGAGAGCTGCAGATCACACTTTGTTAACCTAAAAATTATAACGTTAGCATCTATTTATATATTTGAAGTATGTAAATTCGTAAGGAACTATAAAGCGTTATTTGAGCAGACACAGTAAAACAGCACACAATCTCGCCATAACCTCAGAAACTGAAATAAATTAACTAGTACATTTACGAAACTCCAAATTGTAAGATCAGGCACACACCACAACCACATGGCGGTAAAAGTGTACAATAGTGTACTTTTAAGTATAAAGCAGGTTGAAAAAAATAACGTATTCTTTAAGAAGTTGAAAGATTTCTTGATCACGAAAAGCTATCATACATTGAAAGAATATTTTAGTTGTAATTCATAGCTGGATGTTAACCTTAACATTATTATTATTGTATAATGTTATTATTACTTTTGCAGTGCCCTTACAGGGTTTATTATGGGACATAAAATATTGTAAGACCATCTTGTATAACCATATAAAGCAATAAACGATATGATTATGATTATCCCTCTGGTGTTGCGAGTGTCCTTGGGCGGCGCTAATCGCTTACCATCAGGCGATTCGTCTGCTCGTTTACCTCCTATGTCATAAAAAAAAGTATCCAAAGACTCGAAAGATAAACCATGTTAGAAAATATCGATTAAATTATAGCACCCGGGTAACAAAGCTCTTTGAAAACCCATAAATTTAGGCAGGAATGTTGTTCATTTAATAGTAGGTACCTCTATAGGTCCCAAAACCTACCTATTTAATAATAACTAGAAATGTGCAATATATCCCACAGAACGAAAAAGAACACACAAGCTCAAGATCCGTAAGTGGTCGTATTGCCATCAATTTGGATGCAAACCAGTGACACGACACACGACAGCTGTGGCAAATTGCCAAATTTAAATACACCTGCACACTTTGGATGAATTGGATGTGGGTTTCATACTTCAGTTTCTTGATTAAAGGTTATTGTATGGTTGTATACAATTAAAATCAAGTTATACTAGTAGCATCAGGCAGGGAACTACTTTTTGAGAGTTCTTTATTTACTAATATCACAAGATCATTTTCGACAAAACTCCCAACAAAGGTAAACAAAAATGTAAGTACCTACTAAGTATTACTTATTAGGTAGTCGGAACCAATCCAATTTTTGGCACATTCATGGCAATAATAGTGACTATCCGCTAATTATATCCCAATGGCTGGTTTTGTTAACGCCGATTAATGGATGTTTTAGCAAATCGGTAGTGTTCTTACACTTTACTGTGTTGTTGCTGCAAATTTTCATGAAAATTTGTCTGGTTCTCTAAGAGATTTCTGCGTTCGTATTTAAAAATAGGAAAAAAGTAAACCGCCGTATACCCCGAAGAGTACAGTTGCCAAACAAAACCACAGGAAGCTAAAATTTCACCACAATAAAGCCTGTTTCGGGTTGTTTCGGCCCTGGGCAGGTGCCAATTGTATGCACACATTCCCTAATGACCGCAATTCCATATAATGCATCCAAGATACTTGAAAAGGCGACAAAAAGTCAAGAGCAGGTACCTATTTAAAGTTAAAAGTAAACCGTGCGTTCTGCGAACGTTTCCGAACATATGTTTGTGACAGAACACAGCTGTTTCGGCCGGAATTTCAACATACACAAACAAAGATAGAACCATGTCGCAGTATCGCATCCAACTAGTAGGCATATAGTTTGTTATAACAACAGCTGTGAAAAGGTTCTAAATAGCTCAGGTACGGTACTGTGTGTTTTTTCAATCGTTTCTCGGAAGATCAGCTGATCCCTCGCAGGAGCGGGAGATTTATCGCCACTTTCGGCACCGGGCAGGGCGGGCGTGTTTCGGGCACGAGTGTCACTGCCAGGGCTGCGGTGCGACAGGACGTGCCGGCGACATTAATTGCGGCGGAAAACACTTCGCCGGGGGCCATTAGCGATTGGAGAACCGTTCGGAAGGATCGGGAACAGATGATAGGTACGGCCGCGGATCCGAGAATAATCCATTCCGAGCTATAAATAATTATGCGAACTCAGGAGGACCGCTTTTGCAAAAACCATACTGTTTGTTTTGATTCGAGTAAGATAACTACTCTAAACGGTAATTAATATTCCTTGTCGCTTAAATACCTTTTGCAAATCCAAAGCCGTTTCATTTTAATCCTTATCACAGTTTTCTTTGCTCTGGTGAGCATTTAATCTCCTTTAAATTATTTAATTATTATTCAATTATTAAAATTTAAATTACTGAGGGTTTCATTAATCATTGTACAGTTTAGAAAAACTGAATGTTTGTCAATTTGTATTTATTTTTAAAATAGAGTCTACATTCAGTTTCCTCGACTGTAATCATCAATTTTCATAATATTACACTCAATGCATTAATTCCACTTAAAAAAGCCCTTATTGTAAGCTTAAGGGCTAACACAGATATGGATTAAATAATTGTTTGTTGAATTGAAGTCCTTTATTTTAGGACGGTGTACCTAAACCTGGTGCAAACAAACATAACAATTCGTTTCGGTGGCGCATTCATCTACTTAAGAGGGCGCAGTACGATCGGTGTGGATCGGTTCTCCATACAAACGTATTTATGCTCTCATTTTAAAACGCCATGCTACAATAACATGAAAATTTGTATACACAATGGGATCCGGCATATCTAGGTCAGATCATAGTTTCTGTTGCTAGAAATTGTAAAAGAAAAAAGTACAGCGGCTTTTTGAGTTTTTTACGGCTTGTATGAAAACCTTAATAATCGCTGTATTTTTTCTCCATTATAATTTCAAGCAACAGAAACTATGATCCGACCTAGATATGCCGGATCCCATTGTGTATACAAAGTTTTATGTTATTCTAGCCTGGCGTTTTAAAATGAGAGCATAAATACGTTGGTATGGAGAACCGAACGTACTGCGCAGTCTTAATTATAGATTCTTTAAAATACCTTTACACCACACTTTGCCAAATGGTGACTTAAAATTGTGTACAAAACACGGGTCGTAAAACAGAAAGCCCTGTCTCGCATATTTATGACCCTCGCCTGCGGCTCGGGCCTCAAACATCTGCGATATCGGCCTTTCTTTATTTTACAACCCTTTTATCGTAAATAGCTATTTTGGACCACTGACTTTGTAAGAACAAAGCATAAAATAAGATTCGATTCCTGTCTGAATCATTGTAGGTAATCTAAAAAAAATCTTAACAAGACAAGAGCGACAAACTTCCATTTTCAAGTAGCCCTAGATGCCGTCACTCATTCGATCTAGACCACGGGTCAACGTCCGATAGCGTTCTACTTAGGTATTTATAGCCCAGCGGGGGGAGGCAGGGAGGGGAAGCACAGAAACTGCGCCAATACTCGCTTCACTTTTTATTCCAATCAATTGGCTGATCACGTCCATTGCGCCTCCCGGGAAAATTACAGGGAGGCTGCGGGGAGTTGTCTTCACAGCGAGTGATTGTCATTAGAAACATTCAATTTGATTTATAATTACGTATAAAATTATACAAAAAAAAACTAGTGTAAAACGTACCAGAACACGACACTGCTAAAACCTTTCGAAGTTTACCTAGCGTGTAAAAATGCTGTGAACTAGTTACTGGTACAGTTATAGCTAAGATATGTACATGTACAAATGTGAGATCTTTAACAAATCCAGGTATAAAATACTTAACTAAATGATTACATCAATACTGTTTTATGGTAATACGATACTGACATCGAGTTTATCCTAGCACTAACCACGTCCATCCACGTCCAATCCTTATAGTAATTAAACAATATTTAAAGGCATTGTCTACTATGGTCCGTTTCACGAAACCTACATTGTTACAAGTTTCCAAGTATTACTGTGTCGGACAAATTTTGCAACTGAATTTTATCCTCAACCGATTGAGCTGGCCATACTTATTTAAGTTTGATAACACTGCAATATTATAGTACCGAACTGATCTGATGAAACAGAAAGTGGCCATAGCAGCTCCTAAACTACACAAGATAAACCATTTGTGTCTTAACAAGTAATTGATAACTGTGGAAGCAGCTGACAATAAAAGCTTGTAAGAAAAATTAAATATTTGACAGAAACTTGTTACAAGCAATACTGCATGGCTGGTCAAGTGGCGACAAAAAACCCTGACAGAGGGTTTTCAACTTTTCACCATCAAAACCCTCATGCAACAGTGCTTGCTGCATAATGTACTTACGTGTCCAAAGATAAATCGCAAAAATAAATATTTACGGGTGATATACAAGTTGTACAATTTTAACGAAAAGTAAATGGTACCTACTTACGTCCTAATTTAGGAGGTACTTAAATATATCACACCAAAAACATATCAATATAATGTCAATATTATGTTGTACGTTAACGTGTCAGAAGTAGTATGCACGATACATGGGCAACATATTTGCATGCGATTAGCTATACATTTTAGTGTAGCAATCGCTAATTACTGGGCACTTATTACAATTTAAATGTAGTTATTAACAGAATAAGATCTCTAATATATTAGATACCAAAGGTTACAAAAAATAATAAATAAACGCTTTTAGAAAACAGCACCTTTGTGTGATAAGTTCCCCATCAATCAACAGTAGTTTCCAATTGGTTTTCGCTAATAGCCTAGCTTATTAGGCGAATATTGAGTAACCAGTCTCAAGTGGCTGAGCCGTAGATGGTAATGGTAAGCATGTTACATTATAGGCAACTTGTCCAAAATATTTTTGATTCTTAAGCTAAAAGTATTACAGATTGTATTTGGCCTGTAGAAGATAGTTGACAGACAGCCACCAATCTTTATAAAAGAATATATAAACTGTGCTCGATTGGTTAATTTACGTAAGTTGTTTTTAGGACGCTCATAATTGTTTTTAGGAAGCAATATTGCTTATGCGTCTAGAAGCGAACAACGAACGAAGAAGCGTACATGTAATTTGTTATGTACTTTCTTCAAATTATCCTCGTGCCACCCAATGTGCAACAGATTGTAGACGAAAATATACATTTTTATAAAGCATATACATAGAGTAGACTGTATTTCTTTTGTTTCGTTTAATTATCAGACCATATAGTTTCAACTGTTTTTTCTAACTAGCTTGATTCAAATTTATTTAGCAAAAAATGTATGGGGGGCACTAGGAAGTGATCATAAGACCAAAAAGCCAGGTTTTTATAAAAAAAAGTGCACTTTCAACTTTTTTCTTATTATTATTTTCTTTACGTGGCCTACACAATGGTTTCAGAATCCATGGGGACGCTATTAAAATATTTTTCAAAGACGTAGGTCAACGTACGTATTGTCTTACAATCGTCGCGATATACGATAACTTTAAAAAACTATTGTTTAAATAACCAATCCGTGGTTTTTGGAAATATTGTCAAAGAAAAATTTTTTTTTTAGATTTCCATTATGCAAATGATCATAATATGAATGATAAAAAGTCACAACTAAAGTTGACTAGGTAGTCCAGCGCCCGTGATACTGGCGCCCGTGATACCAGCGCCCGTGATACGAAAAACGTAAAATTCAAAATGCTTAGTAAAAAGTACACGTATACTAAATACACAAGACTACCAGAGTAGGTTAAATAAAAGCTTCCAAAAACACGTGGTAGGGGCGTTCCCTAGACGATGACACGATTTTCTAGAGATTAGTTGAGACTAAACACAAACTCTTCAAGTAAGGTTAGATACACCGAGCACAGAAACTAGCGTTCAAGGTTCAGCCTTCAAGCCGTACGCGTAGGCGTACTG
The DNA here is from genome assembly GCA_905163555.1 of Notocelia uddmanniana. Lineage (NCBI taxonomy): Eukaryota > Metazoa > Arthropoda > Insecta > Lepidoptera > Tortricidae > Notocelia > Notocelia uddmanniana. The sequence continues at coordinate 174,571 of LR991066.1, read as the reverse complement.
GTACGCGCAGTACCGCTGGTAGCGGCGCGCGCGCCGCGCTCAGGACGGCTCCGGCTTGGGCTGCGCCTCGTCGGCCTCGCTGCTGGACGACGCTGCGCGCGCCCACAGGCTCGCGTAGTTCTGCTGCTCGGCCAACAGTGCCTGGACAATACAAAATGTTAATGGATACCGTATTTGTAAGACCGCGGACTGTGACAAGACGTCCATACATTGATTTCATTGGCCACCACGGGGACCTCATGAGGCTGTCTCATAAGACAGAGTATAATTTTGTGTTTTTGAATTTAGAACTATTGGTAGTTCAGGTAAAGTTTTTAAAAATTGTACGTACTTAATTTTATATGTGAGTTTTGAGGACGCTAGGATAAATGTCATATTTATTGATTAATGTTATACAATACGTACCTATATATTGGTGATTGGTGATAGTCTTGAACGAAAAATCTTGAGAGACAGATGTTTAATTCAACAAGCCCATCTACTAGTTTTTTGCAAGGTGCGCGGGGCGCGAGCGCCCCGCGGTAACTGCCTGGGCTGTTGGGTCTGTGAGTTGGACTTTTACTCTACGAGGCGGGAGAGGGTTTGGGGGGGAGAGAGTATGAAAATCTTCTATGTGAAGCGGAGAGCGGGAGAGAGATTTGCAAGGCAGAGGCTGCACTCTAGTCTTTCTTGTGGCGGGGGGTAGGGGGAGGGAGGGGGAGTGAAGCCGCGATCTAATGGGACGCATCGGGCCTTCGGCCCTACATGCTATGCGAATCGTGGACGATCCCAAACTCACGAGCGATATTGAACCGTAAAGTTTAAGGAGAAACTTTGCCTCCTTGTGCGTGTTCTATCGCTTGTATAATGGGTTGTGTTCCGAAGAACTATTCGATGTGATGCCCACGGCCGCTTTCTATCATCGCACCGCTCGCCGTCGGCAGGGCATTCATCCTCACACCTTAGAACCTAAATGGTCGCGTACGGTACGGTTTCAGAGGAACTTCCTTCCTCGGACGCTCCGGTTGTGGAATGAGCTCCCTGCCGAGGTTTTCCCGAGGAACTACAGTATGGGATTCTTCAAGAAAAGAGTGTATAAATTTTTAAAGGGTCGGCATCGCGCATGTGACGCCCCTGGAGTTGCAGGCGTCCATAGGCTGCGGTGACCGCTTACCATCAGGCGGGCCGTCCGCTTGTTTGCCACCGACGTGGTATAAAAAAAATACTAACGAATGTATAGACTTCGTGGGTCCCCTACTGTGATTTTACCTCCTCAGCAGCCAGCACGGCATCAAACAGCACGCGTTTGATCTTGATCTGTGCAGGGTACGGGAATCGCTTGGTGGACTGGCACATGCTGTTGAAGAAGATATCGATGGGATCCGGCGCGGGCGCTGCGGGGGATGCGCGGCGGCGCCACGAGCCCGAGCCACCCGAGCGCCGCTTGCCCGTCGCCTGCGCAACATAACAGTATTTAAAAGTTTATGGAGCATGCGGTAGAAAACCACGATCGGTGATAAATAACTTATCAGTAAAAAATTTATTGTTTTAACATTTAGCTAACTTGGCTAGTTAGCCTAAACTTGATCATTGAGCAAAAAAGAGATAGAATAAATAAAACCATTCCTTGGCTATGACACCAGTGTTATCGTACAGCTTTCTTGTTCGAGAACCTAACATGAACAGAACAGTATAAGAAAGATTATAAAACAAGAATTTAATTTACCCTCTAAAATAAATAAATAAATAAATAAACCGTATATTGATTATTATTTATTTTACAAAATAATAAATGTTAAAAGTATTCATATATGCGCAAATAGTTCAATGAGAGTAATGAAGTCGAATTGGAGAAGCGTTGGCTCATTGCCAACATTTAGTGTGTCAAAACCGACCTAGCCGATAGAATTTATTAAACAGGCGAAATCCAATCAGAGATAAAACGGAGGAGTACTCATGGCTCATGTCATGGCATATATTTTTTCGAGACATACGTCTATCTCTCAAGGAAAATAATGAACGAATTACTTGTACGTATATTCGAGAAGTATCAAGAGATAACACTGTAGGCATTTGTAGGTAATATTACCGACCGTTGACGACCGGTTTATCCTAGCAGTTAGTGACTGCCTACGAAGCTGATGGTCCGAGGTTCGAATCCCGGTCAGAGCAATATTTGTGTAATGAGCATGAATATGTGTTTCTGCGGCATGGATGTTTTATATGTATTGTACCCATATCACAAGCCTTTGAGCTTACATGGGACTAGTTCGGTTTGTGTAAGATTATCCCCCTAGTATTTATTTATAACCAACTTAAAGGCCTTTAAACAGAGCAAGTACCTACACCAGCAGTGATGAGCTGTATAGCTTCCCTCAACTGTACCAGATATTCATAACTCATAACTTTTTGTATAGTCGATGAGTTTGAATGTTTTCCACTTTTGGCTTCTTACTTCTATCTATCCTAAACAACCAGGACCACTGTACGATAATGTCGATAATCAATATAAGCTAATGTAACTGTTTTATATGAGCATGGTATATTGAGATAATAATAATCTAAAACTAAACTACCTATATTGCGAATCGAATAGTCCAAAGACCAAGCGCTCACCTTGCAGAGATAGTCCAGCTTCCGATCAATAACCGTCAACTGCGAGCTCTTCTTGGGCTCCTCATCCTCCGACTCCGACTCCTCGCTGGAGCCGCTCTGGCCGTTCTCCTCTTCCTGGGCGTCGTCGTGCCCGTTGTGCGCAGGCGCGGGCGGCGGCTCCTCCGCCTTCTTGCGCGCGGACATGTGCGGCTGCAGGAAGGTCATGTGCTGCATGTACTTCCAGGGGTAGTTCTTGCGCGCGCCCGGCTCCCGCGCCATCATCTCCGACTGCCGCTTCAGGGCGTCGCGGTACGAGTCGCGGAGCTTCTTCCATTTCAGTTTTACTTCTTTCACTGCCAACAGACTGACGTATAAGCATTTAAGCATAGGCTTAAGTCTTAAAAATATAATTAGTCCGTCAGTTAAATTATCAAAAAAAATTAAACAAGTTTGTTTTTTCAACTTAAATCGGTTTCTATATATTAAGAATGTTGTAAATTAAACTTTAAAACATAAAAAAGTGCTTATATTAATACACAGATATTCTTTAATTTTATTCAAATTGTCACCAGCGATATGACGTACCTAGCTAGGTAACTAGCAACATGGCATTGTTTCGAAAAAAAACTTTAACTTATTACTTAAACATTTTCATTGAAATGCTCGTATAATTAGTATTTTTTTTCTAGTAATAATAAGCTGCATTTAACAATACGTTTTATAATTGGACCATCTACTTTTCCTTGTTGCTCATTACCGTGGTTAGCTTCGTCTCCTGAGTCACTGTTTAAAACCGTCATTTTATAGGGTTTAAGTCTGCCAAACATGAGTTTTACCGATGATTATGAACCCATTCCGACGTTGGTCATCTCTAGAGTATGCTAGAAATCCATGCTATAACATTCTTTTCTCAGAAACTCGGTTACTGTTGTCTCCTGGCTGACAGCCTGACTGGACAGAATAACAAAGAGGAAAAGTTGATTGACCCAATTACTAATTACATCTGTCAAGTACCCTATTAACCTTTATCCAAGCAGCAGCAATCTAGAAGGCTTTCCAAAAATCAAAATACATAATCAAAATATTAAAACTAGTCCCTGTTTACGAAAATGCAATCTCAATTTGAACCTTAAATCGGAGACGTAGAATAGATTTAAATTCTATTGACACTTAGGTATGCGGTCGATAAATCGTACTATCCCTGGAAAACCTTCGTGGAGAGCTCAGCAGCGTAGATACCGGAGCATGGAGTAAAGCTAATTATGATCTGTTAGTTATTATTATTAGCTATTGTTATGCTTTTAAACATTGGTTTTAATTTTTACCAATATACTATCCTATAGAGTTTATTTCAATATTTTATTTGTTGTTTAACGGAAAATGATTATTCATAATTCTAAGAGATTAATTAATTAATTATAACCTAATATCTATCTAGTATTAAAACCTAACTACCTATAAAAAGGCCTTAAGTTGGTAACATACTATTTCATAAAATATTTAAATTATTTTAACACTTAACATTTTTCTAATAGCTTTGTAACTAATAAATTAAATTCCCCGTTCGTTGTGTAACCTGTCTACGCCGTTGCCAGGGGTTCTATAAATAAGCGCCCCAAACCAAAGTAACCGCCGGGGGTCGAACCCGGACCCTCGCCGCAGGTACCAATACCCGACTCACACATCCAACATCAGTTACGAAAGGGAAACGTGATAATAAAAATACCATGCACAAAATGGTCATTTTCCTACTCGCTTTCAATAACTTAGCATAAAACCAATACCATCAACATTTGTGAATCCTGCTATGCTGACTGTAGGTACACTAAGCAAAAGAAATCATACAACCTACAGATAACCATCGAAAACGAAATGTTTTCCTTAGTGACATAACATGACCTTGAGCCACTACCACTAATAATGGCCGACTGTCAACGACCCGAGTAAATATTGCCTCCAACCATCAAGATTCGACGCACAACAAACAAAACGACGCTATTTAGTGAAGAAACGCGTCGCTTACGACCTAAGCGTAGCGATAAATAAAATGCATAAAATTATAGACGCTACACGTGCATGTTTTCACATTGCTACTCATCTAACTCTTATCTCGATATAAATAAAGTTTAATTTCGCTCAATCCGGCCGCATTGTAAAAGCATGTATGCGCTCGTGAGTTTCCGCGAGCGCTCGGGCGCGCTCGGCTTACCTGACGAGAGGCTGGTTTCCTTCATGACCTCGGCCCAGGCGGCGTCCTTGAGCTCCTGGTCCCGGTACTCTATGGCCGTGGTGTTCCACAGGCAGGGGTAGTTGCGCACGGCGGCGATGAGGTGCTCCATGCTGTGGCTGGCGCGAGCGGCGACTGACGCGGGCGGAGCGGGCCGAGCCGGCGGCGGCGCGCCCGGCGGCCCCGGCCCCGGCCCGGCCCGCGCCAGCCCGCTGCCCCGCGCCGCGCCACACGCCTTTTATTCGCTTACTTATTTATTCGAGCACGGACGCGAATCAACGTAATAACAATTACTCGCTATTATCAGAGACTACCGCGTGTTTATTTTAAAGAAGCATTAGTCTACCTATACTGTATATACTTACCTTTACAATATGCAAAATGGTAACACAGTTAAGTTGAGACAATAGCAGAAACCAGTGGAAGCATTAACATAGTGAATAGTGAGACGCGCTTGTTTCGGCAACTATCGCTAATAATCGCTACTAGAGACAGACACGATGCCATGCCGATTAAAGTAGCTTATGCTATAACTAGGATCGATTCTATAGGTCCGTTAGCGAGCGACTAGCTAATTTGTTGTGCCGGTTTGGGAAATTGGGACCACTTGGATGAGTTAATGAATTGAAAGGATATTTACTCTTTTTTAAAGCCAATCAATATAAGTAGTACTCTTTTTTAATGCTATTCAAATCAAAATCCCATTCAATAACTTAAAAAATATAATGAATAAAGGCATTCACTCGGTGTTTTGTTAGTTAAGGTCTGTAATATTAAATTGTATCTCAAGGGAGGAAAATGATCTATTTCCGTCCAGGGCCGTGTATTGAAACCTGAATGAAGCGAAATATTCTAGCTTAGCTCTGTAGCGTACCCAGGGATTCTAAAGAAGAATCTTGATAGTAGCTTGGGATTCTTTACGTCCAAGACGGAAATCATTTCGCTACCGTGTGGCACATACTCACTGCTTTTCACACCTTCTATGAGGAAAAGAGTCATTGTTGCCCTCAGATGAGGACAGAATAGAAAAGTATATATTTCAGGTGGTGGCACACTGACGCTGGTCGCAACAAAAACAGTCATGATCAATAATTATGTTCATATTCATTTATTCAAAATCATACATTGTCAAGTTACAGTATAGGTAAACCTAAAATACAAAATTAATAAGTAGGTACTTTATGGAGAAAGAGACGAAAAATTATGTAAACATGAATGTACCTACACTCTAAGTGCGGTGGCATTTTGCAAAATTTTCGATTATTTTTCCATACAGTTTGGCAGAACTGTAATTAAAGGGACCGTAGGTACAGTCGGCCTCATAAGTAGCTGGACACTTTGGGACTTTGTCGCTTTCACCCTTTGGTAATTTAGTATGACAGTTCAAACATGACGTAAAAGTGACAAGGTACAAAGGTGTTAAGCCCCTTGAAGAAGAAAAAGAAGTAACATTTATTCTTGTGAGGCCGACCGTACCTACCTACCTACTTTTGTATCTGAATGTCATTCGAATGTTCACCTTTTATGCGGATATTTAGATCGCATAATACATAAGACGTGTATTTAATGTACATTAAATACACGTCTTATGTATTATGCAGGTAGGTACCTGATGGTCTACAATATCTTCTTTGACCTGATTTATGAATCTGAATACTTACCGATGCGTGTATGTAACAATTTTGACTTCACATCGAGAGCACATACAAAACCAATCAACGCGTCAATCTTTGCAGAGAACGAACTGGTATTCGCAGCTAACGTAGGCGTTATTATATTAACATACACAATACACATATACCAACAGGCATCACGCAGGCCGTAAGCTTGCTTACCACCGTCGTTGTATTGTGTACGTTATAAACTAAACTAAGATAAATTTAGTATTTAGAACGATTTAACAGTCAACAGCAAAAGTAGATGATCATTTAAGTACTTTGTCGCACTAACGTAACGATACTGCGACAGTTGGCATACGTCAAAGTTGTAAAAGTGACAAGGCACTAAAATTATCATCTACTTTTGCTTTTGACTGTACATTGTATATAATCAATTAATCAGTCACGCGTGAAACACTAATTGTTCATCAAATTCTCCCAGTTAAAATAATGTGTCACGGTAAATACTCGATAAATACCTACCTATCCACCACCACTATATCAGCCCTAGGACGTCCACTGCTGGGCATAGGCCTCCCCCAATTTCATGGGGGGTAAATGCCATAATCGCCACGCTTGGCATGCGGGTTGGCGATCGTAGTATCTCCACCGCACTCAAGGAATGCTGCTGCCCATTCCCCGGTGGTCTTAGTCGTAGTTTTAGGACATACCCGGGTCCACCTACCTATAAAGCGAAAAAAACAGTAAACAAACATTCAAATCTAATTACAATAATTATTATTGCATGATGCCGAGCTGCCCTGCGCTTGACTCATTCAATTCAATATTTTAAATCGCCTAGATTTTAGACAAATAAGCAAGTGGTCAGTGGTCGCGCACTGTGCACCCTTGGCCTCTCCTAATGTTCTTATTGAATCATGTGATTATATCTTCGTAAAAAAATCAAATGCGATACCTCCGGAGTGATTATACGGGGGACAACGAATGGACGCATTTACAGGCATTTACAGCCCGCGCAGACGGAGAGCGGGCTGGAGTTTTGGAGTTCAGGCTTTCCCAATAGAGCGCAATAGAGTTCCGACACACACAAGAGAAGTGGCGTTCTAATTCTTGCATTCCATTATCGTTTGTGTCTTAGTACGTGCAACATGTCGCTAGACAGTTTATCTTCCGAAGAAGAAGCATTGCTTTTGTGCAGCCTAGAAGCTTCTTTACAAAAAATAAATTAATGGGTGTCAATGACTAGAACTGCTAAGTCCACATTCTGATTGGTTCGAATTATCCTGAGCTGACTGGGGTCCATCAAGTTCTTTATAATCAGGACTGGGAACTGTCCACGAATTCATTGAACGACGAAATGAACTGCACGAGTCATATGCTTGGTTAGAATGTTGTGGAGCCAAACGAGAAATACTTGCACCGCTTGCATCACTCTCTCCTGCAACTTGCAGCTCGTACCGAGCAAACATAGTAGCCAGTTCTAGTTTTAACAGACTCTGCACTCTACTTGGAAATGTCTTAAAAGTTTGCGCATAACTTAGAAAAAGAAAATCCACTCCATCCAATTTAGACTGTGGTTCGTCTTTCTGTTTTAAGTAGTCCAGTATTTTATCATTCGGGTCTGCGCTCATTTTCGCTTTTTTGCTCCTAATTTGTGAACCAGCTGCATTTTCTGGGATACCATGTGTTTGTGTAGTAATTTGTGATTCATCAACCGAAGAGTGCAGGTTGTCTGTGATGGGCTGACCATTACTTTCAGTTTCTCTTTTCACATTGTAATTATCTAAAAAACTCATTTTTGAGGCCCATGGCCAACTCTTGTATTTTTTATAAGCTTTGTATGTTGAGGATTCATTGTATTTCTTGAACTTGTTATAATTATCCTTTAGACTCTTCCACTTTGCCGTCCAGATTTTACCTAAAAACAAAAAATGTTTCAGGTACCTTGCCACAGGAAATAGCTCTAAAACAATTTGGTCTTTCACGCCGTATGGGATTTACTTACAACTGTTGGGTACAATAGTGAAGGAAGTTAGTAAGTAGTAGTAATACGAGTAAATATTACATATGCAAGAACCGACAGAAACAATATGGAAGGGGGAAGAAACTGTATTCAATGAGAAATGTAGATTTCCAAATTCCATTGGCAGTATTGATGGAAAGCATGTTTATATAAAATGCCCACCCAATAAAGGTACATTACAATAAAAAAAGGTACAATTAAGGTAGGATGTCGGCCTGTTTCGCCTAGTTGGTAGCGACACTGCCTCCGAAGCTAGAGGTCCCAGGTTCGAATCCCGGTAAGGGCATTTGTTTCTGGTGTGAGCAGAAACATTTGTTCCTGAGACTTGGATGTTTTCTATGTATTTAAGTATATATCTATTAAACATATCGTCGACTAGTACCCATAACACAAGCCATATTGTCCCCTAATATTTATTTATTTATTTAGGTATTTTATTTATTATTACATTTTTGCTATAAGTAAACAAAGATTCTCTATTGTGTAGTGTTGTGTCGCTTGCTGTGGTGAATCCAGATTACAGATTTATGTTGTCCGTCATATAGTGTATAGTGTATAACACGAGAGTGAAAGGGACGGCACGACACGAAGTACGATTTTCGAAGTTCAGAGTAGGCCCTCTGTATCTATAGTTTGTACATTTTGAATTGAGTTAATTTACCGCCCCTGGGAGTAATGTTTTGTGGCTTATCGCTACTGCAAAACAATTAAGTATTCACTAACAAATAAGCTTAATTATTATATTATAGTATAGACTAACAATGTACAGTCAGAAGCAGAGAAATGTGACTCTCCTGCGATATAAAGGTATGCATGTAAGTATGTTTGTACCGCAGTAGGGTCACAATTCTCTGCAGCTGACTGTAAATAACATTAGATAAATATATCAACCCTAACACTTGGTTTTCAAGTGGTTCTCAATATTACGAAGTATATTATTTATTACGAAGATCAAACGAAGATACACAAGTATTAACCATGCAACAAGTAATAATTGTACGTACTTTCCTTTATATAGGTACCTTTTAAAAAACTAAAACTATTCTTAGTATAACTTTGTACCAAAAAAAATATTTTACTGAACTAAATAATAAATAATATGATGTTTAGTTATACGTAAGATACTCACGCTCCCCAAACCCCATTGCCGCGGCTACTTCAAGCCAAGCTTCTGCTTTTTTGTCACGATCTTTGTTGTCTACATGACGCAAATCATATAATAATCGCCTTTCTCTAACCAGTTCAATTAGTTTTTCTGTATTAGCAACTTCAGACATCACGGCGTTCTGTCTCGGCGGGAAAAGAACTCCAGAACGCGACTTTCCGCATTGACCGCCGCGGTCTGACTGCCTGCTGTGTGCGTTTGCGTTATCGTATAGGACTCGGTAGTCGGTATAAGAACGCAAAACTCTGAACGCGGAACTCGGAACGTCTGAACCGCTCTCGCGGCCTTATTAGCGTTGGCGGCCATTTTAGATGTTGGATCACGAACGCGGTTGAACCTGCTTTGTTGGTAGCGGTGCTCGTGTGCCGTGTCGTTTGTGTTGATGTTGACTCGCGCGCTTGTGTGCGTGAGCGAACATGCAAGTAAGGACAGCAAACTCATCGCTCATCGCCCTCAATTGAGTTATATTTATGCGGAATTTTAATGTTGAGTTTACTTACCTATAAAAGAATTTACTTATTGTATTAATTGTAATATAGGTAAAAATGTACCAATTTATTAGAAGATTTGTTGTAAACTAACCTCCGTAGATGAAATGGAACCGGTAGTAAGTTGTACGGGAAAAGAATGCTATTTACTTAAGTATTTTATTTATACTCTTAGAATTAGTAGGGTTTAGGTATGAGGTCGTTAATTAAACTAGGTACTTTAAATACTTAAAACAATCATTTTTCGACGATGTTTATTTAAGTACCTAAACAAGATTTAGCAAGAAATGCATTTTGCAAACTTTATAATAATTGCCCTATTAATTCATTATTAACTGTATCCTATGCATCTTTTTCCCAAACTTTAATAGTAACTAAAAATGATCTATTTCGGTATTTCATCAAGAATAGTATGACCGGCAAAATAAAAGTCATGTACTTACCTACAATGAATACCGTTTATAATCTAGACCGTCTTATTCCTTTCACATTCCCTTTTCTAACAAGGAGTTCTCTAATTTTGCATATGGATTGATCCCAGAAGCCCCAGAAAGCGAGTGCTTTGTGAATGCGAACCTTCAGCGGCAGACTTACAAATTTATTAATATGTTTTTCGGCAACTTTTTCCATCAAGTACATTCTCCCGAAAACATTCAAATAAAGTCGCTTCCTCAGGAAGTTTCATTTCCTTGCCTTTTTATGTGGCTTCGCTAAATGTTGGAGGGTTCCGCGCCATAAATAAGGGTTACAGAGGCTTCCCGGGGAGGAAAGAGTGCTTGTTGGCAACCCAGGGTGCCAGAATAGAGATATTCCACCATCAGAAATCAGGGACAACGTTAAGAAACTTAACGTCGCACGACATCTCAGATAAATGTAACATAGGGTATTGCACTGATTTCGACTCCTTAGATGAGAGTGAACTGAAATGATATTTTCTTATGTTTTAGTAGATTCCTATGAAGAACAAATCTGCATATATTATTGATTTTTCAGCGTATACAAAAAATATATTATAAGCCATTAAAGAAACCCTGTTCTTGAGGTGGTCGCTAAGTTATTTCTCGGTTCAGTTCCAGTTCTAGTGTGCGTAGGATTTCCATGCAAAGTATACACACCAGTTTTGTTTGCTTATAGGTCGGTCTTAGCCCTTAGAACAGGTGTCTCTCGGTTCTCGGTAAATACAATTTTAAACTCTTAATTATTTATTTAATTTATTCGTATAAACAATTTCAAAACACGTTACACTAAATGCGCTTAACTGCAGTACCTAACCAGTTTGTTGGTGCGTCGTGCTCAAGTTACATTACTTAGATATTGTTTATAAGTGTGAGTTTTCTAATTATATTACTAGTGAAGTGTTTTAAGTGAATACTTTTTCACCTAAAAGAACACCAACTCATGAAACTCATGAAATTTAATTTAATTTGTACTTAATTTATTTGAAAATAATCCTAGCTCCCTCGTCCCTGAAGTGCTCCACAAACAACATATTACTCTTGTATTTGCGCCGGATGTTTGTCGGATCGTAATGGACCCGCAATCCGCAATTACTACACAAGTGGGCGCCTGTCGAGCGCCGATCACGCACCGCCGCGAGTGATTCGTTATAATTCGTTTGAATCTACAAATCTGATAATGGTTTTGGCATGTGGGGTGTGTAATATTTATCATAAAAACAAATTGAATATTTTCATGTTGCAAACAAACGAATGCATATTTTTGACTTGAATAAGTGATAATCCATTCTTAAAAATATTCGTATCACGGTCTAACGTGAAATGTATTTATTTACTTACCTTAATTACCGACATTTCCGCCGCCAGCGTCAAAACGTCAGTAATGTAAATAAATAAGTACATTGTTGGACCTTGGACCCGTTATACGAATATTTTTAAGAATGTCTATAAAACGGGAGAGTTTAAAGTGTTAAAATAAGTAATTAATTCTCATAACAGAAAAATAAATAAAAATATTTGCTTAGTCCTACATTATAATTGAAAGCGTGAAGAAAAAAGTGAGGATTGACTGTGATTATACTATTGTGTCATAATCGACTAATTCACTTAATTAAACACCTTAACACTATGGAAACATTAGAAGAAAGACATAAACGCCTGACAACAAGAAGGATGGACTTATCACAAACAATAGACGCTAAGCTCAAACATGTCAAGCACTCTCCGGGCTGCCAGGCAATTGCTGTTTTTAACAGGCTATCCTCCGAATTTAAGTCATTAGGAGTTTAAATATGTTTAAAAATGTCTCGTTTCGTCGGCCTGTCTAGCCTAGTTGCTAGTGACACTGCCTCCGAAGCCAAAGGTCCCGGCGTCAAATCCCGGTAAGGGCATTTGTTTTTGTGGTGAGTAGTAACATTTGTTCCTGAGACTTGGATGTTTTCTATGTTTTTAAGTATATAACTATTAAATATATCGTTGTCTAGTACCCATAACACAAACCTTATTGTGCTTACTATGCGACTTGTTTGATTAGTGTAAAAAAATGTCCCCTAATATTTATTTATTTATTTATTAAAAAGAAACTAAACGATTTTTTGCTGAAGAAATGAAGTGTCGATGGAATTATTAATTCAATTGTATAGATGAAATTTTAATTGTAAATTGTATTTATTATAAATAGTAGTATTCGCAATTCAAACACAAAAATAAATGACATGAAACTACCGACATTTAATTATTTACTATATTTAAGTAGGCCATCCAGTTAGGCGATCTTACTTTGAGAAAGAGGTCTCTCGTCGAATCGAACTTGGAAGGACAGCATTCTGGAAGCTATGTGATATATAGCGAAGGTTTTTATCCAGTGTCTGTTGCCAGTGTTGACATACGATACTGAAACGTGAACGCTCACAATGGGCCTTATATCGAATCAGAAATGAGGATATTCGCAGGAGAACCAGGGTCAGCGACATACCCGTAACCAAGTTGCAAGACTCAAGTGATGGTGGGCGGGACACATTGCACTCGTAGAACCAACAGATGTCCGTTGGGGCAGAATGGAGCAGAATATAATTAGGATCCATTCTTGAGTGGCGACCATGCACCGGAAGACGCAGTTTGGGAAGGTCTCCAATAACGTGCACCGACAATCTGGTCAAGATCACGGGAAGCCGTTGGCTGAGGGCAGCTCAAGACTAGTCATTGTGGAGATCCTTGGGGGAGGCCTTTGTCCAGCAGTATTTCGGCTGACAGGCTGACATGATGGTGATAATTCTGAGATGTTTCGAAGATAATAGCGGGATTATTATGTTGAATTTACTTATGAAAGAGAATTTATTGATTCTAATATGTGATAGAAGTAATAAGTAAGAGAGCAAAGCTCGGTCACCCAGGTACTATATCTATTACTCATTCGTTTTGTAGAGTTTAGGTATGAAGTCGCAAATAAAAATAACAATGTTCAGTTAAATTCCGTTCTCTATTACATTTTGTCTTTAGATACACGTATTATGTTTTTAATTTTAGTTGGAATCGTAACTTGATTCTTCAGATTCAGTTTCATCTTCACTATTTTGCAAATTCACTAATAATTCAAATCCAGTCTCAAAATCTTTCATATATTGAATTTCTTTCTTAATTATACGATTGCATGTGTTGTTCCATACTTCACTCGTTACTTGTGCAATACTTTGCTTAATGAGTTCTTCTGTACCGTTTGTATTGTCTAGAACGATGCCGATATAGTTTTTTACAACCTCCCAAATGTTTTCTATAGCATTAAGTTCAGAGTGCTGTGGAGGCAGGCGTAATACTTCAAACCCTCTACTTCTTATGTAATTGTCGACTTTGTAAGATACACAAGCGTTTTTGTTTCTTTTAATGATGTCATATAACTCCACTTTGTGCAAATTGGTGTCAAATTGTATACCCTTGGAAGCGAGCCATGCCTGCATATCAGCTTGGTCAGACTGCGGTGTCGGCACTCTCTCCGCGCGTGTATTGTGGGACGCATTGTTTAGTATTATCACAGATCGATCCGGCAAATTCGGCAGCAACTGTTCATTCAGCCATGTCGCGTAATTTTCATAACGTATATTTGGATGAAATTCCCCGCTCGTTGAAGAAGCTTTGTAGATTAAACAAGCTTTTTCGATGAATCCATCTTCGGTTCCAGCATGTATTAAAATATATCGATCACCTGTTTTTGACCACGTGGACTCTCCTTTTTGGATCCCATTATTCCGCACCTGAGTAGTCGAGACGTAACTTTCGTCGGTATATACAATAGGCCGACCTTGAGCGCGATATTCATTTATTTTTGTTAAATATCGATATCGGCACAGCTGAAACTCATGTCGTTCTACTAAAACTTTCCTATTATTATCGTTCTTTCTCCACGTGTAGCCCATTTTCTTTAATAACGTACGAAGCGTGGCTAAACATCCATCGAAACCAACTTTTTCTTTTAAGATCAGTCTTAGTTTCACCAAGGTAGGAATTTGTTTTTGTACTAAATGAAAATCTCGTATTGTGCTCCGTACAGCATCAGCTGTGATTCCATCAACAGTCACTTTATTTGCCCGTTTTCTTCGGTTTTTTAAGGGCGCGGGAAATTCCGAGGACGTGCTAGGGAGTTCTCTTTCTTCTTTTAGTATTTTCTGCACAGTTCGCAAGCTGACACCCGCCGCATCGGCCGTGCGCTTCGCTACGTTACGCAAATGGGATATGTCACTATTTGGTTCTTTAAAAAGATCCGTAAATTTATATTCTTCTTTGAGAAAATGATAAACTTTTGCAATTATTTGACGGCCCTGTAATAAAGAAAACACAATTTTGGTCAAGCAATCATGGTTATCCATGCAGCAAATAATTATAATAATGCATTACAAGTAATAAAAAAATTGAACAAGTACGAGGCAAACTCGCGAATCTCGCGATGGGCTCGAGTCGAGAATAAATATCCAGTGAAAAAGAAAAATTAAATTATTACTTTATTGTTTTTATTTAAGTTAGTTTTAATTTTCTTTATATTATTTTGGTTAAGTATTCTTGTATATATTTTCGCTGTACATAAATAAATGTTTTAAAAAAATTTTATTACTTAACCTTAATCTGAATATACGAGTAAATATTACAGGATAATTATAACTATATATTTCTAAATAAGTTTGTACTTTAATAACCTTTGCATGTATTTTTATATAATATAGACTGCTCTGAGATCATGCTGAAAGTACCTCCTTTCAAATAAAAAAGAAAGGTAAAAAATGCGCCGATAGATGGCGCTGGCGTTCAATTTTTACGTCGTGCTGTTACGATTTTTCCTGAATTAATAGGGTCGGGACAGGAACACCATCTTTTTACGAAACCCTTGGTGCGTGAGGTGGACTCGCACCTGAGCCGCTTATTCTTGACTAACAAAAAATATATTTAGATTCTTAAAATGAGCCCTTTCATTTGAAATGTCACACGGCACACATTTTTTATTTAGGCAAGGCGCGGATAGTTAGAAGTTAAGAAAAAAACCGGCCAAGTGCGAGTCGGACTCGCACGAAGGGTTCCATACCAGAAGAAAACGCCATCAACTACTCTGTTGTATGGGAGCCCCCCTTAATAATTATTATTATTTTGATTTTAGTATTTGTTGTTGTAGCCACAATAAAAATACATAATGTGTGCAAATTTCAACTGTCTATTACGGTTCTTGAGATCTAGCTCGGTGAGTGGTAGCCATGAAAAAAGGGCTATAATATCACGTTTTTTGTATGGGAGCCCCCCTTAACTATTCTTTTTATTTTGTTTTTAGTATTTGTTGTTATAGCGGCCACAGAAATACACATTCTGTGAAAATTTCAACGGTCTAGCTATTACGGTTCTTGAGATACAGCCTGGTGACAGACGGACGAACGGACGGACAGCGAAGTCTTAGTAATAGGGTCCCGTTTTTACTCTTTGGGTACGGAACCCTAAAAATGGTAATCTGAGAACTATTATTTAATATTTGGTGATTTTCATCATAGCATATGCCAGAGAACATTTTTAGGTTACACGTTAGATTGAAAAGCATAAGCGCAATATTTTTTTTTATTTAATACCGAAAATGAGATATTTTTGCCTCGTCTCACAGTTGAAAGTTCCTATAATTTTATCTGCGCTCTGTCATAAGAACCCTTCTTGACGCAAAAATACAACCAATTCTGATAAAGATAATACTTAACTCGTACGAGTGAAACCAAGTCACAAGGGTTTTTTTTTCAATGCACATAGGCGTATGGGAAAATGTTTGACCCCCCTGTTACATGTGCACCCCCAGAGTAATATTTTTTACATAATTTCACATCATATTTCTATAGCGGTTCATAACATACACCTTCACACCAAATTTCATAATTGTAGTGGTCATAGTTCCGAGTAAATCGGCTGTGACGGACGGACACACGTGGCGAATCTATAATGGTTCCGTTTTTGCCATTTTGGCTACGAAACCCTAAAAACAGAAGAATTATGATTTTGAAGTATTTTACTAAAACACTGATATCCACGACACTAGAAACACTCCCCCTTCTGAATCAAATTTCAACTTAATCGGTCCAGTAGTTTCGGGGCAAATTGGCTGTGACAGATGGACGGACAGGTTTCGATTTTTCCTTTTGAGGTACGGAACCCATTTATTTGACGGTGTGAAAACACTTCATACCCCAGCCCGGGAAGGCTATTTGGGGGTTATGTGGGACTCTCTTCCCCCGCCGAGGGATGGTGACAGAAAGAGCATACACCCACTCAAACACACCGGTGTCACCCGCTCTGCTGTCAAGGGGGCCGCAATGGGATCGCAAGCATTTCACCACGCCGCCCCCAGGCGAGGTACAGAACCAAAATGAAAATGACAAACAAATGCCACCGAAATACAAATCAACATTCATTCATACAAATCATACATAAAAGTACGCTTACCTCACTTTGAATAACTTTTCTTTTTTTCTTTTCCATGCTGACGGTACTCGCTGCAAAACCAGACAGTCTAGCGACCTGCTCAACGTCTCGGGCGATACTGAGTATGACTAAGTAAACTGAGTTACTGAGCAATGAGTGAGTGTGAGCGTGGCTGGCACGCACACAGATACAACATACAGCTTGCCACACAAGTTGAATAACCCGCTTCCGTGAGATGAAACTTTTGCGGAATTACAATTCCGCCGGGTGCTCACAAACACTAGCGTGCGAATGTGTAGTCTCCTGCCCGGCTAGTATGGTAGCTTATACCGTCACGTTTTATGTGACGTTTCAGTACATTTTGGCCATATAACGTGACGGTATAAGCTATCATACTAGCCGGGCTGTTGTTGTAGTTGTATGTATTATTCAGACGATTAATGTTATGGTTGCGTGTCGCCGTTCGCCGGTAATTTGCAATGCAACGCGCATACTTATACATAGATTAAAGAGAAGTCCTTTGCTACTAAATACCTAGGTACTATAGTTAAAAATATTTAAAATACTCATACTCATACCTACATATTTATTGCAAAACCATGGTTACATAAAGTGGTAAGATTCTTATATGCTAGTTAGGTACATGGTAACCCTCCCGAAATGTATGATGAAATTGATGAATGTATGATGGTCCGAATTGTATCAAATTAGTTCGATCAAAAAGCGACCTTAACTTTTCAAAAGGTTCAAATTCTAATGGCAGTTTAATTTAAAAGTCGGACATTTAAAGTAAACTGTACCTACTTGATTTGTGCGATAGGTATAGTTTAAAATAAATAAATAATAAATATCCGAGTTTCTAAAAATCATATTATAATCCCGGAATTGGGGGATATAAGTAAGTAAGTACCTAACAATTAACAACTCTAGGTATTTATCCACTCACGTGCTCTCCGCAACTAGGGTTGCGACTTGGGAAAACGTACAGTGCTCTCGCAACACTAGTTGCGAGTTGGAGTTCCAACGGTTTTTAAATTGTTGCTATGCGGAACATGCAAAGAACGCTTTTGAATTGAGTTATATAGGTAGAGTATGAATGTGGCAACATTAAAAAAAATTAAAACCGCAGTCTACGGAACAATTTTTATAAAATATAAAAGTTGTTTTCATGACCATCGAAGTTCGGTACGTTAGCGAGAGAGCTCGCGATTAAAAAATGCAGTGAGCAATCAATTGCGCATTTTTTAATTGGTATTATATACCAAATTAATCCTGGTTTACTGCTTCATAAGACGAAGCATATATTTTGATACTAATTGAAATGGAATGTAATAAATTCTTCCAACAAAGTACGTTGAATGATGAAAATTTTGCGAGGTTAATTTTAAATCGTACATTATTATGTGATTATGCCATATTTCTGTACTAGGCTATTAAAATCAATAAATGCGTCTATTAAAATCAACATAAATCCACTTTTAATGAACAATTAGGTATGTTCTATGCAGGATTAGGTGAATGAACTTGTGACGTCTATAAATACTATTGTACGCAACTGTGGTTGCACAAGGCACTTCCGCTGATTCGCGTCGGATCCACGTATTATGTCATAAGGCGTGGTGCACACTGGGCTATTGTCGCAGAATGGTTTAATTTAGTTTATTCATTTTTGATAGGTTCTTTTACGCATACTAAGTGGCGGCCCATTACCAATGTAAAACTGCTTACCTTTTATTTATGAATGTATGAAGTAGAGGTAGGGTTCACTTTTACTTGTTCAACTGATCATATAAATTTATAAAATTCACATATTCCCTGTAATGGTTCAAATAAGAATGTATGGTTTTTTTTTTTCAAAAAACCAGTTCTGATTTTGACCCGTATTGACCGTTATCTCAGTTATTTGTAGCTCGCATATAAACTATTGTATAGTCGTTTTAACTTAACACCCAAAAATTTCTTCATTGCGGCAGTGAAAACCACGTACCAATAAAAAATACTTACCTCACAAAATAAGTGTATGAATTTTGTTGTTACTTGTGATGTATTTTTTTCAAATATTAATTTAATTTTATTTCTTAAATTTTCATTGTAATTTTACTCTCTAGTGGTTATGGGATGTGTCAGGCAAGGATTCAATTATTATTTGTGCAATAAGAGAGCAGTCGTTTTTTTTACGACGAGTAATAATTTCGAATCCCGAGGTAGCGAAGGATGCCTTAGTCGAATCACTAGCGAGCGTGGCAAGTGATTCTATGATAGATTTTATAGCGTATCAAGGGATTCGAATACACGATATGCATATAGGTAACTTTGCTCTCGTGTACCACACACATACCACATCACATAAAACTTATCACCTCAGCAATGAAAACCTGTTAGAGTTAAAAAAAACTTGTTGGGGTGCCAAATAAATATATGTCCTATGTCCAGCAGTGGACGTCCTTCGGCTGACATGATGAAATTACAATATAGTCAGTTCTGGTACCGTACCTACTACTACTATACTACGCAACGCAAAAGAGGAGGGGTATAAGTTTAATGTGTATATCTGTCTGTGGCATCGTAGCTTTTATTTAAACTGGTGAACCTATTAGGTTGTCTTTTTTTCAGAGCAGGATTTCCATGAGAAATTTAGTAGTATCTTATAGCCGTGGATCAATATGAATGAAGCAACTATAAATGCCTAGACACGTAAACACGAGGTCATTGAGATCTGATATGTCGAGCCAAAAGTTGTAACTATTATGGTGTGTATGTAAAAAATACTGCATTTTTAACTCCTCGAATTTATAATAAGATAATAACATAACTTTACTCTCGGGAAACAATAATATTAGTAAAACATGTTTTATCAAAATCAGTTCAGCCATTGTTGAGATATATAACTTTGAAATGAAAATATCGGCGGTTTTCCAACTTTTCTACTTTGTCAGTTATTCTATATCACGACAGCCAATGATATTTAAAATAAAATGCCAAACGTTATTATTACTTCAAGAATATATAATTAAAGTCACCATGAGTGTACCGCTGTTAATTTCGTATTAGCATTGTATAAGTCATAAGTTAAGGATCTGTAACTATTCGTAATTGATTTAATAAGAAATGTTAATTTTCGTAATTTCAATATTGACGATCACTGCGTGAACTGTGGTTTCGTTTCGCACCAGTGTATCCCGTCCTATATCGCCGCCATGATTAAATTTTGACAGCGCAGGTCCGCCGGAGTATGTCCGTTAGTTTGAGTCGGGACCTTTGCGTGGGTTTTTGTATACTTTTGAAATGAGAACAAAAATATAAATCGAGTTGTAATCGGTCGAATATCTATTGAGTTGTGAAGTGTAACATGTGTAGTATATGTGTTAAGAGTTTTATGTGGTTTGAAGTGTATGGAATTATTTTTAATCGGGCGTCAAAAGCGGCACTCATTACGTTAGGTATGTAAGGCTATTTTTTGTTATTGATAATTTGTGACAGAAATTGTTGCGATTTTGACAAAATTGGCACTTGTTATTTAAAGATTAATAGTGTCTCTATCTACGTCTGACAATATTTTTGTACTCGTTTGCCTAAATTATTCATAAAAAAATCATAAACAAACTACACTGTTTTGCGTCGAATTGAAAAACTGACAATGTAAACATTGCAAATGAAAAAGGTTTTATGCAAAATATTTCCCCGGGATCATATACTTTATTTGATATCAATCGAAGCGTAAACTATTACAGTTTTAAATAAACATAACATTTACATATGTTATCGATTTAGATTATAAAATAAAAATATATTTATTGCAAAAGATCTCATTCGAAACGGTATGTAAAGTTTGTGACTTTTTTAAAAAATATTTTACTATGGTGACCTATGTAATTAATTATATAAACAAATTGCCTGCTCCTTTAGCTTTATAACATAAAACGAATCATAGCATAAAGTTTAGACAAAGCCAGGCAACCGATTTATTAACAACACAAGACAATGCGCTGCTAATGCTCGGTGAATCTTGAGCACTTTAGACCACCTTTTTTTTTAACGCGAGCACTTGAGTGGTTATAATTTGTATCCGATTAGTGTGGTTCTCATAGATCATAGAATTTCACTCAATGTATCAACGAGACGTCACCGTTGTCTTGCCAAGATATTGGCAGCTTTATCTCTCGTAGCTCGTACTCTCGTTGTATCTCAACAACTAATTACAAAGAATGTAAACCATTAGGATTCAATAAAAAACATTATCTGAGTATACGTAAACGCGTGAGTATGAGTACGCGTAAAGCTTAACCTGGTAAATTTATTAAAAACAATTCTAACCCTGTTCTTATTAAGTAAACACTGAAGTTCTGTGAAAATCTTCATCACTTACAATTTTACATAATTTCTTTTCATTTTGTCCTGCGGAGCGCTGCGCCGGCAGAAACTTGGGCAGATAAGATTGCCATCAAATATGAACAGGCGTTATTCGTCAGTAATTCATGAGGGCTGGGAATGAGGCCATGGGCCGCCATGAGACGAATTGCAGGTATGGCCTCGCCACGAGATAGCCAGTTCATCAATATAGATGTTCATAGGCTTGTGTATGTAGAGTGTACATTATGTATTATTATGATGATACTGTACTTTAATGAAGGAGAGAATGAAACGATGTATGTACGTGCCAGGGGTTATAGCGTGGCATGTAGGGCAATATCTACTGATACCAATACTGTCACGATTTTCATCCCGAGACGTTATACGTTAGGGCACTAGGGAATGATTCCAATCTGATGTCTAAGTATAAGTTAGCGATGACCTTCTATTAAAATTGAGCCCTAACCCTAAGTAAGTCCGTACTTAAATATAGGAACTAACATTAAGTCCCATTTAGTGTTGGGCATTAAGTATTTGGCTTGGTAGTGAATTGGGCGAGCCCTCAAATCATATAAAGATTAGTCTTTCTATGATCTGTATAGTTTAATTTCTTATAGTGTAGGTAAGTTAGTTATTAAGTCCTTTTTATTTATTTATTTATACCTTTACATTGGTAAATAAGTAAATGCCATATTACCGAACTAAAGATTGAATTACAAGTACTTAGAGAGTACTTAGAGATCATTTACATCTCTAAGGACTTTGAAATAATTGTTTTTAATCGTATTTGGACGCTCAGAGACCATATACATCTCTGAGATATTAAATTAATTTTATGTACTTTTTGTTTATTCGGACAGATCGTATTCAATACGTCCTTAATATTTGTAAATTTATTTTTATTTAATTGTTAATCAGTATATTTTTTTTATCATTATTATTAAGTAAGATTGTCAGTTTTTTTTAATTGTATAAATTCACGCTTTGACTTGTAAAAGTGCCCTTGTGGCCTATTTGCAGAATAAATATTTGATTTTGATTTTTTGATTTTGACAAATTAACAATTACAATTACTAAATGCGATTTCAACTACAAATTACAATTACCTACAAGGAAATTGTAATTGAACTTTCATTTAACAATTACAATTAGAAAATGTAATTAGTGATTGAATTAAAAAAAATATTTTGTAATTATAATGTGTAGTCTAGGTAATTATAATCACCAACTACCTCCCGAAATATAAGTAATTTGTTTACTTACAAATAACTTATATTTCATAAAATAGGTATGTTTCATCTTATTTAGTAACCAAATCATCTTAAAAATATAAATGAGCTTCTGAAAATAGATTTTAACCCTACAATGTATGCCATTTCATTTTGTTTTGAAAATACTTACTACTTGATACTTAATTCAATTTCTTTCGCAATAATATACTGCATGCTGCATATTTTTCCTTAGTCATTACAAGTATGTAAATTGACACCTCTTTGTCTAAAAAAAGGGTAACATAAAGTAATTCTAATTATTTAAATTAGTGTAGTAATTTAAAAAAATATGTAATTTTAATTGCAAATTACTCAGTAGTTTCAATTACATGTAATCACAATTACATATGATTCAATTACTAATACTTAATTGAATTAATCATAATCTTTATTGCATCCATGGTATTGTACGGACCAAACAGTCTCACATGGGCCCTGGTAGGGCGTAGCATTTATAATAATACATGGTAAATATAAAATATAAAAGTCTCATCATTAAATGTAAGTACCTAATTCGATTAGTAATTTATTTACAAAAGTAATTAATTACGCCCAGCCCTGGTCCCATTGAACCAGTGTTCCTTACTAGCGTCGTTTAGGTAGCGGACTCCAGGCATCCTTCAGGATCCAACTGTATTGGGATAATGCTGATGATGATTATATGATTATGATGAACCAGTGTTCGTTCGTAATCGCTGCGGTTTTTGTTCATTCGAATTTAGAAACTGTTCTAAACTCGGATCATAGGAAAAAGGTTCTAAAGTACCTACTCCAAACCAAACCAAATCAGAGGACTGACAAGGACATGAGGGTGCAGCGGGGAAGGGCCGGAGTCATGCGGGGGGCAATCGATGCCACCAGCTGTGATGTGAGTCCCCCGCCCCGCGCGCGGACACACCCGCCCCGCCGGCTTGTTGCATTTTCACACGATATATCATACAAATCCACAGAAAACCTTAAAACATCGCATAAAAATGCCTCAAAATCGAAGCATCTATTGTATTTCAACCGTTATACAGAGATTTTGATCGAAATTGCACCATTTTTCCAAACAAAGACTAAAGCTAGTGCAGTCTGTACCACCAAATGCTAGAACGCGACGGGTGATGCGCGCCGCGCATGTGCGAGCGAGACGGGGTTACCGGCTCTGACCTGCGCGCTGCGTATAATCGCCCAGCTGATTTTGACTGTTGCCAAGCGCTCGTGCGGGGCGAGAGGCGGAGGGGAGAATTGAGGATTACAAAAGCTGCAAGCATGAATATGCATTGTTGGAGAGCAAAGAATATAATACTTTCGAGAGTCACTTAGACACGGGATTCCTAAATAGTGTTCTGTCTGTTCGTATATCGGATGAAGCGAATGAAGCCGAGTTTTTTATAATTAACAGAGGTAGCTTTAAGGTTTTTCTTTTATGTAATAATTTTGTTAGCCTTACGGGGCGGTATGTTCGCCTGGCGACAAGCCCTTTTTATCAATAAAAAAAATAAGTTTAGTAATATGAATGGTGTAATATTTTAAGTACCTACTTAATACCTTTCGTGGCAGAGCGTATGACCCCCGAGAAGCCATAATTGTTACAAACCTCGCTATAGAGTTATATATAAATATTAGGAACGAGTAGAGTCGCGTAGAACATGTTTTGTGAATAGTGCCTCCGTGAGCAGTAGACCTCGCAAACAATTTTTTTTTTCAAATTTCAATATTTCCAAAAACTGACTCGACCAAAAAATCTATATAATTATCGAACCTGCTCACAAAATTTCACGAGAATTGGTTGAGAAATGCGACCTTTAGAGGAGAACATCCGAAAAAACAGACAGACATACCTACGGAAGAATTTTTGTCGTAAGCTGAAACGGCGACGCTTCGCTCGCTCGGTCAAATAGATAAACTCGTTGCAGCGTGCAGCGATATTGCGAACTTTAACGACGTAACGTATGTCCTTAGTGTCAAAGAAGGTAAAAAAAATATTTAAAATTGAATAGATTTATTAAAAAATCTAAAGTTTTATTGCAACGCCACAAGAAAATATTCAAAGCAGTTTTTTCTAAGTACAGCCATGTGTCTCTGAGCGACCAGCTTCTTAACTGTCAGCAACAATTAGACCGGGCAGTAATAGAGCTGAAAAATCGCTCCGATGAGGTCATGATGCTGCAGTCAAAATTAAAAGATATCACTAGCAAGCATGACCTTTCAAGCAAAACTTTGCACGAATACATAGCCTTTATGAATAATGTTCTAGAGCCGGGGAGCGGCGTCCCACTACACTTCGAGTCGCCCCGGGTGCCGGGGCGCTGCCCCGGGCCGAGCCGCGACCACTCGCCGGCCGACCGCGTGCCCGCCGCCCCTGCGCCCGCCTCCCTCGTGCTCCACCGCGCCGCCGCCGGCGCTGCCACACCGCGCCGGGGGGCGCCCGCCCCGCCGCCGCCGTGCCGAGCCGAGCCGGCGCCGCCGCTGCCGGTCAGTGTAGACCAGCCACCGAGCCGAGAAGAACCGCCGTTCCTGATGGTCGAGTCGCCGCCGCTGTCGCTGAGCCAAGCCGAGCCGGCAGCGCCGCCGGTGCCTGACCCCGCCCGCGCGCCCGCGCCGCCCCCGGCCGCCGCGCCCGCCGCGCCCGCCCGGCCGCGCCGCACCGTCGTGTACTCGGACCGGGTGGGTGTCGGCCTCGGCGCGCTGCTAGCGAGCCGCTTGACTCAGAGGGTGACCAACAACTGTCTCCCGGGAGCCTCCGTCGATCGTTTGGCCTCGTGCATCGCCGCTGACCACTTCGACTGCGACTCTACGCTGGTAGTGTTCGTCAGTGATATTTTAGACTGTACCGAGCGAGACATTATTAGACTATCGGAGACCCTCACTGAAATACACCAGCGAGGTATAGGTAAAATCATAATATGTGCGTTGCCTTTTTCGAATACTGTGTCGGCAAAGCAAAATATATACTTACATTATTTAAATTCCATTTTGTATAGGTTGTCTCTATACAGCAGTACGATTTCGTATTTCGATACGAACAAATTTGTTAAGAATTTAGTTTTGACTGAAAAGCGTCCATATCTACCGAAAAGGTACTTACGTGAGTGTGCTAAATTGTTAGCATATAATATTGTAGACCCCGTCGTGACTAGCACGACGTTTGATAATATTAAGGCGGTTCCTGTGTTACGTTTTAGTAGCGTGGGCTCCGAAACGGGGTCGGTGCCGGCGAGTAATTTAAACTGACCGATAAGACAACGCGTGTTACCACCGGCCCCGAACCCGTTGATAGATGTAACACTAGTATTAATATGGTTCATCAAAATATACAGGGATTTACTAGTAAGGAACTTGAAATTGATTTGTTCATACAATGTTCAAATATTCATATTCTATGTATAACGGAGCACTGGCTTAAAGATCATGAATTTATGTTTAACTTTAGCAATCATAGTATAGTAAGTTCATACTCTAGAAAGTCATGTAGGCGTGGAGGATCCTTGATTATGGTGAAACATAATTTGAAATGTAAAGAGCGTAAAGATATTGTTGACATGTCCGTCGAGCGTCACATAGAACTTTCTTGTGTGGAGTTAGACCAATTTATAATTATATGCGTATACAGGCCCCCATCGGCGGATTACAGTCTATTTGAGACAGTGATGGAAGAAGTACTCAGCAGTATTTTTAAGAGTACAAAATGCGTTATTGTTTGCGGTGATTTTAACGTTAACTTACTTGAGAAATCGCCCACGAGTGTGAGTCTAGTGAATACTTTTAAATCTTTTAACCTGGTGAACTTGTTTTGTGAGCCAACTCGCATTACAGCAACCAGCGCGACATGTATAGATAACATTTTCAGTAACAAGGATGCGATTAGTAAATTTATTATAAACAACTTAAGTTCTGACCACTGTGGACAACAAGTCGCCTTCAGCGGGAAAACTGACAAAGTTCCACGACACACTATGTGCAGACCTATTTCTGAAAAGAGCTTAGATTTATTCAATCGTAATATAATGAAAAGATTATGTTATCTTCCACTTACTCAGGAAAGCCCTGACCGTTTGTGTACTCGATTGTTTAATTGTATCAAAACTGAATTCGATGTCTGTTTTAATTTGAAGAAGATTCAAAGCAAGATCAAAACTAAATTTAGCGACTGGGCTACGCCAGACATTCACGAGAAGAGGCGCCGACTCTATGACTTGTATGATTCAAGAACTACTGATAAAAGGCCGGAATTTCTAGAGTATGTTAAGAACTATTCAAAATCTTTTAAGTTAATGTGTGTCGCTGCTAAAGCCGATTACTTGTCAAAAAAGATCCAGAACTCCAGTGATAAGATTAAAACTGTATGGCAAGTTATCAACAATGAAACTGGGAAAAGTAAGTTAAAAGATGCGCACTTCAGCCTGCGAGTCGATGACACTCTAGTGAGTTCTGACCACGAAGTGGCAGATCATTTTGAGCGGTTCTTTACTAATGTACCCGTCGATACCACGAAGTCTTTGAATTCATCACCAGATGTCGCTGAATCGTTATTGAAGGAAAATGTAACAGAATGTAAAGAAATCTTTAGCTTCACTTACGTGACCCCACATATTGTAATTAAAGCATTTAAATCATTAAACTTAAAAAAGACTGAAGATCTTTGGGGTATTTCAGTAAAAGTATTACATTCCATTGTAGAATCAATCGCACCTTTCTTAGCTGATATTTTCAATAAATGTATTGATACTGGAGTTTTTCCTAACCTGATGAAACACAGTAAAATCATCCCGTTGTTTAAATCAGGATCAAAAACTGACCCTACCAACTTCAGACCAATCTCAATACTACCGGCATTAAGCAAAGTTTTTGAGAAAGTCATTCTTAATCAGCTGATGTCCCATTTTAATCGCAATAAACTACTCAATAGCAATCAGTTCGGGTTCACTAGAGGTCGCTCTACCACTGATGCCGGTGTGGTACTAATTAAACATATTTTTGATGCCTGGGAAGAGGCTCAAGATGCTATTGGAGTGTTCTGTGATCTATCAAAGGCATTCGATTGCGTTAATCACGAGAATTTAATTAGAAAGTTAAGCCATTATGGGATAAAAAACGGTGCCCTGAACCTTGTTACATCGTATCTGTCAGAGAGAACTCAACGGGTAGTCATCAACGGGATTCAATCTGCAGGGACAACGGTTGCTCTTGGAGTTCCTCAAGGATCAATTTTGGGTCCATTTCTGTTTTTAGTTTATATTAATGATTTACCAAACCTTGTAAAAGATAAACATGATATAGTGCTATTCGCAGATGATACGTCGCTTATCTTCAAGGTAGGCCGCAAAGACAAAAACTTTGACGGTATTAATGAGGCACTAGGTACTGTTGTGAACTGGTTTACAGCAAATAATTTGCTCTTAAATTCCAAGAAAACAAAGTGCATCAAATTCACTATGCCTAATGTCAAGCAGGCAAACAACTCTAAGATCAAATTAAAGTCGGATGAAATGGAATTTGTAGATAGAACAGTGTTTTTAGGTGTCACCTTAGATTCAAAACTGCAATGGCATGCGCATATTGCCACTCTGGCCGGCAAACTTAGTTCTGCGGCCTATGCAGTAAGACGTATTAGACAGTTAACTGACGTTGAGACGGCCAGGCTGGTATATTACAGTTACTTTCATAGTGTTATGTCCTATGGAATCCTGTTGTGGGGAAAAGCGGCTGACATCCAGACCGTTTTCGTGCTACAGAAACGAGCTGTACGCTCCATCTACCAACTTAAGGCCAGAGAATCTCTCAGAGAAAAATTTAAGGAGGCAAATATTCTTACTGTGGCATGTCAATACATTCTTGAAAACATTATGTATGTTCGAAAAAATATTCAAGAATTCAAACTTAACAGTGATATCCACGACTACAACACTAGAAGTAAACACAAGATTGCAGTGAAGGCCAGTCGTCTCCGGAAGGTTAGCACGTCGTTTGTGGGGAACTGTATACGATTTTTTAATAAAATACCCATCGATATAGTTAATTTTCCACTTAGTAAATTTAAGTCTCATATTAAACGTTATTTGTTAAGCCAGGCCTATTATACTGTCAACGATTTCTTAAATGACAAAAATGCTTTTAAGCCAGTGATAGTTAAATCCTGTTACTTTTAATATACCTATGCTTCACTTAGCATATTTCCTTGTATAAATACTTATCTCTGTCGTTGCATTTTATGAAACATGATGCTGTTTCTCGCCGAAGAGTAATTTTAATCTTTGATTTTATTAATGTCCGGCAGCCTGAATATGTCATGCTCGCTTAAAGGGCTTTGCTTACGGTGGCGTCGTTGATCGGGTCGCCACCTTCCCTAACAGATGGTCGAGGGAGGCGATGGCTGAGATACGCGTCATACTCGTGATCGGGTGCTGTTTGTGGAGTCCGGTCTGTTCATGCTTGCAAGGGCATAGTAAATACCTTAATACTAGTGTTATTTTATTGTATGTAGATTGACGAGAGACATGATCCTGTTCTGGATTAGTTTTATTATTATTGACGCTTAGAGACCTTATACAGCTCTAACAATATTAAGTTTACTTATTTTAATTTTAGCGCTTAGAGATCATTTACATCTCTAAGCACTTTGAAATCATTGTTATTAATCATATTTGGACGCTCAGAGACCATATACATCTCTGAGATATTAAATTAATTTTATATTCCTTTTGTTTATTCGGACACAGATCGTATTCAATACGTCCTTAATATTTGTAAATTTATTTTCATTGAATTGTCAATCAGTATATTTTTTTTGTATCATTATTATTAAGTAAGATTGTCAGTTTTTTAAATTGTATAAATTCATGCTTTGACATGTAAAAGTGCCCTTGTGGCCTATTTGCAGAATAAATATTTGATTTTGATTTGATTTTGATTTTGGTATGTTAGCCTTCCAGGATAATATAGGATGTTCGGAATAACGATGTAGGGACTTTCGGGGGTGATACAATAGACTATTAGGAAGAGTTTGAACCCTATATGCTTTAGTCCAATCTGTGATAGATTTTTTTCGATTTCGATAGAATAGTCTTAA
Organism: Notocelia uddmanniana; assembly: GCA_905163555.1. Classification (NCBI taxonomy): domain Eukaryota; kingdom Metazoa; phylum Arthropoda; class Insecta; order Lepidoptera; family Tortricidae; genus Notocelia; species Notocelia uddmanniana. The sequence continues at coordinate 144,910 of LR991066.1, read as the reverse complement.
GTCTATTTATTGTATCACCTCCTAAAGGCCGTACATCGTTATTCCGAACATGCTTTATATGTGCAGTGTGATAGGATAGCGTGTATCAACTTATTTATGGGACTCAACTCAATGGACAGCTGGACCACAGTATAATATTAGGCTGGACACACAAACTACTAAGAGGATACTGGGCACCTACCACCAGCTCTTAATTCCAGGCAGTTTACGGCGTAAACTGAACTGCCTGGAATTAAGGCGACCACGAGCTTCTTAAATCCATTCAATTTCCAGTTTTTTCACGGTCACGTGACTTTATCCAGCCAGCTTGAACTGGCTGGAAATAACGCTACCATGACGTCTAAATGCATATCTGTCAGTTGCTCGGAGTGCGCAGTATAGTATGGTGACATGGTCGAACTTAGCAATTCAGAAAAAGCTGGTATTGAGTAACTTTTATTGAATTGTTTTGTGATACTTCAACATATTTTTAAAGTTAGGCTACGAATTTACAACTGTATATGCCCCTATAATTCGGTTTCTGCCTAATAATGTGATTTTTAACAAAAAAAACTCACAACACCAATTTTTTAGGGTTCCGTAGTCAACTATGGGAACCCTTTTAGTTTCACTATGTCCGTTTATCTGTCTGTCCGTCTGACTCTCCGAGGCTTTGCTCTGTGACTGTTAGTGCTAGAAAGCTGAAATTTGGAATGGATACTTATATAAAAAAAAAATCTGCCAAAGTGGAAAAAAAAAACAAAAAAATGGGGTACCTCCCCTACGCGTAAAGTGGGGATGATTTTTATTTTTTGCTTCTACCCCATGGTGTGGGGTGTTGTTGGATAGGTCTTTCCAAATGAATAGAGGTCTTCATCAAACAATTTTAGATAAAGTGAACATTTTCGGAAATAAACACTCCAAAAGAAAAAAAATGTGTCCCCCACTCTAACGTTTGTACTATGGGTCAAAAAAATATGAAAAATAATCATTAAAGTAAAGCTTCTTAAAAACTTCCAATGAAAACTATAGCGGACATGTTCAGTTAAGCTGTTTTTGAGTTATCGTAAAAAGTCTCCCTTCTTAGTAAAAGACGTATGAACCGCTGCGAAGGTATTACCTTTTGCTTGTTATTGATTTTTTTAAATTAAGATCATTGGGCAACTACGGCACCCTACAATGAGCATGGCCCGACCAAAAAATTGGTAATTGTGACCTAATTTCGGTTTTTTAAGAGCTTTATGATATGTTTGTGTGTAAAGCCGCTTCAAAGTTAGTATACAAGCTTACCAAATTTGTTCGCTGGTATTTTATAGTTGCACCGCCTACAGTCTTTCTGTTCTGCCTAAAGGTTGACTGGTAGAGAATGCCTCATGGCATTAAGTCCGCCTTTTGTACGTTAAGAGTTCTTATTGTACAATAAAGATTAAATAAATAAATAAAGTTGGAAGACTACGACGGTGGCAAACAAGCATACGGTCTGCCTGATGGGAAGCAAACACTTTAGGTAGCCATGGACGCTTGATTTGACAATTCATCGTATTGATAGCCAGAGACGAATGTAGGTCTCTCACTCTTAACACAATGTGTTCTCGGGACAACTCCACATGCCTACGGATTCGCTTCAAATTATTAATAACATTTTAGGTGGAGGTATTATTTACGTACAAACCTTTTCGAGTTTTCATCAGGTGTGAGGCTTAGGTCTCTGGAAGATTTTTTTATACTACGACCGTGGCTAACAAACTTACGGCATGCCTCATGGTAAGCAGACACCGTAGCCTATAGACGCTTGCGAGTACAGAAGAAGTACAAGCGCGCTACCGACCCTTAGTGATTTGAGGATTCATTGTGTTGACAGATAGAGACAAATACTGACGCTCACTCTCAAGACAACGCATCCTCGGTATTAGCTCTGAGGATGAGAAGGGATGAACTACTTAGTCCAACTTGGGCATTCGCCCAAGTTGACGCAATGCAAACGATGTCTTTAGTAATGTTTTCGACAAATAAAATTTAAATATATTGGCGTTCTGTAAACAGTTCATTTATTTATGCAAAAAACGGTGTGCTCACTTAACAGTTGTGGCGGCCAAAATAAATTATACCACCAAAAACATTCCGTGTAAAAAATAGTTCAAGTCTCGAAACTCTTTCACCGTAAAAAGTTGTGAGATATTACGTAGAGCTAAGTCAGGCATATTTTTTATCTGTTTGCTAAATAAGATTTTGTGACCTGGGAATCACACGGGGGGGGGGGGGGGATGCATTACGCATACCACCCGGGCGCAGGGGGTGACCCGAGTGGTTATGTGGGATTCCCGTGTAGGCTTATGAGACCCAGGGTGTGCCCACCAAAATGCCAGATGTTTTGGCGTGCCTTCCTCCTCGACCTCCATCTTGTATAGTAGCGGACCCCCCTAAGTCCGTTACATGGAGGTTATGGGTGCCGAAAACCTTACAGCACCCGGTGGTGAAGCAGGTCACTGGTTCCGCCACGAACCACTCCACGAAGGATAGGGAAAGCGGAGCCCCGTAATACCGGCATTCCTCTTCCTCTACGGTCCCATCAACGCCGTTGCCGCGGAACGGCCCCGCCAAGTTCGCAGGGGGTAGGGAGAGTGGCGCAACGTTATACCAACACGCCTCTCCCCCTGCGATCCGGCCTCGGCCGCAGAAGATAGGAAGAACAGCGCACCGTGATACCGGCACTCCTCTTCTTCTCGGGCCCACCTCAACGCATCCCTCTACGGGCTAGGTAAGCCCGCTGGGGGAGCGCCTCCTCGGGCCAGCCGGCAATGGGTGTCTCGGTTCAACGTAGATGACCCAGTCCACAGTTACTAAGCCGCCGCCCCCCCCCCCCCTCGCCACGGCAAGGCGGCACCCTCGAGGGGGAGTTAATTCTACTCATCTACTGCCTAAATTACACTGAGAAAAGTGTAGATTTGGCTTCATATTAAAATATCGTTACATTGATCTAAAATGTGACTAATACTAAAATAAAGTGATCGTAGGTAAATTCAACTCTAGTATAGAGAAATTCCTAGTAAAATTGTAGAACATAGATTAATTTACGGTGAAAGCACCTTGCTGACCTAAGTTAGAATGGGTATGACTTTTCATATTATTTACGTCGTTAGAGCATCTATCTTTTTGAAGACTGGTAATTATAACATAAAGTACAACGAATGATTACGGAAACATAAATTTCGTGAAGTTAGGTGAGTCATTCGAACAACCGTGTAAGACGTACGTGCGACAGTGTAAGATACTAAAAACAATTCCTCGGATGGATCACCCCACGGCAGATTTACGTCAGAATGGAATTTAACCAATTACATTGAGAAGGTTGCTGGTAAGTTGAAGTACCTACCTAGGTATACCTTGCATATTATATACCTAGATAGAAGTAGGAAATTCAACTGGAAGTTCTTACCTCTATGCTATGCTAGGTACTTCAATTTACCAGCAAACTTCTCAATTTAATTGGCCAAATTCCATTTATGTTGTAAATCTTCCGTGGGGTGAAGTTGTTTTTATTAAGTATTTTAACACCGTTGCGCGTGTGAAATCGTAAATAAATGACAGGAAGAAATGATACTAACATAATGAAATCATGAGAAAACACATATTTAAACAGAGTAGCAGGCAAGAATACAAGAATTCAAGAATACCAATAAATGTAATAGGAGTAAGAAATCATAGAAAAATACGAAAACAGTAATTACAAATAGTACGAAAAAATTAAATGAAATCTGAAGTTAGAGGAAACCACACTAAAATATTATTGCTGTCATATGGTCATATCATATCATATGAAGTCCTCCCTCAACGGTACTAAGACTTTCATCGTAAAAGCTTGTTACAAAGCACCAAATTATGTCTGCTTCCTAATAAATGTGTGGTGATAGTTCATCATATTATATCGTGAGCACCAGTGACAGTAGTTTCATCGTACTTTTTGGTGATATCACTTTGATCCCGACTTTATGTGAAATCATCATTATTTTATCTGGATTCATCTAAATTATTGATGAACAGTTTTCTCAGTGTAGGCTGTTTTAACTTTATGTTACCTAAGTACAATGGTTACAATGATGCTAAAATAGGATAGAATTTTGAATACGGATTTAATAATTACATATTCTTATTTTTTATTTACTTATTCATTCATAAATCACGTATTTTTATTGTAAATTATGAATTTATTAGGTTGTGAACCATTCGAGTCGATAGTCTATCAGTGTACACAATTCAGGAACATCGTCTAGGGTATACCATGCATCAGATGCTAGTTTAGTTTTAAGCCTATTTACTAAACACCCCATGCTCGGTGCACTTTTGGTCTCTAACCGCGGCTTGTCCCTTTATTATTATTTGCTACACTTGTTCTCTTGTCTTATTATGTAGGGCCAACGATTGGCGACTTTTTTGAGACGTGTAGTGGGCGGGTGCAGCTCGCCGCGTTGCTTGCCTAGCCACCACGATAGCTTATACCGTCACGTTATTATGGCTCATATGTACTAAAATGTCACATAAAACGTGACGGTGTTACAGTTGTGTGAGTCACCACATTATTCAAGGTTAAATCTCACGTACCTACTTAGCTACTTCTAGGATATACAAGCTCGGGAGGGTGAGAATTTTGGTTTTCTTGAACAATACGGTATTTCACTGATAGTCAAATCAGCAACTTTTTACTAATCGTCTAAAACGCTCGTTTATTAGATGTTTATAGGGAGATATGCCTAATGACATCATAATTCAGTGTCAAACTGCGTACTTTTTTTACGCTTATCATCATCATCATCATCCTAGCGTTATTCTCAGTATAGTTGCATCCTGGAGGATGCCTCGGGTCAGCTACCTAATCCCAAGTATTGGCGGAGACACTAGTTTTTACGGAAGCGACTGCCATCTGACCTTCCAACCCAAGGGGGAAACTAGACCTTACGTATTGGGATTAGGCTTGTCAAGTGAGTGGGCAACTTGACTGTTAGAAGTTCTCAAGCCGCCCTAAGGCCTCTAACTTGGCTTAGCGACTGCTATCATAGACAGCAGCCGAGATCAACGGCTTAACGTGCCTTCCAAAGCACGGGAGCGCTCAGTAACACTCAAAGCGGTCAGCCAACGAAGGACCCGACATATTCATATTAATTTAATCATGCCATCAAGTACATATAAAAGTTACATGATACCCCGATGGGGCGCAGCAGCATTGATTAAGAGTCCACATTATAAAACGCCTCACTGAAATAACGTAAAACTTTATATACACTATGGGAGCCGCCATATGTAGGTCGGAAATTAGTTTCTGTTGCTAAAAATTGCAATAGAAAAAAATACAGGGGGTTTGAGTTTTTTACGTCTTGTATGAATACCTTAATAATCGCTGTATTTTTTCTCCATTTTAATTTCATGCAACAAAAACTAATTAATTTCCGACCTAGATATACCGGATCCCATTGTGTATTCAAAGTTTCATGTTATTCTAGCATGGCGTTTTAAAATGAGAGCGTAACTACGTTTGTATGGAGAACCGAGCTTACTGCGGACTCTTAACCTCCCATACCGCACATGGTACGCGGGCGCCGCTGGGCCACGAACGCTTTTTCACGTTTATGTATTTAAAAAACTTTAAAATTGCATAAATAAGCTGTTTCCAATATTTTTTTCCAAGCGTTTTCGTATGATTGCTTTATTGGTAAGTGGTGGTTGAAATCTTATAAGTAAGGGAAAAAAAATGTGTAGTGATATACTCTATTCACGATCGGCAACGAATGGCTCGCTTTTGACGCCTAAATGGTCTGTCACGATTTGCTGCACTTGCCCATAAGTCTATGCCATCGTATGTTCAGAGACAGTGAAAGTACCTAAAATGAGCTTTTCTATATTCGTAACCTACCAAGTGCAAAACACGCGGAAGCCAAGTCGATATGGGGACTCCACGTTAATCTAGAGTCTATGATAAGACCTAAGTATTTCACTTCGTCTACCTAAGAAACGAGTTGACCGCTGCAGGATATATTAAGGTTGTGTTATTTTCAATATTTAATATCATACCGCCGTTAGCTGTGAACTAAGATGCAACATCCTTCGTTACCTTATAGAGTTTAATTCTATAAGGTCCGGCTGGTTGTAAGCGCGCGGAGACGATAACATGTATACAATATCCCATCAAAAACATAAATGTGAAAATGGGAGCCAAGTTCAATATTAAGAATATGCGATGCTTGGTTGTCGTCTTCACCGACAAAATAATTCAGATCTAAATGGGTGCCACGTTCCGTAGATTCTCTGAGATAGTGCAAAGTCCGGCACTACATTGTTTACAGTAAAACTAATTTACTGCGGCTTAACTTTCTGCGATCGCCAATCCGCACACCAAGCATGGCGATTACGGCATTTACCCCCCATGAAATTTAATGGAGGCCAGCAGTGGACGTCCGTCGGTTGGAATGGTGGAAATCAGTATCCACATACTGAAGGCCAACTGAACGCGTGACAAGAAACTCCCGAGGGAGTTATGGTTTTATTATGACCCATAACTCCCGCTGTTTTTTTTTTGTGATGTTTTCTTGCAAATGTAATGAAAAACAACATGTAAATGCAAATGTAATGTAATGCAATATCAACATGTTTAAAAAGCTGTCGAAACTCCTTTAATAAATAAATTAATAAATAAAACTGTGTATCTCGGGCGGTTACGGGATCACACACTCAAGTCATTAAACCACTCCGCCTTGTCAGCTTCATAGTCGCAGGTACACCCATTAACCCCCCCGAGGGTGCCCGCCTTGGCGGGGCGGGGGAGGCTTAGTTCATCCGCGGTGAAGCTAAGAGGCACCCAGGACCGGCCTGTTTGGGCTGCCGGCTGGCCCGAGGAGAGCGCTCCCAGCGGGCTGCAGCCCGCTGAAGATGCGTTATGGTGGGACCGCAGAGGAAGGGTTCTCTCTGTCTTCTGTGGCCGAGGTAGGATCGCAGGGAGAGAGGCGTGATGGTATTGCGGTGCGCCACTCTGCATATCCCCTACGAACTTGGCGGGGCGGTTCCGCAATACTTAACGGCGTCGGTGGGACCGCAGAGGAATATGCCGTTATTACAGTGCGCCGCTTTCCCTATCCTCTGCGGCCGAGATTTGGTTCGTGGCGAAACTACAGGCCTGTGGGAATAAGATATCAGACAAATAGTTAAAGCTCAAAATTAACTTTTGCATGTGTACAGTCGACTAGAAAGATCCACATGCACCAAAAGTTATATAAAAAATAGAATCTTAATGTTTGGTTGGTCAAAAAAAGACACGGGTAGGGTAAAACCCGAATAGATGCCCCACTCGGATAGGTGTCCCATTTCCTAAAAACCTAATTTCCCAATATCGAAAATATGAATTAGTGGGTCCCGTGCTTTGGAACTTGCTTTGGTTTTAGGACCCGGGTATGTCCTAAAACTACGACCAAGACCACCGGGGAATGGGCAGCAGCATTCCTTAAATGCGGTGGAGATACTGCGATCGCCAACCCGCATGCCAAGCGTGGCGATTATGGCATTTACCCCCCATGAAATTGGGGGAGGCCTATGTCCAGCAGTGGACGTCCTAGGGCTGATATGGTGCTTTGGAAGGTACGTTACGCCGTTGATCCCGGCTGCTGTCTACGACAGCAGTCGTTAAGCCAAGTTAGAGAAGCCTTCGGGCGGCTTGAGAACTTCTAACAGTCAAGTTGCCCACTCACTTGACAAAGGGGGGTCGAAGTTGCACCACGTCCGTAGGTATAAAGATCTCCCGGTTCGAAAATAAATGCCATACGATTATTAGTGGGTTATATATACGCAACAATGAGTTAGTAAGTTATATAGGATGCACCAGCTGAGCAGAATGGACTCTTCTCGTGTGTTTGTTCAGATATCTCCGTGATACTTGAAAAAAAGTTGCCAAAGTATGGAACGTAAGTAGGTATTTGTAAAATCATAATTTTTGAACTACTTAGTTACAATTTTGATTCTCTTTTTATTATATTAACTCACTGATATGTTAAATACATATCTAAGTGCCTACATAAGCTGCATTTTTGTTTATTTTCGTCAAAAAAGTTAAAGGTTATCTATATCGAAAAGGATAGTCGCCCCGATTTTTCGAGGTATAGTTGCCCTTAGGGGCATCTGTCGCCCATCAACACAGCAGAATTTACTTTTTTTAACTAATAAATATGAATATATTATTAATTGTGTGTTATGTAATAAATGGATACATTTTAGGTTCACAATGCCACGAAAGTACTGAAGGAAGGAAGGAGCAAAAGCTCGAGTTCTATCTTTAAAGGAAGAAGAACTACTAGCCGTTTTCTATGAAAAAGACAAGAAGCAAATGGGGTTAATATATGTCTTGACAATTCGTAAAAAGTACCTATTAATATGATACAAAATACTAATGTTTAAGTTATTTTATTCCATAGGGCATCTATCCTTCTTTGCATTTTGATGGTGAGGCATCTATACATACCAGCGAGGAGTCCATCCTCAAAAACATGCTCACGAAAAACTTAAATTTTGCAATAACCGTTATTATTAGGACAACAGCAACAAGTCGCAATGAAAGAAAAATGATTAGACTAGCTTTATTCATCAACTAGCGTTTGCCCGCGGCTTCGCCCGCGTACTAAGCGTAATTTTTATTCGTCTACAAAAAAGAGGTTCTCGGTTTGACCCGTATATGTATGTTTGTACGTATGTAGGTATGTATATATGTTTGTCCACGATTATCTCGCGTTTGGCTAAACCGATTTAGATGTGGTTTCCAGATAAGGTGTTGTTACATTCTGGGGGTTTTGGTATACGAAGTTCGGTAATTGTGATTCATTAACAGATGAAAAGTCAGTACCTAATATACATTCTGAGAACCGGCAAACTGTTGAATTTCATTTGATTTTGGCAAAAATAAGGATCGTAAACTATTATCATACATTTCCGAGAGGCCGAAGGGAAAAGGGCCGATGAAATAAAAACATGTCTTAAATGGCCCTTAGTTAAAGCATCTGTGTACTACAATAACATCAATAGAAGGTCTGATAACGACCAAGCAGCGGTCATAAACTATGGTCCTTTGAAGTACAGAAACACGGCTAATTCAATATCACGTGTTACACTTATTTTTCCTAAAATTAAATTTAATAGGTAGGTTTTACCAGTTCCCATTGGAGCATCCGAAAAGAAAATTTGACCTCACTCCCATTCGCACTCCATACTGTTTGCTCGTATACTGAATTTTGTTCATCTGTTAATGAATTATAGTTATTCCTGATCAACCCCTCTAAAGCTATTACATCATACACAAAAATCTGTTAGGATACGCAGGGCTCGTTCCGTACCTCAACAGCAAAACGAGACCCTTATTCCTAATTCACGTGTGGCTGTCTGTCAGTCCGTTTGTTACAACCGATTTGCTTTAAAACTACTGGACCGATTGAATTGCAATTTGGCACAAACTATCAAGACACTATCAAGAATTTCGAACGGCTTGGAATTCGACGGCCTGTTTAGCCTCGGGGTTCGAATCCCGGCCAGGGCATTTGTTTGTGCATTTTTCACGGATATTCTTGCGCTCTCACGTTCTTGGGTCTTGGATGTTTTCTATGTATTTAAGTATATATTTATCTATATAAGTATGTATATCGTCGTCTAGTACCCATAGTACAAGCTTTGCTTAGTTTGGGACTAGGTCGATTTGTGTAAGATTGTCCCCCAATATTATTATTATTATTATTATTAATTTCATCATGTCAGCCGAAAGACGTCCACTGCTGGACATAGGCCTCCCTCAAAGACTTCCACAATGTCCGGTCCTGCGCCACCCGCATCCAGCGGACACCCGCGACCTTCACTAGGTCATCGGTCCACCGTGTGGATGCCTGCCCACGCTACGCCTTCCGGTACGTGGTCGCCACTCGAGAACCTTTCCGGCCCAACGGCCATCAGTTCTACGTGCTATGTGCCCCGCCCACTGCCACTTAAGTTTAGCGATTCGGAGGGTTATATCGGTGACTTTGGTTCTGCTGCGGATGGCCTCATTCCTGATGCGATCATGCAGAGAAACTCCCAACATAGCTCTCTCCATTGCTCTTTGGGTGACTTTGAGCCTTCTTATGAGGCCCATAGTAAGCGACCACGTTTCAGTACCATATGTCATCACTGGCAACACACACTGGTCAAAGACTTTCGTCTTGAGACACTGCGGAATATTGGACGAAAAGATGTGCCGTAGCTTCCCGAACGCTGCCCAGCCGAGGCAAGATAAACAAGAATTTATATCAAGAATATTTATTTATATTTCAAGAATTTACATGTCCATAATAATAAATTAAAACCAGACAAGTGCGTGTCGGATCACGCACAAAGAAGGGCTCCGTACCGACTACTAGTATTACTTATACTAACCGACCTTTGTAAGCTAAACGTCCCAGTGCTAGACAGTGACCAATCAAATGATGACTTTGAAATGTAAAACAGTTTAAATTGTTACCAAACCATCTTTTTAGAGTTATGGTCAACTAGGAACCCTTATAGTTTCGCCGTTGTCCGTATGTCTGTCTGTCGAGGCTTTGCTCTGTGATTGTTAGTGCTAGAAAGCTGCAATTTGGTATGGATATGGAAAAAAAAACTAAGAAAGTCGTAAAATAAAATCTACAAAAAAATGTTTAAAGGGTACCTCCTCTACACGTAAAGGGAGGATGATTATTTTTTCTTCAGCCCTATGGTGTGGGGTGTTGTTGGATAGAGGTCTTCGCACACTATATCAACTCCACAACACTACAGCACGAACTCAACTCAAATATGTAGGTACCACATGGACAACGCGTAGACAACACGTTATACACTACCTTTTTTGGAAATTGTACTGTAGGAAATACATGAGGCTTAAATTTCAATATTTAGCTTTGAATCGACTGGCTGTTGAGTCGTTATAGTGTGCCTTTCAAAATGAATAAAATAATTCATGGTTGTTTATCTTCATCTTCAATTGTTTTCTTTCAACTCATTTGCTCAAAGGTTAGCTGGAAGAGATCCCTGAAAGGGATATAAGCTCGCCTTTGTACTTCCACTTTTTGTTTGTTTGTCATTTTATCGTGTTTTATGTACAATAAAGCAATGCATACATACATGAAATGAAGATATTCACTGCAAAAAAATGTGTGTCTCTCCACCCCGCCCCTAACTTTTGAACTATGGGTCCAAAAAATATGAATAATCATGAAAGTAAAACTTAATAAAGACTTTCAATGAAAACTATAGCGGACATAATCATATGAGCTGTTTTTGAGTTATCGTAAAAAGTTTTCCCTTCTTAGTAAAGACAGGTAGGTATTTCCTTTTGCTTGGTATTGATTTTTTAAAGTAAATTCATTGGGCAACTACGGAACCCTACACTGAGCATATCCCGACATGCTCTTGGCCGATTTTATTCTTTTTTTTAATACCACGTCGGTGGCAAACAAGCGTACGTCCCACCTGATGGTAAGCAGTCACCGCAGCCTATGGACGCCTGCAATTCCAGGGGTGTCACATGCGCGTTGACGACCCTTTAAAAATGTATGTAGGTACACTCCTTTTTTGAAGAACCCCATACTTACTGTAGTCCTTCGGGAACCCTCGGCATGGGAGCTCATCTGTATTGTAAGTGGTGTTCGTAAAAATCCGACAATTACATGTGGATTTTAACGTCCGTATAACCATCTTCAAAATCACGTATTGTACTTAATCGTTATTTGGATTGCCGATTAAGAAACGCATTTCCATCAAAGTAATACTAATACCTCGGGTAATTATTTTTTCATAATTAGCGAGCATGAAAACAATTTTTGGTCTGTGCTCATGTCACATTCGACACTAGAGAAAAACCGGCCAAGTGCGTGTCGGTCACGCACAAAGAACGGTTCCGTACCTACCGACACAACCCACACAGACCACATTTAAGTAAAACCACCACAAAAGGTCGTATCTTCGAAGAACTACTACTTGCGTCCTTTTTTGTTTGGGTAAGACAGTTTTTAAGTGATATTTCAAAAACCGATAAGTAGACCTATATTGTTCAAACACAAAAATCGTTGAAAGTATTATAATAACGTACGCCAGCTCATATGTTTTCATAATTATACTCGTAATCTTTATAGTTTGGAAAGTAGAGGGGGGAGGTACTTTTTACGACTTTGAAAGCTAATACGAGTATGTCAGAAAAAGTATTTCAGAATCACTTTGCTATTACGCATAAGTATGCATTGAATTTTTTTCATTGGCCGGTTACATGTAATGGTGTGCCTCACCTAATTTAAAAATTTATCGTAATTTTACATAACTTTTCTATAGCGACTCATAGATTACACCTTCCTACCTTTAATAATTATATATATGTAGTGCTAATACCTACTCGTAGTAAAGCGGCTGTGACATACAAACGTCCGTCAGAAACTAAGAACACACTAAAAGCATCTAACTTAACAAAATATCATAAATTGGATAATCTTTTAAGCGAATATACGTTAATCGATCGAATAATACCTAAACTAAAGTGTATTCAAGAAACTTGCCATTAATACCCATTTGTATGTATGTATGTAAAATCCTTTATTGTACATGAGTGAAACATAACAATAAAACAGCAATTACAAGAACAGTTGACATATGTACACGGGCGAGCTTATCTCTATAAGGGATTTCTTCCAGCTAACCTTTGAGCAATTGAGTGGAGATAGGATTTATAGGAAATTTTTACCCATTTATACCTAGGCTCAAAACGACGACCCGTCATTAGACGATATTGTGACGATTGTGATGTAACTATGTTGTATTGGGGAGGATTTCTCCGTCTCCAATAAGTAAGGTGAGTTATATTACCACTTTTATTGACTAAGTACCGCTCAGTACCCTTACCTATAGTATACTCAAGAAACCTAGCCTAACCTCTATAACTGTTTCACTACAATAAACTTCTAACTCAACAATAGGTAAGTATATAGGTACTTACTCTTCGTTCTCCTGTTACCTACCTCAAACAACTTCTAGTCGTCTTTTTATTTAACCTTTTGAACGCCACGCTCGGCCATAGACGTCAACGTAAAATCGTCAACCCGACGCCAACGACGGCACTGGCCGACAATTTTTTTTTTTTATGAAAAACTTCTGAGAAGCTGCCCAATTTGATATTGGCATTATTTCTTTACACATCATTTTTTTACCGTTGTGGCGTCAGGGGCACGGCGAATTACTTTGACGTCTGGCGGCGAAAAGGTTAAGGGTCCCCCGCACGCTCCGCTGAACGGTGTACCCTGTCTGAACTCTATCCTCCATTTCAAACGTAGTTTGGTTCTCATTTTAACGTGCGTGAAATAACATGATACTTTGTATACACACTGGGATCCGCCATATCTAGGCCGGAAATTAGCTTCTGTTACTAGAAATTATAATAGAAAAAAAAATACAGCCAGTATTTGAGTTTTTTAGGTCTTGTATTAAAACCTTAATAATCGCTGTATTTTTTCTCCAATATCAATATCAAGCAACACAAACAATTTACTGCCTGGATATGCCGGATTGCATTGTGTATACAAATACAAATGTTCATATTATTCCAGCATGCCATTTTAAAATAAGAGCGAAACTACGTTTGTATGGAGAACCGAGCTTCCTGCGGACTCTTAACAAGCTTTTACTTTATAATTAGCTATTATAGCCGAGCGATAACGCACGCGACTTTTAATCTGGGGACTTGGGTTCGAACCCCGGCGCTCACCAGAGGGTTTGACATGAAAAAACTTATGTATGAAATATCATTTGACATTGATTTTAAGATTAGCTTTTCAGTGAAGGAAAATATCGTAAGGAAACCGGTCTCTTCCCAACAAGTTTTCACTGTGGGTCGGCAGGTCAGATGGCAGCTGCTTTCATAAAACTACGAGTAATGTCTATGTCTAATCTTGGAATTTGGATACCAAAGTAGACCCCGGACTCCACGACACGACACAATACAACCGGGAAAATGCGAGTAGGATGAAGCTTGTACAACAAGTAATAAAACTTACAACTTGATTTTTGTAGTAAGTATTAAATCATTTTCCAAGTCAGGCATTTTTTTACAAGTTGATTTTACAAATTCATGTATGTATAAGTCATATTCTGTAAATAATGTGGGAATTTATTTCAGGCTGAGAATAAAAATGCATCACCAATTTATACCAAAGTGAAACAAACAAAAATGTGTGCAACATTCAGACCAAATGAAGTGGAATAGAGCATAATTAGGATTATTAGAAGAATTACACAACCTTCCTTGCAATTGTAATAAAAATGATGATTTAAGTTATTCAAAGTTTTGTTTATGAATTGGCCGATACAGATAGTTACTGCCTACAATGTTTAGTTTGTTTCTTTATACTGTTATACCAAATGCACTATTATATTAGGTACTTAGGTATGATATTAAAAACTGCAACTTCATCAGATATTGCTCCTAATCTTCCTAATAAAAACTGTGGTGTCAACCTTTAGATCATAATTTTCATCCAATACCTTAGTTCATTTAGATTCCATCAACAAGCAATAGTCCCCATGCCAATGTTGTCTATGTCCCATTATATGGCCGGGGACAGCATCAGCTCAGTCGATACCTGTATTTCTTTAAATTGTTAAAACAGCTTCTCCAGTTGGTCAGCTCCAAATATGAGTGAGCTGACATTCTGCCACACCGCACCTACATTTCTTATAAGTCAACTCCAATATTGATGAATAAAATAAATAAACCAACAAAATCTTGCAGGTGTAGAACTCATAGTCTTTGAATACAATAGGATAAACCTATGCTATTATTTATCCTATTATATGTTTTAGGGATGGCACCTAAAATATACAATAAATTGCCAAGAAATATAACTAAGTTAGAAGGATTAACACTATTGAGATTCAAAAAAAGCTTGTTTGCATTCTTAGTTAAATAGCCTACTATTCATTAAATGAATGCTATACAGATGAAGAATTGTAATTGATTATGCATGTTCCATCTTGACTGAAAATATTTGTATGCGTTATGGCAAAACATGGAGATACTTTTTGTCCTTTGTGTTTGTCTTTATGAACTAGTTATTGCAAAACCTGCAAATTTTGGGAACTCTTCTACTTTTTAAAAATTAGTTTCTTGAATCAGTCATGCAATTTTATATAATGTGTTACCTGTATCAGGTACATGACTTAATATAGTATTCTAAACAATACAATACCGAGGTAGTGTAGAGAATGCCTGGGGTGTCAGTTGTTTTGCTCACCTGCTGGTCTGCTTGCAGTATGTAAATGATATACACACATAACTGGCTGTATATTAGGTACTATATAGACTACCTAGGTACCCTAACATTTTAGGTTTCTCTATACATTGTAGGTACTGTATAAAATACTAGATTATACAGATTACTATTGAAATACATTATTTTATCTCATTATTTCTCAAAATGAGAATGATAAAAAAAACCGGGAACTTGTTCTGTAAGTCTGATGGGTAAAAAACATATGCCATGCACTTTTATAAAATAATATACTTGATATTTACACAATAATTTGCATTATTTCCACTGTGCCCTTGTGCTAAGTTCATACCACTATTATATTTATATATATAGCCAGCCAGCCTATATTCTAGCATTTTTCTGAAAGTAAATTTCATGTGATTCACTTAATGACTATATTTGTGTCCTTATTGTAGGTACCATCAAGTAAAACATTACAATAAATTAAACTGTTTAATATTTTATTAACACATTTAAATAGAAAATGGCACACTCACACTTACTACACAATGTTTATTAGATACAATTTCGCTCTCTCTCTCTCTCTGGGTCGGTCCCTCATATCTGAAGATTGTGGTCAGCATCAGGGTTTGATCTGGAGCGAATGATCTGCCTCCACCGGTTTCTGTCCAGCGCGTTAGAATTTGGAGGACGAAGAGTGTTTCACTTAATAGGTCCATTCGGATACAATTTAGCCTTGCTTAAAACTGTTCCTATTTGTGGTTTAAAGTAGTTTTTCTTGTTTGATAATGTGACACTTCTATAGTGCATATTCTTCAATAAAGTTTGATACACGAAGATCAATGAAGTTTCACAATAATAAGGTGATCGAAGTTACATTTATAACATGAGCTTTTCTCTTCATTTTCGTAGGCCTAGCCCTTGGGTAAGATCCGTATTACACCACTTGTATGGGTACTTTATATTAACAATTATATCTATGTTGTCCGAGTCCGATATTTTCTATATTTTTTATATTTTATGGTGTTCAATGAAATCGCGCTGCCAAACTCGTTAGAATGTTTGTTGACAGCAAGGAGCGTTCATACCAGGGTATACCCTGTTCATACCGTTCATCAATATACAGTGAAATAAATTCAAAACTGACAGTTTTATAACTGTAAAATAAGAAATATACTAATATTAAATGTATTTCCTCATTTATGATTTTATAATAATTATATCAACTTATTTATAAGCATTTTGTCGCAATCGAAAAACCGATAACTTACCGAAAAAAATCACAAACTAGTTTCAGAACGCGCATACCATAGATAAAAGCAAAGTCTCCTAAAAGTTAATCCAGCCAGCTAACGTCAGAAAATTGCAAAGCAATTCATTATACGCTCAATTCCCGCCCAACTTAACGACGTGATGGTAGGTCTTAAATCCACTCAGCGGTTGGATGGAAACTGAACTGCCTGGTTTAGCTGCCTGGAATTAAGAGCTGGTGGTAGGTGCCCTGGACAGTAAGTTGAAAAAACACATTGAGTACCACACCACCTGTGATTTTTTTTTTGAACTAAATTTAATAAACGTGTCACGTTAATAGAATGAAAACTCCCAATAGGCCTAGATGGCGCTACGGAAAACTAAATGGCACGGATCTATACCTAAACCGGATTGAGTACTGTGACGAAAAAGTGTGACCGACAGAGAAGCCAAACTTGAGGATTGCATCTCGTTTTAATTAGGGTGACCAAGTACATCTGTGGATATGAGGATTATTTTTAATATAGGTTCTATGTACAATGAAATTTAAACTAAATTAGGTAGTAAATAAAATAAGCATTTTTTCAAAGAAATATTTATTTTCGTTAATCATAGGTTTATGTATCATACATTGTTAATCAATATAGTTTTGTGTCATTTTTGCCTAAGCCCTACTTTATTTCCCAAATCTCTTAACAAATGTGTTTTCCCGTGATGAGCCATGCGTAAATTGAAAAAAGACGAGGCAATAGCCTTTATAATTTGAATTTCGTGATGGTCTTCCGTGGTTATAGATGTATTAGGGTATAAATTACTCGCTTCTTCAAGCAAAATTAACATTTAAGTCAATTTTCCAACATCAGATCAGCACGGTGGTGCCATGATACACGAGTGCGGTAGGTAACAATGCAATATAATAATAATATTGCATTGTTACCGAACGTGTACATAAGTACCTATGCTAAATTTCAGCTCAATTGGATACCGGCAAGTAGCTGACAAATGGTAAAAAAATTGGAACGACAACAAAGTTAAACAAAAGCTCGTACTAATAAGAAAAGTGTTAAAAGATTGAATTTCAACTGACCTTGAGAAATGGTTTTGTCACTAAACACGTACTAACGAATATTTCTGCAAAAACAGCCCAAGTCATAGACACCCTAATAAGTTTGACATTTGTCTTGCCGTTTTATCGTAAAATATAACAAATTGTTCCTTACCTGTGAAATGATAGTCCACAATTAATAAAACTTTCACTTTTAAAGCCCTTTACACAACACGTTTTCACCATTTTCAACTGATTTCATTAGCCGCATATTTTCATAGTTTCAAATTTGACACCATTAACGTTGGGGATACCAATCAATATTCGAAAAATACTACTATATTTATTGAAATACTAGGTTTTAGTCAGTTAATAATGTTAATATTTTATACAATTACAAATGAAGTCAAATGTAAATTATCCCAAATAAACATACAGTACTAGTTAGTATAAGCAAGTACTTATTTTCAGTATTCTAAATTACCGCAACATATTTTTTTTTACATTGGCAACCTGTGCGAGTGGGACACCGCCCTCTGGTTGGTTGCTCTCGCTCGGACCGCTTTCCCTAGTCTGTCTGTCATAACAGGATATGAACTGTATCACGCCGGAATATGGTACAATTTTGATTGGCTCATAAAAGTTTGTACTCAATCCGGTTTAGGTATAGATCCGTGCTAAATGGACGATAGAAATAAATGTATTAAAATATATGAAATAAAAATATATAACGCAATTGATTCTCTACTTTTTTTAATATATAAATTAACTAATTTTCTTATATCGATTACACGTTGCGCGTTGCTGTTATGCCGTATTTACATATTCGCGCGAGTGTCAAAGGCTCGAGAAAGGAGAATAGAATTATAAAATAATGTAAGCAGCCTAGCTGGCACTTTAGCTTATACCGTCACGGTTAACGTGATGTTCTAGTACATTTCGGCCATATAACGTGAAGGTATAAGTTATCATGCTAGCTAGGTAGGCGTTCGCTTCGCTTGTGAGTCTCGTCAGGAGTCTGTTCTTAAAAAAAAATATGGAATATTTATAGAGTATACTCCTAAATTAGGCGAATTTGTTTGACATACACGAACATTTCGTCGAGAGACGAGGCCATAGCGACCGCGAACGTGTAAATGTGGAGATCACAACAAGACAAACAGCAGAAAACTGTCATTCGCAAATGTCAAAGTTGAAGTTGACAAAGTAAACTAAACGAAGCTCTTTAAGCCTCGGAATTGGAAGGTCGATTCAGTGCTTTTATGAGCTACTTATCAATGTTTTAAGGAAATTTGTTATATTTAGCGACTCTTTGAAATAAAGTCAGTGAAAGAAGAGTTTTCGGGTGTTGTGAGTGGTGTTTAGTGCTGTGTATGGTCGCGTGAGGGGCTGGCGCGCTGGCGGAGGGGCTGGAGCGAGAGGGCGTCCCGGGGCCCGACCAGGAGCCCTGGCGGCTCCGCGCCATGGACGTCGACCGACACATGTGAGTCACTTTATAACATTTATTCTCCAAGTAGTCCTCTAAGACTTCCATGTCAGCATTGAGCAATACGAGAATACAATACAACATTGGCTCAACATAATAATGCCCTTGCTATATTCGGACAGCCTGTTTAACCTAGTTTGGGATTGGGACTAAGTTGATTTGTGTAATATTGTGCCCCAATATTTATTTATTATAATTATTATTATTCCTTATACATGTACAATTTATGTAAACAAACAAATTTAAAGGGACAACTTCAATTGTATAAAACAAAGAAATACAATTACTCTACTACTTTGAATTAAAGCCTGACTGTAATTTCACTCAAAACCCTACCTTGAATGTAAAAATATTCTAATAAACTGGCTAAAAAGTAAAACCTACGAAGATATAGAGAATTTACTTTGATGAAATGAATTGAGCTTTTGTAATACATACACACTCACATACTCACACAAACACACACACACACACACACACATACATACATACATACAAACACACACACACACAAACATGCACACAAGATAAAAGAGGTATTACCATTAGCTTACCTGTCTTTTTTTTTCCTTTTTGTTTAATAATTAATTTTCAATTGAAATTATATAAGTTTTATTTTGTTTTCTCTGAGGAAGAGCGGTGCCTCCCAACACAGTCAATTTTTTGCTTACAGGGTGGCTCCATCCCTTAGACCATATAACATGTGTATTTTATGAAATAAAGAATTTTTGTATTTTGTATTTTTGTAATTCTCAACATGGCCAGGTCCAAAAATACTCTGGTCAGGGTTTACTAAAACTCATCACAATTTTGGTTTAATAGTAAATATCCGTAAAGTATTAATCGATAATGTTGTAATCATCAAAGCCATACATGATGTGTTATAAATTATATTTTCCTCATTTTCTCGAAGGTTAGCTGGAAGAGATTCCTTATAGGGATAAGTTCGCCTTACTTTTACATTTTGTTATTTTGTTTCGATTGTTTTTGTTTTTTTGTGCAATAAAGTGTTATACATACATACATACATATTTCCATAGATTTTAAAAGACCTAAATAATGAGATAAACTGTTTTATAAAACAGTTCATCATTCACCTGACTTCAGAAATTAGTCATGTTATAAAAATTATTGCACTCGTTTGTCAGCAGCCAAAATATAACACAAAAGGCTCGGCTAGCGGTTCACAAAGGAGTGCTTGTTCCTACACTCATGTATGGAAGCGAGACTTGGGTATGGCAGAAAAAGCAGGAGAGTAGACTGAATGCAGTTGAAATGAGAGTGTTAAGAAGTATGTGTGGGGTACGTTTGTGTGATTGGATAAAAAATAGTGTGATAAGAGAAAGATGTAGAATAGAAGATGATGTAGTGACTAGGGTTGAGAAGGGTATGCTTCGGTGGTTTGGGCATGTAGAGAGAATGAGTGAAAGTAGAATGACTAAGAGGATTTACGCTCAGGAGATGAGTGGTAGGATCGGAAGGGGACGACCAAGGCGAGGTTATCTAGATCAAATTTCGGCGATACTGAAAAAAGGCCAGGTCAGAAGTACCCGCAACCGACGAGCATGTATGAGAAGATGTATGGATGTGATTGAAGCGAAAGAAGTATGTAAGGACCGTAGTATTTGGCGTTCTTTGGTCTCTGCCTACCCCATGGGGTAACGGCGTGAGTTTATGTATGTATGTACGTATGTATGTATAAAAATTATTATTATAATAACATGACCAATTTCTGAAGTCAGGTACTTGAAGTTTTCCCTTTGAAGTACTCAAACGTGATTTATTTACTTGACTTCTTCTTTTTTTTATTTTCAACTTTTGTGTACAATGACCAAAGTATAATACCCTTCAACACACCTGACCTTTTATGTGCGTAAGTCCTGACAAACTAAAAATGTATTAAGTCTGTTTAGTCCTGCCCCACAAAACATTTACACTAATGGCCTTTTTACACATTGGTTAGTAATTAGTGTGAGCTCATACAAAAGCTACTGGTTTTTTTTTTTAACATGCTCCTATTCTATGAACTCACACTAATCAAAGTGTATATGGCCCATAGGGGCTCACCCCTTGGCTGGTGCAATGCAAGGGTTTTTTTAGAGCCTAACCAATATTGGCTTGGATCGCTACCATAGTTTGTGATATGCTGAACAGAACCATTGTTGTTGTGGTTGCAGGGCCGAGGAGAGCAGTGCCGTGGAGGGTGATGGGGACCGGGGCCGTTACAGGTGCGCCACACTCTATACTCTTATTGCACTGTATACTAAGTAATGTACAACAACAAGTCAATCAATAAAATAACAATATAAATACATAAAATAGTGATGTCCGCTTAATCTAAAAACAGATAAGTGGAAAGATAGACATAGTGTGTCAAAATTCACCTGAAAGGAATGTCATTAAATATAACAATTTAATAATAATTACCAAGGCAAGAAATCAAAATTATGTGTTTATTTATGTCAAAAAAATCCCTTCTAGAATATGAAGGACTTTCCTGTCGAAATTTTATTTTAGTTAAGTGTATTAAAAACGTGTATACAGTGTGAGTCTTTAATTCTAAAAAATCCATAATTCTTTTATAGACTTGTGTTTTTTTTTTTATTAACGGTTGTGTACCCAATGTTATTATTTATGTTGTGTCCTAGTCACACATGTGGTAATTTTATTATGTGAAAGCTATTAAGCTAATATGATGTACAATAACATATAATTCTAAAAATTTTGGGTGAACTGCAGGTTTTATTGAGAAATTTCACATACTTGAAAAAAAGTGTTGACAAAAACAGAATTTAGTCAAGCACGTCGTAATAATAAATTAAGGACGTCAGTTTTTTACTACTATCATTTTAATGCCACAGCCTGTTATTAATAATCCAAATAATTTTTGATTTAACGCGATAGACAGTTAAATTTAAAAGAAGTAATGTTTTCTTTACATGTAACATTTCATAAGTATAATTAGGGGATTCTTTTAATTTAATGGATAATGATTAAAAGATTATTTGTTCGTATTTTTTCATAATCCTTTTGCGTAGAATATAAGTTAGGTACCTAAACCTAACTTACTTAAGTCATTTGTCCCATAATTATACATACTTTCTCCAATATATTTTTTTTATATCATGTCGCATTATTATTATTACATACAATAAAAAAGTATTTGCTTTGGCGATGTATTTTGTATGGTTTTCAAACTATTTGGCCACTTTGGCTGCTACATACTGTATGTCGCTGACTGTACTGCTTTATTGCCGACTTTATTACCCGAGCGTTTACCTGCGCGGCGAGATGAAGCGAGCCGAAAGCTCATGGGGCTTGCTGTTCTCCATTGTTTTAGGATTAACGAGAATGCGGCGTGGTCCTACTGGCAAAAGAACCATTGTTTTTTATTATAAATACACGTGTTTGCCGGTGTTGTTATCTATTAACAACTTTAATATTTAACTTTACAACAGGGTGTGCGCGAGGATGGCGGTATTTGTCATTGTTTTCAGAGGAAACCTACACATGGTAATATTATTTACAAAAAAAAAGTTTAGTTTCCGCAAATGAGCAGGGCTAGCATCAAGTATGTCTTTAGTGCATCCTCGTTACGATCTGGTAGAGGATGTGTGACTAGTGCGTGAATTTTTGATATTTTTATTGTTATTTTTTGCTGGTTTTTTGACGAATATTGTTTATGAACACTGATTAGTGCATTTTGATTGGATTGTGAATTTGTGAAGTTTACAAATGCAGGACGAGTAAGTATGCAATTTATGTATATAAACAGCGAAACGTATAAATAATAAATAAAATAAATAATAAAATAACGAAATTATGAACAGCAAGAGTAGAAATATCGATATCCTCTCGTCTCGGGTGATGTCTTGTAAATTCTCGTGGATGCCAGCCGGAGCTCCGTTGGTGGATTCTCTGGTATGAACTCGTAAGAAACGTCAGCTGGTGCCCTAATGTGGTTATTGATGCCTCATGCCTGCAGCTCTGGGAGGTCAATGAAATCCAGTAGCATATTTTCTATTAGATTTTATTCAGAGTAGGGATGCACGACCCTAAATATGTAGTACGATCAGCGCTCTATGACAGTTTTAATGCGACAAGCAGCTGACGATAAGGTTACCATAACTCAAAGTTAACAGCAAAATGTCGATGATCATTTTAGGACTTTGTCGCACTAATTATTAAGTTGGGATACGTCAATGTAGGGAAAGTGACAAGGTACTAAAATGTCCACCTACTTTGGCTGTTGACTGTATATGGGCGACCGAGCAATGCTACCGCGGAATACGAGTTTTCTCGAAGAATAATATTTAGGTAGCTATATTTTTTTTCCGTTTCCGCCGGAAACCCAGGTAGTAAATTTCATTAAAATCTTTAGACGGGTTGTCGAGATTTCAATTACAAACAAAATAGTAAGCCTATGTTAATGTTGCTGTGTCTGTGTTTCATTCAATAAATATATAAATATTGCGCGTTTAATAATACGAAATATAGGATAGTAAATAAAGTAGTTTGTATAATACATCAACTGAAAACGAACTATGGAGGAGCACTTCAGCTTGAAACGTACAGAGCGCGGCACCGCGTCGTTGCGGTACTACACGCCATTCGGTAGCGCGGTAGCGCGGAGCCAGCGTGTGTGACATATGAAGCAGTAATCTACAGTCTACAGTTTCGGAAAGATCACAAATGCAAAACCGCCACCGCACCGCGCCGCGCCCGCTCGCATCTCCTGTTTTTGAGTCTCTCGCTACGCTTGTGATTCAATTATAGAATCTTTCACTTAATTGATAGAATCAGGCGTTACTTTGCGGAAATCCATGACAAGCTTCTTGAACAATATTTCTTTGCTATTCCGCTAAAAACGTGTAGGTCTATTAGTGTCAATTGCCATCTCCTGCCAGCATCTCCTGATGATGCCTCGTAGAGAGGCGAAACACGTGTCGAGGTTTTTGTGTTTCTGTGTGGTGGTTTTTTGTATTTAATTGCATTGTGCGAGCGGAGGGAGGGTGGGAGCATTAACCGCATGCAAAAATACGCAAGTGGATACATTGACACTAATAGACCTACACGTTTTTAGCGGAATAGCAAAGAAATATTGTTCAAGAAGAATCTTTCACTTGCTCGGGACTCAATATCAACACTCGCACCAAAAATCTACTGTGCTCTCTTGTTGGACAAATAACTATTGTCTATAGTTCCGCGCAGGGAGAGGAATTGCAGGGGGGAGAAAACACCTTTTGGATCTGGATGGAGTAGTCAAAGAAAGTTCAGCTAATACTAACTATCAAATTGTTCTTAATTATTTAGTTTAGTAGTAGTTAAAGATACACACCCCCTGCAGTCTTTTTCTCTCTTTTTAGTCAGTCAAAGTTAGTTTTTAATTTAGCTTTAACTGTATACAACGATTAATTTGTTTTTCGCTCTCGCAGACGTCAAAAATACAAGCCTGGCCTAGTTTGGAGTCTGATAGATATTATCTACCTGTATAATTCTTTTTTTGTTAATAAATTATTTGTATTTGTATGATTCTGGGCAATCGACATTGCCGTTAGTAATGTTTAGCATGTAAATAATATCTGCAATATCACGGCTTTACACAAAGGCATGAGATAGTGTTTTTTGCAGATATTTATATAGTCGGAGGATCTATAAGGTGTCTTCAATTTAAAACACTACTAAATGTTTTTTTTTGTATTCGTTCTAACCTATCAATCAATTTTATTTATTTAACTGCGGATCTCGAAAACGGCTCTAACGAATTAATGCAGTTTAGGGGTTATTGGGTGGAAAATCGATCTAGCTACTTGTAGGTTTCATCTTTGGAAAAAACTCGTATTCTCCGGAAAAACAGCTTCGCCGCGGTTCATTTAAAAACGGTTATGTGTCACCGACTTCAATAGAAGGAAGGAGGTACTCAGTTTGTCTGCATGTTTGCTTGTTTTTTAGGGTTCCGTACCCAAAGGATAAAAACGGGACCCTATTACTAAGACTTCGCAGTCCGTCCGTCCGTCCGTCTGTCACCAGGCTGTATCTCAAGAACCGTAATAGCCTAATAATGTATCGTAATAGTTAAGCGTAATGTATTGCCACAATAATAACAAATACTAAAAATAAAATAATATTTAAGGGGGGCTCCCATACAACAAAAGTATTTTTTTACCGTTTTTTGCTCGATATTAATAATGGCTACAGGCGGCTTTAATGGCACCAGCTTTTAGCCTTTTTTCTGGTAAGGAACCCTTCGTGCGCGAGTCCGACTCGCACTTGGCCGGTTTTTTTATGTATGTTTGTTCCCCGCTAACTCTTGACCACGTCGGCCGATTTTGATAATTCTTTTTCTGTTTCAAAGCAGGTACCCCTACATTGGTCCTATAAATTTGGTGAAGGTCTGATGATGGGATCTAGGAGGAATCGAGGGAACTCGAATTTGATAGGCACGCAAATGCCGATTTCGGTATTTTAGAATAGAAAAGAATAGAAACCAATTTATTGCAAACCACAAAAGAACAGCACATTACAATTAAAATGTTAGTAGGAACGACACCAAAATAAGTAGGTAGCTTAACTTAAAATATTTAACCTACTTAAAATAAGTGAACCATTATAAAAAGCAGTTGTGCTGCTACAGTGGCCGGAAATGGACACCACTCAGCATAATGCTTTGACATTTATTAGTAAAATGCCATAGCGCTGGTCTTCCGTGGAGCCCAGGGCTGTAAGAATAGATCTGAACAGCGAAGAGAGACAGACAAGGAACCACATACTTAAGATTCGTAATAAATGTAAAGATAAAGAGAACAATGATAATAAGGAGTCAAGGAGAATAAAGGGTAAGTGTGAGTACGAGGCATAGGGCACGCATATTAATACAAATAATATTAATAACTTAAATAATATTAATATATATACAAATATATAGATTTTAATGCACATAACAAAATAAGATAGGAGAGATTCTATACATGTGCTTACTAAACGACCATCAAGACATGGAGCAGTTATACCGAGAGCTGTAGTGAAAGTAAATACTTTTTATAACGTTGTTTAAACATTCTCACAGTTTTAGAATTACGAATTGGAGGAGGGATATTATTCCAGCATCTCGTGGCAGAGTATCGAAAACTGCCACGAAATGCTGCCGATGTACCATGTCTCGGGCAGACAAGGCGGATTGCGTCTCTAGTCGGTCGGGTAGTGAATGACAACTTCTGGAATAGATACTGAGAGTTAAGATCGTATATTACACCTAAAAACAAGGTGGCAAAATGTAAAGAACGACGAGTCTCCATCTTCAACATACCGCCTTGGTTAAGATACGGGGTAACGTGAGTACGTGGTGAAATAGGGAAACAAAAACGAGCACAGGCATTCTGGATTCGTTGAATATGTGTCTTTGAGCGAGCCAGTAAGCATCCGTTAATTACGGTGTCGCCGTAGTTTAGCTTGGATAGGATTAACGTATCACACAGCTTTATCCTAGCGTCAACACTAAGATACGCCCGATATTTTCTGTTTGTAACCAAGCAAATTGCTCACGGAAACCATAAATTGTGGCATAGCAACTATAAAATTGAAGTAGGTCTTTTGTCAAGGATTTGAAAGATAATCGATTTTTTATAGTGTATACTATATATAAGGTCTTTGGTGTAGCATGATGGTGAGATGCGCGTCGCAGTCGTCGCTGGACGAGTGCTCGCAGCGCGCGGAGGCGGCGGGCGGCGCGCGCGCCGCGCACGCCACGCGGCTGCTCGACGCGCTCGCGCGCCTGCGCACCGACGCCACGCTGTGCGACGTGCGCCTGCGGGTGGGTACACGCTGTATACTGTGCACGAGCGCTCGCAGCGCGCGGAGGCGGCGGGCGGCGCGCGCGCCGCGCACGCCACGCGGCTGCTCGACGCGCTCGCGCGCCTGCGCACCGACGCCACGCTGTGCGACGTGCGCCTGCGGGTGGGTACACGCTGTATACTGTGCACGAGCGCTCGCACACACACACACCCCTTTCTTGAAAAACCCCATACATAAGTCCCTCGGGAAAACCTTGGTAGGCAGCTTATTCCACAACCAGCGCGTCCGAGGGAGGAAAAACTACGGGTATAACCCCAGTATTAGCGCGTAATCATTCTGTAAGTGCCAACCTGACGCCACTAAAGTCCCTTTTCCTTGAAAACTGTACACAATCAACTCTTTGGCCACATCGGCTTGGTGCCGGAATTTACTAGACCCCGTGTTCTTTGCAGGCGTGCGCGGATGGCGGCGCTGGTGGCGGCGCGGGGGGTGATGCGGCGGGCAGTGCGGGGGGCGGCGCGGGGGGCGGCGCGGGGGGCGGCGCGGGGGAGCCGGCGGGGGACGAGGGCGTGCCCGCGCACCGCGCCGTGCTGGCGGCCTGCTCGCCCTACTTCCGCGCCATGTTCACGCAGTTCGACGAGCGCACCATGAGCACCATCACCATACAGGTACACTCGCGTACACACTGTCTAGCTGAGCTGTTTAATCTGGCCGCGGGAGGAGCGGCACTTGCTGAGGAAAGCACATTCACTAAGGGTGGGCCCCCAACATCTGGTCAATATCGCGAAGGCCGTTGGATGAGGGTGGCGCAAGATCGGTCATTGTGCAGATCTTTGCATCTTAAAGGCCGGCAAGGCACTTACAACCCCTCTGGTGTTGCGAGTGTCCATGGGCGGCGCTAATCGCTTACCATTAGGCGATTCGTCCGCTCGTTTACTTCCTATGTCATAAAAAATATGAAATACTTGTCGTGTAACTATTTGAACGTTTTTCTCTCAAATTGACTAGTTTGAAGATGTTTGTTGATTAATCTGTGATCGTAAGTTGGTGCAACACGTCCCAAATTCATGGTTCACCTCTGCTTACAGAACGTGGAGCCGGAAGCACTGCAGGCCATCGTAGACTACGTGTATAACCCGGACTCGCTCGTCATCACTGAGGATAATGTCCAGGTATGACTGTCGGGACGCGGTCACAAACCTACGAGTAAATATGATTGAGGCTAAATTATCATTTTTGTGTCTGTATTTTCACATTTTTCTGTCCACAAATTACAATCACTGTACAGTCTTTAGCATTAAATGATTTCTCGTCTCTCGGTTTAGGCATGCTGAATCGGAGCATTTCGAGACATTTTTTGCTTTTCCTGTTTGTTACTATTTGTGTTAATGATATTCTATTTCTGTATTTCTATTTAATTATTAATGGCGTGACAAAGCGGACAAAAGTATCTGATACGACTACTAGAGTAGTGTTAGATATTTTTGGGGCAGAGATATGAATGCCGATGCCTGTGACTGTACCGCCGGGTGTGGCGCTGGCAGAGCATCCTGTCGGCGGCGTCGCTGCTGCAGGTGCTGGGCGCGCGCGCGGCGTGCTGCGGCTTCCTGGCCGCCGCGCTCGCGCCCGACAACGCGCTCGGCATCCGCGCCTTCGCCGAGCTCCACGCCTGCGCCGACCTCGCGCAGGCCGCCGACCGCTTCCTCGACCGCCACTTCCTGCAGGTGACTGCCCCGCTCCCCCGCTCCCCCGCTCCCCCGCTCCCCCGCTCCCCCGCTCCCCCGCTCCCCCGCTCCCCCGCCACGCGGCGAGCTGGCCCACTTTTTGCAGATAACACGTTTAGAGCAATCTGACGTGATAGCGCGGCTGCTGCATGGGCCGCAGGCGGCGAAATCTCTAAAGTAAGCCATAATTCTGACTCCATTAAAGGGTCCCTTGTACAGGAAAAGTTACTAGATTCTGTTCAGCTAGTGGTTCGAATCTTGGTCAGAGCAAAATTTGTGTTATGACCATGAAGATGTTACTGACTCTTGAATTTTTTCTATGTATTTATGTTTATGAAATATATTTATTTTTATTTATTTATTTACTTAGGAAGATCATCAGCTTAGATAATACACAATAACTTAAAGCAGTAGTGACAGTGAGCTAATAACAGATCCTCACTGATAGCATAGAAAATTATACAAGAAATGAGTGAGCGAAAAGCCAATCAAAAAACACAACGCCATGTGTCTTGATAGTACTGCTACATTATTAAGTACTTAATTCTAAATAAACTAATAACAACCAAAAACATTTTTTAAACTATATCCTACTTTTGCCGAAAAATTGCCGTGACAAGAGTCGTTTTATTGAAGGAACACTTGCAATGAATAGGTCCAAATCACCAAACCTCTGAAACACATCATTGATGCCGTTGCTCGTTCTAATGAGAAAACTATTTCGCCTGGTGCGAAACTGCTCTACTGGGTGTACAGATATTCAATTTACTAAGTAAGGTGGGACTATCGATTGAGTTAGTTGTAATTTTAAGTATGTAAGAAATATCAGAGTACTACGAAGAATACTACGACGTGGCTCAAGTGGGAGAAGATGGAATTTTGTACACAAATCCAAATACCTATTTGAGTTATAGTTGATACCCAATTTGAAGCAAATAAATATACGCCGAAATAAGGGTTAGATGAATGAAAGAATGAAGATGAACAAAATGTTGAATGAATGTTATTGCCTAATGTAATGTCATAGCTGTTGGATCTCCAAATAAAATAAAATAAAATGAAAACCATCAATGAGTGGGTTTTCCGGTGCAGGTGTTGGAGCAGGACGAGTTCCTGGGGCTCCCGGCGGAGACGCTGGCGCGGCTGCTGGACAGCGACCGCATCGCGGCGCCCGACGAGGAGGTGATCCTGGACGCCGTGCTGCGCTGGATGCGGCACGAGCCCGAGGCGAGGCGCGCGCAGCTGGGCGCGCTGCTGGCGCACGTGCGGCTGCCGCTGCTGCCGCAGGACGTGCTGGTGGCGCGCGCCGCCGCCGAGCCGCTCGCCTCCGCCGGTGTGCAGGTGCGCGCCGGATGCGGCACGAGCCCGAGGCGAGGCGCCGGCTCCTGCCATCAGAGATACGATCGGAATCCAACCGCTAGCCGATTCCGTCGCAGTGCTCGATCTGATTTGACTCGAATATGGTGCCTTTTAAGATTACTCTTTTCGGAATCAGTTTCTTGTCACTTTAGAAATGTCTCTAATACTCGATGAAGCGTCTGATTGAACTTATTTATTTATTTATTTGTAGGAGAGCCAACAGCAATAAAACTAAGTAACAACATTATTAGTTACAACCGAGCCAATTACAGGATCTCACATATAGCGTTTGAGTAATATACTTAAACAAAGTACTAAAACAAAATGCGTACTCGGAACAGAGTTACATATCCAACAGCAGTATTTCAAATATTGGGAAAATTATTACACAATAACAAAACACCATTACTTATGAATACAGTGCCACTAACAGCGACACAATGACATACAAATACAAATAAATTTATTGAATAACTTTTGTACAAATGTTATAACTATAGACTAAAATTTACAGTTAGTTATGTATAAAAAGGAGCCTGAGCTAGGGATTCCCTGTGGTTCAGGCAAAAAGGTACCGATATATGTCTATTAATATTCATCTAAATATAACAAATAAATTATTTCTTGGTAACTAGTACAATTACAGTATTTATAAAAAAAACTGTGTAGAATTAAGAGACTAATAAAACAGTAAAAATACAATTATATAACATCAATTTAATACAGTCAATAGCTTCTCTGTATCATCAAACGTCATTTTTAATAGGGCATCTCGAAGCCTTTTCTTACAATTTGCGAAACTTAGCGGATATAGCTCTAGTTTAGCATTTAGCCTGTTATAAAGAAAAGGGCCCAAAAAAACGAAAAAATTGAGGAGAAAGCGTGTTTTTTCTCTCCATATTGGGGGCAAACAATATCTTTACGTCGTTTGTTAGTATAATCTGTGCTGTAAGGGATTGCGGCGTGCTGTTTTAAAACTGTACTCATTATAAATAACTGCCGTACCGTAAGGACTTCACATACTTTATAAAGGTGGTCAGTGGGAGGAAAGGTAGGAAATAAGAAACTTTCAAAATCGCTCTTTGTGCTCTTTCTAGTTTGATAAGTGTTGTTTTGGCCAGACCACCCCATGAAGAAATGCAGTAATTTAATACCGACTGGCATAAGGCAAAGTACACTTGTTTGATTAGCATTGAATCCGCAAAAGAACGTAATTTTTTGAATACATATATTAACTTACGCACTTTACTGCACAAAGCCTCGACATGATATTTAAAAGAGAGCGACTCGTCAATTATAATTCCTAAGTACTTAATTTTATTAGTTATAGATATAATTGGACAAGTGCATTGTATATTTGTGTTATTATTACAATTGTGTGCATACAGTTTTTGATTATCTGGCGGTAAATTTGATTTGAGCATGAAAAATTTTATGTTTTATCTGGGTTAAGGGTCAGTTGGTGAAGCTGAAGCCACTGATTTACAAGGTTAAAGCCTTGTTGAGCATATTTGTAAACTTCGTCTGTCGATTTTGCAGAGAAAAGTAGGACAGTGTCATCAGCGTAGGAAATTATTCGCCCACTGTCGATTTTCAGATTACAAAGGTCATTAATATAAATTAAAAAGAGAGTTGGGCATGTATGTATTATGTTGTTTTAATAATACTAGGTGGTTCGTGGATGATAAATTGATAATACTGAGAACTGATAAGGACGTAGTTTATGCCTTTTGATTAAATGCGTCCTCTGAGACCCTGATATTAGAAGCAGAGGAAAACAAAGTGATATTTTTACAAGGTTCAGTCTCAGTGTTGCATCTACTTGTCTATTTGCAAAAAATACTGATATTTTCTGATTATTTTTTCTGACAAAGTATTACGCAGCGATCTCTCATGCCATACGCGTCCAGTATAATAATGGTTTCAGGATGTGGTTGGGGCTGCCCCGCTTTTGCAGCGCATCAGGTATACTTGCAGAGGCTTAAGTTGATGGCTTTCAGGCAATAATGCGCAAACGAGTTGCCTTCCTGATACAAAGTGTGCGGGGCAGTACCAACGGCCTTCAGAACACCATTGTTGACAAGCTAGAATGTCCGATGGTAAGAAAATGGAACGCCATGTATATGGATCCCAGTAATGCTATCGTTGTATTCTAAATTTAATGTTATTTTTCTAATTTTATTCATATTTTTAATTAAAAACGACTTGGAATTTTTTATTTGTATTTTTCATATTTGTGATATGGGCTAAATGCTCGAAATAAATGATGATGATTATTACTACAAATTTTATTCAACAGCAGTTTTTGGGGGATCATTGCGGACCAACATGGCCTGCTAGTAAAGAAACCCTAATTATACATGGCCTGTTGCCAAAGAAATAATGTAATCCGCCGGCCGCCCATTTCGCCTGCTATTAAACACCTCAAAAACGCACTTTCAGGGGCTCGCTCCATTCGAACTTTTGTGGGCCGCTGAGAGTATAGTATAGAGTTCTCGCTGGCGCCGTGGACATCACAACACCTCGAGGTGTCGGCGGCGCTCAGCAGGCTAAGATAGATTGGGTTGTCGCTGGCAGGTGAAGGACCTGGTGATCGAGGCGCTGTCGTTCCACCTGCTGCGGCCGGAGCGGCGCGCGGCGGCGGCGGCGGCGTGCCCGCGCGCGCGCCCGCGCCGTGCGCCGCGCGCCCCGCAGGCGCTGCTCGTCGTCGGCGGCCAGGCGCCCAAGGCCGTGCGCGAGGTCGGTAGCCAGCCATGCACTTTTACTTACATTTAAGGTTCCATTGGAGACTGTCTGCCCCCATCGCCATACCGTTTGCTGCGGTTTTGAACACCTTCCTCCATGAGACTTCATAAAAGAGAATGACAGTGTCATCAGCTTAGCATATTATATTCGCATATTTCATGTTCAGGTCAGCTATAAAATGAAAATAATTTATTCCAGAACAAGTCCATATCTGCCATATTATTAACGTGTGATGTAAAGAGCATCTAATATACTCCCTTGCGGAACTCCAAAATCAGTTTCCCACGCGTTACTTGTATGCTTCCCAATGTTTACTCTCTGAGATCGACCCGTTCGATAACTCCTAAACCAACTCCAGGTACTTCCTTAGACTCCGAGGAGCTCCGTTTTTCTTAATATGATAGGGATAGATTCGGTGTCGAAAGCCTTGGAGAGGTCCAAGAACACTCTTACACAATATTAAAATATTCGTACACGGGTCTAACACGAAATTGATTCATCATGTCAGCCGAAAGACGTCCACTGCTGGACATAAGCCTCCCCCAAAGACTTCCACAGTGACCAATCCTGCGCCACCCGCATCCAGCGGACACCCGCGACCTTCACCAGGTCATCAGTCCACCGTGTGGGGGGCCTGCCCACGCTACGCCTTCCGGTCCGTGGTACACGGGTGGCACCGGTCATGGTCGCGGCAGACTGACGTCTCAGCAAGTTGTCAACGGAGATATGGATACACAACATTTAACTACCTCACAATTGTTTATAAAAATGTGAAGGGTTGTGATACGTTGGCTAAGTGATTCCCATTTGTTCCATGGAACAATGACGTCATAGGACAAAATAGAATATATTTTCCCAAATAGTCCTATAGAACTACACACTAGCTTTTTACCCCAGCTTACTTACCAGTGACGCAATAGAACAAAATAAGACTTCTCTTTTCCCACATTGTTCCATCATGGAACAAAATAGTAATTCTATTTCCTAGTTGTTCTATATAAAAAAAATGTATTTTACCT
This sequence comes from Notocelia uddmanniana, assembly GCA_905163555.1. Lineage (NCBI taxonomy): Eukaryota > Metazoa > Arthropoda > Insecta > Lepidoptera > Tortricidae > Notocelia > Notocelia uddmanniana. Next base: position 111,230 of record LR991066.1, on the reverse strand, counting down.
GACGTAACTTTAGTCGATTTTAATTCCGTGAAGTGACGTAATGTTACAAGGAATAGTTTAACACTTTCCGAGGATTGGGCATCGACTTCACGGATTCAAATTATTGGGATGGTTGTCAAGTCGAAACAAATATGCATTATGTTTTGAGTTTAGTTATTTATTTTTAATGATATTTTTCTATTGTATTTACAACCTCGCACCAAAACAATTGAATTTTTTGCGAGGGAATGCTAATCAACATTTTTTTTTTATTGTGATGGATATTGATATGATTATATGAATATTCCCATGTATTCTATAGAACAACGTGATACACTGCCATATCATTTTGTTTCATGGCATAACAGTTCTATAGAACAAATGATAATCCGGAATCCTAAATGTTCTATGGAATAATTAGGAAGTTATAATATCATTTTGTCTTGTGACGTCATTGTTCTATGGAACAAATGGGAATCACGCCGTTGGCTACGTATGGTAGCGAGGCGAGGGGGAGTTCGCAAGGAAACACACTATCCGGGTACATAGTATACTTGTCTGTAATACCTCTGTACAATTGAGTTCTATTCCATTCTTAACATTACAATGTATATTATTAAATTACGTGCTCTGAGAGGAAATCCCTTATCCAGTTAGCACACTTTCTATCTGTCGTTGATCTAATAATTGCTTATTATATTCATTCGTGCAGATATGAGTGTTTACCTAGTTAGCATTCTAACATTATCTTTATTTAGCTCATTTTTAATGAGTATTAACTCTTCTATTTTAAACTTTTACACAGCATAATCAAGTCTCGTGACGATACGTCTAAGCGTGCCTTCGTTAATAGAGAATCTTGACTAATATAAATTGTGGAGTTTACGTAAACCACATTACTATTATTATTACTAGCGGTCCGCTTCGATTCTTCCATCAGTGACATGTCCCTAAATTCTTTACTCGAGCAAATAATTAATTCTGTATCTCCGTGTGACTCTTTCATGATGCTTACTACTTTGGGCTGGCCAGGCTCCAAAGGCGTAGTACCAGAGTCTGGTGTCCCGTTGGTTACATTAGGTGCGCGAGTCATTGAACGAGTCACTACTCCCACGAAACTCGAAATTAAAGATTTTTACTCGTCCGATGTAATGACAATTCTTGATAATGCATCTGCCGTAACATTTTCTGAACCTTTTTTGAACTTAACCTTTTTTGAATTTCTGAACTTAATGTTCTCAACGTCGAAATCATACTCCTCCAATGTCAGTCTAAATTTCGTCAACCGACTACTAGGATCCGTCATGCTAAATAAATGTACTAAGGGTCTATGATCTGTTAGTACCCTAAACTTCCTACCATACAAATACGGACAACAGTGCTTGACTGCCCAAACGACTGCCAACAATTCTATGTGAATTGTGGGATAGTTGATTTCCGAGTTATTCAACTGCCTACTTGCGAGCTACTGGCTTGTTATTCGTATTCGATAAAACCACACCTATACGTCCGTGGCTTGTTATTCGTATTCGATAAAACCACACCTATACGTCCGTTTGCAGACGAAATAACTGACTCTGACAAATCTGGATAGTCTAGTACTGGGGTTGAAACCAGTAAAGACTTCAATTTTTTAAATGCACTCTCACAATCCTCTGACCACCTAAATTCAACACCTTTCTTGTACAGCCGGTTCAAATGATACACTATTCCCGCGAATTCCTTAATAAATTTCCTACAAAAGTTGCCAAAAGCTACTAACCGACGAACTTCATTTGCATTTTTTGGTGTAGGATACTTGTTCAAAACTTCTATTTGACTTTTATCAGGTAAGACTCCGGTAGGTGTTATGATATGACCTAAGTAATTTAATTCTTGTTTAAGAAAGACGCACTTACATGAGTTAAGCTTTAAATTGAATTTCCTGAACCTCTCGAAAACTTTCATTAAATTGGCGTTATGCTCACTCATACTTTTACCAAATACAATTACATCAAATACTAATACAAAAACAAGCATCCTAAGTTAATCCCGATAACGCCACAGCCATGAGCTTGGAAAATGCGCTTGGGCTAGTTTTAAGCCCCATCGGAAGCCTCTTTAGCTGGTATTGCTTATCCGCTGTAAAAGCAGTAAACTTCCTACAACCTGGTGCCAAATTCATCTGGTAATACCCCGAACTCAAATCTAAGTGGGAAACTAAACAATTTCTGTGTTTTTATAAACAATTGTGAGGTAGTTAAATGTTGTGTATCGATATCTCCGTTGACAACTTGCTGAGACGTCAGTCTGCCGCGACCATGACCGGTGCCACCCGTGTCGAAACGTCGGTAAGTAAGATAAATATGTAAATAAATTTCGTGTTAGACCCGTGTACGAATATTTTAAGAATGTATACAAAACGCGAGAGATTTAAAGTGAAAACTTACACAAGTATGTAAGTCACATAGAGAATTTAGTAACGCCCGGCGCCCACTATTGGCAAGGCACAGTACGGCTCGGTAGTCTCGGCATGCCTATTCGTCCAAATTGTGAGATTCATTATTTTAGAAAAAAAAATATTTAAAATAATCGTATGGCATTTATTTTTCGAACCGTGAGATCTTCGAGAAGACAGTACGGTTGCCAGTTCTGTTGCACTTTTAGCACCTCCCCTGCACTTGAGCTTTCGGGTTGCATCAGCAGCTTTCGGCTCGCTTTATCAGGCAGTATCTCAAGACTTCGAGGCAGTCTTCGGGTCGATTATGTCTAAGGACTCTTTGATATGTTAAAGACGCCTGAGTTCGATATGTTAAAGAGATCGGTATGCCTGAGAACGCCTCGGCGTGTCTACAAATGTCCTAGCATACCCAAGGACGCCTAAGCTGGGCTACAAGCCTTTCCAATTGGAGTGTAGTGAAGTGTGTGTGTGTGTGCGCAGGTGGAGGCGTTCCACCTGGAGTGCGGGCGCTGGCGCGCGTGCGCGGCGCTGCCGTCGCGCCGCTGCCGCGCCGGGCTCGCCGTGCTCGACCAGAAGGTGCTCGCCGTCGGCGGCTTCAACGGTCAGTGTGTCTGCGTGTGTGTGTGTGTGTGTGTGTAGGGGACACGAGACACCTGGAGTGCGGGCGCTGGCTGCCGTCGCGCCGGGCTCGCCGTGCTCGACCAGAAGGTGCTCGCCGTCGGCGGCTTCAACGGTCAGTGTGTCTGCGTGTGTGTGTGTGTGTGTGTGTAGGGGACACGAGACACCTGGAGTGCGGGCGCTGGCTGCCGTCGCGCCGGGCTCGCCGTGCTCGACCAGAAGGTGCTCGCCGTCGGCGGCTTCAACGGTCAGTGTGTCTGCGTGTGTGTGTGTGTGTAGGGGACACGAGACACCTGGAGTGCGGGCGCTGGCTGCCGTCGCGCCGGGCTCGCCGTGCTCGACCAGAAGGTGCTCGCCGTCGGCGGCTTCAACGGTCAGTGTGTCTGCGTGTGTGTGTGTGTGTAGGGGACACGAGACACCTGGAGTGCGGGCGCTGGCTGCCGTCGCGCCGGGCTCGCCGTGCTCGACCAGAAGGTGCTCGCCGTCGGCGGCTTCAACGGTCAGTGTGTCTGCGTGTGTGTGTGTGTGTAGGGGACACGAGACACCTGGAGTGCGGGCGCTGGCTGCCGTCGCGCCGGGCTCGCCGTGCTCGACCAGAAGGTGCTCGCCGTCGGCGGCTTCAACGGTCAGTGTGTCTGCGTGTGTGTGTGTGTGTAGGGGACACGAGACACCTGGAGTGCGGGCGCTGGCTGCCGTCGCGCCGGGCTCGCCGTGCTCGACCAGAAGGTGCTCGCCGTCGGCGGCTTCAACGGTCAGTGTGTCTGCGTGTGTGTGTGTGTGTAGGGGACACGTGACACCTGGAGTGCGGGCGCTGGCTGCCGTCGCGCCGGGCTCGCCGTGCTCGACCAGAAGGTGCTCGCCGTCGGCGGCTTCAACGGTCAGTGTGTCTGCGTGTGTGTGTGTGTGTAGGGGACACGTGACACCTGGAGTGCGGGCGCTGGCTGCCGTCGCGCCGGGCTCGCCGTGCTCGACCAGAAGGTGCTCGCCGTCGGCGGCTTCAACGGTCAGTGTGTCTGCGTGTGTGAATCGGTCAGCGTGTTACACGTAACACCGGGCGCTGCCGTCGACGACTGTTGAGGGTAGTTCCACTATTATGGCCGACGCTCACAAACTCCAAGCTTTTATAAACACTTGGATGCACTTGCGGGTGCGTTACTCCAGGCAGGCAAGCAGAGCAGACGTGGACGTCAAAATTGGGTCGGATGTTGGATATTGTTTGTGGTTTGGAAGACGAGATGTGGCGCTGTACGCCTTTTTCTTGACCCCAAATAAACGAGAAAAAAGCAAGCGAATGATGATGAGGAGACCTTCCCCTTATTGAAGTTGAGAATTCAATATAATTTAAGATTTGTCAGGGCAGGAAGGACGCAGATTTTTTGTGAGTTTGAAACTCATAGCGGCCTGGGTTCATGAGAGCTCGTATGTGTGTTCACGGTGTGCGGTGTTGCAGGCACGCTGCGCGTGCGCAGCGTGGACGTGTACTCGCCGGCCACGGACTCGTGGGCGCCGGGCCCGCCGCTGTGCTGCCGCCGCTCCACGCTGGGCGTCGCCGTCATCGACTCGTGCGTGTACGCGGTCGGCGGGTGAGTCTCTGCCACCGAGACAACATTTAGTCTGATTTTAGGAGTATATAGAATATGGACTTTCGAGTTTTAGGGTTTTTATCCGTGACACATTAAGCCTGCGCCACATTCTTAACAAGATTAGACGTATTGAATCGCGGGGATAGCTAGAGTATGGGGGGATAATACGAAATTTCACGAGAGCTTTGACATTTGGTGATTTACCGCCACAAAATGGAGGCAACACGATAAGCGAGACAATACAAACATCGACAAACACTCCCGTATTCGACAAGTCTCGTAGTTTTACCGAGAATGTGGAGCGGGTTGCAGGAGTTTTCTAAAAGGGGCCCCCGGCACGTGTTGCAGGTTCGACGGCACGGCGGGGCTGAGCTCGGCGGAGGTGCTGGCGCCGGGCGCGGAGGAGTGGCGCGCCGTCGCCAGCATGAGCACGCGCCGCTCCTCCGTCGGCGTCGGCGTGCTGGCCGGCAAGCTCTACGCCGTCGGCGGCTACGACGGCGCCGCCCGCCAGTGCCTGCAGTCGGTGGAGCGGTGAGCGCCCGGCTTTTATTTTAGCCTGTTACAATAACAACTTGAGTTCGAAATACCGTCCTTCGAGCGGAGAATAGAATTGTGAGGCAGAACTAATTTTTCATTTCTCTTGTAACTTGTTTGTGTGTGGCGAACAAATAAATGATCTGTCTATCTCTCTAAAAATCCTGACACATAGTATGTTATGATAGTTTGGCCGCAATAAGAAACCTTTTATAAATGTCGTGTGATCGCCGTTTTATGTTGACAGTAATTGGTGGCCCATGAGGGGAACGGTATATTTTTTTAAGTCATTTGAGCAGGAAGTACCAACAAAAATGCCGAAATGTAGTCCAGTGTTTTGAGATATTCATTAATAATAAATAATGTTAATATGATTGATTATAGGTACGACCCGGTGACGGACACGTGGGAGCCCATCGCGGACATGTCGGCGCGGCGCTCGGGCTGCGGCGTGGGCGCGGTGGGCGGCGCGCTGTACGCCGTCGGCGGCCACGACGGGCCCGCCGTGCGCCGCTCCGTGGAGCGCTGGCGCCCCGACCCGGCCGGCGGCGGCCAAGGTGTGTGCCCACGACGGGGCGGGGTTACAATTATCATAATCAAAAATAACATTATCATTATTCAATGATAGCCGTGAATTGATGAATGTATAAGAAGGGTATAATTTTTTGAATAATGAATGATAATTGAAAACCTACATTTCATTTTTGTAAACCAATGCTAGGATAGACATTGAATGGATATTGAAAGGTTCATATTCTGAAAGTGGCCTCGCATGTCGCGCAGGGTCGTGGGCGGCGGTGGCGCCGATGGCGCACGCGCGGCGCAACGCGGGCGTGGCGGCGCACGAGGGCCGGCTGTACGTGGTGGGCGGCGACGACGGCGCCGCCAACCTCGCCTCCGCCGAGGTGTACGACCCCGCGCTGGACGCCTGGAGCGCGCTGCCCGCGCCCATGGCGCTGGGCCGCAGCTACGCCGGCGTGGCCGTGGTCGAGCGCGCCTGACCGAAGCCCCGCCCGCCCAAGTGCGTATCCCCCCCGACCGACCTCGTCATCTTCAGCCGAAACACGTCCCCTGCTGGACATAGGCCTCGCCCAGAAACTGCCCCAACCCCCGGTCAGGGGCTGACCGCATCCAGCAGACTCCCGCGACCTTACCCGAATCATCAGCCCGCCTCGTGGACTCTTAGCATTCCCTATCCCGCTAGCAAGCGGGGTCACCGGAACCTAGGGACTGTTTCTTTTTCGTGCTTTACATAAGGGGGTTCAATACCGTAATCGCTACGCTTGGCATCTGGGTTTGCGATCTCAGTGACGGGGATATTATGCAACGCTGCTGCCCGTTACATCTTCTACTTAGTCTCCGCCTATTGGTATGGTTTGACCGCCATTATTGGGTTCACTGACTGCGCTCGTGGTTTACAAATCACGGGTGGGGTCGCCACTTCCCGCCACCTTACCACTATTAGTAAAGTGTTGCTGGCTGATGCGTTTGTCGCGATAACTCGAGGCAGCGACAATGTCTGTAACACGTTTTGTATGGTCACGATGTACAGTCAGCGTCATATAGTACGTAGCAGTCAAGATCACCAAATATTTGGAAACATCCAGAATAGTCATTAAGATTAACTCAGCCAGAGCGATCAAATTTTTCAGCCCATTTACCGTGACGAAATATACCGGAGCACGCATATCGCCAAATATTTGTAACATCCAAGCCGACATTAGTACCATAACACCCACATCGCCACTAATAGCTTAGCACCCGAAGTATCCAAAATAAATAAATAAAAATAAATAAATCATTTATTTAACCAAAAGTATGTGTCCCATACTTTTGGATACTTCGGGTGCTACAGACTACAGACTAGGAAAATGGACCTTATTTATCTCATTGGATGCTCCAGTTAAATGGTCCTTTTTATTATAATCCGAACAGTGTTCTGATTTCAAAAATATTGGTGCCTAAACGCCCATTGATTTTCTTTATGTCAATAAAAAGTCTTTTATAATATAGTCATAAAAAGGCATACTGGCAGGATTCAAGCTATATTTAAAAATAAAACCCAACAAACCCTGACATAACTATAATTTTATCGTCAACTATTCGGTAAATTCGTGGTGCTCCAAATGAGAGAGATGAAACGATCACTGACAAGTGGGCACTCTTCTCGGTGATTGTCAAAGTTCAAAATTCGAAGAGATGACTCTAGTAGCATATTCACTAACCCGAGATCAAATCTTATACTATTTAAAATAAAGCTCAAATTTCTAGTGTGTCCTATATTTTTGGATACTTCGGATGCCATGCCAGTATTGGCGGTACGGTTGTTACAATTACTAGCGGCTGCTTGAATGTAATCAAGTATTTGGCGATATGCGTGCTCCGGTATATTTGGTCACGGTAGATGGGCTGAACAATTTGATCACTTGGGTGAGTCAATATTAATGACAATTTTGGATGTCTCCAAGTATTTAGTGATCTTGACTGCTACGTACTATATGACGCTGACTGTACGGTAAAATGTGACGTCTATAGTGTACAATGATTATATATGTGTTGTTGTCTCTGCAGGTACGCCAACGTGTCGGTGGCGGGCGCGGGGGCGGGGGCGGGGGCGGGGGCGGGGGCGGGCGCGGGGGCGGGGGCGGGGGCGGGGGCGGGGGCGGGGGCGGGGGCGGGCGCGGGGGCGGGGGCGGGCGCGGGGGCGGCGCGCTGGCGGCCGCTGTACGTGCAGCGCCTGCACCGCGCCGAGGCCGAGCAGGTTGGTGACTGTGTCGGGACTCGTTTACATGTTGCTCATAAAACAGACGCTAAAAATAAGAGGACATTTCCAGCAGCTCACGTCTTATTACATGATTTTAAGTTAGTTCGAACTCGGTATTAACCGACTTGGAAGGAGGAGGTTCTCAATTCGGTTGTATGTTCTTGTTTTATGTGTGTTACTTCAGAGCTCCGTCATTTCACTTGTGAACCGTTTTGGATTATTCTTTATTTTTGGAAAGCATCTGCTTCGCGGTTGATCTCGTTGTTACCAGAATTAAGTTCTAATGATGGGATCCATGGGGGATTAAGGGAAGTCCCCAAAAACTCATGAAATCATATAGAAATTTTAATGTTTTTGGTAACAAATCAAGCATTTACATTTAGAAAATAGCATTTGGTGAACGGGAACTGATGAAGAAAACCACGGATGGTCATCTAAAACTACAAGTGTTTCGTGGGTGTGGCTAAGATATTTTGGTTACGATAGTGAATGACGAAGTTAATATAAATGGGTTTAACTCCTAATGTAATGTTATCTTCAACGTGACTTGATTGAAGCCGGGAGATAGGTAATAGAATTCTGTAATAAAACAACGTAGCTTAGACCTGCTCGAATTTATTGAAATTGTTATGAGACAGGGGATTTGTCAAGATGGGGCAGTAGTTCTGTTATTATGTTGCACGTGCATCATCTACTGATTCAATTCTTTAGCATCAATTATGGAAGGTTATAACAAATTAAAAAGATCATATTTTGTAGGTATTACAAATGTATTTAGTTTTTATCAAATTAGTGTTTAATTAAGGATTGAAGTACGAGTATGTTTCGTATTTATGACATCAGGTTATTGTTCGGTTTTTAGTCGTTTCGAAGGCGGTTTTGTTATTTAATAGTACATTACGATATAATTTGCAGAGAACAGGAAATTCGCTACGAGTGTTGATAAATTGAAACACGATCGAAGGGAGTGTTTTAGATCGACACGAGTTGCGAATCACCTGTTCGCACGTGTATCGTACAACGTTTTACAGTACATATGGCTCTTTAAAGTTTCGACATATGTACGTAATCTGCTGATTACCGCACTCGTGCGGTAAAGTAGCACCATATGTACTGTAAAATATATTTACAGTAAAGTAGCACCATATGTACTATAAAATATCTTTACAGTAAAGTAGCACCATATGTACTGTAAAATATCTTTACAGTACATATGGTGCTACTTTATCAGTAGATTACGTACATATGTCGAAAGTTTAAAGAGCCATATGTACTGTAAAACGTTGTACGATACACGTGCGAACAGGTAATTCGTAACTCGTGTCGATCCCCCTTCTCCCTTCGGTCGTGTTTTAATTTATCACCACTCGTTGCGAATTCCCTGTTCTCTGCACTTTTATCGTAATGTACTATTCTAGTCACAACCCTACTCGTCGTCTTCACGTTTACACTCTCAACTCGTTGTTATAAGTATAATGTATAGGGGAGTGGTTTGCGTAGCTGGTTTTTTGATATTAAGTGGGGTGCAAATCACTGTTTTCTAATCAGGGGCAATCGAGTGCTATTTGTAATATTGAAAGTGTATAGAATGCAATGTAAATATTTCAGAACGTATACGGCGAGAACATCTACGAGAGCGTGAACTGCGCGGGCGGCGGCTACTGGTGGTGGCGCGTGGGCCGCGGGGGGGCGGGGCGCGCGGGCGGGGGCGGGGCAGGGGGAGGGGGCGCGGCAGGGGGAGGGGGGGCGCAGACGCTGGAGTTCAACAACGCGTGCGCGCAGCGCCGCGCGCCCCGCCGCCACCACCAAGGTGAGACACTACGCCGCACATCATTTCTAACACATTTGAATTTCTAAATTTAAACTAATAAAACAAATACTTAGAACAGTAAGACTATTTATGAAGCTAAAATGCCGGCTATTTTATCTATCTTTTTGTTTTACCTTTTATAAGCAGACGAACTTGCAGTCTAAAGATTTTCTTTATTTTGCATAACTTCTTAAAACGTAAACGTATAGACGTACAAGATAATTTATGTGAAATTACAAATGTTTAACTTTAACATTTGACACTAAACAATAAATGTCCATAATAATGGATATGAAAACGTCACTCGTTTAATACAATCATTGATTGACAGTTCGGGTGCCTTCGTATTCCGATTGAGATCCGAGTTTTCCCGAAAGAAAATCATTTTGCAATACATCTGTATTTACTGACATATCATGGTGCAGTAAATTCTTAGAAACTTACCAATTTATTCATTTCAAGCATAGTTTTTACACGACTGCCAAAAGAAGGCGTGTAATGTTTTTAATATTCTTTTTTTTTCTTACACTCGGAGCACATTTTTTTTTATAAAAGATCTCAATTGCAGTTCAATCGCAAAATGATCAAAAGTGAGCACAACATTTCATTTTGAGAATAGTGAAGGTATTTGTATAACGGCGCAGTCACGTTTGCTGCGGCGATAGATGAAATTAAATTGCCTCCAAATTCTAATTATACTAACAAATCGTAAAGGGAGAAAATCATACTGATTTCGACAAATACATAATACAAATATCTTTATTTCGTCATCATAGGTGATAAAATAGGTGTACAGTCGAGTTCATAAATATGAGTTTGCTCTTTTGAATATGAAATCATTATTTATTTGTATGAATTAATAATAGTAATTTAATTTATGATTTGTTTGACATATATATATATATATATATTTTATTGAATTGTACTTATGGATTCTTAATGATCTGTTTTTTTTTTATAAACATATGAGCAAATCCAAGCCTTCTGAAATAAATGTACATATTAACGTACAAATACATCTGAACGTATTTATTATTCGAAAATATATACACTTATCATCCGTCATATTCATGTGAGCAAGCCTCTCAATAATATATAAGCAACTGAAAAATAATAAATATCTGTACTATCATTTTTTTAAATTCTTTAAACAAGTGGAAGCACATATCTATTGACACAAGGGTTATTTTCAAATATTTGTAAACAGGTAGTGGCACATAAATATATGTACTCACGTTTTCCAATTTGTTGTAAACAAGTAGGAGCTCCTAAATATCAGTACTGATAAAACATTTTGAATTTTCACAAATGACAATCACCGAAAAGAGTACCATACTGTCATATGATACATTTGTCTCTTTCAGTTTGAATGGTACGTCATAGAACTGTCATTAATCTGCGTGCTGCTTCTTTTACTACTTATATTTTGTGATTTATACTCGGTTTAAAAGAGGTTTGATAACAACATTTATTACTGGCAACATTCTTAATATTTTTCTTTTTTCTGTCAGTTTTGTTCAGATGTTTATGAGTTTCTACTTGTTCACATAATTTTGGCAAACTTTATTGCAGAATTTGGTATTTCAGTGAAATATTTTATCTGTGCAGATATTTATGAGCTCCTAGTTGTTCACAACAAATTGGAAAACGTTACTACATATATTTATGTGCCACTGTCTGTTTATAAATATTTGAAAATAACCCTTGTATGAATAGTCATGTGCTTCCACTCGTTTAAATAATTTCGTAAAAATCGTAGTACAGCTATTTATTATGTTTCAGTTGCTTAAATATTATTTACAGTACATATGGTGCTACTTTACCGCACGAGTGCGATAATCAGCAGATTACGTGCATATGTCGAAACTTTAAAGAGCCATATGTACTGTAAACTCGTGTCGATTTAAAACACTGTCTTCGGTCGTGTTTTAATTTATCACCACTCGGTGCGAATTTCCTGTTTTCTGCACTTGTATCGTAATGTACTATTAGAGGCTTGTTTAGATGAATATGACGGATGACACGTGTATATATTTTCGAATGATCAATTTGTTTAGATATATTTGTACGTTACTATGTACATTTATTTTTGAAGGCTTGGAATTGCTCATATATTTATGAACTCGACTGTACAGTACAAATAGGTAGCAGTTCCATGGCGTGCTTTTTGGCGTACAAATTATTAAATTACCATTTACATAATAAAATTAAAATCTTATTGAAATAATTAGAATATATCAAATTACATGTAGCAGTACAATATTGTCAATTACATATATGTAAATTACAAGCCATACGATTATTATTATTAATTACATTAAGTCACAATATTGAGATCTATATTATTAATATAGTCCTTAAACACATTTGATTAAAGTCGTTGTTAGTTGCTTTCGGAAATAAAACGAGGGTAGTGCAATAATAATAAAAAAAATCGACTATTATCTATATTGGTCCGCTAGACAGAGACGCATAGACAGAAGTTATTTCTATCTTTAAGAGTTGATGCAGCAACGTGCTCGGTGGCGCAGGGGCTGTCATAGCTGGTGTAGATTGAACGTGGAACTCGTGAGAGATAGTGAGGTCTGAGGTTCGATCCCCGACCGGGGCAGTATAAATACTGAATGTCGAACATCGGGTTTGCTTTGCGAGTTATGGTTTTAAATCTGGGAGCCACGTTTTTTTGACGCTGACTGTACATATATGTTTAACGATTTTAGGTTTGAACAAGATGGGACGTCGGACGGTTTTTGAATTATCGCTACAAATATGTTTTGCCCAAACCCAAGCGCGGAAGGGCCGGGAGTTTCATATAAAGAACGATTTTATTTTGATTAAATGTATCGTATGGATTAGGAGGTGTCGGGACGAAACTAATTGTTGTGCGCGATCCGACGCGCAGTCGGCCGGTACTTGTACTTGTATTCCATGTGTATAATATAAAGTGTACGGTCGTGTGCAGGGGGCACGGTGCCGCGGGCGGGGGCGGGGGCGGGGGCGGGGCCGGGGGCGGGGCCGGCGCCGGGCGCGCGCGTGTGCGGGCTGCGCGTGCTCGTGGGCAGCCTGTCCTCGTCGTGCGGCGCGCTGGACCTGCCGCTGCCGCTGCCGCTGCCGCTCCCCCTGCCGCTCGTGCTGCTGCCGCCGCCCCCCTCCTGCTCCTACCACGTGCTGCCCGAGAGCCACCGGCCCGCGCGCGCGCTGCCGCAGGTACCCACACCTGTCCTGTTGGACCTAGGGAACCTGTTTACATTAATTTCTTTAGGAATTTTTTTTTTTTTTTTTTCATACGTAATAATTAAGCACGCAATGTATTGCATCCATAATAATTAACGTACCGATGCATCGTGTCATGAATTTAAATTAATTTGCTTTATTAATTAAGTCGACTTGCTCAATCCTAATTGTTCCTATTAAACGAAAAACATCGTACGAAAAAGACAGTTTCTAAAAGTTCCAAAAAATTAAATATCAATTACATCGAGTTATGTTCACTCGACCCCGCCTGGGATCACCTTCTCATACGCAAACTTACAAAAACATAACATTCAAACCTCAAAGTTTGGATGATCGGTACAGGATCGCCTGCCTGGCAATTTTTTATAGATTACATTTTGAAAAATTTGCCACTGAGCTTCATGACCTTATCCCCCCTTCGACTTTTCTTTATCGGAGTACTACCCGCGTATAGTCGAATTCCCTCCATGCCGCACCTCGCGGTTTAAGCAATCATTTTTGATTCGCCCTGCTTCAATCGAGAATTCTCTTCCGGTGTCTGTATTACCGGAAGCATATGACCTCGATGTCTTCAAGGTAAGAGTGAATAGGCATCTTCTGGGTGAGCGTGTCCCATCTTAGACCTTGTCTTAACTTTCCATCAGATTAGACTAAGGTCAAACGCTATCCCATTTAAAATTAAATAAAAAAATGACTAAAACATATTAACGACACCATTCGAACCAGGGACAGGGAATTAAATGTTTGTATGAGACCCACTACAATTAAAGCACAACAAAAGCCACAAATTTAGGTCAAAGGTGGATATTGTTCCCGCACACCAAAAACGCTCCATCTTATCTTATTTATATGAGGGTCCTTACGGATGCACTTCGACCCAATGGGATGTTTTGTGCAATTGCCCCCTCCTTTATACCTACTCCAAGCTGCTCTCCAACATTTCCACAAACCGGATGATGGAGCTCAGCAGGAGTACTCTGTATTCCTTTGGTTCTGGATAGCCATTACCTAAGTCATTCATTCTTTGTCTGGCAGGGACGTGACATTCACACAGCAAGTGTTCCACTGTCTCGTCATCCTCGCCACACATCCTACAATCTATGTTGTCTGATAGTCCCATCTTGGCCAAGAGACCCTTGACCCCGAAGTGACCTGTAAACACCTCAGTTATAATTCTGAGTTGCTTTCTGCTGAATTTCCAAAGCTTCCTGGTCCAGCTTGGGTCCACTCCTTCGATGAGTGCCTTAAGCCCGCCTCAATCCTCCACTCCTGTTGGTGTTTGGCTTTTGCGTAATCCTTTAAGGCCGATGTTATGGTTAACGCTCTAAAAACGCTCCATACTAATTGGCAGAAAATTATAGCGTCACCACGCTCGAGCCCCGTGCTAACGTTGTATGGAAAAACAATAAAATGACTATTTTAATCGTCACGTACTGCTTTTAAGCACATATTTGTAATACAATTTCCTTTTTACCGACTTCAATAGAAGAAAGGAGGTACTCAGTTCGTCTGCATGTTTGCTTGTTCTTTTTAGGGTTCCGTAGTCAACTAGGTACCCTTATAGTTTCGCCATGTCTGTCCGTCCGTCTGTCCGTCCGTCCGCGGATAATCTCAGTGACCGTTAGCACTAGAAAGCTGAAATTTGGTACTAATATGTATATCAATTACGCCGACAAAGTGGTAAAATAAAAAGTGGAAAAAAATTTTTTATTAGGGTACCTCCCCTATACGTAAAGTGGGGAGTGATTTTTTTTTTTCATTTTAACCCTAACGTGTGATATATTGTTAGATAGGTATTTAAAAATAAATAGGGGTTTACTAAAATCATTTTTTGATAATGTTAATATTTTCGGAAATAATCGCTCCAGAAGTAAAAAAAAATGTGTCCCCCCCCCCTCTAACTTTTGAACCATAAGTTTTAAAAATATGAAAAAAATCTCAAAAGTAGAACTTTATAAAAACTTTGTAGGAAAATTATTTTGAACTTGATAGGTTGAATAGTTTTTGAAAAAATTACAAAAATAATTTCTGAACTAAGTTTGTAATTTAACCGTATGAACAGGTGTTTATTGTACCTGTCATTTCTACAAAATCACAATGAAATGACGTGCTTTTTAGGGTTTTGTGTTTCTGTACTTAATATGTCAACTTAATGTGACGGACGGAAAACTACGGAACCGTACACTGAGCGTGGCCCGACACGCTCTTGGCCGGTTTTTATGTATGTATGTTCCCCGTTAACTCTTGACCACGTTGGCCGATTTTCATAATATTTTTTTTGTTTTAAAGCTGGTACCCTGACATTGGTCTCATATAAATTTGGTGAAGGTTTGATGATGGGATCTAGAAGGAATTGAGGGAACTCCTCGAATTTGATAGGCACGCATATGCCGATTTCGGTATTTTATGTAGTTAATCAAGCATTGGCTCACAGAAACCTCAAATAGCAACAAAAACCTCAAATGGCATAGCAAGTACAAAATTGGAGCCGGTATATTTTGGTATAAATTATTATTAAATCATGTAAATACTATTGTTAGCCTTTATTCAACTTTTAGATAATAAAAAATACATATTTTTTACAAAAACTTCCAAGTCTCGTGTTTTATTAATATTCTGATATTACTTTGTAACTCGTTTTATTGTGCTAATTTGATGGTATGCTATACATATAACTACAATATGTTATAAAGTTTGACATGAGGAAACTACCCATTGATTTGCTTATACCTAGTATTTACTAAGACCCATATTATAAATGTATGTGGGTGAGTCACTAGTGTATGTAATTGTATATATTCTAACTTTAAAACATATGTGTGATCTTATGATATGAGTATGTGGTTGCTTTGTGCAGGGTCGCGGAACCGTATGCTGTTCGTCCGAGTCGGCCGCCTCCTCCGAGGACGAGCCGGGGCCGGGGCCGGGGCCCGCCGTGGGGCCGGGGCCGGGGCCCGCCGCGGGGCCGGGGCCCGACGCGAGGCCGGGGCCCGCCGCCGGGCCCTCCGCTCCGACGCTACAACTGCAGGACTGGGAGCCCTATGACGACCCGGACTCCAGCTCCGATGACGACGACTGAATACACACATATACACAATTACACAGTCACACACACACACACATACGATGACAATTTCACATCAAGCATCGTATCGTTGAAATGCCACCGTCGCAGAATAAATTTTCCATATGTCAAAGCTACTTATATTCTGCGACGTTGGCATATATTGTACACATGTGTCTATATACATATATACATTTCTAGTCGTAACCTCCCGGTCGAGATAAACGTAATTCATTCCGTTTAAAAGTACAATCAAGTACAAAATATACTTTTATACTAATATATCCCATAGCGACGAATTAGGGTTTCGATACATGTATATATGAGGATTAATTCGATACATATTTTTGCACTTGATTGTACCTCGATTAAGAGTTTTCTATAAAAGGTGGTTAATACGTCGTCTAATTTTATTACTTTTGCGACGACTTTTTCGATGTTGTATCGTATTAGACAAGCAAATATTTAATTTTGTAAAAAAAAAAGGATCAACCTTAAAAGGAGCTTCTAATGTGTAAACTAAAATAATTCCTTTTAAACATATTGGAGAATGGTAATGGAGAAGAATCTCAGGTCGCATTAAGCCCCTTCCGTGTAGCAGCCTAGTTGAAAAAATATCCGACCGATGTCTATCTGTTACATTTGCTTTTCATGTCAAACATGTCTCAAAAATAGTCCAAGCTAACTGCAATCGAATAGTTTTCGCAATTAGACTGCTAGCCTTTAGTGTTACCGCGTGTTACCGCAGCTGGAGGGGCCCGCGACGCCCTTATAAACATTCCTGTTGCATTTTGTATCCTTTAACTTTAAGTGTTATATCGTGTTAACCGACTGCGCTCTCTGCCGCGCCGTGATCATCGACTGCAGTAATTCTCAGGCCTGAGTGCTCAAAAACCTCTGAACAAACTCTCCCACCTTCACAAGTCGTGTCCAGATGCTTATGAGTACATATGTAGTTCGGTCACATGTTTTTAATAGCGACTGTGTTACTGTAGCGTCTCCACCGCACTCCAGGGGCGCTGCGACCGCCAACCCGCATGCCTGGTGTGGCGATTATGGCAATTACTCCCCGTGGAATTGGGGGAGGCCTATGTCCAGCAGTGGACGTCCTTGGGCTGATATGGTGGTGTGTGACTGTATAGAAGCTGTTAGTTTCGATGTACGGAGTCTCGATTGGCCTGAGAATTGGCTCTCAAATCTTAGTTGGTCTCTTGTGTCGACAATTGAAGTCGAATTGTCACGTTCGCGGTTATTGTCGAACAAATGTTATATTTCTATTTCATAATATGTGCTCGTGACTCGGAACGATAACAGAGGCGAGACACCACTCAGCCTAATTTGGATGAATTATAATTTGATTTCAACCAATTTGATTTCTGGACCACTTCGTACCTTGTCACATTGAAAATTAATATGAAACCTGCTAGAGATATCATATTACTGTCACTGTGACAAGGTACGAAGTGGCCCAGAAATCAAATTGGTTGTCTGTGCCCACTGTTTTTGCCGATTAATATACTCCCTGTTCGTCATTCAATTTTGATGACAACTTACACACTTAAATACTTACATACGAACAGCGCAAAATAAAAGCTTGCAAGTAAATTAGGTGGCTCGCCCAAGCCGGCTGTTCGTGTAGCAGTAGTGCGGTGTGGGGAGCCTGGCCGCTGTACTGTGCTCGTTCCTTGTGACGGCGTTTTGGGAGATGTGACTCTTATTAGTTGTTAGTTCCGTTGCTCGCCCGCCTCGAGCGGTGTTTGACAATGATTTAGTCATTATGTTTAGTCGCTGGGCCAGTGGGGTGAATGTACCAGTTATTGACTAATAAAACCTGGATGAACCGCCGCTAAAATATAATTTATGTATAGTTGAAATTATTTAAAATTACTAAATTGTATCAAATTGGTCTGTTTTAAAAAGGACCTTATTATCCAAGAAAGAAGGTTATCATTCTAATGGCAGTTTTCTTAAAAAGTTCTTCCATACTATCCATATCCATACTTAATATTATAAATGCGAAAGTGTGTCTGTCTGTCACCTCTTCACGCTTAAACCGCTGAACCGAATTAGATGAAATTTGGCGTGGAGGTAGTTTAAGTCCCGGGAAAAGACGGGATAGTTTTTATCCCGAAAATCATTCCTTAGAAGAGAAAAGGGGGGTGGAAGTTTGTATGGGAGAATGATAATTAAGCCTACGATAATTTAGTAGCAATTATTTCTCAAAGGCAATAACGAGTTCCACGCGGACGGAGCCGCGGGCAAAAGCTAGAGTTAAATAACTTCAACTATAACAGTGTCCGTTTGTTTTAAAACTAAACGGACAGGTGCGATAAAACTACGTTTCAATTAATGCTGAAGTTTAATGTCTAGTTAGCTCCTTACTCCAGTCGGTCAAATAGGGCCTACATAGATAGACACTGCTAATCCTACTATTACATTTACCTGATAAATTGATAATCCAACATACGAGTATGCGCCGTACTTGTCTTCTCGAAGATCTCGCGGTTCCTAAATAAATGCCATACTTTTAAATTTAAAAAAAAATGAAATGTGTGCGCCTACAACAAAAGTACCCTTTGTTCGAAGGTTGTAGAATATTTTCCATTCCATAACATAAGTAAAATTTTAAATGATACTACTGTTATTTCAGAAGCGATTTAAAAGGCTTGATATTGTAATATACAGCAGTCTTATTGAAAGGGAAAAGGGATGTGTTGGAAATGGTCTTGGACCATTCTGTATAAACGGGATATTATATTATGGGAAGATCTTATTGTGAGAGCTGTAGGGTAAACCTACATTTGTGATCCCCAGTCGGACTTGAGACCTCTACCAGTAAAAAACTCTTAACAACAGTTTTTTTTACTGGTAGACAAACAGTTAAAGATCTCAAGTGCACCTTTTAGAATTTTTATATATTGTGTAATAAAATTTAAATTAAAAGCAGAGTACAGTCGAGAAATTTGAATGTTTGTCACTTTTGGACTATATTTTATTCAAATAGACTCTACGAGTGACAACATTCGATTGCATGGTCAAAATGATATTTGGAGCAACTTCCGATTTTGGGTAGATAAGTGGTGGTTTACCCTGCCGTTGTAACGTTCTATTTTACTACTTGGAGTGGTAGCGTAGTTATTTTTGTATTAGCCAAGCCGTAGCTAGTGAATTATTGTGTAGAACGTTTCTTCAATAAATGTCGATATTTACCTCGTTCCTGTGTTTCTGTTCACAACCTGTCTTTGCGGGTCTAAGGTTCCACTTCATAACTTGTAATACTATATACTCGTATTGTTCGACGACGTTCAGACGTCAACGAGCACATCACTTGACATCTTTCAACTCAAAGACCGGGAAGCGAATCATCATGATATTCATGATCATCATCACAATGCTCCGTCCTGCGCCACCCGCATCCAGCGGGCACCCGCGACCTTTACCTCGTCATAAAAAAAAAGTAAAAGTAGTTTATTCTTCAAATTAGGCATATTACATGCACCTATGAACGTCAATAAACTACCACCGGTTCGGAAAAATATACCTCTGCCACGAGAAGAACCGGCGTAAGAAACTCGGCGAGGTGTCATTTTTTCAAAACAATATACATTATATAGTTAAATATAAAATTACATTACTACAAAATAACTTAAATAACAATGCTACAGTAGAAAATACATTTTCGCGATAGATTACCCGTGCAGGACGCTATCACTGCCAAACATCCCTATCCATGATGTAATCGTTTATCTTATAATATGCTCTTGATATAAGTGTTTGTTTTACTGCAGATTTGAATTTAGAATTGCTAAGTTCAGTAATGTGTTTAGGAATTTTATTGTAGAATTTGATACAATTTCCCAAGAACGACTTTTTCGCCTTTACTAGTCTATAGAAGGTTATTTTGAGTTTCCCAGTATTTCTCGTGGCTATTGGTTTATCAGCGTTCGTTGGAAAATTGCCCAAATTCTTCCTAACATACATTATTATTTCAAATATGTATAGGGACGGCAGGGTTAGAATATCTATTTCTTTGAAAAATTTTCTTAATGAATCACGCGACCCCAAGTTATAAATTGCTCGGATAGCCCTTTTTTGCAAAATAAAAACAGTTTCAATATCTGCAGCTGATCCCCATAAGATAAGACCATAAGTAATTAGACTATTAAAATAAGCAAAGTAAACTAACCGTGCCGTTGCCACATTGGTAAGCTGCCTTATTCTCCTGACTGCAAATGCAGCAGAGCTCAACCTACTTCCTTTTTTTTTTTTTTTCTTGGATAATCGGCGATCAGTCTGTAGACTATAAGCTGATTTGTTGGCAGCAAGTGGCTTAATGACTTGTAGGCGAAGAGGCCTGCGCCTCTACTATCCTTTCATAAAACATTCTTTCGTTTTAGTCTCTTCTCATTGAGAACAGGCTGTAGAAGCTGTGTTGCCAAGGGATTAGGATGTATAGTCAGGCGTTCCACATATTTTCCCTTGTGTTTTTCTATTTCTTCATGCACGGTTGGTACTTCGAGGTGTTCATGAATCTCATCATTCCTGGATAACCACGGTGCGTTCGCAATAGTGCGCAGAATGCCATTTTGAATGCGTTGTAAGCACATGATGTTTGATTTGCTGGCTGTACTCCAGAGTGGGATACCATAGGTCCAAATAGGCTTTAAGACAGAGTTGTAAATCAAGAGTTTATTATCAACCGAGAGAACCGAGTTTCTTCCCACAAGCCAATATAGGTTTCTGAATTTTAGATTTGTCTCATCTCTTTTCTTTTTTATATGTATTTTCCAAGTGAGCCTTCGATCCAGATGAAACCCGAGGTATTTTACACAGTTAGTGTCTGGTAGAACAGTGGGACCAAGCCTCACAGATGGAGTGTCCAGTTTTCTCAATGTAAAAGTGATATGGTTTGATTTCTGTGCACTTGCCCGAATGCGCCACTTTTCCAGCCACATATATGTCTTGTCTAGTATATTTTGTAGTTTGTTGCTGGCTTCTTTTGAGTTTTCATCACTGGCTAGGTAAGCTATATCATCAGCGTATGTGGCGACAGTCACATTTTCAGAGGTAGGAAGGTCGGACGTGAAGATGTTATATAGTATGGGGCCAAGAACAGAGCCCTGCGGTACCCCGGCTTCTATCTTATGTAAGTTAGACCTTGCATTCCCGTGCTTAACTTGGAATAGTCTGTCTGTTATGTACGATTTGATCAGAGAGAGTGTGGGAGACGCTGTTTCACTTTGCACAACAAACCCTTGTGCCACACTGTCGAAAGCTTGTTGTACGTCCAGAAAAGCCGCCGAGCAGTAAAGTTTCCTCTCGAAGCAGCGTCTGATTTCTTCATATACGCGGTGCATTTGCTCAATGGTTGAATGCGATTTCCGAAATCCAAATTGGTGATCGGGAATGATCCTATTATCGTCTACTTGAACTTTTACACGTGCTGCAAAGAGTTTTTCCCACAATTTTGAAAGGACTGGAGTGAGACTAATTGGACGGTAAGAAGATGCTTCATGAGGAGGTTTCCCAGCTTTATGTATCATTATGATTTGGGATATTTTCCAGACTGTGGGGACGTGAGATGTCCTCAAGATTGCGTTAAAAAGTGAAGCTAGAAAGGTAATGCACTTCTTTGGTAGATTTTTTAAGACCTTTGGAGAGATCAGATCGAAGCCTGGGGCTTTGTTGGGGTCAAGGTTTCTGATTTCTTTTGCTATCTCTTTTGGCGACATCGGTGTTATAGGTAAGCACATCTGGAGATCCTGCAGAAGTATGTCGTCCACTTCTGAATCGTCGAACCTACTTCCTATCGCTGTTATATGGGAACCCCACTGCAATTTTGAGTCCAATGTAATACCTAAGAATACAGTAGAAGTAACAAATTCTAATGTTTGACCATTAAGTTTAATATTTGTATCTAAGTTTCTGTTTGATGAGTTCGCTAGAGAGAATTTCATACATTTCGTTTTTTTCGGGTTCAATACTAAGTTATTGGCAGCAAACCAGTCAGATATCATGGAGAGGGTATTATTTGGTTCAATGAGTTCAGTATCTCTCCTATTTACCTTGAACAGTAATGAGGTGTCGTCTGCGAACCTTACAATGCCTGATCGTCGGCTTACCATATATGGCAGATCATTTACATAAACAAGGAACAGGAACGGACCTAGAATAGACCCCTGAGGTACTCCAACGCAAGTGGGCACTATCTTCCAAGGCCCAACTAAAGTCCAGTATAACACACAAACTATAATTCTCTTCTTTGCTTTGATTTTATACAGAACACTGAATATAATGGAATGCATTTGCATGCGTTGTCGCTGTCGGGCAAGACAACGCGACAAGAAGAATATATTAGCCAAAACTGAATTTAATACACAATTTCCACAAATAGAATATTGTTCGTGTTCGGTCTTCAATCGTTCAACTTTATTACCGAGAAAAAAAGTAGCTGTAATGTTCCATCGATGTTAACTTATGCTTGTGGATTTCTATTACCAACAGCATGCCACAAGAAAAGCAAAAACAACGTTTGTAAATATAATTGTTTGTTTTGTTGAAATACGTTTTGACAATATTTATGATATATGGTAGTTTGACACAAGTGTTATTTCAATATATGAAGTTTCCATGGTAACCGAACCATAGAGTTCACTTGCTATACTTCACAGTACTACTATAACAATAAACAATACAAAATTTAACACAGAATACACAGAATTAATCATGAAATAATATATCTTGCGCGACTAAAATGCAAGAGCAAATTTTACATAAATTTAAACGATTTTTCAGATGCATGGCACCATTGATAAATCAAATTAAGCCCCACCCAGACGTTCCAGCATTGCAGTTGTGGGATTGACGGCCTGTTTAGCCTAGTTGGTAGTGACTCTGCCTCCGAAGCTAGAGGTCCCGGGTTCAAATCCCGGCCAGGGCATTTATTTGTGCATTTATCACGGATATTTGTTCTTGGGTCTTGGATGTTTTCTATGTATTTAAGTATGTATTTATCTATATAAGTATGTATATCGTCGTCTAGTACCCATAGTACAAGCTTTGCTTAGTTTGGGACTAGGTCGATTTGTGTAAGATTGTCCCCCAATATTTATTTATTATTTATTTATCTATAAAATAGAACGAGACAACCGAGGTCTATAATCTTCCTATTTTGCTCTATCTTATAGGTTGCTTCCCACGGCAGACTGCAAGGTGGACTGCTATGTTGCACTGTCTGGATGCCCTTAAAGTATTACTGGTAACAATTTAATTTCACTGCAACTCACACATACGCAATTACAAAGCACCCTACATGTCTTAGCGTAGTTAATACCCCTTCTGTCCGAACGAACACGATTTATCGCGGAAACCGATATCGGATTTCGCTTAACTTATATTTCGGCCGAAACCAAAACCAGATTAGACCGACTTTACGCTCGCCGATATTTTGTAATCATGCTGTGCATACATGTTTTGCATGGTATTCTAATCAATACCTACGATCTATATTCTTTTTCTGTGCTACAAGTCAAAATCTACTAGCATTTCTGAAAAAGAAGACCACTAGCGAGAAGAAATGCCGAAACCAACTCGACAGTCAGGCATTTGCTCCCAAAAATATGCTATAGTTATTTAAGTAACCGTCTCTGTAGCCAACGATCTCGAGCTGCTTGGCATGAGGTTAAGCTCAAACCTTAACTTCGGCACTACCATCGAGTCCAACGCCAGAACAGCGGTCAAAAAGCTAAGCATCCTAAACAAGGTCACGATATTTCACGCCTGGGCAGCTTCTTTCTTTATACAAGGCCCAAGTCCGATCTTGCATGGACTACTGTAGTCACCTCTGGGATGGCTCGGCTAAGTACCAACTTGCCGCACTCGACTTGGTGCACGGCAGAGCCAGGAGGCTCATTGGCGGCAGTACGGTAGCGGGAAATAAGCTGCAGAGCTTAGCACATCGACGCAAAGTGGCATGTCTGTGCGTCTTCTACAAATTGTATTTCGGTGAGTGTGCTCAGGAGCTCCATGAGCTCATACCGCCTTCCTCCTTCTTCCATCGGACATCCAGACGTAAGGCTGGCTATCATCCTTACCTGATCGAAATTCCTCTAATTCGAACCAAGCGCTTTGCATCATCCTTCATAATGCGCACTTCTAAGGTTTGGAATTCTCTGCCGGCGTCTTTATTTCAGAGTTCATATAACCTGGACCTTTTTAAGGCACGAGTGAATAGGCATCTTATGGGTGAACTCGCTTCATCGTCGGGCTCATCTTTGCCCCCTGGTTAGATACTGGTGGCCAACAGCAATCCCATTTTTAATAATAAAAAATAAGTTGTCCGAGGCGTAAACATCAACAAATAAACATTTATATTTCTATTCGTATCAAAGTAACCAGTTCACGAAGCGTCTTTATGGTGCAACTTAAATATTCTAAATCCAATAGGTAACAATTTCATAAACAATCAGCAATCCGACATTTTAAATTTTGAAGTAATTGGAGACGCGCAATTCATTTTTAACCGACTTCGAAAGAGCAGGAGGTTTTATGTTCCACTGTATGTATTTTCGTTACTATGACGTGACGTTACGAGTATTTGGCCGTATTGGATTGCCTACACGCTCCATATACAACCTGCTTGGCGCGTGCGACTAATGTAAACTTGATGTGTAACCAATACGTCGCGGCAGATAGACCACTTACTGTAACACATGTTGACATGTGCATGCATTACCGGCCGAGTGTCCTCCGTCCTTTGTCCTCCCGAGGCTACGTCAGTTACGGCAGTTGCGACATCCTTGCAACCAACAACTTTGTGGAACCGTGAAACACTGTCATAATATCTACGTCGGTATAAATTAGTTTACAGTGAGGTGAGGGTTCGCTGCTTTTACAAACTTTTATTTATCTTGCACTGTTCGTATGTAAGTTGTCCTTAAAATTTGCAATCCTTTGTTCAGCCACTTGCCGGTATTCGATTGCGCTGAAATTTGGCATACCTACTTATGTAATTTCGGTGACAAATAAAATAATATCGTACCACTCATGGATCATGGAAACAGAAGGTGGTCATTAGCAGCTCCAAAAACAAAAGATAACCCGTTGTATTTGGGCTCCTTGGAAACGTCTCAGCGAGTAATTAATGACTGTGGAAAAAAGAGTACAGTCGGCTATAAAAACTTGTACCAAAAATGATTTCTTCGAGAAATTTATTTTAAGATCACTATAGTCAATAGTGGCAAACAAGGTTGCAGTCCAACCGGTGGTAAGCGGACACCCTAGTCTATGGACGAGACTCCAACTCCAGACTCAGAGCAGTCAGGGAACATAACTTCCATTCGAGCGTAGATTCTAGGTAGAAACATTGATCATGATGTATCTGATTAGTGATTAACCAAAACAGGATCACCTCTGTCGGTTAATCACTAGTGTGTTGTAGACTTGTAAGGTTTAATCAGTGTTATAGACTTGTAAGCAAGTGGTAGTTTGCACGACGCGGACTACCGTAGTGATAGTATGAATGATGATCATCATTGAAAGATCCCGAAGGCTTCGCAGCAGGTGTGGCGGCGGCGGCGGCGGCGGGCGGAGCGGCGGCGGCGCGCGCGCCACTCGCGCCAGCGGCGCCAGTCCAAAGAGTACATTATATATACTTGCCAGTCTCCGCGCAACCTCCGCGCCGTGCGCCTGTGCTAGTCCAACTCGCGAGTGTAGTGCTCCACAATCGCATCGGGAAACTAGTGCAGTGTTGGAAACCCGCTGACTTGGAGCCCCGTGTTGTCTGCTCCACGCTGAACGCCCTAACACAGTAAGCAATGTTTTCCCACGGGTTTATTTTATTCGGGCGGCACTTTAGGTACCGTTTTGCTTGAATTGAGTGCACGTTGAATCTAACTGCGGATCCAGTGGTCAGATTTGCTGGTAAATTGCCCGCTAGAAAAACAACTTGTAATGGTAGTAGTGTAATTTTCATAAGATCACTGTGCGAGTGAGGCGCAGAGATACCGCGAAATAGTTAACTTGGTATAAAATGCAAATACTTACGTGCATACAGATATTATAAAGTACGCAACTATGTGAGGAATTTTCAACTCAACTAAGGTACCTACTGATATGTTTGATCAAATGATCACTTAAAGTTTTATTTCAATTGACACCCTTTATTGCAAAGCAAAGTTGAAGTTGCTAACTGTCAGTGCAGTGTGCTATATTATGTATATAAAACAACTTAAATATGACCGCTTGAAAGCTTGGGTTTTGTTTAAATGGCTAAGGTAGACCTCTCAGCCTACTGCAACTACTAGGTACCTTAATTCATTATACCGGGTGCTTGGTCCATTGTGTGCCAAATTAAAATGGCGGATAGGTGGGGCCCTTTGCTGTCTCTATTTATGTAATGTTGACTCGTTAACCCTCGAACTAAAAAAAGTAAGTGGTCAAGTCTGCAATTTTTGTTTTTATGGTTAAGAACCTATTAGCTCTTGTCTTGTCGGTTGAGTGATCCCGTGAGGGTGGAGTGGACCCGGGTATGTCCTAAAACTACGACCAAGACCACCGGGGGATCAGGAGTGCGGTGGAGATACCTACTGCGATCGCCAACCCCATGCCAAGCGTGGCGATTATGACATATACCCCCGTGAATTTGGGGGAGGCCTATGTCCAGCAGTCCGTCATTTGGGTGATATGGTGGTGGTGGTGGAGTGATCGCCATTCTGATCTGTTAACTGCCAATTCTGTGAGGTAAGTAGTATACCTAAGTTCTACGGATAGTAGGATAGAAATATGAATTGAAATAGGCTTGCGTATTTCGCCAGCGCCTAAAATGTGAAATAAATTAATAAGGTTTAGGTATAAAATAATCTTGGAGTGGGGACTCCAACATTCTTCCTAAAGTTGGTATCGGAAGAAGTGGAAATCTGAGATTTCTGCCTACCCCTCCGAGAAATGTATCGCATAGATAGTCACCATGTATAGAAATTATACTACGTACTTGAACGACCGCTCGAGTAAGAGAAGTCAATGACCAATTTAATAAAATGACAAGCAGGTCTACTTTAATGATCACTTAAGTTTTAAGTGTTTCTGCTACTAAAAAAAACAACCTCCGCTATCTGGCCGAGCATAAAGTACACTCAGCATAAAACCTAACTAAGTACTTTAGACACTCTCGAGTCTCGAAGTCTTTTATGGACAACAATGTCAAACACTGTCATTGTTGAAAAGCAAACAGATGGCGAGGCGGCTCGAGTGCCCGCGCGGTGCGTGTCGATGACAATGACGTAGGTATAGGTAAGTGTCATGAAACACGACGCGCAGAATAACTATTTGTAAATTACCATACAAGTAGTAACTAGCTACCGTTGGTAGTAATTACCTTATTACCTAGCAGCATCTTTTGGAATGTCGTATTTGGTATTTAAAACGATATCGGTGAAGGCCGCACGACGCGCGACGCTCCTACAATGCGGGTTTCGCTTTGTAAACACTTTATTAAAATAACAATATACATGATACAAATACGAACGTATCCCTGGCGTCTCTTCCAGTGAACCTTTGAGGAATTGAGTTACCCTTTCAGAGTAGGTACGTTATGCGGGTTACATTATAGTACCTAACCCAGCATTACCACATTGTTCTTAACTCACTTCCCAAACAATCATTGCCAGATAATTGTTTGCCAACTGATTATTTATCATAAACATCTTTTGCAAACGAATGTTAAGCAAATAAATGTTAAGGCATTAAATTTATAGGTCGTCAAAGTATATTTATTTGGTCAATTTACATTCTCCCAAATTAATCGGATTCCGAAACATATATATTTACCTATTATTACTATAGCAAATACAACACTTTGCAAATAAATGTTAAGTCATAGTTTATTTCATTTCCTCGATTTTCAATTTCAAATTACAATCAAATTCGAAAACATACCGTACTTAAATTAAAATCGGGTGTATAATTATCATCCTCAATTCTTCATACTTATTAGTATAATGCACATTTACGGTACAAACTCGACTGCAGTTATATTTTGTTTAAAGGGGGTGGTCGTAAGTATGATTTCAACAACAACAAGGCACAAACAGAATAATAAATGGTCGGGCCTGCCGCGTTGCCGGCCGCTGCCGCGGCACGCTCGCGTCATCTATGTATTTGTGCAAGTAATATTGCTGTTGACATGTTGTTAATGCTCCTCAGCTGGTAGCGGTGGTGCGATGCGGCGGGCGCGGCGCGTGCCTGCGCCTGCGCCGGCGCCATGAGGAAGTTCATGCGCACGCGGCCCGCGCCCGAGCTCGCGCCCCCGCCCCCTCCCCCGCCCGCGCCGCGCCACACGCCCGTGCCCAACGGACACCCCAAGACTAACGGACACGCCAGTAAGTCTCACAATCATAAGAGGAAATGTCGTCCTTAAGTATGTTCCGGATCCTGATAATAGACAGCAAAACACTGCATTTACGGCGCTGCTAATTAAAATACCGGTAATGGATGGAACGCTCGGCAGACATTCCTTCTTTCCCATAGCCTTTACACCTAGTAATGTAGGAACTATTACATAAAACTTACTAACGCGGGGAAAAAAATTGCACACACCAAGGGCGGTAAAAAAAATCCTCCGATCGGATATTTATTTGCAAATACTTGCGACCTCTCAGATTCTTGTGTGGTTTCATCCAAATCAATTTGGTAGTTTGGGCGTGAAATAAACAGCCCCACAAACATTTAAGTCTACAATGTTATGCTAGTAAGATTGGCAAGTACACAATACATAAAAAATATATAAAATGATGAATGTATATTACATTCTGATGCAACAACGCCAGCAACCTCCGCCGCACACATCGAGATCGCGAGACAAGAGCTGATGCCATCAACGTGTTGCTCTATATTCCATATCTCACGGCGCGATCGGTGAAAGTTGCCGAAACGCGCACCGAAACCGAGAGTGCGGGAACCATTGTGTTTTCATGTTTGGATACTGGATATCTTCGACAAGATATTATCTTTGGGCAACCGTTGAAGCAACATGGTAGCGACTACATCTGTCTGTCCGTCAAATCAAAGCTAAACAATACCTACTATTACTTATTCTCTGGCTATACTACACATACGCATCACTATATGAGCTTCGCTAAGCTCTGCGGAAAAAGCAGTTCAGCTGTAAGACCATGACAACCACGTAAGGATCGGCTGTCACGCCCAAAAAATTACACCACTGCTGCTGGTTTCGCGAGGACGTCATTAGACTTCGTCATGGTGACATTGTTTTGAGAAGATGGCGTAGCGTGTGTGATCTAAGTCTAGGAGAATCACTATTTGGAGTAAACTAAATCTCTCCCCTTCTTACTATACTTACTACGCTGGCTCGATGATCCATACCTCGATTCTTCGCTATTATGTGCCATTTCCAGCCTATAGTTGGGTTGCGAATTGCGATCTATCACCCGAAGTATAAGTAATTCATAAATCTCTTCGAGTAACTTCTGATCGGTTCTCATTCAGTGTCTAGTGAGATTCTATTGTGATGTCTTAACCTGCTACATACGAGTAACAGACATGTGAAGCGTTGCGTGTCGCTCTGCCGTGTCGCGCACCATTTGCGGCGTAATGGCACCTCCATGTGTGATCTACACAAAAACTGTCAGCGATGCACTGCCGGGAGCCCGGGCGGCCGGTGCGCGCACGCAACCAGCTACTCAATCGCAAAAAATAATAATAATCGCACAAGATATATTTACTAGCTACAAATATTCTTATGTAGGTGGATACTTAGATTCTTACGTACGGTCAACCAATTTGAATTCTTGGCGATGACTTCGTACCTTGTCACAGTGAAAATCTATATGAAAGCTGCTAGAGGTCTCATATTACATATTGTATACAACAAAAGTGTTTTTTTTTTGCCGTTTATTATAGATAATGGTACGGAATCCTTCGTGCGCGGCTCCGACTCGCACTTGGCCGATTTGTTAGGGTCTCGTAGTAAATAAGGAACCCTTATAGTTTCACCATGTCCATCCGTCAGTCCATCTGTCCGCGGCTTAGCTCAGTAACCGTTACTACTAGAAAGCTGTATTATTTTTCTTGCCAGACCCGGCGTTGTGTAGCTTGTTGAAAAGTAATAAGACTGTTCCTATCTTCTGTCTCCGTCATCAGATCAGCTCGGTGGTGCCTTAATAAGGCATTGTCACCGAACTTACATAAGTATGCCAAATATCAGGTCAATCGGATACCGGCAAGTGAAGTGGCTGAAAAAATAATTGCAAATTTTGAGGACAACTTACATACGAACAGTGCTAGTTAAACAAAAGCCTGTAAAAGTGTAGGTAAGTACGGCAAATTTCCATCGAAGCAACAGGCAGCTTTCCGAGAGCAAATTAATGAATCACTTCAGAAAAAACAAATTAACATTCCTTAGATGCCTCTCATTGGGCACTGCGTGTGTTACTACGAGCACCTACAGCAGTGAGGCAATCGCCATGGATTGAACAATGTATACATTGCGTGACGTGTGCCTCAGACAATTATTTGAGTGCTCCCTAGATTCCTCATGAATACGGGATAGCATGGTGGGATCCCGATTTGGATAAAAGGGAAACCACTGACGAGGTTGATGTCTTCAAATACCAAAATAATACTAAAATTATGCTCAGTGAAATTTGCAAAAAGTATTCTAATAAAGTGATGGTAGTTGATGTGATGACATTAGAGATAGCGGATGGTGTAGCTTCGCGTCGAAAAGTTGCTAAAGTCGTGCCCCGCGGAATTAGGAATCGTGAGTAGAAAAGAAAGGTTCTTTTGTCTTTCATTAGTTGGAGAAATCGCCCAGTTTTGTGTGAATACAGTTTACATTGTAACGTTTTAATGGCGTTGTACCAGTTTATACTCGTACCTTGTCTAGTCCACGAAGAAACGCCCCGCTTCTGTCTACACTACGGACAAAACAAAATATAGTGCATAGGCAATGAGGAAGAGGGTTATGCTTGAACTTGTTAATGGAATCTGAAATAACACTCGCTTGGCTGTAGTGAGTGCCTGTCGACCTGATCCCCGGCCCCGGGCGCCTGCGTGCACGATGACATCACATGCCACAGCCACCCGTCTGTCGACGTCTGACCCGGCATCATGTGCCGGAACACATCCGCTTTCCACCGCGCGAGAGAAACACGTGTGAACTGGTGTACGATCTAATGCCGCATTGTATGGACGAGGAAGCATGCCGAGACTGCCGCGTCACGCATGCTGTGTACGGTGTGGCCGTTGCCGCTATACTCCAACAAACGTATGAAAACTGGTTCAAAAGTTGTAATGATGCTGATGGCTTCAAACATTTCCGAAAGTAAGCTGAAATTAATTTGGCTTAGGTGCTTTATTTTCTTCAAGAACTACCTTTATATTATTAGGCAAAGCAAGTCAATTGGAAAAATATTGACAAGCGAATTTTATGGACGTCTCGCTACTCCTAATAGACGAACAGGTCAATTGCTTTTGAGTGAGTGATAAGGAAAGACGGCTTAACCCGGCATACACGCACTGGACAGGTCTCAGTGCTTCGCTGAACGACATGACGAATCGCCTGAATCAGCCTTCAATTAGCACAGCTTTGTTTGCGCCGGATGGACGAAACGGTACGGTCGTAGGTAGGCTAGGTACCGATTTGTCTTCAAAAACTTCAGTTTGTTTACATAGACAGTACAAGGTGTACCCGTACATACAATATTTCTACCCCGATTTATTACTTATATAAAATATAGATGGCTGTTGGGCAGCAACGTTTTTTAAGTAGCGACCACGCATCGGAAGACGCAGCGTGGAAAGGCCGCCAACAAGGTAGACCGACGATCTGAGGGCCTACTCCGAACTTCGAAAAGCGAACTTCGTATCGTGCCGTCCCTTTCCGTCATATAGTGTATAACACGGGAGTGAAAGGGACGGCACGACACGAACTTCGATTTTCGAAGTTCGGAGTAGGCCCTCTGATCGAGATCGCGGGAAGCCGTTGAATTAGGGCGGCGCAAGACTGGTCATTGTGGAGATCCTTGGGGAGGTCTTTATCCAGACGTCTTTCGGCTGATAAGATGATGATAAAATATATGTATAGGTACATCAATCCTCGCTTGGTAGGTGGACAAATTTGGTTATAGTAAACGATGTTGTTGTCCGCAGATGGCAGCGCGCGGCGGGACGACCACTCCACGCTCTCCAGGTGAGTGCACTCCACGATCTCCTGTCCACACAATCTTATTTTTATTCTACTAATACACCACACAGGCTCTTATACAAGTCTGCTTCGATGCCAATAAGAGGCTGATACATTTTTATATAATACGTGGAGTATTTACTCCAACTACCTACCTATTATAGTCATAGAAATCTCACAAGACACAAGTTTTGTTCCCTCGATATAAATTCTTTATACTTATTTCACTTTTTTTATATACTTACCACGTCAGTGTCAAAAAAGCGGTAAGCGGCCACCGCAGCCCATGGACGCCTGCAACCCCAGGGGTGTTACATGCGTGTTGCCCACCCTTTAAAAATGTATACACTTCTTTCTTGAAGAATCCCATTCTGTAGTTCCTCGTGAAAACATCGGCAGGGAGCTCATTTCACAACCGAGGGAGGAAGTTCACTGAAAATGAACTTCCAGTTCTGTATTGAGTGTTTCATGTTGTATTTTGTAACTGATCATCACAAAACCTTTTCACGTTGATCTTCATCAATTTACCCTGCAGAGCGAGCACAGCCAATTTATTTTGATCTAATTATCAGTGTGTCACATGTTTAGCTTTACTCTACTAGCAAGCGAAAGTGCACCAACCAATACGGTTCCAATCTACTTCCAATGAGTCATTACAGTCAACTAGGCCGTCGTCATCATCATCCTTAGCGTTATCCCAGTTCAGTTGCATCCTGAAGGATGTCCGGGGTCGCCTGCCTAATCCCATGAATTGGCGTAGTTTGTACGGATGCGACTGCGATCTGACCTTCCACCGCAAGGAGGAAACTAGACCTTATTGGGATTAGGCTTGTTAAGTGAGTGGACAACTTGACTGTTAGAAGTTCTCTAGCTATGGGAACTCCTTTAATAGACGGCAATATCCAAGAATTAACCTTTGCCGACGGTGCTTAACACCGCATACCGCACCCGGTACGCGGCGGCTACTGGTCTACGGCCACGAACCCTCATGCACACCGTCAAGTATTAGGCCAATCTACAAAATTACAGACAAAGCAACAAAGTATGATGTCGTACTGCGTAGTGACATTCAAATTCAAGCCTAAGGTTGAATGAAGATAAGCCCTGACGCTTTACACCAAGAAGCGGCATTGAGCAGGGCTGGTATTCACGACGCTTACTGTCAACGTCTCACTCAGGCGAATCAGTATACATAAGTACCTGCGCACTAGAGCAACTGTTTCCTCGATGCGAGACACGAAAATTAGCCCTCTCCTTTTTTGAATTTGCTCTGTGCGAGTGAAACCGGGACAGGAGTTACTGAGTCACGTGCGACTTGTGACTTGCTCACAAGTTGTGGTCCAGCCAGGTCCAGAGCTCTAAAGGATGCGTTGAAAGTGGCATAAAAGATATCATGCAGTCTAATACACTAAGTTAGGACACCGCTTTGCGACTCAGAACATGTTTCAATCTTTAGCTCCCACCGAGTATTATCCCCGAGATTCGTAATAAGTCAAAGTGACTACATATTCTTAGTGGTATGGATCTGATTTATTTTGACAGGCTGTGATTGACATGACGTGGCTGTATTATCCAGTGGACACATATCGTTAATGGTCCATGTCATACATATTAATTTGTCAAAAGTATGTCGGCGACCACGTACCGGAAGACGTAGCGTGGGCAGGCCCCCCACACGGTGGACTGATGACCTGGTGAAGGTCGCGGGTGTCCGCTGGATGCGGGTGGCGCAGGACCGGTCATTGTGGAAGTCTTTGGGGGAGGCCTATGTCCAGCAGTGGACGTCTTTCGGCTGACATGATGATGATAATGATGTCGGCGACCAACTTCGACTGGTTCGTTTGAATGGCATTGTCGACGGTTGTGAACAGCAGGCCGGCGCAGGCGCGCCGCGGACGTGGGAACCGCCGCGCGTGCGCAGGAGTCATTACCGTGCGCCGCGCGCATGTGGGAACGGCGCTGTTTCGTGTCACGGTGAAGTTTTAAGCATTCTGCCTGCTGATTATCTCGGAAACTGAGTATTCTACGTCGTTGTACAAAACTGATTCTATAATTAAATAATTTTCTGATATAAATGCCTTTGAGCGACGAACGAGTTTTACCTTTTAAATCTCACAAGAGAAAATATGGAAAAACTTCACACAGACAGATATTTACAAAAAACCTTTCCCGAAAAGTAGTGTATCTCGTTTTCTCGCAAGAGGAAGATATAAGCGTGTCAATCACACAGGGCGTGGTTTACCGAATCGACGCATCTCCTTAACAATGCTTTACAGATTTGAAATACATAGCTGACCGCATTGCGATCGTTATGAAAATTTCAATAAGTATAGTTATGTTGAAACTTGCACTTTTCGTAATGACGGCATGCACAGCAGGTTCCATGACACGGTTTTGGTATTAGGGCTTAGGACGCACAAAAGCAGCATCAACCTCTTATATTGTCGCTTTCAACCGTTGTTGTTAGCTCGCATGCGACGCTCTGATTCCAAAAACTGTGCTAGGGAACTTGATCCGGGAAACTGACATGTGATGCAAATTGGAAAGCTTTCTGATTTCACTTTTTTCATATGCCTGTGCCCAGCAGTGGGACGTATTGTATATGCTGATGATGATGGCTTACTGTTGGTTGCAGCAGGTACTGGAGCGGGTCGGGCTCGACCGAGCTGTGGGAGGACCCAGAGTTCCCGGCCTGCGCGCGCTCCGTGGGCGACCGCCGTCTCGCCTTGGGGCTCGTCTGGAGAAGGCCGCACGTGAGTACACACACAGTTTCATTAAATTAAATGCCCTCGGGAGTGTATGAAAAACATTATATGATAAGTGCAGGCAGCTCCGATACTGGATGTTTTCGTGTGACCACGTCAACATCAAGATCTTTGGATTACAACCTTTAGTACGGTAGAATAACCGTTGTCGTTATTTTCTAGAGTCAGTACCTACCTATTTGGTCGTCCAATATTCAAATGTAGCCTCCGATATTATCAACGCTGCAAGAGTCCCGTTGTCATGTCATAAAAGGATTAGCACGCACGAACTTCCTACTCGCGCCCTTGGCGGGACAAGGTCGTAACTGCCTCGGCCGCAGTAGGAAGATGGGCCTTTGTGTCGCGAAGGGCAGGCCGCGCTAACTCCGGCGCGGCTGCGCAAACAGCCGCCCGCGCAGGCGCAGGTGCTCCGACAAGGTCGCACACGAATCTAGGTCACTGAAGGTGTTCGCCTTTGTTCATTTTCAGTTGCGTAATCAATATTGTGTGGTAACAGGAGTCCAAAAACGTGGACTTGCACTGGAAGAATCGTCTACCCAACTCAACTACGAGTGACTGATAGGCTATAACTGTGATACCTATTAGATACCTAGTTAATACTTTATGTAATAAATATTACCGTGTGCATTGCGATCACAATCGAGGACACTTATTCAGCGAATGTCTTTTACAAACAAACCTTGCACGGATAATATTTGTTCCTAAAATCAAGTTTCAACCTTCACGACCGACTGGTGTCTTGGCTGAAAGACGATCCAATGTATGTAATGAAGTCGCGCGGCTGCGCGTGCGGCGCTCGTTACGGGTGTTACGCGATATCGCGCCATCGCTTCCTATTGGCGATGCCGTGACGATAATGACAGCGCGATGACCGCATGCACATCAACACGGTTATAATAGTAATGTGTTCTTCACATGTACAGTCGAACGAATATAGCTGGATGGTAGAGTACTTTGTCGCTTTCACCCGTTGAGTATTTAAAATGACAGCTTAAACATAATGTTTAAGCGACGAGCTTCGTCGATTAATCCATTAAGTATTAGACCAGCAACTCTTGAATTCTTAATCAATGAACGTTTTGTTATCTTGCTATCAATGGACCCATGAAGGTTGTATGGCAGTGTTTTACACTGGATATATATTGGCTCTAAATTAAATTTATTTATTAATGGTGGGTTTGGTGTTCATTATCATTACAACATTGTATTTTGTAGTGCAGCGTGAGTTCGGACGTGGTCGTTACTGCGGCGCGGCGCGGGCGGGGCGCGTCGCGCGTCATCGCCTCGCGGGAGGTCATCATAATTAGTTTTCTTATAAATCTAATTAGCTCCTTCCCACGTCTCGCCTAGCTACAAACATTTTCCCGTGATTATTTTATTATATTAGCTGTAGTACTTGGTGTATATGCTACTTAAATTAATACCGTGTGTATTGTAGCCGTATAACTGTATAGTATTTGTTAGTCCTCGTGTGACCATCGCCTGTCATAGATACCTATACTGCGCAATATTCAGGTCAGATATGCTTCTTTTTAGTCAGTTTTCTAATGAGAGACAATAACCCTAAATTATTTTCGGGGTCAAACTTCAAACGTCTCTATTTGCATAGAAAGATGATAAAATACAAATAAGGAACATATGCTATAGGTACTTATTACAAAAATAATACAAACATGCAAATATTTAAAACTTATCTAAAGGGAACATCTTTACCTCGTAATACTGTTTTTCTTGTTCTTCTAAACATAGTAAAATCCAAATTGGAAATTGTACCGTGATATACCAAAACCAACAAAACCAACAAATGTATTTTTTTGAAAATATTAAGCAAATCGTACCCATATAGTTTTGTAAGGGAGTCTGCCAACAAACTGTTCTACAGTTTGGCATATGTATAAATTTAATGCTTAGGGTTTTTGTGTGAATAAATTATATTATTATTCTCCTCATTTATTTCTTTCTCTTAAGCTAGGTTTTTTACAATAACTTTATAAAAGTAAAATATATAAACATACATACAAAATATAAAAGCATTATAAAACACCTAACCTAGGGTGCCACCGGCAGCGAGGCAGGGCCTAAGCTACCGGTGGTTAGGGCGACAGAGAGAGAAACCTCCGGACTATCCGCGCCGTGTCCAGGAGTACCGCCTTCTGTATCTGACCCTATATTATTATTATTATTGTAACAATTTTATTAAAATCGTTCGAAAGATATGGAAAGGCAATTGTTGAATGTCCAGCATATGTCCATTAACACTAGGTACAAATAACGTGGCAGGGAATACATTCGGTCTGACAATTAATTAATAGTTTGCGCACTTCACATTGGCCACAAGTGCGTCAGCAGCTTGACCTGGAGGCGTGCAGCGCAGCACTGCGCGGGCGCCGGTTGCGCTCCGGCGCGCGTAACGGGCCCGCGCTTTACCGTGCCATGGCGAACTAACTGCACACCATCGGCCACCGACAAATAACTACCAACTCCCTCATCAAACAAGTTTATTCCCTTAAGAAAAAATATGTACTTAAGCCCAATTGCTTGTACACTTCCATAACCAAGACTCCACTTGCGACATGACAACACCCCTGCGCAACACCATATGCTTATTCTTGCACGTGTTCCGCCGCGCGCCCCGTGCCGCTGATAGCTGCGCTTATCCATAAACTCTGCATCGAGCTGCGTTTTAACCTAAGCTAAGCTAAACTGCATGTGATGATTTACTAAGTGATGGCGGTTGTTCGGCAGCGGCAATACTTTGGCAACAAAAATATGTGTAGGCGTTGTGTAAAGACGCGGATGCTCGGTGCTATACTAGCGCACGGAATGCGGGATATTATCAACCGCTAACTATCGTCTAGGCATTACGAACAACTTCCTGCTCGCGCCGCGGCGGCGGCACACGCCGCACTGCACTGATCTAATGTTATAAATTAAACGCAAAACTGATTCATGAGCGAATTTACACCGTCCTACGAGTATACGAGTACGTTGTCCTGGCCAGCACAAAAGGCTTCCAAGCAGTTACTTAGCAAATCCTGCCTCACTTGTGCACTATGCTAATTAGAAACAGGAGCTATACTCCCTCTCCTTAGTCGCAACTTAACTAGATAGTTAAACCAGCTCACCATCACCAACCTGCACGGTGGCGTCGCGCGCGACACTGACCCCTTCGGCAGGAACTTAATATTCCTCGACATTACAAGGAAACCACGACCCCACGAAGACGACGAGGCGAGCCGAAGGACCTCGGTTCCACATTCTAACAATAAACAAATGTACACGAATCCGAGCCTAACATTTTAACCTACTATTTTGCACTCAAAGTTATCCAACGGGTTAAGGGCTCTTTAACCTATTTTGATTCCACAAACAGATCTACGACTAACATGACGAAATACGCAGTGACAGTAACATAAACAAGTAGGTACTTTAGTCGCTTCCCGCGGTTAAATCCTCAACTACTGATTCAGAGTCTGCGACGAAAGATACTTCTGTGCCCTTGCGCAGACACTACGAGTCGTCTTTGAGTTAGGCTCTGTGAGTGTCGTTAGATTTTATTATGATATTTTGATGGCTTACTATCCATAATATATGTACTGACACCATGCGGGAAGTATCCAAAAAAAAGTACTACGAGGGGAAAATATATCTATAAGCTGTGTGGTCCTGCCGTGTATTTTTTGATGTGGCAATAAATATTTTTTTATTTATTTATTTAAAAACTAGAGAATATATGCAGCTAGGCTTGTGCTATCGATGACTTGTGCGGCGATGCTTCATCTGTTCTGCTAAATTCATAATCAGAAGCCAAACTACAAAATTGCTGTAAGGGCAGGTAATAATAATAAATATTCATTAGCATTGAAGACGCGAAGCGTGCGCGTGCGCGGGGCCGCGACACAAAAAAGACATCAACGCGCATTACTGGCATTCATAGCGCGCTTCACACAAACCAGGCTCAATCTAGCCCTCGATTATTACGTAGTTGTTACTCGTCAAGGGGTCAAGGTATGCTGCGGACGGGAAGGAGAGACTAGTGAGAGATTGAGTGGAGCCTAACGACGCCTGTCATTTGTCCGCCATGCGTTGGACCTTTTTGATGTTACACGTAAATTATTTATTGAAGTCTTCGTGAGACGAACTTTCTGTATTATAAAGTATAGCAAGTATATTAATGGCGTCTCCTGTGTTAAATGCTCTAAGCTTACTAATTAATCACTAATTATCAGAATGATCGTCAGGACAGGAGAAAAATCTGCCACGTTTTTAAAAACTACTTCATTAGGTACTAGATTATACGTTAGTCTTGAAATCCCACCCATTGATTGTGATTGTGGTCTTGGAATTTCGTGGCACGGCCCTTTTTGTTTGTCTTTCCTTCTTTTTATTATTATGTACCGTGTGTGTCACGAATAAACATTTATGAATTTTGAATTTGAAATTGTTCAAGGAGTGTGAACAGCTCCATCAAAATGCCTTTTTGTGCGGTTTTTGAATGCAAAAAAAAGTTTGGTTTATCATTTTCTGCGCAATTAAAGTTACTATCCAAATCGTAGATCGAGCATCGATTACAAAGTCGATTTCAAAACATTCGTGCTTGATCGTCACGGTTTGCCGCCATTTTGACGTACGAGTAGAATGTCATCCGTATTTCAGGAAGTAAAGACTAACTGTCTATGAGAATTTCTTTGAAATATGCTCCTTAGCGACTTCGGTCCATTCGGGAATCCGATTGTTATTAGTGTAAGGTCGACTTTTATTGCACAGATTTAGTGTTTTGAGTGTGCGTGCGTGGTTGTTTTAGTGTGGGTGCGTAGTAATGGGAAAATGTTTTATAAGGGTGCGTAGTTTTTACACCCATCACACATAACATAACACGGTGCGCGAGCGACTCATTCAGTATCCTCGTCGCTATACGACTCACAAGTAATTTACAACACAACACAATATCAGCCTACTCATTAAAACAAATCATTTTAATTACAAGTTTTTTTACAAGCTTTTATTTAACTTGCCCTGTTAGTTGTTTGTTTCATCATCATCAACCGAAAAACGTCCACTGCTGGACATAGGTCTCTGCCACAACGACTGGTGATATTAGGCTGCCCGCATTCAGCGGATTCCCGCGACCTTAACCAGGTCATCAATCCAGCTCGTATGTGTGTTTGTATGGTCAAAATCTTGCAGCTGAATTTTTGACCAGTTATCCTCAACCGATTGAGCTAAAGTTTAGCATACTTAAGTTATGTAATTTTGATGACAATACAATATTATGGTACCAGCGAGCTAAACTGATAACGGAGTGGTCATAGCAACTCCTAAACTACATAAGATAAACCTGTCGTATTTGGGATCATTGGAACCGTTCAACGAGTAGTTAATCATCTGCGGAGAAAAGGTACATGCGCAAAGATTGTACCAAAAATGATTTTAATGACAGAAACTTATTATTGCTAACTACATAACTAGAGGTACTACTACAAATTGACCACTTTTACAGCATAAAAGGCTTTA
Source organism: Notocelia uddmanniana (assembly GCA_905163555.1). Taxonomy (NCBI): domain Eukaryota; kingdom Metazoa; phylum Arthropoda; class Insecta; order Lepidoptera; family Tortricidae; genus Notocelia; species Notocelia uddmanniana. Next base: position 70,724 of record LR991066.1, on the reverse strand, counting down.
AAAGTAAATAACGCTTGATAAAGAAATATTGATCAAGTATTTATCTCGAATGATCGCGACCTATCACAAAGCGATGTAAGAAAGAAACGGTAAAGTTTGTAACATTTTCAAATACCTTTACTTGTTCTAGCTATACGAACTTGTCTATTTTTTTTACAGTGCGTTTGGTGGGATCTCTTTTACACTATAGGCATAGAGCATAGCTGACAGCGTGGACTTGACACTCGCCAGTGCGCGGGAGTCGGGAACAATGGTGCGTAATGACGTGGTAATGACAGCGCGCGGTGCTCTAGGTCGCGGAGGTGACAGGCTGGGGACATGTCCTACTACACTACACTGTCTACACTACACACGCTTTTCTTATTCTAATGTTTGTTTTGTAAGAATGACTCAAAGGCTCGGTTGTGGTTATGGGTTGTGAGTTGTAGATGTGTGGCTTAAGATAAATGTATGAAACTTGAAACATCAGTAAACTGTCGCACATAGTACGATCTCAGACGACTTTCCTCCCACGAATGCTCCGAGGGATTGAGTTCAAGAAAGCAGAGCAGTGATGCGATTTTAAAGAGTTGGAAATGTACGTAACGCCCCTAGTATTTGCAAGCGTCCATAGAGCTACTTGCTTGTGACTGCTTACCATCAGAGCAATAAGAATACGTTCAGCGGATAAAACAGATTACGACAGTGATAATGCGACCTGCCGTAGATTACGCTTGTCACATATACCGTGAATAAGGAATACCTACATTTCGTTGTCATCTTGATGATATCACGAGATTCGCAACTATAGGTACTGTTAGAAAGTCTCAGGACTCAACTTGTTTTTGTTTTGGCACGCGCACGTAAGTAAGTAAGTAAGTCATTTATTTGCATAAAATAGTGTACAACAAGATGGTCAACATATACAATTTAGATCAACTATTTTGTCTCACAGACATGCAAATGTCAATGGTTAATATTGTTATTACATATCATGTCACATTAAAAACGTTCGACGGAAGTCGTTGATAATCTGGCTGCAATTGTTTACGTCTACGAGCGTGGAGTTCTGCCAGAAGCCGCGGGGACTGTTATTGTTCTGTAATCGATGCATATTGATATTACTGATGCAATCGACCACCGTTTAGAATACTCAGCGAGGGAAAGCGACAGCCTTCTCTGGCTGATAATCATTCTAGTTGACAAATAAGTAATACACAATAATGGATAAACTTGATCTCAGGCACCTTACCGGCGCGGGGGCGGGTGCTCTGGACTTTTGTGCTGCTTTTTCGACTGGACTGGACTTTTGACCTAAACTAAGCTACTACTCTCTTTTCATCCAAATCGACCTTTTCAAGCTACGGAGCTGCGTGTGTGCGTGCAGGTAGGTACAACTTTTTGACCCTCTTCCATGCATGTTGACGTCAATGACCCCGTTGAAAAACATCTAGCTTGCGATCTCCTGATCGTAAATGTGGGAATTTGTTTCAACCTAAAGAAACGTGCAACGCAGAGCTTGATCTGTGCTTTAAATAAGATCAATAATAACGACTAGGCTATGAGAAGGATTAAGCGCTTCTTCATGGATTGAACGATATTATGTATTAAGCCATTCAACCATTCAGACATCAAAACGAGACTTTCGCGACAAAAGCTGAAGAGAAACGCCGACACTAGAAATCGTATTTAAATAATAAATAGTGTAGAGCCGTGTTGAAGCTTAAAAGTTTAGCAATCAGACAAAGTCCTGCGATGTTTGTCGCCAAACAAAAGCGGCCATTACTCAAGTTCGCGCGCTTTCTCGGCAAGCAAACATCCTGCAGCGCACCCGCGGGTCATCAGCACACACATTTGTCAAAGGCAGATGATGGATAGAGTGGGAACACGGAAGTCCATCCTTGTGTAATTCATATGATTTCCGATACCAATTTAAGTAAACATTTTTAAATAACATCACACAATTGAAACACGCAGAAAACTCTCATTAAATACGTACTAACTTAATTCTAGCAGAGGTTAAAACTCTAAGCCACTGGTTATTCATTCCTGCTCCTATCATGAATGAACTGAACATCATAAGTACCTGTAAATCAAGATAAATGATCTCTGATCTCGGAATTGAATCATGGGCCTGTGAGATTGATTGGTGTGGGACCGCTACGCAGAATTAGTTCCGCCGCGTCGGTCAGGCACCTCGCGGCGCCGGAGCCGCGTGCGCGTGCGCGGCGGCGGCCGGCGCGCGCGCCGTCGTGCCGCCGCGCCGGCTGGTGTTCACAACCACATCGCCATCGCCAACGGTAACCAGTACAAGCGTGCCCTCCGTCCAAATTTTATTTACCTGCTCGTTCCAGCAACCTACTGTATTGGGGCTGTAGTTGGCAGTTTTAGCTGACTGTCGATAAGCGAGAAGCCTCCTTCAGTCTATCCGACGGATCAACTCCGATCAAGGAAGTGGCAAATGTTTATTTGTCGTCCGTGGATGCGAACTTTTTGAGCCTGCTGTAATTTTTTAGGGTTCCGTACCCAAAGGGACCCTATTACTAAGACTTCGCTGTCCGTCCGTCCGTCTGTCACCAGGCTGTATCTCAAGCACCGTAATAGCTAGACAGTTGAAATTTTCACAGATTGTGTTTTTCTGTTGCCGCTATAACAACAAATACTAAAAACAAAATAATAATAATAATAATTAAGGGGGCTTACCTGGCTGCCATACAAAAAACGTGATATTTTAGCCCTTTTTCATGGCTACCACTTGCCGAGCTAGATCTCAAGATCCGTAATAGCTAGACTAGACAGTTGAAATTTGCACAGATTATGTATTTTTATTGTGGCTACAACAACAAATACTAAAATAATAATAATAATAAGACCCATCACGTGCTTACCTACGCTATACAAGCTCCTTACATCCATTTTGAGGGCAAAAATCAACGCACATATAGTTGCGAACAATATTTTGGCCCCTGCTCAAAATGGATGTAGGGTTGGGTCACGTGGTACTAAAGAGCTCCTCCTCATAGACATGACCATCTGCCAACAAGTCCGGCGGAACAGAGGGACCCTCTCAGCCGCCTGGATCGACTATAGGAAGGCCTATGATTCGGTGCCTCATTCATGGTTGGGGAGGATCTTAGAGCTGTATAAAGTTGATGCAGCTCTTAGATCCTTCTTACGTGCTTGCATGAGGCAATGGACCACTGTCCTTCGTCAACCAGGAGGGGGAGATGGTCCCTCTGTCCCGCAAGACTCTATCAGGATTGAGCGAGGTATATTCCAGGGTGACAGTCTGAGTCCATTATGGTTCTGCCTAGCGCTGAATCCGCTCAGTACTCTGCTGAAGGATTCAGGATTAAGGTGCCAGCTGCGGAGAGGGGGTGAGGTCATTTCTCATCTGCTGTACATGGACGACCTTAAACTATTTGCACCAAATACACATGACCTGTTGGAGCTACTGAAAACCACAGAGGTCTTCATTAGTGCCATCAAAATGGAATTTGGTGTCGATAAGTGTGCGGTCATGCATGTACAGCGGGGGAAAATTGTAAATTCAACAAATTTACAGCTTTCTGAGACAACGTCACTCAGATCTCTCTCCGAAGCAGATACCTATAAATATCTTGGTATGTCACAGTCTTTGGGTATCAAGGGCGAGGGCATCAAGCGGGTGTTGAGGGAGCGCTTTTTCTGTCGCCTGACAAAAGTACTCAATAGTTTTTTGTCAGGCGGCAATAAGGTGCGCGCCTTCAATGCCTGGGTGATGCCCTTGCTCACATACTCCTTTGGCATATTAAGGTGGACTCAGACCGAGCTCGATTTACTGGATCGAAGGGTGCGTGTATTGCTCACTACGAACCGTATGCTACACCCGCGCTCGTCTGTTATGAGACTGTACATCCCGCGGAAACTTGGAGGCCGCGGCTTCTTAAATGCCAAAGACCTCCACAACCGCGAGGTGTGCAGTCTCAGAGATTATTTCCTAAACAGCGAGTGTGGGATGCATCGTGATGTGGTAGCTGTAGACACACTCTTCACCCCGCTCTCCATGGCAAACGAGAACTGGCGCAGACTTAAAGTGCTGAGCACCGAGGACCGCAGGGCGGTGTGGAAGAGTAAGGAGCTACATGGGCGGTTCTACAAGGCCCTTACTGGGCCCGACGTAGACCTGCTCGCATCGGTGAACTGGCTACGTTTTTAGGAACTTTTTGGGGAAACTGAAGGTTTTGTCTGTGCAATTGCGGACGAGGTTATCATGACGAACAACTACCGGAAGTATATCCTGAAGGACGGTACGGTCGACATTTGTCGGGCATGCCGCCGTCCCGGAGAGTCACTCAGGCATATTATTTCCGGTTGTAGTCATCTTGCTAATGGCGAGTACTTGCACAGACATAACTTGGTGGCCAGGATTATTCACCAGCAGCTTGCTCTTCTATACGGTCTTGTGGGCTTCGAAGTTCCGTACTATAAGTACACACCTGCGCCAGTTCTCGAGAATGGTCGTGCAACGCTCTATTGATAGATAGATAGATAGATTCATTTATTTCTCTTAGAAAATAACATTATTATTTTACATCAAAAATAAAATGGATTCACTAAAAGATCGTCTATAGGTATAATAATTTGAGAATTTAAAAACAATATAATAGAAAAATAAGAAATGTTACATGTGAATGAAATAAAATAAAAAATGTCTTAAAAGTAGGTATACATGACTAGGATATCCTAGGTAATGTCAAATCAAAATAATAAAAGGATAATAAAACTAAATAATGTCAAAAAGGTACAATATCAGAATATCAACAGAATAATAAAAATGGTAAATGTCAAAATAATATAAAAACACAGTAATAATAGTTAAATAATAATCAATCATTAAATTCATTAAATAGTTCTTTGTTATATTCCTTTACGGAATATAACGGTTTAGAGGATAAAAATTTCTTAAGTCGGTGCCCAAATTTATCGTCAGAGGTTTCATTTCTGAGACTGGTGGGTAGGCGCTCATAAAACGCCGGGCCCACTACTCGTGGGTTTTGGTCGAGCAGCGCGAGTCGACGCCGCACGGGCAGTAGTCGCCCCGTTTGGCGGGTGATTCTGCCAGGGATATTTGCCCGTTTAAATGAATTAATATTACCGGGTCATCAACTTGTACGTTTTAAATATTTCTCTACACGAGTGCCTCCGATTTACTCCCGCCAATATTCGTACAGCTTGTTTTTGTAATTTAAACACTCTGTCAGAGTCGGTCGAGTTTCCATACAAAACTATACCGTATGACATAAGTGAAAAGAAATAGTAAATTTGAAGCAATGCGTCACTGGAGACAATTGGTTTCAGTTTGCGCAGCGCAAATACAGCACTGCTCAGCCTTCCACACAAGTTGTCAACGTGTTCTTTCCATTTCAACCTGGCGTCGATTGTAAATCCGAGGAACTTGCATGAGTCACAGCGCGGCATCGGACTTTGTATCAGTGGGATGCTGGTAGTGCTTCCGGCTGAGAACAACATCACATTAGACTTCGTGACATTGAGGATTAGGCCGTTCACTGAGAACCACTTATGAAGTTGGCTACACGTCTGTGATATAATCTGTTCGAGCTGAAAGTACGTGGGTGCCTTTACTATCACAGTGGTGTCATCAGCAAACAAAACCATCATGCCTTCAGTAACAGAGGAGGGGAGGTCGTTTATGTACATCAAAAACAGGGTATTCCCAAGCGCTGATCCCTGTGGAATCCCGAGTTCTAGGCTGCCTTCTGTTGATTTGATGGTTTTGCCTTCAATTTGGACCCCGACCGTCTGGCGTCTATTTTCAAGGAATGATGTGAACAGTCTATGAACGTTGTTTTTGATTCCGTAGTGCCCTATCTTTTCTAATAATAATTCATGACTAATCACATCAAACGCTTTAGATAGGTCGCAGAATATCCCTGCTACCTTCTCTTTTGCATCCAAAGCTGTTGTTACACAATCATAGGTCTTAAATGCGGCTGTTGTAGTGGATCTGTTTTTTCTATAAGCAAATTGTCTGTCTGTAAGTAAGTTATTTGCCTCGAGATGAGTCATTAAGCGGTTTGATAGGATGGATTCAATAATTTTTGAAATATTAGGTACAATGGTGATTGGTCGGTAATTGTCTACAGCCGTTTATTGGGATCGATCTGTCATCACGGACAGGACTATTGTAGCCAACAAGCCTGATATCGTGCTGACGGATCGATTGAAGCGCCAGGCAATACTCGTTGACATCACCATCCCCCATGACGAGAACCTCGTGAAGGCTGAGAAGGACAAATCCAGCAAGTACCTAGATCTGGCACACGAGGTAACCGCCATGTGGGATGTTGATTCAACGATCATTGTCCCGATAGTCGTCTCTGCAAACGGTCTAATAGCGAAGAGTCTCGACCAACATCTCAAGAGACTCTCGTTAGATGGCTGGGTCAAGGGTCAGATACAGAAGGCGGTACTCCTGGACACGGCGCGGATAGTCCGGAGGTTTCTCTCTCTGTCGCCCTAACCACCGGTAGCTTAGGCCCTGCCTCGCTGCCGGTGGCACCCTAGGTTAGGTTTTTTATAATGCTTTTATATTTTGTATGTATGTTTATATATTTTACTTTTATAAAGTTATTGTAAAAAGCCTAGCTTAAGAGAAAGAAATAAATAAGGAGAATAATAATAATTAAGGGGGCTCCCATACAACAGAGTAGTTGTTGGCGTTTTATGCTGTATCTTTTTTCTTAACAATTATTTTTTTATTTAATGTATTGTATAGTAGTTTTAAATGTAGATTAAGAAATATCGGTACGGAACCCTTCTCTGTGCGTGACCCGTCACGCACGTGGCCGGTTTTTTTTGGCAATCTCTGGTTTCTGCCTACCCCAGTGCGATACGGGCGTCAGTCTATGTATGTATGTATGTGTATGTATGTATCATCATCCTAACGTTGTTTCCCAGTACAGTTGCATCCTGCAAGATGCCCGGGGTCCGCTACCTAATCCCAAGAATTGGCGTGACAGACGGACGGATGGACGGACAGCGAAGTCTTAGTACGAGTAATAGGGTCCCGTTTTTACCCTTTGGGTACGGAACCCTAAAAACTACGGTCCTTACATACTTCTTTCGCTTCAATCAAATCCATACATCTCTTCATATATGCGCGTCGGTTGCGGGTACCTCTGACATGGCCTTTTACCAGTATCGCAGAAATATGATCAAGATACCCTCGCCTTGGTCGCCCCCTTCCAATCCTTCCATCCATCTTCTGAACGTAAATCCTCTTGGTCAGTCTGCTTTCATACATCTTCTCAATGTTGATATTGCCATGTGGCAAAACCGCCAGGATGATGATGACTTACGATAGCACCAAATACCCACCTTGTCAGATATGTGTTTCCAGTGTTTCGCGCAATGGTGCAGAAAAGTGGACGGTAAAAGAGAAACAGCGAAATGTGGTGTTGGAGAAGAATGTCGCGGATGTCATTTACTCAACGTCGCACTAATATATCTGTTCTCCAGGACCTCAAAAACTCAGCAATTGTGCAATCTCGAATTCTGAGCTACTTCGGCCACGCGATGTGTAAGGAAGACGACGCCAAGAGTACTTGACTAAGAAGAAGAATCTGGCTGTCCGATTTGGTTGGATCAGGGCAAAAATTTGATGATTGACAATGTCAGTAAAGCCTGAAAGTGAACGATGAGACGCATAAGTAGTTGTCAAGCAAGAGATCAAGTTAAGTTGTAATAGGACCGAGTGAGGCAAGCTGAGACAGGTAGTGGTTGTGAGCCGCTTGCCCGCAAAAAGTCGCGCCTTTTAGCTGGTGAACAAGTTGTGATACGGGTGTAGGATCCAATTGGGCACGTAGTCGACCAATACCGCGTCTCGATACGGGTCTTAATGCTGTCTATTATTTATTTATTTTTAAAGCAAAAATATATAGTGTACCCAAGAAAAAAGGTTACCACAAAAAAGTCACCTAAAAATGTGTTTTGTTACATAATGTTTTTGAACCAACGTGAAGCGCGTATTTTTATTACGTTTTATGGAGAAGCATCAGTATCTCCTTATGAAATAGATGCCTGTCGTCTACAAGAATTATAAGATACGTATCTTTTATCTTGTCTGTGCCACAAGGTGCACAAGAACGACCATCCTACCAAAGTACTCTGGTACCCACTGCAAAATATGAGATCACAACTCATTATCATCATCATCATATCAGCCGAAGGACGTCCACTGCTGGACATACCTAGGCCTCCCCCAAAGAGACAGGTCTATGCGGGGAGTTTATAGCCTGAGTATAATAAAAAGAAGTCGGTATCTTCTAAAGGTCAAAATGGAAATTAGCTCAGGATAGGTTAGTGTTATATAGCGGACAACTTGTGATGTGAGTTGATGTTTCGTTTTTTCAGCAATAATGTCTATGCAGATATAACTATCCTGTGCTGTCTCCTGTCTACCCTTCTGTAATTAACGAGATGTACTTAATGTAACGAGCATAATTATGATCTGGTTGAGTTGAGGAAGTGTCAGCGCATACGCGATGTCAGCCGGAGCGGCGCCGGGCGCGGGGTCGGCGCGAGGGGAGGGGTTGGGGAAGGAGCGGTCGCGCTGCGTCGGCGCCGATAATCGCGCAATTTGCGCGCGCAGCCGACGAGACACACTCCAGCCGGCTATCACAACCTGACTCCACTCACCTCACCCCTCGCTCCTATTATATGTTGATCCTCAGATCCGTGAAAACAGGATGTAATCGGCGGTCAGACTTACACTGGTCCGCTAGAGGCGACCCTGCGTCTGACTCGGGTCTTGCCTCCTTCATCCGATAGTGCACTGCACTTAGCAATAAGATTCTTGTGCTACATTATGCTATTTTAAATGATTCGCATGTAGTACTAAGAAAATATGTTCCCCTCACTGATCGGCGCACCAAGAAGCTCGAAGATCAAAGTATCTCCACCTCTGTCATTCTTATAATTTTAATAGATTAAGACAAAGCTTAGTTTAATCATAAGCAATATTGATTGAACAGTTCAAAACTGCGTAGTATTAGCCCTATTTGTAGTTATACGACTAAACCGCTTGACCTAATCAACCTGACTCCGTGTGTCTCACATACTTCACACAGTACCTACCGAAGCCGGACACGTCAATCCACAGTGTTCGGTGGCATGGCATGGGCGTCACGTAGAGGCCTCATTGCGTACTCGCAGCAATGCATCTAAACACGCGCGTGACCGATACTGCTGCGTATGCAGATGAATGGTAGGTGAAGCCATGCCGACAGGAACGATTTAATGGATTCGGTTCTTATCCATTTTATCAATTATTGAGCGGCCTACAAAGCGAAATAGATGAAAATGAACTGCAGTTCTGAGAACTCGTGTTTCAATAGCGTAGGTCGGCCATTCTCATGTTTAGGCATACCGTGAGCGCCGTTGATGTCACTAGCATGTGTGGACGCTTTATTAAGATTTTTTTCTCTGTATTCTGAACAATACGCTAATAGATTATTTAACCGACTTCAAATTAGGAGGAGGTTATAATTATCTTATACTGTTTGTATTTTTTTTAGTTTGTTTACCGGGTTTTTGTTCAATCGTGAACCTATGTCATTCAATTTGTTTGAAGTTTGTGCCGAGCCAAAACAACGAAAAGCAAGCCATGGCACCGACATCAAACAGTAGTTACAATCAATGATATTTTTTGGTTACAAATTACAATAGGTTACTACCACCTCTAGCACCGTGCAGTAAGTTTTCGATTTAATTGTCGGCCTCTTTAGCCTAGTTGGTAGTGTCATTGCCTCCAAAGCTAGAGGTCCCGGGTTCGATTCCCGGTAAGGGCATTTGTTTCTGTGGTGAGCAGAGATTTGTTCCTGAGACTTGGATGTTTTCTATGTATTCAAGTATATATCTATTAAATATATCGTCGTCTAGTACCCATAACACAAGCCTTATTGAGCCTACTGTGGGACTAGTTCGATTTGTGTAAAAAATGTCCCCTAATATTTATTTATTTATTTATTAGAAAAAGTCGCGCATCCACGCCGCGCGCACCTTTGAATTAGGTAAATAAATAATTCAGTTTATTTATCGCTTTTTGGTGTTTTAGATAAGGAGTTTGAGTTTGATGTTTTTTTTAAGTCGGTTTATAGGATACACCTTCCTACCAAAGTTCATAATTGTTGTGATTATAATTTCCGAGTAAGTCGGCTGTGACATACCGGCGGACGGACGGACGGACAGACATAACCTTACTATAAGGGTTCCGTTTTCACCATTTTGGCTACGAAACCCTAAAATTGAGAATGGCTCAGGTAGGCCTTAGGATGAAGCGTTTCTTAGTGGTTTGACCAATTTACGAGTATACTGTAACCGGTAACAAGACAAATCGATAATAAGATGGGTACAATAAAGGAAGACAAAACCCCGCCGCCAGCAAGAAATTCTTCGGTTCGGACGCTCCTTGACCGATCGACGATAAAGAGCGATCCCTTCCAGACAACCTTTGGTTAGCGGATAAAAGAAAATTAAACATGACCGAATGTATTTGTTCAGGAGCTGAGCGCCGCGCCGGTGTTCCTGGGCGCGGACGCGGAGGAGTCGTCGTGGGAGGCGGCGGTGGGCGCGCTCGGCAGCGCCGCGCTGTGCGCCGCGGCCGCCGCGCTGGCGCCCACCCCGCGCCTGCTCGCCCGCGTGGCGCCCCAGCACTCCTTCCGGGATCACTACACCGGCGCCTGCACGTACGTACCGCAACACATCGACTGCATAACTTCGCGCATTCATAGCAGTGTCACACCCGTAGCTTCTCGAAAATAAATGACCACACAACAGAGTGCTATCCCAACTAGCGTACTCAAGATTTGATACCAAACGCGAAATCCATCTCTACCTACTTAACGCAATAGTAGGGAAAATAATGCGACTTCGGTGAGTCGCAACTCGCAGCTGATGGATATCCCATCGATAGCAAAACAATACAATCCAATCCAATCAGATATCGAGCCTGACCTTCCCTCGACGGCGCGCCCTCGCGGCCCGCTCACTGCTTCATGACATTTGGTCATCACGACTTGGTTCTTGTTATATCTAAATGATTTCAATATCTGACATAGTTTCGTTAGTGCTTTTGCAGCAGCCTAATTTCAGGTTAAGTTGTATCAGGTCTGCATACTCTTACATTTACGTATTAATGATAGGTAAGAACGCAGGCAAAGTCGCCTCATCAAGTCATCAGCCGGCTGGCGGCGCTGCGCTGATGCGGTGTTCTTGCTGTACCTACTGTACGGAGAATAAGTGTTTTGATTGTTGCTATCCCTGTTACCGCATGTTCTTCCATCATTAGCGCCCGAGACAGAACCGACTGTGCGCTGTACAGTCCGCCAAGAAACCTACCACTTTTCAACTCTATTTCTTGTTCTTGTGGTTCCAAAGTGATTGATTGATTAACTCTTTATTCATATCCACAACATACATGGCATAACACAGTAATAAAACTAAATCTTAACACAGACATTAATTATCATGCAACTACTTAGAAACCAAACGGATAAGCCATGTGGCGTGGCAGAGAATAGGCGCTGGCTCAGCATAAATGCTGTGGCGAGCCAAATTCTGCCAGAACCTTATAAAATAACGGTCAATGCAACGCTAAACATCTCTCAACAATACGTAGAAGTGGACCACATTATTGGCTGACCTGGACCTGTATATCACAACGGCGGTAAACTAATGTATGGCCAGCTAGATAAGCTATCATTGATTGACCCCGTCATTCCATAGTTGGCATCTATCGTTCACCTCTTATTGTTACGAGTATGGATTAATATTGAAAGTGTCAAGTATTGGTCAATGTCAAGTATTGGGTCATTGGACTTACAGTACTTGAGTGAACTGATTTTTGAGTCCCTTTGAAAAAATCGGTTTAGAGATCATTCCAAAACAGCCTACCTACACTTTGAAAAAATCGTTTTAGGGATCATTCCATAACAGTACTAGCTTTGAAAACTTACCGTGCCGGAATATACCTATTTTGAGTCCTGAAAAACGACAAAATACTTAGCCTCCTTAAATCACGCCCAAAGGGGTGAAATCGAGGAGCAGCAGTGGGAGCCAATAAGTATTGCAGGCAGAGTAGCCTGTTTGGGCACATTGCCGAAATAGTCCCGTGCGGACGTGGCCCTGCGTGTCATGAATATGCGCCGCCGGCGCGCATGCGCGGTGTGTCTCCTGAATTATAATGGCAGATCGGTCCGCCGTTATAATGAGCTCGGACTAGCGGCTACAAGAAATTAGACACATGGTCACTTTATGGGGATTATGAGATATAAAAATTTTGAAAGTTTTCAGTCCATTCTGTGTCCATTGCGATGTGACACAGCCGTGAAGTAATATCTTGTGCTTAGGTTGAACTAAATGCGAATATCTTTAGCCACAAGTGCTGCCTTCTCCCGGGTGGTCTGTTTCCTTGGATGATCCCATATGTAATCAATGATCTACAGGAGTTCACAATTCTCATTAATTAGCTGAGTTCACGCGCAACAATGATATGATGACATGACAAAGAATTGGGCTCTTCCTTACTCCGCTTAATATAGAAAGTGATCTGTGGTTCAATAAACTACCGGGGCATATATTTAACGACAGCTGTATTCCTTCGGGTCAGTTACAATTATTTCAATTACTAGGGGTTGGTTCCTTTGTCTTCTATCTATTAGGCCTAGTCACATAACTTGTTTGGTTGCAGTAGCATCGACTTTTGACTAAATTACTAAAATGACTAACTTTTTTAGTGTTTGGTTGCAGTACCGTTCTACTTTAAAGGGCTCTATTCCCCAAGGTAGCGTCTTAGGGTGTGTTCTATTCCTTAGAATGAACATAGTACGCTTTTCGCACTCTAGGTACATGGGGTCCCAGCGCGCATAAGTTATTAGCAGAAATTGCGAAGCGTCTGGTTGACGTAACTGGTGACCGAAGAGCTGGCGGTTTCCTCGCTCAACGTATCAGCATTGCGATACAGCGAGGAAATGCCGCCAGCATCCTCGGTACAATGCCTCAAGGGCCCGTTTTAGATTTAAGTTAGTTTTAATTTTCTTTATATTATTTTGGTTAAGTATTCTTGTATATATTTTCGTTGTACATAAATAAATTATTATCTAAGTGTTTTTATACTTTGAAAGACTACTTTGATGATGTCGGCAAATGAATAATGTTACTGTGTGTTTTGTTTATTTGACTGCGCAGTACGTTCGGTTCTCCATACAAACGTATTTATGCTCTCATTTTAAAACGTTTGTTTGGAGAACCGATCCACACCGATCGTACTGCGCCCTCTTAATGGTTTTGTCTATGCTTACTTATTAATAATTAGCCCTCTGATATTGCTGTGCCCTTGCAGGGTGTCATATGTATACCTTATTATGTGACCCATTTTACAAACCACGTCGTCCAAAATGCTAGGCATTTCCATTCAATGCGAGCCTAATTTTATTCATTGACTAATACACGGCATCGGTTACGGCTTAACTAATAATAATAACATATGTCTGCTGTTCATGCACAATAAACAATTTCACATACATATGTCATATGTATAACTGAAGGGTAGGGATTTTTGACGCCATATTCTATCAGTAATTAATGCAGTTTGTATATGTTTAGGTTCCGGTTCTGGGTATTCGGCAACTGGCGAGAGGTGGTGGTGGACGACCGGCTGCCGTGCCGCGGCGCGCCGCCGCGCCTGCTGGCGTCCTGCGCGCGCGCACACGACTACACGCTGCCGCTGCTCGAGAAGGCGTACGCCAAGTGAGTGCGGGCAGGTGTCGGGGTGCCGGTCGCGTGTGTATGTACACGGAAAAAAAAACTTTGCTGTAGTAACTACAATTTAGTTGTGGTAACTAAATTCCTTACAAACTATACGGACAGCGAAGTTATTAGCTACCATAGCAAAGTGTATTTTGCTACTAAAACTTAGCTGTGATAGCAAATATTTTTAGCTGAAATCACTTCGAATCATAGAAAAGTTAGCTGTGGCAGCTAACTATATTAGCTAAATTTAGCTGTGGCTGCTAACTGGAATAGCTGTATTTAGCAGGGACAGCTAAGTATTTTACCGAAATTTAGCTGTGGCTGCTAACTATTTTAGCAGTGGCAGCTAATTTTATTAGTTATATTTAGCTGTGGCTGCAAAAGAAATTCGCCGCAGCTGCTAATTATTTTGGTTGCGACAACTAAAATAATTCGTCTCCATGGAAGATAATATTAGCTTTAGCAACTAAGTCAGTTTGATACTCTATCGAATTACCTTAGCAGCATTTGACAATGATCTTTGCTGTAGCTGTGAATTTCATTTGTTACTATAACTAAGAGTTTTAGTTGTGAGTTGTAATCGGTTTAGCTGTGACAGCTAAAATAATTTGTAGCCATAGAAAATAGTGTTAGCTATAGCAACCAAGTCAGTTTGATACTTTGACGAATTACCTTATCGGTATTTTACAATGACCTTAGCTGTAGCTGCGAGTTGGATTTGTTACTGTATCTAAGAGTTTTAGTTACGAGTTGAAATCGGATTAGCTGCGAAAGCTAAAATAATTTGTAGTCATAGGAAATAGTGTTAGCTATAGCAGCTAAGTGAGTTTGATACTCTATCAAATTACCTTGGCGATTATCGATAAAAATTTAGCTGTAGCTTCTAATTGGGTTTGTTACTTTAACTAAGGGGTTTAGTTGCGTGGTGTAATTATTTTGTTGAGATGACTAAAATAATTCGTCGCATAGAAGATAGTATTAGCTGTAGCAGGTAAGTAAATTTGTCACTCTATCGAATTAGTTGTAGCTGTGGCTGTGAATTGGGTTTGTTACTTTAACTAATTCACTTAGTTAAAGTAACAAACCCAATTCGCAGCCATAGGGAATTAGTTTTAGCTGTAGTTGTGAATTGAGCTTGTTACTTTAACTAATTCTGTTAGTTGAAATAACAAACCTTATTCACAGTCCCAGTTAAAACTCATTTGATAAAGTTTTAAAACGCAGTTGCTGCAGCTAAAATTATCCTTCATGCGACTTATCGGAATATAATTATCGCCTTAACAGTACGTTAAGCTGCATAAAAGATGATTCAGCTGCAGCAACTAAGTCAATTTGATACTCTATCGAGTCGTAATGATATGATAAAGTCAAAATAAACTTACTGCTACCGCTGCTGCTAAAAAGAACATAGTTACAAAGAATTTTAGTATCCCTAATTAAGTCATCACGCAAGTAAGTTTCATGTTATGAAGAAAAAATCAAATGCAGAAATTATTGTAATTACATTATATTTATTATGAGAGGGGTGTCATATTGTATCTTATACCTAGTCATCAGCGAAATCGGACGTGTCTCTTAAACAAAATAAATAATATTCATGTGCTGTATTTGTGACATAGTTTGAACAAGCGCAACTTATTTAGTAGAGTCGTAAGAATTACTAAGTGAATACTAATGTAAAGACAGAGTTGAATACAAGATGAACAATAAAAGTTTGTAGTTTCAATTAATACAATTACAGGAAGCTTATTGAAAAACTTTCAGTGATGTTGTTTTCGTCCGGTACTGCAAACAACTGAGGACCAAGCGTAAGGCCTCGTCGGAAACAGTTTTCCTTATTATGCAGGTTGGTTGGCAGGACTCCAGCGGTACACTGAAAAATTAAAACATTTGTAAGACACGTAGATGAGAACCTCAGAATTGACATAGATTAGGTGTTAAGTTATATGTATGTATGTATGTAAATACTTTATTGCACAAAAATATAGGTAAAAATACAGACAAAGTTATAAATAAATATAATCAGGGTGTTTGGTCCATCGTTTGCCAAATTTAAATGGTGGATAGGTAGGGTCATTTGCTATCGCATTAGGCCCCAAAAACAATTCTCAGGCCCACGCAATTTTTTATGTTTTTTTTTTGAAGTTATTTGAAGAATCTTAAAGGTTGACTCGTTAAGCCTGAAATTTAAAAAAAAGTAAGTAGTCCAGTCTGCATTTTTTATTTTATTTTAAATGTGCAACGATGTACGGTTCTATCAAAATCAAAATAATTGCAGGTAACGACTATTTTTATTCTTATTGACCCTCGGAAAATTTTCAAATTGAAAAAATTCTGTCGAAGGTAACCTTCGAATGGCAATTAAAATAAAACTAAAAAAGATCACGATCTTAAAATTATTTTAAAAAGTGCTTTGATCTATCTTCTGTATAATAAAGTGCAATAATGCTAAAATCCTTTCACAAACTTTAATCATTTGCAAACTTTGTGACGAATTAGCGTAATATTCGATATGCTACTTTGCCAACCTTTACACTTAAATTCGGCACGCAGGTTTGTAGTAGGTACGCAAAATCAGTAAGTAACAATCAAATTTCCATCATTAAACCACAATCATTCTGTCGTTCGAGTGTGAGAGGAGAAAGAGATCTCGCTTGTGAGAGAAGTCAGACATTTCTGCTATGGGAAACGGAGAGCGGGAGAGAGATTGCCAGGCTGCGCACATGTACATCTTCCTTGTGAGAGAGGGCCGGGCTTGGCAACCTAGGCGTACGCTCGAAGGCCCAAAGCGTTCCATAAGAGCGCGCTCTCCATGTGAGCCCGAGGGCCGAAAGTCCGACGGATGAACCCAGGTGGACACAGGGGGTGTGACCCTCTTTTACAACCTAGAAAGCCCGAAAACGAATGAAGGTCATGTTCCTTCTCTGTCGCTAGAATTTTCAAAGGCGACAGAAAGGACAGTTTTTTCGCGGTAGCGGCTCTGACTCTAAATCTCCCACTCCATGCCATACGATAAAAAAAAAATCTAAAGGTTGATTTAAATGGAAAAAAATATCGAAACCTCTGTGTCGTTTTTAAAAGCAATCCAAAGATACTCCACACGCCTATATAGTAACATTAAACTTTTTATGGCATGTATGGAGTGCCAAATTTTACCTCAGAATCGTATTAGGAGACCTCTCGGATGCTCAGATATCGATTTTGAACGAAATCGAGACGGAAATGAAGAAAATCTATGTGCCCGCCACTTTTTTCTAATTTTACCTCGGATTCGTAATAGGCGACCTCTCGGACGCTCGGATATCGATTTTGAACGAAATCGGGTTGCAATTGAGGAAAACCAGTATGGCTGCCACTTTTTCCAAATTTTATCTCGGATTCGTATTAAGAACTCTCTCAGACGCTCAGATATCGATTTTGAACGAAATCGGGAAAGAAATGAAGAAAATCAATATGGCCGCCACTTTTTCCAAATTTTACCTTGGAGTCATATTAGGGGACCTCTCAGACGCTCAGATATCGATTTTGAACGAAATCGGGACGGAAATGAAGAAAAGCAATATGGCCGCCACTTTTTCCAAATTTTACCTCGGAGTCGTATTAGGGGACCTCTTGGACGCTCAGATATCGATTTTGAACGAAATCGGGACGGAAATGAAGAAAATCAATATGGCCGTTACTTTATTCATAGTTTAGGTACCTCTGATTCTTATTAAGAGTCCTCTCGGACGCTCAAATATCGATTAATGTCGAAATCGTATATAATCAAAAAAGGTCGTATCTTCATAGGGAACTCACGGCACTTCATGCACCTTTTGACCTTATAAGAAACCTACATGCCAAATTTGGTATCTCTCAAACCAGCAGTTTGGGCTGTGCGTTGATATGTCACTCACTCAGTCAGTCAGTTTCTTCTTGCAATTTGGCACTTTTAAAAGTTTTCATGACCGCAATATTAAATTTCAAAATCAATGCCATTTTCGAAATTATCGACCCAAAAAACCATAAAAATGACACCCATATTAATATTTAGACATTCCAACCCCCTCGGACCCCAACAGAGGGGATGACATTTCACGTCCTCCACGTGGCAGTTTAAAATCATAGGTGGTTTCGTAATCAGCGACCCGATAAACCATAAAAACAACACACATATCGATTTTCAGAATTTGTCACCACTTTTCCCCCTTTTAGGGGTTGATTTCTCAAAAAACCTGAAACACATGTTTACTCATTTATCGTTAGAAATACTCCTGTGAAGTTTCGAATAAAATAATCCAACTAATCTTGATTCCCCATACAAACTTCGGACCCCCATTTCACCCCCTTAGGGGTTGAATTTTGAAAAATCCTTTCTTAATGCACCTCAAGACCTTATATGGAACCTACATACTACATTTGGAATCTCTAGAACCAGCCGTTTGGGCTGTGCGGTGATATGTCACTCAATCAGTCAGTCAGTTATTTCTTGAAATTTGGCACAAACTTTTAAAAGTTTTCATGTCTATAATATTAAATTTCAAAATCGATGCCATTTTCGTAATTAACGTCCCGAAAAGCCATAAAAACGACACCCATATTAATATTTAGACATTTCATCCCCCTCGCACCCCAACAGGGGGGATGGTATTTCACGTCCTCCACGTGAGATTTTAAAATCATTGTTGTTTCCGTTATCAGCGACCCGGTATATCATAAAAACAATACCCATGTCGATTTTCAGAAGTTGTCACTACCTTTCCCCCTTTTAGGGGTTGATTTCTCAAAAAACCTGAAACACGTATTTACTCATTTATGGTCAGAAATACTCCTGTGAAGTTTCGAATAAAATAGTCCAACTAATCATGTTTCCCCATACAAACTTCGGACCCCCATTTCACCCTCTTAGGGGTTGAATTTTGAAAAATCCTTTCTTAGTGCACCCCTACACCTTATAAGGAACCTACGTGTCAAATTTGGAATCTCTAGGACCAGCGGTTTGGGCTGTGCGTTGATATGTCAGTCAGTCAGTCAGTCAGTTTCTTCTTTTATATATTTAGATTATCAACAAGTTTTTTTTTCACACAGACAGTTTAAATAAAATGTAATACCCGGCTTTTACTAGAAAATACCGGCGTTTATTTATGGCAACACTTGCTACGTTACTTTTCCCGCGTGAAACTCGAAAACATTCGTCGTAGTAGCAAAATGCATCTTAGCTACTACAACGAATTTGACATTCGTTGGCATAACTAAAACATTCGAGCTTATAAACATTTTTTGTACTGGCGGGCACGGCACGTGTCGCTATAATGCTATACGCTGAGCAGTTACAGTTAGTAAGTTAATTTTATTACGAGTTTTAGGGTTTCGTGGTGAAAAAGAAACACATTGTTTCGCCATGTCCGTCCGTCCCTCCGCGGCTTAACTCAGTAATCGTAACTACTAGAAAGCTGTAATTCGGCATGGGTATACATATTAATCAAGCCGACAAAAGGGTAAAATAAAGTCTTGAAATATTTTTTTTCCTTTGCAAAATCCATCGTATGGGCTATCATTGTTGGATCGCTCGTTTTAATATAACGAGGGTTTTCTCAAATCATTTTTTGTTTCAGGAATCTGATTGCATAATATAACTTAAAATAATATCATGCAATCACGAAGCGCTTTATAAAGCAATTTTTGTTAGAGTAATGCATTTTTAATACGTCTCTAGACACATTGACACTCGGCCACGCCTGCAAATCCCTACACAAGTCCAGTGCGTATAACTACCTACCGCGCGATACTTTCCATTACATGGCAACAGAATCTATGTTATATAGATAGGTATAGGTAATCTGTATATTGAGGACTGTAGAAGTGGTTGAAAATTTTCAAATGTGCATTTCGAGCATGATATAGGTAGGTACATAATTATGTACTGTTGCATCCTGATGGATGCCTGGGGTTTGCTACCTTATTCCAAGAATTGGCGTAGGCACTAGTTTTTACAGAAGCGGCCGCCATCTGACCTATACACTTCTGGATTGAGAACGGAAGGACGTGTTAAGAAATAGATAGTTACATACTAAGGTATTTAGTTTTAAATCTAATAAGTACGTAATCATTTTCAACCTTTCATTCTAGTTGATAATTCAATAAGTTTTAATCATTTAATCATTATGATAAAAACCTATTAAAAATACTTTCAATACAGGTTAATACGTGTACATCTTAAATAAGGTGTTACTACTGACACGTCAATAATTAACTAAAAAGAGAAAAACGAGCTCCTTATTCTTGATAATTATGGAATTGTGTTAGAGCAATGTAGGTAGTATAGTAATTAATAGGTTGCATGTGTTTATAAACTCTAAATTGCATTAACCAACTTATTTTTAATGTTCTTATAGTTTAAGATCTGTAACGCTTTGGCGACTAGCTGTTAGTTGCAGATATGTACTCTGGAAAGTGAAATACTTAAATACTCATAAATAAATTGTTTAAAAAGAATTACAATAAAGTTTTAGGTAAATTAATATTTTACTGATGTTTCGTCGCAAGGTTACTCTCGGATATCATCTCTTTTTCAGACTGCGCGCAGGATTATCCTTAAGCTGGTCCATCATTACACGGGTTTTTCTTTCATGGAAAATGCCCGTGAATTGGCAGAAACGTATCGAGATGATTTGGTCGTTTTAAAATGCATTCATTCTAATGTCACATTTTTTCTGTTCTGAAAGGGTTTCTGTTATATTCCTTCTACCTAAACCAGACTTGGATATATGGCTTGATTGCACAACGATCGACTTTGTACTAGGGTATCGCGTAGTACTCGTAGTAATCAATTAGACGGCAAAATTTAAATACCCTACAGACAGAAAATAAGTTATTATTAAGCAGTTGCAGCAAACAATATTAGCTAAAATTGTGAAAAATTTAGTCTCAGGTACAAAATATCCTTAGCAGCCTCACATAAGTTGGATTTTCTAATACTGCTACTATATTATTGCTGTTCATGGCATAGAAAATTCGGTGGTGTGACTAAAATTTTTAACGACATTAGCGAAGGATTGCTTAGCAGTTGCAACAAAGAATATTAGCTAAAGTTTATTGCTGTTCATTACATAAAAAACCGTTGGTGTGGATTTTGAGCAACATCGGTGAATGTTTATTTAGCAGTTGCAGAAAATGATATTTGTTAAAGTTTGTGAAAAGTTAGTCACAGCTAGAAAATGTTCTTAGCAGCCTCAGCTAATTCTGATTTGCTATTACGGCTAATATATTATTGCTATTATCTGTATAGGAAATTTAGTGGTGTGACAGAGATTTTTATCAACAGCGACGAATTTTTATTTAGCATTTGCAGCAAATAATATTAGTTAAAGTTTATGAAAAAGTTAGTCACAGCTACAAAATGTTGTTTGTAGCCTCACCTAAGTCTGATTTGCTACTACGGCTAATATATTATTTCTGTTATTTGCATAAAAAATTCGATGGTGTGACAAAGATTTTTAGCAACATCGACGAAGTTTTACTTAGCTGTTGCAGCTAAGAATAATAGTTAAAGTTTTATGAAAAAGTTAGTCACAGCTACAAAATGTTCTTAGCAGCCTTACCTAAGTCTGATTTGCTACTACAGCTAATATATTATTGCTGTTAATTGCATAGGAAATTCGGTGGTTTGACAAAGATATTTAGCAACATCGGCGAGTTTTTATTTAGCAGCTGCAGCAATTAATATTCGGTAAAATTTGTGAAAAAGTTAGTTACAGCTACGAAATGTTCTTAGCAGCCTCACACAAACCTGATTTGCTACTACTGCTTATATATTAATGCTCTCCATTGCCTAGGTAATTTATTGATGTGACTACGATTATTAGCAAAACTGGCGAAGGATATATTAGTAGATGAATATGAAAATAAAATTAGCAGCTGTTGCAAAACTGTTGTTAGTGATTGCAAAATATTTTAATCAAATGCAACAAACATACGCTTTTGCTGCCCAATACATGTATAATTAGTAATAGTAACAAAGTTCTTGTCCACTACAACAAAACATTATTAGCAGTCCCAGCTAACAACAATGACGAATAAAATTTTGTTGATACGGCTAAATAAATTAGATATAGTTGTTAATCAATTAGCAGCGGTAGCAAATTGTTTAAAATCCTTTTAGCTAAATATCGTTAGCAAGGGTAGCGAACTGGTTTTAGTTGCTATAGACAAGGCTTTGCTACAGAAGATAAGAAATTGTATACAGCAGCAAAGAAAATTTCAGCAAAGCGTGCTTAGTTACCACAGCTAAATCATTTCTTTCCGTGTATGTCTGTCGTGTATGCATGTATAGTTCCCGTGTCGGTGCAGGCTGTACGGGTCGTACGCGGCGATGCGCGCGGCGGGCGCGGCGGCGGAGGGCGGCGCGCGCGCGCTGCAGGAGCTGACGGGCGGCATCGTGCAGTCCTTCTCGCTCGCGCGCCAGCCGCAGCCGCTCACGCTGCAGGTGCTGCACTCCGCCGCGCCGCGCTCCACCATCATCGTGGCCAGCCGCGCCGTGAGTCATCACTTCAGACCATGTAACAACACGGCAATGTGTGTGTGGAACCGGTTAAACTTGATTAAGAGACACGAGGCAGCTGACCCTTTAAGAACAGCAGAGATACTTTCATACAAATCAGGCATTTATTTATTTATTTTATAAGACACGCATGTGAAACTAGACGTCAGGCTACTGGATGTAGAGGTAATTTGAGGTTTATGGTGTGCAGGAGAAGGAGTCGGGTTGGCGGCGGGGCGGTGGGGGCGGTGGGGGCGGCGGCGTGCGTGGGGACGGGCTGGCGACGGCGTGCGTGGTGACGGGGCTGGCGCGCGTGCGCGGCGGCGCGGCGCTGGTGCGCGTGCGCGGGCGCGGCGCGGGGCGCGCGCGCGGCGCGTGGGCGCGCGGCGGCGCCGAGTGGCGCGCGCTCGCCGACGTCGACCGCGACGCGCTCGAGGCGCGCGCGCTGCATCCCGACGAGTTCTGGTAACCAATCTGTACATTCTGTAGTACATGTTCCTAGGATAGATATCAGAATATAATAGAATAGAGGTGTCGTCGTGGGCCTTAAATAAATTGTGCTCGAAAAATCTCAAAAATTTCAGACTTTACTCTGACTTTAATAAAGCTGGAGGTTCTATATTCTATCCCCTGTATGTATTTTTATTCTTATTTCATTATTTACGTTCACCATTTTCTCTGTCTGTGAAACGAAATTTAAAATTCTGTTCTTATTTGAAAGAGTATACTCCTGAGGTTGTTCTTTGTCACCAATTCAGGATCTGATGATGGGAACATCAAGAACTGAAATTATTTTCCGCATATTAAACCTTTATATTATAAATTTTTATTCGTCGTAAATGTGTTTATATGGACGAGTATATCTATGCTTAAATATTTAAAAAAGTCGGCCCCCTAGGCATGGTTCCTAAAATGCTGGCAACATTTTCTCGCTGAATGGCAACGCTAATGCGTTGAGCGAGGAAGCTGCCAGTTCTTCGGTCCCCTGTGGCGTCTACGAGCCTTTTGGAAAGCTCCTTGTAGAGCTGACGTGCACGGGGACCCCTCGGGCCAAGGATCTCCATACCGAACGTAACAAAACTGTACCTATTCGGTGCCGAGACCCCTACATTTATGTTTTTTTAACTTTTCGGCCGCCGCCCCCGGTTGTTTGCTGGTTCCGTGGAGATGGGAAGGTGCCAAAGTGTACCGTCCCAAACTAGACAGTCTCAAAGGAATCAGGGACATTCCGTCCGGTCTCTTGCCGTCGTCTCTAGATACGAGTATGCCAGTAGGCTCAAGGAGAGCTGGCACGTTGACTGTAGCGGCCAGCGCTTTTCTGACAAGAAAGCCCCTGATGTCCCAGTGAGTCCACTATACTGCCGCAAGGACAAGTTTGCGGAGTACAGAGGGGGATACCTAGTCGTAAACAAAGTATTACATGTTATAAAAAGAATCCACTTAGCGTAATGTCGTTCCACAGAAGGTCAAATGCTATTATATGTAGATCCACACATTCACGTACATGTCCTTAAGATTAGTTCCGCTCCGCTACTTATAGCATCGAGCGCAGCTCGCAAACAGGTTGTTTGTTTATTGTGGTGCGGCGCGGGTGAGCGACCGCCGCAGTGGGTCAGCCGAGTGGGTCGGGCCGTGCGACCCGGCGCCGGCGCACGACTCCGAACACCGACCGGCGTACTGTCACTACCTCTTCACGCACACCTCACCACCCCCCCTTTTCTCCTGATCCCGATAATGTTATAATTCCTGGTCAAAAATCAGCACGGCTAGCATAAGAAGGCGCGCGAGATAGACTAAGTATCTGTCTTATTCTAATGGGTATACAAGGAAAGAGACGGATAGTCTATTTCGCGCGCCGTCTTGTGTTAGCTATGCAGTAGATAAAACTAGGGAGTTTCATTTTTCCTTAGGTGTAAGAATAGGTTCTGCTACGAATGGTTTAATAATTTTTAAGGACAACTACCTACTCTATATACAAAAGCGACATAGAGGAGTACATACATTTTAAGAATTTACAAACCTGAAGGAGGAAGTTTTTTCAATATTTTTATTATTTCCAACCTAAATGAAAACCCGAAAACCGAACCCGAAACCGAAATGAATGATAATGATTTTTATAGACCCCAAAGGAACAGTAAATTGTATGCATTATATTTTAATAAATATCCTTTCAGTGAATCAACACTTCGCAAATCGGTTCATCAAATTAGCTGGTCGCTAACCGACCTATCGACCCTACAATAATTTAAATATAATCGCTGTAAAACCTCGTAACCTATTTATCCAAATATTTGGCCTCGTCGTCACTTTTACTTGTCATCAAGTGAGGCTGAGGGTTGAGGTCAATTTATTGGTCGATTATTGTAGAGAAAGTCGTCATACCTCTATCGAGGTCAGACACGGAACTCGGAATAAAACCATTAATAGTAAAGTAACCAGTAACCTGGTGAAAAGGTTGTGAAATGGGAGCGGGAAACGGCGCGGCGGCGACGCGTGAGTCGCAGCCACATAGTTGCGCAAGCGCGGGTTCCCACGCTCTCGATCCGGAGAGAGCCCGCGCCGCAGCGGTGCCGTACCGCCCGCTATTACATCCTAGTGTTCCTAGTCATGCAGTACTTAGAAATCGGTTGTAACGGAAAAAATGCAAAATGCATTTTCTTCAATGACTCCGCAACCTAATCCCAAGAATTGGCGTAGGCACTAGTTTTTACGGAAGCGACTGCCATCTGACCTCAATGAAAATATATAATAAAAAATACTTGAATAAGAAAATCAATGATTAAAATGATATGACGATGCGATTTGTGACTGTTTATCTGGCGATGGCGTGAGGCTTGATGACTCCGAGATGGGAATTTTACTTTTGTTTGAATCCGAGCAGAAATGATAATTCCAACATGTTGCTGTGTTACAGGATGTCGTTTAATGACTTCGCGTGCGTGTTCGCGCGTCTGGAGCTAGTGCACGTGGGGCCGGACGACTGGATGCGTGAGCCGGCGCTGCACGCGCGGCGGCCGTGGCGCGCCGTGCTGGCGCGGCGGCGCTGGCGGCGCGGGTTCAACGCGGGCGGCCCGCCCGAGTGTACAGGTACACGTGACGACTAGGTGCGTGAGCCAGCGCTGCGCTCGCGGCGGCTAGTCGTTTCGCGCACTTATAGTATTCATTTCATCATCATCATCATCATCATGTCAGCCGAAAGACGTCCACTGCTGGACATAGGCCTCCCCCAAAGACTTCCACAATGACCGGTCCTGCGCCACCCGCATCCAGCGGACACCCGCGACCTTCATCAGGTCATCGGTCCACCGTGTGGGGGGCCTGCCCACGCTACGCCTTCCGGTACGTGGTCGCCACTCGAGAACCTTTCCGCCCCAACGGCCATCGGTTCTACGTGCTATGTGCCCCGCCCACTGCCACTTAAGTTTAGCAATTCGGAGGGCTATATCGGTCACTTTGGTTCTGCTGCGGATGGCCTCATTCCTGATGCGATCACGCAGAGAAACTCATAACATAGCTCTCTCCATTGCTCTTTGGGTGACTTTGAGCCTTTTTATGAGGCCCATAGTAAGCGACCACGTTTCAGTACCATATGTCATCACTGGCAACACACACTGGTCAAAGACTTTCGTCTTGAGACACTGCGGAATATTGGACGAAAAGATGTGCCGTAGCTTCCCGAACGCTGCCCAGCCGAGTCGGATTCGACGATTAACCTCTTTCTCGAAGTTGGACCTACCTAACTGGACAGTCTGTCCTAGGTATATGTAATCGTCTACAACTTCGAGCGTAAAGTGTCCGATTGTTAAGGGAGTTGGTGCGACATGGACATTTGACATGATCTTCGTCTTGTCCATGTTCATCCTTAGACCAACTCGCTCGGAGGCTTTACTGAGGTCATTGAGCATTGTACTTAAATCTTCCATGGTCTCAGCCAAGACTACTATATCGTCAGCAAACCGAAGGTGAGTGAGGTACTCGCCATTTATGTTGATGCCTAGCCTTCTCCAGTCCAGAGTCTTGAAAACATCCTCCAGTGCAGCGGAGAACAGTTTAGGAGAAATAACATGTCCTTGCCTGACTCCCCGCTCCAATGGGATAGGCTTCGAGCTCTGGCCCTGGAGTCGGACTGATATAGTGGCGTTCTCGTACAAACACTTCAGCACTTCGATATAGCGGTAGTCCACTTGGCACCGCTGGAGAGATTGTAGTACAACCCAGGTTTCGATTGAATCGAAGGCTTTCTCGTAGTCCACGAACGCTAAACAGAGGGGCAGGTTATACTCCTCAGTCTTCTGTATAACCTGACGGAGCGTATGGATGTGGTCTACGGTGCTAAAGCCTCTTCGGAAACCGGCTTGTTCGGGAGGCTGGAAGTCATCTAGCCTGCGTGCGAGACGGTTCGTAATGACTCTTGAAAACAGCTTATAGACATGGCTCAGAAGTGAGATGGGTCGGTAGTTCTTCAGTAAGGAGTTGTCACCCTTTTTGAAAAACAGGACCACCACACCTCTGTTCCATGCCTTTGGAGATTTCCCTTCCAGTAAGACGGAATTGAACAACTTCTGAAGGGCCCTAAGGACCGATTTTCCACCCGCCTTCAGGAGTTCCGCTGTAATTCCGTCTTCACCGGGTGCCTTATTGTTCTTAAGCTGTTTAAGAGCCATTCTAATCTCGTACAGGCTGATGTCCGGGATATCTTCGGTATAGTGCCGGGTTAATCTAGCTCTTCGGTCTTCCGCCAGACCAACTTCGGGTCTGCTAGTTGACGTGTATAGCTGTCCATAAAAGCACTCTATCTTACTCAGAAGCTCAGGTTTGGACGAAACGATTCTACCATCTTCAGTTTTTAATCTGGCGAGCTGGCTCTGCCCAATAGACAGATCTCTTGAAAAAACTTTAGAGCCCTTATTCTGCTCGATGGCCTCCTCAATACGATTTGTATTGAATTGGCGCAGATCGTGGGTAAGGGACTTGGAGATCTGTTTATTGAGCTGCCTGTATAATCTCGCATCGGCTGAAGACTGCAGAATCATCTCATTCCTTTCCTCGATGAGCCTCTGAGTGGAGATAGAGATCCTTTTGGCTCTTTGAGTTCGTTGGGCCTTAAAGAACTTAGACCCAATGCTATGGACAGCTTCCACAAACCCGTCGTTGAATTCGTCCACATCGCCGCCTAGACAATCGAAACGGTTTTGGAGTTCCAGCTGAAAGCTCTCGGGGTTTTGGATTTGGACTGCTGCTGGACGGAGCGTGGACTTCATCAGGCGAGAGCGCTCTAGCTTGACGCATATATTCAATGTGCCTCTTACCAGACGATGATCACTTCCGGTTTTAACCGTACTGATCACAGAGACATCATTGAATATACGCCTCTTCGTCGACATGATGAAGTCAATCTCGTTTTTTGTTGCACCGTCGGGACTCATCCAGGTCCACTTCCTGTGCTCGCGTTTCTTGAAGAAGGAGTTCATCATGTAGAGTCCCTCCTTCTCCAAGAAACCAGCCAGTAGTTGGCCCCGGTGGTTCCGACTGCCAATTCCAAATTGCCCCAATCTCAGTTCTTCACCATCTCTCTTGCCCAGTTTCGCGTTGAAATCCCCCATAACAACGGTGAAGTAGGTTTTGGAACTATGCATGACTTTTGATATATCCTCATACATAGCCTCCACCTCGTCGTCGGAGTGTGCCGAGGTCGGCGCGTACACCTGTATGACCGTCAACGAGTACCTTCGGATACTCTGAGTATAAGGTACGCCACCCTAGCCGACACACTCTCGATCTTCACCACGTTGTTCACGAGGGATTTGTGGACGATAAACCCGACACCTCCCTGGGACTGTTGGTCGCCCTCCCGGAAATTGAGCAAGTTGCCGGACTTCAGGGTTATCGTGTCCTCCCCCTCTCTTCGGACTTCAGATAACCCTACGATATCCCAACGCAACTTGCTCAATCCTTCCTCCAGTTCCGCTACCTTTTCGTCGGTCCGCAGTGTTCGTGTGTTATATGTTGCCAGGGCCAGGAGTCGTCGGTGGTGGTAGCCGGATCTTTGCCGGAGATTCTTCGCACCCCTGACCCCGCTAGTACCCTGGCCGCTAGCAAAGCCAGGGCACTGGGGGTCGCCGGAACCTCGGGGCCGTGGCCTGTTTGTATCTGTCATAGGGGGTAATTGCCATAATCGCCACGCTTGGCATGCGGGTTGGCGATCGCAGTGTCTCCACCGCACTCCAGGTATGCTGCTGCCCATCCCCCGGTGGTCTTGGTCGTAGTTTTAGGACATACCCGGGTCCGGGTTGCGTATCACAAATGTAGACGCAAATGTCGATGTAGGATTGGCTTAGATACGTATAGTCGCGCGTCGATCTCTGAGTTATGACGTTGAATGTGTTTCCAGAGACGACGGGCACGAACCCGCAGTTCCACGTGTCGATCCCGGGCTGCGCGGGCGCCGGCAAGTGCCACGTGGTGGTGTCGGTGCTGCAGCAGTACTGCCCGCGCGGCCGCTCGCGCCTGCGCGCCGTCGGCTTCGCGCTCTACGAGGTGCCGCCAGGTAGGCCCTTACATTACCGAGCGTCGCTGTCGGTACACCCACCCGATAATTGGTAGCATTACGATCAACAAAATACACTTATACTCATTTATTTGCAATGATTCTTATACCTTTCACTTCCAATCATATGAACCTGCGGTGTATGTATGGACAAAAAAACAACATAACTGAAAAACATTACAACTGAGAGCAGAACTAGCAATATGTATTTTCAAAATTTAATCGGTTAATGGAAACGATATAAAACAACCTTATATACCTACTCGTAGAGTCCGTGCTATATGTCTACATAGAATAATTGGGCAAGACCATGTCATTAAATAAATTAATTAAATAAATATTGCTGCTCGGGAACACTCTTACACAAATCGACCTAGTCCCAAACTAAGCAAAGCTTCTATTATTGGTACTCGACGACGATACTTGTATAGATAATACATACTTAAATACATTCGTAGGCAGGGTCACTACCAACTAAGCCAAAGTGGTCGTCAAAACCGCCGCCGCCATCGGCCGGCGTCTTGCTGTTATAAAAAACGGGCCGGCCCGGACACGGAACGGTCTTCTGTGAATCATCCTTTACTTTGCGGAATTCCATGATAAAATCTCTAGAAAAAATTGTCTTTGCTATTCCGCTAAGGAAGGTGTTAGACTCTTGGTTACCATAGCGTCGAGACAAACAAGGATGTCATAAAATTACCTACGACTTGATTGTACATGAATATTTAGTTGATATTTGAATTAACGTTATTACAAGATTATTCGCATATCTTTCCGTATTCCATACACAACAGAATGGCGACGAGGATCATGATTGAAAGAGAATCCATATAAAAGTTTCAAAATACGTAAAACGTGAGTACAAATACGACACGATTTTGACCGATTTCTACAATTACAATGGAGGAATTAACAACAGTCCTTAGTCAAATGATGGAGACTATGCGCGCTATGCAAAACCAACAAGCGGTGTTACAAGACGCATTTCTTCGGCGTGGTCAACAAGGTTCACAATCAGTAAGTGGAATATCGCTACAACCCTATGACGAGGACAATGAATCCTTTGATAGCTACTTACAAAGGCTACAAAATTACATAACTTTAAAGGGCGTTACAGAAGCCAGTATAAAATTGCAAATTTTCCTTAACTGCATTGGACCTAAATACTACCAAGTGTTAAAAAACTTAACGGCACCGAATACGCCCGAATCCAAATCTTACGATGAGCTGGTGCGAATACTAGGCAATCATATTGCACCTGAACCTGGTGAAGTAGCCCAACAGCATAAGTTTTGCCTACGATCTCAACACGAAGGAGAAAGTATCGCAAATTACGTAGCCGGATTGAAAGAAATTGGAGGCAAATGCAACTTCATATGTACGAATTGCAAGGACATTTACGTGTCCAGTTCATACGCGGCTTGAGAAATTCCGAGATTAAGGAAAGACTCTTACAAGAATCTCCAAGTACAAAATTTGATGATATAATCAAGATTGCAATGGCTATTGAAACTTCAAAATACGAAAGTAAAGCAATGGCTTACGAAGCACAACCCAATATAAACAAGATGACAGTAAAAAAATATAATAAAAATAAGGACAATGTAAATACAGATAATAACACAAAGAAAAAACAAATTACATGTTTCCGATGTGGAAAAAGCAATCACAAAGCTACACAATGTAAATTGAAGAACAAGTTATACTGTAACAAATGCAATACGAAGGGACATATACAGACAGTTTGTTTCAAAGATCAAAGACAATTGGAGTATGAGACAGAAAGTGACTCAGCTTACGAAAATGAAGAGGAAATATATGAAATACATAAAATACCTATACACAGCAATACATCCAGAGATAAGTTCAAGATGACATTACAAATAAATGGGAAAATACACACCCTAGAAATGGATACAGGAGCGGCCGTTACAACATGTTCCGCAGAATACTTTGAGAAACATTTTGGAGAAATGAAACTAAAAAATACTCTTGTAAAACTACGAACTTATACAGGAGAAATTATACAACCAATTGGTACCTGCAAAGTAGACATAAAATACAAGAAGAAAGAAATAGAAGGTAGAATATTCGTAATCAACGGAAAAGTGGATACAGTTGTTGGAAGAGAATGGCTAAGAGAGCTAAATATCCAGTTCGACATAAATGCAATACAAAAGGAAGAAAAAGATCTCACAGAAAAAGATTTTAAAAGAAAATTACAGTATTTGATTGAAGAATACAAATAATTGTTCTCAGAAAAGATAGGAGAAATAAAAAACTATCAAGCTGCATTTAAACTGAAAGAAGGAGCACTGCCCATATTTCTGAAGCCACGTCCAGTTCCATTTGCTCTCAAAGATAAAGTAGAAGCGGAAATAGACAGATTGGAACAAGAGGGAATCATAGAAAAAGTGACATATTCTCAATGGGGTACACCTGTAGTACCCGTTATTAAGCCAACTGGTAAGGTACGTCTATGTGCTGATTTTAGAGCTACACTAAACAAGAACCTGGAAGATGACAACTACCTGTGATGTGATGAGTAGAAGAGATTTTTTCAAAACTAAGCGGTGGCAAATACTTCTGCACGCTAGACATAAATCAGGCATACTTACATCTGACGGCCAACGAAGAGACAGCTGCAATGCAAGCAATCAGTACAAGCAAGGGCACTTACAAAGTGAAGAGATTAATGTTCGGAGTAAAAATTGCGCCAAATATCTGGCAACGCTACATGGACCAAACCCTACAAGGAATGGAAGGTACAGCCTGTTTTTTCGATGACATTGCTATACAAGGGCGAACATACGCTGAGCTTTTACAAAGGATTAGAAAGGTTTTCAATAAATTACAAGAATGCGGACTACATGTTAACCAAAAGAAATGCCAATTTTTCCAAAAGTCTATTACATACCTGGGACACATGATAAATGAAAAAGGTTTAGATCCAATGCAAGATAAAGTAAATGCTATAAAAAATTGTACACGACCTACAGATATTTCATCACTACGTACATTTCTGGGAATGATAAACTATTACCAACAGTTTATTCCAAATCTTGCATCGAGGTTAAGCCCACTTTACAGACTTTTACAGAAAGATTCAAAATTTGAATGGTCAGAAGAATGTGAAAAGATTTTCAAAGAATTAAGAGAAGAGATCTGTGGAGAAAAAGTTCTTATACCATT
The DNA here is from genome assembly GCA_905163555.1 of Notocelia uddmanniana. NCBI lineage: Eukaryota > Metazoa > Arthropoda > Insecta > Lepidoptera > Tortricidae > Notocelia > Notocelia uddmanniana. The sequence goes on along the minus strand of LR991066.1, from coordinate 38,676 downwards.
TCATGGGAACTTACCGGTAACGCTAGCCACAGATGCATCACCGACTGGGTACGGAGCGGTGTTATCACACATTATGCCAGACAAGACTGAACGACCAATTGCATTTGCATCAAAATCCCTATCTAAAGCGGAAAAAGGGTACAGTCAACTCGACAAAGAAGCTGCTGCATTAATATGGGGACTTAAGAAGTTTTTTCAATATTGCTACGGAAGGAAAATTATATTGATTATTGACAATCAACCTTTAGCGAGAATATTACACCCAGAAAAAGCGCTACCAGTTACTACAGCTATAAGACTGGTACACTACGCAAACTTTTTGGCAGGTTTTGATTACCAAATTAAGCTGAGGAAGACAACTGAACATGCAAATGCAGACTATTTTTCAAGATTACAAGATACGTCAGATTCTGGTAAAAATACACTAACAGATGATGATACATTTTACCTAAACCAGATTTCAGAGCCAGTGACACTAGATGACATAAAAGAAGCCACAATGAAAGATCCAGATCTTCAAAAGTTATACTTAGACATACAATCGGGTAAAGGCGACCCGAATAGACTTCATGAGTTCTCACTACAAAATGGTTGCATTTTCTATGGAATAAGAATAGTTATACCGAATCAGTTGCAACCTAAGTTGTTACAAGAGCTACATACGGCTCATACTGGTATTGTAAAAATGAAATCTTTAGCCAGAAGCTACATTTGGTGGAAACATATAGATTCAGACATAGACAGAGCATTCCGCCTGATAACAGTGATAACATACCTGCACCTATGGAAGATCAACAAGAACGGCAAGTTACAGAACCTACAGTACCTATACCATCTGATAACCCTACTATTGAGCCACGTCGCAGCACGAGGAACAGACGAGCACCAAAACGACTAGACCTGTAACGAAGCAATTCATAACGAGGGAGAGTGTTAGACTCTTGGTTACCATAGCGTCGAGACAAACAAGGATGTCATAAAATTACCTACGACTTGATTGTACATGAATATTTAGTTGATATTTGAATTAACGTTATTACAAGATTATTCGCATATCTTTCCGTATTCCATACACAACAGAAGGTTTAGAAATCACGTTGAATGATTAAAAAGTGAAATGATTTTGCTCAGTGGACGTAGCGCAAGCAACATCTCCTTCCAGCATATCCCTGATGATGCCTCTCGTAGAAGGTGAAACACGTGTCAAGGTTTTGTCATTATCGATGGTAGTTTCTCGTATTTATTACTTGTTTGTGCATGCGGAGGGTGGGAGCATTAACCGCATGCAACAATACGCAAGTGGATACATTAAATTATCACTAATAGACCTACACGTTCTTTAGCGGATGGCAAAGAATTTTTATCATAGAGATTTACTTCGGCCCATGTCGAATGTTTATGTGTTGTTTGCGTGTCGCAGGCGGCGCGGCGCCGCGCTCGCTGAGCGGGCTGCGCGCGCTGGACGTGACGCACTGGTCGCGCGCGCGCGAGGTGGCCACGTTCTTCACGCTGCCCGCCGGCGAGTACCTGCTCGTGCCGCACACGCGCCGCGCGCACGCCGACCACGCCTTCCTGCTGCGCGTGCTCACCGACCAGCACGCCGACATATGGTCAGTCACACCGCACATCGTCATCTTCATATCAGCCGAGGGTCGTCCGCTGCTGGACATAAGCCACCCCCAAAGAGCGCCACATTGACCGGTCCTGCGTCACCCGCGTCCAGCAGAACTCCCACGATCTTTACCTGGTCATCAGTCCATCTTGTAGGGAGGCTACCCACGATGCGCCTTCTGGTACGTGATCGCCACTCGAGAACATTTCCACCTCAACAACCATCGGTTGGACGTATAATGTGCCCCGCCCACTGCCACTTCACACGATATAACCGAACATTAAAAACCATAAGCACTAGTAAGCAATAGAATATTATAAGAACACTCTCATAGAAGAACCAATTCTTTACCTTCCTCTGTGCTTCCTTTCCTTCTTTGGTGGCTTACACTATTAGCAAGGCAAGACAAAAGCACACAGACTTCGCTGGTGCGGCCATCTACTGAGAATGGAGAAAGATCGAGCTGTCAAGAGAGCATACCTGGACCGACCGAGTGGTCGCCGCCCAGTCGGCCGGCCCAGGTATCGCTGCGAACACACGCTGTGAAAGTGAATCTGCGTCAGCTTCAGGCTGATACTGGCAGGAAGCGGCACAAGTTTTGGAAAGGTGACGTGCTCTCATTTCGGAGGCCAAAATAAGAATAGTTAGTTAGTATTCTTTACCATAAGTGTTGTCTGCATGTTGCAGGGAGGTGAACGAAGATAACCTGATCGTGCGGGACATTGCCTCCGAGTTCCCAGACGAGCGCCAGCCGCTGCCGGTGAGTAGTTGCTCCTGGCATCCTTGCCGACGCTCAGAACGCGCACGCGTTGAGTTAGTTTTTAAGGAACCACATTTCACCAGTGGATTATTTTTTTAACAGACTTCAAATAAGGAAGAGATTATATGTTCCACTGTATCTATTTTTTATATATGTTCACCGATTTCGCTGACAATATTGAACCGATTTTCAAAATTTTTTTTTATTCGAATGAGTGTTCTTTACCTGAGGTGGTCCCATTGTCACCAAGTCGGGATCTCATGGAGAAATCCTAAGGAAATCAAGGACAAACCTCATAATCCTCATATTATATAGGCACATTTTATGTGGTCCATATGTATTCTAAAGCTATTCAAGTATTTTCGTCTGGTAATCATCATCTTATGTTGATCAGCTGGTGACGGAAGGTACAATTCCTTAACGGTTAGGAGTTGGAGAATAATTCTTGAAATATTGTAGGTACATACCTATAGACCAATAGTTATATTATTTCAAGTTATTCAGTTGAGCTGATAATCATAATTAAATGTAACTCCAAAACTCTTTGAGTCTTCTTCTTTGAATACACTAAAAATAGAAGAAAAAAACAAACTTATAAAAAACTTCAACTGACTTTCAAAGAACGACAAACAAAAACTTTGTACCTAAAAACACCAAAACGAACGATCTTTCACTTTAGAAACTTTTTTTTTTTTGTTCAAAGGACTACGTTTTCTAATTAAATCGAAAACTTTACTGCACTAAAAGTAAAAAGTAAAAAAGTAAAAGTAAAAGTAGTTTATTCTTCAAATTAGGCATATTACATGCACCTATGTGCTAGGCTGCATGGATATGACTTGATAACGCTTGTTTCTTGACAGGTAAACAGTTCTCCTGCACTCTATACACGATATTTTATGCCTTCTCAATTCACTGGTGGAACTCGCTTGTGGGAAGCCAGTGAACCGATTCACTATCGGAAGAAAATTAAGAAAACATCAAATACATGCTTGGTTTAAAGGACCATTAATGGCCATTGGAAAAATGGCCTATACCTATATACTTTTCCGTTTGAAGTTGAAGTCGGTACCTTGTCTTGCTCATCGGTGTTTTGGCTTGGCATAGACTTCGAACTGTTATAAATAGTCGCGCATTTCTGTGCTTCGAGTGAAATAATAATTCAGTTTATTTTTCGGTATTTTAGTGTTGTAAGTTTTAGTGGAGTTTTTGTATGAAGTATTATTAGAAGTCGGTTTATGTTGATTATGCACATTCTCATGAGACGTGTTCGCTTCCAGCCGGAGGTGCGGACGGCGCTCGTCAAGCTGTTCGGGAAGGACGAGGTAGAGGAGGTATGCGAATGTCGTACTCATATTGTGGGTGTTTTATTAAAATTATTGCAGAATACAGTTTTTATTGGTAAAAGAAATAAATTTGACAAGTCTTACATATATAAGTAATGATTAGTAACATATTCGTTAGTTTCGGAAGTAGACGTGCCCACTGAGGTACGATATGCGTGCGTGCGTAGTACTATGACTGAGTCGGTGGTGTGCGCGGTGCGCAGGTGGACGCGGAGGCGCTGCGCGGCGCGCTGCGGCGCGGCGGGCACGGGCGCGCGCCGCGCGCGCTGTGCCGCGCGCTCGTGGCGCTGCGCGACGCGCACGTGGCGGGCCGCATGCGCGCGCAGGACGTGCCCGCGCTGCTGCGCGTGCTGGCGGGCTGGCGCGCCGTGTGGGCGCGCCACGCGCACTGCCAACACGCCTCCTCCTACCGCGTGCGCGCCATGCTGCGCCAGGCCGGCGTGCACGCCAGCAACAAGGTGAGCGCCGCCGCCGCCGCCGCTCCTGTCCTGTTGTCCGATGCGCGCGTACGATAAACGCTCCGTCTGTGTGCAGGTGCTGGAGGGGTGCGTGGTCCGCTTCGCGCCCAAGGCGCAACTCGCGGCCGATGCGTTCCTGCTCGCGCTCGCGCGCATATACCTCGCGCACGGTGCGTCCGCCTTCCTTCCGTCTTCCCTTCCGCGGTCGACCGTCTGAGGGACTTCCCGGTGACCTGACCGGCGATGGGCACATGTTGACGATATTTATTTATTTATTTATTCGTAGGAGAACCAACAGTAATAAAACTAAGTAACTACATTATTAGTTACAACAGAGCCAATTACAGGAAGAGGTATATATACAATATACTTGCCATAGCATGCAGACGAGTTGATCTATAAATTAATAAAAACCGCCTTCAATTTACTTAGTTAATTAATACCCGATTTACTATCTTCATTGAGATATTCAAGTAGCCAGTTCTGGTCATCATCATCTTAACTTCACGACGTGGTACTTCATGAGAGCAAACACACGTGTTACTTGCATAAATACTAAAACCGCTATAGGTAATGCCTATAAAAATTAAAGAATTCCCACGATTTCTCCAGAATTTCATCATCAAATCCTGATTTGAAGGCAATGGGACCGACTAGAAAGCACATCTTTTTAAACAAAAAAATGGAAATCGGTCTAATAGTCTCCGAATAATCGGTGAATATACATAAAAAGTCCGACGAATTGATAACCTCCGTTTTTGGTGTTTAATGAAGTTAAAAAACAAAAATCCCACGGAAATTGGCGACCTGCTTAACAAGCCTTGATATGGGTTCACAACACAACTATCACAATTTATCCCTCTGCTTGTCTGTGCCACGTGCTTAAGAGTCCGTATCGGCCCGGAAAAAGTTCGATTCTAGGTATTATTACCCGTCTCCAAGCGCGCCAGCGCAGGTGTTTTAGTGGGGGTCAAGCGAGGCGGCTAGGTCGGCGTAGAGTAGTGTTGATACTTTAAACGTTTTATAAGACTTTTTCGTTTCTTAATATTTGTATGTTAATGTATTTAAATAAAATGTCAGGTAACTTAGAACTGTATCGTTCATTATAATGTATTTATGTAATAACTACAAATTCAGAATTTATTTAAGGCGAAGGGTAGGGCGAGGCCTTCTCCGTACAAACGTTGTGCAAGTTTTATTCGTTAGTTTCCGCAATACATCATTTTATTTTATTTTTTGCTTGTACATATTGGATATATATACGCAGAACCTGATGTTGAAAATTTGCATTAAGTATTTCAAAAAAATAAAAAATACAAAAAATAATTAAATAAAACTAATAAACATCAAGTCGTAGCTAATATAAATAAACATATTGACCAAGAATAATTACTATAGCGCAAACATAAACGAAGAAAAACTTGCACAAAGTGTGTATGGAAAGAGCTTGCCTACCCCTTCGCCTTAAGTACTTACTTGTTTGACGACCGCTTTAGCCTAGTTGGTAGTGACCCTGCCTACGAAGCTTGAGGTTTGAATCCCGGTATGGGCATTTATTTCTTCCTGAGTCATGGATATTCGTTTTCTATGTATTTAAGTATTTATTTATCTATATAAGTATAAGTATGTATATCGTCGTTTAGTACCCATTAGTATGTAGTAGTCATTTAGTAGCTTTGCTTAGTTTGGCACTAGGTCGATTTGTTAAGTTTTTCCCCAATATTTACTATTATTTATCTTTATTCATCTTAAAACTTAGGTTATTTCCATTATTTCTTATTTGGCTCTGCGAGCTGTAGACCTCGCGAGTCTGTCGTTTTGCATATCTCCACCATTTCGACTTTTTTAAACTTGCTCGAGTAAAAAAAAATACCAAACCTGCTCACCAGATTCCACGAGAATCGGTTGAGAAACGGGATCTCTAGAGGAGAACAGCCGGAAATCCGGACAGACAGACAAAAGCATTTTTGTCCAAGCTGAAACGGAGACTTTACTCGCTTTCGTTCACTCGGTCGATAATTCATCTGTGTCACAGTAATTCATCTGTTAGAGTTTTCAGTTTCCAGATTATCAAGTTCTAGGTGAATAGTTTTTACCTGACTTATTAGTTTCTTGGTTTTAGTGTAGGTGTTGAAATAAAATACCAGGTAATTTAGAAATGTAGGTACGTTTTATTTTTACTTGAATAAGGTTAATAGCTATTGGATGGTCATCGCCTGCCTCGATAACGTGTAGAAGAACTGTTATGGCAGATTTCCGGACCTCTCAGCAATAGCCCCATCTTTTGACCAGCCAAACTTCAACACCATACCCGATATGGCATGTTTACTGGTCTGTAGTGCCTTGGTCTTTATCGGGTTCGACATTTTCTTTATACTGCACATCCTAGAAAAATAATTATTTTATTTGCCTAAAGTAAAATAAGCTTCATCAACAGATAAATAAGAATAATTCCTTAACCTTTCCAGATTCCGGCGTTGCGCTGATTTATTTATAGTCTGGGTTTAATCTTTTAGGACCACAAAATGTTTTTTTTTTCCTTTTTACCAAATGAACGGTTTGCCTTCCTAGGCGCCATACATGAATCTAAAGTAATAAAACCAATCAATTTATAAATATTGTTTAATAGTATACTTCTTTAGCAACATGAATAGTAAGAATCTGAGCAAGAAAAAGATGGGCGATAAAAAGGTATGGAGATAAAACATGTTGCACCGTCCGTCCACAACTAAAGTGAAAGATGAAACAACTTCAGCAAATATTATCACTATTAGGTCATAAATGACTAAAAAGACCCAAAACAATATGCTCTTTAAAAGCGTGAGTTCTATACAAGTGGTGAAATAACACAGCAGAAATTATTATCAAAGGTGCAGAAGAAGAAGCAGACATACCGTCATGATTTTGTGAGGAAAACCGATGTTATCCTGGCAGCCGATTATAGCTTTAGCCTTTACAAAGAAAGCTGATACTCATAAAATCAGACTCCCGTTGGAGTAATTTTTCAAATATGACCAATTGTTGCTGACGGATATGTGTTGGGACCTGTCATTGAAGCAGATGTTCGGTAAAATTGCATAAATATGGTTAAAACCAGAAATGACTAAAAGGCCAGAAAAGTAGCATCAGGACAGCAGGAAGCAATTTATATCACACAGATAAAGGCAATGGGAATAAGATTCTGTAAATCGGAAATATTACAAACGGCTGCCAAAATTAAGAAACAGCAAAATAACAACCTGAACAGTCCAACTAATTCATGAGGTATCTGCCCAATAGTGGGACGTATATATAGACTGATGATGATGAAAATTCGATAACGTACTTTCAGAATTATTGCTTAATGTATATACAGTTGTAAATTTTATAGGGGCGTATATTGTAATGGAGATTAAGATTGGACCTAGGGAACCTATTTACATTAATTTCCTTAGGAAATTAAGTTCTTTATTTTGCATACATAATAATTAAGCACGCAATGTATTGGACCCATAATAATTAACGTACCGATGCGTCTTGTCAGTATTTAAATTAGTTTGCTTAATTAATTAAGTCAAGTTGCTAAGTCCTGATTGTTCCTATCAAACAAAAACATCATGGGAACAAAACAGTTTCTAAAAGTTATAACAGATAAAGTAATCAAACTTGATATGTCAAAATAAGTGGGACTGCATACATTGCTGCTCGGTCAGATTTAAAAAAATCGTTACAACTAATTAATAACACTATTTAACAAAATTATTATTCTATATGAGTCGTATTAATTGATACTATAGGTGAAAAAAGTATACGCCCTTATAGATAAAACGTGAAGACTAATTAAGAACCTCCTTTTATGGAACAGATGTCAAAAATTTTAATAGTACAATGAAAATATTTCCATCAATTAGTACAAATGCCTAATGCAATTTCATATAAAAAGTTAAATGTAACAAAAAGCATTACTTACCCAGTGATCAAGACTGCTTCATCGCGCTATAATTCCCGCTAACCCATGCGCGCGTAGCTACGTGACCTTGAAATCGACGAGCGACGTAGCCGTTCCCTCGAACCGCTTGGCGGCGACTGCCGAATCGAGCGCCGTGCACGGTGTTTTATTACGAATTTTAGGGTGATTTGAAATATTTTTTATGCCGACATTTACTTCTACATATACATATATTTTTATATGAACGAATAGCACTTGAACTGGAGTTTCTTATTATGGTTTTATATTTTTGAAATAATGTGTTAAATGGCCAAAAATACTGGCGATTCTTCGTGTGTTTTTACTAAAAAGTTGTTGCATGGAAATACGGTTTAACTCAACAATTTAATATGTAACTTATAAAATGTGTTCCACTTACTCCAAAGAAGACTATCAATCCAATATAGAATTAATTGCTTCATGTCGGTTTGAAATCAAATAGTTCTTCATATCTAACTCGTTTTACACGACTCCGAGCGAAAATTGAGAAAACAGCTGTTGGACTGAGCCAAAATATAGTAAATTGAGAGCTAAATCTAAACAACTTTTCCACTTATTCAACTTGAATTGAAATGATTTTTCATATTATACAATAAAATCTTTAGGAAAACGAATATTGAATTTTTTTTTTTTTTTTTTTTTTTTATACCACGTTGGTGGCAAACAAGCGTACGGCCCGCCTGATGGTAAGCGGTCACCGCAGCCTATGGACGCCTGCAACTCCAGGGGTGTCACATGCGCGTTGCCGACCCTTTAAAAATTTATACACTCTTTTCTTGAAGTATCCCATACTGTAGTTCCTCGGGAAAACCTCGGCAGGGAGCTCATTCCACAACCGGAGCGTTCGAGGGAGGAAGTTCCTCTGAAACCGTACCGTACGCGACCATTTAGGTTCTAAGGTGTGAGGATGAATGCCCCGCCGACGGCGAGCAGTGCGATGATAGAAAGCGGCCGTGGGCATCATATCGAATAGTTCTTCGGAACACAACCCATTGTACAAGCGATAGAACACGCACAAGGAGGCAAAGTTTCTCCTTAAACTTAAAGGTTCAATATCGCTCGTGAGTTTGGGATCGTCCACGATTCGCACAGCACGTCTCTGAAGCGAGTCAAAAGGCCCAAGCTGGTATCCAGGTGCTCCCGCCCAGAGGTGACAGCAATACTCCATGTGGGGACGAACTTGCGACTTATATAATATAAGTCTCTGTCCCGGGGTGAAGTACCGCTTCGCTCTATTGAGCACACCTAGCTTTTTGGATGCCAGCTTGGCCTTGCCTTCTAAGTGGCTTCGAAATTGGACGTCGCTGGAAATGTCGACGCCAAGGATCCCAATACTCTCTGAGATGGAGAGGGTTGTGTCCTGGAACTGTGGGGCCACAGTGAACGGGGTTTTCTTAGCGGTGAACGCACATACTTGTGTCTTGGTGGGGTTGAACTGGACCAGATTATCCTGGCCCCACTCAGAGACTCTGACCAGAGTGCTCTCGATTTCGGACACAAGTTGTTCGCGACTCTCTAACACAGAGGCACGAGGAATGTTGGCACGGCCCGTATAGTAAGCGTCCCCGGTGCTGTCATCCGCATAACAATGGATGCTATCAATAGACAGCATGTCATTTATATGCAGCAAAAACAGCGTCGGGGATAGCACGGAACCTTGTGGGACGCCAGCGTTAATGTCCATGCTTTCGGAGCAACTGCCGTCTACTACGGCTTTTATGCGTCTGCCGGACAGAAAGCTGGCGATCCATCTGCACAAACCCTCGGGCAGTCCGTACGATGGTAGCTTCGACAGAAGACCTCGGTGCCAGACCCGATCGAACGCCTTCGCTATGTCTAAGCTGACCGCTAACGCCTCTCCCTGACTCTCAATGGCTGAGGCCCACCGATGTGTAAGATACACTAGGAGGTCACCAGTCGAACGACCGTGACGAAAACCGTACTGACGGTCGCTGATCAGATCGTGTTCCTCTAGGTATCTTAGGAGCTTTGTGTTGATGACACGCTCCATCAGCTTGGAGAGAAGGGAGGTAATAGCAATAGGCCTGTAATTCGATGGGTCTGATCTATCGCCCTTTTTAGGCACCGGGTGTACGAGGGCAGTCTTCCACGAAGACGGAACTTGCCTTTTGCGGTAAGAGAGCGCGAAAAGTCGCGTTAGGACGGGACACAACTCAAGAGCACAACGTTTGAGCACCACCGCTGGTATGCTGTCCGGCCCGCTCGACTTGTGGACGTTTAGAGACAGCAGCTCCCTCCGGACATCCCTCTGTGAAAAGTTAATTTCCGGCATGGAATACCCACATCGAGGGATAGTGGGAGGTACGGCGCTGCCGTCGTCGTCCAAAGTGGAGTTCGAAGCAAAGAGGCTACCCAATAGATCGGCTTTCTCTTTTGCACTGTGGGCCTGACCTCCAGCTGTAGTTCGCAGTGGTGGTAAGGACGACTGACAGAAGTTTCCCTCGGCAGCTTTGGCGAGCGACCAAAAGGCGCGACTTCCAGAGGGATATCCAGAAAGTTTCTCGCCAATTCTGCCGATGAAATTGAATTTAGCTCTGGCAATAACTCTCTTGCTAGACCTCGAGGCAGCGTTCAACTTCCGTTTCACATCAGAAACGTTTGGATCGTTACTAGCTTTGGCCTTGGTCCAAGCCCTGTATGCGGTTTGCTTACATGCTGTAGCATACTTACAGGGCCGGTTAAACCAAGGTCGCTTTTTGGCTCCAGCAGCGACCAGCGAGTTGGGAATAAAACATTCCATACCCACCAGGATCGTCTCAGCGACAGCGTCTGCACAGGGGTCTGGATCTTCTGATGTGAAACAAAGCTGCCTCCATGGGTACGATGCGTAAAATTCACGCAGTCCATCCCAGTCTGCTGACCTATACTGCCACATGCGCCGTAGGCTAGTTGGTCGCGGCGGATCCGGCCTCACACATGGTGCCTTTGTCCGGACGAGGCAGTGATCGGACGATCCGAGTGGTGCATTCACTGAGACGGAATACCCGTCCGGACGTGAGGTCAGCAGAAGGTCCAGGAGAGAGCTGGTATGGTCCTCGACGTCTGGTATTCTCGTAGGAGAACGTACCAGTTGCGAGAGTCCATAGGCCAGAGAAAATTCGCGAGCAGACCTCAAAAATGAGATATGACCTCAAAAAGTTTAGCGAATTCAGCAAACGGCTATATACGGACTCGAGATTAAGAGTGTTGGAGATGTATGGATGATTATGTACCAACTAAAATCAGGCAAACTCTTTGCCAAACTGTGCTTGGTGGTTGATATACTAGCGTCCACTCACCGTGCAGAGAGATGCGTGCGTGAAATGTTGATGGAGGAGCAGGTAGGGTAGAGAGGGAATGTGGACTACACCCCAAAGGAGAGACATAACTACTCCGAACACTGACTACAGTCAACTGAACATTTATTCCACGGCTCTATACACTTCCAAGTGAGGAAAGCCGCTGCTCGAGTATTTAGTATATTCTTAATTTTTTCATAAATAAATAAATAATTTATCTACCGATTGAATATATTGAAGCATTGGGAAGATTTCAATGTAAGTAAGCGTAGATACTGTTAGTAATGATTAACCTGTTGGTCTTCATTTTTCAGAACGTTACCGCCTCCTCGACACGAAGTTGAAGTCCAATCCTCTCTCACTAGAAGAGGTTTGTACCATTGCATAAAATTACTTGATTACAATTATATATACCGGGTGATCAATCCAAATGGGTCAATAGGAAGAAGTCAGAAACTATAAGAGATAGAGAAATCTGTTGTTAGGAACCATGGTGTCGATTCATGTGACAAGAAAAACTGCATTCATAGATTTAAAAAAAATAACTTGTACTCAGTTTGGGAATCGAACCCGGTAGTATTGAAGAAAAAAAAAGGGATTTCTATTGCGATATCGATTGTGTAGATGATACGCAGTAAATATTACTAGGAAACAGGATACTTAAAAAAATAATAAATTACACAGTCGAAATAGAAATACTATACGTTTAATTTTACTTCAATAAGACCGGGTTTGAATCCTGAACTGAGTAGTACAAGTTCCTTTTTAAATCTATGAATGCAGTTTTACTTGTTACTAAAATTGACATCATGGTTCCTAAGAACAGGTTTCGTCATTTCTCATAGTTTCTGACTTCTCCATACTGACCCATTTGATCACCCTGTATATAATAAAACCGACCGACAGAAAGCGAGTTAATCTAAGAGCCGAGAGAGATCCGAGTTAGTTCATTTATCAATAAGTACAATTTTACGGAGGTGATTGTACAGGCTTATGCTATTGTTAATTTTTAGGGTTCCGTACCCACAGGGTCCCGTTTTACTTTATTACTAAGACTCCGCTGTCCGTCCGTCTGTCACCGGGCTGTATCTTATGAACCGTGATGGTTATACAGTTAAAATTATTTTCACAGATGATGTATTTCTGTTGCCGCTATAAGAACAAATCCTAAAAACAAAATAAAATAAATATCCAAAAGAGCTCCCATACAAAAAATCTTTTAAAAAGTTGCTCGTTGTGTTCAGCAGGCGCTGGGTCTCAAATATATGGGTAAACTTTTAACGTTAAAATTATTTAACGTATTACTTATTACTGATAAAAAAAGATATTTAAAGTTACGTTAGCTGTAACAGGTAGGTATTTCAGCTTACTTCAGCGAGCTAAATGTTTGCAGATGATCCTGATGACGATCTACTCGTGAGTCGCGAGGCGGCGAGTTGTTACTGTCGGAGCCTCGTGTTGTCTGTTCGGAGGCCCACATGTTGCCCTCGTCGTTCGTGAGCCAGGCTGCAGCGCGGCCTGTGTGGCAGCGGCACCTGCATGTTTATAATTTGTTTGTCTATAAGTATCCAACTGCAACCACAGTTTATGTGTTGTGGGGGACACTTTATGTTTAACTATTTTTGTGCCGACCGCAGTTGCACCCGACTCGTTTGCAGTTGCACCCGACCGCCACACATGAGAGAACTCACATAAAATTATCGGCCACCATACACTTCACTTCAATTTTCGATATCCAGTCAAAAGGAGCAATTTGTTTTAAAAATAAAGGCAATCTTGCGCCTGCAATCGTTGGGTGCCCTGCGCCTGCGCCGGTAGTTAGGTACATAGTATTAGGAGCGGCGACCAAAGACCAACCCGTCCAAACCGAGTACAGTACAAACGAGCAGGCTCCTGGTCCTGCACCCACTTGTGATATAAGGGCGGGGCGGAGCGGGGCGGTTGGGCTGACTTCTGTAAGTAGCACTTGTGTACACTTTTGGCCTGCTCTATTCATGTAGGTATCGTGGAGTAATCCAAGGCTATGTTAAAAATTCATTGGTAAATAAAATACGAGAAGGGACCTTACTGATTGTGGTTAGGTAAACAAAGTACGAGTAAAAGAAATATATCTTGGGCATCTAATCTACTTAAGAAACATATATTTCACCCAATGGCACATCCACCATCACTCTTGGCCGTGAATAAAATCAATACCTAGGCGGAATTTTTAACATCTTAAATTCGCAGTTACTAAACAATCGGTCGCCCTTTGAAAAGGAATTAAATAACATTTTTAAAATAAGTTTTTTAAACGTTACGCAAACGAACCGACGCCCCATTCTAAAGTTCCTAGGAGTAGTTCATATCACATTACTATTATGTAAGTACGAATACTTCCGTCGCATTCCTTACGCAGCCGCGGCGCCCGCCGTCCCCACGAGACGCTAAACGTATTGTACCAGCGAACATTCGCTAGAGTGACCATTGTCGACCTAATTGCAACGCGATAAGGTCTAGGTTCACTTTTGTTTGTGTTCGTGTATAGAGGTTAAGGTATTGTAATATTGTTAAAGCATGAAATATATTTTTGGTAGTTATATTTATTGCTGTAAAATAAGTGTATGTTATTTGAAATGTTCATGTGCAATTTTAAATTATTTATTAAAGAGTATTTTGAAATGTTCTGTATTTCATTACACAATAGGTCGGTACCCTGTCTGCATGCATCCTACATTTGATTTGTCTCTTGTGAACATAGTAAATCTTCAAATTGATTTTGATGGTTAATAACGGATTACCATCGTGCCTAGCGTTTTGTACCACAGTCTTACTACATACAGTCTGCCGACTCGGCTCTCTTTGGGTCAAAGATGGGGGTACAGGGCATGCAAATATTAGCATAATAATAATACCCTATTAATGTAATTATTAATAAAAATATTGATGAACTAATGATATTAGGAAAAACAATTTGAGGTTATAAATTAATTTAGTTGCGTGCAATGTCCAAAAATTCCTTTACGGAGTAAAAGCAATGTTCATGGAGCCATTTGATCAATTTTGTCCTAAATTCTATATTGCACAAAAGTTTAATTTCGTCCGGTAAGTTATTGTAAACTGATATGCAAGAATAGTACTAGGCATTGCGTCTATATGTATCAGCACGACATCGAGGTTGATACAAGAGATTTCTGTACTGTGCCCTTTGTGTTCCGGAAGACACATCGGAACGTAATTGAAAATAATCCCTATGAGCCTTCACAAACAGATAAGCCTTTCTAATATACACACACGCCAAAGTAAGTATATTGCATTTTTTTAAAAAAGGTTTGCAACTATCCATTAACCATGAGTTTGTGATTGCACGTATGCACTTTTTTTGTTTTTTAAATGCTCTCTCAACCTGAACCGAATAGCCCCACAATAAGAGACCATAATCTAAAGTAGATGAAACGTATCCATAATATGCTGTTATTGCAGCTTCAGTAGAAACTGTTCTACTGAGTTTTCTTAGTGCAAAAACAAATCTATCCAATTCGGAGCAAACGAAATCAATATGATCTTTCCAAGTTAGGTCTGTCAAACGTTAAACCTAAAAATGTAATGCTACTGGTTTCCTCTATTGAAATATTACTATACCTTATGTTCAGCTGTTTAGGGTTAGATTTGTAATAACGAAATTGCATGTATTTAATTATTAATCTAAGGCTCTATTTATATTGGTCACATATTTATTTATTTATTTATTTATTTAAACTTTATTGCACAGTAACAAGTTACGGATACAAAAGGCGAACTTAATGCCATAAGGCATTCTCTACCAGTCAACCTTCAGGGCAAACAGAGAATTAATATAGTAGGTGCGAGACAAAACTAGAACAAAGAAACGAACAAAGCCGACAAATTATTGGTAGTTATATATATATAGGTACGTAAAACAGTTATATAGGATACAGCACATACTACATACTTAATATAATATAATACAAGATAAGTACAATATACCATACATACAATACATAAAATACATAAAATAACTGCTACTAAAACTATGAGGAGCCTTAGTCTCGAGAAGTTTCAAATAAATGCTTGCGCAACTTGCGTTTGAATGAAAACTTACTCTGAGCCTGTCGAATGGTGAGGGGGAGAGCATTCCACAGTCGAATAGCCTGCACGGTGAAAGAACTGGACATGGAATTGGAGCGGTGATAAGGGACAGATAGAATAAGACTACGGGTGGAGCGGAGTTCACAGCCCGGGCGGGGAGTTACAAATTTAAATTTAGAATTGAGGTATTCGGGAGCAGCGGGGTCATATAAAATCGAAAAAAGGGTAGTTAGAATCTTAAGTGATCTTCGCTCACGAATACGAAGCCACTGAAGTTGCCTGCGGTATGCAGACACGTGGTCGTATTTGCGAAGTCCAAAGATAAATCTAATACAATTATTTAAGAGCCGGTCCAACCTGTCCAGTAGTTTTTGAGTTACATTGGTGTAGCACACATCACTATAATCGATAATTGGCAACACGAGGGACTGGATGAGGAGAATTTTCGTACTGACTGGCAGAAAATATTTAAATCTATACAGAGATCTCAAAGTGTTTGTAACTCTGCGACAAACGTCAGAAACCTGGGGTTCCCACGTCAGGTCACGATCAATTATTAGCCCCAGATTCCTCACCTCCGCCGAAAAAGGTATGACTAAACCATCGAAGATGATTGGCACCACATGTGTTAAGTCAGTGTTCGAGGTCGAGCGAGGACTCCCAATGATAATAGCTTGACACTTAGAAGGGTTGACGGCAATTCCAAAATCTTTCGACCAGGATAGGACGGTATTGAGGTCATCGTTCATTTTTGAAATAGCGGCATCCACTTCTTGGGTCCTCGCCTGAGTATACAATTGCAGGTCGTCAGCATATAGATGGTAAGAACACTTGATGTTAGGAGTTATGAGATTGATAAATATTGAAAAGAGTAAAGGAGACAGAATACCACCCTGAGGAACGCCAGAAGTAAGATCGCACCAGTTGGAAAGTGACCTGTCAGCCCGAATCGCCTGTCGACGACCTTGTAGATAAGACGCGAACCACTCAGCCACTGAAGGTGAGATATTCAAATTGCCGAGAGCAGCAAGGAGGAGCTCATGATTCACAGCATTGAAGGCGTTAGAAAAATCTATTAAAACTAAGAGTGTTACATGATTGGATTCAATGCCCAGCCTTACATCTTCTATAACTTTAAGCAGGGCGGTAGTCGTACTGTGCCCAGGACGAAAACCTGACTGCAGTGGTGAGAGGAGACGGTTAGAAAAAATGTGGCTGGACATCTGCTTATGAACTATAGCTTCGAGGACCTTAGACAGAAAAGGGAGAATAGATATGGGTCGAAACTCTTTAAGTAATGTAGGATTGGAGACTTTAGGGAGGGGAATAACAAATGCATTACGCCAAGGAGAAGGAAAAGTGCCCGAAGACATGGAGAAGTTTACAATGTGGGTGATAATTGGGACAATACACTCCAAAATGTATACAATCATTATCCTGCTAACTTCGTCATGGCCAATCGCATTAGACTTGACTGCCAGAATCGCTTTACGTATCTCATCATCATTACGTATCACATATTCATTGATGATATCTCCTTTATCGGTTTTATTTTTAAATCAGTGCCGATCCGATATGATTTCATTAAAAATCGATATCTGAGCGTCCGAGAGGTTCCCTAATACAAAAGTGCGGTAAAAATTTGAAAGAGTGGCGGCCATATTGATTTTCCTCATTTAGAAAGAAAATAATTTATTGCAAGCCAAAATTACACCACATCAAAACTTTAACAGAAAATCTTTAATCTTAAATCTACTTAAATAGAACTAAAGCTATAACAAGATAAAAAAAAGAAAAACACTAACAGATAGTGGTGGTGCTATAGAGGCCGCAAGTGGACACCACTCAGCATAATGCTCTGGCATCAAGCAATGCCACAGCGCTGGTCTTCCGTGGAGCCCAGGGCTGTAAGGTAGTTCAAAACAGCTAAATGTTACGAACATCGGACTACATAAATACATAATATCTGACTAACATCTGTTCCGTATCTATCTAATATCTGACTTATTTTAAGTTATTTTCATGTCCGTGAATAAAACAAACAAAACATAAAACAATCATAAATAATAGTTTTCGTGAGGAGTGGCTATCGGATTCTAAGAGATGATATATATGATAAAATGACAGTGTATAATTATATACATAATGTTAACCTTAGGTAGTTACCTACTATAATTTTATCGCGGCGTTGCGTTTTTTGTAATAAATACCGGCCGAGATTTCATGAATGCCTGGGAGATTATTCAACCTTAATTTAATTTTATATATAGTTAATGACAGTTAATGAGACGGACTAGGAAAGCTGCAAATTAAGTAATTGTTGTTTTAGACGTATTTTAAAAATGTTTTAAGTTTTGGAATTTCGCATTGGGGGAGGGATCTTGTTCCAGCATTTCGTGGCACAGTAGCGAAAGCTGCCACGAAAAACTGCCGATTTTCCGTGTCTCGGGCAAGTAAGGCGAGTGGCTTCTCTAGTTGGTCGCGTAGAGAATGTTAACTTCTCGAACAAATATTGAAGCTGACGATAGTGCAGCACACCGAAAAGCAAGGCGGCAAAATGCAAACAACGACGGTCCTCCATCTTTAACATTCTGCCATGGTTAAGAAAGGGAGTGACGTGCGTACGTGGTGGAATGGGGAAACAAAATCGAGCGCAGGCATTCTGGATTCGCTGAAGAAGAGCTTTAGAACGAGCCAGTAAGCACCCTTTTATGACTGTGTCGATGTAATTTAACTTGGATAAAATCAATGTATCAGATTTACGTCCCAATAATGTTCAAAATCGATATCTGAGCGTCCGAGAGGACTCTTACAACAAGGCTAAGGAAAAAATTTGGAGAAAGTGGCGGCCATTTTGATTTTCCTGTTTTACGTCCCGATTTTGTTCAGAATCGATATCTTAGCGTCCGAGAGGTCCCTTGACTACTACTTGAGTATTGTTCTGAGCAGTCGTGGGTGTGTGCAGACTTTGAGAAACTGGGCATGAATTCAGGGTGTTATACTTATATTAGTGAAGCCCACGGGTCAAAGAGGTGGCTTGACCACTGTGTTGTCACAAGCGCAGCTTATGCGACTGTCATCGATATCTCTGGTAAACTTGATGTATATTGGTCAGATCACTTCCCTCTTATAATTAGATGTACCTTGGGATCTATCCAGCCAAAGCAGTTAGTTTATAAACGGTGTGTTTATAAAATTGTGTGGAGAGAAAGACAGCTGGACGAAATAAGTGTGTATAATAATAAATGTAAAATGTTGTTAACACGTTCGCTGCGTGTCTCGATTTTGGCGACTTTCAGTGGGTGCGTTATGGGGTCTTTTAGTACCGAAGCATAACTTTTTTCTGGTGCGTTAACGGGTCGTGAAGATCTGTTGATCTGTAAATTATCGATATTGTTTTAGTGTTGTGGGTGAAATGAAAACATCGATATCGAATACAGTATTTTTTATTTTATTTGTGTACTTGTATTATGCGATGTTTTTATTTTAAACTAAAAATATACAGTTACAATAGTAAAACGTACCTATATAAATTATGTACAAATAAAGCTATGACCAATTTTAAAATAAAAATATAACTGCTTATGACTAAAATTTTTTTTAGTGTCTACATTTTCATTATTATTTATTTATTTATTTAGTAAACAGAGTATACAAACTTAATGATTAACTGGGTCCCACAAAACTGTCGGAACAGTTTGTCTGTGAGATAAAAGAATAATTAAATAAATCAGAGTTAAGCACTAGCTAAACTATTTATTACATTTATTTTGGAAAGACAGTTTTTCAGCAATAACTTAAAAATCTTATTCAAACCAATTATGATTTTGAATCCTTTAACTACTATTTACATGACATTGGACTTATGAAGTGTGTTATAGCATTCACGACAAAATGTTTTTTTACATGCTTCACACATGGTTTTAACCTTTTTAACTTTATTACCGGCATCTTTGCTACTCATTGTTTGGCGTAATTTATCATAGCATCCTGAGCAATTCCTTTTTTTGTTGCCCATTTGAAAGTGATGAGTACTTGTAGTAGGTGCTTGTGAAGTTGATGTTGGATCCGTTTCCCGGGGGGGCATCTTCTGCTTTTTCAATGAATTCTTTGATAATTCCTGTATAATATTTTCAACAAACTCTTTTTTTGTGAGTTTATTTTCATTTCTCATATTATATAGAATTAAATCGTTTATTATTGCCGTTCCAAACAGTAGCTCCATCATCACTTTTCTGTACCACTTTAGGCCCCGCTTTAAAGTGGAGTAGTATGAAGACATCTGGTCGCTGTAATCAATCCCTTTTTTATAGTTATTATAAGTCAGTACACATTCTGGCTTCAATATATCTTCATTGGTTCCTCTTCGCTTTTTCCCAGTACTTTTCATAGATGTATCATGGTCCTTACATGTACTCATCATCAATACAGGGCGTTTGTCATACCACTTTAATACACGGATTCCTTTTTTGTTCATTTTACCAATAATGTTGCCTTTCTTCACTTTAGCACTGATAACAGCTTTCGGTAAACCCTTCCTATTGGAACGCAAAGTGCCGCAAAAGAATGTTTTCTGGGCTACCAAAGCCTCTGACAATGTAACTGATGAATAAAAGTTGTCTGCGATTACAATTCGGCCGTCATTTTCGTAATCTTTTATGAGTTTCATCACAACATTCTGACTATGATTTTGTTCTCGTCCGCCGTCGCCTTTGCCTTTGTAAATTATGATATTAAAAGTGTATCCCTCTGGTGTGCACGCTTTATATAATTTAACACCATATCTATGTGATTTGTTTTTTATGTATTGGCGAAAATGTAACCTGCCTCGCCACGGCACCATTGTTTCATCAATAACTATCACTTTACCAGGCTTTAATATTTTTTTAAAGTTAATCAACAGCATGTTATACACATCTCGAATTTTATACAGTTTGTCATTTTCTGAATTTCTATTATCGCTGAAGTGCCAGTATTTCAACAAAAGTAAAAATCGATCTCTATGCATTAGTGAAGTTATATATTCGTTTCTGTAAAGTTTGTTTCTTGACCAATAGTCATTTATATGGGGCACTTTTATAAAACCCATTGCCAACAAAATAGCAAAAAACTTTTCCATTTCTTCTCTATCAGTGGGCTTCCACAAATTTGCACGTGATTTTTCTTTAACATTGGTAGATTGTAAACATTGGTTAGCGTAATCATTTGTGTCTTGGACCAACTTGTCAATAATTTCATTGGTAACAAATAACTTATAATATTCATACGGATTGTGAATATTTGGCGGGATAGAAATATGTACTGTGCCCTGGAATTGTTCAAAATCGAGTGGACTATCGGTTATGTCTTGCCATTGGTCGTTTTCGACAGAGGGGATTACGACAGCACATGAATTTTCGGAACTCCCTTCTGTAGAAATATCTTTAGACGACGAATCAGAGGAATTACGACTAGAGGTATCGCTACTTTCATCAGAATCACTGTCGGGATGTAAAAAATGAGATAAATCTTCTGGTTTTCGGGATGTTACTATAGCAGTGTTTATTCTTGAGGTCGAGGGTTGTGCTAAATCTTTATTACTGACATTAGATGTTACAGTTTCAGTCAAAATTTTCTTTTTTTGAGGCAGTGTGTTGAAGGAGTAGGGTCCTCGAGTTGGGTGGTGTGCCTAGTGTTCCGGGCACACCACTTCTGAGTGTGGGGGGACAGATTGGTCCCCCAGTGTTTGGATCCGACTACGGACGGCCACAGACCGGGACGCGGAAGTATAATGGTTCCCGTATCCCGGTTGCCCAGTGGATGTGAGGAACACCCGGGGGTTTTTAGTCAGTAGAAGTCTGACATAACCACCGCCCCTCCCCGTGGCGCGGTGGTATCCATGAGGATTTTCCCCCGGAAAAAAAAAAAAAAAAAAAAAAGGTTAGGTTAGGTTAGGTTAGGTTAGGTTAGGTTCCCCCTCGAGGGTGACCGCCTTGTCGGGGCGGGGGGGCTTAGTAACCGTGGACTGGTCATCCACGGTGAAGCTAAGAGGCACCCAGGGCCGGCCTGTTTGGGCTGCCGGCTGGCCCGAGGAGGGCGCTCCCAGCGGGCTTGGGTAGCCCGCTGAGGATGCGTTGAGGAGGGGCCGCAGAAGAAGAGGAGTGCCGGTATTGCGGTGAGCCGTTCTCCCTATCTTCTGTGGCCGAGGCGGGATCGCAGGGGGAGAGGCGTGTTGGTATTTCGGTGCGCCACTCTCCCTACCCCCTGCGAACTTGGCGGGGCCGTTCCGCAGAAACGGTTTTGGTGGGGCCGCAGAGGAAGAGAAATGTTTTCCCTATCCTCTGCGGCCGAGGTGTGGTTTGTGGCGGAACCACCGACCTGCTCCGCCACCGGGTGCCGGAAGTTTTTCGGCACCCATGACCTCCTAGTAGCGGACTCAGGGGGGTCCGCTACTGCACAAAGTGGAGGTCGAGGAGGAAGGCACGCCAAAACATCTGGCGTGCCTAACGTGGAGGGCCTCCAGGCATCCGCGATGGAGCCGCTTGGGAGCGGCTGTCGCCGGCGGGGTCGCGGATGTGTGCGCAAGCGTTCCCGTGACCTCGCCACAAGGCGACGAGGCGGCAGATGGGGGGTTTTTAGTGGGTATACCGTGGGTCTCATCAGCCTATACGGGAGTCCCACATAACCACTCGGGTCACCCCCTGCACCCGGGTGGTATGCGTAACGCATTTTCCCCTCCTAAACAAAAAAAAAAAAAGGTTAGGTTAGGTTGGGGCGCTAGGTCGGGTAACCTCCACGTATGTCCGGGCTCTTCCAATCCCTCTGGATCCTCGCGGATCCGCAGGGAAGGGAAGGGCCTTGGCTGGTGCGCCCTGGAGGCAACGGTAAGTGATCCTGTCCGGGGATCGCTTACCGGTGCTACCAATAACCCGACACCGGGGGGGAAGGGGTTGGACGCTCCCAGCATGCCTCAGCTCATCTGAGGTGGCAAGGGATGCGGCCGCTTTAGCCCGGTTGGGCAGCGGTGGCGGTGCAGACGCACCAGTGGCCGTCTTCTGGCGGCGTGGGATGGCGGACCTTCAAGGCCTGCGGCGCGGCGGGTCCGGCGGTCACCTTCGTGCGGCTGCTGGATGAGTTTCGGCTCCCCGTCGGGCAACCCGTAACCCGCACTGAGCGGACCGGGGGCGCTGCTCATTGAGAGTAGCGCCACGTGGAAGAAAACCACTATAATAAATTACCCTAATCCTAAGGTGTGACAGGCGTGCCGATGGGATGCATGGCTGGGGGGAGCCCAGTCATAAACGTCAGAGGGGGGGCATACCTCCTATAAAAAATAGCTTAAATATGAGTGGCCATAAAGAAAAACTACCCCAGGAGGTTCCAATCCTCCGTGTCACCACAGAACGAGCAACTGCCCGTACTGTGGCGACATGCTGCCCGTCGTATTCTGGGGGGGCACCCCACTCAAGACCCAATACCGACGACCACAGCTTTGTTGTACCGGACACCGATAGAGCGGGAGCTTTTGAGGACGGAGGCGGAACCGACTCGACCCAGGGGATGGACGTTGGTGGCACAGCGGCAGAACTGGGCCCCTTAAGGGCGCTCACTGAAACCCAACACCCCAGCAAAGAGGAGGGACAAGTAAGGGAGGAGGTTTTTCGCCCTCGCACCACACTCGCACGTTCACCAGTGCAAAGGGAGGGCAGTCCACGTATCGACCTACACTCGGCCGCGATTCAAATTGTGCCGAAAGGTCATACCAGCGGTCCAGCACGTGATAGCTCTGGCCGCTTTATTTCGCGGGGGGAAGGCGTGAGATGCCCCTTGATGGAAACCCCAAACGACGAGTGTGCACCGGCGATGCAGCTGGAGGGAGGGCGAGAAGTCCGCTTCAAGAGGATCCCCAAAGTGCTGTTGACCCGGCTAAAAGAGGGAGAGGGAAATGCGACTCCCGGGGATTCGGCGCCAGATACGGACGAAACGATGTATACTGTACAATCGGACTCGCCTGCTGACGTCGGTGCCGACTTGGAAGAGCAGCGGCCATCCTTTGGTACTGAAACGAGTGAGCCGCAGCCGAAGACTGGAGCAAGGGGTAGGAGACAAACGCGCAAATACGTGCTCACCCCGTTCAAATTTAAAAGCCAAATGAAGACGAAGGGATCGTCCGTTGACTCCCCAGAGCCCCGGTCGGAGGCGGAGGACTTCCCGGGGCCGCTGGTGGCAAAGGCACTTTCTGGCAGTTTCTGGCAGGCACCCAGAAAAAGACCTCGCCTCCAGGCCAACGAAGGCGAGGAGGAGGACGAGTCCAGCCAGTCCGCGGCAGGTGACAACTCACCTCCGGTGACGGCGGGTAAATCCCGCTCGCCCGCGGAAACGGCGAAGGAGGAATTCCGTCGCCAAGCGGCAGAACAGGCAGGGGCGGAGGTGGCAAAGAAGAAGAAAGTTATCCGCATGAGGCCTACTGGCGAGCGTAGGACAACGCAAGCGCCTCACTTGGAGAACCAGCTGGCCTCCGAACTCCTCACTCAAATGGAGAACTGCACTGCAATTATTAAAGAAGTTATAGCCACATCAGGCAACTTGAAGGGTACCCACCAGCGAAAGCTGAAAGACGCGGTAGCGGGGTACATGGACGCTGCCCGGGTTGTGGTCAATCGGACTTCCTCCGAAGAGGTCATAAAGCTCGAGGCGGTTAACGAGCGCCTACAAGCTCAAATAACAGAGCTTCGAAAAGAGATCGAGGAGATGCGGAATGAGCTCCGGCAGGCTAGGCCCGCTCCCCCTCCGCCAGCATCTTCACAAGAGGAAACTGAACGGGACATAATGGTCAAGGTGGGGACCATGGTGAACGCTCGGCTGGAAGCCTTAGAGGATAGGCTTCTTCCATCGAAGGTTGTGCGGCCGCCACTTGCTGCGGAAAAGAAGAACCAGGCGGTAGCGGCCACTAAACATGCAGCCAAAAGCAGGCAGGATGCACCGCCCGCCTCAACCCCGGCAGACCAAAGCCTCGTTGGTCCTAGCGGGTCGAGCACGGCGAAGCCTAAAGGGCCCCCTCCGGCTTCCGAAACCGGCAAGAATGGAAAAAGAAAAAAGGCCAATAAGGGCAAGAAAAAAGCTACAGCGGCTCAACCCGTGGAACTACCGCACGAGCCCCGCCCGCTGCCACCCGCGCCGGCGTCCATGAAAGAAACTTGGACCGACGTCGTCGGAAAGGGTAAACGAAAAACTTCCGCGCAGGGAAAAGTGCCTCAGCCCAAGGCCAAACAGACCCGAAAACTACGGGTACCACGTTCAGCCGCTGTCGTGCTGACGGTGATACCAGGAGAGGGTCAGCCCACCTATGGGGATATTATAAAGGAGGCGCGATCGAAGATTGACCTCAAAGCTCTGCAGATCGAGGGAGTCCGGTTTAAACGGGCGATCACCGGAGCGACCATCATCGAGGTGCCCGGGGCAACAGGTGGCGAGAAAGCGGATGCTCTTGCAAACAAACTGAGGGAAACGCTAAGCAGCAGCGTCGTACAGGTCTCGAGACCCACGAAATGCGCGGAAATGCGGATCTCGGGCCTGGACGACTCAGTTACACCTGAAGACGTCAAGGACGCAATCTTGAAAGCTAGTGGGTGCCCTGTTGAGTTGGTTAAGTGCGGCGAAATTCGTCAAGGCTTTTCAGGACTCGGTACTGTATGGGTCCGCTGTCCAGTTATGGCAGCCAAAAAACTGTCCGACAGCGGGCGTTTACTCGTAGGATGGGTCTCAGCACGAGTACAACTGCTGGAAGCCAAACCTATGCGCTGCTTCCGGTGCCTCGAGGTGGGGCATGTCCGTGCGCAGTGCCGAGCACAGGAGGACCGTAGTGACTCATGCTATCGATGTGGTCAGCCCGGCCACAAGGCGGCCACGTGCACTGCCACGCCGCACTGCGCGGTATGTGCAGCGGCCAAAAAACCGGCAGGACACGCCGTAGGGAGCAAATTGTGCATCGCTCCCAAAAAGAACGGGAAGTTCAGCAAGGGCCCCCGAGATGCCCTGCCAGACGCCCACCAGCCCGCCAATGTGGCAGCTGAGGCCGAGGTGTCAATAGAAATGGAGGTATTATAATGGCACTTTCATTCCTACAGGCGAACCTCAACCACTGCGCTAGGGCTCAGGACCTCCTGTTCCAAAGCATGGCGGAGTGGCTGACACACGTGGCTATTGTTTCCGAGCCCTACTTTATCCCCCAAAGGAACAATTGGGCTGGGGACCACGACGGCTTGGTAGCGATAGTCACACAAACGGCAGCTGGCTCTCCACCGTTCACGAGGGTGGAGAAAGGAAGAGGCTTCGTAGCTGTTGTCATTGGAGGCACCCTGGTGGTTGGTGTTTATTTTTCGCCTAACAGGACCCTGGCTGAATTTGAGTCTTTCCTAACGGACCTGGGATCGCTTATTACGCGAAGCCACGCAAACTCCGTGCTCGTTGCTGGGGATCTCAACGCCAAATCCGTGGCTTGGGGATCCCCCTCAACGGACGTGCGTGGGCGCGAACTGGAGGAGTGGGCCATCACAACGGGCCTAGCCGTGGTTAACACAGGGTCGGTAAACACGTGCGTGCGGCAACAGGGTGGCTCCATTGTGGACGTGACGTTCGCCAATGCCGCCCTGGCGCGCCGTGTACAGGGCTGGGAAGTGCTCGAGGGCGTGGAGACGTTATCCGATCACCTGTACATCCGGTACAGCGTCTGCACGCCATCGGATAATACAAGTGGCTCCATTAACCGGTCCCTGAGCGGAGAAAGACCACGTTGGGCATTAAAACGCCTTGACAGGGATTTGCTCGACCTTGCCGCAGGCGTCGAGGCCTGGAACCCGATCCCCGAGGGCCCAGTAGATGTGGAAGAAGAGGCGCAAGCGCTCGGTGAAACGATGACAAACCTTTGCGACGCAGCAATGCCCCGAGTAAAACCTCTTCCTCCAAAAGACCAGGTCTACTGGTGGTCAGCCGAGCTTAACCAACTCCGACAGTCATGCGTCGCCGCGAGACGCATGTATAGCCACCAGCGGAGGCGTCGACGCAGAGATCACGCACACGAGGCGGAACTCTATGCGACATACATCAGGCGCAAGAAAGGCCTACAAGTGGCTATCAGCAAGGCGAAGGAAGGCTCCCAGCGGGAGATGCTGGAGACACTCAACAGGGATCCGTGGGGCCGTCCATATAAAATGATCCGCAACAAGCTCCGCCCCTGGGTACCGCCACTGACGCGAAGTCTCGAGCCAAACCTGCTGCGGAACGTGGTCGCGGCCCTGTTCCCGACCAGTGAGGGTTTTACCCCGCCAGCAATGGCGCCGTCAATGGCACCCGGGGACGATGAGATGGACGTTCCTAGCGTGTCTAGCGGTGAACTCGGAGCAGCGATCCTTAGGCTGAAAGGGAAAAACACAGCCCCTGGACAGGTGGTGGCCATCCGTATTTGTAGGGCCTACGTGACGGTGGCGTGGGCAGCAGCGTGTGCGCTGGCGAGCACTCCCCCATGGGAGTTTGACGCCGAGATGCTCGCCGAAGCGCACAGGGAGCGGGTAGGTTGGAGGGCTACCGGGGAGTTTCCAGCTCCGGAAGAAATAAGGGCCAGGAGAAGGCGGACAGAGCTGAGGTTAAGGGAAAAGTGGAAGGACGACCTCGAGGACTCTCCCTATGGAGTCCGCACCATAGGGGCACTCCTCGGGTCGTTCGATAGATGGCTGGACAGGGAACATGGCAAGGTGGGGTTCAGACTGACGCAGATAATGACCGGACATGGCTGCTTCGGTCATTATCTGCACAAAATAAAGAGGGAGGGGAGCCCCACCTGCCATGAGTGCGGGGCGGAGGATGACACGGCCCAGCACACTCTGCAGCACTGTGCTCGCTGGGAGCAGGAGCGACGAAACCTAATAGCAGCCATCCAGACGGACGATCTCTCGCTGCCGAACATTGTGGCTGTGATGTTGCGTGGCGAGAGATATTGGGAAGCAATAGCCTCCTTCTGCGAATCAATCATCTCGCAGAAGGAGGCCGCGGAGAGGGAGCGCGAAGATAGTGCGGACGCGCTCCCGCTCCGACGCAGACGAAGGGGTAGAGGACGCGCACGGTATGCTGCCGCAGGCCGCGTCCTCCCCCAGTAGGGTTTGTGGGTACAACCCACATAGTACGGTCGTACATGTTTGAGGGGAGGGTCAAAGCGTCCTGACCTTCCCCTCCTTTGGCGCGGGTGCCCTGGCACAAATTCTCCAGGGCCGCCGGGGGGCGTCGTGGTGAAATGTTCGCGATCCCATGGCGCCCCCTTAACGGCAGAGTGGGTGACGCCGGTGTGTTTTTAGTGGGTATGCTCCTCCCCTCCCTCTGACTAGCAGAGGGGGTTGCGGGATGGAGTGAGTCCCACATAACCCCCGAAAGGCTTCGCGGCTGGGGGTATGCGTAACAGCATTTTCACACCGTCAAAAAAAAAAAAAAAAAAAAAAGGTTAGGTTAGGTTAGGTTAGGTTAGGTTAGGTTAGGTTAGGTTAGGTTAGGTTAGGTTAGGTTAGGTTAGGTTAGGTTAGGTTAGGTTAGGTTAGGTTAGGTTAGGTTAGGTTAGGTTAGGTTGGGGCGCGAGACAGGTAACCTCCTCGAGTGTCCGGGCTCTACCAATACCTGTTGATCCGGTTGATCCGCAGGTAAGGGTAGAGTCTTGGCCGGTGCGTCCTGGAGGCACGGCAAGTGATCATTTAGTGGACCCTAAGTGATCACTTGTCGGGCTACCAATAACCTGTCAGGGGGGGAGGAGGGTATCGGACCAAGGACTTCTCCACGGAGAAATCCCCAGGTCCGACGAAGGTGGGCCGCTTCGGCGGCGTAGTGCGGTTCGAGGCACCGACCGTTTGCCTCGTCAAATATAACGGCCCCGTAATCCCGACTAGGTAGAGGGCCGATAATGTCCGGACCGGGGACTGTGAAGACCCCGCTTGCGGTAGGCTTGCAGTCGCGAGGAAGAAAACCTCTATAAAAAATTACAAGGCCCACTGGGGGGCCGGCGGCTCCGGCTGCGGAGGGCTGCGGGGTAGGGGCGTTTGTCCTCCCGCTGGGCGCCGGGGTAGGGGCGTTTGTCCTCCCGGTGCCGTGGCGCGGGTGGGACCAGATCACCGTGTGTCGGTGCTGGTCCCTAACCTTCCCGGGGGGTAGGGAGGTCGGTGCGGGAAGGCACACTGGTCATGCTACAGTGTGCCTTTTTGGTGAGGGTTCGCCTTAGGGCGATGGTGCCGGTGATGTCGTGGTGAAATGTTCGCGATCCCATGGCATCACCACTCGGGCACGGTGGAGGCAGCATCCCAGAGTTTTAGTGGGTAGGCTGGTCCTCGTTTGGACCGGAGAGTCCCACATAACTAATGCGTAATATCTGGCTTGTCCCCGCAGGCCTCATATTACGTATTGGTATGCGTAACGCATTTCTCAGGGTCAAAAAAAAAAAAAAAAAAAAAAAAAAAAAAAAAAAAAAAAAAAAAGGTTAGGTTAGGTTAGGTTAGGTTAGGTTAGGTTAGGTTAGGTTAGGTTAGGTTAGGTTAGGTTAGGTTAGGTTAGGTTAGGTTGGGGCGCGAGACAGGTAACCTCCTCGAGTGTCCGGGCTCTACCAATACCTGTTGATCCGGTTGATCCGCAGGTAAGGGTAGAGTCTTGGCCGGTGCGTCCTGGAGGCACGGCAAGTGATCATTTAGTGGACCCTAAGTGATCACTTGTCGGGCTACCAATAACCTGTCAGGGGGGGAGGAGGGTATCGGACCAAGGACTTCTCCACGGAGAAATCCCCAGGTCCGACGAAGGTGGGCCGCTTCGGCGGCGTAGTGCGGTTCGAGGCACCGACCGTTTGCCTCGTCAAATATAACGGCCCCGTAATCCCGACTAGGCAGAGGGCCGATGATGTCCGGACCGGGGACTGTGAAGACCCCGCTTGCGGTAGGCTTGCAGTCGCGAGGAAGAAAACCTCTATAAAAAATTACACGGCCCACTGGGGGGCCGGCGGCTTCGGCTGCGGAGGGCTGCGGGGTAGGGGCGTTTGTCCTCCCGCTGGGCGCCGGGGTAGGGGCGTTTGTCCTCCCGGTGCCGTGGCGCGGGTGGGACCAGATCACCGTGTGTCGGTGCTGGTCCCTAACCTTCCCGGGGTGTAGGGAGGTCGGTGCGGGAAGGCACACTGGTCATGCTACAGTGTGCCTTTTTGGTGAGGGTTCGCCTTAGGGCGATGGTGCCGGTGATGTCGTGGTGAAATGTTCGCGATCCCATGGCATCACCACTCGGGCACGGTGGAGGCAGCATCCCAGAGTTTTAGTGGGTAGGCTGGTCCTCGTTTGGACCGGAGAGTCCCACATAACTAATGCGTAATATCTGGCTTGACCCCGCAGGCCTCATATTACGTATTGGTATGCGTAACGCATTTCTCTGGGTCATAAAAAAAAAAAAAAAAAAAGGTTAGGTTAGGTTAGGTTAGGTTAGGTTAGGTTAGGTTAGGTTAGGTTAGGTTAGGTTAGGTTAGGTTAGGTTAGGTTAGGTTAGGTTAGGTTAGGTTAGGTTAGGTTAGGTTAGGTTAGGTTAGGTTAGGTTAGGTTAGGTTAGGTTAGGTTAGGTTAGGTTAGGTTAGGTTAGGTTAGGTTAGGTTAGGTTAGGTTAGGTTAGGTTAGGTTAGGTTAGGTTAGGTTAGGTTAGGTTAGGTTAGGTTAGGTTAGGTTAGGTTAGGTTAGGTTAGGTTAGGTTAGGTTAGGTTAGGTTAGGTTAGGTTAGGTTAGGTTAGGTTAGGTTAGGTTAGGTTAGGTTAGGTTCGCACAGGGAGCGGGTAGGTTGGAGGGCTACCGGGGAGTTTCCAGCTCCGGAAGAAATTAGGGCCATGAGAAGGCGGACAGAGCTGAGGTTAAGGGAAAAGTGGAAGGACGACCTCGAGGACTCTCCCTATGGAGTCCGCACCATAGGGGCACTCCTTGGGTCGTTCGATAGATGGCTGGACAGGGAACATGGCAAGGTGGGGTTCAGACTGACGCAGATAATGACCGGACATGGCTGCTTCGGTCATTATCTGCACAAAATAAAGAGGGAGGAGAGCCCCACCTGCCATGAGTGCGGGGCGGAGGATGACACGGCCCAGCACACTCTGCAGCACTGTGCTTGCTGGGAGCAGGAGCGACGAAACCTAATAGCAGCCATCCAGACGGACGATCTCTCGCTGCCGAACATTGTGGCTGTGATGTTGCGTGGCGAGAGATATTGGGAAGCAATAGCCTCCTTCTGCGAATCAATCATCTCGCAGAAGGAGGCCGCGGAGAGGGAGCGCGAAGATAGTGCGGACGCGCTCCCGCTCCGACGCAGACGAAGGGGTAGAGGACGCGCACGGTATGCTGCCGCAGGCCGCGTCCTCCCCCAGTAGGGTTTGTGGGTACAACCCACATAGTACGGTCGTACATGTTTGAGGGGAGGGTCAAAGCGTCCTGACCTTCCCCTCCTTTGGCGCGGGTGCCCTGGCACAAATTCTCCAGGGCCGCCGGGGGGCGTCGTGGTGAAATGTTCGCGATCCCATGGCGCCCCCTTAACGGCAGAGCGGGTGACGCCGGTGTGTTTTTAGTGGGTATGCTCCTCCCCTCCCTCTGACTAGCAGAGGGGGTTGCGGGATGGAGTGAGTCCCACATAACCCCCGAAAGGCTTCGCGGCTGGGGGTATGCGTAACAGCATTTTCACACCGTCAAAAAAAAAAAAAAAAAAAAAAAAGGTTAGGTTAGGTTAGGTTAGGTTAGGTTAGGTTAGGTTAGGTTAGGTTAGGTTAGGTTAGGTTAGGTTAGGTTAGGTTAGGTTAGGTTAGGTTAGGTTAGGTTAGGTTAGGTTAGGTTAGGTTAGGTTAGGTTAGGTTAGGTTAGGTTAGGTTAGGTTAGGTTAGGTTAGGTTAGGTTAGGTTAGGTTAGGTTAGGTTAGGTTAGGTTAGGTTAGGTTAGGTTAGGTTAGGTTAGGTTAGGTTAGGTTAGGTTAGGTTAGGTTAGGTTAGGTTAGGTTAGGTTAGGTTAGGTTAGGTTAGGTTAGGTTAGGTTAGGTTAGGTTAGGTTAGGTTAGGTTAGGTTAGGTTAGGTTAGGTTAGGTTAGGTTAGGTTAGGTTAGGTTAGGTTAGGTTAGGTTAGGTTAGGTTAGGTTAGGTTAGGTTAGGTTAGGTTAGGGTAGGTTAGGTTAGGTTAGGTTAGGTTAGGTTAGGTTAGGTTAGGTTAGGTTAGGTTAGGTTAGGTTAGGTTAGGTTAGGTTAGGTTAGGTTAGGTTAGGTTAGGTTAGGTTAGGTTAGGTTAGGTTAGGTTAGGTTAGGTTAGGTTAGGTTAGGTTAGGTTAGGTTAGGTTAGGTTAGGTTAGGTTAGGTTAGGTTGGGGCGCGAGACAGGTAACCTCCTCGAGTGTCCGGGCTCTACCAATACCTGTTGATCCGGTTGATCCGCAGGTAAGGGTAGAGTCTTGGCCGGTGCGTCCTGGAGGCACGGCAAGTGATCATTTAGTGGACTAGGGTCCTCACTAGGGTGATCACTTGTCGGGCTACCAATAACCTGTCAGGGGGGGGGGGGGGGAGGGTATCGGACCAAGAACTTCTCCACGGAGAAATCCCCAGGTCCGACGAAGGTGGGCCGCTTCGGCGGCGTAGTGCGGTTCGAGGCACCGACCGTTTGCCTCGTCAAATATAACGGCCCCGTAATCCCGACTGGGCAGAGGGCCGATGATGTCCGGACCGGGGACTGTGAAGACCCCGCTTGCGGTAGGCTTGCAGTCGCGAGGAAGAAAACCTCTATAAAAAATTACACGGCCCACTGGTGGGCCGGCGGCTTCGGCTGCGGAGGGCTGCGGGGTAGGGGCGTTTGTCCTCCCGGTGCCGTGGCGCGGGTGGGACCAGATCACCGTGTGTCGGTGCTGGTCCCTAACCTTCCCGGGGTGTAGGGAGGTCGGTGCGGGAAGGCACACTGGTCATGCTACAGTGTGCCTCTTTGGTGAGGGTTCGCCTTAGGGCGATGGTGCCGGTGATGATGGTGCCGGTGATGTCGTGGTGAAATGTTCGCGATCCCATGGCATCACCACTCGGGCACGGTGGAGGCAGCATCCCAGAGTTTTAGTGGGTAGGCTGGTCCTCGTTTGGACCGGAGAGTCCCACATAACTAATGCGTAATATCTGGCTTGTCCCCGCAGGCCTCATATTACGTATTGGTATGCGTAACGCATTTCTCAGGGTCAAAAAAAAAAAAAAAAAAAAAAAAAAAAAAGGTTAGGTTAGGTTGGGGTGCAAGGACTGGTAGACCTCCCCGTGGTGCACCCTGGGAGGGGGGAGATAGCCGCTCAGTTGCGCGTTCGCTGTCTTCCCTCTGCTAACTACCAGTCACAGTCGTGTCAATGCAGTAGAATTCACTGCGTGGGCTTTAGTGCCGTGTTTTGTTGTTGGCCGCTCCCAGCATGCCCCAGTTTTATCTGGGGTGGCAGGGAATCCGGCCGTCTTGGTGGAGGAGAGGGCGGCGGTTGGCTCAGGTCAGCTGTCGGCCGACTCGTAACCCGGCCCGTGGGGTCGGCACGAGGGTCGCTGTCTGCGGACGGGGACTGCGAGGAAGGACACCTCTTTAAAAAACCACTTTGGACGAGGAGGGGGGTTCCTAACCGAACCCCTAGGGCGGCCTACGCCAGGTCTCCCTGACATCGTTATCCGCAGCATTCTCTCAACGACCCCTATTGGTGGCGTTATAGGGGTACGAGAGGTGCCAGGCAGACTGCGCGCGGACCGATGGCCTTGCCTTAATTGGCCGGGCCGAGGGGAGTAAACCCCAATAAAAAATCCACAATTCCCTACGCGAGGGTACTCCGCGTAGGGATGCTCTTTTCAGAGCGGCTGGAGTGTGTATCAGCCACCTAGAGCCACTCGCTGCGGCAAAGCCATCGGGATATCGGGGATCTCTGTCCCGATGGTTCTCTTGTCTCCCCTAATCGTGGGAATAATATGGCACACAATATACAAAAAAACAAACTGACGGAATCTAACGACGAAACTGGCGATATCTTAACGGACAACGATATTCAAAATGAACGGGTGATGGATGTGAATGAGGGATACGGTAGCTGTGCCGAATCTCCAGCAGATGGAAGCAAATCCGATGGGGAGAATGCTTCCTTATTGGACCGGGACCCGGATTTGACTGGGCCTGTGAAGGAGGGGAAATTTTGGAAGGACCCATACATATTTTCTTCGGACGAAGAGAGCTTGCCGCTCAAGAAAATATTTGAGCAAATGGACTCCCGGGACGGTTCCTTAAAGAGAAGGAGGGGAGGTGACTCCCAGGGAGACGAAATAGGCCCAGATCGAAAAATCACGGCCACAGCTAGGGGGCACCCAAAAGGGGCATACACTGGCCTCAATTTGGCAAAAGCACAACTCCGAGAGTCCAGACTCTCGGAGTATGAAAAGGAGGCCGAACATGACACCTCCCGCAATATGGAAAAACCAAAAAAGAAGGGGAAATCGAAGCGGCCAGTAGCGTCGCCTGATTGCGATCGACGGATATCTTCCCAGCACCCTGTCGCGGTGAAAGACAGAGCCCGAGAATTGCTGGCTGAAATTGCTCGCTGCGGCAACATAAAAGGCGACATAAGAGGAAAGATGAACGCCATATGCTACGAGCTCGTGGAGCTTGGCGACGGCCCGGAGGAGTCAGAAGTGGTCCGCTCGTTGCGAGCGGACAACAAGAGAATGTCCGAACAGTTGAAGCAGTGCCAGGATGAGATAAAGGCACTACGCACGGCGTTCTCGGAGAAGTCCACGACTACGAATTCCCAGGTGGCGGGCGGCGCAACTGACGTCCTCCAAGAGCTGGGTGCCCTCATGGACTCCCGGCTGGGAGACTTGAAAAAAGATATGTTTGTTTCACTGGGGGCGATGATAGACGCCCGCTTGGAGAATGTTGAACGCCGGCTCCCTCCAGAGCCAATTTTGCGTCCCCCACTGGCTGCAGACAAGAGGGCTGCGTCTCCGAAAGGGAAAAGAACAGCGGAACCCTCGACCAGCCGAGTGGAGATAGAGGAAAGGGTGGGCCCCAAACCCAAGCAGTCAGCCGCCAAGAAAAAAGCGGCTCGCAAAAGTTACCAAGCTGCAGTGGTTACCCCAACCCCAGAGGCAGTGCTGCCTACGCCTGCCCCAACGCCGGCGCCGAGGTCGCAGCCTGGCGAATGGGTGGACGTGGTGAAGGGAGGCAAAGTGAAGAAGCCTTCCCAACCTCAAGTCGCGACTGCCTCTGCCCCTAAGCCGGCTAAGAAACCTGTGGCTCCCAAATTGGTGGCGCCCTCTTCGGCGGCGGTTGTCATCGCACTGAAGCCGGAGTCTGAGACGGATTACATTACAGTAATGGCTAAGGCGACTACCATCAAATTGGAGGAATTAGGCATTTCGCATGTCAAGGTGCGAAAAACTGCAACCGGGGCGCGCATTATCGAGGTTCCCGGGGCGCAAAGCGGTCCTGTAGCCGACAGTTTGGCAGAAAGGCTGCGCAGCCTCATTGGGGATGTGGCCGAGGTCACCAGACCTACTAAAAAAGCGGAATGCCGTATATACGGCTTCGATGAGTCGGTGACCTCGGATCAGATCCAAAAGGAGGTGGCGGCAAAAGGAAAATGCCCGGAAGCCCAAGTCAGCGTTGGCAAAATTAGGTGGGCGGGCAACGGGACAGGCGCCGTCATTGTGCGATGCCCAGTCGCTGTTGCAAAGAGTGTGGTGTCGGCGGGTCGCCTGATGTTGGGCTGGACGGCGGCGCAGGTAAAGGGATTGGAACCGCTACCTATGCGCTGCTACAGATGCATGGGGACGGGTCACACTAGGCCGATGTGTCCATCGCCAGTGGACAGGAGCGGTTGCTGTTTCCGATGCAGCAAGCCGGGGCACACTACGAAAGAGTGTAATGCCACCACTCCGTGGTGCGCTGTGTGTCACCAGGCGAAAAAGGCGGCGGGTCACATCATGGGGGGGCCGTCCTGTGCCCCTCCGAATGTAAAAGGCAGGGAGGTCACTGCAAGGACCTCCAAGAAATCTAGTGAGGGGCAACAAATGGACCTCTAATGCCAGTAAGACCCACTGCGCATCTGGAGGTCCTACAATGCAACGCAAACCACTCTGCCCGTGCACAGGATCTCATAATACAGCACATGGCGGAGTGGTGCATCAGCGTTGCCATTATTGCGGAGCCATACTATGTCCCCTGCCAATCCAACTGGGTGGGGGACACTAACAGTCTAGTGGCGGTGGTTGTTCCTCCAATGGGCAGCCACCCGCCCATAACAAAAATTAGGTGTGGACAGGGGTACGCAGCGGTCAAGTGGGGTGGAATAGTGCTCATCGGCGTTTATTTCTCCCCGAATCGCCCGCTGCACGCCTTTGAACAATTTTTGGAGGAGCTAGAGAGGGTGATAGTAGGCGTGGCGCCGGCACCAATTTTACTGCTGGGGGACCTCAACGCCAAGTGCGAGGCGTGGGGTTCCCCAAGGACTGATCCGAGAGGAGAAGTCCTGTGGGACTGGGTGACGGGACTGGGGCTGGAAGTCCTAAACCGGGGCACAGCCGAAACCTGCGTACGCCGGCAGGGGGGGTCCATCGTGGATGTATCTTTCGCGACCCCTGCCGTCGCTGCGCGCATAGCAGATTGGCGTGTCCTGGGGGACGTGGAGACCCTATCTGACCACTTGTATGTCAGATTTAGGGTCTCCGAGAGCAGGCAAGCCCAATCAGCCGAACCTGCAACAATGAGAAGGGGCTTCCCAAAATGGTGTCTGGGCTCCCTCGATAGGGATGCTGCCAAGGAGGCAGCAATGGTGGAGTCCAGATGGGGGCACACTCCGGACTTGCAGCAGGGGGTGGAGGAAAGGGCGGTCCAGTTTCGGGACTCTCTACAGACGATTTGCGACGCAAGTATGCGCAGAGCGGGTCAGGTTCGCTCCAAGCATCGAGTGTACTGGTGGTCGGAGGAGATTGCAGCCCTCCGGCTGTCATGCAATCGGGCACGGCGGGCGTACACTCGATGCCGGCGGCGCAGGCACACGCCGGATGAAGAGGAGCTCCTCCACAGGGCCCTTAAGGAGGCAAAGGAAACTCTTTGTCTGGCAATTGCTAGAGCCAAAGACGCGGCACACGAGGCGTTCCTGGCCACGCTGGAGAGGGATCCATGGGGGCGGCCCTATAAGGTTGTGCGCAACAAAATGCGCAATGGCCCCACCATGGACTCCCTTGAGCCGCAGCTTCTGTCGCAAGTAGTTGAAGGGCTGTTCCCGACAGCCCCCGAGTTTGTCCCACCCGTCATGTCCGAGCCGCAGGAGGAAGGTGCGGTGGACGTGACACCAATCAGTGAGGCCGAGCTGACGTGGGCGGTGCACCGTCTGCGGGCGTGCAAAAAGGCCCCAGGTCCAGACGGTGTTCCGGGCCGGATTCTACCAATAGCACTGGGTCACCTTGGGAGCCGCCTAAAGGACCTCTTTGATGGGTGTCTGGAGTCTGGGCGGTTCCCAAGGTGCTGGAAGGAGGGGAGACTCTGCCTCATCAGGAAGGAGAGTCGTCCGGCGGAATCCCCATCCGGGTGGAGGCCAATAGTGCTGTTGGATGAGTCCGGCAAAATGTTAGAAAGGATCCTCGCCGCGCGTATCATACGGCATTTGGACGGAACGGGCCCCAATATAAGTGACCGCCAGTTCGGATTCCGAATTGGGCGGTCCTGTATGGACGCACTAGGGGCCCTGAAGCACTTCTGCGAGGATGCGGCAGGGAGAGGGGAGGGAGTCGTCGCGGTGTCACTCGACATCGCCAATGCATTTGGCTCCCTCCCATATTCCGTAATCAGGGAGGCACTTCGGTTTCACGGAGTGCCTCCCTACCTGAGGCGCATCGTAGAGCACTACCTCACACAGAGAGTAGTGCTCTACGAAAATAGAGATGGACAAAGGAGGACGAGGCCCATGGCCTGCGGAGTTCCCCAGGGGTCTGTACTCGGGCCCCTGTTATGGAACCTGGGGTTCGACTGGGCCATCAGGGGTGTCCTCCTTCCCCGGATGGCAGTCATCTGCTACGCCGACGACACCATGGTTGCCGTCCGGGGGGCAGAGCTGCGTGAGAGCTTGCGGAGGGCTGAAGTGGCGGCGGAACTGATGGTCACCCGCATCCGGCTGCTGGGGCTGAGAGTGTCCCTTCCCAAAACAGAAGCAATCATTTTTGGGGGGAGGGGATGGCGGCCGCCTGCGGGTGCATCGATAAGGGTTGCTGGGGAAGCGGTTCAGGTTAGGCCCCATATCAAATATTTGGGGCTTATCCTGGACCGCAACTGGAGGTTCGGGGAGCACTTCCACCAACTCGCTCCCAGGATAATAGCGGCTGCTTCGGCCTTGGGCAGGCTGCTGCCCAACGTGGGAGGGCCGTCTGTTACGTGCCGCCGCCTGTACGCGGGGGTCGCCCGGAGCATGGCCCTGTACGGGGCCCCAATTTGGGTAGACTCCCTAAGTGCGGCAAACAAGGCCCTACTCAGGAGGCCCCAAAGGGTGGTGGCCATCCGTATTTGTAGGGCCTACGTGACGGTGGCGTGGGCAGCAGCGTGTGCGCTGGCAAGCACTCCCCCATGGGAGTTTGACGCCGAGATGCTCGCCGAAGCGCACAGGGAGCGGGTAGGTTGGAGGGCTACCGGGGAGTTTCCAGCTCCTGAAGAAATAAGGGCCATGAGAAGGCGGACAGAGCTGAGGTTAAGGGAAAAGTGGAAGGACGACCTCGAGGACTCTCCCTATGGAGTCCGCACCATAGGGGCACTCCTCGGGTCGTTCGATAGATGGCTGGACAGGGAACATGGAAAGGTGGGGTTCAGACTGACGCAGATAATGACCGGACATGGCTGCTTCGGTCATTATCTGCACAAAATAAAGAGGGAGGAGAGCCCCACCTGCCATGAGTGCGGGGCGGAGGATGACACGGCCCAGCACACTCTGCAGCACTGTGCTCGCTGGGAGCAGGAGCGACGAAACCTAATAGCAGCCATCCAGACGGACGATCTCTCGCTGCCGAACATTGTGGCTGTGATGTTGAGTGGCGAGAGATATTGGGAAGCAATAGCCTCCTTCTGCGAATCAATCATCTCGCAGAAGGAGGCCGCGGAGAGGGAGCGCGAAG